>CAWUFW010005580.1:0-1308110 GCA_963921515.1 Calotriton arnoldi | reverse complement strand
TTCAAGATGGCGTAGCGGCACGGAGCTCCGGCGGACTGGGGAACCTTCGTGCAAATTGAGACCGCTCCCAGCGCTTACCGAGGGACGAGACTTGAAGCATCTCTCCCTCACGATGTGGTGGGTTGCTGAAGGCATTTTTGTATCTACGCTGTAGCACTTTCAGTGCTAAAATGTCACTGAAGGCTTTACCCTTCTTCTGAGGCGGCGGCCGACATTTTGAATATCGAGAAGCTTTTCCTTCTCAGGTGTAACAGCCCATTTTGATTTTACCGCGCCTATATACTTAAAGACACCTTCATTCAGAATGTTTTGAAGTCTTTTTTTCGGCGCTTTAGTTTTTTCTCTGCTTGTATCCAATTGGAACTTTTATTTTAGGGAAAACAAGCATGTTTACTTCGTTTTTTGTGCTCTTAGTCCTCAGGATATTTCATTTTGTGGAGAAATTTCTTCAATATGAATTGGAATGCTTAAATATCCTCTTTATGTGATCATTACTATATTCTGTCTACGCTTATAGTTTCTCATGGTCAAGGAGGTAGACCCTGCGATTTTCTGATACAAACCGATGTGCTCTGCTCTTCTAGAGTTGAAACCTTCTTCCCCTCACAGTGTATCTGACTCTGCTGTACTGCTTTTGAGGGTTTAAATTACGCACTGTTTACAAGACTCCCCTTTTTCTTTTCTTTTTTATGGGGAGACTAAGGAATCTTAAACTCTCTTCTTCCTCCAAACATACTGCGCACTCGGACTCAGACTCTACTCACAACGGAATGGAGGACATTTTGCCTCAGAAACTTGATCATACACCAGGCGCTATACCTAAAACTCAACTTCCAAGCAAAATATCTGTGATTTACACCAAGTGACCGAAAAAAGACCCCCCGTCTCCAGTGAGCTCTTCCTCAGCCTCCGTGGATATAATTCTTGAGGAAATTCGTGCTTTGAAACCTTTCATAGAGGAAACTAATAAAACTCTGCAACATCTGGATGACAAGTGGCCTTCATTAGAATCGCGTGTACTCGTTGTGGAACAAAAAACAGATTCTCTTCAATCCTCATGCTCGCGCATCTCATTTCTAGAGTCTGAAATATCTCTCCTCAAAAAGCACACTGAAGATTTAGAAAATCGAAATCGTAGAAATACCCTCCGAATTTATGGTCTACCCGAAAATATAGAGGGTTCCAATCCAACCACCTTTTTTCAGTCATTTTTGCCTAAGCTCCTGGATTTATCTGCTACTTCTCCACTTAACATTCAAAGGGCCCATAGACTTGGTCCCAAGATAACTGCTAAACCGCGTGGAGTCATCATGTTTTTCCTGCAATATACTGACCTTCTACAAATCCTATCTGCTGTCAAATCCCAAAAACAAATTTTTTGGGAAGGTCATCGACTATTTTTCTCTCAAGATGTGGCTAAAGTCACCGCGGATCGCCGGAAAAATTCCTTGATCTCTGTCCTCAGTTGCATTCTAATAATGCCAGATTTGGACTAATCCATCCCTGTCTTTTCAAGGTCACCTATAAGGAAAAGACTACCACTTTTGAAGAGCAAGCTGCTTTGCAAGAATTTCTACGTCAACATGGAGCTGATGTCATGGATACTTCAAAAGCTACTTGATTTATTATTTTGCTTCATCCGATCTGGTTGTCTTTTTGTATATGTAACTTCCTGAATGTTGTTTCACTTGTTTTTAATTTTTGTAATATTCATACATTCAGTCTTTTTATCTATTCTCTCTCCTATACCTCTCTCTTAGGGTAACATCTTTTTCATAATGTTTTCTTTCTTCTTTATACAGGTGTAGTTTTTCCCGTTATCTGTTTCCCATATGGTCTCCTTTATACGTTGACATACTTATCCGTGGTTCCCCTGAGGTACGGTGGGGATCCAGTGCTGTCGTCGTCGTCTTCTGGCGTTACCATCCACCATTTCGTCTTGTGATTGTAGGTATATTCTTCAGTCGTCATTTGTATCACTTGTCCTGTCTTTTCGTTCTCTGTTTTACTTTTCTCTCTTTGATATTCTCTTCTATGGTTTCTTCTTCTCACCTTCTTTTTATTTTATTTACTTTACCTCTTCCTCTTTCATGCTTTCTTTCATAAGTCAAATACTTCATTTCTTTCACTTTTCATCCCTATATCTATTATATTCTAATTTTATTCAAACTCTTGTAAGCATATTGGTTGTTCATGCTTTTACCATTAAGTTACATTTTGGGTTACTACCTGGAATATTAAAGGTCTAAGCAATCCTATTAAAAGGCAATGGGTGCTTTCTCATCTAGCGAAATTAAAAACTGATATTGCTTTACTCCAAGAATCTCATATTTCTGAAGATGAGGCTTCTAAGTTGAAGAAATGTTGGGTGGGTCATGTGTTTAATTCTCCAGCTTTAGGTAAGAAAAACGGGGTTTTGATCTTATGTCATAAAAAATTACATGTCTCCCTTGTTAAACAGGAAACTGATACTGAAGGTCGTTGGGTTATTGTTAAGCTTCTCATAGATAAGATTCCTTTAGTTATTTTTAATGTATATGGCCCTACTTCTGTTGATAACGTTTTCTGGACTAATGTCTCTGATAAGTTGCTCTTATATGATGATGATTATATTATATTTGGTGGTGATCCAATATTAGATAAACACTCAAGAGTTAAATTTGTTCCCTCTAAAATGCATTCACAATTCACATCCACAATACGTCGCAAATCATTGGTTGATATTTGACGACTGTGCAACCCTGAACTACGAGAGTATAGTTTTTATTCAGCCTCACATCACTCACAGTCTCGTATTGATTACATTTTCTTGAGTAAATCTTTGGCCCAACATGTCATTCAATCTGAAACTGGATCAATTTTAATTTCATATCATGCTCCTGTACATGTAGATATAGACCTTATCCCCTTTTCTCCCCACCCAGGAAGATGGTGCTTTAATAATTCCCTACTTCTTAATTCTAGTTTTTGCCAACAATTCAATTCCTTTGCCTCTGAAATTTTTACTATTAACTCAATCCCAGAGTCTCCTTTTGTTACGGTATGGGATTCCTTTAAAGCTGCCGCCAGGGGTTTTATTATAAATTTTGTATCGCAAAGGAAAAAATCCCTAGAGACCCAATCCACTCAACTACTTAATAAAATTAAACAGTTAGAATATACTTACTATCAATCTAATAATGAATCTTCCTTGAGAAATCTTATTGATGCTAAACTTACTTTTAATAGATTATCTACAGGCGCTGCTTCCAATTATCTATTGAAAAGTAGTTCTTGTTATTATGGGGGTCAAAATAAAATGGGGAAATTGCTGGCTAACCATTTAAAAGTAAGAAAAAAAGAACTAGAATAGAATCTTTACAAGGCCCTACAGGTACTTCTATTTTTAAAGATAATGATATTTTAAATGAATTTGTTTTTTTCTATAAGGAGTTATATTCACCTGAAACTATACCAGAACAGTCTGATCTTTCTACTTATTTTCAATCCATTGCTTCTCCTCCTTCTCAACACGTTGACCTGGATCCCTTGGGAATAGATATTTCTTTAGCAGAAATCTCCCATGCTGTCTCGGTGATACGTCGCGGGAAGGCACTCAGACCAGATGGTTTTACTATTGAGTTTTATGATCATTTTGCAAAACTCCTTTTACCTAATCTTTTACTTTTATTTAAATCTTTCTCTGATAACGGTTCATCTCAAGGCACGTTTCAGGAAGCCTTGATTTGTTTAATCCCAAAGGAAGATAAAGATCACTCTCTTGTAAGAATTATCGGCCCATTTCCCTAGTTAATACTGACTACAAGAACTTTGCAAAGATTTTGGCACTTCGTATTGATCCTGTTCTACCTAATCTGATTGGCCCTGAACAATCTGGCTTTGTTAAGGGAAGATTAGCCTCTGACAATTCTCGGGTCTTCTTTAATGTCCTAAGCAAAGCCTCATCCTTAGATTACCCTATTGCCGCTATCGCTTTGGATACAGAAAAAGCCTTCAATAGGATTGGATGGGATTTTATGTTTCATGAATTAAAATGGGCTGGCTTTCCTCCTAAATTGATTGCTTTGATTTCTTTGTTATACTCAGGTCCCAAAACCTCAATATTTGTCAACGGTAAAACTTCAGATTACTTTCCATTGCTTAGAGGAGTACGACAATGATGCCCCTTATCACCTTTGTTATTTGTCATAGCGTTAGAACCCTTTTTAACCAAGATTTGGCAAGATGATCATATTTCAGGTTTTCAATTTGGTTCTCCTCACGTCAAAATGTCAGTATACGCCAATGACATTCTATTATATTGTTCTAATCCTGCAACCTCTCTTCCCTCTTTTCTTCAACAAGTAGCCTCCTTTTCTCAACTTTCAGGGTACCGTCTTAATACTGACAGATGTGAAGTCTTACCATGAAATGTTTTATGTCAAAAACATCTCTTTGTTCATTCTGGTTTTTCAAGGCAACCATCTAAAATAAAATATTTGGGCTTGTGGTTCGCCCTGTTAATACCTGAAACTCTAAAGTTAAAATTTGATTATATCAACAAAAAATTAAATGACGCTATTGCATATTGGCACCCCCTTTTTCTCTCTTGGTGGGGTCGATTGGACTCGATTAAAATGATGCTCTCTCCTCTTATATTGTATATTATCTCCATGATTCCAGTACACATTCCTGGGTATTACTTTAAGAAAATTGATTCTACCTTAATAAAAATTTCTATGGAAAGGCAAACCCCGCCGAATAGCTTTGTCCTCCTTAAGAAAGGATAGACATAATGGTGGTCTTAAGTTCCCTGATTTTAAAATGTATCATTCCGCTTTCTCCCTAAAACAAGCTGCTCGTTGGCTCTCTATGGAACTCCCTATCTATTCTCCATTGTGGATAAGAATAGAGAAGTTTCTTCTTGCCCCTTTCGACTTTCAGGAAGTCCTTGCTTTTACTACTAATATTTCATCCTTACGTTCTCCTGTCATTTCCCATTCCCGTAAACTCTTGGTTCCTCTCTTGCCATCATCATATCCCTCAATTAATTCCTACCAACTACAACCCATTTGGCATAATAAATCATTACGAATCCATAATTGCTCTATATTTTGGTAATCCTGATATTCTAAGGGCTTACGTTGGATATCTCAACTTCTACTTGATGATCAACCCTTCTTTTTCAGATTTTCAAACTAAATTTTCCATACCAGCGTCCTTTAGATTGCAATATAATCTTTTATATCCCTCCCTCAATCAATATCTCCTTACTTTACCAAGAATTTCTAACCTTCCTGCAAATTGCAAAAACCTATTTCCAATATTAGACACTTCCCCCTCTGCATCCACTATTTACACATTTTTACAACTGCCCCCAGACAGACCCAAATCTAAGACTGAATTGGCTTGGGAAAAGGATTTATCACACAGTTGGTCAATCAATACATGGGACAAATTATGGTCTAAGCTTCACAAAACATCTCGAGCTGCGAATACCACACAAACCCTTTACTTCATCTATCAACGAGTTCTATTTTCTCCAGTGATTCTAGCAACTTTTTCATCAGATGTGTCCTCTACTTGTTGGTCTTGCCCTTGTCCTTCTGCTGACTTAAAACACATCTTGTTTGAGTGTCCCCCTGTCCGCCAATTTTGGCAGTTGGTTTGGTCCCAAATTAAGATAATTTCAAAGTTCAGGTCCCTTTTTCCTTAACAAATATATTCTTAGGCACCCTATCACCCCAATGGCCTCAGTCGTCACTGAATTTTAAACTTTTAGATTTATTGTTAGCTATTGCTTTTCATTTAATAACCTCGAATTGGAAGCAGGTAGATAAAGTCACTTTCAGGTCCTGGTGGAACGCTGTCTGTTTTCACCACCGACTAGACACTAATTATATTTCCCCTGTATCTCTAGCAATTAAAAGAGATCTTTTATAGCTTCCATTAACTACATATTTATCTTTGTCTGCCTCTTCAAATGTTAAAATTACGAATCTATCAGATGATGTACTAAAACCACCGTAACTTCTCCCTTTGCCTCTCTATTCCTGTTGATTGGAAGGTTTTTATACCGTTATGTTTATACCACGTTATTCAATCTTAGTTATTGTTATGCTTACATTGTTAAATTATTTAATTCTTATGTCTATTTACTCTTAATTGCTATACATTATGACATATTGTTCCCCTTCCCTTGCCCTCTCCTCTTATTGTTTTTATTGTGTATATTTCTTTTGTATACAGCATGATAGTTCTATCTATTCTTGCTTACCTTCCAAATTTTTATGTTAAATAGGATTTGTTCTATTCATTTTTATTGCTGTTCTTTTTTATTGTTATTCTTTAATAAATTCAAACTTAAAAAAAAAGAAGAAAGGGAGTGGTGTCATCAGTGATGTCATTTGAGATGTCATCAGTGATGTCATCAGTGATGTCACTGACCATGTCATGAGTGATGTAATATGTGACATCATCAGCAGTGCATTGCAGGGGCGCAAGTTATAGTTAGCTCAACTACCTATAACGGCTGAATTTCTCTGGTTTTGTAGAGTGAAATGTCCAACTAACTATACCGTCCCTGAAACCTGTGGTTCTCTCAGTGAATTTCTATGGTTTTTTTAAAGGCTAATTTCTAACTATAACGTCCTTGAAACCTATGTTTTTTCAGTGAATTTCTATGGTTTTTTAAATGATAATTTCTAACTATAACATCCCTGAAACCTAAGGTTTTTTCAGTGAATTTCTAAGGTTTTTTAAATGCTAATTTCTAACTATAACGTCCCTGAAACCTATGGTTTTTCAGTGAATTTCAAAGGTTTTTTAAATGCTAATTTCTAACTATGTCTACAGAGGTAGGACATGTGCAGAAAGAAGAAGAAAGGTGCAGAAAGAAGCAAGAGAAATGCAGAAAGAGGCAACAGAAGTCCAGAAAGAGGAAGAAAGGTGCAGAAAGAAGCAAGAGATATGCAGAAAGAACCAACAGAGGTGCAGTAAGAGGCCTTGTTGCAAAGTCATCCTGTGCCCTGGGCACCCCCCAACATTTTGCTGTCTGGTACTGGTGGTAACTGACTCTGACTGACACTGGGCTCTGCCTAACCTGGCCCGGAGCCAGTGCTATGCTGAAAGACACTTAGAATACAGTGAAAACACCTACATACACTAGGGTACACTATGGGTTGGGGTACCCCTATGATTGGCATGACCTCCCCTGTAAGGCCCTAGCACATAATAGGGCAGGTGAATTAAAACTACCTCTAAGTGCCAAGCATATAATAGGGCATGGCAGTTTAGAGGCCAGCAGCCATTTTCTGCACTTGCATGTGTGCACTGCTGAGCCTGAGGTCAGTTTAAAAGTAGCCCTGTGTGTGCAGAAAGAGGCAAGAGAGGTGCAGAAAGAGGCAAGAGAGGTGCAGAAAGAGGAAAGAAGGGTGCAGAAAGAACCAACAGAGGTGCAGAAAGAGGAAAGAGGGGTGCAGAAAGAGGCAAGAGAAGTGCAGAAAGAAGCAAAAGAGGTGCAGAAAGAGGCAAGAGGGGTGCAGAAAGAGGCAAGAACAGTGCAGGAAGAACCAAGAGACGTGCAGGAAAAGGGAAGAAGGGTGCAGAAAGAGGCACGAGGGGTGCAGAAAGAAGCAAGAGAGGTGTAGAAAGAAGCATGAGAAGTGCAGAAAGAAGCAACAGAGGTGCAGAAAGAGGCAAGAGGGGTGCAGAAAGAAGGAAGAGAAGTGCAGAAAGAAGCAACAGAGGTGCAGAAAGAGGCAAGAGGGTGCAGAAAGAGGAAGAGAAGTGTAAAAAAGAAGCAACAGAAGTGCAGAAAGAGGCAAGAGAAGTGCAGAAAGAGGCAAGAGAGTTGCAGAAACAGGCACAAGAGGTGCAGAAAGAAGCAAGAGCAGTGCAGAAAGAACCAACAGATGTGCAGAAGGAGGCAAGAGGGGTGCAGAAAGAGGCAAGAGGGGTGTAGAAATTTGCAAGCGAGGTGCAGAAAGAAGCAAGAGCAGTGCAGTAAGAAACAACAGAGGTACAGAAGGAGGCAAGAGGGGTGCAGAAAGAGGCAGGAGCAGTACAGAAAGAACCAAGAGACGTGCAGGAAAAGGGAAAAAGGGTGCAGAAAGAGGCAAGAGGAGTGCAGAAAGAAGCAACAGAGGTACAGAAAGAGGCAAGAGTGGTGCAGAAAGAGGGAAGATAGAAGTAGAAAGAGGCAAGGGAGTTGCACAAAGAGGAAAGAGAGGTGCAGAAAGAGTCAAGAGAGGTGCAGACAGAGGCAAGAGAGGTGCAGAAACAGGCAAGAGAAGTGCAGAAAGAGGCAAGAGAATTGCTGAAAGAAGCAAGAGAGGTGTAGAAAGAAGCAAGAGAAATGCAGAAAGAGGCAAGTGAGATGCAGAAAGAGGCAAGAGAGTTGCAGAAAGAGGGAAGACGAGTGCAGAAAGAGACAAAAAGGGTGCAGAAAGAAGCAAGACAGGTGCAGAAAGAAGCATGGGAAGTGAAGAATGAAGCAACAGGGGTGCAGAAAGAGGCAAGAGAAGTGCAGAAAGAAGCTACAGAGGTGCAGAAGGAGGCAAGAGAACTGCAGAACAAGGTAAGAGAGTTGCAGAAACAGGCAAAAGAGGTACAGAAAGAGGGAACAGGGGTGCAGACAGAGGCAAGAGAGGTGCAGAAACAGGTAAGAAGAGTGCAGAAAGAGTCAAGAGGGGTGCAGAAATTTGTGAGAGTTGCAGAAAGAAGCAAGAGCAGTGCAAAAGAACCAACAGAGGTGCAAAAAGAGGCAAGTGAAGTGCAGAAGGAGGCAAGAGAACGGCAGAAAGAGGCAAGAGAGTTGCAGAAACAGGCAAAAGGAGTGCAGAAAGAGGGAACAGGTGGGCAGACTGAGGCAAGAGCAGTGCAGAAAGAGGGAAGAGGGGTGAAGAAAAAGGCAAGAGGGATATAGAAATTTTGAACAGAGGTGCAGAAAGAAGCAAGAGCAGTGCAGAAAGAACCAACAGAGGTGCAGAAAGAGGCAAGAGGGGTACAGAAAGAAGCAAGTGAAGTGCAGAACGAAGCAAAAGAGGTGCAGAATGAACCAACAGAGGTGCAAAAAGAGGCAAGAGGGGTGCAGAAAGGGTTAGGAGAGGTGTACAAAGAGGCAAGAGGGGTACAGAAAGAGGCAGGAGGGGTGCAGAAAGAAGGAAGAGAACTGCAGAAAGAAGCAACAGAGGTGCTGAAAGAGGCACGAAGGGTGCAGAAAGAGACAAGAGAGGTGCAGAAGGAAGCAACAGAGGTACAGAAAGAGGCAGGAGTGGTGCAGAAAGAGGGAAGAGAGGTGTAGAAAGAGGCAAGAGAGTTGCACAAAGAGGGAAGAAGGGTGCAGAAACAGGCAAAAGGGGTGCAGAAAGAAGCAAGTCAGGTGCAGAAAGAGGCAAGAGAGGTGCAGAAACTGGCAAGAGAAGTGTTGAAAGAGGCAAGAGAGGTGCAGAAAGAAGCAAAAGAGGTGCAGAAAGAGGCAAGAGGGGTCCGGAAAGAGGCAAGAGCAGTGCAGGAAGAACCAAGAGACATGCAGGAAAAGGGAAGAAGGGTGCAGAAAGAGGCACGAGGTGTGCAGAAAGAAGCAAGAGAGGCGTAGAAAAAAGCATGAGAAGTGCAGAAAGAAGCAACAGAGGTGCAGAAAGAGGCAAGAGGGCTGCAGAAAGAGGAAGAGAAGTACAAAAAAGTAGCAACAGAGGTGCAGAAAGAGGAAAGAGGGGTGCAGAAAGAGGCAAGAGAGTTGCAGAAACAGGCAAAAGAGGTGCAGAAAGAAGCAAGAGCAGTGCAGAAAGAACCAACAGAGGTGCAAAAGGAGACAAGAGGGGTGCAGAAAGAGGCAAGAGGGGTGCAGAAATTTGCAAGCGAGGTGCAGAAAGAAGCAAGAGCAGTGCAGTAAGAAACAACAGAGGTACAGAAGGAGGCAAGAGGGGTGCAGAAAGAGGCAAGAGCAGTGCAGAAAGAACCAAGAGATGTGCAGGAAAAGGGAAGAAGGGTGCAGAAAGAGGCAAGAGAAGGGCAGAAAGAAGCAACAGAGGTACAGAAAGAGGCAAGAGTGGTGCAGAAAAAGGGAAGAGAGGTGTAGAAAGAGGCAAGACAGTTGCACAAAGAGGGAAGAGGGGTGCAGAAAGAGGCAAGAGGGGTGCATAAAGAGGCAAGAGAGGTGCAGAAACAGGCAAGAGAAGTGCAGAAAGAGGCAAGTGAGATGCAAAAAGAGGCAAGAGAGGTGCAGAAAGAGGGAAGATGAGTGCAGAAAGAGACAACAGGGGTGCATGAAGAAGCAAGACAGGTGCAGAAAGAAGCATGGGAAGTGCAGAATAAAGCAACAGGGGTGCAGAAAGAGTCAAGAGAAGTCCAGAAAGAAGCAACAGAGGTGCAGAAGGAGGCAAGAGAACTGCAGAAAGAGGCAAGAGTGTTGCAGAAACAGGCAAAAGAGGTACAGAAAGAGGAAACAGGGGTGCAGACAGAGGCAAGAGAGGTGCAGAAACAGGTAAGAAGGGTGCAGAAAGAGTCAAGAGGGGGTGCAGAAATTTGCAAGAGAGGTGCAGAAAGAAGCAAGAGCAGTGCAAAAGAACCAACAGAGGTGCAAAAAGAGGCAAGTGAGATGCAGAAGGAGGCAAGAGAACTGCAGAAAGAGGCAAGAGAGTTGCAGAAACAGGCAAAAGAGGTGCAGAAAGAGGGAACATGTGGGCAGACTGAGGCAAGAGAGGTGCTGGAAGAGGGGTGAAGAAAAAGGCAAGAGGGATGCAGAAATTTAGAACAGAGGTGCAGAAAGAACCAACAGAGGTGCAGAAAGAGGCAAGAGGAGTACAGAAAGAGGCAAGTAAAGTACAGAACGAAGCAAAAGAGGTGCAGAAAAATCCAACAGAGGTGCAAAAAGAGGCAAGAGGGGTGCAGAAAGGGGTAGGAGAGGTGCACAAAGAGGCAAGAGGGATACAGAAAGAGGCAGGAGGGGTGCAGAAAGAAGGAAGAGAACTGCAGAAAGAAGCAACAGAGGTGCTGAAAGAGGCACGAAGGGTGCAGAAAGAGACAAGAGAGGTGCAGAAGGAAGCAACAGAGATACAGAAAGAGGCAAGAGTGGTGCAGAAACTGGCAAGAGAAGTGTTGAAAGAGGCAAGAGAGGTGCAGAAGGAGGCAAGAGAACTACAGAAAGAGGCAAGAGCGATGCAGAAATAGGCAAGTGAGGTGCAGAAGGAGGCAAGAGAACTGCAGAAAGAGGCAAGAGAGTTGCAGAAACAGGCAAAAGGGGTGCAGAAAGAGGGAACAGGTGGGCAGACTGAGGCAAGAGAGGTACAGAAAGAGGGAAGAGGGTTGCAGAAAGAGGCAAGAGGGGTGCAGAAGGAAGGAACAGAGGTGCAGAAAGAAGCAAGAGAAGTGCAGAAAGAAGCAACAGAGGTGCAGAAAGAGGCAAGAGGGGTGCAGAAAGAGGCAAGAGATGTGCAGAAAAAAACAACAGAGGTGCAGAAAGAGGCAAGAGAAGTGTAGAAAGAGGCAAGAGAGGTGCAGATACAGGCAGGAGAGGTGCAGAAAGAGGGAACAGGGGTGCAGAAAGAGGCAATAGTGGTACAGGAAGACGCAAGTGAGGTGCAGAAAGAGGCAACAGAGGTGCAGAAAGAGGCATTAGAGGTACAGAAAGAGACAAGAGAGGTGCAGAAAGTGGAAGAGATGAGCAGAAAGAGGCAAAAGATGTGCAAAAAAAAGAAAGTTGCAGAAAGAAGCAACAGAAATGCAGAAAGAGGCAAGAGAGGCACAGAAAGAAAAAAGAATGGCTTGCACACCATTAGTACCAATTTAACACCCACATTTAGCAATAAGTAACAGGTGACCATTCTAGGTTTACAAAGGACCTTCCACCACGCTGTAACACTTGTCGCTGCATTTTTAGTAATGTTTGAGCCGTTTGAGCTAGAAACAAGACTTTTTTTGTTCAAATCTGCAGATTAGGCAGCAGATGATGGATTATGTGGCTAATGCGGAAAATGTATAATTGTGCGAATGTTGGTGCAGCCAAATAGTCGCATAGTTCCAGTGGCCCTGCTCATACCTCTGACTAGGTACAGAAGTGCTCCTCAGTGATTCCTTCTTTTTTTTGTCTCATTGAGTTCATAATTTAGCTTCTATGGAAATGAGGAAGACTAAACCAGAGGTTACCACTCCACAACACAGACTACCATACCACATAATTACTCTACATAACACATAATCCCACTCTACATAATTCCTATACACTAAATACCACATACTTTCTCTCCACATAATTTTACTGCACAACATGCCACATAATTCCACTGAACACAAAGTAGATCCACTCCACTTCAAAAAACATTAGTAAAAACTTTTAGATTTACAACGCCAATAGCTCCAACTCTTGCACATGCAAGACCTATTACATTACAAATGCTTCTTTAACTCGTAGTCGCGTTTTCAGAGTGATGGAGAAAGGGGGCTGGGCCTTCAACCAGTGCTCAGGAATTCCGCTGTGTAGGACTTACAGGAGGTACCAGGAGGGCTTCTTGGCCCCCAAAGTCCCTCAGGAGTAAAGTGGACTTCAACCCCCAACCAGTACTGTGCCAGGAGGCGTGCTTGCAGAGTGGTGGAGAAAGGGGGGGCAAGGCCTCTGAAGACAACTTAGCAATCGCACTGTGTGGGACTTAGTGGAGGTAACAGGAGAGGTAGTTGGCCCCCAAGGACAACCTTGGGGGCCAACTACCCCTCCTATTACCTCCAGTAAGTCCCACACAGCAGCATTCCTAAGTTCTCATAGCAGGCCACGCCCCCTTTCCCCACCACTCTGCAAACGCTCTCCCTGGTGCGCTCTTGCATGGGGATTAAAGTCCACTTCGCTGCTGGGGGCCCTTAGGGGCCAACTAGCCTACCTGTTACCTCCAGTAAGCCCCACACGGTGGGATTGCTGAGACACAGGCCACACCCCCTTTGTTCACCACTCTGCAAACACGCCTCCTGGTGCACTCTTGGTTGGGGGTGAAGTCCCCTTGCATCCTGAGGGTCCCCAGGGGCCAACTAGCCCTACTGTTACCTCCTGTAAGCCCCACACAGCTGGGTTGCTGAGAGTGGTCCTAGGCCACGCCCCCTTTTTACACCACTATGCAAACGCGCCGCCTGGCACACTGCTGCTCAGGGAATGAAGTCCACTTCAGTCCTGAGGTCCTCAGGACACAAGGGGACCTCATCACCCCACCAGCTGTGCGCCAAGAGGCGCGTTTGCAGAGTGGTGTAAAAAGGGGCATGGCCTCCTACCACCTCTCAGCAATCCCACTGTGTGGGGCTTACTGGAGGTTCCTGGTGGCCTAGTTGGCCCCCAGGGACCCTCACTAGCAATGGGGACTTAATCCCACAACGCAGAGCACGCCAGGAGGTGTGTTTGCAGAGTCATGCAGGGAGGGGGCGGGGCCTCCGGCGAGTTGTCGGTTTCTTTTTTTTTTATTTTATGGGAGGGGGCCGCGTGGCCCCCCATCCCTGGGCCACTTTTGGCCCTGGGGGCCCATCCCCCGGGGCATACCCAGCCTTTTTTTTTTATTTTGGAGGGGGCCTGCGTGGCCCCCCTCCTGAGGCCAATTTGGGACCTGGGGACCCCATCCCCCGGGGCCTGGCCTTCTTTTTTTTTTTTTTTAAATAAATAAAAAAAGGGAGGGGGGCCATGCGGCCCCCCCTCCCAGGCCATTTTCGGCCCCGGGGGACCCCATCCCCCGGGGCTTGACCATTGCTTTTTTAAAAAAAAATAAACTGAGGGGGGCCTAGTCCTCCGGGGCCACTTCTGGCCCCGGGGACCCTATCCCCCGGGGCTGGCCTCACGTTGGGGACCGCGGGGGAGCCCCAATGCCCCGTGGTCCCAGCCGGCTCCCCACCTCCTGCTGGGAGCCGGTAGTTGCTTTTGGGCAAGGGGAGCTACTGACATGCAGCTCCCCTTGTCCAAAAGCAATACTGCTTGCTTGGAAGTGAGAGCAGGTTTCCTGCTCTCACTTCCAAGAAGCAATGCAGTGTTTGCTATGGCAGGGCAGGAGCTGTGCTCCCGCCCTGCCATAGCAAACGGCAATGTCCCTGGGGTGGGCACCCCGGGACATTGCAGGAGCCGGCCCTGCGGGGTGGTGGTCCCCAGGGCCATCTAGGGCTCCAGGATGGGGGCCGTGCGGCCCCCCTCCCAACTGTTTGAAGCCCCGGGGAGGTGGTGGTCCCCGGGGTCGGGGGTCCACAACTGACCCCCGCATTTTAATGAAGAGTGCCCCGGGGCAGTGTGGGGGGGGCTCAAGCCCCCCCACACTTTATTTTTCAAAATAGCCCCGGGAGGTGGCGGTCCCCGGGGCTGTGGGGGGGCCCGCAAGGCCCCCCAACCTAAATAAATTATAGCCCCGGGGAGGTGGCGGTCCCCGGAGCTTTGGGGGGGCCTGCGAGGCCCACCACCCTAAAATAACAATGCCCCGGGGAGGTGGTGGTCCTCAGGCATTGTGAGGGGGCAGGAGCCCCCAAGGGCTTATAGAAAACAAAGCGTGGGAGCCCGCGTTTTCGTTTTTTTTGGGGGGGGGCCGGATTCGCGCACCCAGCGCAAATTTGGCCAATATATTTTTTAAAAAAATGCTTTTTTTGGCCCTGGGGGTCCTTGTGGGACCCCCTGAGCAGGCCTAGGGGGTCAGGGTGTTTCTACCCTGCCCCTTTTCTTGTTTTTAATCTTTTTTTTACTGTTTTCCTGTGACTCTTGGTTCTACTGAGTCACAAGATGGCTGCCAACACTTCTTGGTTTGGAGTGTTGGCAGCCAATCAGAATGAAGCTTGTGTTCGGGAGGAGTCGCGAATCCTCCTCGGCTCTCAGATATCGATATTTTTATTTTTTAATTTCTCAGGAACTACTGAATGGATTTACACCATTTAAGAAAAAGGTTGCTTTCTGAACCAAGAGCTACCTTTTTGCCAAATTTGGTGTAATTCCCTTCAGCCGTTCGGGCTGTAGCCGTGTCTAAAGTTCCTACGGAAATTAACATGGGGAAAAAGCGTTTTGGGACCCACCTTTTTTCTCAGCCCCCACTTGACGAATCACCCCGAAACTTTCAAGACAGGAGCTGACCTGAGTGAACCATTAGTTTTGAAAAGTTTGCGAAGATTCGTCAAACGTCGCCAAAGATATTGGCAAAAGAAAAAACACTTTTTGAATAGAAACCAGGTCCTAACTATAACTACCTACTGGTGACCGCCAGTAGGTAATGTATAAATCTACATTCCAACCTATAACTCTCAGAGACTCACTTGATATATTCAATGAACTGGTCACTACAGAGATAAAGAGACTAAAAATACAAACCTCTAGAAAAGTACAAAGACAAGACTACCAGCAAAGGGCATACAATCGACTTATGGAGAAATTACAAAAGAATGATCGAATTGTAATTAGGAACTCTGACAAGGGTGGAAACATTGTTTTATGGTCGAGGGATTAATACATGAAAGAGGCTACACAACAATTGGAAGATGCAAATTGTTATAAAAGAACCAACATCTTAACAGTAAGAGCATCTTGGATTGAATACTACTCCAAGCTCAGTGCCTGGAGAAGCATGGGACTCATCAGCATGGATGAATACATGTTTTTAAAGAACGAACACCCAGTTATGCCAATAATGTATTTTATCCTCAAGCTACACAAAAATGCCACTACTCCCACCGGGGAGACCTATAATTTCAGCTATAGGGGGCTTTTTGGAAAATACTACAAAGTACATCGATTCATTTTTACAAGACTTTGTAAAGAATCTACCATCCTTTGTGCAAGATATGGGGGACTTCCTAAGACAATTGTCGGATATAGTATGGGAGCCTTATTGCTTATTAATGTGTTTGGATGTTACGTCTTTGTATACAAGCATACATCACAAAGACGGTATTAGAGCCACACAATACTATTTGGACAATAGACCCTTACATCTGGTCTAACATAACAAAATGCTAATTGCAATGATTACGTACTGCTTGAATAACAACTATTTTTATTCCAAAACCAGGTCCTGCAGCAGATAAGGGAGTAGCTATGGGAGCTTGTTTCTCCCCTAGCTACTCCTGCCTACATATGGGCTGGTGGGAAGAAGTAATTCTGAAAAAGAGTTTAAAACTGTCATGGATACTCAGATAAAAATCTGGCTACGCTATATCGACGACTTGTTCATGATATGGCGTGGGACAGCAGAGTCAGCTCGTGATTTTGTTCAAAAGTTGAACAAAAATAATATCAACTTGCACTTCACAGCTACCATTAGTGACCAATCTGTATGTTTCCTGGATGTGGAAATATACATCAAAAATGACAAAATTGAAACCAAACTCTTTCGCAAGCCCACGGCAGGCAACATTCTGCTGCATGCCACTAGCAACCATCCTCAGCATCTCATCCATAGTATACCATATGGGGAGATGCTGAGGATACGTCGCACATGCAGCAGTGACCAGGATCTAAAAGCAGCACAACTGAGCAAGACCAGATTTTTACAAAGAGGGTACAAAGATGAGACTATTGATCATGCCATTTCCAAAGCTAATGCTAGAGATAGAATGGATTTACTTAACAACAAGGCATTGACTATCTCTAATAGTCAGGTTAGTCCCAATGAAACTAGAGTAATCCTCACATACAGCAAGCAGCAAAATACCCTACGCAGAATCATTAACAAAAATTGGTCTGTTGTACGTAGTGACCCTATTATTGGAAATGCTTTGCCCATGAAACCGAGCATTACTTTCAGAAAATCCAAATCCATGAGGGACTCCATAGTCAAGAGCAGTCCGGAGGTAAGAATCTCCAAAAATTGGCTAACGGTCAGGAAATGATTCTTTAAATGTAATAGTTGTCGGGCCTGCAAATATGGGGTAAATACAACATCTTATATTTCTCCATTTACTAAGGACCCTATTAAAATAACTAAATTTCTGACATGCAAAACGGAGTACGTGGTCTACGTGTTGACCTGCCTTTGTGGGCTGCAATATGTGGGAAGCACTAAGTTGCAAGCCCACAAACGTATATTGCAGCACATGAGGGCAATTACCAACAGTGATCATACGTACCCGTTTGCACGGCACTTTAAAGAAAGGCATGCAAACAACCTCCAGGATTTCAGATATTTTCTAATTGACTCTATACCAATATCCAGACGGGGAGGTGATCGGGAAAGCAAACTCCGACGCCTCGAAACAAGATATATCCTCGATCTAGATACAAAGAATCCCAATGGTCACAATTTGAGCGAGGACTTTTATACCTGGTTATAACTAATCTGGGATCAGATTTAACTATATGTTTTACCAACTGAACAATAATGTATATAATGACAACTATAGCTTTCTCACACTTATGACATTTATTTTTCTCCTTGGATTATTTTATTCAGCACTCTGTGTCTTGCATTATGCTTTTAGTAGATCATTTTAATTCACATACATATTTTTATCTAATTATTATGGTATTTAGACTGAGGATCTTTTATGAGGTCTTTTGTATTTTATGCATGGTTTTTAGATCATATATGTATTAGCACTTTGTTTGGCACTTTGCACTTTACTTATAGGCACTTTTGACAAGACCTGCAGCATTATCAACTATGGAGTTGTGTTTCACATTCTATTTATCAACAGCAATGATACATGGATTGACCCCTCAGCAGGATATCCCAAATATGAAGGGAGGACATGTATGGATTTATCCATTTATAGTCATATAGGTACTCTGCTAATTTACCAATGACTTTACATACGTCAGCAGTGGGCTCTTTTGAAAAAATGAAAAAATTATATTTTTTTCTTATTGAATACTTGATTGTGCTGAAATGTTTTTTACCATCATATATATATATATATTTTTTTATTTTTTTATTTTTTATTTATTTTACATTCATTGGTATTTATATTAACATTATTGCAAATTTATGTATTTTTACTATTTATTGCTGTTGGTTTGCACAAACATAGACTACAAGGATTATTTGACAAAGTATGTTGTCTATGTCCATTAGCATGCTGCATCACGAGTGTTGGGTACCGTCACTTTAAAAACTTCAATTGGGCTCTGAAGGCGCGTCATGTGATCAAGGCCGAGTTTGGCCGAAACGCGTCATGGCAGCAATGGTGGCGCACTGAAAATAAAACACCTAAATTGTACCAAATCTGGGTTTGTCGTCCGTTTTTTTCCAGTCAAAGGAGAAGTGTAAAGCGGAGTGTGGCGATATATATATATATATATATATATATATATACGACTAATCAACGCAGTCATTCACAATCCAATCATTTTGATTTAATCAACACAGTCTCCACACTCCAATCATCTCGATCTCATCACCTATCATAGGTTTGAGGCACTATACAGAAATATGGCTCAACTCCTAATTGTCACCCATTCTAGATGTCCTTGCTCCCACAGGCTACAATAATGAGTGTGCAGACCACAAACATAAGAATGGAGAAGCCCTGTCATCCAGAAGTTCCCCTAGTCCTGCACCCTAGCCAAGCAAGCAACACTCAAATCTTTGGAGCTTCTTGCATTCCACATCCCTGTCTCTGTAACTCAGTTCACATCCTTCCACCTGACCTAGAGGCTGTCCGGAAAGAACAAGCACTTTATAGATGAATTCTCAGACCCCCTCATGACCTCAGCCATGTGGCACACCCAAAAGATCATCATTGGTATCTTGAACCTCTTAGACAGCTCAAGCATGGAAAAAACAAGAGATATCCTCTTCAACCTCATCAGCACACTCCGCAATACACAGCATATCAACCAACCAACACACCAGGAGCAGGCCCTCCATTAGGACGGAGGAGCATCTCCCCACTGCCAAAAATGCCCCACCAGAAAAGCCCTAGAGATGAAAAATAAAGTAGTAATAAATTAATTTTATTACCATTTTAGTTTTCACCAACCCATCCCAAAGCGAGTGTTAGGATAAGGGCGGGCCATTGCTGCAGCAGGGAGAAGTGGTAGGCTGGCTGTGCACACTTAGGTTTAAAGTGAGCATGTCCAGCTAGACATGTGCATTTGAAACCCCTCTAACCCAGATGTCTAAGACAGCTGGGTTAGAGAAAACACAGGCCTCCAGTGCTCTTGAGAGTCCTGAGAGAGGCAGCTCCCTCCAATCCTGGTGCTTCTACCATGCTGGTTACCAGCATGAGAGCATCACCAGGATTGGTTAGGGGAATTTGCTGGAGCCCTCGGAGCCTTGAGGAGACAGAGCAGACACGGACTGGAGCGAGGATGTTGTGCAGCAAGCAAGGTAAGTGGCATTTCTTTTTATTTACAGTCACCACTTACCTTGCATGCATGCACTCACCCACCACCCATTTGCCCACCCCCGTTCTTCCTAGTTGCCAGTCGCTGCTGCATCACACTCCTAAGGCCAAATCCTTATTCTTGTCTTCTCAACATCACTAACCATCCAATGCAAATCTATGCCACAGGACTGACAGTCAACACACAAAGGTCAACTGAAAAGACAAACACAAACCTTTGGATTTTTCAAAGACTAACCCATCAATAACCTAAAGCTTGAACTCATCTCTCGCCCTGCCACCTCCACATCAGTTGTCAACACCATTCTAAATTGCTTTAGTACATTTCTGGATAACCATGAGAACATCCATACTCCAGTGCAGACAGCTGATCACATCAGCCAAAGCCAAGTACTATCCCAACACCATCATGGAAGTTATCCATAGAACCATTGACTTTGAGGCAGTCAAGCACTACATCACAGAACAGTGCAATTACAACAACCTCGATTTCAAGGAAGAAGGATCCAACAGCACACCGACAACACCAAACATTCTTCTACTCTGACACCCAACCCCTGCACTTTATCCCTTATTAGACATTCTTCAAACTCCTCTTTCTTGCTAGGCCTCAGTGACATCCTCAACTACCTCATCATGGTAACCTCTTATGAAAGGTGTCCTCAAGTTAATTTGAGGAAAACAGATATATCAAGCATTAGCAGAGGCAATACGTCTGGCATTGGCCTTCAGCCTTTTGGCTTTGTCAATGCTTGTTTTGTATTGTCATGTTTATTTTCAAAACTTTATTGTTGGGGAAGCTGCTAATCCCCTCATCAATTTAAAAATGAAAAACACTGGCTGAAAGCAGAAATATTTGCTTAGTCTTGAAGAGCATGCATACCTGTAGTAGTCTTTGGCAAGCAAGGTAACTATTTTGTGTGTGGAAGTGCTCCTTGTGAAAGGGCAGAATACCACCTCTCACAGTGAAGTTAGCAAATGACTGAAGTGTGCTGACCCGTTGCCCCACAGTGTCTGCTGGAGTGTGGGTGGGGGTGCCAAAACCACAGTAACAGACAAATCGATTAAGATGGCTGGCTAAAAGGTCCTATAAGTAGTTATAATATGCGTAGTATTTTCGTAAACTCAAAAGGTCTTAGTTAACACCATACCTAATAATATTTGGTTTGAATCAAGAAGCTTTTCAATTGTATTGAGTACAGAAAACAATTTAAAAATGTCTTCATTCACATAGCTACGAGTTAATGGAACTTAATGACAATCTTAGTGCTACAATCAAAAGGATATTCTTTTAGAGGCAATGTACTCTTGAAACATTAGAGAGGTTAAAGTGGCAGTCTCACTGTGGTCCCAGCCTTAAGTAACCAGGGGGTTGTGCTATGTGTAATTAGTTTATACATGGCATTGAAGTCTTCCAAACAAACAATAAATGTGATCACATTTGGAAATGCTAATTATAAAACCTGTGAAACCAGGACCATTTTTCTGAATTATGGAATTTCTTGTGCCTTAATGACCTCAACTTTGTCTAAATAACATATCAATAAACAGATTAACTTATGAATGAGACAGATTTTTCATAATTCTGAATTGCATCATCCACCTTGTAATCTTAAAAGAGATATTTATGCTATGTATGTATGTGAAATGCTAAGGAATGAAGGGATTCTAAACCTAGGAATGAAAGATATTTTTTTAAAGATTTGACTGGTTTTCTATGCAGATCTTGGAATTTATGGGTGTCTGACAGGAATTTGAGTGATATCACTCCACAAGAGTGGTTTACCATCAATGTCTTGAAACTCTGGGTCACATAAATGTTATTTTGTTTATATTTCTACGAACCAAGAAAGATTCTATGGTAATCATACAGTGAGTCATCCAGCTGAGTTTTGTTATGCTGGTACCAGCAGCACCATTTGCTTTAGGGGTAAATGTATTCAAAATAATAATTCATTTATGTGAATACAGTTGTGACTTAGGGATACCTTATGTGTCTTGCTGTCTCTTCATGTAATTGTTTTTATTCAAATTAGCATACCCGATTGGCTTTGTTAATTTGTTTTTTCTTAGGGCCTAATTATGAGTTTGGCCCATAGGACTGGCAAACTCACGGTGGAGGTGCGGTAACGGTCAGGGACCGCCTCACCAGTGGTCTGACAGCCGTATTACGAGTACGGCAGTTGGTCCTCCGCGAGACCACAGCAACCGCCAAGGATCCCCGATCCCTGGCATTGGCACGGTGACTTGAGGCCCCAACATGCTTGATAGTGCCACTGCAGCACCGCCAAGAATGTTACAAGTTTCCTCACTTCCGACAGTCTCATGGAGGTTTTCATGCCATGAAACTGCTGGCGGGGGGGAAACAAAGGCTTGCCCCTGTGTATTGGGGTGCATGCAGGGGGCACATGTTGTGCACCTCTGTGTGCATGTACCCCTGTTCCTGCACGGCATGAACTGATCAGTCCATGCCGTGCAGGAACGTGCATTTACGGTCCCGCGGCAATGCAGTTCTAAGGCTCACTTATGAGCCTTTAAACTGCAGTGCAATGGGTCTTCTATGTCGCCCGCCTGCCAGACCACGTATGAACTTGTAATCTGGTGGGTGGGTGGCGGTCAGGTTTTGCTGGGTGGTGGCGTGACGTGACGGTCTGCTCCTACATTGCCAAACTCGTAATCAGGCCCTTAGTTTCTAGACACCAAAGTTAGGACATGGGCTGTTTTAAGTCCGAAGATAATTTTTTTGCCATTTTTATTTTTTATTAGGTGGGACATCGAGACCTGTTGTATCTACTTGTTGGCTTACAGCCCGCCCATTAGCTTTTTATTTGTTCCCTCCAATGTCCTTTAGAAATGCTTCCTTGTTACTGGTGAACCCTTTTTCTTTCGCCCTCCTTTTTGTGTGGTGTTTCCTCCCACGGAGCACCCCCCAAGTACTGTATCTTTACGCTTTGGTTGTTTATGTGCTTCTTTCTGGGACAATTATTTTCTTTCTTTCCTGCCTGTGTTACTTTGTGTTTCTGTTTGCTTGTGTTTGGTGGGTGCGTCCGTCTTTCCTCCCATATTCCCAGTTGCTAGATCAAAACAGCAGGTCCAGGATCTCAGCTAGCATGTTATGGTACTGTGAAAGGAGGGTCGTGGAGGCAGGGTTTTGTTTTCCCTGCAGCCTGTATGCGTTTCTAGTCCTGCTGGCTGGGCCCTGCCTCCTCAGCCCTCAAGGTGCCTGGCTGGCTATTACTGAAAGGGACCTAAGCCGCCAGTCTCTCAGCACTGTGTGCAGCTCAGTGCTTCCCATGCCCAATAACCCGACCTTAGATACTCTCGGACTCAGCCTGGCACTGCAGTGAGTAGGACTTCTGGTGGCACAACAGGGCGAGTCCAGCAGAGCATGGATGATTGCACAAATGCAAACATGGAGGTGATGATCATGTCTGTTAGAATGGTCAAAGACTTCACATGGCTCAAAGGACAACATATTCTACAACTATTTTGGTCTTTCATATTTAGGTAACCACATATAAAAAAATAACCATGATACACCCTAATTGAAAGATAATCATAAATCATGCAAGTTAAAGTGATGGGAAAATGCACTCTTTCTACTTTTACCTTATAAAAACTCAATTGGTTAATAAATCACTGCAGAGTGTGTATCTCTCCCCCCACCCCCCAGAGAGAAAGAGAATTGAGCCACGGTTTGAGCCGTGGTGAATAGTGACTGCTATATTCACAGTGCTACAAGGTTCCAGCCTGTGGTTATAGCACTGTGAATAAACAACAGTCATCAAGGGCTGTAGCTTAGTGACCTTCCATTTCAAGGGTTGTGCAGTAATTTCAAGACCTTTATAGAGCTTCTTACTGCTCAAAAGGGTGTAATTTCTGATATTTATGTCTTTCTGTACACTTATCTGCTTGGTTTTACACACAAGAAAGTGTTACTCTAAGTGTTACACATATTGCCGTTGAAAGTTTGAATGTCACTCATAAGTACACCAAAACCAAGAAAATGTCACACATAAGCAATCTGAAAACTTGGTAGTTATGCTTTCCCAGTGTGATATAATGTCTCTGTATGCTCTGCATCCTCCTGGGCAGGCACTATCTGAACGGAAGAGCAGCACAGCACTTGTGCTTGTGAGGCATCTCAGCACAGTACTGTGCTGAGATGCCTTCTCACCAGGTGTGTAAGAGAAGGGTAAGGAAGGTAGGTGGCAGTGCAGGACAGTGGTATGCTGGTAAAGCCTCACCTGGAAAAATGGGCATTCTTAATATTTAAGCCTGTTTCTGTTCAAGAGGTTTTTTCAATATTTCAGAGAAATGCCTCGATTCTAGCGGTTGCTTGCTTCTATTACTTCCTGATGGGTACACAGTAGTTATCTTAAACAGCACATGTTGTTGTTCCCTACTCTCAACTAACTCGATGTTGCATCTTTGCAAGGCAATCTTCCTTTTCTCTCATAAAATATTTTTTTTCTTCAAAGAACAGCCACCACTTCCTTGAGTAGACTTTAGATTTGAACATGTGACAATGCCTAGCAGCCTTTTTTAGGTTGCAGCCTAAAAGACATAGCAGCTGTCTGCATTTGCTAAAGACATCTTGGGGTCTAAGAATGCATTCCGCCAATTGTTCGCTATTGGCTTTGTGTTTTGTAACTCACATTTTCTTGCTTTCCATTTGCTGGCTTTATTTGCTTTATGCTGTCCAGGTTCAGTTCGTCCACCAGTTGCCCAAACTATATTTAGGGTATTTGTCCATGAACTCATTTGCTGGGTATTCAAAGACCAATGTCAAATGTCAGGCGATGTCTTATCGTTCCAAGAGCTCGCTTTCTGTAAACAGGCCTGTAAATCTTGTTCTTATCTCATCACATTTGCTGGAAATTCATAGACCCGAGGTCAAATGTCAGACGCTGACTTCCAAGGGCGCGTGTTTACTTTTCTTTCTCTGACTTTAAAGTGAGAAGATTTATGTGACAATCTTTCTGGATACGGGGAGTTGGTAAGAAAGAGTTTTTTCCTAGTTCACAACAACATTTAAATGAACTGTGTATGTATTACAGAATATATCAAAATTAGCAACACAAATAGAGCACAATTTTTGTTATTTTTGAAGTGTGTTGGAAACAAATACTTGACTATGATCAAAACAAATCATTACACTAAGGTGATGCAATTTCCACACATTTTTGCCTGTGCACTGTATAGTTTTATTAATAAAAGTGTATGTTTGTGCAAATGTAATGAATGGTCATTTCAATTGAAAAAGTGTCTGTAATGGCAGTGTGCTACCACACCATGCATACTCCACTCTACGCCATTCCACTCTATGCCACTGCACTCTACACCACTCTACTCTTAACCACTGCGCTTTGAGCCACTGCACTCTACACAACTGCACTCTATGCCACTGCACTATACTCTGCATCACTGTACTCTATGCTACTGCTCTCTACGCCACTCTACTCCACTCTAGACCACTGTACTCTGACACTCTACTCTGCAGCACTGCAATCTCCACCACTGAACTCTACGCCACTCTACTCTGCACTCCTCCACTCTATGCGTCTCCACTCTACGCCACTGCACTTTATGCCACTGCACTCTATGGCACTATACTCTACTCTGCACCACTCTATGCCACTGCTCTCTATGCCACTTGCCTCTACTTTGCGCCACTGCTCTCTGCATCACTCAACTCTATGCCACTCCACTCTGCACCATTCTATGCCACTGCATTCTATGAGACTTCACTCTACACCACTCCACTCTATGCCACTGCACTCTGCGCCACTCTACTCTGTGCCACTCCACTCTGTGCCACTCTACTCTACTATGCACATCTCACACCACTGAATTCTACAATGCTGCATTGCATGCCACTGAATTAAATGCCAATGCCCTCAATGCCACTGCACTCTACGTCACTATGCTCTGCAATACTCTATGCCAATGCACTCTACACCAGTGCACTCTACTCTACACCACTCTAGCAACTCCAAACTATACCACTCCAATGCATGCCACTCTCTGCAACTCCACTCCACAACACTCTACTCCACTCTTCGCCATTCCACTCAACACTCCACGCCACTCTCCTCTACACCATTAACTTTTAGCCACGCTGAACAGCTGCCACGCTGGTGTACAACATGGCTAAAACACATTGGCAAAGCCAATAGCTCTTGCTTAGGCGAGGCCTAGTGGCTTTGCCAATGCTTGTTACACAAAGTCATTTTAAAGGTTTGACTAACACTGGGGTGCTTATCATGTATTTGTCCGCTCTTTTTTACCTAAGTTTTTGTTATATAATGTAATTAGTTATGGATGACTTCCTGTGCTTTTATAACTGTTTGCAAATAGCTGTCAGTGAACTGGATTTATGTATTGCAGCAGATTTTAAACAGTCTGGAATGATGTATACTGTTTTTTATTTCTGTATTGTACATGTTTTAATTAAGTTACACAGTAAAGCTTATGAACTTACAAATTGCCTTAAACAATCTGTGTCTTACCGCTCTTAACACAATATCTCTCATAATTCCTCGCCCATTCAATTTTCCCATATTATATCTCATACTTTCTCAATCAGAGTGTCAGGAATCGCCGGCACATGCTCTTGTTTTGCATCCTGAAGAAAGTTCCAGGGAACAAAGAAATAAAAATAGAATTTTATTGAGTTCACTGAGGTGGGACCTCTAGGAAAAATTACCTAAACAAAAAGTGCTATTTTAAACATACTTTAAAATTTGACAAACATCATCTCCCAATGCTGCCAGTCTGCAACACTCCACAACACTATTTAAAAACACTATCATTAAAAATGACACCTCTAGTTATTCTGCATCACTTGCAACTTTGGTTGAATGCATTAGAATGGAGCAATGCTCTTTTTCTGGGTCTACACTCCATTCATATTCCAAATGACTGTCTAAGGTTTACCAAATGGATCTAAACCATGTCTGATTTTCCACATATCAGCATTACATACATTTATATACATTTTATTTAATAGTGGGACACTCTGGGGTTACTCCGAATACTTTACAAAGTTCGAGCACTCATGCACTGACAGTGGCCAAATTTGCAACATGAATAGACTAATGCACTTTTTATTTGTACTTTGTGGGTGTTTTAAGGAGAGTGAGTAAGGACATACCACTATTCACTTGATCACTTTTTCTAATGTACTAGCACGCTATGTTACCCATTTTGCATATTACTAAGTTTTGAGCCTCAACCAGATTTGTAAATTGGGAGGTTGATATACATAATAAGATATTCAGGGCCATAATAATCAATGAGTTAGGTTGCCCTTGCGCCACGCAACTGGGTGCAAGAGTGAAGCAACTCATATATTAGTTTTATCAAGCCATGCAAGGCCCCCTTGCATGGCCCTGAGTAGCTTAATAAATCTAGAGTAACGCAACACAGCGCAAATCGCTGCATTGCGATACTGTGCCCTAGGGAGGAGTTCCGTGGGTGGTGCGTTAGGTGCTCCCATGCAACAACCATGGATTTTGGTGCAGTCCCAGATGTACCATTACTGGTAAGCCTGGGAATGTGTCAAAATACTACACATCCCCAGGGGAGGCGTAACAAGGAGAAATACCTTTATTCCTCTTCATATTTTCCTCTATCTTTGTGTGTTTCATTCTGCAGCACACATAGAAAGAGTAAAATGCCTCAGGGGATTGTTTTTGTGAAGGAAGGTGCCACTTCATGCACAAAACACATCCTACTTACAACACAGGCCCCTTTGCACCATGGTGCAAGGTGCTTGCGTTGGAGCTAGGCAGTGCAATGTGCGCCAGCACTTGGAAAAGTCAGGAATGTGACGTATTATGTTAAATATGGTGCATCCCTGCCCTTTCCCTGTCAACGCAGCACAGCACATTGCAGCAAGGTGGCTTGCTGCGCTGAGTGACATTTCAATAAATATGCCCCTCAATGTCGATCAGACCCCATTCAACCTGCCCATTCCTGCCTCTATACTAGCAATCTCCAAATCTGACAACAGAACTTGTGCCAGATTTAAAGGTAAATAGATATGGTCCACAGCTCTCGGAAGGCAATCTCAGGCAAAGACAACTGCACTAGTCTTGACTGCCTAAAGACAGGAAAGAACTGAGGAGTATAGGGCCATATGTATCAAACTCCCCTTTTGCGAATCGCAAATAGCGATTCTTTGCGAATCGCTATTAGAGATTCGCAAAACGGTATGTAAACAAAAATTCGCAAAATATTAGCAAATCGTTAGAAATTGCTAAATGAATAGCGAGGAGCCAAATAGCGATTCATTAGTAGCGAATCCTCTATTTAGCGAAATCGCAAAATAGCGAATTCGCAATTTAGCGAATTCGCAAACAGCAAATCGGGGACTCAGGTGCAGCTTGATGACATCACAACCAGGAAGTGTCACTACCCATGCTGCACCTGAGTCTCAGAAGCAGAGTGAGAGAGTAGGAGTTGAGGCTGAGGCATCACTGCAGTGCTACACACATTGGAGAGAGTGGAGACATGGCCAGCAAGGACAAGCAGCAGGGGGAGACCCCAGAATAAGAAAACAAAAGTTCACAGAAAGTGAGCAGGAGGCCCTGATACAGGAGATGGTTGTGAGCCATGAGCTCCTGTTTGGCAAGAAGTCCCTGCGTGTGCCAGAGACACGCAAGAGAAGGATATGGGCAGACATCCAGCGCAAAGTCAATTGGTGTCACACATCGAAGCGTCAAAGACCTACAGAAGCGCTGGTATGATATGCGCGCGCGCTCAAAGGAGAAGGTTGCTGCCAGGTTGGAGGAGGCCAACAAGATCGGTGGTGGGACCTCCACTGCCACCGCTTCAACACCACTCGAAGAAATGGTTGAGGGGACCCTGCTTCCGGAGAGTGTAATGGGCGTGTCAGACCTGGACAGCTCCGACCACCCACAACCAAGACAAGGTAAGAAGCATGCCATCACACCCCTGATACCTCCCTACTTCCCCCACACACCCAGGAGAGACCCAGGGGCACAACAAAACTATAATTCCAGTGCAGGTACACAAGCACACACAGCAATACATTATGGGAGATGTAGTTACATGCACCTAACAGTGGAGCAATGACACCCAGCCAAGCTCAAACAGTATGTGCGCATCATGAAAGTCAAAATACAGACAGATAGGACCCATGTAACTCCAAACAGTGAAATTTAATGCATGACAAATGCAAGGCAGGACAGTAAATTAATGTGTGCATTTATGTCCACAGCACCAGCAGAAACACAGGGAACAATCAGTGGAGGGGAGGATGAATCCCCCAGCCCAGAGGCAACAGGGCAAGAGGAGGAGGAGGAAGAGGAAGAGGAAGACGAGGGCAGCCCAGTTATCCCTCCAATACGCCGCAGGCGGATTGCAGTGCCACCATTGCCCCCACTGGAGGAGGAATCCCAGGACACCGATGTCAATGTCCAAACAGTCCAGGGACAGTCAGAGCCACAACCCCGTGCTCGAGCACGTGCCGATCCAATACCACCAATCCCATCCAGGCGCAGGGCACCACGTGCATCCACTAGTGCAGCAGTCACAGGAGACGACACAGTCTTCCAAGGGCTGGAGGGCCACATGTTAGAGCTCCAGCGCCTGCAGGCAAAAAACATACGGTCAATACAGAGGCAAATCAGGGTTGGCTTCATGGGCCTGACGGGTGCCCTGGAGGCACTCTGTGCTGAACTAAGGGCAGACCGTGCTGCTAGGCGCAGGGAGAGGCAGCGCCTACACACCTGCCTAGACCTCTACACCAGGGCGGTCAACCGCCTTTCCTCAGCGACCTCTGTGCTGTCAAGGCGCAGCTTCAGTATGCAGCACGAGGTGGCACACTGCAGCCAGGACATGGCCAGGTGACATGTGCAGGTGACATGTGCTGTGGATCAGCTGCGGGCAGCTGCCACTGCTGGCCCAGGAGTCCTCACTCCAATAGACGATGACGCCCAATCTAGCAGGAGCAGCATTACACCACCGCCCCCACCGGACAGGCGCCGTAGTGTGCGTCACGGCAGGGCTGCTGAGACAGGTGAAGAGGGCACTGTGCACCCACAGCGAGGGGCTACAGGCCGTCAGCGCCGCAGTTGAGGCGCTCAGACATAGGCATGGATATGGGTGCATCAACCCAGTGCACACAGACACTTGGTCAAGATAGTCAATTTGCACTGTGAATCACACATGTGCGGGACTTGTAACAATACATTGTGTGCCACACAGGCTGTGTGCCGATATATATCCTGTACTAAAGGAAATTAAACACAGTCTCGTATTAGATCTTTAGCATTGTGTCATCTTTTCTTACCTAGAAATAGTTCTGTGTGATCTCATCTCGCCTCTGGCGCCCAGCAGCAGCACCAATTACACCGGCTGGCATGCGTCCAGGAGCTGGCCCCTCCTCATCTGAAGAGTCCGATTCGGTGAGCTCCACTGGTGTGCCCTTCCTGGTGGCGATGTTGTGCAGCATGGCACACACTACCACTATCTTGCAACAGGTCTTGGGGGCTGTATTGAAGTGCCCCTCCACTCTTATGTAGGCATCGGAACCGGCTCTTGGGTATTCCGAAGGTCCGCTCGATGGTACATCTGGTTGCTATGTGGGCACTGTACCTCCGCACCCCAGCGTTGGCAGGATTAAGGTAAGGAGTGAGTATGTAGTCCCGGACCGCATACGCACTGTCACCTGTGGGGCGAGAAAAATATGGTTGAACACTGTCCTGCCACTGCTGTGCATTACTAGTGTGTCCTTCTTTCACATGCAATTACCTAGTAGGTATCCCTCACCAAACTCCCCACTTGTGAGTTGGCGGTGTATCCCACTGTGGCGGAAGATGAATGAGTCGTGGGTGCTGCCTGGGTATTTAGCGACGATGTCGGTGATGATGTGCCTGGCATTACACACCACCTGTATGTTCAGGGAATGATAGGACTTGCGATTCCTGAACACATACTCGCTCTGGGAGGGAAGGGATATGGCGACATGGGTCCCAACTATGCATCCGATGACGTGGGGGAATTGTGCAATTTGATAGAACTCCTGCTTGGTCTGGTCTAGTGCCTGTGGTGTGCTGGGGAAGTGTATGTGGTTTGCAGCCTCTGTACCAAGGCATCAAGGAACGCGTGGAAGAAGCGCGACAATGCACTCTGTGAGACCCCTCCTGCTGTGGCTATCACCCCCTGGAAGCTCCCTGACGCCAAGAGGTGAAGTGAGCACAGGACCTGTATATGGGTGGGGATTTTGTGTGTCCTGCGTGTGGGGTGTTCAAGTATAGGTTTGAGCTCTGCTATTAATTCCAGGATGCTCTCTTCATCCAGCCTGTAGTTTGTATGGATTTCCTCATCAGTCCGCTGGAACAGGGTTATGCGCGCTCTAAAGATCCATTCCTGGCGTCTCCTTCTCTGTGCAGCAGCTCTGAGTCGCAGCCTCCTGGCTATCACGTACAGCCCAGACATTGTGGCAAACAGCAGTTGCATTGTGGGTCTCTTTAAATAGGTTGCACCTGGTTACCACCTGCTCAGACTTGGTGGTAATTGCGATTCTCTATTTTGCGAATTTCGCGAAATCGCAATTTGCGAATTATTCATGCATCCCGTTTAGCGAATTCGCAAATTGCGAGCTCAACAATTGCGATTTTCGCTATTTTTTGTCACAATTTGCGAATTCGCAAATAGTTTGCTATTTGGTAGAATTCGCTAATTTGCTATTCGCTAATTTAGCGATTCGCACATTAGCGATCGGAATGTGTCTCATACATAGCGGAGCTCTGTTTTGCGATCACAAACACCGTTTTTTTGCGTATTCGCAGTGTTTGCGATCGCAAAACAGCTTCATACATATGGCCCATAGTCTTTAATGCATCAACTCTTATTTGAAGTCTATATGCTGGAGCTTCACTAATTAACAATTTTGTTTGAACCTATTCTGCCACAATTTATTCAAGAAATGTATGTTTTTGAAGCACATTGCTTAAAGTTCTACGTTATTCTCAATAAATATATGATTAAGTAGCATCCTTCATATTGGGAATAGCGTGCCTTCTCTCGAAATTAATACCCAAAAGTTGTTTTCTTGCTTTAGTTTAGGCTAGTTTTTCATGAACAGATTTAGGTGCTATGAAATCCTTATTTCAAAATTCCAGCTGGGAAAATGTTTGAAAAAGGATTCAAAGATAATAACCTATTTAGTTTTTAAAAGCAAGTTTTTGCTAACGTTCTAGAAATGTACTTCGTGCTGCATATGCTAAAACTGATTTAGAACCAGCTTTTCACTCAGCCCAACTCCAGAGGCTCAATGCAAAATTCGTGGCTGGCAGTTACTGACCCTGCTCCCAGTGGACAATAATGTGGCTTCAAAGCCGAGGAAGGTAGGGTGTTGTCAACAACTGATCACTTAACAGGAATAAGCTATCTAGGAGAAGGGCAGGAACAGTTGATAGAATGATGGATATATTTTACATTACCTCTTTTGACTTAGAGATGCCAAATGTGGCTGGCAGGACATACTTATATTCAATTTCACTGTCCTTCTAGACCTTTTGCCGCAAGAACCAGCTGTAGGGGGCACCTGTTTGTGATCCTGACAGAAGGGTAGCTACCTCATCTAAATAGAGGAGTGGCAAAGGCAGAGTCAGAGCCACTCCAGATGGAAAAAGGAGATTAGCCATTTTGGATTTAGGGCATCTGATAATTTTCACAATTAAATGAAGAGGGAGTGCTGTAAACAAAAATGTCATAGGATGAAAAAGTAGACAGGGTGATACATTTACCAATCACTGGATAGTGTGCAGGATAAGACTGGGTGATTACCACCACCTCCTCAGAACAGTCCAGGACTGGAAGGACAATAGCTGAAGAAAGAAATTCCAGCTAGAAGAAAAGGGCTCAAGGATTCCTGACTCCTGCTGGCACCAAGGGGGCTGAACCACTGTTTGCCTTCTCCAAAGACTTAAGAAAACAGAAAAACTCTGAACCCTAGAGGGTCCAGCTGACCACTGATGACTTGACCATTCAGGAGTTCAGGCTGGAGAGAGACTTGGTGCATAGAAGTCTGCTCTAAAGATAGGCGTGCTGCATGAGTGACCAGATAGAACTTTTCCAGTGGTGGTAATTGGTCATTTTTCCCCACTTCAGAGTTCCAGGATAGGCAGTGTTCTTGCCCAGGGAAAGTGGCAGTATGCTAAAAAACAATGGGGCATATTCTCAAGGACTCATCACCGAGTTAACGGCACTTTAGCGCAGCAAAAGTTGCGAAAGAATTAACGCCCCATTCACAAGCTGGTGCAAACTTCCCACATTACCAGAATACCAGCGATAGCTGCCGCAAAAAACATCACCACGGATGAGAGAGACAACTAACGCTAATGATATGCAGAGTAGGCGTTCCCGTGCAAAAACACACGAAAACACCACTTCGCGATATTCTCAACGATCAGCCAGATCTGCGATGCGACCCGAAAACAGGCGATAAGGCGCGTTAGCAGCAGGGATTTAACACCTGCCTTCTGCTGGTGCTAAGCAGGACGACTACCTGCAGTATGAAAGGGAGCCCAGCCCAGAGCCACATCTGAAGACCCACAGATGCCATGGAGACAATGAACATGCAGCCCGGAGACCGAAGAGGGCCACAACACCCACCGCCACCACCTCCAGGACCACCCCCCCTCCAGACCCCCCCAGACTACCACCGAGGCAGCGCAGGACAAGACAGCGGACCTTCCAAAAATGGCATGTCCTCTCAGCCACACAAGTGCAGAATGTGGGGAGAGGTGGGAACCAAGTATGTGTGAAGGAGGCAACTCACCCATGAAGAAGAATGTACACAATGCCAAGTGTGGTGGTGATGTGCTGGATAGACCACAGAATGCAGAGCACAGACATGTCCATGTGGACATACACTGCTGGTGTGTGTAGTGTTGTGGACAGTGGACGCAACCATGTCACCTCAGGCAGTGGGGAAGACCTTGGACATGTAGCTGTGCCGTCCCCCCTGTAAGCGTAAGTGCTGTGGGCTGGGCCGGCGTACGCCACTCCAGGGTAGGAGTGCTGATAAAAAGGCCAGGGCCCTGGGCATGGTTCTCTTCCGTGATGGGCAATGCGTCTGCCAGGGCGGCGCACCTCACCCTGCCACGTTTCTGCTGCCGTGACCTCCAGACACCGCGACACAGGACCTCAGCGCATCCAGCGGCACAGCAACACGGAGTCATGTGTGTGCCGGATACTACCTTAGTCCTACACTGCGGTCAGCAGGTCCCACAATTCAAATCGTGCCACATTTCTGCTAATGGAGGAAACCACTAGTCAACAGACATTGCCCCCAGTGCGGCCCGCCCGGATGACGCATCATCGTTGGCTGCACACCCGCTGAGCGCTCCAGGTGCCACCAACTCAGTGCACCACAAATCATCATCACGTGGCTGTGGGCCCTTTCTGACCACTGCCTCCGGCCTACACTGCGGTCAGCTGGTCCCCCAAGTCAAACGACGCATCATCGTTGGCTGCACATCCGCTGAGCGCTCTAGGTACCACCAACTCAGCGCAACACAAGCCGATGCCACGTGGCAATATTGAGGCAGAATTCAGTAGGCGAAAAACATTTCACCCAGTGCAGCCCGCAAGGATGGCGCATCGTCGTTGGCTATGCACCTGCTGAGCGCTCCAGGTGCCACTGACCCTGTGCTACACAAGCCGACGCCACATGGCTGTGTGTCCTTGCTGACCGCTGCCTCCGGCCTAAACTGCGGTCAGCAGGGCTCGCAAATCAAATTGAGTCTTGATTCATTTATGGCAGAGTCCAGTAGGCAACAGACATTGCCTCCAGGGCGGGCCGCCCGGACGACGCATCAGCGCATGCCGCGCACCCGCCGAGCGCTCCAGGTGCCACTAACTCAGTGCACCACAACATATGGACCCTTCATGATTGAGTTTTGTGCTGTGGACAGCGGACGCAACAATGTCACCTCAGGCAGTGGTGAAGACCTGGGACGATGATGATGAAGATGAGGCAGGTGTACCACACCCCACTGCAGCTGCAGCAGGAATATCCCGAAGGGACCAAATCATTAACAATTCCTACACATGAGCACGCTCAGCTCTGGTGCCCCTACCTCAGTGCACTGCAAGTCGTGGACCCTTTATGATTGAATCTGTGTGTGTGATCCGATGATCACTGTTCTAGTTGTCGCCAGCACCAACCACTCCCTGAGGGCTGGCTTACACTCACTCTACACCCATCCAGCACAGGCGTCACTGGACATGTGACCCTGGTAATAAAAAGGGGCTGGGCACACTATCTAAGTGTGTCTGTGTGGTCATTATGTATGCATGATGGGCCAGGGCCCTACCACATTACATTGTGCTGTGGACAGCGGACGCAACCATGTCACCTCAGGCAGTGGTTACGACCTTGGACACGTAGCTTTGTTGCCCCCCCCCTGTAAGTGTAAGCGGAGTGGGCTGGGCCGGCGTACGCCAAGCCAGCGTAGGGGTGTGAAGGATTTCCCCGGGGCTCTGGGCGTGGTGCAGTTCTGGCCTGGACAAGGAAGTAACTAATGCGTGTGTCTCTGTTGTAGTGTCAGCGCCACCCAGTCCGCAATCGACAATGTTGCAATGTAGCATGCACCCGGAGGGCGGGCTCGCACGAACGGGGAAATGAAGGAGCGCAAGACCGCTGGGGGTCTTGGCTAATATTTGCCAAGTGTTGTGTGTATCTGTATTGCCGCAGCATGAGCCAAATGCCTAGCCTTAATCGCAGCGCGAGTTCAGCAAGGCATGAACTCTACGTCTGTGTCTGCCCTATCCTTCCCACAGGCCTACACTCACGTGGCCGCCCACCTCCAAAGGCCAACATCACAGTGTCATTGTCAGGCTTGTGGACATGCGCAGACAGGCATGACAATGGTGTGCCGTAGGAGTGCCAGTGATGCAACCGCGCAGTGCACACAAGTAAATAGGCTCGGGGGGAGGGAGGAGCAGCTGTGAGGCAACGTTACACACAGTGATGCCGCTCATTTGTCACATGCAAGACATCTCGAACATGAATCCCAAAGTCGCACACATCCCACCCCCGACAAGCCACTTCACAGTACCTGATTGTAAGCAGATGAGAAACTAACATTAGGGATGAATGCTCCTTTGTCTGAGCTATCAGGCGGAAGCACATCTGCACCTCTGACCTCGGAATTGCATGTGCCCGGCACCCCCTGACAGATACTATGGCAGCTGATGACGACTCCCACACTACGCACAGCCCAACGAAAGACCAACGTATACACACCCCACACACAGTAGTCCTTGCTCGAAGTTAACTTGCATGGAATGGCCTTCACACTTACTCCCACATTAACCCAGGCGTACAACCGTTGCACACCAAAACAACTCATTGTTCCGAGCTGTGGCATTTCATCCACAGAACTGGCGCAGGTCAGAACAGTGCCGCTTCAACCAGAGCCACTAACACAATGGTAGACCATCACAGACACTTGCACAACCCCTGTCACTTGGAACTGTACTGTGCACGTATGCTGCATTTACTGGGGGCACTGCCATTGGTAGTGCTGCGGGTCAGTTACCGGCTGAGCTTCCGCCTTGCCAACATCACCTGCGTGCAGCCTGTGTTGCATTGTCGCTCGAGCATATTCGAGTGGTCCATGGATGTCTGCCTATCCAACAGGACGGTAGCCGAACTGGATTTCGACATGTGTGTGCGCCCCCTGTTGGCCCACGACCATGAGTGTCACCATGACACCCTTCTATGGGATGCCTGGATACTTGGCATACATGCTGGCAGCTGGACCTGGGAGATTGCAGAACTCCTCGTGTGCAGTGAGCAAATTGAGCCGCTCCCCTATTGGGCTGTGGTGCTAATTGGTGAAAGGGGGTGGACGCAGCACATCTGTCCGGACCTGCTAATGGTTAGCCTCGCAGTCCTGTTCGATGAAGTCGACGACGACCTCATGTTGGAAATAATTGCCTTAGCTTTCATGGACGTGTAACTACGTACCTGCAGACACAACAGTTTGGAACACATTGCACATGTCCCGACACCTTGTTGGAACTTGGGGTTCTGGTCACATCTCCCACGACGGCAGTGGCAATGGCTGCATTCGCCTGGACTCCGAATACATGAGCGGACAACAACGCGGGTAAACACACACCTGTGTATGGTGCGGCACTCCCCTGGAGTGGACAGCGGCGCTTGGCAACATTCCACGTTCTGACATACTGCTGCATTAGTCTGCATGTTGTGGCACTTATCTTGGCCGTACTGACACGCATATGTGAATAAAGTCTACGCACCTTCACTTGTATTCAACTGTGATGAGTGTTGTTTTGCATGACAATGTGTGTCTCACTGCCTATCTGGGTCACAGCCATACATGCATTACTACACCATCAGGGATGTGGGGTTGTACTAGTACATTATCATCTCACAGTTTCCTGCTGTGCCACATGCAAATGACCATTTTCCACACACAAGCGGCAGCAGTTGTGTCCTCTGTTCTGTTGTGCTGGTGTTGCTGTTTGTTCAACATTGTTGTAAATGTTGCGGTGCTCTGGATCTTATGTGTGTGTGCTGCATTGTAGGTAAGTTGCCCCTTCAGCTCTGATTTGGCTGGCCCCTATCCCTTTCAGGTGGTGTGGCTTTCACTTCTGTGCTTATGCAGTGCTGTGATGTTGCAGACTTGGGTAAATTGGGCTCTTGGTTGGAGTTGTGACTCTTGGCCATGGTTTGTCCGCAGATGTGCTCTACTTAATTGTGCATGTGTGCCATTGTGCTCATCTCCCCCCGTCCCTCCAGTCCCTGGTGGTTACTCACCCTGTTGCTGTTGTGTCTGGTCATGTTGAGCAGTGTCCGGTCGCCTCAACTCCTGCCACCGTCTCCCCACTGATGACTGTGGACACCATTTCCTCCATCTCATCCAGCTCCTCCTGTGGCACTGGACTCCCACCTCCAGTCTGCATTGCTGCCTTCTGGTTGTCTGCGAGTTTCTGCTTGGTCTTGCGCTTCACATCATTCCAGCGCCTCTTGACCTCGTCCATTGTCCTCCTCAGTACTCCGACTGCATTCGCCTTGTCCAGGATGGACTGCCATATTGTATTTTTTGATGCCAATGACACAGTGGAGGTGATGTACAGTTGTTGATGGTGTTCTGTCACCTCCGTGATCAGGATCCTGTTTTCCTGCGAACTGAACTGTGTCTTCCTCTTCTTCTTCTCCTTGCCCTTCCCTGACCCCGAGGTCCCAGGCTGGTCCTCCGTGGGGCTTGTGGGGTTCTGGTTGTCCTCTGTGCTTGCTCCGGCTACCTCCATGGTGCTCCACAGTTGTTTGTGTTTTGGGTTGCCGCTTTTATTGTGCTTTTTGAAGCCTGACTTGTGGGACTTGCAGGCCTGGCGCTGCTTCTCGCTGGATTTTTTATCGCGGTTGGGCACATCGCAACTTTTTTCACGTTCGGGTTGAGCTTTTTATCGCCGTCCCGGGAATGTTATCGCGGACATTTGCCGCGTTATCAGGGTACTATCGCATGTTACCGCCGTGTTGTGAATGCCACGTTAACACGGGGTTATTTTCCCGCGATAGACGGCGATATGAAAACTTGCGTTAACCTATTTTGGCGATGATTATCGCACGTTCTTGAGAATATCCCCCAATATTGTTTCACTGAGACATTTTTCCCCTTGCTGAAACAGGTGTCAGTGGGACCTCTAAGTAAAGGTGTCAGGCCTTACAGAACCTTACCAAACTACATCCTGCAGCTTTGCCCCAGTGGAGGATTTCAAGAACCAAAAAAGTGACTGGGTTCAAAAGTAAAAACTTGGGCGGGACAAGGCAGCTAATCTTATCCAGCGATTAAGTGACTTAACCCACTGTGAAGTCCAGACATCTTCCACTCAGAGCTTTTAGTCCAGCCATGTAAGTATCAGCATGGCAGTTGTGTGCATAAATCAGCAGGGCAGTGGTTGCCCTGCCATGCAGATGTCCAATAGTATCCCCCTTCCATTCAAATCGAGCTGCCCCGGTTTGGATCTGTGGGTGGGGATTGTTGAGATGTTGGCAGAGATTAGGCCGGGGTAGAGGTGGTTGTTTAAATGAAGGCCTTTGTTACAAAATTGAAATATTCAACTTTTTACAACTTTTTTGTTCTGTTGCTCCACCTAAGAATTTGCGATTGTTAAACATTCCTTTCTCCAGATACACAATAAGACTTCTTCTCAACCTTTTCTGCCAGCACACCCAGGCATACATTACCTTTCAACATGCGCTTAGAAACATTTGTTAAAAAAGCACCACAGTGGAGCTTGGCATATTTTTCTTTGTCATTTGCTTGCAATTGCTTTTGTTTATTTTTCAGTTGCATGTTTTGTTTTGGGACTTTTTACTTTAGCAATAGTATCCTTATCTAATTGTTCCATTTTGTTTTTTGTCTCTGTAATTTATGGTATGGTGCCAGAATATAATTGCCACAATATTGTCTAACATAAAATTTGTGTTCTAACTATTGTTCACAAAAATATTTCCACAGTGCAGTTAATAATAGGAAATCTATGCAATATGGCACAATACTTTGGTAATCAATATTTACGTCATAATATATTTAAAAATATTTGTTCTCAATTGATTTATTATTCATTGACGTTGCTTTAGTTACAAAACTAACAAAGCAAACCTCCACTTGGCAGCTAATGAGATATGCTGTAGGACAGCACCCACGCCCTGTTAAACTCTGATCATTATTCAAAATGGAATTAGAGACACATAGGGGGATATTCACAATGAAGTGGCGGTGAGAGGCGTTAGCCTCCTTGGCTTAACGCCTCTCACCGCCACTTCGGAAACGCGAGGCTGCACCCTATTCTCAAGAATGTGGTGCAGCATGGCGTTTCCCCCTGCGATGGCGCTAAGTTTCACAACTTAGCGCCAATGCAGGCACCCTTGCACCAGAGTGCAAGTGTGTCTGTGTGCAGGGGAGGGTTGTTTATGTACAGGAAGGTGCCCCTTCCTGCACATTAACAATCCCAAAATAACATTTTGTAATTTTCATGTGTGCTGCTTCGTGCAGCACACATGAAAGTTACAAAATGGCATTTAAAAGGTTTGTTCATGTACAGGAAGGGGCACCTTCCTGTACATGAACAAACCATGGCATTTTGCTTTTCCATGTGTGCTGCACAAGGCAGCACACATGGAAAAACAAAACGAAGAGAAATAAAGCATTTCTCCTCGTTTCGCCACCTTAAGGTCAGGATTTTTCTGGTCTTAAGTTCGGCGCTGCCACCTATTATCGCCGCCCTTGATAATAGGTGGCAGCGTCGATCACAATGGGTGTTGCGGTGGGCGTTCCACCGCAACACCCACTGCAGACGCCCTTCACGCTAAATTTAGCGTGAAAGGCCTTACTCAAGGCAGCGTTAACCCACTTAACGTGGCTTAAAGCCACGTTAAATGGGTTAACGCTGCCTTGAGAATAAGGCGCTGACCCTATCGCCACGGGAACGTCAGAAAAAGTGACATTCCCGTGGCGATAGGGGCTTGAGAATATGCCCCATAGCCACCTATGTTCCTTTGATGAGTAAGCAGTCTACAGCGTTACTCAAATAAAAACTGAACGAATGTCCTAGTCTTGTAATCTCACTTACAATTTAGGAAAAATTTTGTTTTTAAATTATAGTCATCTGTTAAGTTATGGATTACAGTAATACAGCCTGACATAAATATTATGACGTAAATATTGATTACCAAAGTATTGTGCCATATTGCATAGATTTCCTATTATTAACTGCACTGTGGAAATATTTTTGTGAACAATAGTTAGAACACAAATTTTATGTTAGACAATATTGTGGCAATTATATTCTGGCACCATACCATAAATTCCTTCCGCTGGGGTCCCCTCCGCCATGGTAATATGGCGGGGGGAATTTGGTGGCGGACGGACGAAAATGGCGGGCGATCGCCACCGCCATGCGGGCAGTGGCGATCCTCCCGACATTGTAATTGACCCCTAAGCTTGGTGTTGCCTTCAACCAATATCCTGCTCCATTGCTCACCCTATCCAATAAAGGAAACCATGCATTGTTGAATCCTCATAGAATGCCAATACCGTGATGCGGCACCCTGAGGTTCCAGGTCCACCATAACTCAGAAGAAGCAGCGTTAGTTGTGGGTACTGCAGCAACAATAGGTAGCATGCTTATGTAAGAAAGATCTAGGACAGAGCATGAGAATTTGAAGGAGGGTGTCAAAACCCTATTTTCTTTGGAGAATAGGTTCACGTTCCACTTCACGGAAACCCCAAATTACATGATATTTTTCACACTTAAGCACTTATGGCAGAGAACATGAGAGCAGAAAATGCTGCACTAAAAACATTGCACACGCTGGGGCATATTAGCAAGGGCACTATCGCCGCTTTAGCGGCACTTTTTGCCGCTAAAGCGGCGATATTCTTATCGCCCTATCAGCAAACTGTCTCTAACAGCAGTTAGAGACAGTTTTCGGGCATTAGCGCCGTAGCTTTACCGCTTTGCATGTCAGCGATATTTATCGCTAATGACATGCAAAGCGGGCGTTCCCGACGAACAAACCTGGGAAACACCCGCTAACAGGCCTCATCGCCTATTAGCAAGGTGTGCCATGGCCCCAGTTAGCGACGTGAAAAGTCGCGCTAACCGGGGTCATCGCTATTTATTTAACACCTGCAATTAGCAGGTGTTAGCCATACCTAACATGGGGGGTGGATTATGCTGATACGACCACAGGGTCGTATCAGCAAGGTGTTCTCCTTCTCCATGCAACATCGCTGGTTTTTCAGCGATGTTGGCCCATTTCCCCGCTATCGCTGGAATATTCATCGCCATAGCGCTAATCGTTGCTAATAGAGCGTTAGCGTGGCGATATATTCCAGCGATAGCCGGCGATAAAAAAAATCACGCTAAGCAGGGTTAGCGATGATTATCGCCTCTTCTTGCTAATATGCCCCGCTGTCCCTAAAAACCTGCATCCTAAGAAAGAAAGCAAAACTATGGGGCATATTAGCAAGACCGGCGATAAAATTATCGCCGTTTTAGCGGCAGGAAACTGCCGCTAAAACGGCGATAATGGGCTTGCTAATATGCGTATAGAATTCCAATAGAAGCCCAGGTTAGATGTGCAGGACATCTAACCTGGGCTTCTATTGAATTCTATAACGCATATTAGCAAGCCCATTATCGCCGCTTTAGCGGCAGTTTCCGCCGCTAAAACGGCGATAATTTTATCGCCGGTCTTGCTAATATGCCCCTATGTTTGAGGCGAAGTGGGAGAATTTCCATTCCGATTATTCAGCGAAGACATCTCACTAGTAATGCATTAAAAAATAAATACTAACACGAGGCCAGATAAAAAGGAACCTCATATGCTTTCCTTCAGTGATTTAAAGCATTAACATTCAACCATATGAAAAATACTGACAGCTCTTTGTGGCCATTAAGAATGACCTTATACCTCTAACAGGCAATCTTAAAAGACCATCTGCTTGTGTTAAGAGGTCATAAAGATAACGGCATTGTTTACAGTGCCCCTATCCTGGAGAGCTATAACCAGGTTTGTATCTCTGGCCAAGGAACAAATGTAAACTGGCAACTCCGAACATCAAAACTTCCAAGTGATAACAGGAACTACTGCTGTTCTATTTTGTCAATCGTTTACCGCTGATACAGACAGCTTTGGTCATAAAAACTATGGACTGGTGAACTTTGTCTGTCTTTCAAAATTCAAGAAATATACTTAGTAATTGTCCAAAAGAAGCATTTCTCTTTGGTTCAATTTCTCATGACATATAGACACAGAAGTAGCAAATACATGTGGACGGAGGCTTTATATAGCCACACTTTTAGCATGAGATCTGAAGAAAACATATAAGATAAAATTGATAAATTACATGTAATTAAATATTGATTCCGTCGGATAAATGCTTCTGGTAATTCTCCGGAGAGGGTACAACATACTTACCAGACGTGCCAGCAGGTGATAAATAGCTGCAGATTTGGGCCCTAACTGCGGAAAAAACATGCAAAACTAGACCCAATATTCCTGGGCTGGCCTTTTAGATACCATTCCATTCCATAACGTGTATTTGCAAAGCACACCTTCACCCAAGGTTATCTTGGCATTGAATAGCAGATGTTTATTGTGACCCAACTCAATGGTACACATTTTATCGACCTCAGAAGGATGAAAGGTTGGGTGGACCCACTGGGATTTGAACCTATGACCATGAGGTCGAACACAGGCCCCTTTAAAGAATGTGTTAGTCCACTAATCCACCAGACCCGGCAAGGCAGAAGAGCTAACTTGTAATCCCCTTTATCTCGCCAACCAGTATCTTAAATTCCAGCCCTGGTATTTTCCCGTGGATATAATCGAGAACTTGTAATGAGCCCATAGGAATCAGCTGAGCTGCTCCAGAAGCACCAGCCCGTCCTGTAGGGCAATGTTAAGTACGATTTGTTTAGTTGACATTGGCCTTGGTCCCCAAACAATGTTGTTTCACTTGGTGTAATTCTTTAATTATAGTGATAATCAACCCCAAAAATCTGCCCTTTTGGTCATGCAGTGGAGCACCTCGGATCATTCTGAATATCTGGCCTACACACTTGGGAGAGGGCAGCAGCGGCGGCCGGCACAGGTAAACGCGGTGCGGCGGGGCAGGGCGCGGCAGGGGGGGAAGCTGACAGACGACGGAATAGGTGTTATTTATTTATTAAATTATACCTATTCCGTCATCTGTCGACTTCCCCTTGCTCCCACCCGCCCCGCCCTTGCCCCGCCTCACCGCGTTTACCTGTGCTGGCCGCCGCTGGAGGGCAGTCAGTCAAAATAACAATGTTGAAAACAAATACACAGGGCTTGATTCTTAAGCTGTACTTTTGAGTAAGCTTACACTGTTGAGGAAGTTATCTAGTTTTCGGTGTTCTCAAACTACACTTTTGTAGTATCTTACACTTTTGTAGTAAGTCCAACAATACACATGGCCAACCACTCCTACTGCAACACCCTTCCATAGAAAGTAATGGAGGTAGGTACTTAAAGTAAAATCCCATAGGAAATAATGTTAAACTAAGAAATTTAAAATAATTAAAATACAAATACAAATTACTGTTAATATATATCTAAAATATTCCATGTGTTTTATTTAATTATAAAATATGTATTTAGGTTATGAAATATTTTATAATTAAATAATAAATATGTAGTATTTTTATATTTTTAACATTAATTTATATGTATTTTTATTGTTACCTACTTTAAATAAGTTTACTTAATTTAACAATATTTCCTAATGGGTTTTATTTTAAGTCACTACCTCCATTATTTTCTATAGGAAGGTGTTGCTGTATCAGTGGTTGGCCATGTATAATAGTGCTGGACTTACTACAAGAGTGTAAGGTACTACAAAAGTGTGTAGCAATTAACCAAGAGATTGAATCTGTGGAAGAAAGAATGTGTATTATCAGGAAAGTCAAGCTTGAGGTTTCTGATAACAGTACCAACCCTAACCCTGTTGTCACTTCTACACTACATCCCACTGCTGGTAGTTCCACACCTGATGGGAGAAGAGCCAATCCCTGTGCTCTGGATGCACTGCTTTCTATTGATTCAGTGGAAGGAGCTGGGACCAAACTGAATAGTGAGTCTCTTTGTTCATCCCCGCCAGCTAAAAAAAGGATTCTGTATTTGTGCTGCATGGAAAGGGGAAATCTGTGCTCAAACCCACAGTGAATGCCACTTCAGACTCCGTGAAGTTAGGCAGTGGGGGGATGTGGTGAGCCTGCAGTCGCTTTAATTCACAAGAAACTGCATAGTGTGGAGGGACTGATATAAAAGTTCATGGATTTGGTTCTTCCGTTCACTGAAAGCTATTGAGGAAAGCATTGTGGGCCTCAATACAAGCACAAACTCTAATAACGAGACTCCCCCTTGTATCTCGAAGGATCGATTGTGCATTCCTCCATCTAATAGTATTACAGCTGCACCAGTCAATGCAATGCTACGTAATTTGCCATCTGAAAAAAATACTTTTTCATTCCAATTAACTCCGGAAGTGACCTCCTATAATGATATTCTTAGAGCTGTCCCAATTCTAAGGCCAACACAGTCAGAGAGTCAAGAGCAACTTCCAAACAAAAGAGCTTATTGGTTGAAGGGGAGACCAGTCGATAGTGATAAAGCGGGATTCTTATCTTATCTCACCATCACTAAGAATCCTCAGGTCGCCAGAATCTTTTTACCTGCTGAATAGTGTGAAGGGAAGAAAATCCAATTTGGTTATGCAACAATTTAGAATCCAGTTACCTTCAATGATCACGGACTCCGAATTCAGATTTTTGGGTTTATTACAGCCAAGAATAACTGCACATGCAAGCACCTCAACACGAGGTTAAAGGAATAGATGGGCACTAATACAAACATCATCCTATGCAGGAGTCTCATCCGACTCAGAATAAGAAGAATCGTTAGCTCCAGAAGTATTAAACAAACAATAACTGCTCCAATCTCTATATTATTCTTCATTTACCTAAATAAGCATAACACATTAAACTGTCCCTACTCTACCACTAAGGTGACGTCCCTACTTAACGAATTTCCCCAGGCAAGAGTAGAAAGTAAAGGTGTCAGCTGTGAAGACTTCCTTAGAAGTGCACTCACTTAGCATTTCGAGCTCGTTCTAAGATGCTCCTTCCTAAAAGATCTCTCTCTTGCCCTTCTCACAGGTCTCCTCTACCTCCTCTCTGCTCTCCCCCCTCGGGGCACTGTCCCTAATACAAAATCCACATACAATTGAACACGCCCTTGTCAAGCCTCTTCGGCCAGGTCTTCCTTCTCGTACTTTTCCATCGAAACTCTTACTTCATCCAGGACGGTTACAATGACCTTGAGTCCCAGGCACCTTCTCCGCTGAAAGTATCATCCCTACATTCCAGTATACTCCCATCTCAATGCCTCCCACCACCCTGACTCCTAAAACAAAGAGCCAGTCTTTCGCTAACGAGGCATGTGTCCTTGCACCTGCAACAGAAGATACATTTCAACAGACTTTCCCTCTGTACGAATCTACCAACTGTGCCCAGAGAGCCTTTCCAAGAGAACACCTTCTCTACCTACAAAATAAGCTAACATAAGAACGAACAGGCCTTCCCTTGACGTATATGCAGTCAGGCCATTACACATTTTAAACACACAATTCTTAATTACTTCTTTAAGCATAGGCTCATACATTGCATATGCAAAAAATAAACTACACGTGCAACTTAATATCATACACGTTAACTACTGCATCTTTAACTACACATGAACTAAATCATCTATGCATTATTTTAAACACGTTTCAATTAAGCATTACAGTTACATGATTATAACAACACAATTACTCTTCTATTCACTCTAATAAATACGGTTTAGAGCTACTCTTTACTGGCTATTCATTAATACACAACTGGATATATGAGGGTGCAGACTAGCGGTGATTATGATGCACCCCTACAAATTTAACGAGAACATGGCGCTCTATCACTAGTGACACAATGGATTAATATGGTTCGGTAGGTGCCTTGGGTAGAGAATAGCCTGAAATTTGACACTAATGATTGCGTTGTAATTAATTTTAGAAATCCTGGTGTTATACATCATCTTTTCAAGAGACTTAATTCTGTTTTTCTTGGACCCAGAAGGATCAAAGTGGTGCCCCTAGGTTACTTTTGAAGATCTAGATTCGTTCCATCAACCGCTTCTGTTGTTAACTGCGGTTTCCCAAGCCAGAGGCCCTCATTATTGCCTGCTCTGTCCCAGTTACAGATATGCCACTTTGGCACAAGATAATGCCATCAACTAACATAAGAAATATTCTAACAGGATTCACCCTTACATGCATTTCTGAACAGTATTCTATTGGCACCATTGTATATACGTTGTTGTCCCCGAAAGTCTCTTTTGAATGATAAGAGCCTGATAGCACAGCCTATTGTACACTACAGACACAAAATGTTAGTCCTTCCTTGCAAATGTGACCTCCTGTCACACAAAAACTTGCTTCACTGAATGTGAAGGGTTTGGGGCAATCCTGACTGGTTGGGTCGCCTGAGTAATTTAGATGTAATCTTCTGCCAAGAAATGTGGGCTAGTGCCCCTATACACGTTGATGGTTTTACCTCCTATTTCACCCCTGCAATTCCCTCTAACTTGGGCAGAGCTAAAGAAGGGCTGCTTACCCAGGTCTTGCTCTGATTCCCAGGAAATACTGACTGGTCTAATCTAGCCTCACCTTATTTTGAATTACTTAAGTTAATTTGGAAAGGTGATTTAACATTCCACAATGCCACCTCTCTCTAGCAGTAACAATGTGGCATTTTAGACACTACAGGCGAGCTGATTGCTCACTTCCAGCTCACTACTCATGGTGAAGCTTTAAATTTGCTATTGACCACTCGTCATTTACAGTTTGCTTTCGACTCTTTTTCAAATACTCCAGCTCTAAAGATAATCTTTACTGGTAGAGGCAATGTCAGTATTATTGAATTTATACTATTCTCACATGATCTACATGGGTGTTTTGCTGAATATGTGGTTCTTGGTAAGGTGTTTAGGGATCACAACCTACAAACTATTTCCCTGAGTGAAGTCCCAAAGGTCATGCAACCCAGTGTAATTCAGTCCCCTTAGTAGCAGGGGGGACTAAGGGAATTTTGTTGCAGTGGGAATGTGCTGATAAGCCAGGATTTCTTGCTGAATTGATGTCAAAGAACTCCAAATGGGTTCCTTGATTTCTTGGATGAGGAAGTAGAGTCCAAGGCTATTGCCAACTCTTATGCTAGACTGTTTAGGTCCATTATGGAGCACCTGATAGTGCCTTCACCCAGCATTAGGGGCAAGCCAAATACGTGGTTTGATTCACAGTCTAGCACATAAAGGTCTGCTTAGTGCATAGAAAGTAGTGCCCAGGAGTAATGATGATGTGCGTCAATGTAAGCTTATGAATGCAGGAAGAAAGCAATTAGAATGGATGCTTGTATATCTTTATTAGCAGGCAGTATTCACAGAGATAATCATGCCTTACGGAAACTTGTTAGCTGTCTTTACATCAGAGATTCCCCAGAGTTGGGTATTGATACCACGATTCTCCCTGATAAGTGAGTGACCCATCATTCAAACTTATATTCTATCTCATCCGCTAATACAGATTTTTTTTATGCCAGTGGGGAATACTTGTACAGGGATCCTGGATGCCTGGATTTTGAATAAGCAGACGTAACTGCTGTCTTAAACAGGTGTCCTGGGGGCAAGGTAGTTGGCCTGGATGGAGTTGTGGTTGACCTATTTAAAGGTGACACTGATCTCTGGGCCCCTTTGCCAACCAATGTACTAAAGGCAATCACTAAGCAAGGCCCACCATGATCTTTGGCTCATGCTATGATTATACCAATTTTTAAGAAGGGGCATAAAACTGACCACCAAGTGCTACTGGCCCATATCTTTAATTGATTGCACAGTTAAAATTATGAGTAGGATTGTACAACATCACCTCAAAACTTGGGCACAGGAAAATCATGTCCTCTCACATTTACAGTTTGGCTTTCACATGGGTCTGGGCACTATCAACCAATGCCTTAATCTTTATTTGCTAATTAGTAAGTACACCATAGCTAAGCGGGGTAACAGATGTTTGGCATTTATGGATCTGAGATATGCATTTTATCATGTAACTAGATCTAAATTCTGCCACACCATGTCCAAGATGGGGGCTGGATGATCATATTGTTTGTTTCCTCAGAAATCTGCATAGTGATGTGACTGCAACATGAGATACAGTCCTAATGGGAAACCACCAAAGCAATTAAGCTTGTGAGGGGAGTACGGCATGGTTGTGTACTTGCACCCTTGTTGTTCTCATTTTACATTAATGGCCTTAAGGAACATCTGGTCAGCTTGGTTGTAGATTCACCTCGAGTATGCACCTGTCCTATACCAGTGCAACTATACGCTGATGAAGGGGTGCTGATCGCTAGAACTCCAGTAGGACTCTCAAGGTTGTTGGACCAATTCTCTAGATTTATGGCTGATTTTATCTTTCTTTTAACTACAATGAAACCAACATCATGGCCTATGGCTCCAATAGGATCAAACACAAGGGTTACACTCTGAACAACTCCAAGACTAAATTAGTAGCCGCCTTTCCCTACTTGGTGATTTTATTGGATGAAGCCTGCAGTTGAAAATCACTGGGCTGGACTAGGACCTCTGAGTTTGCTAGGAGTATTGAGGCACTTTATGGCTTTGCCTCCAAACTGAGGAGTAAACCATCCAATGGGTAGATGGGGACACGTAAGGCACAGGAAGTGAAGGATTATGCTGACTTCCAGAAACTAGAGAATGCAATCCTGAGGAGGTTGCTTGCTGTACCCAACAGCAACTCAATCTACATTTGCCATGCAGAGCTTGGGCTAGGCTATATCATGGACTACAATAAACTGTGCCCATTGCTATTGTGGTTGTCTATATGGACTAACCAGAAAATCGGTCTTAACAGACTGGTTTTGCATGACTGCCTAAAATTAGACAAAGCACTAAAGATTCCATGGTTTGCCTATACAAAGAAGGTATGCTTAGGTTCAGACATGCCCAATTTGATGAGCAAGAAACACAAAATAACTCTGGTTGAAGGGGCAGTAGTAAGGCCCGCTTTTATGATCTTTGTAACAATGCTAGAGATTGTTGTACATTTCACAAACAAACAGTGAAAGATTATCTGTTAATCCAATAATCTTTAGCAATAAACCATATCTTATTTGGATCACAAACATGCAGCAAAGATACTTACTAGCAAGATTCAGGCTTCAGACCATACATTACTTGGTTGCGTTTCCAGCTGCAGGTCAGTAGTTTGATAAGCTTTAATTATGCCCGTGTGACTGTAGTTCAACCCAGAGTGAAACTTATTTTATGGTAATTTTTTTAATTTACATTACTCTTAGAAATACATGTTTGTTTCTCATTTTTAAAGTGTGTTGGACAATGCAGACCTGCAATGATTTTTTTTGCAATCACTTTCTTCCATACCAGTCTACTTGGCTGTGGCTAAATACGTTCAGTTAGCAAGTAAACTGAGAGAAACTTTGATTTGACGCAAAGGGTTGTGCTATGTACCATTAGTAACTGCATTGTTTTTGCATAGTACCTTTGCACCTTACAATTGAGCTATTTGCATGTTTTTTTAGAGGAGACATTATATTGTATGCTGAATAATGTTTATGTTTGTAACATGTTTTATCATTAGGAATGGTCTAGTAATATTTGTTTTTTAATGATGCATTTATTTTTATACATTGTTGCTCTATTGAATGTGTTGAATCATGTTTCAATACTTTGACTCTTTTATGGTTACATTTTTAACTAAATAAAGACTACTTGATGATGATGATACTACAAAAGTGTAAGTTACTACAAAAGTTCAGTTTGTGAATACCAAAACATAGTAAGCACACTCAAAAGTGTAAACTTACTCAAAGGATGACTTTGTGAATCAGGACCCCAGTATCCAAGATAAACATTACAAGGCATTAATATGAAGTAAAACATGAAATGAAAATTTAGATAGCAATTCCAAAGAAAATCTTGAAAGGTACAAATGTCACTGGGCATATGTAAATACTCAAAATTGATTGAATATCAGTGAAAGAAAGTAGACAATTATATTTTTTAACATTTTGCAAGCCAAAACTACATTGCGTTCTTAATTCTGAATAGTAGTATGTTGTAAGAGCAGTGCAATGAAGAATCGAACAAAACACATGGAGCAGTAACTGGTTTATGTCTCCCACAATTTCAATTTAATGTTTCCAGATTTTTGCTTCCTCCAGCACCGGGATTGAAGGAAATGATATACAGCAAATGACTTTAGTTTCTGGAAGAAAAAGAGTGGGGGACTTTCTCCACTTTCATACACAAATTAATGTGTTAATTCAAATCAATATGTATATCTACAGACCACTGACATTGCATTTATTTTGTGGTTTCCGATTGGATTTACCAATATTAGTTTTGTGAAGAATGTAGAGCTTTGCAGGATTAAGCAATTATACAGTGCCAAGTCACCAAAAGGAGAGATAAAGGGCTCCTCGGAGGTCCTTTCCTTACCTGTTGCGAACAGCTGTTGTTGTGAACGCTTAATTATAGTAAATTTACTTTAATTTCCCTCTACATTTCTACAGCCATAGTCTTCTGCCGAAGGTCCAAATTGCATCTCTTTCTCTATTCACACCGAATATTTTACACCACCTACATTAGAGCAAATGTTGACAAAATCAAACAATAGGGCTGTTTGTGCATTATATGATGTGTTTCCAATGCCACCTGTGTTGCCTGGCTTTAATTTTGCTGCTATTTGCACACTTGTGCAATACATGTTAGGGCAACATCTCTGTGGTTAGACAAAGGAGAGAAATAACATGAGGAAACTGTCATCCTTTAGTTTTTCACAAGTATTATTGCACAATTTGCACCTGATTTTTATGCACTGGTACCAAGTTTCTCTAAATACAAAAATCATGCTTAATCAATGGATAACCACTGTTAGAAACTTAGTTTCTGGCTGGCAGAGGTATGCACCCTATCCAAGCAGGAACTACAATCTCAGTCATGTCAGACTCAAACCATAAATTAGCCTGTGCTCACCGTCTGGTAGCTTGGCACAGAGCAGGCAGGCTTAACTTAAGAGGCAATGTGTAAAGTATTTGTGCAATACTTCAAACAGTAACACAGTGAAAACACCACAAGAAGGCTCCATAGCAATACCAATTTAGAAACATAGCTTATATTTTTATGAACAAAACAAGACCAACACGACAAAAAAACAATCAGTATAACCGGAGTTATGAATTTTTAAAGATTAAATGAAATTGTAGTGCTTAAAAGCTTAAAGTGCCAACTGGGGCTATCTGATTGCACCAGACCAGGGTAAATCCAAACGTTCAGGCCGACTATGGTGGAGCATGGGTTGGAGACAGGGATCAGCCTTGGGCCGCTTTAAAGTACCCTAGATGCGTCGCTACAGAGTTGAGATGTGGGAAGAAAGGAGGTGATGCATCGTCATTCAACCGCTTAGTTGAAGGTGAAGCATTGGCGCCGAGCCGTGCAAAGTCAAAGATACGTTGGAAACTGGAGATGATGCACTGCGCAGTTGGCGATGTGATGTCCACAGTCTGTGCAGCAGCTGTGATGCAGTGACGTTGAGGGAGATTCGCCGGTTCCGATCAGCACAATGTTGATGATGCATGGATTCTGGTAGTTGCAGCACTTTATAACCACTTCCAAGGGCCCAGGACTGGATTGGCACCACTTGGCAGGGCAAGACTTGCAGCAAGCAAAATTCAGGTACTGTTGCAGTCTTTGATGTCCCCTAGACTTAGAACAAGGGGCAAGCCAGCATGCCCTTGGAGTCACTCTGTGTTCAAGTGAGATGGGTCCAGTCCCTCCTCAGCAGTACAGTGGGCAGCAGGCTGCAGGGTAGCATAGTAGAAAAGCAGTTCTTCCAATCCAACAAAGTCACACTCATTGTAGCAGCACAGCAGTCCTTCCTCCTGACAAAGTTCTTCACAGGTCCATTAGTGTACTGAAGTGGTAGGGTCAGACGCCCAGCTCTTATACTCAGTGGTGCCTTTGAAGTGGGGATGAGTTCAAAGAAGGGCTTTGAAGTGCACAGAGGTCCACCCTCCCAGCTCTAGCTCCAGACGTACTCCATGGGGGTATGCAATCATTTGTGTGGGGACAGGACCCAGCCTATTCAGGTGTAAATGTCAGCTCCTTCCTCCCATCCTGCCCAGGATGACCCACCAAGATGTGGATGGCCACTCAGTCAAACCGAAGCTCCCTCTGTGTATGGCTGTCTAGAGGGAATGCACAAAGTCCAGCAGTCACCCACCCCAGACGTGTATTGGAGACAGGCTGCAGGCACACAGGGCTAAGAGCAGAAAAATGCCATCTTTCTAAAAGTGGCATTTTTAAAAGGGTAATGATAAACTTGACTTTACCACTAAAGAGGATTTATCATTACCATTCCACTGATATGAAACATGACAGAGCTACTCCTTCTCAATCAGGAATTACAGCTTAAAAATGTAATAAGGAATTCCCAATGCTAACCTATGAGAGGGGTAGATCTCACAGTAGTGAAAAACAAATTTGGATGTTTTTCACTACCAAGACATGCAAAACTTGAAAGTGCATGTCCTACCTTTTGATTACACAATACCCTGATCTTTGGCCTACCTAGGGCATACCTTAGGGGTGACTTATATTTAATAAAAGGGGAGTTCAAGGATTGGCAAGGGCTTTTAAATGGCAAGTCGACATGGCAGCGTACACTGCGCAAACAGGCTCTGCAGTAGTAGGCCTGACACATGTTTAAAGTGCTACTTGTGTAGGTGTCGCAATCAGTATTGCAGGCCCACTAGTAGAATTTAATATAAAGCCCCTGGGAACATGTAGTCCACTCTACTAGGGACTTATAGATGAATTAAATATGTCAAATATGGATACAACAATTAAATCATGTTTAAAGGAGACGGCACATGCACCTTAGCCCTGGTTGGCAGTGGTAAAGTGCTCAGAGTCCTAGGACCAACAAAACGAATTAAGCAAAATTAGAGGCAAGCAGGCAAAAAGTTTGGGAGAAGACCACCCTAAGGCTGACAGGTCTAACAACCACTGAATGTACATTTAGCATTTTTTAAACAATTAGATTTGATCTAAAAGGAGCCTTAATAATTGATAAAGTTTTCCCATCGCAAAAAGAAGGCTTGATTGGAGACCCTGTTTATTTCATGCGAGGATAGGGCTCAAGTTTTTAAAAAAGTATTAAGCTGCTAAGTTAAATAGTTATTTAGGGGCTTTAGGAACTTAACACTTTTGCATCTGGTAACCCTACAAATCAAAAATTAATAGGGTTTGGAAATGAAAAGTGTTATTCACAATGTACAAAGCTCATCCTGCGATTCAGAAAACCTCATGGGAAAAGGTAACTGATTCTCAAAGGGAAAGGTATCCTTTAGGATAACTTCCACTTTGTGAATTATGTCAGGTGATTTGAGGGAGCAGGCTGAGGTCCTGGTGGGATCACTGACAGAATTTCAGAAAAAATATATTGTGTAGACAGAATATCGAGTCAAAAATGTCGAGGACCAAAATATGGAGAAGGTATTTGCAAATAGGTAAGAATAGATTTACTATTCTTAACTCCTAATCTATGTACCTTGAACATATACATATCGTCAAGGTACATATATGTTGAGTTATATATAGTAAATCTTTGCTTCCCTATAGAAACTTACCGTCAAGATAATTTTGTCCTAGATATTCTTGACACAATATTTTGTCCACACAATATTTTTTCTCTGATATTTTGTTTAAACACCGTCCCGGGGACTGCCTACTTCCCCTAGTCTATTCTAAAACAGAAACATGTATTTAAAAAAAAGCAGCACTGATTCCTTTCAACAGACTGCTAAAAAAAAGGTTTCCAATGTGGGAATGCAAACAGAGGGATAGTGTTCTGCTGTTTCTTGGGAGTCACCATCCCTTGTTTGTAGACAATCACATAGGCTCACAAATAACCACCTGTCTAATTAATATGCATAGGGCATGCCATTCTGTGACCCTGCCATCAGTGGAGATTATGCAACACGACCTATTAGTAGAAAGGTTGCATCACAAAATTAGAGATAGGTCGCAAACGTTGTTGTGGAGTTAGGCCCAAAATTATTCAATCAACGGAATGTGGAGCAGTGCTCTTCTTGTATTCATCACGATTATCTACTTTCACTAGTTAGGTAAATGTTGTTCCATATGTGAAGTATATTTGAAAATATTTGTGATCGTATGTTGTGAAAGCATATGGCAAACAATTCTGACAATTGTGAGAAGAACAGTTGTGATCTTGGTTTGATAATGTGGTTATAAATGGCAGCCTGGTCACAGCAAAGTTGTGTTCCTTTTTTTCACGTCTGCATCTAGAATATTTTTTCTATGCATGTGAACACTGTGGCTCAGAATGGGATGGGAGCAGATTTACTAATTTCTCATGCAACGCAGAACAGCAAACAAAGTGGGGAGCTGCATTTCATGATAGGGCGACATCAATACATCACTATACATACCAAGATATGGTGCTGTTTTTCTCTTTCTCTGCGCTGACACACTTTAGGTTAACATGCACCAAAGCACACACCCTTGCACCATTGTGCCAGGGTATGTGCATAAAATCAAACATAGGTTTTGTACTGGAAGGGTGCCCTTTCAATACAAAGTACTATGCTTAGACATAGTTTAACACATTTCCCACTTTGTAGGTGTGTTGTACAGTGCAGTACACATGCAAAATTGGAAAGGGTTTGAGAAACAAAAACATTTCTCAACCTTTACGGCTGCCTTGAGGAGCCATTCATTTTTGGTGCAATGCCCTGTCTACCTTCTTTAGAAGATACAGCTTTGCATCGGAATCCATGGGTGGTAACTTGGGAATGCCTTTGTTCTCCCATGAAACACCCCTTTAACGCAAAATAGCACAAAGTACCACAAAGTGCTTTTTTGCGTTACTTTAGGGTATCTTCCAACAGAAATCAGGATTTACACTGGAAAGTAAATGCAAAACAAATTAATTGTGTTGGTTTACATAACTTTTGTGACACAAACCTGCTGCAGTGTGTTAGTAAATTTTCCCAATAGTATCCAGTTGCAAAAGCAATGATGGTGTTACACTTAATTCCAAAGAAAAAGGTCAAACAGCAAAGCTATAAATAGAGGCAGTTTATGAATTAGAATTAAAAATGTTCCTTCAAGCAGAGTAAAGTGAAAGGACAGTTATACTTTACTGCATAAAACACTGAGTTCAAAAGTTAGGTTTCGCTAACTTTGGACTGAATTTGCTCTGTCAATATTGTGTGCATTTCTCCTGACCAATAGTTTCCAAATATAAGCCAGTTGAGTATAGAGCCGAGAACCATTAGCTAAATATGGATATATTACACAAAAACCATTACTCAAAGTGAAGAATAGATTACAGTGTCTGGATTTTGAAGATATTGCTGTGAAGGTCACACGCAAGATGACATCCATGACAATATACAAACATTAGCCAAACTGACTTTGTTACAACCGGATTATTGTATTTATACCTAAGCCGACGTGAGGATATTTATCAACTCAACTATAAGAAGCCTACTAGCATTGGTAAAAACAAAAACACAAAGGGCCCGATTCATAAAGGTAAACTGAGACGGAAGTCTAACTTTACGACTTTCAGTATTCACAAAGGGCATTTCCGAGTAGTAAAGTTAGGGGTATATTCACAAGAACGTGTGATAACTACCGCAAGAGTAGCGTAACGCAACTTCCAATATCGCAGCCCATCGCGGGAAAATATCCCCATGTCAACGTGGAATTCACAACAAGGCGGTAGCATGCGACAGTCTGCCGAAACCGCGGACCACCACGATGGAGATAAAAACACAAACCACTACACCAAAAAACACGCGATGGGCAAAAGCGCGATGAGGAAATCAGCGACAAGCAGCGCCAGGCCTGCAACACACACCTGGCAGGCGTCAAAAATCCCCATAAAAGTAGAAAAAACACCCACACACAAACTGACCAACACACAAGCACCATGGAGGCAGCCGGAGCAGGCGCAGAGGACGAGCGCAACACCACAAGCACCCCGGACAACCAGCCAGGGACCTCGGGGACAGGGAAGGGCAAGGACAAGAAGACGAGTAAGACCAAGTTCAGTCCGCAGGCGAAGAGGATCATAGTCACGGAGGTGATGGAACACCATCAACAACTCTTCGTCACCTCCAAAGTGTCATTGGGCACCAAAACTGGAATATGGCGGGACATCGTCGACAAGGTGAATGCCGTCGGAGAGCACAAGCGGACAATGGACGAGGTCAAGAGGCGATGGAATGACATCAAGCGGAAGACCAAGGAGAAACTCTCCGCCAACCTGAAGGCAGCAACGCAGACCGGAGGTGGGGGCCCAGCGCCACAGCTGGAGTTGGATGACATGGAGGAGCTGGTGTCGACAGTCATCAGTATGGATACTGTGGCCGGAGTCGGGGGACCGGACACTGCTCGACAGGACACAACACAACCGCAACAGGGTGAGTGACCACCAGGTACTGGGGGGACGGGGGGAGATGGCCACAATGGCACACATGCGCAAGCAAGCAGGGCACAGTGCACACCCACAATGACTCTGGGTCCTCGCCCAGACCCACAGACTGTCACAATGTACAATGCCATGCTGTCTGAATGTCAACCTGTACCATGCGGCTACATACATGTGGACACATTGTAATACACCATCTCCCCTTCACATCGCAGGGGCATCGTCAACACCTCCTGCAGAGCAGTCACAGCCACTCTTCACTGATGACGAGGAGGAGGACAACACCAGCATTGACACCCAAATCATCCAAGACCTCATTGACCTCATCCGCAACTCACCTCCAGGATCAGGGCAGCTCAGCTACATCCATGAGACCCCACCCACCACCCAAACCACCCAGCAGGAGGCACCCACAGCCCTGGCACCCTCCCAAGACCCCCAGGAACAACAAATGGCCTTCCAACGCCGTGTGCTGGAGGGCCAGAGGGAGACGGCCGAGCAGGTGCGGGTGGGGTTCGAGCTCATGGCTAACAAACTGTACACCATCCTTGGGTGTCTATGTCCGCCCCATGGTCTCCAGTGAGCCCTGACTGACATCTCTGGAGTCATGACGCGGAGGGAAGAATACCTGTCCGCTCAGAGTGGCCCCAGCGATGCCAGCCGTGAGCTGGCAAACATGCGGAGGCTCATGGAGGACATGGTGTGGATGGAGGCGGAAAGGATGGCAGCCACTGCTGCACATCAGCGGAATGTAGCTGGGATCTACTGTGCCCTGCATGTCCTCGTCATGGCATTGCTGCCACAAGGCATGGCGATGATGAATGCTGCTGCCCCCACACCATCCACATCTCTGCCCCCTGGTGTGTCAGTGCCTCCCAGTGTGGCAGGCGTATCCACTCCGGCACCTGATGTGTCCCTGCCACACAGGGCGGCCGACAATCCTTCTCCGGCCCCTGATGTGACAGTGGCACACAGTGCTGCAGCCGGCACTGCAACACCCACAGGTGGGGCAGGGCACACACCCGGGGATGAGGACGTGGATGGGACTGTGGTCAGGAGGGCCAGGCACTAGCATTCATTTCCGCCACCTTGCCTGTTTCTGCTTGGTGCCGCACATGGCCTCAAGGCCTACCACTGACCCCGCATACACTCCGATGCACTCACCTTGGACAGCGACATGGACTGCCACATCCTGTTTGACGACCAATGACACGGCGGACAGACTGCGGACTGTACCCTTCCTCTTCCGCAGTACAGGTCATCCCCGGATGGACACTGGCTGGCCCTCCACGGGCCCATATTGTGTAGTGTGCTCGGCATTGCCGTGTACCGCTCCAGCTGCATGACTGCACTGGATGTGCAAATAAACATCCAGTGACGCACTGCTGTGTAATGTCTTACGTCATTCATGTATGGATGTGTGGATGAATGTGGGGACAGTGCCTTCCCTTGCGTCAATGATGTTCATCCTGTGGGATGCCAGTCAGAGGGTGCGACATTGCATCTCGTGTACCCGGTTCCGTGAACACTACAACAGGGACACATGCATCAGTCACTTCCTTGTCCGGACATGGACTGGACCACGCCCAGAGCCCACGAGTCATTGTTGCAAGCCCTGCGCTGGTCGGGCATACGGCAGGCCAGACCACTCCGCTAACGCCCGGAGGGGGGGCCCTCATTGCTACCCGTCGCAGCCGTACTCGCTGGTGGTGTGCAGGTCACTGGTCTAGTTGTCAGCATGTCACAGCCACTCCCTGAGGGCAGGTTTTCACACACACCACACCCATCCGGCACAGGCGTCACAGGCCATGTGACTCCGCCAACATAAGGGGCCGTCGACGTCACATTCCCCTCTTCCGGTGGTGACTGGATGACAGACGCTCCACGGTTCTCACTCATGTAGGGCCCATGAGTTGTTGCGCACAGGGTTAGTGGCACCCGAGGCCTTGCGGACGGCACGGGCCTACCACCACGTGGTGCAGACTGGGGTTGCACAGGGTTAGTGGCACCCGGGGCCTTGCAGACGGCACGGGCCTACCACCACATGGCGCAGACTGGGGTTGCACAGGGTTAGTGGCTCCCGGGGCCTTGCGGACGGCACAGGCACCCCGCCACGGGACGATGACTTGGGGTGCACTGTGTCAGTGGCACCTTGAGCTGCTGAGCAGGTGTGCAGCCTGCGATGATGCCCCGTCCAGGCGGTCCGGACAGCTCAGGTTCTGTGTGCCCTGCTGGACCGCAGTGTAGGCCAGAGCCAGCGGGCAGGGCGGGCCTACCGCCACTTGGCGTCGCTTCTGGGGTCCCAGGGTTGGTGGCACCCATTGGGCTGAGCAGGTGTGCAGCCTGCGATGGTGCCGGGTGCACTGGTATGTCCAATGCCATGGAGTAATCAAGGCCCAGCACCAAACGTGTGACCTGGTGGCCTGCGGAGCGTGGCTGCATGATGTGGAGGGTGTCATGTCCGCTGGCCCCGTGCTTGTGGCTTGCAGCGGCACGTGGTGGGACCTCCTGTCTACGCGCCGGTGGCTGAAGGTGAGCATTGGGGCCTGGGTGTGCATGGGAGGGCATGCTCCGATGGGCGGCGGGAGAGGTTGGGGTGCCTCTGCCTGGGTGTGCATGGGCGGGCAGGCGATGTTGTCTTGTGCAAGTGTGTGTACTGTGCCAGTCATGTGTCTGGGCTCTGTTTCAGCTGACGGCTCTGAATCAGATGTGTGAGCTGGTGAACTGACCTACATACCGGCATGTGGTTGGAGACACACCTGTGGCAGCAGGTGAGCAGTGTGGCCTGGGTGCGCAGGGGCGGGACTCTCCCTCTCTTCCTCTCTCTCTCCTCTTCTCTTTCTCTCTCTCTCCCTCTCTTCCTCTCTCTCTCCTCTTCGCTCTCTCTCTCTCTCCCTCTCTTCCTCTCTCTCTCTCTCCCTCTCTTCCTCTCTCTCTCCTCTTCTCTCTCTCTCGCTCTCCCTCTCTTCCTCTCTCTCTCTCTCCCTCTCTTCCTCTCTCTCTCTCCTCTTCTCTCTCTCTCTCTCTCTCCCTCTCTTCCTCTCTCTCTCCTTCGCTCTCTCTCTGCCCTCTGATGTGCGCAGGACACACCTTCTCATCATTTTTTTTGTCTTACAGGCTGTGACCTACGTATTGTCCGGAGGGGAGCGGCCATGTGTCTTCATTTCATTTCGTTGTTCATTTTAATAAAGTTTCATTTGTTGCTTCGAAAGTGAATGTGTGCTGGTCATTTCTGTGACGACACATCCATGTCACCAGTTGTGATTGTGCAGCATCAAGCGGAATAATTTGTACATGTTTGGGTGTGGCTGATGTGGCATGTCTTTGGTCGGGGGGTGCCAGGGAGGGGTGGTCCTGGTGGCGGTGGGTGTTGTTGGCCCTCTTGGGTGTCCGGGTCGCATGATGGGTGGCTCCATGGCATCTGTTGCCCTTCCGATGTAGCCCTGGGCTGTGCTCCCTTTTGTGGTGCTGGCTGCCGTCCGACTTTACACCAGGTCAGAGCAGGTGTAGATTTCCTGGTGCTAACGCGCCTTATCGCCTGTTTTGTGTTTTTTATCGCGGATGTGGCTGGTCGTTGTGAATGTTGAGGTGTGCTGTTGTCTCGACTTTTGTCACGGGAACGCCTACTCTGCATCTCATTAGCGATATTTGCGGGGGTCCTCTGTGGCGATGTTTTTTGTGGCTGCTATCGCGGGTAAACTGGTGCTGTGGGCTGTTAACGTCGGCTTGTGAATGGGGAGGTAAATTTATCACGACTTTGGCTGCGGTAAAGTGCCATTAATTCGGCGATAGCTCCTTGTGAATATGCCCCTTAGACTTTTGTCTCAGTTTAACTTAAGTTTTGGTCTCAAATCTAACTGAGTGCAAACTTAAGTTAAACTGAGACAAAAGTCTAACTTTACTTACTCGTAAATGCCCTTTGTGAATACTGAAAGTCGTAAAGTTAGATTTTTGTCTCAGTTTACCTTTGTGATTCAGGCCCTTAGTGATGAAATGATAAAGAAATTTGAAAAACCCAATTTCAGACAAAAGAAGCGTCATGTAATAAACATTACCTTTCTATGTAATAACCTCAAGCTGTGGCATAGCAGAGGGAAAGCTACTACTGAAGTCATATGATTAAGGAAAAGCAATTCAGGAGAGACATAATATTGCTTGCGTCATGTGCCCTGAAAAGGTATCACCATTATTTTTCAGCAAGCAGTACCTTAACTTATCGCTTACCCAGCTTCGTGTTATTTTAGTTCCACACTCGAAAAGTTATTTGAAAATCACCCCACGTTCTAACGAGAGAGGTGTTGCTGGCACCCTTTCTCCATTGGCCTCTCCTTCAAAGATGCCTTAAAAAATATTTTAAACATTTCCATCTAATTATAAACAGAGCCACAAGTTTGATCCCTAATTTTCGTTCAGAGCATAGAGCCAGAGTGAAAACCTAAGGAGGTGTTACCTTGCATATACATGCCTTTGCTTTCGGTGCTGAAAGAAGAAGGAATGACACCCTCAGTCTTTTTGCAAAACCTTGTAAAAATAATGCACTTCACTGTATTTGATGAGGAATGAGTACGGGCGACTGTGCTTCTCTAAAGTAGGCCTTGGTGAAATACATTCCTTATGGTGGTGTAGCCTTGCATAATTTTGGTAATTTTGCATTACGCTTGTTACACAACATAATTGAAAATTAGGCTATTTATTAAGCCACATCCCATAATTATTCACCATTTGTAGCAAAAATCTGGTGCAAGGGCACGAGACAACTCGAACAACCAGAATACAGGAGACTGTTGTTTGTGGCACACAAGCCTGCATTTCATGGTAAAATGTAGTACTAAATGCTGGTTTTGAATTTCACAACATTTAATTACATTTTTGTGGAATTTTGTGTAACTACTCAAAAATAAATTACATTAATTTTTAACACCCCTAATATAAAGTCATTACCCCAGTGTTTTTCTTATAACAAGGTTTTACCTGATTTGCAAGAGAACAATATTGAACTTTTAGAGGTGCTCTTCCAATGTGATCAGTGCATTATAAGCTATTACCACTCAGTCAGTAACATAAATCTGGGCCCAAATATACTAACTAACATTTCCCATCAGAGTTGCAGCACTTTTTTGACATAGCCTGACACAAATATATGTTGGGACTTACTAAGCAGAGCAAAGCCTGATTTGTGTGGCTCTGTGTGGCTTAGTATAAAATAACTAATACAGCATAGCACATGGTATTGCATTGGGAAGACGTATCATGGGTGGAGCACGGGCATTCTCGTGCATCCGCCCTTGGATTTTGACTCCAGCCCAGATTTATTAAAGTCTGTAAACCTGGATTTGTGCCAAAATGGTGCGCCTACCTGAGGCTGGCCTAACGAGGAGAAATAACTTTATTTCTCCTCGTTACTTCCTCTGCATATGTGCTACATTCTGCAACACCCATGCAAAGTGGAATACGCTTCTATTCATGCAGAAAAGTATGCCTTCCTACACAAAAAGTATTCTGACCACAACGTAGGCGACCTGGTGTCATGGAGCAAGGGTCCCTATGTTGGTGCTAGTCTGCCACAAGTGTGCCAGAGCAAGGAGAGAGCAGAGATGAATCATATATTTGTAAATATGGCACTTTCCTACTGTCTCCCTTTCACACAGAGCAGAACTTGCTGTGTTGAGTTTTGTGAAAGTGTAGTAAATCTGGACCCTTTTGTATAAGGCGTCCTTGATAGCCACAAAATGTTGCAGTCTCAAACTGAAGCAAGTGCATCGCAAGTTCGTTCTAAAGTTGCACAGTGGCGCTAGGGGACTGGAGAGAGAAGCATTCCATGGACTGAGCTTGCCGCAGCTCAATCTTCATCTCAATCTCGCGATGGCAGAATTTGTGGCACTTGTGTAATAGAAATGCAGACAAAAGTCAGAGGAAATCGCCCAGACAGGTGATTCTCGATAACTTCAGATCCATGTGACTGACTCTGTAGCACAAGGTCACGGGGGCTCCTTGACTGCCAGCAGAAGAGGCGACAATCAGAAGCTGGGTCCTTTCTTCCCCTTCATGGCAATGAGTCTTCAATTCTGTCAACGCCACAGGCTAAAACCTCATTTAAAACTTTCTAGTTCAGAAACTCACCGGTGTCCACCATCTGTTTGACAAAAAAAGCTCATGGCCTTATCCTAGTGTAACTTTCTGACTTGAAGTTTGCTGAACATTTCTTTCTGGAGAAAAAGTGTTTCCCGTAATCACTCCTACGCAGCACACCGGTGAAAAGTGTTTAATCCTCAGCCAATCTAAAAAAGTAGGGACAAACCAGTCTGTTCAGAGGGTTATTACATAATCCCTATGTAAAACCAATTGTAAGCAACACTTCTGTAGAGTTATTCTGTTCCTAAATAATATTACTAAATGGTATACTCACATTATTTACAGTAGATAAACTAGAGGAGTGGCTTTGGCCAACTGGTAGCTCACAGACTTAAGTAAAGAGTTGTGTAATAAACTGCATGGGTTCCCGAGGCCTTCATGCACTACAATACATAACCACCATCAACACCCTTGCAGCATGGGTTTCATGATTACATTTTTTCTCTCAGGAGTTATAGGCAGGTCACCAATTTACTAAATTCCATTATTTGTAAGCACAGATACACATAAATAAATATTTTTGTGACCCATTATCTCGGCCTCATTAGGGGCGATGAAGTATTTGTGTAATATAATATGTCACGCAATCTTCGTTTAGATTAATGATTTTAAATTTTTTGTCTGTGTCCATGGAATGCCATTTTGTATTGGGCGTTCAGGTATTTCGAAGTAGAGATTTACATTAAGTGACCCACTGCAAAAAATGGGCAGATGGAGAACTGACATTGACCCTAGAAAATATTCTGAAAGCGGTTCAGTAATGGTAGACATTGAAGAGACCCGCAAAATCTACTTTCCAAAAATACTTTTATTTTACTACTTTTTAATTATTGTTGGGGAGTGATGACTAATTTGTGAACAGAGTAGAAGGAATATTTAATAGCAATTTTTAATTACTATGTATTCTGTTCTTGCAGGTGTGGACAATTTAGGAAGCAAAAGAGAAACTCATTGTAAAAACCAAACCCACTAACTATAGGGTCAGCACATGATGAACTGTAACGTGTCTTGGATTTCATTTTACAATCTAGGTGATTGAGAGAATTGCAATCTTGGGTGTCACCAGCTGAAATGCAGAGCAAGGTTACAGTGGTTTGCGAGTGACTGCCAAAGACGGAAGCATTGTGTCAGGTGTGGCTGAGAGACATCTGGTAAGTCAACGAGATTTTGTCTGCAGAATGCATCCAAAGTCCTGGGGGGGAGGAGGGTGCGCTGCAGAACAAGGAAATGCCCAGGGAGTCAGACCTAAATAACTGATTATCTTGGTTATTCCTCATTACTCAGGGGATTCTCATGGTTCATCATCGAATTTTTCTTACTTCTGTACTCCTAGAATTAACGGGACACTTGCTATCATTACCTACATGGGTGTGGAATGAACACCCTACATTAAGGACCTTGTAATGAAGTGCTCACATTGTTAAAGTCTTCTCACGAGGATCCTGCTATGAGACCTCTCCGCCTGTGTGCATGTGACAATGTGAGCACTTTCCCAGAAAGATCACACACTGAACCTGCCTTTCAGCAATTACCTATCCTAGTGAGCTTCCACTTGGCAGGGCATGCAGTGTAACCTTTCTCCCAGTCTCTTAGCAGAGCCAAAAAGTGAACTCCCTCTCAGCAGTGAAACATAGTCTAATTTTCCTCCTACCAGTAACTTGTCGAAAAGAGATCTTTCTCAGCAGGGTCCCATAGTCTCATCCCCAGAACAACAACAATGTTGCCAGTGTGAGCCATCTCCCAGCAGGGCTTCTCAGTATAATCTTCCTCACAGCAGCATCGAGTCAGTTTGGTCACTATCAGGAGGGACTTGCCATTGTAAGCTATATCCCCAATGTTCGCAGACAATGTCAGCACCACCATCAGCAGGTCCCACAATACAATCTGTCTCTAAGCAGTGCCCAAAAGTGACCTCCTTCTTAAAAATGTTTTCCACTTAGCTGTCTTCCAGCAGTATAAGCTCCCTCTCAGCAGCACAGCCATTCAGCAATTCATCAATGAGCTCACCGAATCTGAATTTGCTCCCTCGTAGCTTTGCTATGATAGAGTTACCCTCCAAGAGTGGTGCAGATCTTCAGGAATGGAGCTCGTTGTACCCTACTTCTGCTACAGGACCCCATCAGTGTGACCATCCTCTAGTGGCATCCAATTACTGCTATCAAGCTCAAGTTGTGTGAACGTCTTTCATGAGTACCCTGTCACTGCTAAAGGAGTGCTGTGGTGTGAACTTCTGTGTGCTCTGTCGCTGCTCTGCAAGCCTAGCAAAATGGACTTCCTCAGCCTAATTTGGGAGATGTGTCTTTGTTGAAGACTTTCAATCAGTGAAACCTAATGACACAATACTGGTAACACTGAAATTTTGGAAGCGCTTTTACACATATTTAAACAGTCAAGCTAGCACTGTAATTTAAAATGCACTGTAATTGTGTGCTGCATATTTCCCTATTGCATGTCTATTAGCCAGCATTGTTGTACTAATGCGAGCATTGTAGTAGCGAAGATGGCTCAGTGAGTTGATTGCCAAATGTCAAATTTACTTCTCTGGAAGTCATGAGTTCAAACCCTAGCATGGCAGATTTAGCCTTCCATACTTCAAAAATGAGTTAAATGAGTATGATAAATTGGGCAATTCTAACATCATGTGCTATTGATAGACAAGCTATTATTGTTGTGCATAAACTAACTAGGAAACAAGAGAACACTTTACATATCAATAATGTAGTTAGCATATCAAACACAGATGCAGTGAAAGGTTGTGGAAAGAAGTACTGCAGAATTATGGACAGAAAGTAGGAAGAGGGGGAGATTTTTTGATGTGGGTGAGCTAGGAGGATCATATTGATTACTGAGCAGGCACTCATTGAAAATGCAAATCTCCTTTCCTGTATCCTGGCGGTAATTGGATTTTTTCTCCTAGCTGCTGGCTTTATTACCCTTGTTACTCTTCTTGCTGGCATACTGAGCCATAGTTGGGCTTACGTCCCGGGTTCTGCTGGCATTGTGTGCACCCACTTTTCTCTGTTGCACCTTTTTGGGGATTAGTGGTGCTTTCTGGAACACTGATGGCCTTTGGGCTGCGGTTGTGGTTGCTCTTCTTGTTGTTGCTGTAGGCCTCAGTCAAGGAAGCTGGATGTGGGCCCTCACTCAATTTGCTGGATGTGGGCCCTCATTCATGCTTCCTGCTGAGATTGACATTGAGGTGAGCCTGCTCCATTTTTAGTGCTTGAGACCTCTTCCCTGGAGGACAGGTGAGTCCCCCTACGTTTTCTTCTCGAGATGTGAACAGGGCTTCTGCTCCTCATTATACTCTCTGATGGAGTTGATGTTTACCTTATTTCTTTGTGTTGTTAGGCTATTGTGTGTTCTCAGCTTTTTTTCATCTTCTATACCATGGGTTGTGTTTTTGTTCTGTGTTGAAATGAAATGAAATGAAATTAGGCATTTATAAAGCGCAGGGATACTCACATAGAGTGTTCCGGCGCTAATCTCCAAAACCAACAGGAAAAACCCCGCCCCACCTACCATCGTGTTATTGTTGGAACAGCCATGTTTTAAGTTGTTTACTAAAGAACAGCAAGTCCTGAGTCAATCTGAGATGTAGAGGCAAGTCGTTCCATAGGCGAGCCGCTTGAACCTGAAAGGAACGACCTCCAATCCGAGATCGAGTGAATTTGGGAATCACCATCAGGGATTGTCCAGAGGACCTTAAGACTCGTTGAGGCTGATAGCGTTGGATCCTACTTCTCAGGTAAACCGCACCCGTATCGTAGAAGGCTCGATAAGCAAGCACCAAAGCCTTAAACTGAATCCTCTTTCTCACCGGGAGCCAGTGCAGCGCTTTCAGGTGGAGCGACATGCGCGTTCTGGGGTTTACCATAAGAATAGCTCTGGCTGCGGCGTTCTGGACAACCTGCAGCCGATTGAGCAAATATTCAGGAAGCCCCAGATACAAGATATTTACGTAATCCAACCTGGATGTAATTAGGGCTTGCACTACGATCGTACGGGATTCAGCCGGGAGTAGAGGAAGAAAGTTTTTACCATTCTAATCAGTCCGATACAGGTGCCAGCAACAGTTTGGATGTGGGACTTCATCGATAGACTAGTGTCCAGCTTAACTCCCAAGTTTTTTACTGTGCTGACTGGGGCCGCAGGAGGGGACATGTCGCACGGCCACCATAAGCTCCAGTCGACACATGGGGGGCAGCCAAAAAAAATAATTTCAGATTTTTCTGGATTACACTTAAATTGATTAAGTTGCATCCAGGAAAAGACCTCCGTTAGGCATCTGTTTATCTCCATTCCATGAAAATTCGCCCCTTTGTCACACGTGAACAGTAGTTGAGTGTCATCAGCGTAAGAAATAATCTTCGCTCCGTGTGACTCAGCCAGGCGTGCAAGTGGGGCCATATAGATATTAAAAAGTGTAGGACTCAAAATAGCGCCCTGCGGGACACCCACTTGCATTGGAGGAATGGCCGCTGTAAGGGCGTAGACCAGATTTCCTGCTGCCGCTCAGACAGAAAAGAGGCAAACCAATTGTACACCGTGCCGCCAATGCCGCACTCCGCTAACCTGCACAAGAGCCGGTCATGGGGCACGGTGTCAAAACTGCGGATAAATCCAGCAGTATCAGCACCGCACTGCCCCTTTGTCCACCTGTGTTTTAATAGTTTCCGAAACCTCCAGAAGGGCTGTCTCAGTGCTAAGAGAGGGTCTAAAGCCTGACTGACTGTCATGAAGCACATGGTTTCCCAGTTCACTGCCCCAGTTTTTTGTTGTTACCGGGGACATGACTACTGGGCTTGCTATCCCACCCTTTGCCACTTGACTCTTCCGTTAGGTAACAGATATTAATTTGTAGGTTTCACCCTCCCCCATTTGTTTGGAATGGGGCCTGGTGGTGTCCCTTTGTTCTTCAGTTGCCCTTCTCTGGAGATTAACTTTTGTGTCAAGTTGAGGTGCTCAGTACTCTCCCTGATGAATTGGAAGGCTCTTTGTTCCCTTTTGCAATATTTTCCTTCAATGTGTTTTCACCATTCAGCCCACAGGGGCTGTTGAGACCGGGTCAAGACCAGGACATAAACAAAAGATTTACTGGAGAATCCACAGCAGAGAAAACTAGAGGAAAAATTCATGGACAAAAATGGACAGCAATTGCTTAAAATATTTCTGAATGCTTGAAAATGCAGCGAGCAGAGAACATCAATGCCTTAAATAGTAAGATACAGGATAGACAAGAACTGGAAGAAAAGTCTCAAGAAGTAGAATTGTCATATTGGTTTGAGAATTCACGTCATGCTCCGCTGGAAGAGGTTGTGAAGGTAGCCATTCTGGATTGTGCAGAAACATTCAATGTCTCTAAATCATCCCAGATTGTCCTCCACCCTTGCTGTCACTAGCTTTCACCAATTCCTCAATTTTTCCTGGGCTGAGGTCACTCTCCGGTGCTGCCAGAGCCCCGAAACCTGCATGAGCTGGAAGAAGGCCAATCTCATCAAACGATAAGGCCCTACCCCCAACCAGAGAAGTGGAAGGATGTGCATGGAAGAAGACCACCATGGCCAGAAACCAGATACAGACTACAACCAACTGCTGGTGTTACAGTCCAGGAACTCCTGGCACTATCTTGGCCTCAGACTGTAGCGTCCAGCGAAAAAACCCCACCTGTAAGCGATGTCAGCCATGACGTGGTTTTATTCTTAACTCTACCTCTATATTCCTTAACAATCCAATTTAGATCATGTGCAACATTCAACCAGACTTCATACATGTGGTATACAACACCCTCATGACCACACACATGGATGATCTCTTCTTGTTAACAAACACCTGCTGAGTACCTCAAGTCTCACTCCTATCCCTTTCCGCTCAAACCTCTACTTATCACCCCTAGGAACCATGCACTGACAGCAACATCAGCATTCACCAATATGCCTTTGGTGCACAAATCCACATGAAAGGTTCCAAAGCTTTGATATCCTAGCAACTCAAGCACTGACTTCAACTGAATTTACAAAATGTATCTGCTACTCAACCCCATCAAGACCAAATTCCTCTTATTTTCCATCAGAAAAAAAGAGCAAATAGTCAAATATGGACCAAGGGCATAACCCTGGATGGATTCCACTCACAATGTTCAATCCATGCCAAGCCTTTCAAATTCAACCTTGACAATTATATGTGCCTCAGAACACAATGCAAAGATGTCCAGTACTGCTTGAAACCAGCTCTCCTTGAAAAATGTAAAACCATTCCTCTATAAAAGCCATTCTAGAACTAAATTCCAAGCCCTTATACACTTGCACAGGGATGTAGGCCATGCTATGTGCCACTGCCTCACAGACATCACACTGGCCCTTCAGAAAGGCATTCTACATGCCTAAGAAGGCCTCATCAAAGAACTCACCTGAAGAAATTAAATGATTCCACTCCTGCCCTGATTGAACTCTACTGCCTTTACCCTGCAAGCTTACATTACCTTCAAGATTAGCAGCAACATCTACATGACCAAAATGATTGGCAATAATCCCTTGCCTGACCGGCAAACTAACCGTTTCTGGCAAATCACGACACAACTGCAGCCAGGAAACAATCAGACAAAAGTCGGGAAATTAGCCCTCTCCATCTACACATCCAGAATCTGGTGCAATATTCCATAACTGTCAGAACTCACCCAAAAATTCCCAACCCCAAAAAGAAGGCTGCATCTCTACACTTTAAAGTCCCTAAACTGTTACTAACTACTGACACCCCCGGTCTTGGAGAATGCTCTTTGCCCCTGGTTCTTTGTAGACCCCCAGTACCCACTGCCAGGTTTGCACTCTACCAATACAGCCATTCATAACATAATGGGTACTTGTAAAGTGCACGTTCACCCGTAGGCATCTTGGCGCTGAATAACAGATGTTTATTGTTATCCAACTCAATGGTACTCATTTTTATTAACCTCAGATTGATGAAAGGCTGAGTAGACCCGCCGGGATTTAAACCTGTAACCAAGAGGTTGGACACATGCCCCTGCAGTGGACACATCAGTCCTCTGAGCCACCAGACCCCGCTTCAGAAATACATACATAATTGGAAGGAGATACCAGTAAGTAATCAAACATTCTTGAAAACATACTTAAGAACACAGCACATAATTACTTCTTCACCCAATAAACTCACTCCTCTAGATGTATTTGTCTGTTACACCATTGCCTTACGTTACTCCCTCACCTCCAAAAGCACCGGACCCTAACCACATTCTCACAATTTGGCTTTGTCCATAATTATCTGCTTCCTAAATGAACACTTCTGAAAAAATTGTGAAGCAATTGAAAGGGAAAGGAGGTTATTGCTTCCTGCTTTTTCACTTATGTTAAGTACTTCACAATATTATTTAAAAAACACAAAGTTTTGTTTTTGTGTTTAAATATCGCTTTGTAATTCCTTAGGAATTCCGTCGTTTGAGTTATTTTACTCATTTCTGTCCAGCACTTACAAAGATGCCTGACAGCATTACTGTTATTATTATATTGCCGCAGGCTAAATTTATAGAGATTTGTAGCATTTGCAAGGCAAAGCATAAGAAACATTATTAGCGCAGCTAATTATATCGCTACTTTAGAGAGCCAAACACCAATAAAAATGCCAAGTAAATTGAGCTGGTGGAACATTTTAAGAGAATTTGAAAATAAATAGCTGATTGATTACCCCTTAGGTGATTCTTGGGTTCAGAATGAAAAAAGCAACAGAATTTCCCTCCAGTATTTCTGTGCACTTTGCCTGCACACGACCTTGCATAATGCATGGAAAATTATTCTGATCATAATCTAGTCTGAAACGCATTCTTTACAATGGGTTCCATGCAACATTAATTCACAATTAATCATTTTTTATTTACAAAAACTAAAGTGAATTTATTAACATATGCAAATTTCAAGGGTGTGTGGAATTCGCAAAATTAATTTAACGATGAGGCTTGATATTTTTTCAAAGACTAACCTATGCTCAATGTCCTTAAGAAATGTACAGCAACTATGACAGTTTAGGGTCTGGTTTGCACAACTGTTTGCTCTCCTAAAGGAAAATTAGAGGTGCTAAATTTTGATCTTTGTTCGCAGATGACAGATGCTCAATTAGGAAACCAGGGTCGGTGCAAATCTGCAAGTGAAGTTTCCACTCAAGGCAGTGTAAAATATACTAAAATACGTACTTTTCCACTATCAAAACTCATAGCTGCAGGCTAAAGTAAGGGACACATGTATTTGGTGGAGGACCGGTTTCCAATGCTGAGTTTTTCGGGTATCTGCTCGCTAACGTTTAAAAAGCGTTACCCCTTATAACTGCACATCAATTTACAGCAAAAGGCAAGTTGTCCAGTCAGCGTGTGAAAGAAGAGGGGTAACCAGTAGCGGCCCGTGGTGGGAGTGCTGCCGGGCAGAGACGTGGGGCGGGGGAGGGGCAGGGTGGGGGGTAGTAAAGTACGGAATACAGCCGAATAGAGATAAGTAAACATATAAATAAATAAAACGAATTTCGCTGCGCGCGGTGCATCGCATTTGGCGCGCGCAACGGAGTCGGGGGACCGGACAATGCTCAACATGACCTGACACAACAGCAACAGGGTGAGTAACCACCAGGGACTTGGGGGACCAGGGAGATGGCCCCAATGGCACACATGCACAATAGAGTATAGCACACTGCACAACCACAATGACTCTGAATCATGTCCCTGATCTCCTTGCCATACTTCAGCACACATAGTAACAGGAAGTAGTCCCCCGTCCACAATGTGCCCAGAGGGGGCCCACCCCACACATCACCAATTTCACAACAAACCCATGCACATGTGCTGAACTCAGCAAAGCTGCAGATCCGTGAGCCCCACTGACAATGCAAGTGACACTGCATGACGATGAGCATGTCTGCAGGCCACTCATCATGACATGTTGCACACCACGACACCGAGGTGGCTGAGTGTGGTCCCCATCCGGATAGGAGCAGGTCACACACTGACACATCCACGTGCACAAACTATCACGGACGGCAACAAGACATCTGCGGACAAACCATGCCCAAGAGTCCCAACTCCCACCAAGAGCCCAATTTACCCAAGTATGCAACATCTCAGCACTGCATAAGCACAGAAGTCAAAAGCACACGCCTGAAAGGGAGTAGGCCAAGCAAAGTTGGAGATTCAGGGGCAACTCTCCCACAATGCAGCACACACACAAGAATCAGAGCACATCAACATTGACAACAATGTGGTACAAACTGCAACACTTTCACAACAGAACAGAGGAAACAACTGCTGCCGTTTGTGTGTAGAAACTGGCCAATCACATTTGGCATAGCAGGAAACTGTGACATGATAATGGACAAGTACAACCCCACATCCCTGATGGTGCACATATGTCCACTGTCCCGCTTCAAATAGACAGCACATCCTAAACAGTCACAATGTACATTGTCATGCAATCTGTTCTGAAACATGGCCAATGCGTGAACATACATGGAACACACTGTTAAACTGCATCTCCCCTTTACATTGCAGAGGGAGAATCATCTACTCCTGCAGAGCAGACCGAACACCTCCTCACTGATGACGAGGAGGACCATCCCACCTTCGACACCGACGCCCTCCAAGAGCTCATCAACAGCTTCGGCACCCCACCCCCAGGAGCAGGGCAGCCCAGCTGCATCGAGGAGACCCCACCCCCTGCACAGACCACACAGCAGGAGGCACCCACCACCCCAGCTGTCTCCCAGGCCCCCCACGAACAACACATGGCCTTCCAACGCCGTGTTTTAGAGGGACAGAAGGAGATGGCTGATCAGGTGCGGGTGGGGTTCGACCTCATGGCAGCCAAACTAGATGCCATCCATGGGTGTCTACATCCCATCAGGGACAACTTACAGTCCCTAACAGACACCCACAGTCCGCTCCATGGTCTCCAACGAGCCCTGGCTGACATCGCTGGAGTCCTGACTCGGAGACAAGAACACCTGTCTGGTCAGAGTGACTCCAGCGATCTCAGCCGGGAGATGGTACACATGCGGAGGCTCATGGAGGACATGGTGCGGATGGAGGCGGAAAGGATGGCTGCCACGCCTGCACATCAGCGAGATGTAGCTGGGATCTACCATGCCCTGCAGGACCTCATCATGGCATTGCTGACACAAGGCCTGGCGCAGATGAATGCTGCTGCTCCAACACCATCCACATCTCCGCCCCCTGATGTGTCAGTGCCCCACAGTGCGGCAGACATTCCACCTCCGGCACCTGATGTGTCACTGCCACACAGTGCGGCCGACAATCCACCTCTGGCCCCTGATGTGTCAGTGCCACACAGTGCTGCAGCTGAAACACCACCACCGCCAGGTGAGGCACATCACACATCAGGGGACGATGATGTGGATGAGACTGCCGTTGTGGTAATGAGGAAGCGGTAGCATTCATCTCCGCCATATGGCCTGTTTCTGCTTGGTTCGGCCCTTTGCATCATCACCTTCCCCTGTCCCCAGATACACTCTGCGGCACTCACCTTGGACCTCGACATGGACTGCCATATACTGTTTGGTTACCAATGACACAGCAATCAGACTGCGGACTGAACTCTTCCTCTTCCGATGAACTTGTCCATCCCTAATGGACTCTGGCTGGCCCTCCACGGGGCAACAATGTCAAGTGGGGTGTGCATGGCTCTGTACTGCTCCAGCTGCTACACTCCAATGAATGTGAATAAAACATTCAAATTCACACAGATGTGTCATGTCTATGAACCTTCAAGTATGACAGTATGGATGAATGTCGGGTCACTGATTCACCCTCACGTCCATTTTGCACATGTTGTGGGGCTTGGGTTACATGGTGCAACATTGCCGATTGCGGTCCAGGTGGCGCAGACACTACAACGGAGACACACACAATGGTTACTTCCTTGTCCAGGCCAGAACTGAACCACGCCCAGAGCCCCGGGCTCATTGTTCACACCCCTACGATGGACTGGTATACGCCAGCCCAGCCCACTTCGCTTACGCTCACAGGGGGTGACGACACAGCTACATGTCCCAGGTCTTCCCCGTAGTGATCTGCTGATCACTGGTCTAGTTGTCAGCATGCCACAGCCACTCCCTGAGGGCTGGTTTACACCCACACCACACCCATCCAGCACAGGCGTCAAGGGACATGTGACCCTGCCAATAAAAGGGGCCCACCACAGCACATTCCCCACTGCCGGAGGTGACATGATGGCGTCCGCACCACGAGACTCAATCATGAGGGGGCCGTGACTTGCATTGCAATGAGTTAGTGGCACCCGAGGGCCTGCGTCCGGCACGGGCCGTGGCGATGACTTGCGTTGCACTGAGTTAGTGGCACCCGATGGCCTGCGTTGCACTGAGTTAGGCCCACCTGAAGAGCTGAGCGGGTGTGCAGCCTGCGCTGATGTGTTGGCCTCGATACGGCGTCCAGCGAATCAAGACTCGAATTGAACTGTGAGCCCTGCTGGACCGCAGTGTATGCGCAGGCAGCAGTCAGCACACACATGACTCCGCGGTGCGGTGCCTCAGGGTGCGCTTGGGGCCTGTGGCGCGGAATCCAGCAATCGGCTGAGGAGGTTGCACCGGCACGTGCAGGGCCCTCTTAGAGACACGTCGGTGGCTGCAGGTGAGCATTGAGGCCTGGGTGCGCAGGGGCGGGCAGTCATCGCTGGGCGGTGGACCGGTCTGGGGACCAGGGCTGGGGTGCAGCAGGCGCACAGGATCGCGCAGGCACCACCGGTCATGGCGGCAGCCACGTGGCTGGGTGGGGGGCGCCGCCCTGGCAGACACGAGCCTGCAAGCGCTGACGAGATGTACGCGGGTTGGCTTGTGACGTAGTCACCTCGTCTCCAGTGTGAATACGGCCGTTGAATGTGGTCGGGCACCTGTGTGTAGGCCTATGTTCACGATATGGCGGACACAGAGGCACACGCAGTAGTTACTGTGGTGGCCATCCCAGAAGTGGACCACGCCCAGGGCCCCGGGCTATTCATTCACTACATACGCCGGCCAAGGCCGCTCCGCTCAGGCTTACAGGGGGGACCACATGGCTACATGTCCAAGGTCTTCCACACTGCCTGGGGTAACCTGTTTGCGTCCACTGTCCACTACACTACAAACACCAGCAGTAGATGTCCACATGGACCTGTCTGTGCTCTGCATACTGCAGTCTGTCCAGCACATCTCCGCCACACTTGGCATTGTGTCCTTTCCTATTGCTGGGTCACTTGCCTCCTTCGCACATTCTTGGTTCCCACCTCTCCCCACATTATGCAATTGTGTGGCAGAGGGGCTCTGCCTTTGTGGATGGTTTGTCTACATGTCTGTCCCCTGTTACCACGGTTACTTGTGTTGTCGTGTCCGGTAGTTGGGCCTGTTGGTTGGCATGTTGAATGTGATTTTGTTACGTGTGCTCTCCCACAGTTGTGAGTTGTGTGATTGTTGAGTTGAGGTGTGTGGTGTGTTCAGTTAGTACTTACCAATGAGCAGTGCATTGCCATGGGTGCCATCCTGGAAGCGCTGGTTGATGATGGACTGTCGGAAGATGTATGTATCATGCACACTGCCTGTGAAGTTGGCGACGACATTGGGGAGCTGTCCCCGGTGGTCCACTATCGCCTGCACATTGATGGAATGCGTGTGCTTTCTGTAGAGGGTTATTATGTGCAGGGTCGGCAGGGGGCACAAGTGGTACATGTGTACAGTCAATTGCCCCCGACACGTGCGGTAAGGCAGCTATGGCGTAATTCCCTTGCATGGTCTCCAGCTGTTCATGCACAGCGTGGGGGAAGTGAAGGTGCAGGGGTATCAAGATGATACAAACCGTGATGTTTACAGGTATGATGAATCCTGCATGATGAGTCCGTAACAGATGTTTGTGTGGTCGTCACCTTCCTTTTCTTTCCTGCGGAGGTTACGAGCACACGGACTTCTGTACAGTATGTTTGGACGGGATTCATCATACCTGTATGCATTCCGGTTTGTCCAAGTGCAATACACTGTGCCAGATTATGTTTGTGACTATGAGGACGCTTGACCATTGTCACCATTTCTCCAACAGGTTTATGACTACTGATTTTGGGATGTGGAATGGTATTGGGGAGTTCCCGCAGCATTTACAGTTTTTGGATGCACAAGTTGCCCTGGTGAAGTTCCCCGTTGGGAATGGAACGCGTTGGCTGAGCTTTTCGTGTTGTTGTTTATGTATTTGTAATAAAGTTCTGTTTTTCCACTACCGTTGACTGCTGGACTTCATGGCCTGGGGGGGGAGGGTCCGGGGGGTGGTTGCGGTGGGTGTTGTGGCCCTCTTGGGTCTCCGAGCTGCATGATCAGTATCTCCATGACATGTGTTGGTCTTCAGATGTGGCTCTAGGCTGGGCTCCCTTTCACTCTGCAGGTTGTCGTCCTGCTTAACACCAGTGAGAGGCAGGTGTTGAATACCTGCTGCTAACGTGCCTTATCGCCTGTTTTCGGATCGCATCGCTGATCTGGCTGCTCGTTGGGAATGTCACGAAGTGGTGTTTTTGTGTGTTTTTGCACAGGAACGCCTACTCTGCATATCATTAGCGTTAGTTGTCGCTCTCATCCATGGTGATGTGTTTTGCGGCAGCTATCGCGGGAAAACTGGTGATGTCGGCAGTTTGCACCAGTTTGTGAATGGGGCGATAAGTCTATCGCCACTTTTGTGGCGCTAAAGTGCCGATAAATCGGCGATGGCTCCTTGAGAATATGACCCAGAGTTCTTCGTAGTGGATGTTTTGTTGGAGGAATCTGACCCGCCCGCACTGCACTAGTAATAGGTATGGGACTCCAACCATTGAATTTGAGGTGAAAGCGTGGCAACGGAGAGTGAAGAGACGGTGTCCTTCACGTGGACATTCAACTGTAGGATATTGCAAAAAAAGTTAAGGAGACAGCGAGCCTTGTGTTTTTATTAATAGCGCCTTGTGAAGTCCGTGAGCAATAATCAGCTATGTGTGCAGTGTCCCATTCAAAATGAAATATTTGGAAAACAAACTGCATACGGAGCCGCGATAACTAAGAGACTATCAAGGTGCATTCTGCTGACTGTAGTACCAATGAGACCACATGGCGATCCAGTAGTCTCAAGTGGTGTTTAAAAGCAGGATATGACACCGCAGTAACATGACAAGGATTTGAAACTTACCTGTGATCAAAGCAGAATGGATGCAGAAGCACGTCAGGAAATGAAACATGCTGTCCTTACTGTTATGCGGAAATAAATCACATTGTGTTTGAAGGTCTGGTGTGCTCCTTTGAAGAGTTTGCAAGGGAGTTGGTGGTTGGAATTAAGTGGGGTGCTCCGTCCCCACACGCCGAGGCCGCCCTGAAAGAGGTCGGTGCTCTCCATACGGAGTTCTTCGTAGTGGATATATATATATATAAAAGTTTCCCTTAGTGAAGATGCCACTCCCGGGGAGTTTTCTCCTCTTTATTAAAGACCGCAGTAAGTCAGTTTCCCACCACAGATCAATTAATAAAACAGCCTAACTCATTTCAGACGTCTCTCGTCCTTGTTCACAGGCTACAAACTGAAGAAACAGCAACCGCATTGTGCGACGTTTACATTTGATGTATAAGTCCCGCCCCAGTGGGCGTAGGCCAAATTGCCTCCTGGTATTTGCAGTTCCACAACGATCATTCCCAAGTGGGTGCTGCTGGTCCTCGCCGATAAAATACAATGTCTATACCCCAGTGGGTTGATGAGCGGCAGGAGCAACTGCTAAACTGTCCATACACTGTCACTCAATAAGCTGGGCCCCCTGTTCTATCGGCATTACCTATCTAGACCACCACAAGATTGGCTATATCAGCAGCGGGTCATCTTCATGGCTGGACCGGCCGCTTAAATCCACCAAAAAAAAAGGTTGCCCTTAGTGAAGACGCCACTCACGGTGAGTTTTCTCCACTTTATTGAAGACCGCAGTAAGTCAGTCTCCCACCACAGATCAATTAATAAAACAGCCTAACGTGTTTCAGACTTCTCTCGTCCTTGTTCACAGGCTACAAACTGAAGAAACAGCAACCGCATTGTGCGACGTCTGCATATGATGTATAAGTCCCTCCCCAGTGGCCATAGGCCAAATTGCCTCCTGGTATTTGCAGTTCCACAACGATCATTCCCAAGTGGGTGCTGCTGGTCCTCGCTGATAAAATACAATATCTATACCCCAGTGGGTTGATGAGCGGCAGGAGCAACTGCTAAACTGTCCATACACTGTCACTCAATAAGCGGGCCCCCGTTCTATCAGCATTAACTATCTAGGTCACCGCAAGATCCGCTATATCAGCAGCAGGGCGTCTTCGCGGCTGGACCGGCCGCTTAAATCCACAAAAAAACATTGCCCTTAGTGAAGACGACACTCACTGGCAGTTTTCTCCTCTTTATTGAAGACCGCAGTAACTCAGTCTAGCACCACAGATCCATTAATAAAACAGCCTAACGCGTTTCAGACGTCTCTCTTCCTTATTCACAGGCTGCAAACTGAAGAAACAGCAATCGCATTGTGCGACGTCTGCATATGATATATAAGTCCCGCCCCACTGGGCCTAGGCCAAATTGCCTCCTGGTATTTGCAGTTCCACAACGATCATTCCCAAGTGGGTGCTGCTGGTCCTCGCCAATAAAATACAATGTCTATACCCCAGTGGGTTGATGAGCGGCAGGAGCAACTGCTAAACTGTCCATACACTGTCACTCAATAAGCTGGGCCCCCCGTTTTATCGGCATTTCCTATCTAGGTCACCACAAGATCGGCTATATCAGCATCGGGTCTTCTTCGTGGCTGGACCGGCCGCTTAAATCCACAAAAAAAAGGTTGCCCTTAGTGAAGACGCCACTCACGGGGAGTTTTCTCCTCTTTATTGAAGACTGCAGTAAGTCAGTCTCCCACCACAGATCAATTAATAAAACAGCCTAACGTGTTTCAGACTTCTCTTGTCCTTGTTCAAAGGCTACACACTGAAGAAACAGCAACAGCATTGTGCGACGTCTGCATATGATGTATAAGTCCCTCCCCAGTGGCCATAAGCCAAATTGCCTCCTGGTATTTGCAGTTCCACAACGATCATTCCCAAGTGGGTGCTGCTGGTCCTCGCCGATAAAATACAATGTCTATACCCCAGTGGGTTGATGAGCGGCAGGAGCAACTGCTAAACTGTCCATACACTGTCACTCAATAAGCGAGCCCCCCGTTCTATCTGCATTAACTATCTAGGTCACCGCAAGATCCGCTATATCAGCAGCGGGGCCTCTTCGCGCCTGGACCGGCCGCTTAAATCCACAAAAGAAGGTTGCCCTTAGTGAAGACGCCACTCACAGGGAGTTTTCTCCTCTTTATTGAAGACCGCAGTGAGTCAGTGTCCCACCACAGATCAATTAAAAAAACAGCCTAACGCGTTTCAGACGTCTCTCTTCCTTGTTCACAGGCTGAAAACTGAAGAAACAGCAATCGCATTGTGCGACGTCTGCATATGATATATAAGTCCCGCCCCACTGGGCCTAGGCCAAATTGCCTCCTGGTATTTGCAGTTCCACAACGATCATTCCCAAGTGGGTGCTGCTGGTACTCGCTGATAAAATACAATGTCTATACCCCAGTGGGTTGATGAGCGGCAGGAGCAACTGCTAAACTGTCCATACACTGTCACTCAATAAGCGGGCCCCCCGTTCTATTGGCATTACCTATCTAGGTCACCGCAAGATCCTCTATATCAGCAGTGGTGCGTCTTCCCGGCTGGATGGGCCGCTTAAATCCACAAAAAAAGATTGCCCTTAGTGAAGACGCCACTCCCGGGGAGTTTTCTCCTCTTTATTAAAGACCGCAGTAAGTCAGTTTCCCACCACAGATCAATTAATAAAACAGCCTAACTCATTTCAGACGTCTCTCGTCCTTGTTCACAGGCTACAAACTGAAGAAACAGCAACCGCATTGTGCGACGTTTACATTTGATGTATAAGTCCCGCCCCAGTGGGCGTAGGCCAAATTGCCTCCTGGTATTTGCAGTTCCACAACGATCATTCCCAAGTGGGTGCTGCTGGTCCTCTCCGATAAAATTCAATGTCTATACCCCAGTGGGTTGATGAGCGGCAGGAGCAACTGCTAATCTGTCCATGCACTGTCACTCAATAAGCTGGGCCCCCTGTTCTATCGGCATTACCTATCTAGACCACCACAAGATCGGCTATATCAGCAGCGGGTCATCTTCATGGCTGGACCGGCCGCTTAAATCCACCAAAAAAAAAGGTTGCCCTTAGTGAAGACGCCACTCACAGTGAGTTTTCTCCACTTTATTGAAGACTGCAGTAAGTCAGTCTCCCACCACAGATCAATTAATAAAACAGCCTAACGTGTTTCAGACTTCTCTCGTCCTTGTTCAAAGGCTACAAACTGAAGAAACAGCAACCGCATTGTGCGACGTCTGCATATGATGTATAAGTCCCTCCCCAGTGGCCATAAGCCAAATTGCCTCCTGGTATTTGCAGTTCCACAACGATCATTCCCAAGTGGGTGCTGCTGGTCCTCGCCGATAAAATACAATGTCTATACCCCAGTGGGTTGATGAGCGGCAGGAGCAACTGCTAAACTGTCCATACACTGTCACTCAATAAGCGAGCCCCCCGTTCTATCTGCATTAACTATATAGGTCACCGCAAGATCCGCTATATCAGCAGCGGGGCCTCTTCGCGCCTGGACCGGCCGCTTAAATCCACAAAAGAAGGTTACCCTTAGTGAAGACGCCACTCACAGGGAGTTTTCTCCTCTTTATTGAAGACCGCAGTGAGTCAGTGTCCCACCACAGATCAATTAAAAAAACAGCCTAACGCGTTTCAGACGTCTCTCTTCCTTATTCACAGGCTGCAAACTGAAGAAACAGCAATCGCATTGTGCGACGTCTGCATATGATATATAAGTCCCGCCCCACTGGGCCTAGGCCAAATTGCCTCCTGGTATTTGCAGTTCCACAACGATCATTCCCAAGTGGGTGCTGCTGGTACTCGCTTATAAAATACAATGTCTATACCCCAGTGGGTTGATGAGCGGCAGGAGCAACTGCTAAACTGTCCATACACTGTCACTCAATAAGCGGGCCCCCCGTTCTATTGGCATTACCTATCTAGGTCACCGCAAGATCCTCTATATCAGCAGTGGTGCGTCTTCCCGGCTGGATGGGCCGCTTAAATCCACAAAAAAAGGTTGCCCTTAGTGAAGGCGCCACTCCTGGGGAGTTTTCTCCTCTTTATTAAAGACCGCAGTAAGTCAGTTTCCCACCACAGATCAATTAATAAAACAGCCTAACTCATTTCAGACGTCTCTCGTCCTTGTTCACAGGCTACAAACTGAAGAAACAGCAACCGCATTGTGCGACGTTTACATTTGATGTATAAGTCCCGCCCCAGTGGGTGTAGGCCAAATTGCCTCCTGGTATTTGCAGTTCCACAACGATCATTCCAAAAGTGGGTGCTGCTGGTCCTCGCCGATAAAATTCAATGTCTATACCCCAGTGGGTTGATGAGCGGCAGGAGCAACTGCTAAACTGTCCATACACTGTCACTCAATAAGCTGGGCCCCCTGTTCTATCGGCATTACCTATCTAGACCACCACAAGATCGGCTATATCAGCAGCGGGTCATCTTCATGGCTGGAACGGCCGCTTAAATCCACCCAAAAAAAAGGTTGCCCTTAGTGAAGACGCCACTCACGGTGAGTTTTCTCCACTTTATTGAAGACCGCAGTAAGTCAGTCTCCCACCACAGATCAATTAATAAAACAGCCTAACGTGTTTCAGACTTCTCTCCTCCTTGTTCACAGGCTACAAACTGAAGAAACAGCAACCGCATTGTGCGACGTCTGCATATGATGTATAAGTCCCTCCCCAGTGGCCATAGGCCAAATTGCCTCCTGGTATTTGCAGTTCCACAACGATCATTCCCAAGTGGGTGCTGCTGCTCCTCGCTGATAAAATACAATGTCTATACCCGAGTGGGTTGATGAGTGGCAGGAGCAACTGCTAAACTGTCCATACACTGTCACTCAATAAGCGGGCCCTCCGTTCTATCGGCATTACCTATCTGGGTCACTGCAAGATCCGCTATATCAGCAGCGGGGCATCTTCGCGGCTGGACCGTCCGCTTAAAACCACAAAAAAAGGTTGCCCTTAGTGAAAACGCCACTCACGGGGAGTTTTCTCCTCTTTATTGAAGACCGCAGTAAGTCAGTTTCCCACCAGAGATCAATTAATAAAGCAGCCTAACACGTTTCAGACATCTCTCGTCCTTGTTCACAGGCTACAAACTGAAGAAACAGCAACCGCATTGTGCGATGTCTGCATTTGATGTATAAGTCCCGCCCCAGTGGGTGTAGGCCAAATTGCCTCCTGGTATTTGCAGTTCCACAACGATCATTCCCAAGTGGGTGCTGCTGGTCCTCGCTGATAAAATACAATGTATATACCCCAGTGGGTTGATGTGCGGCAGGAGCAACTGCTAAACTGTCCATACACTGTCACTCAATAAGCGGGCCCCCGTTCTATCAGCATTAACTATCTAGGTCACCGCAAGATCCGCTATATCAGCAGTGGGGCGTCTTCGCGGCTGGACCAGCCGCTTAAATCCACAAAAAAAGGTTGCCCTTAGTGAAGACGCCACTCACGAGGAGTTTTCTCCTCTTTATTGAAGATTGCAGTAAGTCAGTTTCCCACCGGAGATCAATTAATAAAACAGCCTAACACGTTTCAGACGTCTCTCGTCCTTGTTCACAGGCTACAAACTGAAGAAACAGCAACCGCATTGTGCGACGTCTGCATTTGATGTATAAGTCCCGCCCCAGTGGGCGTAGGCCAAATTGCCTCCTGGTATTTGCAGTTCCACAACGATCATTCCCAAGTGGGTGCTGCTGGTCCTCGCCAATAAAATACAATGTCTATACCCCAGTGGGTTGATGAGCGGCAGGAGCAACTGCTAAACTGTCCATACACTGTCACTCAATAAGCTGGGCCCCCAGTTTTATCGGCATTTCCTATCTAGGTCACCACAAGATCGGCTATATCAGCAGCGGGTCATCTTCGTGGCTGGACAGGCCACTTAAATCCACAAAAAAAAAGGTTGCCCTTAGTGAAGACGCCACTTACGGGGAGTTTTCTCCTCTTTATTGAAGACTGCAGTAAGTCAGTCTCCCACCACAGATCAATTAATAAAACAGCCTAACGTGTTTCAGACTTCTCTCGTCCTTGTTCAAAGACTACAAACTGAAGAAACAGCAACCGCATTGTGCGACGTCTGCATATGATGTATAAGTCCCTCCCCAGTGGCCATAAGCCAAATTGCCTCCTGGTATTTGCAGTTCCACAACGATCATGCCCAAGTGGGTGCTGCTGGTCCTCGCCGATAAAATACAATGTCTATACCCCAGTGGGTTGATGAGCGGCAGGAGCAACTGCTAAACTGTCCATACACTGTCACTCAATAAGCGAGCCCCCCGTCTATCTGCATTAACTATCTAGGTCACCGCAAGATCCACTATATCAGCAGCGGGGCCTCTTCGCGCCTGGACCGGCCGCTTAAATCCACAAAAGAAGGTTGCCTTTAGTGAAGACGCCACTCACAGGGAGTTTTATCCTCTTTATTGAAGACCGCAGTAAGTCAGTGTCCCACAACAGATCAATTAAAAAAACAGCCTAACGCGTTTCAGACGTCTCTCTTCCTTGTTCACAGGCTGCAAACTGAAGAAACAGCAATCGCATTGTGCGACGTCTGCATATGATATATAAGTCCCGCCCCACTGGGCCTAGGCCAAATTGCCTCCTGGTATTTGCAGTTCCACAACGATCATTCCCAAGTGGGTGCTGCTGGTACTCGCTGATAAAATACAATGTCTATACCCCAGTGGGTTGATGAGCGGCAGGAGCAACTGCTAAACTGTCCATACACTGTCACTCAATAAGCGGGCCCCCCGTTCTATTGGCATTACCTATGTAGGTCACCGCAAGATCCTCTAAATCAGCAGTGGTGCGTCTTCCCGGCTGGATGGGCCGCTTAAATCCACAAAAAAGGATGCCCTTAGTGAAGACGCCACTCACGGGGAGTTTTCTCCTCTTTATTGAAGACCGCAGTAAGTCAGTCTCCCACCACAGATCAATTAATAAAACAGCCTAACGCGTTTCAGACGTCTCTCGTCCTTGTTCACAGGCTACAAACTGAAGAAACAGCAATCGCATTATGCGACGTCTGCATATGATATATAAGTCCCGCCCCACTGGGCGTAGGCCAAATTGCCTCCTGGTATTTGCAGTTCCACAACGATCATTCCCATGTGGGTGCTGCTGGTCCTCGCTGATAAAATACAATGTCTATACCCCAGTGGGTTGATGAGCGGCAGAAGCAACTGCTAAACTGTCCATACACTGTCACTCAATAGGCGGGCCCCCCGTTCTATTGGCATTACCTAGCTTGGTCACCACAAGATCGGCTATATCAGCAGCGGGTCATCTTCGTGCCTGGACCGGCCGCTTAAATCCACAAAAAAGAAAGTTGCCCTTAGTGAAGACGCCTCTCACGGGGAGTTTTCTCCTCTTTATTGAAGACAGCAGTAAGTCAGTCTCCCACCACAGATCAATTAGTAAAACAGCCTAACGTGTTTCAGACTTCTCTCGTCCTTGTTCACAGGCTACAAACTGAAGAAACAGCAACCGCAATGTGCGACGTCTGCATATGATGTATAAGTCCCTCCCCAGTGGCCATAGGCCAAATTGCCTCCTGGTATTTGCAGTTCCACAACGATCATTCCCAAGTGGGTGCTGCTGGTCCTCGCCGATAAAATACAATGTCTATACCCCAGTGGGTTGATGAGCGGCAGGAGCAACTGCTAAACTGTCCATACACTGTCACTCAATAAGCTGGCCTCCCGTTCTATCGGCATTAACTATCTAGGTCACCGCAAGATCCGCTATATCAGCAGCGGGGCATCTTCGCGGCTGGACCGGCCGCTTAAATCCACAAAAAAAGGTTGCCCTTAGTGAAGACGCCATTCACAGGGAGTTTTCTCCTCTTTATTGAAGACCGTAGGAAGTCAGTCTCCCACCACAGATCAATTAAAAAAACAGCCTAACGCGTTTCAGACGTCTCTCGTCCTTGTTCACAGGATGCAAACTGAAGAAACAGCAACCGCATTGTGCGACGTCTGCATATGATGTATAAGTCCCGCCCCAGTGGGCGTAGGCCAAATTGCCTCCTGGTATTTGCAGTTCCACAACGATCATTCCCAAGTGGGTGCTGTTGGTCCTCGCCGGTAAAATACAATGTCTATACCCCAGTGGGTTGATGAGTGGCAGGAGCAACTGCTAAACTGTCCATACACTGTCACTAAATAAGCGGGCACTCCGTTCTATCGGCATTACCTATCTGGGTCACTGCAAGATCCGCTATATCAGCAGCGGGGCATCTTCGCGGCTGGACCGTCCGCTTAAATCCACAAAAAAAGGTTGCCCTTAGTGAAAACCCCACTCACTGGGAGTTTTCTCCTCTTTTTTGAAGACCGCAGTAAGTCAGTTTCCCACCAGAGATCAATTAATAAAACAGCCTAACACGTTTCAGACGTCTCTCGTCCTTGTTCACAGGCTACAAACTGAAGAAACAGCAACCGCATTGTGCGACGTCTGCATTTGATGTATAAGTCCCGCCCCAGTGGGTGTAGGCCAAATTGCCTCCTGGTATTTGCAGTTCCACAACGATCATTCCCAAGTGGGTGCTGCTGGCCCTCGCTGATAAATTACAATGTCTATACCCCAGTGGATTGATGAACGGCAGGAGCAACTGCTAAGCTGTCCATACACCGTCACTCAATAAGCTGGGCCCCCTGTTCTCTCTGCATTACCTATCTAGGTCACCACAAGATCGGCTATATCAGCAGCGGGTCATCTTCGCGGCTGGACCGGCCGCTTAAATCCACAAAAAAAGGTTGCCCTTAGTGAAGACGTCACTCACATGGAGTTTTCTCCTCTTTATTGAAGACCGCAGTGTCAGTCTCCCGCCACAGATCGATTAAAAAAACAGCCTAACGCGTTTCAGACGTCTCTCGTCCTTGTTCACAGGCTGCAAACTGAAGAAACAGCAACCGCATTGTGCGACGTCTGCATATGATGTATAAGTCCCGCCCCAGTGGGCGTAGGCCAAATTGCCTCCTGGTATTTACAGTTCCACAACGATCATTCCCAAGTGGGTGCTGCTGGTCCTAGCCGATAAAATACAATGTCTATACCCCAGTGGGTTGATGAGCGGCAGGAGCAACTGCTAAACTGTCCATACACTGTCACTCAATAAGCGGGACCCCCGTTCTATTGGAATTACCTATCTAGGTCACCGTAAGATCCGCTATATCAGCTGCGGGGCATCTTCGCGGCTGGACCGGCCGCTTAAATCCACAAAAAAAGGTTGCCCTTAGTGAAGACGCCACTCACGGGCAGTTTTCTCCTCTTTATTGAAGACCGCAGCAAGTCAGTCTCCCACCACAGATCAATTAAAAAAACAGCCTAACGCGTTTCAGAAGTCTCTCGTCCTTGTTCACAGGCTAAAAGCTGAAGAAACAGCAACTGCATTGTGCGACGTCTGCATATGATGTATAAGTCCCGCCACAGTGGGCGTAGGCCAAATTGCCTCCTAGTATTTGCAGTTCCACAACGATCATTCCCAAGTGGGTGCTGCTGGTCCTCGCCGGTAAAATACAATGTCTATACCCCAGTGGGTTGATGAGTGGCAGAAGCAACTGCTAAACTGTCCATACACTGTCACTCAATAAGCGGGCCCCCCGTTCTATCGGCATTACCTATCTGGGTCACCGCAAGATCCGCTATATCAGCAGCGGGGCATCTTCGCGGCTGGACCAGCCGCTTAAATCCACAAAAAAAGGTTGCCCTTAGTGAAGACGCCACTCACGGGCAGTTTTCTCCTCTTTATTGAAGACCACAGTAACTCAGTCTCCCACCACAGATCAATTAATAAAACAGCCTAACGTGTTTCAGATGTCTCTCGTCCTTGTTCACAGGCTGCAAACTGAAGAAACAGCAACCGCATTGTGCGATGTCTGCATATGATGTATAAGTCCCGCCCCAGTGGGCGTAGGCCAAATTGCCTCCTGGTATTTGCAGTTCCACAACGATCATTCCCAAGTGGGTGCTGCTGGTCCTAGCCGATAAAATACAATGTCTATACCCCAGTGGGTTGATGAGCGGCAGGAGCAACTGCTAAACTGTCCATACACTGTCACTCAATAAGTGGGCCCCCCGTTCTATCTGCATTACCTATCTAGATCACCGCAAGATCCGCTATATCAGCAGCGGGGCATCTTCGAGGCTGGACCGGCCGCTTAAATCCACAAAAAAAGGTTGCCCTTAGTGAAGACGCCACTCACAGGGAGATTTCTCCTCTTTATTGTAGACCGCAGCAAGTCAGTCTCCCACCACAGATCAATTAAAAAAACAGCCTAACGCGTTTCAGACGTCTCTCGTCCTTATTCACAGGCTAAAAGCTGAAGAAACAGCAACCGCATTGTGCGACGTCTGCATATGATGTATAAGTCCCGCCACAGTGGGCGTAGGCCAAATTGCTTCCTGGTATTTGCAGTTCCACAACGATCATTCCCAAGTGGGTGCTGCTGGTCCTCGCCGGTAAAATACAATGTCTATACCCCAGATGGTTGATGAGCGGCAGGAGCAACTGTTAAACTGTCCATACACTGTCACTCAATAAGCAGGAACCCCCGTTCTATCGGCATTACCTATCTGGGTCACTGCAAGATCCGCTATATCAGCAGCGGGGCATCTTCGCGGCTGGACCGGACGCTTAAATCCACAAAAAAAGGTTGCCCTTAGTGAAGACGCCACTCAAGGGGAGTTTTCTCCTCTTTTTTGAAGACCGCAGTAAGTCAGTTTCCCACCAGAGATCAATTAATAAAACAGCCTAACACGTTTCAGACGTCTCTCGTCCTTGTTCACAGGCTACAAACTGAAGAAACAGCAACCGCATTGTGCGACGTCTGCATTTGATGTATAAGTCCCACCCCAGTGGGCGTTGGCCAAATTGCCTCCTGGTATTTGCAGTTCCACAACGATCATTCCCAAGTGGGTGCTGCTGGTCCTAGCCGATAAAATACAATGGCTATACCCCAGTGGGTTGATGAGCGGCAGGAGCAACTGCTAAACTGTCCGTACACTGTCACTCAATAAGCGGGCCCCCCGTTCTATCGGCATTACCTATCTAGGTCACTGCAAGATCCAATATATCAGCAGTGGGGCATCTTCGCGGCTGGACCGGCCGCTTAAATCCACAAAAAAAGGTTGCCCTTAGTGAAGACGCCACTCACGGGCAGTTTTCTCCTCTTTATTGAAGACCACAGTAACTCAGTCTCCCACCACAGATCAATTAATAAAACAGCCTAACGCGTTTCAGACGTCTCTAGTCCTTGTTCACAGGCTGCAAACTGAAGAAACAGCAACTGCATTGTGCGACGTCTGCATATGATGTATAAGTCCCACCCCAGTGGGCGAAGCCCAACTTGCCTCCTGGTATTTGCAGTTCCACAACGATCATTCCCAAGTGGGTGCTGCTGGTCCTCGTCGATAAAATACAATGTCTATACCCCAGTGGGTTGATGAGCGGCAGGAGCAACTGCTAAACTGTCCATACACTGTCACTCAATCAGCGGGCCGTCCGTTCTATCGGCATTACCTATCTAGGTCACCGCAAAACCCGCTATATCAGCAGCGGGGCATCTTCGCGGCTGGACCGGCCGCTTAAATCCACAAAAAAACGTTGCCCTTAGTGAAGACGCCACTCACGGGCAGTTTTCTCCGCTTTATTGAAGACCACAGTAACTCAGTCTCCCACCACAGATCAATTAATAAAACAGCCTAACACGTTTCAGACGTCTCTCGTCCTTGTTCACAGGCTACAAACTGAAGAAACAGCAACCGCATTGTGCGACGTCTGCATTTGATGTATAAGTCCAGCCCCAGTGGGTGTAGGCCAAATTGCCTCCTGGTATTTGCAGTTCCACAACGATCATTCCCAAGTGGGTGCAGCTGGTCCTCGCCAATAAATTACAATGTCTATACCCCAGTGGATTGATGAGCGGCAGGAGCAACTGCTAAACTGTCCATACACTGTCACTCAATAAGCGGGCCCCCCGTTCTATCGGCATTACCTATCTGGGTCACTGCAAGATCCGCTATATCAGCAGCGGGCATCTTCGCGGCTGGACCGGCCGCTTAAATCCACAAAAAAAGGTTGCCCTTAGTGAAGACGCCACTCACGGGGAGTTGTCTCCTCTTTTTTGAAGACCGCAGTAAGTCAGTTTCCCACCAGAGATCAATTAATAAAACAGCCTAACACGTTTCAGACGTCTCTTGTCCTTGTTCACAGGCTACAAACTGAAGAAACAGCAACCGCATTGTGCGACGTCTGCATTTGATGTATAATTCCCGCCCCAGTGGGTGTAGGCCAAATTGCCTCCTGGTATTTGCAGTTCCACAACGATCATTCCCAAGTGGGTGCAGCTGGTCCTCGCCAATAAATTACAATGTCTATACCCCAGTGGATTGATGAGCGGCAGGAGCAACTGCTAACCTGTCCATACACTGTCACTCAATCAGCGGGCCCCCGTTCTATCGGCATTACCTATCTAGGTCACCGCAAGATCTGCTATATCAGCAGCGGGGCATCTTCGTGGCTGGACCGGACGCTTAAATCCACAAAAAAAGGTTGCCCTTAGTGAAGACGCCACTCACGGGCAGTTTTCTCCTCTTTATTGAAGACCACAGTAACTCAGTCTCCCACCACAGATCAATTAATAAAACAGCCTAACGCGTTTCAGACGTCTCTCGTCCTTGTTCACAGGCTACAAACTGAAGAAACAGCAACCGCATTGTGCGACTTCGGCATATGATGTATAAGTCCCACACCAGTGGGCGTAGGCCAAATTCCCTCTTGGTATTTGCAGTTCCACAACGATCATTCCCAAGTGGGTGCTGCTGGTCCTCGCCGATAAAATAAAATGTCTATACCCCAGTGGGTTGATGAGCGGCAGGAGCAACTGCTAAACTGTCCATACACTGTCACTAAATAAGCGGGCCCCCTCTTCTATCGGCATTACCTATCTAGATCACCGCAAGATCTGCTATATCAGTAGCGGGGCATCTTCGAGGCTGGACCGGCCGCTTAAATCCACAAAAAAAGGTTGCCTTTAGTGAAGACGCCACTCATGGGCAGTTTTCTCCTCTTTATTGAAGACCGCAGTAACTCAGTCTCCCACCACAGATCAATTAATAAAATAGCCTAACGCGTTTCAGACGCCTCTCGTCCTTGTTCACAGGCTACAAACTGAAGAAACAGCAACCGTATTGTGCGACGTCTGCATATGATGTATAAGTCCCGTCCCAGTGGGCGTAGGCCAAATTCCCTCCTGGTATTTGCAGTTCCACAACAATTATTCCCAAGTGGGTGCTGTTGGTCCTCGCCGATAAAATACAATGTCTATACCTCATTGGGTTGATGAGCGGCAGGAGCAACTGCTAAACTGTCCATACACTGTCACTCAATAAGCGGGCCCCCCGTTCTATCAGCATTACCTAGCTCGGTCACCACAAGATCTGCTATATCAGCAGCGGGGCGTCTTAGCGGCTGGACCGGCCGCTTAAATCCACAAAAAAAGGTTGCACTTAGTGAAGACGCCACTCCCGGGGAGTTTTCTCCTCTTTATTGAAGACTGCAGTAAGTCAGTCTCCCACCACAGGTCAATTAATAAAACAGCCTAACGTGTTTCAGACATCTCTCGTCCTTGTTCACAGACTACAAACTGAAGAAACAGCAACCGCATTGTGCAACGTCTGCATATGATGTATAAGTCCCTCCCCAGTTGCCATAGGCCAAATTCCCTCCTGGTATTTGCAGTTCCACAACGATCATTCCCAAGTGGGTGCTGCTGGTCCTTGCCGATAATATGCAATGTCTATACCCCAGTGGGTTGATGAGCGGCAGGAGCAGCTGCTAAACTGTCCATACGCTGTCACTCAATAAGCGGGCCCCCCGTTCTCTCGGCATTATGTATCTAGGTCACCACAAGATCGGCTATATCAGTAGCGGGTCATCTTCGTGGCTGGACCGGCCGCTTAAATCCACAAAAAAAAAGGTTGCCCTTAGTGAAGACGCCACTCACGGGGAGTTTTCTCCTCTTTATTGAAGACCGCAGTAAGTCAGTCTCCCACCACAGATCAATTAATTAAACAGCCTAACGCGTTTCAGACGTCTCTCGTCCTTGTTCACAGGCTACAAACTGAAGAAACAGCAATCGCATTGTGCGACGTCTGCATATGATATATAAGTCCCGCCCCACTGGGCGTAGGCCAAATTGCCTCCTGGTATTTGCAGTTCCACAACGATCATTCCTAAGTGGGTGCTGCTGGTCCTCGCAGATAAAATACAATGTCCATGCCCCAGTGGGTTGATGAGTGGCAGGAGCAACTGCTAAACTGTCCATACACTGTCACTCAATAAGCGGGCCCCCCGTTCTATTGGCATTACCTAGCTAGGTCACCACAAGATCTGCTATATCAGCAGCGGTGCGTCTTCGCGGCTGGACCGGCCGCTTAAATCCACCAAAAAAGGTTGCACTTAGTGAAGACGCCACTCCCGGGCAGTTTTCTCCTCTTTATTGAAGACCGCAGTAAGTCAGTTTCCCACCACATATCAATTAATAAAACAGCCTAACGCATTTCAGACGTGTCTCGTCCTTGTTCACAGGCTACAAACTGAAGAAACAGCAACCGCATTGTGCGACGTCTGCATTTGATGTATAAGTCCCGCCCCAGTGGGTGTAGGCCAAATTGCCTCCTGGTATTTGCAGTTCCACAACGATCATTCCCAAGTGGGTGCAGCTGGTCCTCGCCAATAAATGACAATGTCTATACCCCAGTGGATTGATGAGCGGCAGGAGCAACTGCTAAACTGTCCATACACTGTCACTCAATTAGCGGGCCCCCCGTTCTATCGGCATTACCTATCTGGGTCACTGCAAGATCCGCTATATCAGCAGCGGGCATCTTCGCGGCTGGACCGGCCGCTTAAATCCACACAAAAAAGGTTGCCCTTAGTGAAGACGCCACTCACGGGGAGTTGTCTCCTCTTTTTTGAAGACCGCAGTAAGTCAGTTTCCCACCAGAGATCAATTAATAAAACAGCCTAACACGTTTCAGACGTCTCTCGTCCTTGTTCACAGGCTACAAACTGAAGAAACAGCAACCGCATTGTGCGACATCTGCATTTGATGTATAATTCCCGCCCCAGTGGGTGTAGGCCAAATTGCCTCCTGGTATTTGCAGTTCCACAACGATCATTCCCAAGTGGGTGCAGCTGGTCCTCGCCAATAAATTACAATGTCTATACCCCAGTGGATTGATGAGCGGCAGGAGCAACTGCTAAACTGTCCATACACTGTCACTCAATCAGCGGGCCCCCCGTTCTATCGGCATTACCTATCTAGGTCACCGCAAGATCTGCTATATCAGCAGCGGGGCATCTTCGTGGCTGGACCGGACGCTTAAATCCACAAAAAAAGGTTGCCCTTAGTGAAGACGCCACTCACGGGCAGTTTTCTCCTCTTTATTGAAGACCACAGTAACTCAGTCTTCCACCACAGATCAATTAATAAAACAGCCTAACGCGTTTCAGACATCTCTCGTCCTTGTTCACAGGCTACAAACTGAAGAAACAGCAACCGCATTGTGCGACTTCGGCATATGATGTATAAGTCCCGCACCAGTGGGTGTAGGCCAAATTCCCTCTTGGTATTTGCAGTTCCACAACGATCATTCCCAAGTGGGTGCTGCTGGTCCTCGCCGATAAAATAAAATGTCTATACCCCAGTGGGTTGATGAGCGGCAGGAGCAACTGCTAAACTGTCCATACACTGTCACTAAATAAGCGGGCCCCCTCTTCTATCGGCATTACCTATCTAAATCACCGCAAGATCTGCTATATCAGTAGCGGGGCATCTTCGAGGCTGGACCGGCAGCTTAAATCCACAAAAAAAGGTTGCCTTTAGTGAAGACGCCACTCACGGAAAGTTTTCTCCTCTTTATTGAAGACCGCAGTAACTCAGTCTCCCACCACAGATCAATTAATAAAATAGCCTAACGCGTTTCAGACGCCTCTCGTCCTTGTTCACAGGCTACAAACTGAAGAAACAGCAACCGCATTGTGCGACGTCTGCATATGATGTATAAGTCCCGTCCCAGTGGGCGTAGGCCAAATTCCCTCGTGGTATTTGCAGTTCCACAACGATTATTCCCAAGTGGGTGCTGTTGGTCCTCGCCGATAAAATACAATGTCTATACCCCATTGGGTTGATGAGCGGCAGGAGCAACTGCTAAACTGTCCATACACTGTCACTCAATAAGCGGGCCCCCCGTTCTATCAGCATTACCTAGCTCGGTCAACACAAGATCTGCTATATGAGCAGCGGGGCGTCTTAGCGGCTGGACCGGCCGCTTAAATCCACAAAAAAAGGTTGTACTTAGTGAAGACGCCACTCCCGGGGAGTTTTCTCCTCTTTATTGAAGACCGCAGTAAGTCAGTCTCCCACCACAGATCAATTAATAAAACAGCCTAACGTGTTTCAGACATCTCTCGTCCTTGTTCACAGACTACAAACTGAAGAAACGGCAACCGCATTGTGCGATGTCTGCATATGATGTATAAGTCCCTCCCCAGTTGCCATAGGCCAAATTCCCTCCTGGTATTTGCAGTTCCACAACGATCATTCCCAAGTGGGTGCTGCTGGTCCTTGCCGATAATATGCAATGTCTATACCCCAGTGGGTTGATGAGCGGCAGGAGCAGCTGCTAAACTGTCCATACGCTGTCACTCAATAAGCGGGCCCCCCGTTCTATCGGCATTACCTATCTAGATCACCGCAAGATCTGCTATATCAGCAGCGGGGCATCTTCGAGGCTGGACGGGCCGCTTAAATCCACAAAAGAAGGTTGCCCTTAGTGAAGACACCACTCACGGGGAGTTTTCTCCTCTTTATTGAAGACCGCAGTAAGTCAGTCTCCCACCACAGATCAATTAATAAAACAGCCTAACGCGTTTCAGACGTCTCTCGTCCTTGTTCACAGGCTACAAACTGAAGAAACAGCAATCGCATTGTGCGACGTCTGCATATGATATATAAGTCCCGCCCCACTGGGCGTAGGCCAAATTGCCTCCTGGTATTTGCAGTTCCACAACGATCATTCCTAAGTGGGTGCTGCTGGTCCTCGCAGATAAAATACAATGTCCATACCCCAGTGGGTTGATGAGTGGCAGGAGCAACTGCTAAACTGTCCATACACTGTCTCTCAATAAGCGGGCCCCCGTTCTATTGGCATTACCTAGCTAGGTCACCACAAGATCTGCTATATCAGCAGGGGTGCGTCTTCGCGGCTGGACCGGCCGCGTAAATCCACCAAAAAAGGTTGCACTTAGTGAAGACGCCACTCCCGGGCAGTTTTCTCCTCTTTATTGAAGACCGCAGTAAGTCAGTTTCCACCACATATCAATTAATAAAACAGCCTAACGCATTTCAGACGTGTCTCGTCCTTGTTCACAGGCTACAAACTGAAGAAACAGCAACGTCTGCATTTGATGTATAAGTCCCGCCCCAGTGGGCGTAGGCCCAATTGCCTCCTGGTATGTGCAGTTCCACAACTATCATTCCCAAGTGGGTGCTGCTGGTCCTCGCCGATAAAATACAATGTCTATACCCCAGTGGGTTGATGAGCGGCAGGAGCAACTGCTAAACTGTCCATACACTGTCACTCAATTAGCTGGGCCCCCCGTTCTATCGGCATTACCTATCTAGGTCTCCACAAGATCGGCTATATCAGCAGCGGGTCATCTTCGTGGCTGGACCGGCCACTTAAATCCACACAAAAAAAAGTTGCCCTTAGTGAAGACGCCACTCACGGGGAGTTTTCTCCTCTTTATTGAAGACCGCAGTAAGTCAGTCTCCCACCACAGATCAATTAATAAAACAGCCTAACGTGTTTCAGACTTCTCTCGTCCTTGTTCACAGACTACAAACTGAAGAAACAGCAACCGCATTGTGCGACGTCTGCATATGATGTATAAGTCCCTCCCCAATGGCCATAGGCAAAATTGCCTCCTGGTATTCGCAGTTCCACAACGATCATTCCCAAGTGGGTGCTGCTGGTCCTTGCCGATAATATGCAATGTCTATACCCCAGTGGGTTGATGAGCGGCAGGAGCAGCTGCTAAACTGTCCATACGCTGTCACTCAATAAGCGGGCCACCCGTTCTATCGGCATTACCTATCTAGATCACCGCAAAATCTGCTATATCAGCAGCGGGGCATCTTCGAGGCTGGACGGGCCGCTTAAATCCACAAAAGAAGGTTGCCCTTAATGAAGACGCCACTCACGGGGAGTTTTCTCCTCTTTATTGAAGACCGCAGTAAGTCAGTCTCCCACCACAGATCAATTAATAAAACAGCCTAACGCGTTTCAGACGTCTCTCGTCCTTGTTCACAGGCTACAAACTGAAGAAACAGCAATCGCATTGTGCGACGTCTGCATATGATATATAAGTCCCGCCCCACTGGGCGTAGGCCAAATTGCCTCCTGGTATTTGCAGTTCCACAACGATCATTCCTAAGTGGGTGCTGCTGGTCCTCGCAGATAAAATACAATGTCCATACCCCAGTGGGTTGATGAGTGGCAGGAGCAACTGCTAAACTCTCCATACACTGTCACTCAATAAGCGGGCCCCCCGTTCTATCGGCATTACCTAGCTAGGTCACCACAAGATCTGCTATATCAGCAGCGGTGCGTCTTCGCGGCTGGACCGGCCACTTAAATCCACACAAAAAAAAGTTGCCCTTAGTGAAGACGCCACTCACGGGGAGTTTTCTCCTCTTTATTGAAGACCGCAGTAAGTCAGTCTCCCACCACAGATCAATTAATAAAACAGCCTAACGTGTTTCAGACTTCTCTCGTCCTTGTTCACAGACTACAAACTGAAGAAACAGCAACGGCATTGTGCGACGTCTGTATATGATGTATAAGTCCCTCCCCAGTGGCCATAGGCCAAATTGCCTCCTGGTATTTGCAGTTCCACAACGATCATTCCCAAGTGGGTGCTGCTGGTCCTCGCCGATAAAATACAATGTCTATACCCCAGTGGGTTGATGAGCGCCAGGAGCAACTGCTAAACTGTCCATACACTGTCACTCAATAAGCGGGCCCCCCATTCTATCGGCATTAACTATCTAGGTCACCGCAAGATCCGCTATATCAGCAGCGGAGCATCTTCGTGGCTGGACCGGCCGCTCAAATCCACAAAAAAAGTTGCTCTTAGTGAAAACGCCACTCACTGGGAGTTTTCTCCTCTTTATTGAAGACCGCAGTAAGGCAGTCTCCCACCACAGATCAATTAATAAACCAGCCTAACACGTTTCAGACGTCTCTCGTCCTTGTTCACAGGCTACAAACTGAAGAAACAGCAACCGCATTGTGCGACGTCTGCATTTGATGTATAAGTCCCGCCCCAGTGGGTGTAGGCCAAATTGCCTCCTAGTATTTGCAGTTCCACAACGATCATTCCCAAGTGGGTGCTGCTGGTCCTCGCCGATAAATTACAATGTCTATACCCCAGTGGACTGATGAACGGCAGGAGCAACTGCTAAACTGTCCATACACCGTCACTCAATAAGCTGGGCCCCCTGTTCTCTCAGCATTACGTATCTAGGTCACCACAAGATCGGCTATATCAGTAGCAGGTCATCTTCGTGGCTGGACCGGCCGCTTAAATCCACAAAAAAAAAGGTTGCCCTTAGTGAAGACGCCACTCACGGGGAGTTTTCTCCTCTTTATTGAAGACCGCAGTAAGTCAGTCTCCCACCACAGATCAATTAATAAAACAGCCTAACGTGTTTCAGACTTCTCTCGTCCTTGTTCACAGGCTAAAAACTGAAGAAACAGCAACCGCATTGTGCGACGTCTGCATATGATGTATAAGTCCCTCCCCAGTGGCCATAGGCCAAATTCCCTCCTGGTATTTGCAGTTCCACAACGATCATTCCCAAGTGGGTGCTGCTGGTCCTCGCCGATAAAATACAATGTCTATATCCCAGTGGGTTGATGAGCGGCAGGAGCAACTGCTAAACTGTCCATTCACTGTCATTGAATAAGCGGGCCCCCCGTTCTATCGGCATTAACGATCTAGGTCACCGCAAGATCTGCTATATCAGCAGCGGGGCGTCTTCGCGGCTGGACCGGCCGCTTAAATCCACAAAAAAAGGTTGCCCTTAGTGAAGACGCCACTCCCAGGGAGTTTTCCCCTCTTTATTGAAGACCGCAGTAAGTCAGTCTCCCACCACAGATCAATTAAAAAAACAGCCTAACGCGTTTCAGACGTCTCTCGTCCTTGTTCACAGGCTGCAAACTGAAGAAACAGCAACCGCATTGTGCGACGTCTGCATATGATGTATAAGTCCCGCCCCAGTGGGCGTAGGCCAAATTGCCTCCTTGTATTTGCAGTTCCACAACGATCATTCCCAAGTGGGTGCTGCTGGTCCTCGCCGATAAAATACAATGTCTAAACCCCAGTGGGTTGATGAGCGGCACGTGCAACTGCTAAACTGTCCATACACTGTCACTCAATAAGCGGACCCACCGTTCTATCGGCATTACCTATCTAGGTCACCGCAAGATACGCTATATCAGCAGCGGGGCATCTTCGTGGCTGGACCGGCTGCTTAAATCCACAAAAAAAGGTTGCCCTTAGTGAAGAAGCCACTCACGGGCAGTTTTCTCCTCTTTATTGAAGACCGCAGTAACTCAGTCTCCCACCACAGATCAATTATTAAAACAGCCTAACGCGTTTCATACGTCTCTCGTCCTTGTTCACAGGCTACAAACTGAAGAAACTGCAACCGCATTGTGCGACGTCTGCATATGATGTATAAGTCCAGTCCCAGTGGGCGTAGGCCAAATTCCCTCCTGGTATTTGCAGTTCCACAACGATCATTCCCAAGTGGGTGCTGCTGGTCCTCGCCGATAAAATACAATGTCTATACACCAGTGGGTTGATGAGCGGCAGGTGCAACTGCTAAACTGTCCATACACTGTCACTCAATAAGCGGGCCCCCCGTTCTATCGGCATTACCTATCTAGATCACCGCAAGATCCGCTATATCAGCAGCGGGGCATCTTCGAGGCTGGACTGGCCGCTAAATCCACAAAAAAAGGATGCCCTTAGTGAAGACGCCACTCATGGGGAGTTTTCTCCTCTTTATTGAAGACCGCAGTAAGTCAGTCTCCCACCACAGATCAATTAATAAAACAGCCTAACGCGTTTCAGACGTCTCTCGTCCTTGTTCACAGGCTACAAGCTGAAGAAACAGCAACCGCATTGTGCGACGTCTGCATATGATGTATAAGTCCCGCCACAGTGGGCGTAGGCCAAATTCCCTCCTGGTATTTGCAGTTCCACAACGATCATTCCCAAGTGGGTGCTGCTGGTCCTCGCCGATAAAATACAATGTCTATACCCCAGTGGGTTGATGAGCGGCAGGAGCAACTGCTAAACTGTCCATACACTGTCACTCAATAAGCAGGCCCCCCTTTCTATCAGCATTACCTAGCTAGGTCACCACAAGATCCGCTATATCAGCAGCGGGGCATCTTCGCGGCAGGACCGGCCGCTTAAATCCACAAAAATTGGTTGCTCTTAGTGAAGACGCCACTCACGGTGAGTTTTCTCCTCTTTATTGAAGACCGCAGTAAGTCAGTCTCCCACCATAGATCAATTAATAAAACAGCCTAACGCATTTCAGACGTCTCTCGTCCTTGTTCACAGGCTACAAACTAAAGAAACAGCAACCGCATTGTGCGACGTCTGCATATGATTTATAGGTCCCGCCCCAGTGGGTGTAGGCCAAATTGCCTCCTGGTGTTTGCAGTTCCACAACGATCATTCCCAAGTGTGTGGTGCTGGTCCTCGCCGATAAAATACAATGTCTATACCCCAATGGGTTGATGAGCGGCAGGAGCAACTGCTAAACTGTCCATACACTGTCACTCAATAAGCGGGCCCCCCGTTCTATCGGCATTACCTACCTAGGTTACCGCAAGATCCGCTATATCAGCAGTGGGGCGTCTTCGCGGCTGGACCGGCCGCTTAAATCCACAAAAAAACGTTGCCCTTAGTGAAGACGCCACTGACGGGGAGTTTTCTCCTCTTTATTGAAGACCGCAGTAAGTCAGTCTCCCACCACAGATCAATTAATAAAACAGCCTACGCGTTTCAGACGTCTCTCGTCCTTGTTCACAGGCTACAAACTGAAGAAACAGCAACTGCATTGTGCGATGTCTGATATGATGTATAAGTCCCGCCCCAGTGGGCGTAGGCCACTGCTCCAGGGAGCCTAACCCCGGGGCCGATTCCTTTAAGGGTGGGGGCCATGCAGCCCCTCTCACTGAGTCGTTAATGGCCCTGGGATGCTATCCCCTAGGGCCGGCTCAGTATGTGTCCTGGAGTGTCTAACCCCAGGACATGGCAGTTTCCCTGCCCGCACCAGCATGGGCAGGGAAACCCATGTTTGCTCCCACTTGACACCAAGTCGGCTCCCAGATGGTGGGAGCTTCAAAAATGCTTCTGCCAGCTGGGAGCAGACTTCAGATCTGTTTCCCTACCCGCAGTGATGCAGGCAAGAAAACAGATATAAAAATTGCTCCTGCCCTGAGGGAACAGCATTATTAACTGCTCCCTCCGTGTGGGAACAATGTCAGTTCCCGCAGGATGAGACAAGTCGGCTATGGCTGCGGGGATATTGAGGCTCCCCCCGCAGCCCCCAATGATAGCTAGGTGGGTGCCCTGGGTGGACACCAGGGCACCCACTTTTAAAGTGCTGGGCCGCAGGGGGCCATGTGACCTCTCCCCTTCAGACATGCTGGGCCCCGGTGGATGTGGTCCCTGGGGCTGAAATTGGCCTGGAGAGGGGAGCCATGTGCCCCCCTCCCCTTCAGAATTATGCCGGTCCCCAGGGGATGTGGTCCCTGGGGCTAAAATGAGCTCGGGAGGGGGCCATCACCCCTCCCCTTTAAATTGGTGCAAGGGCCCAAGGGCTGGGGCTGGGGCTAAAATTGGTCCAGGGAGGGGCACCACATGCCCCCTCCCCATCTAAATGGTGTCAGGCCCCAGGTAATGGGATCCACAGGGTCTAAATCGGCATAGGGAGGGGGGCCATGCACGACCCCTCCCACAAAAATGCTGCCAGCCCGTAGACGGGATAGGGTCCCTGAAGACAAAATCAGCCCTGGGATAGGGGGGCTGCATGCCTCCCTCCCCATAAACATTACACCTGACCCTTGGGGACGTGGTCCCAAAGAAAAAATCGTCCTACAGAGTGGGGCCATGTACGTCCCCTCCCCTTTATTTAAAAGTCTGCCCTTGGGGTTTAGGGTCCCCAGGGACTAACAAGCCTTGGAGAGGGGGTCCACACAGCCACCCCTCCCCTTTATTTAAATAAATGGCCCTGGGCGATGGGATCCCAGGGACCAATAATGGCACTGGGATGGGGACTGTGTGGCCCCCCTCCCATTAATTTATAAAAAGAAATGGTTCTGGGAATGGAGTCTACAGGGCCAGGCCAGGCCAAAGGCCGTGCACAGAATGGGGTTGCTGCATGGGGGTGGGAAGGCCGAGCACAGTGGAGGTTACATTTACATATGTAATTAAGTATTACTTTACGTTAAAGAAACCCAAGAAATTCACAGAAAAAATCAAAAGTTAAATTAACATTATAGTTAGGTGAATATGTCAGTGATAACATTAATGTTTTGCAGAAAAAAACACAGAAATTCACTAGTTATAGTTAGCACTGCTAACTATAACTTGCGTCCCGCCACGCACTGCTTATGACCTCACATGGCATCACTCATGACATGTTCTATGACATCATTTATGACGTCACTGTTGACATCTCAAATGACATACTCAATAGCATCACTGATGACATCATCCAACCTCCATTTTCCCGCATATTGCTGTATAAATTGCTATGGTATTAGAGGTCTGACATTAAATACAAAATAGCTCAGGAGAAGATCAGGCATCATTATTACCAAGCGATACAAAAGGGGATGATGGACGGAACGTTTGAGCCAATCAAACACTCACCCCCAGTCAACTGATCTGGGTTTAATCCATCATCATTCTTTAGCTCACTCCACCACCCCAGTTCAGACATGGCCATATGCAAATCAGTCTGACCCTGTGCCTCATGGGAACAATCCAGCCCGAACTGCCAAGCCATGTCTTCCCTGGACCGGAAACAAGCATCCTAGGACCGGTTTCTGGCATTCCAGCCGTCATCAGCCAGGCTTGGGTGAATCCAGTGGCAAAGTGAGCAAGGGACCCACGTCTGGGCATACCCCCGCCAACTTAGGGCGAACAAAGCGATACAAAAGGGGATGATGGACGGAACGTTTGAGCCAATCAAACACTCACCCCCAGTCAACTGATCTGGGTTTAATCCATCATCATTCTTTAGCTCACTCCACCACCCCAGTTCAGACATGGCCATATGCAAATCAGTCTGACTCTGTGCTCATGGGAACAGTCCAGCCCGAACTGCCAAGCCATGTCTTCCCTGAAACCGGTCCTAGGATGCTTGATTCCGGTCCAGGGAAGACATGGTTTGGCAGTTCGGTCTGGACTGTTCCCATGAGGCACAGGGTCAAGACTGATTTGCATATGGCTATGTCTGAACTGGGGTGGCGTGGTGAAGCAAAATAACGATGGATTAAACCCAGATCTGTGACTGGGGGTGAATGTTTGCCAATGTGCAGCATTCCGTCCATCATCTTGTGTGTTTTGCATCATTATTACCAACACACAAACAACTCCCTTAGGTGTTGAAAACCAGCATCATGTACACTTTATAGGTAGCATAGTTTACATTAACTATCAACCACAGATATATGAGAAACCCTCATTGAGTACGGAGTTCAATCTGTTCAGAGAAAGCCAAAATAGTGAATGCCAATTCAAAAACAAATGCCTTACTACTGTCAGTTTTTAACTGGATCAAACCCCTGAAACACACCGAACCTACATTAAGAAATTAAGTTGATATCAGTAGAGAACTGAGTACTGTAAACAGTTTTTAATCTATGGAGAGAGTTCATTCTATACAACACTGTTTGCAAAGAATTAAACTCTCATGAGAAATACACCACAGAGTGTTCAAAATAATCTACTAAGAACAGTGTACATTCTATGCACAGTTGTCAAATAAGAGAGTATTTTATAAAAAATAACCAAAATCTGAAGAGTGTAAAAATCATACTGTCTAACTTTACAGATATTGCATCTTCTGAAGCAAAACAAGCATGCATACATAGGTTAGTATCTGGTGCACACACTCTTCTATCTTAAGTATAAATTATCATGCTGACACGATTCTCTCTAATAACTCAAGACTGCTTACAAAAGTTAGTACCTACTATGTAGAATATTTCTCCTGTCTGCAGAACCAAAATGTTGTGTGGAGCATAATGAATACAAGTCAACTGTCACTTGCACACAGAGTTACTCTTGAATGCAAACATTTATAATATGTTCAATACCTCTACACAGCTATGGTGCATTAGGAGCACTTGTTTTGTAAATACTTACACCCATTAGCTGGACCAAAGCTGTAAACAATTACATAGAAAAGTAATATGGTACTTACCCATCACTATCTAAACCGTAAGCCAAACTAGCACACTCATTAGATGATGTCATCAGTGATGTCATCAGTGATGTCATCAATGATGTCATTTAAGATGTCATGAGTGATGTCATATGTGAGGTCATAAGCAGTGCATGGTGGGACACAAGTTATAGTTAGCGCTGCTAACTGGTGCATTTCTGTGGTTTATTTAGTTCAAAACATTAATGTTATCGCTTGCATGTTCACCTAACTATAGCGTTACTTTAACCTTTTTTTTTTAGTGAATAGAGTGATAGATAGATAGATAGATAGATATCCCAATAAAAAAATAAAAATTACTATGCCTAGATGAACTTTAACACTTTACCCACTGTAGATGTGTGCTGTAAAGTGCATCACAGATGCAAAATCAGAAACGTTTGGAGAAGTTCAAACATATCACATTTTTTAACACCAGCTTCAAAGAGGCATTTAATTTGGGGGGGAGGGGGCGTGTGGCCAAGTACTGCCTACAAATGTTAGTAGATAGGGCTTTGCATCAAAAAACATAGGTGGTTGCTTGGGAATGGCTATGTACCACCCATGGAACGCATCCTTGATGAAAGTAATGCAAAGCAGTGCAACCCGCCAAGAGCAACACTCGTTTTGTTCTGGAAAGTAAATTCCAAATAAATATTTTCTGCCAGATTGCATCACTTTTGGGCAACATATTAGTAAATCTGCACCATAGTGTCTTGCTGTTTCATCTTCATCGAAGACTAGAAGAATAAAACAGAATCTGTACAGTAAAATTAAACAAACCAAAAGCATATAACAATTTGTTGCAAGCAGGATATTAGAATCAGTTTAATATGAGTCGGGTTAAAAAATGTGCAGTGAACTTCAGCATGGAAAAAAATAAACATGTTGCCATAAAAATCTCCTTTCTGATGAGCACTTTATATTTTTAGAGAAAGCTTTCCGAGGAACGAAATGACAGTTTCCATTTTACCTGTTTAAATTATGTTCTTGACCTGCTTTTCATCTTGGCTGCTGGCTCTGGCAACCAGTATTGTGACATAAGAAGTCAAGTGTAATAACTTATTACAGTTGAGAAGCTACCTCATTTTTTTTTTTTAATTATAGGCGATTAGAGATATCACAAGTAGATAGTGAAAAGGGCATTAGCAACAGGTTTATTCAAAATGAGAGCAGGTTCTCATGTATTATAAATATATTAATAATTTCCAGAATAGAACACTGGAAAGGAAAACGGCTCAAATGTGCATCTGGATTGACCTAAATACTTGGTAAAGTGTTTGCAGCATGCTCGTGTGCATTTTATGGACTAAATAGACAACTCTTTAGCTTCCTCCTTGAATTTCAGATGTCTGCTCTAGTGGGATGTGTTTTGTAGTTGACACCACAAATATATCTTGCAGTGTCTATTAACCCTCAAGCAGTAGCAGCTGCTGCTGAACGGGGGTTACAGGGGTGGCGGTGAGAGGATGGGAGGGAATGAAAAAAAAGGACTTACCTGGAACAGCCAGCCACCGCCTCTCCGCCATCCTCGTTCTCTTCATCTTCCTTCTTCTTGTCTCCAGTCCCGGCTGGCAGCAGGAAGCACCCAGGCACACAGGCTCCTCATAGCCAATCACAATACTACAATGCAGCGTTGTGATTGATCTGAGCACTGTGGTCCGGTGTTCAGCTGAGGACAGGGAGCCTGTGCATGTTCCTCACCAGGCTGTGTAATGCAGCATGGTGGGGAACATGCAAAGTGCGCATGACTGTTTGGCCAGACCAAGAGGGCCAGCCAAACAGTTATGAGCACTTAGGGAGTGCAAACCACTTCCCCTGCTCTGGCCATCCCCACCCCGCCACTGACTGCAATAAGAAAAATAAAATGATAATAACGCTACATTATTATAATTTTATATTTCCTTTTGAGCAGTGGGGCGACGCTCCTCCGCCTTAGCGGCGGAGCTGCCACTGCCCCGAGGCCGGCAAAATAATTAGGAGCAAGACAGCAGGGGAGGTGATGTATATCTCCACTTTCAGTTATGGAGTGAGCCAGGATTAGCAATTGCAGAACTACACATCACATCAAGTTCTGCAACTAATAACACAGCAGATTCTGAGCAGTCAATTCCCATCTTGTGCATGGCATTTCTTTTAAATTCCAAATGTGAGTGAGGAATGTCTCAGAGGCAGATATTATGTGATGAGAGTAGGGGGACACTTAACTAGGGGAAAAAAGGGAAACCACTCTTACAGCAATTACATACAACCATGATGGGAGAAACAGAAATAACCAAAAGTAGCATGCCTTATTCAGACACATGGTTCATCATCTGAACACCAAACTTCCAGATCACAGCCTTTCAACTCTAACAGCTGAGTGGACTTTGGCCCAGACAGTCTTAAAAGAGCCAAAGATCAGAGAATTGCTTCTATTAAATGCATGATAACAACGATACTGCTGCATATTTTGGTGTTTATGCATGGTTATCTGCATCTATTGCAAAATCATGTTTTGCACTGACAAATCTGAAGATGTGTTATAATAAAAATAAAATCAGAAAGAACAAGGATGGTATGTTCATTTTCAAATACAATTTGTGGTTCAAATGTTTTCATTTACATTAATCTAAATGTACAATTTTGTCAAAATGTTAAATCTGTACATGATGAGGATGTGTTCTTCAGAGGTACATCTGTGACAATAACTCATAATGGCTGCTATTTATCGCACCCGATAAATAGCGTACCCACGTGATTAATAGATAGATAGATAGATAGATAGATATAGTATATTATTAATAATGTTTGATTATCAGGTGCACTAAATAGTACCTACAATTGTAATTGGGCATTTGGTCTGCTTCCTGTCAATTCATGCACATTGCGGCTCTGTTCCCAGAACATAGAATGTACATGGGACCTTAGTATGAATTATATATAGGGTGCACTGACTGGCTCTGTGCTGTAGAGCACCCGAAACTGGGCTCAGCCCGAGACAGTGTATGTTGTTAAGGTCAATGCGCTGCTCCCAGTGCAGTCACTAAAAGAGTGCATTAGTGAAAGTGAAACTGGCTGTTTGAAGCCATGATCTGCCTTCCAATGGAGGCAGATACCCAGACTCCAAATCAAAGAGGAAGAGATCCCCCCCTTGCAGGCAGGTGCAGTGAGGGACTGCATTCTCCTGCAGAGGAATGTGTAGGGGTGCTTCGGACCTCCATGCCTTCTCACAAGAGGTGCCATTAGGCGGGGGTACACTGACTGTGTAAAACCTTTCTCTGGAGCACAGCCAGTGCACAGACATCTGTCTTTTTTTCTTTTGTGTCCATGTCTGTAATATGGACCGAGAGCAAAGGCAAAGCATCTTATTATTGCATGGGGCCACATACCAATGCAAATATGGGCATGCCCCCTTGAGATAACTCTGGTGCAGTGCACATTTATTGTAGGCACGATCCATATTGTAGAAGGGCCGTGCTAGGTAATCACCAAAGTGCCATGATGGCATGAATTCAGATGCAAATGCCCGTTGTGCCCCTTATAGAGGACTATGTATAATATGGCGCCTGGTAACTTTTCCATCTTTTGCCACACTTTAACATCAACTTTGAGACCTGTGCCAGATTACATGCAATGCAGAAATGACAGAGCAAATATGCATTGATAAGCAAGCAGTTGTTCACCAGCATCTGCATTAATTGACCAGTACAAAATGAAATTTGCCCAAGGAAGTAGCCATCATTACTGAAGCAAGCGCACTGGCACCAGGGACCAGGGATATGAAAGGCCAATTGATCCTTAACTTTGAATGTCTCCCGCTGCCTAACTAGATGTATGGGGTTCGTTTTATTCACCTGCATTTAGATAATTAGAACTCGTTCTATGCCACTGCCTTTATACTCACCAAAAGATGGAAGGACAACATTTGAACTGACTGAAAGTGTCATTTTGAAGTGGACAATGGGTGTTAATCCTAGTGCAAAGTTTCCCAGTTAGAAATGCAAAATGGCAAATTTGCTAGTGTAGTGCATTTAATCTGCCTCTTCCTTGTTACCTCACATGCTCCAAACCTCATAATAGGCAATGACAAAGCAGCAGCTGCCCCAGGCAATAACTTTGAAAAAATGGACCACTATCAAGCACTTAATTGATTCTGGGTCCTGTAGTTCCATAAGTCATAACAATGCAACTAGCTCCGGCCGGAACAAGTAACTATCAAAAAAGAACTGGGCACTCACTAACAAATGTACACATTATATAAATAAATTAATTACACACAATAAACAAATGTTATTAAGAGGTCCTAAAATCCTTGGTCTTATTTACAGAGGTGTTCCCACACTTAAGAAGGTCTTGGAGATATAAATCTGACAACATGGGACTGATTTCTTATTGGCTTTAAGTAGTTTTAAACAGTCATAAACAAGAAAAGAGAGTTTAAAGTTTGGCCTAAGACTATCTTCAGGCAGGGAATTTTTTTCCCTAAACGAGTGCTTTCTACAGTTTGGACTATCTTACACTAGGAAAGATATTAGTGAATCAGTCACGTTATTATTGTAACAGCCTGTATATCAGAGTCACTAAACATAAAATCCAGAAGCTACAAAGAGTACATAAAGCTTCTGAGGCAAGCACATATCCCCGGCTCTATCAGAACTTCACTGGCTCCCTTTGGATAAGTGGATCATTTTTAAGGCTTTGTGCCTGTGTCATAAAATCTTCAACAGAGGACCTCGCTACCTGCTCCACCTGTTGAAACCCTATTCACTGGGCCATCACCTCAGATCATCGGGCACCGCTCTTGTGGTGATTCCGAGGGTTAGGAAAGCCCGGCTAGGCGGCTGTTCTTTCAGCGCTCATGCCTCCAGGTGCTGAAACACTCTTCCTTTGCATTTGAGATCAGAACCGTGGGAGGCTATTTTCAGGAAAAGTTTAAAAACCTGGCTGTTTAGACAAAGTTAATTTCCTTAGTCTTTTCACTATCTTCGTTTTCTTTTTTATGTTCTTTTACTTTGCTCCCTGCCCCCCCTTGTTCCTGTCATGTAGCAATCCCAGCGCCGGGACGCTCCAGCTGGAATAATCTGAGCTCTTTAGAAAACTTTATAACATAACATTATCTACTTCAATAAAGTACTTTCTACAATACAATATTAATTTCAAAGGCCAGTAGATATCAAAGACTCCCATCCACAAATGTGCCCTTTTCAAAATCTTCACACACACATACAAAGTGCCACACAACCATGCCCTGGCATACCTTAACTACCACATACCCTTTCACACCCCAGCATTCCAACAGTCTGCTCTTGCTCACGTCCCATGCATCTGCAAGGTCAGAGCCAGAGGTTGAGCATTCTCCTACCTTATCTTCAAACCCTGGAAGTAACTCCCCTATCACATCAGAGGTGCCAGATCCATCATTTCCACTCTGGAAGAAACTAAATCCTGCCTCTTCCAATAGGTCCCAGACAGACCAGTTTACCTCCCTCACAGGTGCCAGGATCCCCTCCTAGGTGATATGCATACTCTACAAATAGAAATAGCATAACATAACTTAACATCAAAAGGATTTAGGGAGAGGATGTGGCCTAAGAGTTAGAGCAGTTGAACTTAAAGCTGCAGAACCGAGTTCGAATCTTGGCAGGGACGCTCAACATCTTGTGATTCTGGGCAAATCCCTTAATCTCCCTATGCCTACCAAAAATGAATGTATCTGTCTGTAATGCAACTGGTGCCCATGTAAAGCACTCTGATACCTTCGGGTGAAGTTTGTGCTATATAAAAAAAACTCAATAAATAAATAAATATATACTTACAGATTCTATTAAACCAACTCATAAAGGCATTTAAGAGTAAAGGCAGTTACTACACAAGTACTATTTCACACACTCATTAATGCCTTTGTTAACTGGCAATAAAATGTCCAACTTCCTAAGTGTAAAAGTGAAAATAGAACACAGTCCTTTCTAATTGTACTGACTGTATATAAATATACCTTGAATCGTCTCATTTTAGATGTTTTGGGGCCAATTCTGAGAGACATTTGACATTATGTGAAGTAGGGCTAAAGGAATACTATTTCACATATTCATAAATGCATTTGTTAATTGGCCGCTATGACATGAACTATGCAATCTTGCTACCTGGGGGGTCCACATGTACTTTGAATATATTGTAGAGTTTAAAGATGGATTTAGGATTTGTTTGCAAGTTTTCCTATAATATCTAAAACAATGAATCTAATTCTTAAACTTTTGAAACCTCTAAAGAAATGCATAAGAAAATTAAGAAGCACAGAGCAGAAAAGCAAACTAGCTGGATACCCGGGATAGTTCAATAAACCGATCATCAAGTTGACAATAATTATAGTATTGGAAAATTAAAATCATACTCATTGTTTTCTTGCCTCATTGTCCATAATACTCAGCCCTTTCTGCTGTCTTTATTGTCCTAATTCTCTGGTGTACATGGTACTTTTGCTACCCTTATTACATTATAAATTATCAGTATTAAATTCAACAATTTCAAATTGAAAATAAAATTATGTTGTACACTACCATCATGTGAATGGAATGTCCATTAGTCCAATATTAAAATGAGAGCAGAATCGGATGGCTTTTTTTCTTTTCTAGTAATATGCAGAAAACGGGATGCCCTCAGACATGAAAGCAAATGGTTGGCAGTGTTGTTATTACATTCCTTTTGAACTTGCAACATGTTTTGAATACATCTCTGAGATTTTCAAAATCAAAGACAGCAGAAACAACAAAGTAAACGAACACAAGGAAGCCATATATAAAATTAGAAAAAACAAATGCAAGATCCTCCACCTTCAACACAAACTCCCATCGAGAATAAAAGAAGAGAACAAATGTACTGTAAAACAAATATTGAATATATTTTCATGTCAAAGTTTTGCTTTTTCATTCTGAATGCCTACTTTCCACATTCATGGTAAAGTGCACATCCACATTGATAGCCCCACTAGACATGGCTTTGGCAGACACGCTTCTTAATTGATGCTTTCTATAAACAAAAAACAGTGCATATGCCACAGAGTGCTGCATGTTGAGCTTTATGGAGAGACACCAACAGTTTAAATGGCAAAATATATGCGATTTTTTTGGACATTCTTTCATATTTGTGCCTCCAACAATACACGTCCTGATTTTCCGCATTGTCGATCTTTGAGAAAATGTGAGAAATGACAATGCAGTGACTTACTCTTGTAGTATTGCTGTCAGTGGTGCTGTAACAATTTTTTAGATTAGAGATATTAGCCATAGCTGTCTCTTGACTTAAGTGCCTTGATTGTTCTTTCCATGCTGCTGATTTGTACTTTATTTTGTAAATCAACCACTCTTTATTTATGAGTGCGATAGAAAACCTCTGGACTGCTTTAGCATTCTCCTTTCAGCTGTGCCCTAGTAAGAGTCTCACTGTTAAAATTACAAAATAACCTAAACATGTCAGCAAGAGAAAGGAACATCAAACACAGTTCTCCACTTAAAAGAATTAGCAGCACTTTATCATGCAAAGTTGCCAGTCACAAGATAGTTTGTAGTTAAATGCAAGCCTATTCATTGCTATTTCTCCATCTAAACTCCATCAAGGATGTTTGGGTATGCTGCAGCACCTCCCCTCCCGCACCACCACTTCCAGCACCACTAATTCTTGTCTGCTCTTAATTTCCAGGAGTAAGGCCAGTGCCAGCTTGGAGTACTCCTGGCTTACTCCTGGATTACCTTATCATTCAGAAATAATAACAGTGCACTAGTATCCATTATAAAGACATCAACGGCGGCCTCCTCCGCTATGGCAGAGGAGCGTCGCACCCCCGCCAGCCTCAAAACTTGAGAAATAAAACAATAATAAAACAGGTTTATTATTGTTTTATTATTCTTCACATGAATGAGTCCTGGCGGGGGCAGTCATGGATGGGAAGTGGTTGGTACTGCTATCAGTGGGCATATCGGTTTTGTCGGCCGTGTCAGGACGGCCAAACCGACATGCGCACTGAGCTGTCTCCAGCCCGAGCAGTGTTGCCGGGTTGGAGCCAGCAGGCACAGGCTCCCAGTCTCTGTGGGAGCATACATCCAGGCTGCTCAGCAACGTCTGGCTTGGCCGGAGGGGAGTTCTAGGAGCCTGTGCTGCAGTGCGGAGCAGAAGAGCGGTGATGCGGTGGGTAGGAGGTAACTTCTTTTTTTTCTTTTGTTTTGTGTTTTATTCGTTGTTCCACATCCCCCCTCACCCTACCACTCTGCCCAGACACCAGCTGCTACTGAAAGACCTGCCTTTTCAAGAAAATGTCCTGGTTTGGCTCCATTCAATAAAGGAATTGCAAAAGCCTGTAACTTACTCTGGTCATAGGTCTTGCTTGCTCAACTCAAAGATTTAGTTACTGTACATACTTTTCCATTTTAATGGGATCCATCCATGGCTAACACACATGCTCTGTGAATACCAATTCAGTATGTTTCATAGTCACAAACATAGATGACTTAGCCTTATTTATTTACGCTGTTTATGAATAAATTCAACTTACGTGGGTTGAGGATATTTTTTCATTAACACATTTGTTACTGTTTATTTTTTTTTCTTTGCTGTGATAAAAAAAACCAATGCATGCCCCACTTCTAAAAGAACTCTTGAGAATGTATAGGACTGATTGGTGCATTTCACCCCACTATCCTCCAAATTAAGTCCATGTAGGTGAAAATAAAGTGTTCCCTTAAGTGTAGCTAGTGCACTTCAAAACCCTTGTGAATGTCCCTTATGGTTAGTTTGTTGTGGTGAGTAACAAAATCTATGTAACATGTCCTGGAACACTTCTTTCGTTGTCTCCTTTTTCATGCTTATGTCCTTTCTAACATGCACTCCTTCACACTTACTTGTGTTATAGTCATGTGTAAGTACTGCAATACATAAGTGAATAACTAATGAGTAATGTCAGTTTAATCGAGTTACCACAGGCATAACTTATACCATTATGACTTTGTGAATCATATCTATTGCATATACATAAAATACTACTTTATCTTGAAAGGAGAGCACTTATTGAATCTGTTTACAGAGCTTCATCTCCAATTGGAGATAAATTAGAGGTCAATATATTAATTTTTCCGGCAACCTCTAAAGGTAAATTGATACAAAAACTAATTATTTAAAAGTTAGTTGGTGAACTACTTGATTACACTTTTGAAATTATATGCCTACAGCTGTCAATCAACATACCTGCTCATCAACTACCCATCCATGTCAGGCTTTGGGAATCTGAATAAGGTAATTCATAATTTAGAGCCATATTACTTGCAAAAAGGAAAGTGTTTGCATTAGCAAAAGGGAACCAAAAGAAACAGAATACAAAGAGGAAAGTCATTTGATTATCCTGTCTGGATACTTTCTGCAGCTTTATTTTAAATAAATCATAATGTGGTCTTTACAGAAAAGGTAAATAAAAAAGTGAATATATAGCTTCAAAATGTATCCAGAAAGCACAAAATTAGTTAAGGGGAAAGTGACACAGGGGCTGTGAATTTCAGGTCACAATAGAAAGTTTGATTGTTAATATTGAGATTTTCACGAAGAGGTAGTCGATACTTGTTGCAGTGCAAAAGAAAAATAACACGGAGTAATTTCTAGCAATGAAATAATGTTTTTGGGAAATATAAAAAATATATGGTGTTAAAGTAAGAATGCATGCATTAGTTAGGCAAACTAAGACGATCCATTCATTAGACAGATTTAATTCTTCTGGTAGAAAACTATTTTCTAAAACAACAAACTGAAATAATGTGGTCAAAAACAATTTGACAATTTGTGTAGTTTAAATGAACTAAATTAAATAATTCACAGGATAATAATTTAGGGGCTGATTACAACTATGGCGGTCTTGGGACTGCCATGCCATCTTTGGCAGTTCGACCGCTGCCTCCTCGGCAGACCGATCACCTGATTACGAGCAGTGCGGTCGGACTGCCACAAGACCGCCACCACCACTGACATTTGAGCTACAGCGGCAACAGTGGTAGGAACAGTGACACTCAATGGTGGCATGTGCACCGCCGTGGTAATTTTCATCTGCCTTTCTGCCAACCTTTTCATGGGGGAGACACCACAATGAAAAGGTCAGTGGAAAGGCAGGTAAAAGGGCCCCATGGCGAATGAGCACATGTGGGGTGTGGCAGTGCCCACACTGTTTGCCATGCCCGACATCATGCATGGCAACAGTGCGCCCACTGGCAGGAGGTGCAACAGTGCGTCCGGCATAGACTTATGGCTCTTTTCTGAAGCCGAAGCATGCCGCAGTCAGTATTCCATTTTCCACACACCGCCAGCCCCATGGTAAACTCGTAATGCTGCGGTCAAGATGCCGCCATCTTGGCAGCTTTCTCTTGACCGGCACTGCAGCAGGCTGGCGGTGCGACTGCCAATGTCATAATTGGGCCCTTAATCTTTTTTAATCATATATGTTTCTATGGTGAAACCGCAATGCTAAAGAATAAGATAAACATCCAATTGCAAATATTCCAGTATTGGAGTAAGAATTCTGGTTTATGCAGATCAAGCATACTGTTGGGAAGGATCGGACTGGCCTATGGTGCAATCAGGCAGTGCCTGATGGACTGGTCTGACAGGTCAGTGTGTTGACCATTTGTCTGGCTGTTAGTGGGCCTGTCTATGATCTGCTAGGCTGTTTTTCCCTGTTGAATTTACTGATATTAAAGCAAACATTTCTGCATCAAGCTCAAATCTGTGCAGTCTTCAATACATTGCAAAACACCTATAAGGAACAGTGGCGGTTCCTCAGCTAAGGCGGAGGAGAGTCGCCCCACTGCTCTTAGAGCAGTGAAAGAGGGAAAAATAAAATGATAATAACTGAACCTTATTATCATTTTATTTTTAGCTGCTGTGGGGCTGGGTTAGGGTGGGCGGGCCTGGTGGCTCGGGGAGGTGGAGTGGATATGCACATAAAGGCCCTAATTACGATGAGACTCGGAAAGACTCCGACCACAGGTCGGAGGCTTTCTGAGTCTCATCACGGGTTTCACTTTTGACCACCGCATTATGATGCAGGCGGTCGAAAGTGAAACTAGATGGTTATTACAGCTGGACTGCGATGGGCTTAAGGAGCCTGTCGGCCAGTCGGAGGCCTGCCCGTAATCCCTATGGACAGCGTTTCCACCGTAGGGATTATGATGTCGGTTTCCAACAGGCTTTCCTGCAGCCTCCGATTGGGGGCTGAGGGTGCCCCCCTGTTAATCACTGCACCGCGTGGCAGACACCCTGAGGTTCCTGCCAAGCGGTGCAGGGATGAACATATTCTCCCATTTCTCTATGGGAGCTTGTGCCATGGCCAGTTTACAGCTGCAGCATAAGCTCCCATAGAAAAATGGGAGTATGCGATCGCACCATGTGCTGTTGCATTGTAATGCTGCAGTCAGTCACGATTCCACAACGGTGTCGGGCGTACTCGTAATCAGGCCCTAAGTGTGCATGACAGCTTGGCCGGCCGTTTTGCCCGGCCAAGCAGTCATGTGCACTTTGCATATTCCCCACCAGGCTGTAATGGACAGCCTGGTAGGGAATATGCACAGGCTCCAAGTCCCGATCTGAGCGCTGATCGGACTTGGAGCCTGAGCATTGTGATTGGCTCAGGGGAGCCTGCGTGTCCAGGTACTTCCTGCAGCTGCTTCTGGATTGGAGTCAGGAAGAGCAGTAAAGCGGAGGGGAGATGCAGCAGGCGGAAAAGGTAAGTCCATTTTTATTTTATATTTTCAAACTCCCCCCGTTGTTGTCACCCACTCCTGCCCCGCCCACCACCCCCATTCCCGACTAGCCACCACTGATACAGCATCTCTTTACAACGTCAAACTGCCCCAATTTGCAGACATGGCTACTTTTTTTTTTTTTTTAGTTAAGTGTTTTTAAACAAAAAACGATAAAACCATAAATGTAACTATGTTGATCAAAATATTTCAATCACAAGATTTCTGTCAAAACACAATTGTATAATTTCTTTTCAAAGAACATATCTAGATCCAAATCTAATATGCCAAATGAAAGTCTTCATTGAAGGATTTCTAATATTGAACTTAGTATAGTGGAAGAAATATCATAAGTGAAGGCCATAAAAGCTGTATCTACTGAAGTATTTTTTTATATTATATTTGCACAGTGAGATGGAAGACAAATTATAAGCCGTGGTCACATTATAGTTGACATTGAGCTCAGGGGGCAGACATTCCATAGACAAGTTGACAACTGTAATCAACAATGAGAAAAAGTGAGGATTGTGCTCACATTTTCAGTTGAGATCACATTTCAGTGTCTTGAAAATGTAAATTCAAAGAACATGCAAGAGAAATTAGCTTGATTTTGAGCAGAGAGCTAAACAAACAAAAACATGAGTTCAGTTGACCACTGTGAAAAATGTCACCTATATGGTATTCTGAAAAGAATCTTGTTTTGTTTTGTTACTAAAGAGGTGAACAATTATACAGGTGTTGGTTCAAGTAGGTGTAGTGTGTTCGTTCATATGCACAGCTTTTTGGAACATAGATGAGCGTTGATTGGGGGTTAACAAGCAAACTGTTTTGACCCCAAAAGAATGGTATGGAGGTCCTCCAAAACTTGAATTCTCAGTCACAACTGTCAATATCTGATTGACAGAATCCAGATTCTCAGATTTCTCCAACTGCAATTTCTTATATTATGTGGAGAAAATTAATTTACAAGTATGATTGACTTTCCAAAGCTTTAGCTGTATGTCTGGTGAAAGAAATATATGTGCTACCAGGGGAGAGGCAGTTAACACTCAATAATTATAAATTTGTACAGCTGGATATTCGCCAACCTTTTCAAGTGGCTTTTAACAACCAGTTAGCACACCTCCACCTAGTTGCTTCTATGACATCTTAATTAGCTAAAACATATTGCCACAAAATATTGAGGTAATAAGAATGGCTTGACAGACTTATTAACTAAAGTACATAAATATCAACTATAAAAATGTAGTAGACAAAAATATCAACATTACACAGGTAAGTATACATATGTGAAAGCATTGAATATTACAATAATTTAAAAGAATATAAATTAATCTTAAAATATTAAATGATATAATATAATAGAAAACAAGGAGAGATAAATGTAATCACTTAAAAATATATTTTTTTAAATGTAAACAAATTGTAAACAAAAAATTAAATATGCCAAAATGAATATATAAATACTAAGTCAAAGCATAGTAATTAAATACAAACTAAAGTAACAATTTAAATTTTATAAAAACAATTTACATAATTACACAAAACTAGAATGATACGATATCATTATTACATCATTAAAACTAAAACAATAACTTACAATAATGTAACAAAATTGATCAAATAAAGCACAAAAACAAATACTAAAACAAATACAAAACAATAAAAAATCAAATTAAATAGAAATAAACAATATTCACAAATGAAATGAAATGAAAAAAATGAATGAATGAAAATAGGTGCTTATAAAGCGCACGGCTAGTCCACAGAGTGTCCCGGCGCTGAAATGCTTCTATAAATAAATATAATAAACATTAAATAAATGTTTACAACTTGAAAACAAGATACCATATTTACAATTCTAGCTTCTATATATGAAACATTAAAACACATCTAAAAATGTAACAACATTATTTCATAAAAAAAGCATGTTTAAAACACATATGTCAAAGAAAATAATATATCCTATTCCAACTCCGACCTGAGAAACAGTAAAGAAAGTGTTGGACTTTGAAGGGGTCAAATTTACTAGTGCCATTTCAACCTGAGCAGCAGCAGGGAAAGTGTTGGACTTTGGAGGTGCCGGATGTACTATTCCCACTCCAACCTGAGCAACAGTAAGGAAAGTGTTGGACTTTTCTGAGGTCAAATTTACTATACCCACTACAAACTAAGCAATAGTAGGGGACGTTTTGGACTTAAACGGGGTCTGATTTACTGCTCCCAACAGCAGAAAAATTCAGGACTTTAAAAAAAAATCACAGTTACTGTTCCCAAAACTAAGTACTAGACACAAAATGAATTCCATAAAATCCAATTAACAAAATATGTTTTAAAAAATTAAATATGAATATAAGTTTACAACATAAAAAATAATTAAATAAACAATAAATAGCATTAAAAATTATTGCATGAAATAAATAAATAATGACATAAAATATAAAAATAAACATAAAAGGTAAAAATATAACCTAATTAAACAATGAATTAGAAACTGTAGTAAAAAAATAAATATAAAAAATGCATACACATAATTTACAAAAATAATTAATAATTGATTACACCAGATTTTAATAATAACTATATTTACATTTAATATTGCTTTGCATACAGAACTAACCATACGTCCAGACAAAAACAATTAAATAATGATAATTATTACAATATTTCAACCAAATAAGTGCAAAAACAATATAATTAAATATATTATTTAACTAAAATAATAGTTCAGTTAAAAGAAATCTGCCTATTGGAGTCAGAGGTACCTGATTCACAAAGGGCCTCGCACTTCTGGCGGAGGCCCCTCAGTTGTGGGGGAGTTTCCGCACTCTGGTGAAATCTCCACAAGAATTCTCATTGCTGAGATTTCACTTCGAGTGCAGAGTCCCCCCTATGACTGTGGGGCTTCTGCGACGGGTGTGGAGGCCCTTTGTGAATCAGGCCCAAAGTCTCTTAAACAATAAAACAACAGTTCAGAAAATCCTTTAAAAGGACACTAATGATATTGTCTTGTGGTTTGTTGCCTGCCTTGTTATGTTGGCCTAGGCCTAGCTGCCATGCTGCTTTTCTTTGCGCACGTTACACTGAGCCAGGGCTCCCTCGCCCTGTGCTCTTGCCAAGTTCCTTTGCGCTGTCTGCATTTTCTGTCTTTCACCTTTTCTCTTGTTCGATTTGGGCTCAGACTGCACAACATGTACAAGGTCGCATAACAATGTATTTTGGTTCTTCCTGATATGGCCAGTCTCGCGCACCCAGACATAACATTAGGCGCAAATGCCATGAATCTTTGTGTGCCTTTAATACTGCAGTTTTTACTGGCGCTGGACGGACTTGGAGAAATCCTTTTCAGTGAGAAGAGCTATGATGTCCTGCTGATGTAATTCTGCATCTAGAGACTGAGGTATGGGGGTTCGCTAGTCAAAGCCCAGAGGTCTTCTATTTTTATAATAAACTATCTTACTGCACGGGGAGGGTGGTAATGTTATTTAGACATTTATACACTGAGTTATGAAATGCTTTCCCCGTTTGTATTCTATGGAATTGTAACCATGCTGCTTATATTATTCATATGCATTATGCTATTAGTACTGACACGTGTACTGTACATTAGAGCACGTAAGTTGGAATAAACATTTTAACCTATCCAGTGTCTCTTCCTACGCACCTTGTGGACAAGTACGAGTGAGTGACGAAAGAGTGTTCTTGCTTCTGCGAGTCCTGAGATAAAGATACCGTGTTCTGGGTTGTCCAATCATTGGTACTTGGGTGCTAATGGGATGCTAAGCTAGTTGGGTTGGGGTTTTTGGGTGCTACGGTATATGGTAGGCAAACCACTGTATTCCGGGGTCCCATTATCCTGTGCATAGCTCTGTGTATGTGCAGAAACCTTATGACATGGCGCGCCCAACGTGGGGCTGCTTATCTGCGAGACGCTTGAGTAGTACTTGTGCTTGTCCACAAAACCCTCACATACGCTTCCGGAGGCGTAAGTGACGGTGATACCTCCTATATTGAACGTTTTATAGGTTCTTTCAAGCTTGAAGTTATTAAAAAAGGTTACATAAATAACCCATTTTGTGCTCCCTGTTAGGTTGTCGAATACAATTGTTTAGTTATGGCTGGTGTGGCGATAGCTGCACATAGCCGAGGACCAATCCGAGAACACCTAGGTGTATACGGAGTGCCCGATGCTGGGGTCGAGTTGGTCTTTGTGGTTCAAGCCGATCCGGCTTATCACTTTGAAGTGTTTTACACTTGGATCACTTTTGAAGCGGTGGATGCAGGTGATAAGCTGTTTCATGAATATAAACCCACCGCTATTCCTGCTGCCTATCGACCCTATACTACTCTTGAAGTGCCTCTCACGGCTTGGCAGCACCGTGTTTGGTTTAATGGCGCCCTCCCACAACCAACTACCGCAGTTCGTTTAGGCCCCTTATCCATTCTGGGGGCCACTTGGCCTGTATTGGCCGGGTATACCCCGCATCCAAATTATCTGGCATTACCAATTGCGGAACTGCGCACTATGCATACCGAACTGGTGCGAGTGCATCGAGCCTTAGTGACATACGTTACAGGTAGCCTACATGGAGCTGCCCCTGTAGTCGCTGGCCAACCAGCTGTTGCAGCTGGAGTGACCATAAGTCCTGTCATGGTAAATTCTGTGATGGGCAAACGTCCACAAAAAAAGGACGATTATCCTTACTGGCTTGCAGAAAAGTTCGATCAGATAGAAGCGGTGTTTCCACATACATCCCCAGTGGATAAACACCGCATCCTTACGATAAGTTTGCCAAAAGACTTAATCCCCGATTTGACATCATGTGAAAACTGGGGTAAGGTATTCGCAGCAGTTTATTCAAAATGTTTTGGTACTCCTTCCATGACTGTTCTACCCTCTGTAATTAAAAAAGTACAGGACGAACATGGCCCTGAAGCGGCTGTGGAATTAGGGATGAGACTAGTGGGAGTGTTTGATGTAGTAGCTGAACTGATCCTTGGAAATGTCAAGGGCGATGCAATGAACTTTCAAGTAGCGAATGCTTTGGCTTTGGTCCCAGAGTTGGACAGGCCTCGCGAATTACCGAAAATTATAGCCCGGGCTTATAAAACAATTGGAAGAAATAGCCTAGGCAACAAGCCTTTTGTAAAAATGCAAACTCAATCGCAAACACAAGTTACACAAACAAAAAGTACATCTGAGAAAGATGATAGACCAGTCTTCACTAAAAAGAGTTGGAGACAGAAAAAACAGGGTAAGCAACAAAAGAAGCCGGGGTCGAGAGGCGCTTCCCCAGTTTCGGTTTCTTCTGAACGTACTTATGATTTACGTGATAGGTCGAGAATTAAATCACCAGAAAGGTTTCAGAGCTCTGATACCCGTTCTCCTCGTTCTTCACAGGCCCAGACGTCGTCACAGGCTGGTGGAGGAGGACGGCAAGATAGAGGAAGGGGCCGAGAGGCTCCCCAGGAGCGAGACCAACCTCGACAACAAGTCAGAGGGAAAGCAGAAGACTTTCACCTTCCTCGACCACAATTTCAAAAGAAAAAAGTTGCCGCTGTAACAGCGAAATATGCCACAGACCGTGAGAACGAGACTCCAGAATTGGACGTGGGCAGTGACCCTCCTAGACAGCGCCGCGGAAGTTACCATAGTGCGGGAGGCGCTACGTCCTCATATGGAGGCGACAGCAACTGAAACATTCGTTACTGTAGAGACAGCTGACACGAGAGTGGCACCCCCTGACAGACTTTACAACATAGTCATCCAAATTGAAGGTGACATACCGCGTGAAATAAAAGGGATTTTTTGGGAAAATCTAACCTCTTCATATGACATTTTGTTAGCAGAGGTGGATTGGCCACCCCCATTCGTTTTAGCTGCACATAAAGGAGAGGAGGTAATCCTTCCAAGCTTTTCAAGGCATGTCCCAAAAGACAAAGCTGAAGCACTTGCAGCTGAGTGGGCTGTGTACCTGGCACCAGCGTTATACCGCAACCATGTGGGATGGGATGAAGAATCACCTCCTCATGCAATACCTTTGCGGTCACTACCGCAGCCACAACCCCAATATCCCATCAAACGGCAGGCAAAAGGCCCCGTCTCCGAAATTCTGACACAGTTGGAATATCAGGGAGTAATCGAACCATGCGTATCACCTATGAACAATCCCCTTTTCGTGGTTTCTAAACCCGATGGATCGTACCGCTTAGTTTTGGATTACTGGCATTTAAATACTCATTGTCGGAACTTTGCGGTGCAAAATACACACAGTTCTGCGCTTGTAGACAGTCTTGTTCGTAAAAAATATAAAACGACACTTGACCTTTCAAACGGTTTCTACACGCACAACCTAGCCCCGGAGAGTGGTCAATGGACCGCATTCACTTCCGGTGGTAAATTATTCCAGTTCCGGCGTTTACCCATGGGCTACAAAAATAGTCCGGGTATATTCGCCGCCCGTGTTGTTTCTTTGTTAAATGACATTGATCAAGACGCATGTTCGTACGTAGATGACATCTATCTGACAGACGACGAATTATATCAGCATCTGTCCCGTGTGGACCGCATTATTCTTGAATTTGCGGAGCAGGGATACAAATTTAACTTTGCTAAGTCACACATTGCTGAATTTACCGTTCTGTTCTTGGGCTATGAGCTCAACAACGAAGGTTAGGGCTTAGCCCCCATTTCTTGGAAAAATGTGCACATTTGTGCCCCCAAATACTCTGAAGAAACTTCAGTCTTTGCTGTGTTTTCTGAATTTCGGGCGTACTTACATTCCCGAATATGCCCAGCGTATCAAGCCTTTGTATGCTTTGATACAACCTACTTATTCAAGGTCTTGCTGGCTGCCTGAGCATACCTCAATTCTGCAGTCTTTGCAGACAGACCTATTGGAGTCTAAATATCTTTTGACTCGTGATAACCACACAAACCTGGTGATTAGAATAATTCCGGGGGCGGTGGGATTCACATACTTAACCTTTAATGAAGGTGATACAGTACCCATCGCATACAAGTCACATCTGTACACTTCCGCTGAATTGCGCTTTACATCTGTCGAAAAGTTCTAACTGCAGTGCAAATGGCGATTCTAAAAGAACGCGCACTGGCACAGGGAAAGCGGATTCTAGTGGTAACACCCTGTCCTGCCCTAGAGGCAGTGACAAAGGCAAGTGTACCGAACTCAAAAGCAATGCATCCCCGTTGGATACAATGGGCTACATCCTTGACGTCTTCGGACGTCACTTTTGTTTTTGATTCTTCTCTTCAGACTCAGGAGTATTTGCAGTATGAATTCGTTCATCCTCCTCCTTTGTTTTTGCTACCGCTTGAGGATTACAAATGTGTGATCTACACCGATGGTTCGGCGCAACCGGCCACTGGGTCCAAGCACGCTTATTCAGCTGCATGTGCTATTGTCGCAGGTTCTTTTGTTGATGGAAAGTTCAAATCCTCTGCAGTGCATACTCGCACACTTGGAGATAGTACCGCACAATTGGCCGAGCTGCATGCATTGCTACTTGCGCTTGAGTTCGCTTCTCAGGATGAGACCACTCTTATTGTATGTGATTCCTTCTACTGTGTACAATCTTACAATGACAATCTGTTTTTCTGGTCAAAAAATGACTACAAGGACGCAAAAGGGAGCACTATTAAGCATAAAATGCTTTGGGTTCGAGTGGCAGAATTGCAACAACGTCTGCCCCTCACACAGGTGGTTCACACCTTAGGCCATCAGCGGGTGGGCGCACACGCTATTGGTAACGATCTGGCAGATGAAGCTGCCCGTTCAGCAGTAGTCACGTGTTCAGTAGCAGCGGTTACCAGGTCCATGTCTAAAATAGACTCTGTTATTCTAGCAGCTATTGCTGCAACCAAGGAAGGTGATAATTACCCTACAGGTTTCCCTTCCAAGTATTCTTACAAATTCAGTCCCGATCAGGTTCCTTATGTAACAATACCTGACGTTGGAGATCGGCTGATCCCCAACGCGGACCGCAGGAGTGCCTTGATATCAGCTGCACACGAAGGCATGGCTTCGGCTCATGCAGGTGTGTCAGCTACAGTTTCCATCTTGCAGCAGCGTTATTGGTGGCGTGGATTGTATAAAGACACCCGTGCTTTTGTGCTTTCTTGCGATGTTTGTCAACAGATTAAGCCTTCCACGGTAACACGCCCACCACAGACCCCGCTCTGCATTGCTAACAGACCCTTTGGGTGTGTTTACTTGGATCACTGCGGTCCATTCTCATCAGACACTGCCTATAAATACATCTTAGTAGCAGTGGACTCGTGCACACGGTTCCTCTGGGTCTGGCCACAACGTAGTGCTGACGCTCGAAATGTAATCAGGGATTTGCGTGTCTTTGTGGGAATTTTTGCATGCGGCACCTTCCATTCGGACCAAGGTCCAGCGTTTGCCTCTAGGGCTTACAAGGACGCAATGGCTTCGCTTGGGGTGCGGGTGAAATTTTCGTCTCCGTATAGGCCTGAGGGCAACTCTATCGTTGAACGAATGAACCGTGACTTAAAGCAATCCTTAACAGCTAGAGTTATAGGTACTGGCAGGAACTGGCTGGCCCACTTGTATACCGTTCAACGTGCACTTAATAATCTCCCTAGAAGACCTCTGGGTGGGCGGACCCCATACGAAATGCTCTTTGGCATAAGAATGTTTGTGCCTGACCTTGAGGGTCCAGACATCGCGGCGCAATCCGCCAAGTTTGATGTAGATAACCATTCTGCTATGTTACAGGACTTACAAGAAGCCCGAGACAAACTTGCAACTACACATTTGCCTTCAGCCACAGATCCTGCGTTGCAGATTCCGGTAGCCGGCTGGCTTCCAAAGGTTGGAGAACTGGTTCGAGAGAAGGTTGAAAACAAAAAGAATTCGGCCCCTCTTTTCGTGCACCGGTTCCAGTTCTGGGCTTGAAGGGAACACGTACAGTCATTTTACCACCGCTTCCTGGTCGCAAGGAGAACAGATACATCTCAGTGGAAAATGTCAAGCTACAGCGCCTGGCCGATCCTGAATAGTGTCACACCAGCGGTCTCTTGTCCTGCCATTTATCGGACATATGTTCGTGACCCATCTACACGAACGGTCGCTGATGCTGTAATTGAGATGGTTGATTTGCCTGAAGCTACAATTGATCCCCAACTCTTCACCAATATCGACGAGGACGAGTATACTTATCCTGCATCTGAATCGGTGGCACATCAACCAATAACGCCACTAAGCCCGACTCGTTATTCCTTTGATTCGGATTCCACCTCTTCAAAAGTCCCATCCAAGTTCAGTATTTTTGTATCCTGGTTTAGAGACAATTTTTTGATTCCACCCTGGACATACCGCTGGTTGGTACTTTTCTTGATTTTTCTGTTCATGTCCATTGGCTTTGTCACAGTGTTTTTTCTACTAATCAATGGTCACTATTTACCTGAACGCTCTGCTGTAGACTATGTTTCTGGAACTTTGGCTCCTCATTCCTCGTCTCACATCATGAAGCGTGACCACACATTTGTGAACATTTCAGCTTTTCCAGTTGCTGATGGCATCGTATGGGATGCAGTGAACTATCAAATCCATGGTCCGACGGAAATTATTAATGTACCTAATGTCCTTCGTGTTTCAATGGGTGATGTAGTACAAAATAATATTCATTCTGATGATTGGGATGTGCATGCCGTTGAAGCATTGTTTGCCGATTTAAAATATTATGCATCTTTTAATGCTGAAGATTTATATATGAACTCTGCGAATTATGCCGATTTGTATTGTTACCAACATTGGGGTAATCATTTTCTCCATAAGCCAAGTGCCCTGCGTAGTTCTGTTAACTACACCCAATGGGAACATTGTCCAAACCCCTTGCCAGGTAGCTCACAAACTCTTCGAAATAAGTTTACCTATTTTACTGATTTTAATCGGTCGAACCCTGCATCCTATTATTTTAGACTTAATACGACATCAACTCAGAAAATTATGTTAACACACACCAAATTGCTTTATTCGGGTTCCTTTTTAAGTGCCCTAGCAGTGGGTGGTTATGAGTACTGGGAGGATACAATAGATTTGAAATCTATTTGGGGCTCCAAGCCATGGCAGGTACAGGGAACCGAGGCGTTGCATCGTGCTTGCCTCATCCCTACCCAAATTATGTTCCTAAATGCTTCCATCTATCAAACTACGTGTTGGGGCTTAGCTACCATTAAACAATTGAACTCGCCCTCAATTCCATCCCTTTCGAGTTTTCCCAATGATAGCTCACGTTTTAACCTGTCCCTGACGACCCTACAGGCTCTATTACAGAATAATTCATTTAATGTTTCCGAACTGGATCAGTCACCCTGGTTGGTATGGCCTATATCATCTAATGCATGTCAAATGCGTTTTCATGACTCAGGTACTAGATACACACAGGATAGGCCTGATCCGAGATTTACTGCGTCCCGTACTGTCACTACATATTCTGTTGGTAAATTATGCAAACAATGGCTGCAACATTCGTCCCTTGATTCTGTTAAACAACATTTGTCCCTCCTTTCAGGCAATATTGATCTGTCCGACTTTGTTTTGGGACCTCGTGGTCCCCGACCTAAGAGGTTCATTTATGAAACGTATAATGAGCTCTGGAAGCTATCACAAATGGAAGCTGCTTCCCGTCTTCGGGAAATAGATCAAGCAAATTTGGAAAAGGTGCTTGCTGTTGTTGACAATAGTATTAATACCCTGTCTTCTCGCATTTATACTTTAGAGAATATTGTGTCCTCTGTTGTTGATATTGTACAAGATGATGTTTCTGTGTTATATCATGGTCAGAATCAATTGCGTTCAGTTATGCAGTTTGCATGGACTTTACAAACACTCAAGTTAGGTAAAGTTCCTTGGCATTTTTGAACACCTCTGCCTTGTTTCTACCTTTTAACTTAACTGACAAACAGCAATTTATGTCCATGAAAGATGCAACTTACACTCTATTACATATCGAAAAGATGGATCCTTTGCCATTCTCTGTTGCAGAACTTGATTCTGCTGTGTGGCTAGTTCATGGGGTTATCGCTTTACCTTTTTCCTTATTTGAATTTGACTCGTGCATGAAACATTATCCTGTGGGCCGTTACCGGCCCTTGGGCAGTGCTTTCCTGCATGAACTCTGGTCCTTGCCTTTCATGTATAAATGCCTTCGGGACGGCAAGGAAGTCTTTCTCACGGGGGAGTACTGCGACTCGACTATGGGTCATTCGCTTATTTGTAAACACATTAAATTGCATGGCTCATGTAGCGTTTCCGCTCCTAATCTTGCTTGTGTGCTGAAAGGTATTCCTGCTCCTGTTATTTCTCCTACTTTCACTCTCCTTTCCAATGGTAGTTATTTACTTTTAAATAACGAAAACTGTTGTGGCCTGCAGGCTGGCATTCCTTACATTGTAACAGTTTCGCACAGGGTTGTCTGCTGCAAAAATGTGCTTTTTCCTCCCCCTCATGGCAAGGTTGATATCTCTATTTGGCCTTCCATCCCTACCATGGAGGCAGATTTCAATAGACTGAGCAGAATAAAGGCACTATTATTGAACGAGGAAGTTATGCTCACGTCCGCCCGGGAGACATTCATTCTCCAGGTGGCGAGTACCCACAGTGAAATACAGGCCCTTTTGAACACTAATCTCCCCCAACATTTTGGGGAGTTAATTCATCGTATTTTTAACGCATCTAACACAGAGGGTCTGGTACACTTTTTAAAGTCGTGGGGTCTGGTTTGGTGTCCTCCTTCCAAACTATTTTTGGTGTCATCCCGGCGTTTATTCATTCTATTTTTTCCAGCGTCTTTGGCGGTTTCCGTTGATCATCGCCTTGGCGGCTGGTGTCCTGTTATTAATTTGTTTTATGCGCAATGGCTGCTCCCCGATGGGACCTGCTCGATCCAGAACGCCTCCAGCTGCTTCGTGAGTGCCTTTTGGCTGGTTTTGGTGTCTTGCCATTGGCGACACTGAGTGTGTCATATTCTCTTTCCTTTCGCTTTGCGTATTTCACTTGCGTGCAACCTGTAATGACTTGCATCCGCTGTCCTTTCACCTGGACCTTGGATTATTGCCTCTCCAATTCGTCATTGTCTGTTCCGGATTTTGTTCAGTTGATGGGTCCCTTAGAGGCCCATGAGCAGGACTGTTCCGTTGCTGGCTGTATGGCGCGTGCGGCTGCACTGGGGATTTTGGCGCAATGGGATATCTGGGCGGCTGCCCAGGATCTCCTACAACAAAGCTGTTTCGTTTATCACGCAAGTTGTCCCGCATTGCTTTTGGATGCTCCCTCTGCTGAGGAGCATTCCTGCTCTTTGATCTCATGGATTGGATGGCATCTATGTTTTTTGACGATTCCAATGATGCCCTTTTGGAGGGTATGGCTTTTTTCTGCACTTACACTTTCATGGATTGACTTGTTTTTCGCCGTTTGGGCGCTCCCTGTGCTCTACTGGATATTTTTTTTTTTGTTTGTTTGTTTGCCCTCTGTCTTGGACGCCGGACTGACCAGGGGAGGGTGTCTTGTGGTTTGTTGCCTGCCTTGTTATGTTGGCCTAGGCCTAGCTGCCATGCTGCTTTTCTTTGCGCACGTTACACTGAGCCAGGGCTCCCTCGCCCTGTGCTCTTGCCAAGTTCCTTTGCGCTGTCTGCATTTTCTGTCTTTCACCTTTTCTCTTGTTCGATTTGGGCTCAGACTGCACAACATGTACAAGGTCGCATAACAATGTATTTTGGTTCTTCCTGATATGGCCAGTCTCGCGCACCCAGACATAACATTAGGCGCAAATGCCATGAATCTTTGTGTGCCTTTAATACTGCAGTTTTTACTGGCGCTGGACGGACTTGGAGAAATCCTTTTCAGTGAGAAGAGCTATGATGTCCTGCTGATGTAATTCTGCATCTAGAGACTGAGGTATGGGGGTTCGCTAGTCAAAGCCCAGAGGTCTTCTATTTTTATAATAAACTATCTTACTGCACGGGGAGGGTGGTAATGTTATTTAGACATTTATACACTGAGTTATGAAATGCTTTCCCGTTTGTATTCTATGGAATTGTAACCATGCTGCTTATATTATTCATATGCATTATGCTATTAGTACTGACACGTGTACTGTACATTAGAGCACGTAAGTTGGAATAAACATTTTAACCTATCCAGTGTCTCTTCCTACGCACCTTGTGGACAAGTACGAGTGAGTGACGAAAGAGTGTTCTTGCTTCTGCGAGTCCTGAGATAAAGATACCGTGTTCTGGGTTGTCCAATCATTGGTACTTGGGTGCTAATGGGATGCTAAGCTAGTTGGGTTGGGGTTTTTGGGTGCTACGGTATATGGTAGGCAAACCACTGTATTCCGGGGTCCCATTATCCTGTGCATAGCTCTGTGTATGTGCAGAAACCTTATGACAATATCAATAGATATTTAGCAAAACAATCATCTTAAAAGCACAATCTAGGTGAAAAATCTTTTGACACCATTAAATTTCTAGCTGAGCACACGTTACAGCCATATATTGCACTTCAGAAAAACATCTAATTGCTACCAAACTTGACCTTATATTATACTTCATAAAGATAGCTTTTCAATTTTTTGGGTTGCTGAGCTAAAAATAATTAACAATCTAAAACAGTATAGGCTTTTGTGCAAATCATATACACACAACAACCGCACAGCAACCCTATTCTAAATTTAAAAATAATGCCATACATTTGTGGGTTTGAAACACCATGTAAATATAAAAAAGAACTATTTGTTTCCCAAAGTTCAACAGTTGAAGGCTTGAGTCTAAATTACTGAAGATCCATTTCACTTGACGCAATCCAACCGAGCTCTACATTTCTTTCTTTGAATAGCTTAAGGCTTGGGCAACATTATAGCTATTAACCTTCAATGTATCTGCCATAACCTGCAGCAGCATCCTTAATTTTTGGCCCTATGAAGGTCACTTTTAATTATCTCATCCTTACATAGTATGGCTATTTTAGTTTTTTACAAATACTATCAGTTTGCTCCAACTAAAATACTAAATAAAATGTTTGGTTTTTTTAAACAAATATTTATAAGATTTCCCCCAAAATTATTACGTAATGATGTACATATTTAATAATCAAATTAACAATTATATTAATTAATCAATTAAAAATTAAAATTTATATTTAAAAAATGCCCCTATAAACCCAACCACCCACCAAGCAAATAAAAAAATATATTCATTTACAACACAAACATTGCATATAAAATTAAGCCATTAAAACAAATACACAAAAATGCATACATCAAACTTGGTGGTTAACAATCCATGGGCAAGAAATCTTCATACATTAAGGGGCTGATTACGATGCAGTCGGAAACGGAGCCGTTCTGACCGCATCGTAATCAGCCGGTCAGATTCCTTTCTGACTGACCCATTATGATGGAGTCGGTCGGAAAGGAATGTGACAGGTCATTCGGACTGGCTTCCGACGGGCTCTGAGAGCACGTCCGCCAGTCAGAATGCTTTCAGTAATCTCAAGGGTGGCTCTTTCTGCCCGAGGGATTACAATGTTGGGTGGAGACAGCCTTTCTGTGCCAGCCTTTCTGACACAGAAAGGCTGTCAGAACTTGACTTTGGGGGCCCCCAGCAGGGCCCCCATGGGTGCACAGCCTCCGGTCGTAGGCCGAGGGGGCACCTATGTGCCCCCCTGTTGATCCCTGCGCCCCGTGGCAGGCATGCAAGGTACAGGGCTGCACCTCGTATTTTTACAATGGGAGCATGCATTCCGGTTCGGAATGCATTCTCCCATTGGAAAGTATAGGAGTGAGACCAAACAGTGTTCGGTCGCATCCTAATTAGTCGGTCGGGACCGCCGACCGGGTGTCGGTATGTCCCTTGACCGAGACGGTGTTGGGGGGAAGAAACTCCGACATTGTAATGAGGCCCTAAGTTGTGCTATGAGTGCAGAACCACAAGCTCCAACTCATTGGATGGAGTGTAATGAAATGAGCTAAAGAAAGGTGGAGGCGAGGTTTGCCTTGGCCAGTAGATGGAGATCTGTCTGGATAACCTAAACATCTGAGAGGCATGATCAAAGGGAATCAGTCAAAATGAATTTAAAAAACTGGTCAATACTAACACCTGGCTTGTCAGTATACTTCTTGACAAGGAAAGACTGTCTCAGTAGTCTCACGCCTGGATGGTGCTAGCATTTTATAACTCACATGGAAGGGGCATGGTTTTTTAAAACGTTTTTTTATATAGCGTGAACTTGTACCAATGGTATCCGGTCCGGTATCAGAGTGCTTTACAAGAGCACCAGTTCCATTACAGAAGGACACATTCATTTTAGTTAGGCATGGGGAGAGTAAGTGATTTACCCAGAATCACAGGAGGTTGAGCGTCAATGCCGAGACCCAAACCCAGTTCCCCAGATTTGAGATTGACTGTCCTAGCCGTTAGGCTACATCCGCTCCAATGTCTCGCATGTGTTTGAAATTGAACTGTTCACGGCAGACTAAGAGCCATTTAATGGCCTTTCATATGGGGCCTTACCAACGAAAGATTATTACCCTAAGCGGCAAAGCTGACCACAAGATGCTCAGTGTAGGCGATGTCGGAAGGTTACAAAAACAGTAATTTACCTGTTCCTAGTGTTATTAGAAGAGTGCAGGTAGCTTCTACGGCCAGAGTTTAACACTCTGAAAGTTCGAACATGTAGGCAGGCCATTATTATGGCCGTGAACCTGCAAAATTTCACATTGAAAGTTAAATTTGTAAAATTCATGTTTATAGTTCTGTCCATACTTAAGTCCCAAGAGATAAAAAGCTGCATGTTGGACCTCTCTATAATCTTTCTTCCTTCAAGATATACTTTTATGGGACTTAAGATTGGCCTACATGTTATTTTATTGCAGACATGCTCACACCTAGTCAGTATGTGTATACTTAGGATCCAGCAGTAGGCGTGTTTCCTCCCCCTCATCCTTTCTCTAGAAATACAGTTTAGATGTTATTATATATAAGGTTATTGTTTTTTTGTGATGAAAAATGGCGCTCCTGAACAGACCGGCTTATCTTGACATCGCGTTTGCGCATAGGCACTTCAGCTCTTTTTACATTATCCCGTGTCCCGTTTGATTTGTAAAGGTCTTTCAATTAATCTTGTAATAAGCATATTTTCTAATTGATTTATTCAGTTGCATAGTACATACGCACTTTACTTCATTTATAAGGATATTCTCATTGGTATCTGATTGACCCATAAATATGTTATAGGCTTCTCAAAGTACTTCCATAACATCAGCCAGGACAAATTTGTTCCCCATATTTAAGGGAAAGCTCAGCACTTAACACAGTCTGGAAAACTAGTAATATAGTAAGGCACATATGCCTTTTATGGCATTCTCTGTATGGACATTGGTATGGACACTCAGCAGTATCACCAGCACATTATGTCTTGAGTAGAATCTGTAAATCGAATGAATGTTAAATATTACTGCATTTCAATTATCATACATCACTGAATATTGTAGAAAAGTATTTCATTAATGATTTTATAGCACATTTTGCAACGTTTTAGCAAACTTTTTGTAAAGATTTTAATTAATCATGCTACAATATTTGAACCTAGTGGGGACAGTGGTTATTAATTATCATTGTAAATTTGTTGATTATTGGGTAAGTATAATGCTCTGAGTAAATAGCTTGAAGCATTTCCTCTAGCTTTAAGTGATGGATTAAGTCAACAGGCGTTAGATGTAATTATTCAGTAGGCTTATGCAAGTGAACAAAATAGAATATGTATATAGGGTGGACAAGTTAAGATATTGTGAGCATACAATTAGCAGTTACAGATAAGAAGAAATTGTGATTTATGTGAGTGGGAGGAGCAGATAGGTTAGAAAAGGTTAGGTATTGCAAGAATGGTTGCTCAGAAGGAGAGTTTATGATCTGTAACAAGTGGTTTGGTTAACATACAAAGTATAGTAGAGAGTAAGATTGTTGGCATGTGATAGAGTAGAGTATGATTAAAAGCACTGAGGCACACAGAGCATGGAGTGTAAAAAGAGTAGCATTCAAATAGAAAGGTAGGAGATATAAATAAGGTTAATTTTAATGCAGAGCTTTTTGGAATATTGAGATTGAATCCAATTTGGGGAAATGTGGGGTCCTAAGTTACGTGCTATGTCCGGACAGTGGGTCATTAAGATTTTTCTGTAAAGATTTTGAGGAGTGGACATTGCATTATGTGTTTATTGGAGACAGCTGCATGGGTTTGTAAGTTTCTAGGTGTTAATCCAATTAGCCAATTAAAAGTAAAAAATATTTGTCAATTTATTAAATATTGTAAGATATATGTGGTCATAACTTTCCCTCTGTACTCCACTACAAATCCAACAACCTGCCAACAAATCCAGAAAATTAAAATGAAATGAAATATAATTCTTTTAATTTTATTACCAAAACAAAAAGATAAACTTTACTAAAATGAATTACCAGTAATAAACAATAATGCAATAATGTATAACACTCAAACTAATAAAATATTTTTCAAATCAATACATTTTGTACAACATTATTAAATAAAAAGATATTAAAAACTTAGATTTTTTTAACAAAGTAAAATTATATTGCAGACCAGTATTTTTAAACAATATTTAGTTCAAAATCCACCTAGTCACGTAGTTTCACAAAAGATAGAAAGTGTGTAAACTGGAAGTGAAAAATACCTTAACGCCCCAAAAATGATTAGGAGGAAAGCATTGCTTCACCTGGAATCAAGAAGAAAGTAAATGTACAAATGCACCTCTTTCCTAATGGTAAACTAGAAGATATTCTACCAGCAAAAACTCAGGTAAGGGATTTTCACATTTGCTTAGCTGGCCATGTCTGGAACATGGGAGTTTTGAGAATCCCAAGGAAAATTTAAATTTTTTATAAATAGCAAGCACAGGATTAAAATTTGCAAAGTAATTTTTCCTTTGTGAACTGGCTGAAATGCGGTTTTGGAGCTAGATAGTGGTACACCAAATCTGTAAAAGTGAGGATAAATAAAGTCATTAATGATTCCTGGAGAATACATATCACCATTCATTATTGCCATTGAGAATTACAAAAATCTGACTGGTCTGCATAAATATTAGATAAATAAGAGCTTTACCTTCTAATATGTAAGGAAACCTGAGCCGTAGATGATCATGTTTAAATGGAGGATTTATGCCTCTTAAAACATGTAAACATGAAGTCACAAATTTATCTCTTCAGCAACTGAGCTACAGTCTGCATTTAACAACATCTCTAAAATAAGCATTGGCAAAGCTGATCGATCTAGCTCTGGCAAGCTGGTGAAATTTTTTATATTAGTATTGTTGAAAGTATATGCCACAAAAAAGTATAACAACTAAACATCGCACTGTATCATTGCAATAGCAATTTAAAATGTAAAATAAATAATAGGCAAACATGGTGTCATATGGCTGCAATAGCTATTTTAAATTTTTTACGATAGCAGTAACATTTTTAATTAAAACAAATTTAAAAATCAATCACAACGGATTTTCAAATGAACAGTATATAACGTCCTGGCAATCAAATGTGAATTCAATAGGTATGGAAACACCTTTTTAGCTGTAATTCACTTCACAGGACATTATGATTGCTATTGGTGCAAAGAAAATGTATTCTTAGCTCTGATTTATGGCAATTTGAAGATATAGTGTAACACAAAAGGATCACTAAAAATAAAAATAAGCATCTTCATTGGTGATAGATCTGGCTTATAAATGAAACTGCCTCTTCAGTCACAGATAAGTGTAAGCCCTCAATACATACATCTACTCTATCACTCATTCTTACACTCATACATCCTTTCATCCACCCACTGACCCACTGACTCACTTTAACATTCACGCACTTATCGCATCTGCTATAAAACAGACATAACCTCTCACAAGATTAAAGAAGAAAAATAAAAAAAATAGAAATAATAACACATGCTGCCACCTAAACTTGGCAAGCATGTTCTTGGAATACAAAAAATAAAATTCTGTCTTGCTATCACATTGTACATAGCATTATTTTTTTAAAGTTCAAATGTACTGCCATGTCAAGACACAACATTTTGACCATCTTGGAGCTATATAAAGATTTTAACACTGTGCACAAAACCATCACACGACAGTCCCTCAGAAAACCATGCACTGGGTGGATAACTTCCAATGCTGAAATGTACAGTGTACGACTGTTGTACGACTGTTGTACCTAGGCACACATAATGTTTTGAAACGTGGTGGCAATCTTAGCATGGTAAAACAATAATACACAAAGGACAGTGCCATTCAAAGAGGGCTGTCCCTTTAGAAATATCAGTCGCACATAATGCATCACAATGCAGATGTAATGAGCAGGATGGGAGTGGCCAGGCAGGACTGTTTGGGATGCTGCTTGCTGGCTGCTCAAAAAATAGAAAAGAAGATGAAAGAAATGAAAGAAGACATATGAAAGGAAAAAATGGAAAACTAAAGACCTCACCACCAACCCACACATTTTCATACAGATGTGCACATCAGCAGCCAAAATGCTGATAATCACAGGGCAGTAGAGCCAATGCCAAACATGAGCTAACCTGCTGCCCATGCACTTTGCTCTCAGGGGCAGAAGTAGACAGTGAATGAAACTCAAATAGTCTACCTAAAAACCCTCTATCTACCTATATGGAGTTTTAATGTTTGTTTTATTATAAGGACCTGGCAGTCAACTACACCTGCCAGGCTATCCTAGGAAGTCTATCAAGGATTATCACAGTGCAAATCTTCTCTCCCCAGGGTTTATCAAAGAAATTAACCAACACAAAAATCTTTGTTATGTTATGTTATGGGGGGTTTATAGTGCGCGCTAATAACAGAAAGGCGTCTTGGCACTAGCATCCTAATAGAATTGAGCACTAGATCAGCGTTACTAGATATGAAATGTAGCAGTAAAGCCACTGACATAATGGTTAACAGTAGATTAAAAGCGCAAAAATATGAAATTAAACAGTAAATTTAAGAAGCAAGGTTTTTAGATCTTTCCTGAATTTTAATAGATTAGATTGGGATCTCAGGTGGTCTGGAAGCAGGTTCCACCATTTGGAGGCAGAGTGCGAAACCTTCTCCCCCCCAATGAACTTTTCTTATTCTGGGTACTTGTACTTTCTTGGCTGTGCTAGATCTGAGTGTTCGAGGGGGACAGTACACAAGATGTCTTGAAAAAAAGATGGACTGTCTTGATGTATTCCTTTGTGGACCCAACAGAGCACTTTAAATTGAATGTGTGTTCGGATAAGGAACCAGTGCAACTTTCATATAGATTTAGACACCGAGCAGAACTTTGGGAGATTTAATAAAAATCTGGCTGCTGCATTTTGGAGAGTCTGAAGTTTATTGAGGGCTTGTGTTTGAGATCCTACAAATGAAGGATTGCAGTAGTCGATTTTTGGGATGACAAGTGCTAAGATTACTGCTTTCCTCAACTCAAGTGGGAGATAGGGTAGAATTTTTCTCAAGATCTTCAGCATGAGAAAACAAGAGGAGGTTTCCTGGTTAGAGTGTTCAACAAATGTTAATCTTCTGTTTAACACAACACCCAGGTTCTTAGCCTTATCTACCGGAACTGGTAGGGGTCCTAAGTTTGGCGGCCACCAGGCACTATTCCAAAAGGTGTAATTGTTGCCAAACAACAACACCTCTGTTGTGTCAGAGTTAAGTTTTAAAAAGTTTAAGTTCATCCATTGAGCGATGCTGTTCCTGCATGCCTTGAACTGAAAGGCCACTTTATCAGGATCAGATGAGACCGATACCACTAATTGGATATCGTCGGCTTATGAGCATACCGAGGACCCAAAAGATCTAATCAGTTGAACCAGGAGAGCAATATAAATGTTAAAAAGAGTTGGACTCAAAGAAGACCCCAGAGGGACTCCACAGGGGAGCTTAAAATGAGTGGACGTGGAATCACCCAGGAAAACCACTTGTTCTCTATTGGTGAGAAAGGATTTGATTAGATTAGGAGCTGGTCCTTTTATGCCTACTGGTTTGAGGCATTTTACAAGAGAATGGTTGTCAACCGTATCAAATGCAGCTGATTGGTCCAATAGGACTAAGGCCACACTGTCTCCTTTATATACAATAGACCTAATCTCCTCCATAGCTGCCAAAAGAGCAGACTCTGTGCCGAGGCCTAAACTCATGTTGAGTAGGTTTAAGGCAGTTGTTAGTGTCAAGGAAGGAGCTAATCTCTGGGTTCATTGCTTTCTCTAGTATTTTAGCTGGCAGTGGTGGGCGTGAGATGTGCCTGTAGTTTATTTCTTCCGTATGATCCGGGACGTTTTTTTTTATTAATGGTAGTACTGAAGCTTTTTTCCAGCATGCTGGGAAACATCCAGTCTCCAGAATCTTGTTCATTATTGAGGTGAGGTGTAATGCAATTGTATCTGAGACTGGGTGCAGCACCTCAGGAGGGTAAGGATCAGTGGGAGATCCATATTTAATAGTTTTTAGACAGGAAACAATTTGATCTACTGTGAGATATTTAAAAGTACTAAAAATTGGGGAGGAATCTTCACCATCTTTCACTGGAGTTGTGTTAGCTCTAGATGTAGTACAGGTGAGGGATGTATTGGTCATTTGGCTGGTAAATTCTTGATATATGTTATTGACTTTATGAAAAAATAATTTTGCTCATTTTCACAGAGATCCTGGCTGGCTGGGTATTTTATTTTTGTTCCCAAGTGTTGATAGTGTTTTAACTGTTTTAAATAGCTCCTTGGAGGAATTAATAGATACTTTTATTTTGTTTGTGTAAAAGTTTGTTTTAGCTGCTTTAATCTATTTTCTATATTCCTTTAGTAATTTTTTATAGTTTAGTTTTGTTTTTCTTGGGGACTGTAGTATGCTCTCCAGACCTGCTCTTGGTGTCTAAATCTTTTCTTTAGCACCCGAAGATCTTGGGAGAACCATGGCGCTGAGGGCGTTTTACAATGGCTTACTTCATTTATTGAGGGGACTAGCTGTGATACCACCTCATTTAGCTCTAAATTATTTGCCATTGAGGCCTTCTCTACATCATCACTCAGTGAAGGGGTTGTTTTTTTAAGTAAAGCATCAAGTTTAAGACTATCCATTTTTTTCAAGCCTGGTGTTTACGTATTGTAGGTTCTCTATTATGACCAGAATTACTCGTGGCTATATTTAGTTTCTAAAGGGTGGTTTTATAGTTAGTCCAAGTAAGTGGGAGTAATGTATCAATCCCTAAACTCAAGTTGTTAGAGAACATGCCATCAAGTGTGTGACCAGCAACATGAGTGGGTTCTTTGATTAATTGTTGGAAGTCAAAGCTTTGAGGGTTATCTAATAATGTTTTTATGTATTTTTATCATCGCGACGTTCTAGATGAAAATTAAAATCACCTAGAATGGTTAATGAGGAATAGTCAATACAGGTTTCAATAACGTCCAAAACGGACTGTATGAAATTCTCATTTGGGCCTGGAGGACGATATATCAAAAGACTGTTAAAGGTGTAAGGTTTTTTTTTATGGGCATGGAGAGATTGGCAGTGCAAAAGGACAATTATTGCATTTATAAGAGGTTCCTAACCAGTTAACATCAATGTGAGGAAATGTATTGGTCTTACCATGTTTGTTCATTTTCAACAAGGCTTCTTTTTTCACGCCAATCGTACGATTGGCGTGAAAAAAGACCAGGGTTTCTGGGCACAGACAGGCTTGACTTTGGCGCACATTCGGCATGCCAGCAGCGCACTCACCAGTGCGTCCGCTATGCGGACACGCTCTCACCTGAGTTAAGCAGCCCTCGATTAAAAGGGGCATGTCCAAAGGGCCAGAGTGAAGCACTGGCTAAACACTTGTGGCAGAATTAAAAGGGGCTTTGAACTGGGGTCCAGCAACCCCAGCAGCTCACACAAGCTCCCTTTTGAGATGCTGCGACTGTAAACAGAAATGAAAGGAAAGGAATAGTGAAGATTTTAATTAAAAAACAAGTAAAACTGGGAGCAATACTCTCTTCTAATATGGTGCCCAAACTAGCCAGGAGCCAAGTACCTCCCAAATGGCATTGAGTGCTTACAAGGAACAACAAGCATTTGATATGCAATAGGTCTCGCATTTATGAGAGTTTGAGCTATTGGCATTGTAAATGTCAATGCCTTCTTTTATGTGTTGTTTTTAAAACAGATAAATAAAAGGCATTGTCATTTACAATGCCAATAGCTTAAACTGTCGCAAATGCGAGACTTATTGCATTGTAAATGCATTTTGCGCCCGTCCATTAAAATGTTTTAAAAAGTGTTAGGAGATAGCGTGTCCTGCCTGCAAAAGCAGGCAGGACAAAGCAGTTTGAGAAAATAGTGCTCGGAGGCTGTAATTAAAGCCTACTGAGTAACAACACAGTAACAGGGGGTGTTGCCATGGGAGGTTACAAAATGAGACAAGGCGGTACTAAGTAGGGGCTACTAAGCCTATTGACCAATGAACAGCCACAGTTTACAGTGGACAATGACACAAGCCAATGAAAAATATGGGCGGAGAGTGGGTGGAGCTTCACAGCCCTACCTGAATCCAGCATGCCTCGCAGAGCAGCACATGCGCTGCCCAGGCTCAACCCAATAAGCACAGCCCCTTATACTATTAAACAAAACTCAGTAGAAGCAAATGTCGCATGCAGACATGCCACATGGATGGGTGTCAAACTGTTCGCAACAGCACTTAAAATAACCTACATGATCCTCCAACAAAACAGATTAAATGAAGCACAATACACATTACACAATACGCATCAATATACTATTTAGGTGGTAATCTGTATACTGACAACAGAATTTACCCATACAATCACCACATACCACTTACACAACCGTCCAAATCTAACCAGAATTCATTCCACTCAAACAACACAGTACAGATAATCCAGTACATGGGTTAGGGTTCAAGTACAGCAGGCTATATTTGTAATTACTTCTCGCACATACAAAATCACTGGTCAAAGTAGGAGTCAATAACATAGTTGGCACAAAAACACACTGCCAGACCTTCAGCAACATCCCACCAGCCTGTAGAACATCTAATATCAACAACAAATATTCCCACGATAACAATCACTGCATTTCACAACAGATTCACATCTGTGATGGAATTTTCAAAACCTGGGCATGAATTTACCAAAAGCAATGCCATCGCAAGCCTATACGACTGGCAGAATGAGTGCCTTATAGATACATATAAAATTATAATATGGAAACCATAAAATCATCAGCAATGCTACCAAACCACTGTACCCTGATCAAACGGCCATTGCCCAACTAAAAACCAGGGATAGTCAGAATCCTGTCAAGCACATAAAAGCAGGATGATGGCAGACTGGGTGCTATGCAAAGGCTTCTAGCATATTTACTTCAATGTCTTCATGATCCTACTCACAGTACACGTCCACGTCGGTTTTGGTTTGGCGCCTTTCCGATCCACATGAGGCGAGGCATATGTACGTCTGAACATTATCAAAGCCAACAGGGGCCACGGTGAGGTTAGACTGGTTCTCCACTGTGCTGGTGGCTCCAACGAGTGACAAGATTCCGGTTCCCCGCCAGACAAAGAATACAAGCTTATTTGACTTGCAGCCGGTTACGGTGCAGACCAGCACCAGGGTAGCTCCATGAGGGACAGCAACCCAGCTCTTCGGCAATAACGTGGACTTAAAACCTTCTGCTGAAAACACAATAGAGTCCAGAAGATTCAATGCACAAGGTATTTTGTCTTCTTTGTTTAAGATAAAATATAACAGTAAACGAAAATATAAAGGAAAAGGGTGATGCAATCCAAAAAACCAAAGCCAATGCAAAATACAAAATTTTACAATATCCAGGTATGGGAAAAGTAAATATGAAAGCATGAATCGCATCATTAAAATGTAATAAATATTTCCTTGTAGCCTTTCATGATTTTTCGAGGATAATATACCATTCTCCTATGTGGTGAGCAACAATAACAGCTCCTCGCCCTCTTGAACAGAGTATCCAACAGCATCTTTTAAGTGTTGGACCATTAATGATCTGTACATAGAAGAAGCTCACACAAAATGCCCATAGGGAGCTGGGACTTTACCCCTACATTCTTAGATAAACTCTGAGGAACAAAGCTCAGCCCACTAAGAGTTCATTACAGTGAAGAATGTAAAGGACACATTTTGCTGCCATGTGGTTTTAGAGGGTTAATGTGATGTTAAAGATTTAACAGCACAACAGGTTGTACATAAAGTAAGTCATGATTCTATCAACAAGGACGTCTGACCAGATACTAATATTAAATGAGTACGTTACAAATTAGAGATATTTCACTAACGAACAAAAGGTAGTTTGTTTTGTAATACTAAAAGAATATGGAGTACAAAAAAACAAGGACCATGTTGATGCTGTTCCGTTCTCTGCACAGTGTGGAGGAGTGAGTATCTGTATCTGTGGGTATAGGAGGAAGGGCTGTGTGCTGAGAGTTAAGCGGATTACAACAAACCATTTGGGTTGGTGCAAGCACAATGGCTGAAAGCAAACACAGAACCTGTGTTTGTGTGGGAGGACAACATTGAAAACAAACAGCCACGGCCCGAAAGCAAACACGGCAACCTGCTTTTGAGTGGGAGGGAAACATTAAAAACAAACAGCCAAAACCCAAAAGCAAACAGAAACCTGCATTTGTGTGGGAGGGCAATATTGAAAACAAACAGCCATGGCCCGAAAGCAAACATGGAAACCTGTGATTGTGTGGGAGGGCAACATTGAAAACAAACAGCCACGGCCCAAAAGACAACTGCGGCAGGGGATGTGTGTGCTTGGAGGGTGGAGGGGTGGCTTATAACAGGAAGCAGAAGGGAATCAAAACAGGCAGAAGCAGTCACGGTATCAATAAAGATAAAAATGTTCTCACACATAGGAGATAACAAGGCAAGCGTAAGTACATTGTACTTTACCGGTACTCCTGAGCCTTCAAAGGAAGTTAGCCATCGGCTGCAGGAACGAGACAGGAGCCAGCAAAGAAGAATGACACTGGAATGAACCAATGGTAAGCAGGAGGTTGGAATAGAGTGGTTTTATCAGTTACAGCAGGTCTTCCAGACAGTGCATGCGCTGCTAAGGCTCGACCTAAAAAAGGGCTGAATGCTTGATGTTCACGAAGAGCTGAGCTTTGCTGACTACACTGATATATGACATTCCAAAGAAGAAAATAACAGCCTACCAGCATTTTTAATGTTAAGCCACCCTTTAAAGTGTATTGACTTTAACATATAATTGCCACAAAAAATAAGTTTGGTTTACTGCCTTTGTTGTAATTTATCATAATAAACAGACTGGATCTGTTGCGTCTGACACAACTGTTCCTAATGAACCATTATGGTCTATACTCTAGCAATAGTTCTTCACCATAATCAATGCAGGCATACTATATTGAGTATCAAACTCCCTGCAAGATAACCATCACAAATATTGCCATAAAAGTAGAAATATGATCCAAATTGCAGTTGGAAAAAAAAATATAGAACCCTCTTCTAAGTAGGCATTACATGGATTCTCAAAGTGAAATTTTCTACCCCAATGGTTTTGTCAGTGAGGTAAACAACACCATACCCCATCTCCTATTACTGTAATCTATGAGAATCCCTCCATTGCAATACCGGTCTACAGGCTTTATTGCAGTGCAATAATAATTCACCCTTTAAGACCTGTCAACTTTGACATATGTTTAGAAAATAGATAAGTGAGACCTACTGATTTCGTCATACATTTTCATCATACAGAGATTAAATATATCTCAAAGAACATATTCTATAATTGGCTTCTCAACATAAAAATCTAATTTCTACTCTATCGAGCAGAAGCTTTGCCACAAAGCTACCGTTGATATACAGTAAGAAAAGATACAAATAAGTACAAATTACAGGCAGCAAAACATTACTCGACCCCTCTTAAATGTGATAACAATAATTCTCAAAACCCAAATCTACCCCTAGGGTTTGTCAGAGCAAAAAAGACTTTCACAGTCGAAATCTTCAATAATTGTAAAACAAAAACCTTGCTAATGGGTGAGGAATCTTCCATAGATAATACAGTCAAAGTTCTGCAAACAAAGTAAGTTATACAAATCAATTCTAGCTGACTTTCAAGAATCACAAAAAAGACTAGCACATTTAAACCAACTCATCTGAAATAGCATACTTGTAAATAACAAATAATAATGTATCTATTTGAACTCCTGCTACATATATATGAGATAAAAATGGCAGATATTATGCTAAGGCTGTTAGCATAGTTGATATCAACATATATGTCAAGACATTTCCATAATTACATCATTATGAGTGAAGTTTCAAAATGAAAAGTGATGAACTTGAAACTTATTCTTCCGAATTTCTCTGAAACTATAACGTTCATATAAGTTGAAATACATTGCACTAAACTGAACAGGACAACGTTCTTTACTACAAGAATAAACTTTATATTGGGGTAAATTCGGCTCCGTGAAAGTTGTTGTGGGGCAGTGTACTGCGACGCACTGGGAGTGTGAGAGGCACATCTATTTATTGCCCACTTTCTAATGTTACCTTGTGGTTAAATAACCCGAGTTGTCTATTAACTGACTGTAAATCTAATGCTGGAGAAAATCGAGGCACCAAGACCACTCTGGGTGACATAATGAGGAAAGGACCGAATGTGAGAAACAATGGACATAGAGATACTGAATTGGACTTAACTGGACCTGTACATGGCATTTGATCATGTAGACCATGTGTACTCACAAACTTTCTCTCGGGGGCCAAATTTACAGTGTGGTTTGTGGCCGAGGGCCGCACCGGTGGGGGCGGGGTCAGTGGGGGAGGGGGCGGGGCTAGAGCAAAAAAAATTAACTATGACCATGAAGTTGAACACAGGCCCCTGCAGCGGACGCCTTCGTCCACTGAGCCACCAGACCTGGCATACACACATCTCTCTCTCTCTCTCTATCTATCTATCTCTCTCTCTCTCGCTCTGTCTCCTTCCCTCTCTCTATCTCTCCCTCCCTCTCTCTCTCTCCATCTCCCTCCCTCTCTCTCCGTCTCCCTCCCTCTCTCTCCGTCTCCCTCCCTCTCTCTCCGTCTCTCTCTCTCTATCTCTCTCTCTCTCGCTATCTCTCTCTCTCGCCCTCTCCCTCTTTCTCTCTCCCTCCCTCCCTCTCTCCCTCCCTCTCTCTGTCTCACTCACTCTGTTTGTCTCCCTCTCTCTCTTTCTGTCTCCCTCTCTCTGTCTCCCTCCCTCTCTCTGTCTCCCTCCCTCTCTCTGTCTCCCTCCCTCTCTCTCCCTCCCTCTCTCTCTCTCCCCCTCCCTCTGTATCCCTCTGTCTGTCTCCCTCTGTCTGTCTCCCTCTGTCTGTCTCCCTCCCTCTGTCTGTCGCCCTCCTCCCTGTCTGTCTCCCTCTGTCTGTCTCCCTCTGTCTGTCTCCCTCTGTCTGTCTCCCTCTGTCTCCCTCTGTCTCCCTCTGTTTCCCTCTCTGTCTCCCTCCCTCTGTCTCCCTCCCTCTCTCTCTCCCCCTCCCTCTCTCTCTCCCCCTCCCTCTCTCTCTCCCCCTCCCTCTGTCTGTCTCCCTCCCTCTGTCTCCCTCTATCTGTCTCCCTCCCTCTGTCTGTCGCCCTCCTCCCTGTCTGTCTCCCTCTGTCTGTCTCCCTCTGTCTGTCTCCCACTGTCTGTCTCCCTCTGTCTGTCTCCCTCTGTCTGTCTCCCTCCGTCTGTCTGTCTCCCTCCGTCTCCCTCCGTCTCCCTCCGTCTCCCCCTGTTTCCCTCTCTGTCTCCCTCCCTCTGTTTCCCTCCCTCTGTTTCCCTCCCTCTGTTTCCCTCCCTCTGTCTCCCTCTCGGTCTCCCTCTCGGTCTCCCCCCTCTCTGTCTCCCCCCTCTCTGTCTCCCCCCTCTCTGTCTCCCTCTCTCTGTCTCCTTCCCTCTGTATCCCTCTCTCTGTCTCCCTCTCCCTCTCTCTGTCTCCCTCTCTCTGTCTCCCTCTGTGTCTCCCTCCCTCTGTCTCCCTCTCTCTCTCTCTCCCTCTGTCTCCCTCTCTGTCTCCCTCTCTGTCTCCCTCTGTCTCCCTCCCTCTGTCTCCCTCCCTCTGTCTCCCTCCCTCTGTCTCCCTCTCTCTCTCCCTCTCTCTGTCTCCCTCCCTCTAGCTCTCTCCCTCCCTCCCTCCCTCTCTGTCTGTCTCCCTCCCTCTATCTCCCTCTGTCTATCTCCCTCCCTCTATCTCCCGCTGTCTATCTCCTTCTGTCTGTCTCCCTCTGTCTCCCTCCCTCTGTCTCCCTCCGTCTGTCTCCTTCTGTCTGTCTCCCTCTGTCTGTCTCCCTCCCCCTGACTCCCTCCCTCTGTCTCCCTCTGTCCCCCTCTCTCTCTGTCTCCCTCTCTCTCTGTCTCCATCTCCCTCTGTCTGTCTCCCTCTGTCTGTCTCCCTCTGTCTGTCTCCCTCCCTCTGTCTGTCTCCCTCCCTCTGTCTGTCTCCCTCCCTCTGTCTGTCTCCCTCTGTCTGTCTCCCTCTGTCTCCCTCCCTCTGTCTCCCTCCCTCTGTCTCCCTCCCTCTGTCTCCCTCCCTCTGTCTCCCTCTGTTTCCCTCTCTGTCTCCCTCCCTCTCCCTCTCTCTCCCTCTCTGTCTCCCTCCCTCTGTCTCCCTCTCTCTGTCTCCCTCTCTGTCTCCCTCTCTGTCTCCCTCTCTCTGTCTCCTTCCCTCTGTCTCCCTCTGTCTGTCTCCCTCTGTCTCCCTCTCCCTGTCTCCCCCTGACTCCCTCCCTCTGTCTCCCTCTGTCTCCCTCTCTCTCTGTCTCCCTCTGCTCTCTCTCTGTCTCCCTCTGTCTCCCTCTCTCTGTCTCCCTCCCTCTGTCTGTCTCCCTCTCTCTGTCTGTCTCCCTCTCTCAGTCTCCCTTCCTCTGTCTGTCTGTCTCCCTCGCTCTGTCACGTCACTCCGCGTGTGTGTCAGCCCGGGCTGAGACAGCTTCCCGGGCGCACACACAGCCGCACCCGAGTACTTCACAGCCTCAGGTCTTTAAAAGACCATTCACTTGTTAATGAGGCTTTGTTGTATTACACCTCTTCTTAGCGCCCCTGCATGGAGATGCAGGGGCACTAAAAAGAGGTGAAATACAACAAAGCCTCATTAACAAGTGAATGGTTTTTTAAAGAATCGCCCGGCCCCCATAGAGCACTGCTGCAACCGGCGGTGTTTGCTGGCACTTAAAAAAAAAAAAAAAAGAAGAAAAAAACACAGGTAGGTATCTGCAAGGTCCGCGGGCCGCCAAGGAAGGCTTGACGGGCCGCTGCCGGCCTGCGGGCCGTACTATGAGTACCCGTGATGTAGACCATAGCCAAAGAGTTTGCCCCCGAGCCACATCTAGTGACTGAAGCATAACTCCTTAGGTTTATAGTTGGCAAGCACACGAATATCAAAAACCTTTAATCCCGGCCCCCTGATATACCTCCATAAAAAATTGTTGTCCAGAGATTTTCATTTTTGATTTGGGTTTTTGGATCATTAGCTAAAAGTGATTTAGCTTGGGTAAACATTGCTCAATTTTTCTGGAAGACATTTTTAAAAATTGCGGATGTGTTGCAGTGATGATATGATGTTTCAGTCAGGAACCATGAGAACAATATACTTCATTTGGTGTCAAAACATAGGTTTACGGGACAGCACCGGACTGGGAACAGAAACCAGCCCTGGTAATTCCGCTCAACCGGCCCCATTGGCTGCTACTGAGAAGTGTCAAGCACTCCCCCTTTTGTTACAGGTGGGCGATATTGCAGCACTGCTGCAAAACTGGCCTCCAGTAATAAAACCGTCCCCTACCCTTCCGGCCCACCGGGATAATGCCAGGTGCCCGAAAGGGCCAGTCCGGCCCTGTTTAGGGTCAAGAAGTCTAGAAAATTACTCCTCAGGGCAACCCTTCCGCCATTTTCCAAAATGGCGGCTATAATAGAGGAAAAAGAGACATACATAGAAATGAAACAAATAATAAAGGGTTTTAACCCTTTTATGTATACACCAAACAAAGTTTACGATCTGAATATGAGCAAAAAATAATGTTTATCGCTCGTGGTACATTTGCAGAATGTTGAACATTTGAGAAGAGCATATCGCAGGGACATCTTTTTGTAGCACAGGTTTTGCAAGCAAATGTACGTGTAAGTTCTGTGGGTAGAGGCTTTAGAAATGTCATGGGTTTTAGCACCCCATCAATATCTGCACAACCAAACTCACATGGATCTTTCTCTACATATGCATGATCCAAAACATTTACACATCTTCTGATCAAGTAGAACACTTCTTTTAATGTGTCCACGCACAGAATATGATGTTGGTGGAAGGTCACTTAGCGGGACTGAGCTCTTGAACTCACTGTACCGAAGATCGTCAAATGTGTGGCAGTCAGAACTAATTTTCCACACATGCACAAGGTGTTTTTCTACTTCTTTAAAGTCACATTCTTCTTCTTCCTCAGGAAATTCTACTATGAAACTTACAAGTTCAGCAGGTAAAGCCCCAAGCTTTGTTGCAATTTTGCTCATAGTGTAATCGCCCGTAAGAATATGTGCCTTGATAAGAACACTGTGCATCTCTGGGTCAAGTTTCTTCTACAGAATATGAAGCAGGATTAAGTGTCTTTTCTCACCTGTTCCATAACATATCCATAAATCTGACAATCTCTGACTTATGAACATTGCAACAAGTCTAAGCAGCACAATAATATCATCTGTGTCATTTGACAGTACAATGACTCGATTGGAACCATTTCGAACATCGGACTCAACATTTGGCACAAAATGAAGGTCAGCTTTCTCCAATTTGCTGTTAAGTTCTTGAACAATGAGGCTCGTATCTTTTGAATATATCTCTGCAGGCACCAACTCCTCATTGACAATCATTCCACTTGCAACAATTGGAAATTCAGTGTTCACTGAAGCATCAGCAATGTTTTGGCGAGCTAACATTTCCAAGTTCATCTTGTTCCATGTTGACCAGAATTTATCAAGTTGCACAGGTATTGGTGTTGAATATCTGATGTAGGCAAGATCAATTGTTCCACTTGTAGACATTCATCTGATTCTCTCACATTCTTTGACAGATAGTTCAAAATAACCGTCAAGGAGAGTGTGCAGTTCTTGCAAGGTGCACACTGACTTTGATATCTGTAGAACAGTCCAAGCGACCTCTCCAAAGTTTTGCATGGACAAAATCTTGACCATTCACAATTGTGACAAATAGTTTACTACAACAGCAATTTTCAATGAGGACACCTTTTCGAATTGAAATTCTTCAGGTGAAAGTTTTTTTCGAGCTCTTGTCCGGGTTTGTGCTTCACTGGTTTGGTTGCAGCATCTCCATCAAATAATGCGTTTGTTGGAAGAAGATCATGTGACAGAATGTTCTTGATAAATTCACCCGTTCTTTTGCTACATCCATCTCTCTATGTGCTTGTTGTTTTTTGTAACCTGGTTTGTAGTGGATGGTTGGACGAAACTCTTACTAAGGCAATTAAAGCATGGAAGTTTAGCTTTAGTGATTATGTTAAACAGCTTTTTCTCTTTCAATACAAATCTCTCTTGCTTCAGTTCTGCATATAGCTTCGAATCATGTTCCAGGACATCTAATAGACATGTCTTTATATCATTATCCACATATTGTTTGGTTACGAAGTTGTGTAGTCTAACAGACTCAGTAATTTCAAAGGGGTTTCCTTTCTGCTGCATGAAAAGAAGAAGGCTGTCAACATGTTTATTAAAACGTTCCCCTCTCTTTCCCACGAGTTAATGGTGGGGAACAGTTTCACAATGGTCCATTAATTCTGAATTTGTCATCACTCTGAAAACATTGCAAATAGAAAAGGACTTCATGGTAAACTAGCTGCCGTTGAGACACATATTCACTTTTACGTGCCTGACCAACAATTCCCTTGGAGCTTTTCTCTGATCTCTGGATTGTCTGTTCCAGTTTCATATTTGGCGCCATGACATTCAATCTTCCCTCTCTGACTTTCACCACAAAATGTTTTGGATTAATTTTCTGTAGAGGTATGGTTTTTCCACCTCTAACTTCTTCAATTTTTCGAAATACCAGGATCCATATCTCTGGTAGTTTATGCCATCGAATTGGCGAAACACAGTAATCAGTGACTCCAAAGTCTTCACATGCAGATTCCAATCACCTTCCCGATCAGCATGTACCAAGTTTTTCTCTAGAGCTTTCATGTGCAAAACATTGCCCCAGTACTTGCAAAGTTCTGATTTTTCATCACATTCTTTGACAAACCCTACAAACTTGGTTTTCAGGTTTTCTGTTTTTGAACTGAGTGTATTGAACATTGCCTGGCTTTGCATTATGTCTTTTGAAAGAAGTGCACCCTGTGACTTGTTCACTTCTGAGATAAGTTATGCAAAACCTAATTTGTTATTCTTGTTCCAGAAAGCATTCCAACGCAATGTTTCTAGAGCCTCAGATATGATGAGCGTACCTTGTAACAAACTCACATAATGAGTTCTGCTCAATACTTACTGGACAGTTCTGCTTCCAAAGATTTCAGCCTCAATAAGTGCATCGTCTAAGCCACATTCACTGCGATAACTTCCTGCACACTGCAACACAACTTTTGTCATGTGGAAAACACTCATCATCGGATAAAGCTCATTAAATTCTACTGGATTGCTCATAAAAATGTCAGCTACAATACGGAAAACACCTTCATTGCTGAAAATTGGCAGGATAGGCTGGTCTTCAAGCTGAGCTCACACATTTTGGAAACTTTTTAGAGCTGTGTATACTGTTGCGTAGTTTGTGACTGGAGATGGTGTTACTGGTAAAATCCCAACCTTCTTCAGTGGGACGGTATGCTGGGAGATCAGAGCATGAATTCCAGCCCATGGAGGAACTGGCTTTTCTTCATCCTTCAGTCCGCGCAGAATAAGCAATTTGATAAATTCAGTTAAATCAGCTTTGTTGCCCGCAGCATCAGGTAGAAGAAGATCCATGTCCTCAGCCACTTTGAAACTTTCTGGTTGAATGGACATGTTGATGGCTTGTTGTGATTTTGCACAAGTTGGCAAGGCAGTTGGGTTATAAGTTTGCAGCTTGATTTATTTATGCCTACAGCTGACACAGCTTGTTTTCCAGCAGCTACTTCATTGGTATAGTCTTACAAAAGCACCTTGGCAGAATCATGCGTGCTGGATGTTCCAGACAAACAAGAGCTGTCTTCAAAATCAAAATTATCAAGAGCAGCAATTGTAAATCCTTTCCTGGTAAAGTGACTTGAAAGGGGTGTGCTGTCGTATTCACAAGATTTTACAGCATGAGCTGCTAACAAGTTCCTGCACTGTACTATGTAATTATCACTTGTTGATACACTAATCCTATTCATTGAAGTGATTATCTCTCTACTTTTGCACTTGTCATAGATTACATGGGTAGTCATCATGTGTAGCAGAGTTTTCTTTTTGCAGAGATGTAATTCATAAAGCATGATTTGGAAAAGACAGTGCATTTGCACAGCATAAGCCTTTCAGTTCATGGGATTGTCTTCCACTTCTTCACCTTTATCTTCAAAGCCATCATCAATGTTGTCGGCTTCTGTTCCGAACTCAAGAACTGTAGTTTGTAACAGTTTTGCTTTGCTGATATTAAACAATGATATAACAAATGTTAAGACAACATCAGGCATTCTTGTTGACTCCCATGATTTGCGGAGCTCTGGGGCATCAAAAAATGTAAGTCCAAAATCTAAATCTTTTGGGATGTTTCTTAAAATGGTTCCTGTTGATTTTACTGCATCCTGTGATCTTATTTTGGCAGCAAGAACTTCAGAAGTCAAATCAGCTGAGAACATCAGAAGTGGCTGATTCTTTTTGTTAGACTAACAAAAATGAATTCTGTCATTTTACATTCCCACCAGAAAAATCTTAATTTCATTATTATGGATCAATTTAGTTTCATCAATGTTGACCATTATTTCTTTGATCTCACTGAGTGTGAACTCAAAACCAGCACTCAAGAGTGGCTTTAAAACTTCTTTTGCTTTTAACTGAAGGCTGGATGTTGCTGCTGGGAGCTCATTGTACATTCATATTTTTGAATGTATGCATGCAGTTCGGGTGGGCATACAAATCTCCTGCAAATACATTCAGCTCGCTGTTTAGATCAGCTACTTGGCTGGAAACTTCATCTTGGAAGAAACTAGCTGCAGATAAAAAAGCTGCAGATAAAAACATGTTTGCCCTTTGAGACTCACATACTCTGTACTTTGCTCTTTCGTCAATCCCTTTGGCCCTTGTTCTGGCCAAACCAAAGAAAACACATTGAAGATCCTCAGCTTTCTGGTCAGATGTTGGAGGTGGACGATGGGTAGCCATTGATCTTCTAAGTGGATGGACTTTGGGTTTGGTTGTTGTCGCTTTCTCAGAAGACTTGAATTCTTGTTGTGATTCACTGGTGTCTGCTAATCTTTGATGATTTTTTCCCAGGCTTTTTTTCATTGCAAACAGCTTGTAGCACTTGTTGTTACAATCATAAAATATTTGATCCTCTTCACCCATCAGTTTCAATCTTTTGTGAACTTCATCTTGCTGTATTTCTGCAGCATCTCACACTCTCTTCTGTCCAACCACAATTGATGTTAGCTTTTCTTTTTGATTAGTTTGACATATAACACATTTTTCGTTGTTGATGGAGTCCTCAGATTTTGCAGTTAGCAACACTTTGTCAGGAGGTAAATATCCTCTGCTACCACCTACTTCACTCATGTTTACAAATTTGAATCAACGGACAACCTGAAACAAAAACAATATTAAAATAAATTACCAATATGGTGGCTAAAGCACATCATTATAGAGTGCCATTTTGGAAAATGGCAGAAGGGTTGCTCTGAGGAGTTATTTTCGGTCTCTATAAGACTAATTGACCCCCAAAACCTATGTTTTGACACCAAAATAAATTATATAGGTCTCATAGTTCCTAAAATAATACATCATCACTGCAACTCATCCGCCATTTTTAAAAATGTTGTCCAGAAACATTTGGCCTGGATTAGCAATGTCTACCCAAGCTAAATTACTTCTCTAATGATACAAAAACACAAATCAAAAATGAAAATCTCTGGACAACAATTTTTTTATGGAGGTATATCAAGGGGCCAGGGCTACTTAGTTTGTGACAACTGTAAAGGAAGGTATCTACTTAATCCTGTGTACATTTTCCATATGTAGAATATGCAGGAAGTGCAGCAGCAATTTTTGCCCTAGTCTTGTGTCATTAACACATATTTTGGAGCACCCTATTTCCTTTGCCCAGGTTATAGCTCATTCTTCATCATCATCCTCAATCTTTATTTGATCATCATGTGATCATAAAAGAAGCACAATACAACTTGAATGAAAACATCACATAAAAATGTCTCAAAATTTGCTTTAAAAAACCCATAATAAAAGATTGTTCTTAAGCCACAGTACAATTGATGCCCTCGGCCGTATAGCACTCTGTATACAAGATGCAGATAAAAAACATATCCTCACAGATGGCAGTGACTGCAGAAACTCCATTGCAGCTCTGCATTGTCTAAAATTGGCCTGTTTTAAAAAGGTAAAAAAAGCAGCTTACTTAATGAGTCATAAAACCTACAAAAAAGCATAAAGAGCAGCGTACTTTGTGTGAAGCAGCCATCACATGGGTATACAGGTAGATGAGCAGTGTAGGTACCCGGCGTAGGATAAGCCACTAGGAAACAAACATTGTTCAGCCTAATCTTGTTGACAGAAACCTGTGATGCGAATTGCTAATCCAAGTTAGGTATGGCTTAATGCCAAGGCCAGTACTGATTGTGGCATAGGCCAGGACAGTTGGCTTGCTAGCCTCTTTGTGCATTCTCCCATCATTACATTTGACTAAAACATTGCTCTTCGTGTTTTAGAAATGCTTGCCTCATGGATTTCTGAGGTCTCAAACAGGTCAGTTAGTTTCAGCCTCATACAGGTGGTATATATATATACAACAACACAGATCAAAAAACTCAACAAAATAGTGGCAAAAAAAGAGGGTAACCTGAAAAATAAAGACCTACAATACAGGAATTTAATCAAGAAGTTAAAAGACAATCATGAGATAATAGTACGTGGAAGTGACAAAGGAGGTAATATCGTGCTCTGGCCACAAAAGTTATATGAAAAGGAAGCCTATAGCCAACTTAATGATAGATGTTGTTATAACCGGAGTAGTCAAGCCAATTTGAGTGCCTCATACAAGGAGTACTTTGTCAAATTAACCACTTGGAGAAAAGCGAACTTATTATCAGGGGAAGAACTTAAATATCTGAAAAAAGAAAACCCAACTACTCCATCTTTATATTTTATTCCCAAAATCCATAAGGATCGAAACAACCCACCTGGCAGGCCTATCATCACAGCCAGGGATGGATTATTGGAAAATACTACCAGATATATCGACTTCTTTCTCCAAGAATATGTCAAAAATTACCCAGCTATGTAAGCGACACAGGAGACTTTTTAAGACATATCTCTGATTTTGAATGGCAAGATGACTATTTATTAATCGCGTTGGATGTCACGTCGCTATATACAAGTATTGAGCACACAGACGGTATTGAGGCTATCAGATACTATTTGTCGAGTAGACCTGCACAATACGAACATCATAGTACCATGCTAATCGAGATGATTAAGTTTTGTCTGTACAATAACATCTTTATGTTTAACAGTCAATTATATCAGCAGACTAGAGGTGTTGCCATCGGGGCCAGCTTCTCTCCAAGTTATGCCTGCCTACACATGGGCAGATGGGAGGAGCTGGTCCTCATGGGCAAGCACGAGCTAACCATGAGGACAAAGGTACGAATGTGGCGACGTTACATAGATGACCTATTTGTTATGTGGCAGGGAACAGAATGTGAAGCTAATGAATTTGTTCATTCTCTTAATAACAATGACATCAATCTTAGGTTCACTGCTACTGTCAGCCCCAGTTCTATTGAATTCCTTGATACTCAAGTGTACATAAAAAATCATAAGATTGAGACCAGGCTCTTTAGGAAGAAAACAGCTGGCAATTCGACACTTCATGCGAGTAGCATGCATCCAAAACATATTATTAACAACATTCCATACGGAGAGATGCTCCGATTAAGACGCATCTGCAGTAGTGACAAGGATTTAACTGAGGCACAAAATGAGGGTAAAAATAGATTCCTAGAGAGAGGTTATCAAGAAAAACAATTGATAGAGTCATTAGTAAATCTATGGAACAAAACAGAAATGAAACCTTAAAAATAAAACAGGGCGATACCAAAGTGCCAATGGACAATTCATTTCGTATGATTATGAGATACAGTAATCAACACAGGGAAATACAAAAATCATACAGAAAAATTGGGCCATGGTACTTTGTGATCCTATCATTGGGTCCCTGCTTCCTCAAAGAGTGTCTATCACATATAGGAGGGCACCTACCACGAGAGATAAGATTGTCAAAACTAGCCCAGAGGTAATTGAGAGTGGAAATTGGTTGCAGAGAAAGAAAGGCTTTTTTAGATGCAAAACATGTAAGGCATGCACACATGGCATCAATATGAGTACCTACAAGACCCCTTTTAGCAATAGAGAGTTTAAAATTAATAAACTCCTAACATGCAAAACTGAATTTGCAGTATATGTATTGCAGTGCCCATGTGGTTTACAATATATAGGCAGCACGGTTCTACAGGTACACAAAAGAATTCTCCAACATTTGCGCGCAATAACCAATCAAGACAACACTTATCCAGTGGCGCGTCATTTTAAAGACAAACACAGTTCCAACAATGCAGACCTAAAATATTTTGTAATAGATACAGTGCCTCCAAGCAGAAGGGGCGGAGATAGAATCACCAAGCTGAGGAAACTAGAGACAAGATATATTCTGCAATTGGATTCCAAGGTACCATCAGGGCTGAATGCCACAGAGGATTTGCATACTTGTTTAAATTAGATCAAAACTACTGTTAGTCATCCTCAATGGGAATCACATTACTGCAGGTGGGAGGATTAGGCTTTAAACAGAATGGATCAGTCCAGATGTCAACTAAAAGTACATAGGTCAGCGATTATATTTTAGAAATGGTTAACATTTTAACAATTTTAGGAATTTTATGACTATTTATTCTAATATTGTACAATAATTGTGTTTGACATGAATATGAAATTTTGTAAAAAGAGTTTTTTTCTATAGAATTTTTTATATGTGTTCATATATTTATGTATTTATGTACGCCTTTACGTATATTTATATATTTATACGTGTAAACTAACTTGCTGCTATACTTCTGTGTACTCAAAGTAACAATTTTAGGACGTGAACATATTAATACATTCCATATCCATATCTTCCTTCCTTGAAGCTCCAGTATCTATAGGCTTGGGATAAATTTCATTTACATTGGTCATAATGAATAATGTACTTGTATCTATGTACTTAGGCTGTGAGGATTAACAACTGAATTTTAGGCATTTGCTCACAATGAAAATATGATTATATAAGTCGGACAACAGGGAGACACACATAGAGTTAATTTTATCCTTATTAACATTTTCACAATCACTTTGCACTTTTCACTTAGGCACTTTATAGAATTTTGTACATGCCGCAACAGGGACATATGAGGGTACAAAAGAAACATGCAATTATATTGGAATATAGGATTGAACCTATTATTAATGTATTTTTCTGCTTTTAGTATTTTACGTGTAATTTTAAAAGCATTGGAAAAATGAGAATATAAACTATTTTCTAATATTACTATGTTTTAAACAGCCCAAAAATGATGGAATATGCTTAGTAACATCATGTGTTGGTACCATAAGTATTTTCTCTTTGTCCTTGAACACGTGATGATCAATTGCGATGTACGTTTCACTTTAAATATTGCACTAACCTGTGTATCCATGTCATGTGATCAAGGCTCCACGGAGTCGAAACGCGTAATGGAGACGGTTGAATAAAACATCCTAGCACCGAATTGGGTCCGTGTCCGTGATTTGGAGAGAAAAGACGCTTCCAGGGTGCGGAGTTATTGTTATATATATATAACGCGTAGCCCCCCCAGTGCTCCACTTGGTGGTGATTGTTTCATTGGGGAGAGAGTAGGCGGAATTTATTCTGCCTGATAAGGGGGACAAACGAAGGACTTTACCTGCTGGACAGCTGTAACGGCGAGGAGCACCATCCAACACTGTTTGGTGGCATCACGTGATGTTGTGGAAGTCCCGTCACTGTATTGGGCTCCATAGGTGAACTCCAACGCCCAGAATGCAGTGCAACAGCAGGAGTAGCGTGGAGGTGCCTCACAGCTGTGAGGCATAGGAGGAGCCAGCGATCACGTGATGGGGTGTGATCGTTTTTAAACAACAGAGCGGCGAATCTCCTGAAACATCGAGGACACTGAAATGGGGCACTGAGGAAAGCTTATTGAGGCTGAAACGCGTCTGCCCAGCGTTTCAGGGACCCTTGGACTGCTATCGCTATTACATCAATAAAGCCCTTCTTTTAATCCCCCGGAGCTGGTCACCTCTTTTCGTGAAGGAGAGAGACTGGTAGTGATATTGTGCCAGCTTGCAGGTGCTGGCTTGTGACCACCCTCTCGGTCTGGAGCAACGCGTTTTTCCTGCAAATCTTTGGTTTGTGCATAAAACTGCTAACGCGTAGCCCCCCAGTGCTCCACTTGGTGGTGATTGTTTCATTGGGGAGAGAGTAGGTGGAATTTATTCTGCCTGATAAGGGGGACAAACGAAGGACTTTACCTGCTGGACAGCTGTAACGGCGAGGGAGCACCATCCAACACTGTTTGGTGGCATCACGTGATGTTGTGGAAGTCCCGTCACTGTATTGGGCTCCATAGGTGAACTCCAACGCCCAGAATGCAGTGCAACAGCAGGAGTAGCGTGAGGTGCCTCACAGCTGTGAGGCATAGGAGGAGCCAGCGATCACGTGATGGGGTGTGATCGTTTTTAAACAACAGAGCGGCGAATCTCCTGAAACATCGAGGACACTGAAATGGGGCACTGAGGAAAGCTTATTGAGGCTGAAACGCGTCTGCCCAGCGTTTCAGGGACCCTTGGACTGCTATCGCTTATTACATCAATAAAGCCCTTCTTTTAATCCCCCGGAGCTGGTCACCTCTTTTCGTGAAGGAGAGAGACTGGTAGTGATATTGTGCCAGCTTGCAGGTGCTGGCTTGTGACCACCCTCTCGGTCTGGAGCAACGCGTTTTTCCTGCAAATCTTTGGTTTGTGCATAAAACTGCTAACGCGTAGCCCCCCAGTGCTCCACTTGGTGGTGATTGTTTCATTGGGGAGAGAGTAGGCGGAATTTATTCTGCCTGATAAGGGGGACAAACGAAGGACTTTACCTGCTGGACAGCTGTAACGGCGAGGAGCACCATCCAACACTGTTTGGTGGCATCACGTGATGTTGTGGAAGTCCCGTCACTGTATTGGGCTCCATAGGTGAACTCCAACGCCCAGAATGCAGTGCAACAGCAGGAGTAAGCGTGAGGTGCCTCACAGCTGTGAGGCATAGGAGGAGCCAGCGATCACGTGATGGGGTGTGATCGTTTTTAAACAACAGAGCGGCGAATCTCCTGAAACATCGAGGACACTGAAATGGGGCACTGAGGAAAGCTTATTGAGGCTGAAACGCGTCTGCCCAGCGTTTCAGGGACCCTTGGACTGCTATCGCTTATTACATCAATAAAGCCCTTCTTTTAATCCCCGGAGCTGGTCACCTCTTTTCGTGAAGGAGAGAGACTGGTAGTGATATATATATATATATATATATATATATATATATATATATATATATATATATATACATATATATATATATGCGTCACACTCCACCAGTGTCTCGCCAATAGTGCCAAGAAAGTGAAGCACGGACCCAGCTGTAGCAGTTTCAAAATTTTATTCCGCTCCCGCAGAGACCTCGCGATACCAAAGGGGATGATGGACGGAGCGCTTGAGCTAACCAAACTCTCACCCACAGTCAACTGATCTGGGTTTAATCCATCATCATTCTTTAGCTCACTCCACCACCCCAGTTCAGACATGGCCATATGCAAATCAGTCTGACCCTGTGCCTCATGGGAACAGTCCAGCCCGAACTGCCAAGCCATGTCTTCCCTGGACCGGAAACAAGCATCCTGGGACCGGTTTCTGGCTATTCAGCCATCATCAGCCAGGCTAGCTTGAATCCAGTGGCAAAGTGAGCAAGGGACCCACGTCTGGGCATACCCTGCCAACTTAGGGCAAACAAAGCGATACCAAAGGGGATGATGGACGGAGCGCTTGAGCTAATCAAACTCTCACCCCCAGTCAACTGATCTGGGTTTAATCCATCATCATTCTTTAGCTCACTCCACCACCCCAGTTCAGACATGGCCATATGCAAATCAGTCTGACCCTGTGCCTCATGGGAACAGTCCAGGCCGAACTGCCAAGCCATGTCTTCCCTGGACCGGAAACAAGCATCCTGGGACCGGTTTCTGGCTATTCAGCCATCATCAGCCAGGCTAGCTTGAATCCAGTGGCAAAGTGAGCAAGGGACCCACATCTGGGCATACCCTGCCAACTTAGGGCAAACAAAGCGATACCAAAGTGGATGATGGACGGAGCGCTTGAGCTAATCAAACTCTCACCCCCAGTCAACTGATCTGGGTTTAATCCATCATCATTCTTTAACTCACTCCACCACCCCAGTTCAGACATGGCCATATGCAAATCAGTCTGACCCTGTGCCTCATGGGAACAGTCCAGCCCGAACTGCCAAGCCATGTCTTCCCTGCACCGGAAACAAGCATCCTGGGACCGGTTTCTGGCTATTCAGCCATCATCAGCCAGGCTAGCTTGAATCCAGTGGCAAAGTGAGCAGGGACCCACGTCTGGGCATACCCTGCCAACTTAGGGCAAACAAAGCGATACCAAAGGGGATGATGGATGGAGCGCTTGAGCTAATCAAACTCTCACCCCCAGTCAACTGATCTGGGTTTAATCCATCATCATTCTTTAGCTCACTCCACCACCCCAGTTCAGACATGACCATATGCAAATCAGTCTGACCCTGTGCCTCATGGGAACAGTCCAGCCCGAACTGCCAAGCCATGTCTTCCCTGGACCGCAAACAAGCATCCTGGGACCGGTTTCTGGATATTCAGCCATCATCAGCCAGGCTAGCTTGAATCCAGTGGCAAAGTGAGCAAGGGACCCACGTCTGGGCATACCCTGCCAACTTAGGGCAAACAAAGCGATACCAAAGGGGATGATGGACGGAGCGCTTGAGCTAATCAAACTCTCACCTCCAGTCAACTGATCTGGGTTTAATCCATCATCATTCTTTAGCTCACTCCACCACACCAGTTCAGACATGGCCATATGCAAATCAGTCTGACCCTGTGCCTCATGGGAACAGTCCAGTCCGAACTGCCAAGCCATGTCTTCCCTGGACCGGGAACAAGCATCCTGGGACCGGTTTCTGGCTATTCAGCCATCATCAGCCAGGCTAGCTTGAATCCAGTGGCAAAGTGAGCAAGGGACCCACGTCTGGGCATACCCTGCCAACTTAGGGCAAACAAAGCGATACCAAAGGGGATGATGGACGGAGCGCTTGAGCTAATCAAACTCTCACCCCCAGTCAACTGATCTGGGTTTAATCCATCATCATTCTTTAGCTCACTCCACCACCCCAGTTCAGACATGGCCATATGCAAATCAGTCTGACCCTGTGCCTCATTGGAACAGTCCAGCCCGAACTGCCAAGCCATGTCTTCCCTGGACCGGAAACAAGCATCCTGGGACCGGTTTCTGGCTATTCAGCCATCATCAGCCAGGCTAGCTTGAATCCAGTGGCAAAGTGAGCAAGGGACCCACGTCTGGGCATACCCTGCCAACTTAGGACCTGGACCGGAAACAGCCATTACGCGTTTCGACACTCACCGTGATCAAGGCAGTTTGCTGCCGAAACGCGTAGTGTCTGAGTAATAAACTCTTGTTGCACTCGCAGTGGACTGTTCAAGTGTGCGCTTTATTGGACTTTGTTTGGTAATCCATGTCCGGCCGTGGTTCCGCCGGCACAGCGCACCACCTGGCAACGGGCTCAATCTCGGGAGGAACCTATTTTTCTGGGATATAAATATATATATATATATATATATATATATATATATATATATATATATATATATATATATATATATCTACTGGCGATCGCCAGTAGATAGTTATAGTTAGGACCTATTTTCCATAGGAAATCCGCAACATTCTATTTGAAATAACTCTTGCGTCGGTTGACGAATCTTCGCAAAATTTTCAAACTTTATGGCCCGCTCCGGTCCGCTCCGACCCTGAAAGTTTCGGGTGATTCGTCAAGCGGGGGCCGAGAAAAAAGGGGTCCCAAAACGTGTTTCCCCCATTCATTTTCCCATAGGAAACTTTAGCCACGGCTACAGCCCGAACTGATGAACGGAATTACACCAAATTTGGCAAAGAGGTAGTTCTTGGTTCAGAAAGAACACTTTTTGTTAAATGGTGTAAATCCGTTCAGTAGTTCCTGAGAAAATCAAAAGTAAAGTCACATATATATCTATGGCCGAGTAGGGTCCGCGTACCCTCCCGATCACGAGCTGCATGCTAATTGGATGTCAACACTCCAAATCAGGAAGTGTTGGCAGCCATTTTGTCCCTCGGTAGTACCGAGGGACAGAAACAAGTGCGCAAAGCGCAAAAAGGGGGCAGGGTAGAAACACCGTGACCCCCTAGGTCTGCTCAGGGGGTCCCACAAGGACCCCCTGGGCAGAAAAAAAGCATTTATTTAAAAACAAAAATCGGCGGGATGCGCTTAGGGTGCGCAAATCCCGCCGAAAAAAAAAAAAATCGCAAGCGTGCAAACGCACAAAGGGGGCAGGGTAGAAACACCCTGACCCCCTAGGTCTGCTCAGGGGGTCCCACAAGGACCACCTAAGCAGAAAAAAGCATTTTTTTTTTTTAAATCGGCGGGATGCGCTTAGGGTGCGCGGATCCCGCCGTAAAAAAAAAAATCAAAGCGCTTCGATGCTAATTTGCCCCCGGGTGGGCCAAGTCCCGGGGGCATGCGGGAGGTGGGTTTATAGTTGATGGGGGCCTCTATGGTCTCCAAGCCCCGGGGACCGCCACCCCGGGCTTTCTAATAAAATGGTGCGGGAGGGCTCTGAGCCCTCCCGCAGCCCCGGGGACCGCCACACCTCGGGGCTTCTTTTTTAAAATTTAAAATACCTGTGTGGGGGGGCTCCACCCCCCCCACACGCTCGGGGACCGCCACCTCCCCGGGGCACTAACATTTTTAAAATGGGGGTCTGTTCCGGACCCCCGAAGCCCCGGGGACCACCACGTCCCCGGGGCTTTGCAGAAGTGGGGAGGGGGGCCGCGCGGCCCCTCTCTGGAGCCAGTGATGGCCCTGGGGACCGCCACCCCCAGGGCCGGCTCCTGCAGTGTCCCGGGTGCCTACCCCGGGACACTGTAGTTTGCTATGACAGGACGGGAGCCTCGCGGCTCCAGTCCTGTCATAGCAAACTGCTTTGAATTCTGGAGCGAGAGCAGGAAGCCTGCTCTCGCTTCCAAAATTCAGCAGATTGCTTTTCCACATGGGGAGCTGCATGTTAGCAGCTCCCCATGTGGAAAGCAATGCCGGCCTCCCGCAGGACGCGGGGAGCCGGCATGGTCCGTGGGGAGTTGGGGTCCCCCACGGACCCCAAAGGATAGGGCCAGCCCCGGGGGATGGGGTCCCCGGGGCAAGTAGTGGCTCGGGAGGGGGCCACGTGGCCCCCTCCCCAAAAATAATTAAAATTAAATAAAAATAAAAATAAATAAAGGCCGGCCCGGGGGGATGGGGTCCCCGGGGCCTATGGAGGCCTTAGGAGGGGGGCCACGCAGCCCCCCTCCATGAAAATTAAAAAAAATAAAATAAGGTGGCAATGGCCTGGGGGATGGGGTCCCCGGGTCGTAATTGGCCACGGGAGGGGGGCCCACGCGGTCCCCTTCCTGGTCCTTTTTTAAAAAAATAAAAGGGGGTCAGGCCCTGGGGGAGGGGTCTCCAGGGCTAAAAAGATTACAATAAAGGTGGGCCACACAGCCCCTTTTAAAAAAAAAAATCAACAAAAAAATCCGGCATCGTGCCGGAGGCCACGCCCCTCCTTGTCAGCACTCTGCAAACGCGCCCCTGGCGCGTTTGCAGATGGGAACGAATTCCCCTTGAATACTGGGGGTCCCTGGGGGCCAACTAGTCCACCAGTAACCTCCAGTATGCGCCAGGGGGCTGCATTGCAGAGAGGTGTACAGAGGCCACGCCCCTTTTTACACCTCTCTGCAACGCAGCTCTGTGGCGCTTTTTGGAGGTACATGGTGGGCTAGTTGGACTCCAGGGACCCTCAGTATTCAAGGGGACTTAATCCCCCAACTTAAAATGCGCCACGTGGCGCGTTTGCACAGTGGTGAAGGGAGGGGGCTTGGCTTCAGGTGACATGTGTGCAAACAGGCCCCGTGGCGCGTTTTAAGATGGGGAATTAAATCCTCTTCAATCCTGAGGGTCCCTGGGGCCAACTAGCCCACCAGGTACCTCCAGTAAGCGCCACGGAGCTGCGTTGCAGAGTGTTGTAAAAGGGGCGTGGCCTCTGAACACCTCTCTGCAACGCAGCTCTCTGGCGCATACTGGAGGTATCTGGTGGGCCAGTTGGCCCCTAAGGACCCTCGGGATTGAGGAGGAATTAATTCTCCAACTTAAAACGCGCAACAGGGCGTGTTTGCAGACATGTCACTTCAGGCCCCACCCCTTCCTTCACCATTGTGCAAATATTCCTCTAAAATCAGCCAAACTACGAATTCCGATTTACTCACCTGTTATCAGGAGAGACCTCAGTGCTGCATCTTTGAGCCCAGTACTGATCCTGAAAAGTAATTTTAACTGTACTTACCAGTAACTTGAATTTCCTTCCATAGGATATCATTGCCTGCTTTTTGCTGAAAAAGTTTCTAAGTGTCGATTTTTGAAACATACAAATATTCCTCTAAAATCAGCCGAACTACGAATTCCGATTTACTCACCGGTTATCAGGGGAGACCTTAGTGCTGCATCTTTAAGCCCAGTACTGATCCTGAAAAGTAATTTTAACCGTACTTACCAGTAACTTGAATTTCCTTCCATAGGCTAACATTGACTGGTTTCACTTGGAAATTCTTCTAAGTGTGGAGTTTTGGAACTTTATAATATTCCTCTAAAATCAGCCGAACTATGAAATCCGATTTACTCACCTGTTATCAGGAGAGACCTCAGTGCTTCATCTTTGAGCCCAGTACTGATCCTGAAAAGTAATTTTAACCGTATTTACCAGTAACTTGAATTTCCTTCCATAGGATATCATTGCCTGTTTTTTGCTGAAAAAGTTTCTAAGTGTCGATTTTTGAAACATACAAATATTCCTCTAAAATCAGCCGAACTACGAATTCCGATTTACTCACCGGTTATCAGGAGAGACCTCAGTGCTGCATCTTTGAGCCCAGTACTGATCCTGAAAAGTAATTTTAACCGTACTTACCAGTAACTTGAATTTCCTTCCATAGGCCAACATTGACTGGTTTCACTTGGAAATTCTTCTAAGTGTGGAGTTTTGGAACTTTATAATATTCCTCTAAAATCAGCCGAACTACGAATTCCGATTTACTCACCTGTTATCAGGAGAGAACCCAGTGCTGCATCTTTTAGCCCAGCACTGACCCTGAAAAGTAATTCTAACCGTACTTACCAGTAACTTGTATTTCTTTCTGTTGGAATCCATTGTCTGGTTTTCAGCAGAAAAGTTTCAAAGTGTCGATTTTCACAAACTACAAATATTCCTTAAAAATCGCCTGTATGACTTAAACGCATTTTTTCAACTGTTTACAGGAGATGCACCAGTGCTGGATCCAGGATCCACCACTGAGTAAGAAAAAGTAACGATAACACTACTTACCTGCAAAGTGAATTTCCTCCCATAGGATAACATTGGTGATTCTATGTGAAAAAGTTTCTAAGTGTCAACTTTTAAAATACAATAATATTCCTATAAAATCACTACTGTAACCAAAACGCTTTTACTCAACTGTTTACAGGAGATGTCCCAGGACTGAATCTAGGATCCAGTCCTGTGGTTAGAAAAGTAATCCATAAAGTAACTAATTGCATTTAACTAGAAATTCACATTGAGCTCAATGTTGCATTGTGTTTGAAATTGTGTTGCCCATTGCAACAACTGTAACTACTGTACTTAAAAGTCTATTGCCTATTTGCAAAGTATTTAAACTAAAGTAATTCATTCTGAGAAAGTATATTTTGTAATGTAATGTATAATGTAATTACAATGTAATTTAAAAAATAAAATATGTAAAAATAAATAATTTAAAAAAATGTAGTAAATCAGTATAAAAAAATATAAATTCACTGAAAAAAACCGTAGGTTTCAGACATGTTATAGTTAGGAATTAGCATTTAAAAAACCTTTGAAATTCACTGAAAAAACCATAGGTTTCAGGCACGTTATAGTTAGAAATTAGCATTTAAAAAACCTTACAAATTCACTGAAAAAACCATAGGTTTTAGGGACAGTTATAGTTAGTTGGACATTGCACTCGTACAAAACCCGTGAAATTCCCCGTTATAGTTAGTTCAGCTAACTATAACTCGCGCCCCGCAATGCACTGCTGATGACGTCACATATTACATCACTCATGACATGGTCAGTGACATCACTGATGACATCACTGATGACATCTCAAATGACATCACTGATGACATCACTGATGACATCATCCACGTGATAATCTGATGCACCTCCTCACACCCTAATATAACCTTTGATACACCCACTCTAAATTACAGACTGCCATTCGCAAAACCATAGACACTCCAACACCAATAACTACATACCCACTCACTGATTCTTAGGTCTACACACACATCCACTCACTCACCCGTACAGTCACTCATACTTACGGTCACTCAGCACAGGACTATCATATGCACTCATACTCCTATATAGACACTCAAACACCGCCACTCATCCATAGAGGTACTCACACACCTAGTCAGTCATGCAAATAATTAAACACACTGCCATTTACTCACCTATACAGTTATACACACACCAGCTCACTTACTCATACAAATACTAGCACATTCTTACGCTCTTATACAATCACTGATACAAGCACACACTCATCCATACAGTCACTCTCACAATCACACACTCTCGCTTATAGCTATTTATATACTCCAACACACATATATACTGCCTTTCACATATGTAGTTACTCACACATGTACCACTGGGACATACATTCACTCACTAACACACTCTTACACACACTTACCCACCCAAACAGTCTATCACAGATGCACTCTTGAAACCATCCACCCAGTGAATCACCCACTCACACATCTATGCACAGAGTCGCACACACCCCACCCACACAAACACTCAGGCACCCATACAGATACTCAGACAACCAATCAACAACTCATATAGACACTCATGTAGCTATTCACAAACCCATGCAGCCACTTACACAGCAATAGACAGACGGATACAGACATTCACCCAGTTTAGTCACTAAACCATGCATTCAGTAAGATACGTTTAATCACTCACTTATAGAGTTAGTCACGCACCTACTAAATCATCCATACAGACACTTATACACCCACTCATTCTTCAATACACCTTTCCCTATATATATTAAAAATATTTAAACTTTACAGAAACACACAGTCACTGGATAATGTCATCAGTGATGTCATTTGAGATGTCATCAGTGATGTCACTGACCATGTCATGAGTGATGTAATATGTGACGTCATCAGCAGTGCATTGCGGGGGCGCGAGTTATAGTTAGCTGAACTAACTATAACGGGGGAATTTCACGGGTTTTGTACGAGTGCAATGTCCAACTAACTATAACTGTCCCTAAAACCTATGGTTTTTTCAGTGAATATATATATATATATATATATTCACTGAAAAACCATAAGGTTTTAGGGACAGTTATATAAGGAAATTCAAGTTACTGGTAAGTACGGTTAAAATTACTTTTCAGGATCAGTACTGGGCTGAAAGATGCAGCACTGAGGTCTCTCCTGATAACAGGTGAGTAAATCGGAATTCGTATTTCGGCTGATTTTAGAGGAATATTATAAAGTTCCAAAACTCCACACTTAGAAGAATTTCCAAGTGAAACCAGTCAATGTTAGCCTATGGAAGGAAATTCAAGTTACTGGTAAGTACGGTTAAAATTACTTTTCAGGATCAGTACTGGGCTGAAAGATGCAGCACTGAGGTCTCTCCTGATAACAGGTAAGTAAATCGGAATTCGTAGTTCGGCTGATTTTAGAGGAATATTTGTATGTTTCAAAAATGGACACTTAGAAACTTTTTCAGCAAAAAGCAGACAATGATATCCTATGGAAGGAAATTCAAGTTACTGGTAAGTACGGTTAAAATTACTTTTCAGGATCAGTACTGGGCTGAAAGATGCAGCACTGAGGTCTCTCCTGATAACAGGTGAGTAAATCGGAATTCGTATTTTGGCTGATTTTAGAGGAATATTATAAAGTTCCAAAACTCCACACTTAGAAGAATTTCCAAGTGAAACCAGTCAATGTTAGCCTATGGAAGGAAATTCAAGTTACTGGTAAGTACGGTTAAAATTACTTTTCAGGATCAGTACTGGGCTGAAAGATGCAGCACTGAGGTCTCTCCTGATAACAGGTGAGTAAATAGGAATTCGTAGTTCGGCTGATTTTAGAGGAATATTTGCACAATGGTGAAGGGAGGGGGCGGGGCCTGAGGTGACATCTGTGCAAACGCGCCCCGTGGCGCGTTTTAAGTTGGGGGATTAAGTCTCCTTGAATCATGAGGGTCCCTGGGGTCCAACTAGCCCACCCTGTACCTCCAGTATGCGCCAGAGAGCTGCGTTGCAGAGAGGTGTTCAGAGGCCACGCCCCTTTTTGCACCTCTCTGCAATGCAGCTCTGTGGCGCTTTCTGGACGTACCTGTTGGGCTAGTTGGCCCCAGGGACCCTCAGGATTGAAGGGGATTTAATTCCCCATCTTAAAACGCGCCACGGGGCCTGTTTGCACACATGTCACCTGAAGCCACGCCCTCCCTTCACCACTGTGCAAACGCGCCCCGTGGCGCGTTTTAAGCTGGGGGATTAAGTCCCCTTGAATCCTGAGGGTCCCTGGAGTCCAACTAGCCCACCATGTACTTCTAAAAGCACCACAGAGCTGCGTTGCAGAGAGGTGTAAAGGGGCGTGGCCTCTGTACACCTCTCTGCAACGCAGCCCTGGCGCATACTGGAGGTTCCTGGTGGGCTAGCTGGCCCCCATGGACCCCCAGTATTCAAGGGAAATTACTTCCCTTCTTAAAACGCGCCAGGGGGCGCGTTTGCAGAGTACTGCAGGGAGGGGCGGGGCCTCCGGCACGATGCCGGTCGTTTTTTTTTTTTCAAATTTTTTTTAATGGGAGGTGGTCTGTGTGGCCCCCCTTCCCTTGGCCACTTTTGGCCCCGGGGACCCCATCCCCGGGGCCTGAGCATTTAATTTTTTTTTAAATTTAAAAAAACAGGGAAGGGAGGCCGCGTGGCCCCCTTTCCTGGGCCTGTATTGGACCCGAGGACCCCATCCCCGGGCATGCCCTCGATTTTTATTTTTAATTTGGAGGGGGCTGCGTGGCCCCCTCCTCAGGCCATTTAAGGCCCCGGGGACCCCATCCCCCGGGGCCGGCCTTGCCCTTTTAAAAAAAAAAAAATTATTTGGGTAGGGGGCTGCGTGGCCCCACTCCCTGGCCACTTATGGCCCCGGGACCCCATCCCCCGGGGCCTGGCCTCTGGTTGGGGACTGTGGGGGGTCCCCAATCCCCCACAGTCCCGCCGGCTCCCCGTGTCCTACGGGAGCCGGCATTGCTTTCCACATGGGGAGCAGCTAACATGCTGCTCCCCATGTGGAAAAGCAATTGGGTTTGCATTTTGAAAGAGAGAGCAGGTTTCCTGCTCTCTTTCAAAATGCAAACCAAGTGCTATGACAGGACGGGAGCCGCGAGGCTCCCGTCCTGTCATAGCAAACTACAGTGTCCCGGGGGTTGGCACCCCGAGACACTGCAGGAGCCGGCCCTGGGGGTGGTGGTCCCCAGGGTCATCAAGGGCTCCAGGAGGGGGCCGCGCGGTCCCCCTCCCAACCATTTCACAGCCCTGGGGAGGTGGTGGTCCCTGGGCTTTGGGGTCCGTAACGGACCCCCATATTCAAATCTTTAGTGCCCTGGGGAGGTGGCGGTCCCCGGGGCGTGTGGGGGGCTGGAGTCCCCTCACACAGGTCAAAATCATTTTTTTTTTATAAAAGCCCCGGGGGGTGGCGGTCCCCGGGGCTGCGGGAGGGCCAAGAGCCCTCCCGCACCATTATTTTTTTAAAGCGCCGGGGGGTGGCGGTCCCGGGCTGGGGGCCTTAGAGGCCCCCACATTAAATTTAAACCCCCACCATGCCCCCGGGACTTGGCCCACCCGGGGGCAATTAACATCAAAGCGCGGAGACCGTGCTTCGATTTTATGTTTATCGGCGGGATCCGCGCCCCTGAGCGCATCCCGCCGATTTTTTTATTTTTTTAAATGCTTTTTTGCCCAGGGGTCCTTGTGGGACCCCCTGAGCAGACCTAGGGGGTCAGGGTGTTTCTACCCTGCCCCCTTTTGCGCTTTGCGCACTTGTTTCTGTCCCTCGGTTCTACCGAGGGACAAAATGGCTGCCAACACTTCCTGATTTGGAGTGTTGACAGCCACTTGACAGCCAATTAGCATACAGCTCGTGATCGGGAGGGTACGCGGACCCTACTCGTCCATAGATATATATGTGACTTTACTTTTGATTTTCTCAGGAACTACTGAACGGATTTACACCATTTAAGCAAAAGGCACGACACTGAACCAAGGGCTACCTCTTTGCCAAATTTGGTGTAATTCCGTTCAGCAGTTCGGGCTGTAGCTGCGACTAAAGGTTCCTATGGAAAAATGAATGGGGAAACGCGTTTTGGGACCCCCCTTTTTCTCGGCCCCCGCTTGACGTATCACCCCGAGACTTTCAGGATAGGAGCGGACCGGAGCGCCCCAACAAGTTGGAAACTTTCACGAAGATTCGTCAACCGGCGCCAACGTTATTTCAAATAGAATGTCGCGGATTTCCTATGGATAATAGGTCCTAACTATAACTATCTACTGGCGACCACCAGTAGATAATATATACATACATATATATACATACATATATATTTATATGTATATACACATAAGTATATATATATATATATATACATATATATATGTATATACACTTAAGTATATATATATATATATATATATCCATATGTAAAGTTGCCCCCAGATGAAGAGCCCACAGGTAGGTTTCTTTGCCATCAATTTTCTTGAGGTTGCAAGCCTGTCAAATCGGAAACCGGATAGCCATCAGATAACGCAGACGCGTTTCTGAATTGTTTCCTTCTTCATTGGCGATAAATATCAAAGTGAGACTGTTCTTTTTCCACCTTTGTACTCGATTCCCCCCCCAGTGGTAGTCCGTACTTGAGGTGGAAAAGGCAACCCTGCCAAGCGGGACTGCACAACCAACCCACTTGGGTGAGTGACTTACTATCACATGCAAACAACGAGACACGCTCACTGCAGCCAAACTATGAGAACCAGAAGGCCTGGAGGCCACGCCCACTGGGGCGGGAATCGAGTACAAAGGTGGAAAAAGAACAGTCTCACTTTGATATTTATCGCCAATGAAGAAGGAAACAATTCAGAAACGCGTCTGGCGTTATCTGATGGCTGTCCGGTTTCCGATTTGACAGGCTTGCAACCTCAAGAAAATTGATGGCAAAGAAACCTACCTGTGGGCTTTTCATCTGGGGGCAACCTTTGCATATGGATGTATAGCGGCTGGCCCGGCCGCGGAAGAAGCCCCACCGCATATCAGCGGCCCCATGGAGACGAGAACAGAAGTCACCAATTAGATGGGAGGTAGTCCGTACTTGAGGTGGAAAAGGCAACCCTGCCAAGCGGGACTGCACAACCAACCCACTTGGGTGAGTGACTTACTATCACATGCAAACAACGAGACACGCTCACTGCAGCCAAACTACGAGAACCAGAAGGCCTGGAGGCCACGCCCACTGGGGCGGGAATCGAGTACAAAGGTGGAAAAAGAACAGTCTCACTTTGATATTTATCGCCAATGAAGAAGGAAACAATTCCGAAACGCGTCTGGCGTTATCTGATGGCTGTCCGGTTTCCGATTTGACAGGCTTGCAACCTCAAGAAAATTGATGGCAAAGAAACCTACCTGTGGGCTCTTCATCTGGGGGCAACCTTTGCATATGGATGTATAGCGGCTGGCCCGGCCGCGGAAGAAGCCCCACCGCATATCAGCGGCCCCATGGAGACGAGAACAGAAGTCACCAATTAGATGGGAGGTAGTCCGTACTTGAGGTGGAAAAGGCAACCCTGCCAAGCGGGACTGCACAACCAACCCACTTGGGTGAGTGACTTACTATCACATGCAAACAACGAGACACGCTCACTGCAGCCAAACTACGAGAACCAGAAGGCCTGGAGGCCACGCCCACTGGGGCGGGAATCGAGTACAAAGGTGGAAAAAGAACAGTCTCACTTTGATATTTATCGCCAATGAAGAAGGAAACAATTCCGAAACGCGTCTGGCGTTATCTGATGGCTGTCCGGTTTCCGATTTGACAGGCTTGCAACCTCAAGAAAATTGATGGCAAAGAAACCTACCTGTGGGCTCTTCATCTGGGGGCAACCTTTGCATATGGATGTATAGCGGCTGGCCCGGCCGCGGAAGAAGCCCCACCGCATATCAGCGGCCCCATGGAGACGAGAACAGAAGTCACCAATTAGATGGGAGGTAGTCCGTACTTGAGGTGGAAAAGGCAACCCTGCCAAGCGGGACTGCACAACCAACCCACTTGGGTGAGTGACATACTATCACATGCAAACAACGAGACACGCTCACTGCAGCCAAACTACGAGAACCAGAAGGCCTGGAGGCCACGCCCACTGGGGCGGGAATCGAGTACAAAGGTGGAAAAAGAACAGTCTCACTTTGATATTTATCGCCAATGAAGAAGGAAACAATTCCGAAACGCGTCTGGCGTTATCTGATGGCTGTCCGGTTTCCGATTTGACAGGCTTGCAACCTCAAGAAAATTGATGGCAAAGAAACCTACCTGTGGGCTCTTCATCTGGGGGCAACCTTTGCATATGGATGTATAGCGGCTGGCCCGGCCGCGAAGAAGCCCCACCGCATATCAGCGGCCCCATGGAGACGAGAACAGAAGTCACCAATTAGATGGGAGGTAGTCCGTACTTGAGGTGGAAAAGGCAACCCTGCCAAGCGGGACTGCACAACCAACCCACTTGGGTGAGTGACTTACTATCACATGCAAACAACGAGACACGCTCACTGCAGCCAAACTACGAGAACCAGAAGGCCTGGAGGCCACGCCCACTGGGGCGGGAATCGAGTACAAAGGTGGAAAAAGAACAGTCTCACTTTGATATTTATCGCCAATGAAGAAGGAAACAATTCCGAAAGGCGTCTGGCGTTATCTGATGGCTGTCCGGTTTCCGATTTGACAGGCTTGCAACCTCAAGAAAATTGATGGCAAAGAAACCTACCTGTGGGCTCTTCATCTGGGGGCAACCTTTGCATATGGATGTATATCGGCTAGCCCGGCCGCGGAAGAAGCCAAACCGCATATCAGCGGCCCCATGGAGACGAGAACAGAAGTCACCAATTAGATGGGAGGTAGTCCGTACTTGAGATGGAAAAGGCAACCCTGCCAAGTGGGACTGCACAACCAACCCACTTGGGTGAGTGACTTACTATCACATGCAAACAACGAGACACGCTCACTGCAGCCAAACTACGAGAACCAGAAGGCCTGGAGGCCACGCCCACTGGGGCGGGAATCGAGTACAAAGGTGGAAAAAGAACAGTCTCACTTTGATATTTATCGCCAATGAAGAAGGAAACAATTCCGAAACGCGTCTGGCGTTATCTGATGGCTGTCCGGTTTCCGATTTGACAGGCTTGCAACCTCAAGAAAATTGATGGCAAAGAAACCTACCTGTGGGCTCTTCATCTGGGGGCAACCTTTGCATATGGATGTATAGCGGCTGGCCCGGCCGCGGAAGAAGCCCCACCGCATATCAGCGGCCCCATGGAGACGAGAACAGAAGTCACCAATTAGATGGGAGGTAGTCCGTACTTGAGGTGGAAAAGGCAACCCTGCCAAGCGGGACTGCACAACCAACCCACTTGGGTGAGTGACTTACTATCACATGCAAACAACGAGACACGCTCACTGCAGCCAAACTACGAGAACCAGAAGGCCTGGATGCCACGCCCACTGGGGCGGGAATCGAGTACAAAGGTGGAAAAAGAACAGTCTCACTTTGATATTTATCGCCAATGAAGAAGGAAACAATTCCGAAACGCGTCTGGCGTTATCTGATGGCTGTCCGGTTTCCGATTTGACAGGCTTGCAACCTCAAGAAAATTGATGGCAAAGAAACCTACCTGTGGGCTCTTCATCTGGGGGCAACCTTTGCATATGGATGTATAGCGGCTGGCCCGGCCGCGGAAGAAGCCCCACCGCATATCAGCGGCCCCATGGAGACGAGAACAGAAGTCACCAATTAGATGGGAGGTAGTCCGTACTTGAGGTGGAAAAGGCAACCCTGCCAAGCGGGACTGCACAACCAACCCACTTGGGTGAGTGACTTACTATCACATGCAAACAATGAGACACGCTCACTGCAGCCAAACTACGAGAACCAGAAGGCCTGGAGGCCACGCCCACTGGGGCGGGAATCGAGTACAAAGGTGGAAAAAGAACAGTCTCACTTTAATATTTATCGCCACTGAAGAAGGAAACAATTCCGAAACGCGTCTGGCGTTATCTGATGGCTGTCCGGTTTCCGATTTGACAGGCTTGCAACCTCAAGAAAATTGATGGCAAAGAAACCTACCTGTGGGCTCTTCATCTGGGGGCAACCTTTGCATATGGATGTATAGCGGCTGGCCCGGCCGCGGAAAAAGCCCCACCGCATATCAGCGGCCCCATGGAGACGAGAACAGAAGTCACCAATTAGATGGGAGGTAGTCCGTACTTGAGGTGGAAAAGGCAACCCTGCCAAGCGGGACTGCACAACCAACCCACTTGGGTGAGTGACTTACTATCACATGCAAACAACGAGACACGCTCACTGCAGCCAAACTACGAGAACCAGAAGGCCTGGAGGCCACGCCCACTGGGGCGGGAATCGAGTACAAAGGTGGAAAAAGAACAGTCTCACTTTGATATTTATCGCCAATGAAGAAGGAAACAATTCCGAAACGCGTCTGGTGTTATCTGATGGCTGTCCGGTTTCCGATTTGACAGGCTTGCAACCTCAAGAAAATTGATGGCAAAGAAACCTACCTGTGGGCTCTTCATCTGGGGGCAACCTTTGCATATGGATGTATAGCGGCTGGCCCGGCCGCGGAAGAAGCCCCACCGCATATCAGCGGCCCCATGGAGACGAGAACAGAAGTCACCAATTAGATGGGAGGTAGTCCGTACTTGAGGTGGAAAAGGCAACCCTGCCAAGCGGGACTGCACAACCAACCCACTTGGGTGAGTGACTTACTATCACATGCAAACAACGAGACACGCTCACTGCAGCCAAACTACGAGAACCAGAAGGCCTGGAGGCCACGCCCACTGGGGCGGGAATCGAGTACAAAGGTGGAAAAAGAACAGTCTCACTTTGATATTTATCGCCAATGAAGAAGGAAACAATTCCGAAACGCGTCTGGCGTTATCTGATGGCTGTCCGGTTTCCGATTTGACAGGCTTGCAACCTCAAGAAAATTGATGGCAAAGAAACCTACCTGTGGGCTCTTCATCTGGGGGCAACCTTTGCATATGGATGTATAGCGGCTGGCCCGGCCGTGGAAGAAGCCCCACCGCATATCAGCGGCCCCATGGAGACGAGAACAGAAGTCACCAATTAGATGGGAGGTAGTCCGTACTTGAGGTGGAAAAGGCAACCCTGCCAAGCGGGACTGCACAACCAACCCACTTGGGTGAGTGACTTACTATCACATGCAAACAACGAGACACGCTCACTGCAGCCAAACTACGAGAACCAGAAGGCCTGGAGGCCACGCCCACTGGGGCGGGAATCGAGTACAAAGGTGGAAAAAGAACAGTCTCACTTTGATATTTATCGCCAATGAAGAAGGAAACAATTCCGAAACGCGTCTGGCGTTATCTGATGGCTGTCCGGTTTCCGATTTGACAGGCTTGCAACCTCAAGAAAATTGATGGCAAAGAAACCTACCTGTGGGCTCTTCATCTGGGGGCAACCTTTGCATATGGATGTATAGCGGCTGGCCCGGCCGCGGAAGAAGCCCCACCGCATATCAGCGGCCCCATGGAGACGAGAACAGAAGTCACCAATTAGATGGGAGGTAGTCCGTACTTGAGGTGGAAAAGGCAACCCTGCCAAGCGGGACTGCACAACCAACCCACTTGGGTGAGTGACTTACTATCACATGCAAACAACGAGACACGCTCACTGCAGCCAAACTACGAGAACCAGAAGGCCTGGAGGCCACGCCCACTGGGGCGGGAATCGAGTAAAAAGGTGGAAAAAGAACAGTCTCACTTTGATATTTATCGCCAATGAAGAAGGAAACAATTCCGAAACGCGTCTGGCGTTATCTGATGGCTGTCCGGTTTCCAATTTGACAGGCTTGCAACCTCAAGAAAATTGATGGCAAAGAAACCTACCTGTGGGCTCTTCATCTGGGGGCAACCTTTGCATATGGATGTATAGCGGCTGGCCCGGCAGCGGAAGAAGCCCCACCGCATATCAGCGGCCCCATGGAGACGAGAACAGAAGTCACCAATTAGATGGGAGGTAGTCCGTACTTGAGGTGGAAAAGGCAACCCTGCCAAGCGGGACTGCACAACCAACCCACTTGGGTGAGTGACTTACTATCACATGCAAACAACGAGACACGCTCACTGCAGCCAAACTACGAGAACCAGAAGGCCTGGAGGCCACGCCCACTGGGGCGGGAATCGAGTACAAAGGTGGAAAAAGAACAGTCTCACTTTGATATTTATCGCCAATGAAGAAGGAAACAATTCCGAAACGCGTCTGGCGTTATCTGATGGCTGTCCGGTTTCCGATTTGACAGGCTTGCAACCTCAAGAAAATTGATGGCAAAGAAACCTACCTGTGGGCTCTTCATCTGGGGGCAACCTTTGCATATGGATGTATAGCGGCTGGCCCGGCCGCGGAAGAAGCCCCACCGCATATCAGCGGCCCCATGGAGACGAGAACAGAAGTCACCAATTAGATGGGAGGTAGTCCGTACTTGAGGTGGAAAAGGCAACCCTGCCAAGCGGGACTGCACAACCAACCCACTTGGGTGAGTGACTTACTATCACATGCAAACAACGAGACACGCTCACTGCAGCCAAACTACGAGAACCTGAAGGCCTGGAGGCCACGCCCACTGGGGCAGGAATCGAGTACAAAGGTGGAAAAAGAACAGTCTCACTTTGATATTTATCGCCAATGAAGAAGGAAACAATTCCGAGACGCGTCTGGCGTTATCTGATGGCTGTCCGGTTTCCGATTTGACAGGCTTGCAACCTCAAGAAAATTGATGGCAAAGAAACCTACCTGTGGGCTCTTCATCTGGGGGCAACCTTTGCATATGGATGTATAGCGGCTGGCCCGGCCGCGGAAAAAGCCCCACCGCATATCAGCGGCCCCATGGAGACGAGAACAGAAGTCACCAATTAGATGGGAGGTAGTCCGTACTTGAGGTGGAAAAGGCAACCCTGCCAAGCGGGACTGCACAACCAACCCACTTGGGTGAGTGACTTACTATCACATGCAAACAACGAGACACGCTCACTGCAGCCAAACTACGAGAACCAGAAGGCCTGGATGCCACGCCGACTGGGGCGGGAATCGAGTACAAAGGTGGAAAAAGAACAGTCTCACTTTGATATTTATCGCCAATGAAGAAGGAAACAATTCCGAAACGCGTCTGGCGTTATCTGATGGCTGTCCGGTTTCCGATTTGACAGGCTTGCAACCTCAAGAAAATTGATGGCAAAGAAACCTACCTGTGGGCTCTTCATCTGGGGGCAACCTTTGCATATGGATGTATAGCGGCTGGCCCGGCCGCGGAAGAAGCCCCACCGCATATCAGCGGCCCCATGGAGACGAGAACAGAAGTCACCAATTAGATGGGAGGTAGTCCGTACTTGAGGTGGAAAAGGCAACCCTGCCAAGCGGGACTGCACAACCAACCCACTTGGGTGAGTGACTTACTATCACATGCAAACAACGAGACACGCTCACTGCAGCCAAACTACGAGAACCAGAAGGCCTGGAGGCCACGCCCACTGGGGCGGGAATCGAGTACAAAGGTGGAAAAAGAACAGTCTCACTTTGATATTTATCGCCAATGAAGAAGGAAACAATTCCGAAACGCGTCTGGCGTTATCTGATGGCTGTCCGGTTTCCGATTTGACAGGCTTGCAACCTCAAGAAAATTGATGGCAAAGAAACCTACCTGTGGGCTCTTCATCTGGGGGCAACCTTTGCATATGGATGTATAGCGGCTGGCCCGGCCGCGGAAGAAGCCCCACCGCATATCAGCGGCCCCATGGAGACGAGAACAGAAGTCACCAATTAGATGGGAGGTAGTCCGTACTTGAGGTGGAAAAGGCAACCCTGCCAAGCGGGACTGCACAACCAACCCACTTGGGTGAGTGACTTACTATCACATGCAAACAACGAGACACGCTCACTGCAGCCAAACTACGAGAACCAGAAGGCCTGGAGGCCACGCCCACTGGGGCGGGAATCGAGTACAAAGGTGGAAAAAGAACAGTCTCACTTTGATATTTATCGCCAATGAAGAAGGAAACAATTCCGAAACGCGTCTGGCGTTATCTGATGGCTGTCCGGTTTCCGATTTGACAGGCTTGCAACCTCAAGAAAATTGATGGCAAAGAAACCTACCTGTGGGCTCTTCATCTGGGGGCAACCTTTGCATATGGATGTATAGCGGCTGGCCCGGCCGCGGAAGAAGCCCCACCGCATATCAGCGGCCCCATGGAGACGAGAACAGAAGTCACCAATTAGATGGGAGGTAGTCCGTACTTGAGGTGGAAAAGGCAACCCTGCCAAGCGGGACTGCACAACCAACCCACTTGGGTGAGTGACTTACTATCACATGCAAACAACGAGACACGCTCACTGCAGCCAAACTACGAGAACCAGAAGGCCTGGAGGCCACGCCCACTGGGGCGGGAATCGAGTACAAAGGTGGAAAAAGAACAGTCTCACTTTGATATTTATCGCCAATGAAGAAGGAAACAATTCCGAAACGCGTCTGGCGTTATCTGATGGCTGTCCGGTTTCCGATTTGATAGGCTTGCAACCTCAAGAAAATTGATGGCAAAGAAACCTACCTGTGGGCTCTTCATCTGGGGGCAACCTTTGCATATGGATGTATAGCGGCTGGCCCGGCCGCGGAAGAAGCCCCACCGCATATCAGCGGCCCCATGGAGACGAGAACAGAAGTCACCAATTAGATGGGAGGTAGTCCGTACTTGAGGTGGAAAAGGCAACCCTGCCAAGCGGGACTGCACAACCAACCCACTTGGGTGAGTGACTTACTATCACATGCAAACAACGAGACACGCTCACTGCAGCCAAACTACGAGAACCAGAAGGCCTGGAGGCCACGCCCACTGGGGCGGGAATCGAGTACAAAGGTGGAAAAAGAACAGTCTCACTTTGATATTTATCGCCAATGAAGAAGGAAACAATTCCGAAACGCGTCTGGCGTTATCTGATGGCTGTCCGGTTTCCGATTTGACAGGCTTGCAACCTCAAGAAAATTGATGGCAAAGAAACCTACCTGTGGGCTCTTCATCTGGGGGCAACCTTTGCATATGGATGTATAGCGGCTGGCCCGGCCGCGGAAGAAGCCCCACCGCATATCAGCGGCCCCATGGAGACGAGAACAGAAGTCACCAATTAGATGGGAGGTAGTCCGTACTTGAGGTGGAAAAGGCAACCCTGCCAAGCGGGACTGCACAACCAACCCACTTGGGTGAGTGACTTACTATCACATGCAAACAACGAGACACGCTCACTGCAGCCAAACTACGAGAACCAGAAGGCCTGGAGGCCACGCCCACTGGGGCGGGAATCGAGTACAAAGGTGGAAAAAGAACAGTCTCACTTTGATATTTATCGCCAATGAAGAAGGAAACAATTCAGAAACGCGTCTGGCGTTATCTGATGGCTGTCCGGTTTCCGATTTGACAGGCTTGCAACCTCAAGAAAATTGATGGCAAAGAAACCTACCTGTGGGCTCTTCATCTGGGGGCAACCTTTGCATATGGATGTATAGCGGCTGGCCTGGCCGCGGAAGAAGCCCCACCGCATATCAGCGGCCCCATGGAGACGAGAACAGAAGTCACCAATTAGATGGGAGGTAGTCCGTACTTGTGGTGGAAAAGGCAACCCTGCCAAGCGGGACTGCACAACCAACCCACTTGGGTGAGTGACTTACTATCACATGCAAACAACGAGACACGCTCACTGCAGCCAAACTACGAGAACCAGAAGGCCTGGATGCCACGCCCACTGGGGCGGGAATCGAGTACAAAGGTGGAAAAAGAACAGTCTCACTTTGATATTTATCGCCAATGAAGAAGGAAACAATTCCGAAACGCGTCTGGCGTTATCTGATGGCTGTCCGGTTTCCGATTTGACAGGCTTGCAACCTCAAGAAAATTGATGGCAAAGAAACCTACCTGTGGGCTCTTCATCTGGGGGCAACCTTTGCATATGGATGTATAGTGGCTGGCCCGGCCGCGGAAGAAGCCCCACCGCATATCAGCGGCCCCATGGAGACGAGAACAGAAGTCACCAATTAGATGGGAGGTAGTCCGTACTTGAGGTGGAAAAGGCAACCCTGCCAAGCGGGACTGCACAACCAACCCACTTGGGTGAGTGACTTACTATCACATGCAAACAACGAGACACGCTCACTGCAGCCAAACTACGAGAACCAGAAGGCCTGGAGGCCACGCCCACTGGGGCGGGAATCGAGTACAAAGGTGGAAAAAGAACAGTCTCACTTTGATATTTATCGCCAATGAAGAAGGAAACAATTCCGAAACGCGTCTGGCGTTATCTGATGGCTGTCCTGTTTCCGATTTGACAGGCTTGCAACCTCAAGAAAATTGATGGCAAAGAAACCTACCTGTGGGCTCTTCATCTGGGGGCAACCTTTGCATATGGATGTATAGTGGCTGGCCCGGCCGCGGAAGAAGCCCCACCGCATATCAGCGGCCCCATGGAGACGAGAACAGAAGTCACCAATTAGATGGGAGGTAGTCCGTACTTGAGGTGGAAAAGGCAACCCTGCCAAGCGGGACTGCACAACCAACCCACTTGGGTGAGTGACTTACTATCACATGCAAACAACGAGACACGCTCACTGCAGCCAAACTACGAGAACCAGAAGGCCTGGAGGCCACGCCCACTGGGGCGGGAATCGAGTACAAAGGTGGAAAAAGAACAGTCTCACTTTGATATTTATCGCCAATGAAGAAGGAAACAATTCCGAAACGCGTCTGGCGTTATCTGATGGCTGTCCGGTTTCCGATTTGACAGGCTTGCAACCTCAAGAAAATTGATGGCAAAGAAACCTACCTGTGGGCTCTTCATCTGGGGGCAACCTTTGCATATGGATATATATATATATATATATATATAAGATACAGGGTATTTTTAAGCATTGTTCCAGCTTAAGGCAGTCTCCAAGAATTGCCCGGTCAAAAGAACTTTCACACTTAGTCCAGATCTTGAGCCTTAATAAAAGTGGTTGCAGCTTAACAATATCATTAATATATCATAGTTCAGTTTCAGAATGACAAATATCAGTGCTAGTAGATGTTAACAATGTCAGCAATCTTTTAACAAACCCTTTTCAACCCTCTACAACTCAGGTTGGTTGCTAAATCCCCAGACACCAGTCCCATACGCTGCATTCGTGCAGCACTTTACCTTATATATTGTAATAAGCTCTCTGATAGGCTTGTTGCCTAACCTGGTCGCAAAGCTATAGACCTCCTCTGTGGTTTTTGCAAGAGCAGCAGCTCTGGTAGTTTTCAGTGGGCCGCAGGTAAGTTTATCATCAAACAATATCCCTAGTTATGGATATGAAGGAACAGTGCAAAGTTTTTTATTGCTCATCCTAAAGGCGACATCTTTATTCTTCCGAGAGCCAAAAACCATTATGTGGGTTTTTGCCTGATTGACCGTCAGATCCAAATTAGTCATAAAGCACAGAATTGGTTGAGCAGTCGCTGCAGGCCAAACACGGTTCTATCTATTGAGACCATATCATCGGCATAAATCAATGCCGGAACGCTGCAGTTACCCACTCACGGGCAATCAACATTAAGGTTCAATAATTGCTCTTCTTGGCCATTGTCATATAAAGAATAGAGAAAGGGTGCCAAGACACAGTCCTGGGATACACCTCTAGCACGTTTCAAGGGTTCAGTTTCCTCCCCCGGGGGGCCATACCTCACACTAGCAGTCACCTCTAGGTGGAGTTACCTCAAAATGTTTGTAATGTTCACCTCTACCCCTACATCTGTCATGATACTCAGAGCTTAGATCTATTAACTGAGTTAAATGCTGAACTCAAATACATAAATGCTAAATACACCTTTCCTTCCTTGGACACTGTATACTTGTTTATCAAAATATATAAATTAAGGCACTGCTCTACTGTCCCATGACTGGTGCGAAAGCCAAAATTGAAGCTTCGAGAGCACATTGTGTTCGCTCGCACAGGTTTGTATGCGCTCCAACAGAATCCTGCCCATTATTTTAGCAGTTGAATTGATCAGCGATATTTGACAATAGCACTGTGGGTTCCCCTTGAAGCCTTTTTTAAAAATGGGAACAATAATCTCATGCGACAAAGCCTTGGGGGGACCCATTATTAAAGAAGCCTTAAAGACGTTGGTCAGAAGGGGTGCTCACAAAGGCATATTTGCTTTAAAGAGGTCAGCTGGTATCCCATCTGGCCCAGGGGCTTTTTCTGCAAGGCATCTGCTGATTGCATCTATCACATCACTCAGTTCGAGTTCCAGTCCCAGGAGTGGCATGTGAAAAGACAGGGATGAAGAAGAAGAATCTGGAGAAGCACTAGATGAAATTGCCACTGTCTCAGCTGGAATGAAAACTTCCATAGAAGTAGGGCCTGAATATAACTGAGTAAAATGAGTGACCCAGACTTCTGTTAAAATCACTGTGTCAAGCACGGACTCCTGGGCTTTCTCAAAACAATTTTGATTCACCGTCTGACAAAAGGTTTTACTATCTTTAAGGTCACTGGCCTGTACTAAGGTGTGATAAGCTTCCTCGCTGATTATCTTTTTAAAGTCCCTTAAATCCTTCTTATACACCTTCCTACAATTACTCACCCACTCTAAATTCCGAGGGACTTCTTTGAGTGCTGCCAGCAGCTGATTGTGAGCCTTTGTGCAGTTAGAGTCAAATCATTTCACTTGCTTCCTATAACTGGGTCGAATTGTGACTGTGAGCATATCCCGTATCGTGCCACCGATTCTATCAAAGCTATTAATTAGCTCTGCCCCCTCTCCCCCCGATATTGATATTTTCACCACGGCACAACAAAACAGCTCATTCAAAGTGTAGCTGCCCACCAGCTTCTTGGCCTGAGATGGTCTTAGCCCATATGACCAAATCTCCACAACTTGCCTTGCTCACTTTTAGTAGATGAACATATTCTAAGAATCTCTGTGTTTAGAGTGATTCAAGGCGGTACTCTGATATTTTTACAAATTTCATGATCTGCCACCGTGGCTGAACCCTAAGCTATGCCTATACTTTCTGTTAAAGGTTTGGTGCATTCCTAATTTCTGTAGGTCCCTTTACATGGTAGTCATGATTCCTCAAATCACTTAAACTCATTTACTTTCAGAACGGAAGTAGTCTACAGTCATTGTTGCATCTAATAATCCCAGGTGTAACATCCATATGGGTTTTTGCTTTCAATGTTCTTTACGAACTCTAAATACATTTGGGAGTAAATTTAGAAAAGATTGTGCTGGTGCTATTTGACTCAAGGTAATGCAAAATGTAGTACCATGCAAGGCCCCATGCAACCATAGGCAAATCTGCCTTTATGTTTGATGTCAACCTCTTGCAAGGCTTAGTGAATAGAATGGTGGTCAGTGAAAATGTACTTTCATGGGTTCATTTTAGGTCTCACAATAGGTAGATTTGGCAGTCTGGGAGACCTAATGTTAGCAATACCTTAAATTGTGCATATAAGAAGTAGTGCAAGGCATGTGGCTTTGGGTCAACCTCCTCCAGCCATTGTCTCTTGTGTACTTTTGAAGGTTTGCTGTTGGTTGGAATGACTGTCCTTCAAGACCACAGCATTTCATGGACATTTACATTGTCCCATTACTGTTTTGGTGATAGGACTTTATAGTACTTGAACCAATCCATTATCCCGACGTCTCATAGGACACTCCCTGATTCCCTCTTACCCATCATCCTCACTCCTTTGCTCCCCTCACTCCATGCCTTTACTAGACTTACTCATCCCTGTCATCCATGCTCACTTCCTCACTACCACATACATCCCCACATTGTGCATCTACACTCGAACTCAATTTCTTTTAGTGTAGTACAGAAAGACTCAGCCATAGACCTCTGCTGACACCACACAGGAAAGTGCCTATTATTCTCTCCAATTTCTGCATGCCTGACCAAGCTACTCAATATGTGTTCAGGAAACATCAAAAAGCACTCACACCACCAGCATAAACATGCTGCAACACAACTTTGCAGTGGGACTGCAAGCCTACAAAGAAAGCCTTGTATGACCCTATAAATTGTTACAGATATAGATAAGCATGGAGAAGAACAATATGCATTTACGCAGCAGCTAAATTATGGTGAGTGGATTAAACAATATTTTACAGAAAAGGATAATGTTTACAAATATTGTGCTCTGGCTATAATTTAATTGCTACCTCAAAAATGAAAAATTGGTGAAAAAAATGTTATGCTTAAATACAAAGGATTATGGGTATGCAATTTCTGTCGTCCATCTCAATCACCATTCAATTTAATTTCTTTAACTTTGCCATCCCCAAAGCCATCAGTGGTGCAGCAGAACTAAGACCTTGGAAAGGCCCCAACTGTACCCGCTGCTATTTTGATCTAGGAAGGCTACTCCTCACTGTATGCTGGAATTTCTGACTAATGAACAAGCAGAAGGCAGAGAGATCAGCACTTGTTAAGGGAACAAGTTAAGAGTCTATACAAGCATTCAGTTTCCATTATCTTCTCAGCTGAGCTCAGCGCCCCAACCTTTAAAGGGTTGATATTTGCTCCCCTTACAATGGCAACTGCCTTTTTGCACGTTTACAAAAAAACACTAAAGAGCTATTGCTTGTTTAGCATATACATAGTTCGTACACGCAAGTGACTGGTAAAACCTATCAATATTATGTTGACTTCTTCCACAACAAATATGAGATGCATTTGAGGCCTTGATAATGGCTATCATCATCATAACTCAGCATTGGGATGTTATTGTGGACAATAGAAAATGATCAAACCCATTTGACTTGTGAAGTGACTATGCACATTTATACATTAAAGACATTCTCTCTCACCTAAAGAAAATAAAAGCACAGTTGAGTCATTTTTGCATCATTCCTTTCTGCTTTCAACAAAAGAAGACACTCAAGTGCATCTGGTTTGTTCATAATCCTCTACTATCCTAAGATTGAGGTGGCAGTGGTAGATGTCTAGGGAGCCTCTTATAATGGCCTGAGGCAGTGGTTCTTAACCAGGGTCTGCAACGCCTGCTCAGTGGGTCCTCTAATGTTTAGAAAATTAAACATTAGCAGTCTAATACAAAATACATAAAAAAGCTCAATTGAAAATAAAAAAAATTGAAAAGCTCTGTAAATTTGAAAAAAAAAAAATTGGAGGTTAAAAATGAATTTGGTATTCTTAGACTGGTTTGTGGGAGCAGGGCAACTATGGTAAACACAATATAGCATGGACAGTTGGTGGCCTCAATTGGAGCACTGGTATGTGCTGACATAGAGAGAGCATGCATTAGGAGCCAAAACAAAAAAAGAATATGCTAGATTCGAACATAACGCTTCAACTTTTTCAAATAAAACCAAAGTTTGAAAACCTTCTATCTTCCCATTACAATGTAAATTTTTGCTTATGTTTTGTTAATGTAATACATATATTATTTCATAATTTGTGTATTTGTTTGATGTATACTTGAGTCTGTATTTTGTATATTGTTTTGAGGTTCAAATCCAAAAAATTGGTTAAGCTGGGGTCCCCGGCTTCCAGTAAATATTCAGACTGGTCCCCAGAGGTAAAAATGGTTAAGAACCACCAGACTAAGATACTGCCTCCTGCCATGGCAAAGACTTGTATCTTACTCAAGAGACCTGTACTAACAGCTTAAGATACTGCAGCCTGTTACAGCAAAGACGTAGCTCTGTTTAAAGGACCTATAATGAAGGATTATGATACTGCTGCTGGTTCCTTCAAGAATTTGCATGTGACTCAACGATCTCTAGTATTGGTGGCCCAAGGTTATGCAGCCTGCAATTGGAAAATGCCAGTTGCAGTTTTTCAAGTGCATGAAAGAGTGCTTTTTCGAACAAAGTGAGACCTACTGGCTTTGCCAATGTTTCTCTTCTAAATGGTAGGGGTCAGTGAATATGTTTGAATGAAGAAATATCAGCGAGGGTTAATATCTCATATAGGGATCCAAAGAGAACTGCTCTTTCCCAACTTTCTCATCAAACTGAAGGTGTATAATTTCAAAATATCCCAGCTTTTTAAGATTACTGCCCATGGTGTTAAAGGAATATATAGACAAGACTCAGATTCTAGAGTTTCCACATAAATGCTCGAGCAACTGCTAAAACGTTTCTTTAACTTCAACATTGGATGCTATTAAATTAACACGAAACAGGAGTAAATCGATGGAGTAAATGCTCCCACATTTCCATACTTTTGCATGGCCTGCTTCCCGTGGAATTGTCCCTGTTCCTGTGAATAAGGATGTGGAACTAAGCGTCAGAGAAACAGTAAATTAACACTGTGATAGCAATCTCACTTTTCCTTTTGAGTTGGTTACTTAGATAATTGGTTGTTACTTTACAATTAACACATTATAATGTGCTGCGATTGGATCAACCGGCTAAGTTGATATGTAATTTACAAAGAGCACAAATCAGTGCGTAAGAAGGTTTATATCAAGAAAATATGTCCATGTGACTGCTGCTAAGTGAACCATATGCTGACTGATTTTTCAACAGAAGGTTAAGGCAAACTCCTTCTGCCTGTCACATGAAAGCACTGGACGGAATATGTGAGACTATTGGCTAATGTGAGGCCATCTATTTTTTTATGTCCCCCATGTCTTTTCACTCTGGACATCAATGCGTCTTATAGTTTTGATGTGGCTGTAAACTGACTAATGTTACGTTAAAATGTGTGATCCTTTTTCTCTATAAATTGACACACCACTCACTATTCATGGAAATATGTTTTCTCTTTGCGCAACCCCACTCCAGTTGCCAAGAGCATGGGAAGAGGTAAAGAAGGACCGAGTAGTCTACCTTCTAAAACTATAATGTTTTGTTTAACTTGCATATGTCCATGGAAGTCTTGCTGCAGAAACATATCTTCTGCTATTAAAATGTAGTGTGACATTTGAGTTGAAAAAGTAATCAGAACACATTCGCAACATACAGAGAGGCTAGTCTGAAGAGTCTACTGATCTGGTTAGATTTTTTTATCCTATACAGTGATAGCAGTTATGATATAGGGTATATATTCTTTGTGTAATCTGGTAAACAGTGTGAGATTCTGGATTGTTAAATGAGTGGGGAACACGGCATGTTTCTTAAAACAGAGTTTCAGTAAGAAAACCATAACCAAACCAATGGTAACATCCATTTTCCCAGGCAATTGTGTGTTTTTCATATTCAAGCAGCACCACGGAAATATTAGTGACATGAAACAAATCAGTAGAATTTCCAGGCCATGTTGGTAAAAGGTTTACTCAACAAAGCATGACCAAAATTACAGAATTGAGATTGGGAGTTAGGCAGCCGCGGCCCGTGCAGATAAGGGCGGTGGAGCGGTGGGGCGGTGGGGCAGTGGGGCCGGGTGGGGGGGTTTTCGACAGACGACGACGAGGGAAAATTAATTGTTTATTTAATTTCCCCTCGTAGTCGTCTGTCGAATCTCCCCCAAACCGGTCCCACCGCCCCACTGCTCTTACCTGCACAGGCCGTGGCTGGAGTTAGGAGAGTTGCAGGGATTCTGCTCAGGAACAGAACTATTCTTGGGACCATAGAACAACAGAATGTAGGGGACTGAGTCACCATACCACCTCAATATCTATGAGTCCGAGTCCAACTAGCTATAGTGCCTCATTTGCCCTCCTAACGGTTCTAGAGAGACAAGTGGTTTGGCACCCCAGAACACCACACTCCCGACCCTCTGAGGGATCGCGGTAACAGGGCATACCCTTTCGTGCTGTCACTCGTACTTGTTCACAATAAGATAAAAAAGAGACATAAGGGAAGTTTATAATGCTTATTTAAACTATTGTGCTCTACAATTATTAAACAGATACATGATAACAGGCCCTGTGCACACGCATTTAAGTTTTACAACACACAGTCAACGTTGTATGCGAAAGATGACAGGAGAAACGTTCTTCCGGTATTCATTTAATGAAGTGTTGATTCATTTGTCAGCCAACACGTGTTTCATCATTGGGTGTGTAACCCTTGACTTCTTCAGGGCTTATGACTGGTGATAATTCCGACCCAGCGGGTCCTACATGTCAATCCAAAACGACGAAATCACTTCTTTGTCAATCGAAAATCTTAACATTAAGGTGTTTATCAACGTGTATATGTTTCCCTCGGTATATTTAAATTAGTCAACAGTCCTCATCAAGTTGTAACCAAGCGTTGGTACCGCTTCCTGAAATCTACCGGTTTACTCGGTGCCGGAGTACAAGCCACGGGTGCACTCGCCTGAAGTTGGCTTGCGGTAAATGACACCGCGTATTCAGCACACAAGACTAAGATTTGTAGAATCAAATAAGGACCACTAACTAGTTAAGAAAATCGAGTACACGCTAGATACGCCTTAATTTGGAGCTGGTTCACTATGGATGACACCGCGTTTCAGGAAGCGGTACCAACGCTTGGTTACAACTTGATGAGGACTGTTGACTAATTTAAATATACCGAGGGAAACATATACACGTTGATAAACACCTTAATGTTAATATTTTTGATTGACAAAGAAGTGATTTCGTCGTTTTGTATTGACATGTAGGACCCGCTGGGTCGGAATTATCACCAGTCATAAGCCCTGAAGAAGTCAAGGGTTACACACCCAATGACGAAACACGTGTTGGCTGGCAAATGAATCAACACTTCATTAAATGAATACCGGAAGAACGTTTCTCCTGTCATCTTTCGCATACAACGTTGACTGTGTGCTGTAAAATTTAAATGTGTGTGCACAGGGCCTGTTATCATTTGTGTAAAACGGACTTGTGTCCACTACTGAGGGTTTAGGTGTTTTCCCTCACCTGTTGCACCGCACTGATATTTCCTTTTTCATTTACAATCACGAGAACAGGTTAGCGCCGTAGATACCCTGTGTTCAAGAACACCCCCTTTTCTCTTATTGCATTAAACAGATACATGTCAATAATGTCATCAACATGGTTAATAAACCATATACAATAAAGGCTCCTGTCATGTTATCTAACAGATCTGCCTAAACCCTCCCCTACTACTAAAGTAAAGTGGTTATAGATTATAGATCTCTGGGTTCGGTGGTAAACCCTGGACCCTAGCATACATAGGTGGATGTTCTACATCTTGGCTGACGCAGTGCTCTTGTCTCAGGACCTTCGCTCAGTAAGTCTATTGTTTTCCAGAACCCCTGTCCCTAGTTATATGACAAGATATGTGTATTCAAAACAGCAGCTGCATTCTCCTATGATGCCTAGGTGCTGGTGTCTGACCAGAGAAAATAACAATGGGCAATGTGGTTGGACCTTGCTTAGGCTGTTCAGACTAAATCCCAGGAAAATAATAAAATGTGAAAACGTGCTGTTTCTGTGTGAAAATACAATGTGACACAAAGCAAAAGTGATATTTAGTAACGGGTGCAATACCAAAATGGCCTACAATGTGCATAATTAGGCGAAGATAGGGAAAATGACCATGAGCCATGTGAGAAACACACAACAATTACATTAAAAAGAAAATGCCTTAAAACTCCCATAAAAGCAGAGTGATTGTAGAAGTCAATGTTACTCCTGGTGCCTTACCGAGCGTATTCACTGGAGACCCCTTTTTGCACCAAAAATGCACAAACAACATTTATCATTATAACGTTCAGGACCACACATGCCTAGAGGGTCAGGGTAAAGGTCAGATATGGTCCTGGTTGGTACTCTCAAATGCTGCCAATCTTTCTCATGCACTTTTGTGCGGACTTTGTCCATAGAACCAAGGAGGAAGCATAACTCTCTAACCCTGCTATTTCCTACAGGCAATAGTCACAGTTTCTTTGGATGTTGGAGTACCTCCTAGTTTCACATCCATTCAGGGCTGCAAAGGCATGTTAGAAGATGTTAGATTTGGGGGTCTCTAGTTGGCAGAGGTAGGTACCTTTGTCCAAATAGGGACCCTTGAGTCTAGTCAGGGAAAGTAGGTACACTCCTGAAATAACCCCTGCTCACCCTCTTGGTAGCTTGGCACGAGCAGACAGGCTTAGTTCAGAGGCAGTGTGTAAAGCATTTGTGAACACATACAGTAATCAAGTGACAACACTACAAATGGACACCACACAGGTTATATATTTATAAAAATAGGTATACTTTATATAGATTTATCACAAGACCATAAACGACAAAAATAATCCACAATACTGTCAAGAGTGCTTAGTTCTGATCAAAAAGGCTTAATTCAAGGTTCTGTGCGAGTCGGTAGCCTCCTCCGGCTACGGCGATGTCGAGAACAAACAGAGTCTAACAAATCCAGCTGACCGCGTCGAGACGGGCCAACACAGCGTAGACAGACTCGGTCACAGTACCTTTTACTTGAAGCGGCAGGCACGGGCGTGCGAGCCGGATGGCTGTTCGTCACGGTCGCGATGCAAAAATGGAAGCGTTGCAGGACGCGTTGTCCCTCGATGCGGTGCAGGCAGCGTCTCGTTGACGTCGTCGAGACGGAGTCGGTGAGACCAGGGCCGTGCGTTGCAGGGCGAGACGGTGCTTCGATGCGGTGCTTACAGGACACCGAGTCGGTCGTGAGAGTCGGTCACAGCTCCCTACCTCTGTAGCCACTGAAACAGAGTTTCCAGCAGCAATTCACAAAGGGGGTGAAGTCCAATGGTCCTGGGACTTCGGTCAGGGGGCAAGCTCTCTTCCAAGCCCTTGGAGATCCTTCACAAGTTGATGAAAGTCATAGCAAAGCAAAAGTTCCTTTCTCCTTTCTTTGGCAGTCAGGCAAACCACTGCAGGCCAATCCCCCAAGCAGCACTTCAGGCTTAGGGATAGTCTCTCCTCAGTTTCTTCTTGGTTCCGCTCCTCAGCAAAGGTTTCTTCTTGTTCCCAAAAGTGATCTAATCTCTTGGGATCAGGGTCCCAATATTTATACCCCAAAATCCTTTGTCCTCTGAGGGCAGAGGGGCCTTTGCCCAGTCCAAACCAGTTCTGGAGCACTCTGTTTACATGACTCCTTCTTTCCTTTCACAGTGCAGGGCAGAAACATCAGACGCCCCACAGGAGGTGGAGCCAGCATTGTGGAGGGAAAGCCCAGCCCTAGAGCACTTTGTTGACATGATTCCTTCTCTTCTTTCACTGTGCAGGGCAGAGACATCAGACGCACCACAGGGGGTGGAGCCAGCACTGTGGGGGGCAGGCACTGTCCTATTCAGGTCCCAGGTGCAACTCCTCCCACCCATCTAGATGCAGATCTCTCTATTCACCACTGGGCTGACTCATTCTGTCTCCTGGAATCCCCAGCCCTGTCACTCAAAAACACCAGACAAGGAATACACAACCTAGCAGAGGCAGGCTTTGGATAGTTAGACAAGAAAATACCTACTTTCTAAAAGTGGTATTTTCAAACACAGAATGTTAAAACCAACTTCACTAAAAGATGTATTTTATCATTCTGAGTTCAGGCATACTAAACTCGAATTTCCACCATGTTCCCTGAGTCAGTTAGGATTATAAAATGTAATAATCTAACTGCCCATTCTGGCCTATGGAGAACAGGTAGCCTTGCAATAGTGAAAAACGAAAATGGCTGTAATTCACTATTAGGACATGCCACACACACCAGGGCATGTCCTACCTTATACTTACAATGCACCCTGCCCTAGGGCCTACTTTAGGGGTGACCAACATGCAGTAAAGGGAAGGTTTAGGGCCTGGTAAGTGGGTGTACTTACCAAGTCGACATGGCAGCCCTAGGCTGCACACAGGCTCTGCAATGGCAGGCCTGAGACACACTTTACAAGCTGCTCCTGTGGGTGGCACAACCAGTGCTGCAAGCCCACCAGCAGCATTGGATTTACAAGCCCTGGGCACACTCAGTGCACCGTACTAGGGACTGACAAGTAAACCAATCATCCAATCATGGAGTCACTAATACACAACACAATTTATCATAGGGAGCACCTACACTTTGGCACTGATTAGCAGTGGCAAAGTGCCCATGAGCGTCTAGTCCAGCAAAAACATATCGGCAACAGTGGAGGCATTATGAAAAAATGGAAGGGAGACCCACGCCAAGGATGCCAGTCTAACAGAAGACATTTTATTTTAAACCACATATGTGAGCACCAAAATCTACATTTTAACCCATAAGCGCCATGTAACCTTCATGTACTGTATGCAATTCCTGAGCTACAGAACTTTGGCCATACATAAAGGTTAAAAAGGCAAATTTGGGTTATCGTCATCATATTTTGGGGGTCAGAACACACACATTCAAAAATATTTAGCAGTTTTGTCATGCCCAGAATCAAAATAGGTCAGTAATTCTAGTCTCATAAAAGTGACATTGGCCCATTGGCTACGCCTGTCACCCCCTTTAACGCCCCAAAGTTTAGCATTTAGGTGGCATCCCCAGACCCTGAACTTAGATTTGATTGACCTAAGAAGAGCAATGGATAAGAAGAGCTGCTGACCCGAGAACCGAAGACCTGCTGCAGAAAATTGGCACCAAACCTTGCTGGCTGCTTTCAGAATTCAAAAATCGTGGTGTGCTGTCTCGTCCTGCAACTGTGAGGCCTCCAAGAACCCCGTAGCACCTCAAGCCTTCAACCAATTGCCGAGAACCTAGGGTCTTCTAAAATTCACATTTCTCTAATTTTGCATAAAGTGAATACTTCCTGAGTCGAAGTGACACTTCCTTGACTTTTCTTTGATGTTCTTCCACAAAATTAGAGAACATTTTAATGTTATTATAAATCTCTATGACCTCTTGTTTTAGGATATCCCTGAAGATGTAATTGTATAGGTGTTGGAATGAGGCAGGGTTGTTACTTAGGCAGGAAGGCATGACAAAATACTCAAAATGGCCATACCTGATGTTAAAGGAAGTCTTCCACTTATCACCTGCTCTGATCCACACTAGACTGCATGCCCAGTGCAAATCCAACTCAGTGAAGACCTTGGCAGATTTGATCTATTAAGACTGAAATCAAAGGTAAGGGATACTGGTTGTGAATAGTGTTGTTATTTAATTCACGGTAACCTATACAAGGCATCTAAGACCCATCTGATTCAGGAATGAAAAACATGGGGGCCCCACTAGGAGAACTCGAGTAATCAAATCAAATATTTTTTATTGTTTTAGTTAGTTAAAACCATAACAATGTGCTCGTAAAATTAGTTAAACTGTTTTAAAAGAAGCATATGCACATTTTAAAACGTCAGTTGTCAATAGTGCGATGGTTATACAACTCATATAAACGTTTGAAGGTGACGAGGTATGATAAAACTGTAAAACAAGTAGTCTATTTTGTTTGGGACAGTCTCAGAGGGGTCTATTAGGCTTACCCCCTCAGTTCATTGTACTTATTAGGTGTTATTATGATACAATAAAATCAGGCTGGGGCAGAAAATGGGCCGTTGTTTGAGACGTGAACTCTGAGGTGCTATTATGTGTTTCCCCTCAAGCCAAGCTTTATTAATTTGTCATACAGAGTTAGGAATTTTTCTAGGCTACAGTTGAGCTGTGGATCATTTGGATCTAGTCATTTTAGTATTGCCGATCTAAAAGAGCGAATGCCCCTTATGTTAAAATGTTTTTTCAGTAACAGACTAAATGGTTTTAAAATTGGACAGATGCAAATTAGGTGAATGAAGTTCTGCTTCAGTGCTCCACAGAGGCTGCATGATTTTGTGCCTTTGTATTGCCAGCTTGGTAGATCCACATTTGATGGGATTGAGCTAAGACGTAGTGCTAAAAAATTTGTTTTTAAATGTGGGGAATGCGTCTGTCCTAAATAAGTTGCAGGTTGCAGTTTAGTGTACGATTGCAAGACCATCCTTGTGTGTGCTCGCTTGCTTAATCTTATTTTATCTTCTATTAGCGAATGCATTATGGCTGCTTTTTTTAGGGGTTGTTGGAAAGAAGAAAATGGAAGATTCAATTGCCAAAGAACTATAGTATTTGTGAGTTTTAGTGATGATCACAAGTACTTAGTGTAAACTGACTGGGGATCATCGTCTAGGGCCCTTCACAATGAATTTTGCCTGTTGGACCAGATTTTGTACCATGTTTTTATTTTTATGTATCTTCTTTGTACATGCTGCTGCTGCTGCAACACAAATTCCAATCTCACCTGCGCCGGAGAGGAGTTGCTGGGTAAAGAAAATACTATCTTGTAGGCCCTTGTTTGCAAAGCATCCAAGGTTGCCACATCTTTTCCACACTGGATTTCACTTGCGAATGCCACTGTGGGCAAGAGTTTTGCTTTGATGACTGCTAACAGCGGGATAAATGAGGGACCTTTTAGATTTCTTGCCATTGGGCAGAAGGCAAATATTAGCCTGTTTCCTTTTTTTGTTTGGGTCTCATTATGTTTTTGGAAAGTGAATCAGGTATCCATAAGCACTCCCAAATACTTGTAGCTGCTAACCACTTCCAGGTCTGTATTGCTTATTTTGAATGGCAGAGTACTTTATAAAAGCTTTCTTTAGGTCTTCATCAAGATATTTCTTAAATACTTGATCTTCCTTGATCGTTAAAGAATAAATCCTTCCATGAAGAATCACTTCTAGAGGAACCCCATCAATAGTACTAAGATGCTCCCTATCTAAGAGGTGGCAGGAAGTCAGTTTTATTAAAGACATCAGCAAAGTCTTGATAAATCTCTTGAATGAGAGATAACAATAGATCCTCCTGTTGCAATGCCAAGCATGTGAAATGTTGTTGTTTCTGAAGCCATCCTCTCGGAAGGCACTCTTCTAGGCAGTGTTTGGAGAAGAATTCAATGATATGGGTCTTCCAATCAATGATCAAATTATGGATTTTCAACCACTATGTTCCCAGCACAATGGGAAAAGATGGGGCATCAATCAAATCAAAATTCAATGATTGCAAATGACCTTTAGAAAAGTCTTTCAATTCTTCCGACAAGTCATTAGAATAGGCAGATACCGCAGCTTCTCCACCTTCGCCAGACGTTGCTCACATAGCAGATGATATATTTAGTTCCCTGATTCAAAGTGAGCAGATTAATAAAGGCAGACTGCAATGTGTGTTTTCAGGGACAAGATACTGCAGAACTATTGAAAATAGTCTGAGTAATGCCTTAGCAATGGGCTATCTACATCAATTAAGGATGTGGCCCAGGTTAGTGCATCTTGGGACAAGTGAAGTATGTTGACAACTAAAAGGCACCCTGTAAGGGAACAAGCAGATGATGAAGGTTAAACAGTGGATTCCAGCTCAAGGAATTCATGGAAGGTGAAAAGTTCCTGCTACCAGTTAAAGGTCACCCTGCGCCATAGTTGTGTCGCATGTACAGAGCACCAGAGTAGCAGGATAAGAAGACAAGTGGTTGGTAATAGATTTAAATATGCAACAGCAGTAAAATGAAAAGGTGTATTCCACTCTTTAAAAAAAACACCTTCCACCAAATACAGATATTCCCTTTGTATCCTAGCATGGACAGGTTAGGGGGAAGTGCTGCAATTCTCAGTAGAGTTTTTATTAGAGTGGTATATGATGTCTTGAAATATTTTCTATCTTGCCATATTGTTGGTGAGTGGGAGGACAATGCACCATGCCACAGGAAAATGTTGCCACTACTGTGGGTTTTACAAGCTAAATAGGTAATAATGTGGACAACTAAACTGATGGTACCCATTTTTGCATTTGGGGTGGGAAATGCTTTTTAGGTCTTAGATACTACTTCTCTGCTTCAAGCCTGTTTGTATTACTTCTGTAGCTTCAATAATTACCATTTGCTTTACATGGTGTTCCCATTGGGCTGGCAACACTCTTAAGTTGGTGCTCCTTATGATTTTTTATTACTGGAAATTATTATGTGGTGTGGTTTCAAGACCTCACCATATAATTATGTCACAATCTCTATCAGGTCCAGTTACGTTCTTTAAGAAAACCTTGAGCTCAGTCCTGGGTAGCTGTGGCACAGAGCAGTCAGGGTTAGTTAAAAGAAAAAGTGTAAAGCATTTAAGAGTACCAAAGTAGTTAATACATAAGAGACACAATGCATTGCAAATCTGAAACTAATTTATATAAATAGAGTGTATTGTTATCATAATTCAGAGAACAAAATGACAAAAACATGTCGAGGGGAACGAGAGATATGATTTTTAAAGGTAAGTAATAGAATGCAGCTTTAATCTATTCGATGCGATCAAGCGTTGCAAGTGCTTACTAGCCAACAGGCTAAAACACCTGTTAGAACCCTCTTGGACTTGCCACATCAGGTTGGGGATAGTCACAGAGACCACTCAGGTCCATGGAGATGGGTTAGCTGTCATAGTCAGCAGTCTTAGGGTCCTATTGTATCCTGTGTTCTGTAATGCATTCTTCCCTAGTGCTCCACTCCTTGCTGCTCAGCTAGTGTGTGAGGTCATTTAGAATGTTGGGAGTGTTTGTGCTTGGATGAGTGAATAGTTGGAGTGAGTGGGCTAAGCAGCAGTGATGCTGCTCCTGGTGGGGCTTACTTAACAGCTTACTTACCATCTTACCAGTTGCCTGTAGCTGACTGTAACTGAGTCTTAATAAACCTCTTCTTATACCTTACCCAACTGACTACTGGATTTCTTGACTACAAGTACTTTACTCTGTTTACAACACTGGCGACGATCAAGGAAAGAAACCACATGTAAGGAACAAGGTGTAGAGTTACGAGATCTACAGAGGAACTACAGAAGAAACTAAGAGATAAATTCAGAGTCAAGACAACGAGGCCTGAAAGAAACAGGATGCCCTGATGCCACAACAGTGTCCTTTTCATCGGACAACCCACAGTCTGGGTGTGTATTTGCTATTTACGTGGATTGATGCCATTCACATGAGTTGGCAGGTTTAGTTGTAGTGCACCTGCAGTGTTTGGGTGCTTGAGGGAACCGGCAGCAATTATTGTGCTGGAACTGCCAGCATTTCTTTGGAACCTGAACTTTTAATTTCAATGCTGCGCTTCATCCAGGAGATTGTCATTTGTGGGCAAGACTTCAAACCACATCGTAATGTAAGTCACCTGCGCAGGTAACTCAGGGACTAGATTTTGGGCATTTGTATGGTTTTGGTTGTGGTCAGTGTCAGCACGAGCACCATAGTTACAAAGCATACGGCAATGTTTAAATTACAACATAAGCAGCGCGTGAGTGACGTTGGACTTGCTCACCTCATAGCCGGCACACATGCGCGAGGGTGTTGTTGTGCTCATTGCATTGAGGAGTGTGTGCCTTGGAATCATGGAATTGCGGTACAATGTAGGAAGCCGCGTGTGAGTGCATTGTTGCCGTGATGACTGCTGGGAGGCTAACAACTAGGCCACTGATCAGTGCAAAGGCCCAGTGCGCATGCGCACTTCTCACTGCGGTGATTGCGGGAGATCAACTCTGGACCCCGGTCTTTCAGGAGGAAATGCTCCACACACACATCTTGAATGTGCACTCCTGTCACTGATGGTGAACAGGAAGTGGATTCCATTGCGTACTGGAGCTTAGAGAAGCGTAAGAGCTGCAACAAGGTATTTCAGCAGTGAAGATTGAAGTTGTGCTGCACTGTGGAGTTGTTTCATGCGGATCAATCTTTACTGCTCCTCCGCGTCAGGAAATGAAGTTGCAAGGAGATGCGTGGAAACAGGAAGCTTGTCTGCAGCATTGGCATTTTATGCGGGTGTCCAGAGGGCCATGAGACTGCCACGTGTTGTGCTAATGAAGCCGGTGAGGGTGAAACGTTTCAAGTATCCAGCATTTGTGAGGAACTTCGGGTGAGAGATCGCTCACCGGTGAGAAGGACTAATCACCTGCCAGAGAGAGAATGTTTTTGTATTGCTGATATATTTTTGGAATGTTTAATGCTTTACATTCTCGTTGGTTATGTTGACTATGTCAATGATAGTCTTGATTTTCTCCTGGCGCATGTGTGTGGATATTCACTATCGGTTTGAGTGTGTTTTTAGATGAATTCTTGATTTGGTTGCCTTAGCATATGTCTATATTGGTTGCATGAGTATGTGTGGCTATGGCATTCTGAAAGTTTTACCTGAAACACTGGGTTAAGGGTGTTGGGGCAGTGTATAAGCACAAGGTTGTCCATCCTTCCTAAGGGGTAAGGGTGTAGGTGCTGTGTTTAGGACCAAGGTGTTCACCCTTCCTAAGGGGTTAAGGGTTTAGGGCAGTGTGTAAGCCCAAGGTTGTCCATCCTGCCTAAGGGGTCAAGGGTGTAGGTGCAGTGTGTAAGCCCAAGGTGTTTACCCATCCTAAGGGGTTAAGGTGCAGGGCAGTGTGTAAGCTCAAGGTTGTCCATCCTTCCTATGGGGTCAAGGGTGTAGGGGGCAGAGGGGAACCCAAGGTGACATGTTGGTCCTTATGTGTGACCATGTTGTTGTTAGTTCTGTGAAGATTCCCTGTGTGTGGGAATGAGGGTAGAAAGATACCTGTGCGATGATGCCATGTGAGTGTGGCAATGTGGGTTGAGAGACACCCAGATCGAAGATGCCCTATGAGTGTGGCGGTGTGGGTTGAGAGACACCCAGTGAGAAGATGTCATGTGAGTGTGGCGATGTGGGTCGAGAGACACCCAGTGTGAAGATGTCCAGTAATTTAGGAGATGTGGGTTGAGAGGCACCCAGTGCGAAGATGCCATGTGAGTGCAGTGTGGGTTGAGAGACACCCAGTGCGAAGATTCCTTTTTTATTTATTTTTTTATTTTCAGCCACAAAAGAAAAACAAGATACATTATACATTAAAAGCACGCAACAAAAAAAAAACATCTATAATTCAACATCTTTCAAACCCCCTTCAACTTGACAACAATTATTATAGTTACAGTTACCGCAGCGGCTGAGCTGTCATCGTGGGCCCCTTTATATTATTAGCTAATAGGTTAAAGCATGGGAGGAAACAACAAGAAATCCTACAAAGCTGAAATCAAAAGAATTATTAACCGATTCCCAGCCTGTTGGCGATAACCCTACGATCTTTTTTAATCCAACTGGTCATTAGCCCCCAGATCTGATGGCCTTTCTCTTTCGCCCGCCACCCCTTACATTTATATAAAGCCAGCTCCTGCATATGGATAGATAATAGCCTATGAAGCCAGGCCATATATGACGGAGGTTCATTATCCTTCCACCTTGTAGCTATTAAAAGCCTGGCGACTGCTGTTGTAATAAATATAAAATCCCGATGGGGTCTTGACAGCTTAGCTCGATTATCATATCCGAATAGCATCATGGGTGCGGTAATAATAATCGCTTGATTGGTTACTTCTTGCCAAAATTCCTCAATCCCACTTTTTAACAAACTAAGAGAATTACATGAAAAAAACATATGTATGCTATCTGCCGGGCCCAAACCGCACCTTGGACATTCATCCGACTCTCTTTTCCCCCATTTAAACAACTTAGCTGGGGTAAAATACAAATTAAACAAAGTTTTATAATGCTGCGCCTTTAAATTGGCTGCCAGAAAGATATTTACGCCCAATTCCAAAGACATATCTAGATCAACCTCTGCATCACCTAATTTTTCCGCCCATCTAGTCTCTACTTTACCGAGATCATCCGGTAAAGTCTCCATTAATATATTATAAATATCCCCGATCCGGGCACCTCCATAATATATTTTATCCAACATTGCTATAGGTCCTAGATCAAATAACCCCTTTCCAAATTTTTAAGGCATCCTTTAACCTGTATATATTTAAAATAAGTCCTTTCCGCAATTCCAAATTTCTCAACCAGGTCCGGGAAAGTAACTATCTGACCTCCATTGTTATACAGACAGGCAGCATGTAATATACCTGCCTGTTCCCAGTCCCTGGCCATACCATCCATTATTTCGGCGGGAAACAGTGATGACCCCCATAGTGGAGAATATCTATTAAGTTTGGGGATTCTCAGAATCTTATTTGCCTTAACCCAGACTGATCTTGCTGCTTTAATACTAAGAAATCGTATGTTCTTATAATACCTAGACTCCCACTGCCTAAGAAAGAGTCCTATTGCTTCCCTCCCCATAGACAGCTGATATATAGAAGGCAGAGAGTCCTCGCGTCCCACCCCGTCCTCTGCTAACAAGGTGCCCATCTGTTGTAGGGAGGCTGCCCAATAATAAAAAAGCAGATTCGGGGCAGCCCAGCCTCCCCTCTCCCGTGGGAGGGTTAATGTTTTCAAAGCACGTCTCACTTTATGATAATTCCAAATAAAGTTTGAAAACATAGTATCCATCCTCTGGATTATATCATACGTGAGCTCTAAGGGGACTGAGCGAAATAGATACAAAATTCTGGGGAAAAACTTCATTTTTAGAACATTAACCCTGCCCACAATAGTTAGTTGTAGCCGATCAATCCGCCGAAGCTCCATACTAATATCTTTCAACATAGGATCAAGATTAATAGCCCATAGTTGAGCCAGATTAAAGCTAATTTTAACCCCCAAATAGACGGCAATATCCATCTTCCGCTGATCTTGAAATGAACATTGTCCTGAGCAGATTATCTGAGTCTTACCCTTATTTAGACGATATCCGGACCAGCTCCCAAACCTCTCTGCCACCTCCCCGATCTCTCTAATTGCCGATTCTGGTTTAGATGTAATCACCGCGATATCGTCCGCGTAGGCCAAAACCTTTGTCTCGTAGCCGTTAATTCGATATGGTTCTATTGCCGGGTTTAAAATTAGCTGGGCAACCAGAGGATCGATATATAACGCAAGAAGAATCGGGGAACAAGGACAGCCCTGCCTGGTCCCCCGTGCTACCTGTATTATCCCAGATATATCCCCCATCACTCGAACCCTTGCAGTTGGATTACAGTACATTGCCCGTATTGCCGTGATTAGCCGTGGGCCAAACCCTCGTGCCGCCAGGATTTCCCATAAGGACTGCCATACCACCCGATCAAATGCCTTTTCGGCATCCAAGAGGATCACAGCCAGATCATCTCCCCTGACTTCTGCTATATCAATCAAAGAAATCACACGCCGGATATGATCCGTAGTACCCCTACCGGGTATAAAGCTGTGTTGCCAAGGAGAGACTAATCTGGCTATGATCCCCCGGAGTCGATTCGCAAGAATCTTTGAATACATTTTCGCGTCCGAATTTATTAATGAGATAGGCCGATATGACCCCGGTAACTCCGGAGGTTTCCTTTTTGGGGAATATTACTATCTCAGTGTCTTGCCACGATTTTGGCGGAATCCCATGATATTGTACATCGAGGAATAGATCTTGCAATATTGGGGCTAGGATGGATTGGAGTGCCTTGTAGATTTCTACTGGGATCTTATCGGGGCCGGATGCTTTCCCCAAAGCCAAGCTATTTAGAGCAGTCACGGTTTCTTCAATTGAGATTTCCTTTTCCAATTCCAAACAAATTTCTGGTTCCAAACTATTAGATCCTAAATAATTCCACATATTTCCCCCGTTTGTTGTTCCACTATCATCCATCTGATATAAATTCCTATAAAACTGCTCAAATACCCCCATAATCTCTGCCGCGGTGTTAACCAATTGCCCTTCGGGGTTCTTTATTTCCCTATAAGTTTCTGTGAATCCCGCTGCCTAATCCTATGGGCTAAGAGTCTACCAGATTTTTCCCCATACTCATACCTCTCCTTTAGATGAGCCTGATAAGCCTGGGCAGCTTGTACCTGAAATATACTATTAACTTCAGCTTTAGTTATGGCTAATTCCTCACTGATCTTCTTTACTCTGTCCAGCTCCCCCTGCCCTAACCTTTCCATCTGTTCGATCTCTTGTTGTGATAGTTTCATCAGAAGAGCCTCAATATGCTCTTTACGTTTTTTCCGCAATTGACCTACATAACCTATCACTTGACCCCGAAGAGTAGCTTTAAATGCGTCCCACACAACTGCGCGTGAGGCACTAAAGCGATTAGCATCCCAGTATTCCTCAGCCCAGTGCTTAAGAAATTTCAAAGAATCCTCATCAACAGTTAACTTCCTATCAAACGTCCATGGGCAGGGTCTCTGCTTACTGCCTTGATATACAATTCCCAACATTAACGGATTATGATCCGAAAAAATTCTAGGCAATTTAGCAATCTCTGCCTCCCCAAGAATATGAGTCGAAGCCAAAAAGTAATCCAGGTGCACACTCTTCTGGTGGGAGTATGAAAAATATGTATAACCCGGGTCCTTCCCCTTCTTAGCCTGCCAGATATCCACTAGCCCATGGGTACTTTTTAGTGTATTTATAGCTCTGTTAACCTTTGGTTTCCTCCCCGTGTAGTTTATGTCTGCCCCGGATAGGGTCCCTGTGGGAATATTAAAATCTCCGCAGAGGATTAATGGGGCCGGCCATGTAGCTAACTCTATCTCAAGTTCTTCCCAGATTTCTGGGTCATCTTGATTGGAGGCATAAATAGTCCCAATTGTTAATCCCGCCCTTAATGAAACAATTGCCCATCGACCCCATTTATCTGCTAAGATGCGTTTCCCAACCCCAAGATATTGTTTGATAAATATCGCCACTCCTCTTGTCAAGGATGTCTGTGAAGAGCAGACCGCCAGCTCATAGCCCCGAATTTGTAAGACTGCCCGGTTATTCCATGAAATATGGGTTTCTTGTAAACAGATTACTCCTGGACTAATATAACGCAATATTTCATAGATCTTATCTCTCTTAGCCCTGTCATTTAACCCAGCCACATTAACGGTACATATTGTTAGCTTATCCATACCCAACTACTTGAAGTAACCGACTATATTGTTCTATAATCCTAAGTCTATCACTCTTTTTTTACCTTTTGCGTGCTTTATACATCTTATCTGGCTTTTTTCCCCCCCGCCACACCCCCCTCCATGTCCTCCCTCTCTCCTCCCTACCTCCCGTGCCCTGCATCTCCCCCTCCTTCCCCCTACCCCTTGAAAGCAACTAGAACCAAGGTCTAGAAGGCGATGAAGCAGCGTGGCACCGTGATCCCGAACACACACCCCCATACACCAAAATATCCCCAGATTCAAATACAATTAAATCATTGCCTCATAAGATTAGGTTTACCCCCTTGCTTCTAGTCTTGTACTTTAATAACCGCTCCTACTTCCTCCCCTTAGTTCCTCCAAGAATTCTTTGGCCTTAATTTCCGATGAGAAAAAGCGAGTACTCTCCCCATATACAATTTTCAGTTTTGCCGGATACAAAAGGTATGCCTGTGCCCCTATTGCCTGGAAGAGGTTAATCATCTGTCTGAGTCGCCAGCTGCGTTCAACTGTGACATGACAGAAGTCAGGGCGTGTAAAGAATTCAACTTCCTCAAATTTACGTTTACGATCAGGCCTAGCCTTCTCCGCAATGATCTGTCGAAGGAGAAAGTTCCCAAAATATACAAGCACTGCTCGGGGTCTACTATCTCCTCCTAATGGTTGTTTGATTGTCATGGGCACCCGATGTGCTCTTTGGACTTCGTGAGCCCAGTTCCAGCCAACTACTTCGGGAAAAGACTTTGCTAAAAGATCGATCATATATAAACGAACATCGGTACCCCCCTTATCTTCCGATATGCCAAGAAATCGCAGGTTGTTCCTCCGCTGGCGATTTTCCTGCTCCTCCAGTTTCCATTGCACATCAGAGAGTCTAGCCTCGTGGGCTGTCGTCTGCTCCTGTATCGATGCCACATCCGCTTCCATATTCACAGTTCGAGTCTCAAGTTCTGTTATACGATCGGCAATATCTGTACACACTTTCGCGATCTTACGGACCGAACCCTGCACCTTTCGTATAGCTGCTTGAGAGCGCCTACTGTCCTGGCGGGCCTCTTCTCGGTGAGCCATAACTGATTGCAGTATAGCATCCAGTGTGGAGGAGGGAGCTTCTTCTGAGACCATATTAACATGAACTTTATCGCCAATAAGTTGATTTACTGGTGAGTAATCCCAGTTGAGTTCTTGGGTCGGTACATTGGTGGCTTTCTTGACCCTACGTAATGTTGCAATGGAATTCCCACCCTTTGTGTCCTGCAGACCCTCGTTTTCAGTTTCACTTATACTAGTCGTAGATAAAGAGCCTTCCACTGATTCAGTATCATCCGATAAAGAATAAAAATACTCCGACATCTCAGTGTCGGCCTCCTTGTCGTTGTGGATTTTACGTGAAAAATGCTTACCCCTGGGGGGAAGAGGGCCCCCTTTCTTTAAACCGGCATTTTTTATACCTATGCAGAGATCACTGTCGTGTTGTTGAGGGTCCAACGAACCATGTCCCACGCTACCGAGCAGTGCCGTTTCGGGTTCAAGGCTAGTCATATGATCAAGCGAAGTACTGTCATTCGGCCCCCCACAGTTCTGAGTGCCCTGGCTTTGATCCTGTCTCCCCACATTCACTGCCACAATATCATCAGAGGCCACCAGGAGATTTTCAGCGGCTTTACTTACTTGCCCGGCTGGATATGGGCTCTCTAATGCCATATGAGCGGTGGGGTGCATCACAGCGCCGTCTGGGCTCTCCTCGTTTATGTCTTTTCCAGCTTCATTGACTTCATTGTCTCCCTCCTTTGATGCAACTATAGCTGGCACGCTATCACCTCCTGGACCCTCCTTTGCTCGACTGCCTTTACTTTTGTCCGATCCCTTGACCCCAGCAAACAGCTCGATAATCGTTGAGCCGGGTAACCGCTTCAGGCTCTGACTCTGGCTAGTTAGTTCACCGGGAGGCTTCTTCCGAGTCAGGTTCTGGCCGCGGCGGCCGGCCAGACCTGCTGCATGATTTACCGCTGTTACCCCGGCCCCAGCTGCACCGGTCTCCATGGCGGCTGCCGCCGCCGCCTGTGGATCCACGTCTACAACCTCGCTCGCGTGAGCCGGACCGGGAGCTGCGCCGACTCTCGTAATCTTCCCCCGCGGTGCTGGCGGTACTTTCGGAGCCATTTCCTCAGCGTTTCTGCCGATTTTCTCCCGGCAGACTACTCGCTCTCGTTTCGAGAAATCACCCCGCAGCAACCGGAATACCTGACAGCAGGTAAGGAGCGCTTTGATCTGTTCCTCCAATGTATCCACCACTGTTGTAAAGATACACGCGCTACAATGTATCCTTGTGTGCAGATCTCCGTGTAGCAGGTATGGCGGGGAAGAAGTCATACTCCATCAGATCTGTTACATGTCAGGGAGTATGCCGAGCCACGGTGCTGCTACTGCACGACAAGCCGAGCCTGCCGCCTAGCCTGCCGCCATCTTGCTTCCACGTCCTCTAGTGCGAAGATTCCTTGTGCGTGGGAATGGGTAAGGGTTGGAAGATACCCTTTGTGAAGATTCCCTGTGTGTGGGAATGTGTATAGGTTTGGGAGATACCTTTGTGAAGATTTCCTGGGGGAAGTTGCAGGGGTATGTGTGTTGCATCTCATGTTGATAGGTCTGCATTTTATTTATGCAGAGAGTATAGAAAGGGTGTTGTGTGGTTGCACCCCTATATGCTGTAACCCTTTCTTTAGGGGTTACATTTTAGCTTCATACCCTTTATGCAGCATTTCCATCTTGCATTTGCTTTTCTAAGTACTATCGTTATGCGGTATGCCCATCTTGCATCTGTTGATATTTCTTTTGTTCTCTAAAGGGGGAAGATGTGTTGTGTCCTGTGTTCTGCAACGCATTCTTCCCTAGTGCTCTGCTCCATGCTGCTCAGCCACTGTGTGAGTCCATTTAGAATGTTCAGAGTTTTCGTGATTAGCATTTACAGCAGGTCCTAAGTGTCTTTTTCCTCCTTTAAGCGGTCTAGTCAAGAAGTGGTCCTGATTAAGGGTGGTCGGAGTTGGCGGAGTGCCACCTCATGGAATTCCACAGAGTTGGCTAAAAACTCAGTGGAATTCTGCTCTGCACTGCCCCCTGCCTGCATGCAGCCACCTGCGCAGCTTACCTGGTGCTTCTTTGCCGTGCCTTTCCCTGCCCGGGCTGTCCTCCTCCTCCGGGCTGTCTCCTCTAGTCTCCAGGCTCGTCCATGGCAAAACGAAACTCCTATGCTCTACGTCTCGGGAGGACTGCGCATGCGCGCGCATGCTCAGTCCTCCCAAGAGTGATGTAGAGCATAGGGGTTTCGTTGTGCCATGGACGAGGCTGGAGGGGAGAGGAGACAGCCAGGAGGAGGAGGACAGCCTGGGAATGGCACAGCACGGCAGAGAAGCACCATGACCAGGTAAGCCTGCGGCGGCCTCGGGGTGGGTGGCAGGGCAAACTCCGCTATGCCACGGATTCAGAGTTATTGCTGACTCCGCGTTCCCAGCGGAGCGCAGAGTTGGAAAAACTCTGTAAACTCTGCTGGTAGAGTGGATTTTGCCACCCACCCTTAGTCCTGATGCTGTGGATCCAGGATGCTGAGGATGCTGAGATGCTGAAAATACTGAAGGGATGCTGTATTGATGTGGCGAGTCTTCTTGGGGCCACCCTGAGGTCCCCAGCTTCAAGGGTCATCTCTGGCCTCCAGAATCAATGTCCACATTGCAGCAAGAGAGTACAGTGCAAGTCCAGTTGCCACTGGTCACTGGTCTCTCAGTTACAGCAAGGTCAGTAGATGCTTACAGGTAAGCAGATCCTTTTCTTTGGGGTACCACAGTTTAATTTTACTTTGGCTACGGGTCCCACGGGATCAGGCACACCTCAGGAAAGTCTGGACTTGGTCGCCCAACATACACTTCATCATCCAGCACTGAGCAAGCATTCCAGGGAGCTCAGATTTCAACAGGTGCATGTTCCTTTAGCTGTTGGTGACCCTGAAGCTTAACAAGAGGCTACCCACCCAGTCCTTGGAGTCACTTCTTCCATCCTGGCCCAAATGGAGCTCTATTCCAAGGGCAGGAACAGCAGGCACAATCCTCTTTGCAGGTCCCTCTGGTGCACCAGGTGCAGTCCAGCCTTTGGTGCAGCCTCTCTTTGCAGGGTCCTCGGGGCAGCAGGGCAGCAGGGCAATCCTTTTCCTGCCTTTTTCGAGTCCAGTAGTAATCTGAGGACTGTGGGTCTGGGGTGTCACTTTCATGCCATTTTCTTATTTGTTGGAGGGAAGGACTAACTAGCCAATAGGGCAATAGTTTCCACAAGGCTTCCCTTCCCACTGTACATCACTTCCCATGGGTTTGGCCAACAATCTATTTCAGGATACCCCTGTCTGCCTAAATCCAAAATGGTGCAAGCCTTCTTACCCTGTGAGGAGCCCTGGGCACACCCCTGGTGCCCTGCATAATGATCCACTCCTCTAGGGAACCAGTTTTGCAACTGTTTTCCCCATCTGAAAGGGATGACAGCCAGTCTGCCTACACAAAGGAGCAGCAGGTGAAGGTGTGATTGCAATTTGCTTCACTGAGGCAGTAGCTTCTTTGAAGCTGGGCCATCTGTGGCCACTGTCCTGTAGTCATCCTGCTGGAGAACATCACACCTCCTCTCTTCAGCAATTCTTTTGTTCCCCATTCCTGGGAGCACTTCACACTTCCTAGCAGGGAGGCAGCATGCTGTCTCAGGTGACAGCTGCAGCAGATTGCAATGGTGGCTGGCACGGATTGGGGGTGACAGGGTGGAGGGCGGGGGGCGGGGGATATGGGGTAAAGAAAAATAAAAAGAAACTTATCTCTCCTCTGTCGTCTCTCCGCATCTGGCTGGAACAGGAAGCACCCAGGCTCCCTAAACCAGTCACAACGCTGCAATGCCGTGTTGTTATTGGTCTGAGTGCCATGGTTAGGTGCTCAGACGGGGACTGGGAGCCTGGGCATGCAAAGTGCGCATGACTATTTGGCCGGCCCAAGACTGCCGGCCAAATATTCATGTGCACTTACAGAGTGCTCACCACTCCTCTCCCTGCTCTGTGAGCAGAGCAGCCCCACCCGGAAAGCTCCTGAAGCAGGAATATATAACATCGAGTTATTATCATTTTATTTTTCCTTTATTTACACTGCGAAAAGCTGTGGGGCGACGCTCCTTTGCCTTAGCAGAGGAGCCGCCACTGGAAGATTGTCAGGAAGGCTACCGAAGGTTTGGGCAACAAAGTGCTGACTTTATAAAGTCTCCTTTCTGTGAAAAGTTACCTTAAATCTGCTCTAAGCAATGAGTCTGATTTATTGTAACAATTCATTTGATACCTTGGAGTAATATCTTCCGAGGTTGCAAATGAAAATTAGCACTTGGTTCGCTGGCTAGTGAAATTCTATGTTAGCTAATGGGAATACGAGCCATGCAACAGTGAAAGCAACAATTGTGTGTTTTCACTGCCAGGACATGTTAAACATAAAAGGAACATGCTCTTCCTCTTAATGTTAAGCACCCTGCCTGGTGGGCTTCCATGACCTTCCCTAGGGGTGACTTGCTAATATTAAAAAGGAAGGTTTTGACCTTGGAAAAGGGTTTATTTTACTGTGTCGAGTCAGCAGCTTTAAGGCTGCCCAACCAGGCTGCAGTGACAGGCCTAGATTCAGGTTTCCATCTTGTCAAAGCAGTTGCAGCACATTCAAGTGCTGCAGTCTACTACTAACATTCAATTTACTAGCCATGGGTACCTCTGGTACCATATACTAGGGACTTACAAGTAAGCTAAATGAGCAACTCAGGTATTAGCCAATTGTGCATGTACTTTGGGTCAAAAAACAAGCAGCATCAGTCAAAAACTTGGAGAAGTGATCATACCAAAAGAGGCCCTTTTCCTACTGGAAGAATACGTTTTGAGACTCCACGGAGGGTGCAATTGAGTGGCGTTGGTAGGTGAGCCCACTGAAATCAATGGATATGAAAATATTTTGGGAGGGTGAAGAAGGCTTTACGGGTAGGTGATTTAATTCAAGAGTACAGGGGGCATTTTTGGAGTTTAAAGGTTTTGTTATTTGAACTTTTAAAGCGCACGGTTACCCTTGGGTGTCCTGGCGCTGAGCATGTCTGCTGGTTGTCAGTATTGAGGGTATTACTGTGAGAAAAGCCACGTTTTCAGGCCCTTCCTGAAGGTGAGGAAATCGGCTGAGTTCCTCAAATGGAACGGGAGCTCATTCCAGGCCTTAGAGGCGCAGGTGATGAAACTTCTGCCCCCCCAGCTGGCCTTTTTAATCGGGGGGACTAGGACTTGTTTAGCTCCTGCAGACCGAAGAGTCCTTCCAGGAACATACCACTTGAATTTTTGCCTTAGATGATCGGGGCCTACCCCATTGAGGGCTTTATAGGCCATGCAGAGGGCCTTACAATGTACCCTTTGCTTCACGGGGAGCCAGTGCAATTGGTTTAGTTCATTTTTTACTGAGACAGATTTTGGTGTCCCTGTAAGCAATCTAGCAGCTGCGTTCTGTGCGATTTGAAGCCTATTGATGTACTGTTTTGGGGCATTCAAATATAGACTGTTACAATAGTCTAGCCATGCCATGATGAGAGCTGTGATCACTGTCCTAAGACTGCCTTCAGGGAGGAAGAATTTTATTTTCCTTATGATTCTCAGAATAAGGAAACATGCTGAGACCACCGAGCTTATGTGATCGCCGAACGTGAGCTTATTTTAACGTGAGGTTGATGATTAGTCCATGATGGATGCACCCTCCAAATGAGAAATGTGGAATACTTCAGACATACCACTAGGGCAGAGGTTAGGAAACGTTTTGGTAGGCTGTCAGTTTGTTTCCAGAAAAACCTTCCATCACATCAATACAAGCAGCAGGATGCTCCCGAATGTTGCAGATATGATCTTGTTGAATAGTCCATCCTATCTCCCTTGGTCCAATGGCCAATCCCACATAGCCCATTTATTTGTTGTTAGTAATCATTTAATTTTAATGAAATGTGCCTCAAAAGATTTGTCATGCCAGGCTGTAAGAGCCACTGGTGAACCCTGTAACAGAGGCGACAACACTGGATGGAAAAGCCAGTACGGAGAGCTGCCAATGTTTGGGATGTTTTGGAACTCATTTTTAACAACATCTAATAGGAACAAACGTATTAATCATTGTCCTAATAAACCTAATTGTGACATGTGAGGCACTGACACTTGCTATCTTTTCATGCACTCGGACACTAATTTTTCAATGCATGCACCCACTCATCCATTCATTCACCCATGCACTCAATCAATCATCCATCCATGCAATCACACATTCACCCGTTTTTTCATCCATGAACTTACTTAGCATCCATTCATTCAGCCATTGACTTATTCTCTCATTTACCCAGGCACCCATCCAAGCAACCAGGTTCTGGAGTAGCGTGCTACTCGCTGAAAAGTGATTCAATGCCTCATCAGGGGCAGTAAGTGCTATATAAATACAATTGCAATTACAAAAACTCGACAATTGATGAACAACTTTCATTGATAAAGAAGCTGAATCAATTAGCTTTGTCAATGCCTGTTTAATGTGTCTTTTGCCATTACAAAACTCGATAATTCACAAGTAAATCAGATCAACCCGCTCCAAAAGGAGTGGTCTAGCCCTGTTATGTCACCTCACCTCAGGATATGACATTAAGCAACCCAAAATATATTTTTCTGCAAGGTGCTGCTTGAGTTCCTAGGAACAGGCGGCCTGTGGTAATGTTTGGACCTGCCACTCCACTTCGGAAAATAACATAAAATAATATCTGAATGCTCAAACTAATAAGTCTAAGCTACTATGAATATGTTGAAGTTCCATTTCCAACACTTGCTGCATCACGTTTGTCCTTGCCTGGTTCGGAGGTGGGAGGGCAACTTCTGCAATTTGCAATTCAATACAATTGCTAGACCATGTCCCCGTGCACATGATATCAAGCTATCTCAGTGACATTTCTGAAGTTTAGATTGAATATTTAAGAGAAACACACAAGAAGCCCTTGTTTAGGCATATAAACCCCAATCTGTGAGATTTAAATGAGGAAAATGTTCTATAAATTGTTATGTGAACACTGCTAAAGTACTAGAAACATGTTGGGGAGCATTTCATTATCTTTTAGATTGTGAAGTTTCAAATCAGTCCAACTCCACCTCAAAAGCTACGATTTTGCTCAAGCTACTGAGACACATTCCTTCCGTACACATGAAAAGCACCCTAAGGCATGTTTCAGCCTCAATGTGTATGATCAGTGAAGGGTAACTTCAGCCTCTAGGCACAGAAATCAAGGACGTGGTTCCCAAAGCTCCAACTACTAAATGAAGCACACAGGCACAGTGAATGCAGTATGGGGAGAGATCACAAGCGGTCTTCAAACCATTCATTTATACCCCTTGGCACGCCCGGCCCTGAGGGTTGCATGTATTACATCTGGGTGTCTCTGTCACAAATTAGTGGCCGGGTGGCTCACTACGTCCCCTCCCCACTTTACTCTAAGTCATTAGATCTTATCTCACACACAAAGTCCTTCAGCTTTTGGATCAGTTGAGGATTAGTACGCAAATTATACTGTGGCTTCTAGAGACTTCTATTGGCTCATTTCATTCTGCATCACATCACTGTGCTCATTTGACAGCTAGCCTCCAGTTCCTTCTGGATCCACCACTTGTTCACTTCTTGGTGAAACAGTGCAGTTCTCCTCAGCTTCATTGTTTCCTTCACCTTCACTCGGATCTCCATCCTCCACTTCATTCCTGCTGGTAAGGGCGTCCACCTTCCTGAACCACAATATATTCCTAGTCACTGTTTCCTCCCCCCGTCTGTGCACTCCACCATTGCCACCTTCCACACTCTGGATTCATACGTGGTGTGGAACTTCCAACATGGGTGGCGATCTCTCAGAAGCACAAAGTCCCCATGAGCCAAATTCAGCAAGCGGGCTCCCCGCCACCGGTTTGCTTTGCCGTTGTTGGTCTTCCTCCAACCCTGAGTGCCATCAGGGTCATAGTCTGGAGGTGACCACTCAGGTTGTACCAGAATGGTATCCCATTGATGTCCCTTCATAATCAGTGCTCATGGTGAGCATCTAGTGGTGCAGTGAGGAGTACCCTGATATTCTTGTAAGAAACTGGTGAGGGCGATTTCAGGGTTGAACCCTTCAAGAACATCAATTCTCAGCACCTTGTATAAAGTTCGCATACATTTCTTCTACAACTCCATTTGCCTCTGGCCACTGTGGGTGAAGCATCTGTGTTTTATCCCAGGATGTTGCAGGAGCTCTCTAAATGTAATTCCTTGAAACGGCGGGCCGATGTCTGTCCTGATCTCCTCTGGAAGCCCAAACAGTCCTAGAACCTTGTCAAGAGCAGGACTTGCACTGTGGAAGGCAGTCGATTCTACCAATTCTACATCAGGGCACTTGGAATGGCTATTTACCAGTACCATTGTTAGACGCCATCTGGAAAACTGCCAAAATCTAGGCTGACCATTTTCCATGGAGTGTTGCTCATCACTTCTGTGGTCACTGGCACTAGGGTTTCAGGGCCTCTGGTTTCCTGACACGCCACACACTTTTGAACCAGTTCATCCACTACTGCTTCCAGGCACGTGAACCACAACTTCTCCTTGAGATGGTTTTTAGTTTTGACAGCCCCTTGATGTCCTCCGTGCTCCAGCTCTGCCATATTACAGACCAGCTGCACAAGAATCACGGTGTCCTCTCAGCACCAGGCCTACTGGGGTACAGCAGAGTTTGTGCCTAACTCTCCATAGCTGCATCAGTCATTCTTTGTCCAAGCCATTCCACTGGTTCGCATCCTGCAGATATAGATTCCACGTTCCCTTTTGTAAAGTCTCCCTGACTTTCATCAGCACAGTGTCTCTATTAGTAGCCTGACTGATTTCCTGGCGACTCGGAACCCAGGGCATGCCCCTTGTGTCACCGGCCTCATATCCTCCTCCATCGTGCTTCCCTGTTTCATCTAGTGCTGGTGGGTGCCTAGAGAGGAAATCAGCTGGGTTCTGGGACCCTTGCCAGCAGACCACTTCAAATTGATACTCCTGCAATTATATTGCCCATCGCTCAATTCTAGGAGAGGGGGAGTGGTAGGCTCAGAGCCTTTGAAATGGTGGATCAGTGGTTGGTGGTCTGTTCTTACTCAGAAAGGTGGCCCATACAGGCATAGATGAAAATGTCCACATGCCCATTTGATGGCTTGGCCTTCACGCTCAATCTGGGTGTACCTGGACTCAGTTGTTGTAAGCGCCCTCCTTGCAAATGCCAGGGGCGCACACCTGCCTGGCTCCACCTCTTGCATTAGGACTGCACCCAGTCTCACTGGGCTGGCATCCACAAAGAGCTCAGACTTTTGCTTGGGGTTAAAACGAACCATAGTGGTTTTTTCTAAGGAGCACTGTTTTGATCTATTGAAACAAGTCTTCCTCCTTGAACCCCCAGACCCTCCATCAGGGCCCTGAGGGGCTCTGCGATGGTCACCAGGTCAGGGACGAACTTGCCACAGTAGGTCGCCATCCCAAGGAAACTGTGGACTTCACATTGCAGGGTGCAGGAGCCTACTGTATGGCTTGAGACTTACTACGGTCAACTTGGATGCCATTCTTAGCAAACACATATCCAAAAACTCTATGTGCGACTTAAAGAAGGAGCACTTCTCATGATGGAGGGTGAGGCCATGATCACATAACTGTTTTAGAGTGGCTCTCAGGCGCTGGTGATGTTATTCTGCCATGGTGGAGTATATGAGCATGTCATCACTGACATTCATTACCCCTTGGAGGCCACACAGGTCCTCACGGGTGGAGTTCTGAACTTTCTCCGCTACAGACCATATTCCAAAGCTAAGGCGTTTGTAGCTGCACAGGCCAAGATGTGTTGAAAATGTTGTTATATATTGACTGCCCTCATCTAGCTGCAACTGGTGGTAGCCGGCATTTAGATCAAGCTTCAAGAGCCACCTGGTACCATTGAAGTCAGCCGTACTATCATCAATCATTGGTGTGATATGCCTTTCACATTTGATGGTTTTACTTGGGAGATGTATGTCGACACAGATGCGGATCTTGCCAGATAGCCTAGGTTTTTCAACAATGACCATGGGAGACACTCATGGTGTGGGCCCAGAAACTTTCACAATAACATTCAGTCTTTCCAATTTCTCCAGCTCCCTCTCAACCAAGCATGGCATGTGAAAAGCACCCTCCAGTGTCTGAGGGCCACAGGTTTGATGGATCTATCAATGTGAAGCTTTATCGGAGAGGCGCTGAGACATCCTAGCCATTGAAACAAACTAGGGAACTGGTCAAGTAATTCATCCACTTTGATTTGTTATACATTTCGGGCAAAGGAAACTAGCCACAGGTCCTTCGCTAATGTGACATCCAATAATGGTCTCCCTATCCTTATCAATGATGTGAAATTTCACTGTGTATTCCTTGCCATTGGACTGTACTCATACTTTCATTACGCCTTACAGTGGCAGAGGGATCTGTCCCCCTAGGGGTAGATCTTGGTCACTGAGGGCACAAGCACAAGTCTTGGATGAAGACGGCGGTATTGATGGTAGCACATCACATTCACTGATGCGCCAGTGTCAATAAGAACCTTGACTGTCATGTCGGCGATATCCACTGTGCACGTGGGCTGGGGCCGTTGGTGCTTTTTAAGTCTGTGAATGATATCAGAAACACATATTCCTCCTCTGAGGTTATCTCCCGCAGCACACTAGTTGGCCATTGGCGCTGGGAGTTGTGGCTCTGATGTCCATCTTCAGTCATGGATAGGAGTCACACTGCTTTTATTAGTGATGTGTGCCTTGCAGCCCGACAGGTTCTTGGGCCTCCTCTGCATACCTTGGCAAAGAGAGTGAGCTTGCTACAGTTGGAAAGCATTTTCCCTTGAGCTAGACAGTTTTCCAGTGGGTGCTCATCTCTCCCACAGTTCCTGCAGCACACCGTTGCGGAGGGCATTGGCTGTTTCGCTTGAGCAGACCTCGGCCTGGGAGTGATCACATCTACAGTGCCCAGCTTTGACTGGGGGCATTTTGCCACTACCTTGGCCATGTGTGAGTGCCATGTCCTTTTCCGCTGCTCTTGCCACTGATAGGTCATGTGAGCATGCCAAGATAAGGATGTCCTCGAGGCTGATGTTCGGTTGTCTCAGGATTACGCCATGCAGTATCTTTGACCTGCATCCTTAAATGATCTGTGCATGGACTTCTTTCTACTGGTCATCTGCAGTGCACGTGCTGGCCAACTTGTGAAGACAGGCATAGAAGGCGTTGATCAATTACCCCTCACGTTGGCGTGCTTGTTTCAGTTTGAAACACTCAAAATCTGGGTTTAGCTTAGGGTTGAAATGAGCATTCAGCGCCCTCACTGCTGTATCATAGTCATCCTTTACCCCAGTGCTGGGGAGATGCTCAAACAACTTGTAGATCTCCTCCCCCGTGTGGTGAATCAGGAGGGATCTCTTGACAGCACCGTCAGTTTCTCGGGTTGCCCTGAAATAATTGTTCCACCTGCTCACCCACATCTTCCATTTGGCGGCAGCCATGGTAGGATCTGTCAGTTCACTGAAAGGTTGCAAGGCCCCCGCCAAGGGGTGGTGTGGGGGTGCTGGTGGCGCTTGAGCTAGCACAACAGTATTGGCATCATCTGCCATGTTGCCGCTCATGCAGTTATCACCCCCAAATCCAACAGAAGGGAGCGCAGAATCCATGGTACAGGATAGAAGACCTTGTGTATTTACAGAGGCTGGTAGTATGATGTCTTGGCATGTGGGCAAGGAAGGTGGCTGCAGTCCGATGCTCTGGTCCACTTCTAAGGGTGATAGAGGGTGATTCAACAAGCAGGCAGGAGCCCAAGCAAAGGTCAGGTCTAATCTTGTGGTGTAGACCGAGAAAGGCAGCTCTAAGCAGGCCTGGGGATCGTAGACAGAGATGCAGAACCCTGCACATAGGCAGCAATCCCCTCTGACACACCAGTACTGGGATGGTGGCAGGTTCTAGGATAAGGTCTCAGGGAGAGGAAGCAGGATGAGTAACCAAACACTCTGCACCAGTTATGCCAGACTGCCCACCGATCCCCCCACGGCTGAGGTGCAGCAAACCAGGAACAGTAGCGCCAAAGCCGATGCGGCCAGGAGGCAGAAGGCCCAATGTGGGGAATAGGCCCGCTGTGAGGCGAGGCAGCAACAACGAGGCCGGGAGAGCCGGATTCGACTTCCACCCAGAGCCAGCAGCTTGGAGGTGGGCAGGCAGCTGCACATGCTGGGCCCACTTGAGGGAGTATGGCAATACACTGCTCAGGCTCCGGATAGTGCATCCGGCGGGAACAGCCAGAGGGCCCTCTTCATCGCCAAATGTTGTGTTGGGGCCTCCACGTGGTTCCCAAAGCCCCAACCACGAATGACACACAAAGACACAGTGAGTGCAGTGGGGGAAAAGACCACTAGCAGTCTTCACCTCATTTGTTTATACCCTCTGCAATGCCACATCCAGGTGTCCTGGTCACATTGTAGTGGCCGAGTGGCTCACTACAGCAGGGACGCTATGTCTGCAGTACCAGGTCTTCACTTAATAAATAACTGCACGCTGGAGTCTCAGTTAATTTCAACAAAATCGATCACATTAACACATATAATAATAATATTTTGCAAAAGAAAATTCAAGTGGTTCAACGTAGGGTTCCAGCTACATTGGGCCAAAATAGATTGGCAAAGCAACTGGGTTTTTGAAAAGGAAGCCCAGGGCTTAAACTTGTTGCCCCTGTGGCATGGAGGAGCATAGTAAACCTACAGATGCACTTTTATAGACATTACATGATTATAGCAAGCACAATGGAGGACACATGTATAAGGGCGTTGTGCTAGAGGGAGAACATGTGGCTTAGGCCCCACGTGATATGGGGGAAAATCTGCTAAGTATTGACACCAAAGGCAAGCCTACTTCCATGTCAAGGAGTCAAATTCTAAATATGGCATATCTGCAGAGAACAGAGGAAACGAGTCAAACTAAGTGTGAAATGATAGGACATGACAAAACGTAGCGGATACAACCTATAATAGAAACGTTCCCCTTTGAGCTGTGTGCTTCCCTGTCGAGGCAACGGGACACCACAAATTGCGCAACCCAGTTCCTGTCGATATGGATGCCTGACTTTTTCAGACACCTTGAAATACTGCCTTGCATACTGGAGGGCATTAATAATGACCTGGATTGATAATTAATATCGCCCTGTCCGCACCTTGCTTTGTCATCGATCAAGTATCAGGGCTCGAGGGGACGGCAAAAATAACTCATCACATTATACATGCCACGACAGAGCGGCGCTTGCCCACGTACTCCGAAGGCGACGAACGGCGCTGCTTTAATGAAACACTGTATGCATTATGTATATATTTTAAATAGGGAATGCGAACACAGGGACACGGAGTGCCAGCGACTCCGCCACCCCACTTAAAAGAGTCTCGAAATGTAATTTAAACACAGGATAATAAAATAAACCAAAATAATCTGAAACGAGCCAGAATATGGGAGCACATCATTACAGTAATATATCAAACAAATATGAGCGTGGCTTAATTATCCCCTTTGAGAGTTGAGGAAACTAAGCACAACCTTCAATTTACAGCTGTTTGGTGCCGGGTACCTGAATTATTATTTAACAGGGGGGAAAGTTTATTTATTGTGACCTACACTCAATTTTTATTCACCGCGGAAAATCTGTATATTCACAAATGAGGGCTATTTATCTGCACGCTGCGGCATTCTTCAGCTGTCCAGGGCTGCATCAACTGCACTCCTTCAGCCGTTGTGTTCATCTGGAAGGCTCTTCACCCAAATTGTTCATCATCCTGATGGCGGGGCATTATCCTGCTCTAGTGCAGCTGCATTCGACCTATCAAAAGTGCTGAGAGATACAACGGAGAGGGCGGGAGGAAGAGAGAGGGGAGTGAAGGTAGAAAAGGACCGGCCAGTCCCCACATGTGGATTATTTTTAGTTTCTCAATAATAAATTTAAAAAAAAAGGAGGACAGGCTAATTACTGGCTTAACTAGGGCAGTCCGCAGATCCTCATGTCAAAAGGACTGGAGTAATTATTTGCCATCAAAGCACATTCATATTGAGGCACAAAAGAATGGCCTTCGCAAATGGATCACACTAATAAACAGGGCTGAGAGGCGCATTACGTGTCTCCCTGGATGCAAGCGCATTAACACAGTGACACGGAGCATAACTCTGAGCCTGAAGAGAAGGGGAGAGAAAAAAACAAGAATTATAATTATTTCGGCAGCCCCCACCTCTTCTCCTCTTCTCTTTCCTTTGTGTTGGACTCGCGAGCCGAACATGACCCATTTGAGGCCCAAGGCAGGCTATTAGTGACCTCGGCGCATTGACAAGATGGCTTCCGCCTTAAAAGCCCAGCTCTTCACGTCGGGCGCAGGTCACGTGAGCCTGTCGGAGTAGCTTTAAATGGTCCAGCAAATACTTCAACCTTCAAGGCACCTGGAAGGTCGTGACCAATTTCATGCAGATAAAGCACGCATAAACAGAGCCTTTTTTGAACAGAAAAGTTTCGTCTGCTTTGAATTTTTCTCTCCAGCCGGCTGTATGTTTTTTTTAGATACTATTCTTAAGCTGCTCGAGAAGATCTGTTGTGGTCAAAGGTCCAGGGTTCTCTGGAAAAGCCAAGCGGTTTACTCGATTGGCAGCGGATTGTAGCATATTGTAATTTAAAGAAAGCATGGCTGTTGATGTTCGTGTTTCACTTTAACACACTTTTTCCAAAAGCAGCAGAAAGAAACGCCTCTGAGTCAAACACGAATTTAAAGATTCTAAGGGTAATAAACACGTGTAAATTTAGCAATTAGTATAAGTTACTCGGTCATTTTTAGTAATTATTATATTTCACTAGGGTGCTTGTAGCTTTTAGTCTGTGCAATCTTGAAGACGAAAAGGTGGTAAAAAAATCAAAAAATCCATCTTCAAGCTGCTACTTAATAAACAAATCAAAAATTTAACTTGTAACTCTGAGCGCCAAGAAGATAACATTCAGAAAATAGACCTGGCAACAGTAAGGTTTAACGTCACGGCAGACATCCGAAGCACACGTACACCGACAGTTGTATGACGAAATATTGACTACAGAAGCATAGTACTAAAAAAAAATCGTGGCTGAAATATAAAAGATGTAAGTGCATATAGGTGAATATAGTTTTATTAATCTTAAATCCACAGCCATGCATCTTGAAGAGAGCTATATCTTTAAGGTTTGTAGATGTGGAGTTAAGTAAATTAAACCAATTCTTAATGGTTTATACGTCCCTTATAGATATTTTGTTCGTGATATAGGCACTGGTAGTAGGGTGCAGCAGCACCCCCAAATGACCATGCTGGAGTTCAGAATGTGAATGTGCAATAAAGATGCTTTCAATTTTGTTTTTCTCTTGCTACGTTTGCTGTGCTTCAAAGACAGAGACCAAACATAGGGTTATGTGTTCTGACAAATTGCTGCTTATTTTTTTTTTAATGGAGATTGGTGTTTGCTTTCTCTGACTCCAAAGTGAGAAGATTTTGTAAAGTGAACTATGTGACAATCTTGCTGGAGTACAGTAGTGTGAAAGGAAAGGCTGTAGGATGTGATACATGTTCTAACACACAACAACATTTAAATAAATGTAAAAGAAGTGTACAACTATTTCACAATATATCAGCAGCTAGGAAAGCACAAATGAAGCACATTTGTTATGTATTTCTGAAGTGTGATGAAAAATATTTGAATAAGATTAAAATAAATCAAGCCACTTTACTTTGTGATGCACAAATGATAAATATTAGTTGAAACTATATTTCCACGCATTATCGTTTGTGCGCTATATCATTTTGACAGGAAAACTGTACGTCTGTGCAAATGTAGTTGCCATTTCAATGAAGGGTGCTGTTTGAATTTTGACTGCACTCTCACATCATGCTGTAGTAACAGTGTGCTCTAAAATGCACCACCAGCTACATACTACACCCTTACCACTCTCTTGCTGAATACATTTGTTACACTTGTTCTTTGTGTGACGCTTGGATTTTTTATAGTCCTTAAGAGTTTAGGGATGTGACTTTGATGGCAGCACCACCACTCTGAAAATTGTTCCAGCAAAACTGGATATTTATGTAGGATGCTATTTTGGAGTCAATATTAAGGTTTAGTAGAGTTCAAAGGAAGCTCTTATGAATAGGGTGAGTGTTTAGGAAGATTGGGATTTGATTCACATGTCAGAAAATGTACGTTATAACTTGTGAGGAGACCCTGCACTTAAGTCATTTGAATCTGTTGTTTGAAACTTTAAGCAAATATTAAAAAACACATTTGTTATTTCTAGGTCAAAGGGTGATAGGCATCTCAGTTGTAAGGTAAAGTCATATATATATATATATATATATATATATATATATATATATATATATATATATATATATATATATATATATACTGTTAGAACTGGGGGTCTCTACTTGGCAGAGGTAGGTACCTTTGGCCAAATAGGGACCCTGGCTTCTAGTCAGGGAAAGGGGATTACACTACTGGATAACCCCTGCTCACCCCCTTGGTAGCTTGGCACGAGCAGACAGGCTTATCTCAAAGGCAGTGTGTTAAGCATTTGTGAACACATACAGTAATACAGTGACAACACTACAGATGGACACCACACAGGTTTTATAAAAATAAGTATTCTTTATATAGATTTAACACAAGACCACAAACGACAAAAATCCACAATACTGTACTCAAAATAGACTTAAAGATGGTAGAAGTAGCTTAGTTCAATTTGATGATAAATGCGACACGTTTCTCACAAAAGTACCTTGGATGCGTAACGCAAAACAAACAAAGGGTCCGCAGGGAGGGTGATGCGTTGGTTCCTTGCTTCGGGGGAGGCGATGCGTCGCTCCTCGATGCTTGCGCAGAGTAGGGAATGCGTCTTGTTCCTTACCGGAGAGGAGGTGATGCGTTGATTCTCGTACTGCGTTCCGGTTACGATGCGGCAAGATGGCGCCTCTATGCGATGCGACAATCCGGTGCAATGCGATAAGATGGCGCCCTTGATGCAATGCGACGATGTGAAGACGATGCGTGCACGCCCGACGGCCGTGCGGGGAACTCTGTAACTTTGGAGCTGCGACAGGCCCTGTGACACGCGTCTCCGGTGATGCGACGGCGACCTCTGCGGCGGCGACACGCTTCTCCGGTGATGCGTCGGTACTCAGCTGCGATGGAGGAACGCTTCTGTGGTGATGCAGCGGCGACCTCTGCGGCGGTGATACGCTTCTCCAGCGATGCGACGGCAACAGCTGCGACTGCGACACGCTTCTTCTCGTTGAGTCGCGCTTCCAGCTCCCAGCGACACGCAGGCTTCTGCAGACAGAATTCCCAGCAAGGAAATTCAGAGGGGAGCAGGTGGTGAAGTCTTTTGTCCCTGAGACTTCAGCAGGAGGCAAGCACAAGTTCAAGCCCTTGGAGAAATATTCTGCAAGATGATGAAAGTTCCTTCTCCTTTCCTTGGCAATAAAGAAACCACTGCAGGCCAACCCAGCAAACAGCACACTGGCAGAGGGGCAGTCCAAACTCCTGCAGCTTCCTTGGTTCTCCTCCTTGGCAAAGGTTCGTCTTGTTGTTCCAGAAGTGATCTAAAGTCTTGGGGTCTGGGCCCCAATATTTACACCCCAAAAGTCTTTGTTCTCTGAAGGCAGAGAGTGTCTGTGCCTGACCAAAACCAGTTCTGTGCAGCTTCCTGGCAGGAGGTGGAGACAGCATTGTGTAAGAGCAGACCTGGCCCAGGTAGCTGAAAGGAAATCTCCTCCCCCTACTCTCTATTCTATGAGGTCTCAGAGGAGTGAAAGGAAATCCCCACCCCCTACTCTTTACTCTATGAGGGCTCAGGTCAGTGAAAGGAAGTCTCCTCCCCCCTACTCTCTATTCTATGTGGGTCCTATTCAGCCCAGCCCTGACCCATCAGACTACTGGAGCCAAGGCCCCCCTGTCACTCACAAACCAGACAAGCAATACACAACCTAGCAGAGGCAGCTGGATGGTTAGGCAAGAAAATACCTACTTTCTAAAAGTAGTATTTTCAAACACAGAATGTTAAAACCAACTTCACTAAAAGATGTATTTTATCATTCTGAGTTCAGGCATACTAAATTCGTTTTTCTACCATGTTTCCTGGGTCAGTTAGGATTATAAGATGTTATAATCAAACTGCCCATTCTGGCCTATGGGGACAGGTAGCCTTGCAATAGTGAAAACGAAATTGGCTGTAATTCACTATCAGGACATGCCACACACACCAGGGCATGTCCTACCGTTTACTTACAATGCACCCTGCACTTGGGCCTACCTTAGGGGTGGCTAACATGTAGAAAAGGGAAGGTTTAGGGACTGGTAAGTGGGTGCACTTACCAAGTCGACATGGCAGTACTAGACTGCACACAGGCTCTGCAATGGCAGGCCTGAGACACACTTTACAAGCTGCTTCTGTGGGTGGCACAGCCAGTGCTGCAAGCCCACCAGCAGCATTTGATTTACAGGCCCTGGGCACCCATGGTGCACTATACTAGGGTCTAACAAGTAAATCAAATAATCCAATCATGGAGTCACTAATCCATACAAACAATTCACAATAGAGAGCATATGCACTTTAGCACTGATCAGCAGTGGTAAAGTGCCCAGAGTCATAAAACAGCCAACAACAGGTCAGAAAAATTACAGGAGGAAGGCAAAAAGTTCAGGGATGACCCTGCAAAAAGGGCCAAGTCCAACATATACATAATATATATATATATATATACATATATATATATATATATATATATATATCAACAAACAAAGCCAGTGCCTTTCTCCTGCACCGGAATGACGACACAGCAGTCTCCAACTCTCAGGTAAGGGTTTTTATTTTTGTATGCTTCGAGCCATGACGCGTTTCAGCAGGATCCCCTGCCTTGATCACATATATATATATTACCTACTGGCAGTCGCCAGTAGGTAGTTATAGTTAGGACCTAGTTTCCATAGGAAAAGCGTTTTTTGATTTGCCAATATTCCTTTCAACCACCATACATCAACCAACCCAAATTCCTTAACAAGGCCCCTAGTAGCATTAAAAACTTTATTTTTCTTCCCATCATAAAGATAGTTGCCTGAAATATCGACATTCCCTGCTAAATGGAGATTAAAATCCCCACATAAGATCAAAGGAGATGGCCAATCAGCTAACTCAATGCTAAGCTCATTCAACATGTCAGGGTCATCCAAATTCGGACCATAAATTGAACAAATGGTCATAAAAAGACCCTCTATCATTAACTCAATAATCACCCATCGGCCACAAAGATCTTCTTTACACACCCCCACCCAAATCTTTTCAAGATTGCCACCCCTCTCGTTGTTGACCCTTGACGAGTACAGCCCACAAGGTCCAAGCCCAAATCCTTTAACCACCTCCTGTTATTCCATGCAATATGAGTCTCCTGTACGCAAAGCAAATCCACCCTCATTGATTTAAGAATCTGAGCAATAATCCCTCTTTTGTTCCTATCATTCAAACCACATATATTCCATGTGCAAACAGAAAATTTACCCATCCTCAAACAAAGAACATTTTAGCATAGCGGAGTCTCTTGGCCATTCCCTGACCACCAGACTTCCTACTAAAAGTGATACCGATAGTACACTAATACAACCATCATTCGCCCACTCCTTGCTGCAATTCAAATACAAAAGCCCATCAATTCTATTCCTTGCCCCCCACCCCACCCACCCTCTCCTCCCTTATCACCCCCACAAACCACCCTCCCCACCCATACACCCACCCAATGAGGCAGAGGGACTGAATAGTCCCTATTAGCGATGGAGAGAAAGGGAAAAAAAATGCCCTCCACCAGCCCCCCAGTCCCCCGGTAGATGGAAAAAGGGAGAAAAGAAAAGGAGAGCTGTCTAAGTTACCTAAATTGCCAGTACAGAAGCCACCCCACTAAATTGTGCCCAGAAAGTCCTTTGCAGAAATTTCAGAAATGAAAAAAAGCGTTTTATCCTTATAGATAATTTTAAGCTTTGAAGGGTTTAGTAAGTAAGCCTGTGCCCCTTTTGCTTGAAACAGCGGAATCAATTGACGCAAATGCCACCTTTGCTGAACTGTGGCTTGGCAATAATCAGGGCGTACAAAGAAATCACATCCCTTCCCCCTTCTCTTGCGGTCTGGCCGTGCAAGATCGTACAAAGATTCACGGAGTAAGAAATTATTTAAGCAGATCAATATAGCTCTAGGTTTATCATCCACCCCCCTGGTACCCCCCGCATATGAAAAGGAAATCTATGAACCCGCTGCAGCTCAAATTCCCACTTCCATTGATGTAATTCAGGAAAGGCTTCCGAAAACAAGTCGGTAATAAACTGACGAATATCTTTCCCTTCCATTCCTTCCGGAATGCCTAGTACACGCAGATTGTTCCTCCTTGATCTGTTTTCCAAATCAATTAGTTTCCAGTTTATATCGTCCCGCAAAGAATGTAAGGAGGAGACTTCCGTTTTCTGCTGCCCAATTTCGTCTTCAATTAGGGAGATTCTACCCTCCGCTTCCCCAATCCTAGCCGCCATCTCCGTGCAAGTCTTAACAACGCGACAAACCGTATTCTGGAGCTTGCGGACTGCGCCCTGCATCCGCAGACCTTCTGCTTTTGTCTCCTCACGATGTGACATTATAGCTTGATATATAGTGGCTAAAGTAACCTCGTTCTCTATTAATTCTCCAGGGCACATAGCTCCTCCATGTACAGCAGCCGAGCCCCCCCAGCTACCACTCAGCCCTGGGAGAAGTGGTAGATCAGTATGATTCAGCGTAGGGGACCCATCGTTGCCAAGTCCGTCCCTGGGCAGGGAATTAGATAGATCCTTTACTTCCTTTGCCTTTCGCACAGTACTTCTTTCCCCAGAAGTTAGTAAAGTGTTTTCCTCTTCATCCGGTGGAGCTGAGCTGGGCAGACTTCTATCATCAGCCCAATCACCTCACTCTCTATACTCTCAATCTCCGAGGTGTTAGATACATCTGACATGGAATAAAAATTTCCACCTGAATCCCCGGAGTCCGCCTCTATTATCGCATCTGTGGAAGATCTTTCCCCACTGGTCACAGACCCCAGATATATTTTACCAAGACTCGGATTATTAGCAGTTGTTACAGATAAAGCACTCTGGGTATTGATTAGACCCCCTAATGTCAGCTGGGGGGAAGCAGCATTCTCTACGGCGGTTTCTAACAGTTCCTCCTCACACATATCACCCGCCTCAGCTTCTCCCAATTCTTGCCCAGTTTCCAATTCTTTAACCACAGCAGAAGTATTCTGGATAGTCAAAGGCACAAGAGTGTTAGTTACTAGGTCGGATATGCCACAGACCTGATCATGCGAGTTTTCCACTTGCAGGGGGACTGTAACGGTCTTCACTTGCTCAGCAGCCGAGGTCTTGCCTTTAACTAACGTTTTTAAAAAAAAATATCCCGGGAATCCTTACGTTGGCCCCAACAACTTCGTTAATCCGAATAGCCCCTGGAGAAGAAATCAAACTCTTTGAGAAAGCACCGGGAGCTCCATGGGCATCAGGAGCCGTCACAGTTACAGCAGCGGCGGCTGCTGCTGCCCGAGTCTTGGAGCCCTTCACGTTGGCGTTCTTGGGACCCATCCTACTCCGGCCCCGGTTTTCCAGAAGGCCCGCAGTTCTCTCTCCTCGATACCGGGCGACGACCGTAGCCCAGCTCCGCCAGTCTCCACGATGAGGTAAGAAATCCCACACACGCCGGCGATCTTGTTGATACAAATGTATCAAGGATATAAACATCACCAAATGCTTTCAGCCGCGTTCCGTAAAAGGCTTTCCTTAGACAGCATCGACAGCTACCGGAGAAGAAAGGAGGCTGGATAAGCGGAGAGCATTCTTGGCCGACCTCACTCGGACACGGCTGTGTCCGCCATCTTGCCCCCACTGATCCTCCATGTTAATTTCCATAGGAACTTTTGGCGCAACTACAGCCCGAACTGCTGAACGGAATTACAGCAAATTTGGCAGAGAGGTAGCTCTTGGTCCAGGCTGCACTCTTTGCTTTAAATGGTGTAAATCCGTTCAGTAGTTCCTGAGAAATGTCAAAATAAAAATATCGATATCTGAGGCTGAGGAGGATTCGCAAACCCTCCAGTTCACGAGCTTCATTCTGATTGGCTCCAAACCAGCAAGTGTTGGCAGCCATCTTGTGACTCAGTAAAACCGAGTTACAAGAAAACAGTAAAACAAAGATAAAAAACTAGAAAAGAGGCCAGGGTAGAAACACCCTGACCCCCTAGGCCTGCTCATAAAAAAAACGAAGCGCAGTCTATCGCGATTTGTTTTAATAAGCCCCCGGGTGGGCCAGGTCCTGGGTTCAATATGCAAATATGTGTGGGGGCCGCGCGGGCCCCTGCAGCCCTGGGGACCACCGCCTCCCCGGGGCTATTTTAACATTAAAAGCGTGGGGGGACACCTGCCCCCTACGCTGCTCCGGGGACCACCACCTCCCCGGGGCTTTGAAAATTATGGGTTGGGGAAGGCCTCACTGGCCCCCCCAAGCCCTGGGGACCACCACCTCCCCGGGGCTATTTTAACATTAAAAGCGTGGGGGGGACCTGCCCCCCACGCTGCCCCTGGGACCACCACCTCCCCGGGGCTTTGAAAATTATGGGTTGGGATGGCCTCACTGGCCCCCATGCAGCCCAGGGGACTGCCACCTCCCGGGGCTTTCTTTAATTCTGGGTGGGGGCCTCGTGGGGACCCCAAGCCCCGGGGACCGCCACCTCCCCGTAGTTTTCCTTAATTCTGGGCGGGGGGCCTCGCGGGCCCCCCCAAGCCCCGGGGACCGCCACCTCCCCAGGGCTTAAATTCAATTAAAGAAAGTGTGGGGGGGCTTCTGCCCCTCCCCACACTGCACCAGGGACCACCACCTCCCCAGGGCTAACTTTAATTACAGGTTGGGGTCCGTTGTGACCCCGGCCCTGGGGACCACCACCTCCCCAGGGCTTTAAGTCTGTTGGAGGGGGGCCATGCGGCCCCCCTCCTGGAGCCCTCCTTGGTCCTGGGGACCGCCATCCCCCAGGGTCGGCTCCAGCAATGTCCCAGGGTGCCCATCTCGCACCTCTTTCAGCACCTCTGTTGCTTCTTTCTGCACTTCTCTTCCGTCTTTCTGCACCCCTCCTACCTCTTTCTGTACCCCTCTTGCCTCTTTGTGCACTTCTCCAACTTCTTTCTGCACCCCTCTTGCCTCTTTTTGAACCTCTGTTGGTTCTTTCTGCACTTCTCTTGCTTCTTTCTGCACCTCTTTTGCAAATTTCTGTATCTCTCTTGCCTCTTTCTGCACCCCTCTTGCCTCTTTCTGCCCTTCTGTTGGTTCTTTTGCACTGCTCTTGCTTCTTTCTGCACCTTTCTTGTAAATTTCTGCACCCCTGTTCCCTCTCTCTGCACCTTTTTTGCCTGTTTGTGTACCTCTCTTGCCTCTTTCAGCACCTCTGTTGCTTCTTTCTGCACTTCTCTTGCTTCTTTCTGCACCCCTCTTGCCTCTTTCTGTACCCCTTTTGCCTCTTTGTGCACCTCTCCTGCCTCCTTCTGCACCTCTCTTGCCTTTTTCTGCAGTTCTCTTACATCTTTCTGCACCTCTTTTGCTTCTTCTGCACTTTTCTTGCCTCTTTCTGTACCCCTCTTGCCTATTTCTGCACCTCTGTTGGTTCTTTCTGCACTGCTCTTGCTTCTTTCTGCACCTCTGTTGCAAATTTCTGCTTCCCTCTTGCCTCTTTCTGTACCCCTCTTCCCTCTTCTGCACCTCTCTTGCCTCTGTTTGCACACCTGTTCCCTTTTTCTGCATCCCTTTTGCCTGTTTCTGCAACTTTCTTGCCTCTTTCTGCAGTTCTCTTGCCTCCTTCTGCACCTCACTTGCCTCTTTCTGCACTTCTCTTGCTTCTTTCTGGACCCTTCTTCCCTTTTTCTGCACATCTCTTGCCTCTTTCTGCACCTCTCTTGCCTCTTTCTGCACATCTCTTGGTTCTTTCTGCACTGCTCTTGCCTCTTTCTGCATCCCTCTTGCCTCCTTCTGCACCCCTCTTCTCTATTTCTCCACCTCTCTTGCTTCTTTCTGCACTTCTCTTGCCTCTTTCTACACCTCTCTTGCTTCTTTCTACACCCCTGTTGTCTCTTTTTGCACTCATCTTCCCTCTTTCTGCACATTTCTTCCTCTTTCTGCACCTCTCTTCCCTCTTTCTGCACTTCTCTTGCTTCTTTCTGCGCCTTTCTTCCCCTTTCTGAATATGTTCTATCTATGTAGGCATAGTTCGAAATTAGCATTTAAAAAACCTTTGAAATTCACTGAAAAAACCATAGGTTTGAGGGACGTTATAGTTAGAAATTAGCATTTAAAAAACCTTAGAAATTCAGTGATGTCATCAGTGATGTTACTGACCATGTCATGAGTGATGTAATATGTGACGCCATCAGTAGTGCATTGCGAGGACACGAGTTATAGTTAGCTCAACTAACTATAACGGCCGAATTTCTCTGGTTTTGTACAAGTGAAATGTCCAACTAACTATAACGTCCCTGAAATCTGTGGTTTTTTCAGTGAATATATATATAAATGTATCTCCTGGCGGTTGCAGAAGGCTTTGAAACATTGTTCTCTCTTACCTTTCTTACCTATCTCCACCCTCTCCCCCTCCCTGACGGCTTTACCCTCTTTTCCACCTGGGCACACCCGCAAAAACAACACCTCCTGAACTTCTTTCAGAACCCTTTAAGGAATGCGACATTGGCAAAATTCTAGGAGCGCTGAAATCCACAAACCACTACAACAACCCTCTTCCCTCCAATTTCTTCATGAGATGAAATACTCACACTCTGGACCAAGATTGGTAATGCCTCTCTGCTTCAAAGCTTTATCTCTGACTGCCTAAAGTCGGGGCAGGTATCTCCAATCTTTAAAAAAACATCAGCAGGCCACACGGATCTAAACAACTTCCGCCCGATCTCCAACATGCACACTCTGGCGAAGGTCCTGGAAAAATGTTTTCACATCCAACTCTGTAACCACATTGAACAATTCTGCCTTCTGGACCAATTCCAATCTGGCTTCCACCTGGGGCACAGCACCAAATCGGTTCTTATACTCATAGTGGACATTACACTAAAATGTTGGATCAAAATGAATCCTGCCTCCTAATCCTCCTTGATCTGTCCATGGCAATAAAAATGACAACTTCCTAGAACTATTGGAACAGAGAATGGGCTTATCACGGTCTGTCCTAAACTGGTTCTCCTCGTTTTTCCAAAACAGAACACAAAGATTCAAGGTTAAGCAGTCCCTATCAAAGACCACTCCGGTCACACTAAGAGTCCCACAGGGTTCCTCCCTCTCATCCACTCGCTTTAATTTGTTCATGGAGCCACTAACTGAAATTCTGAGTTCATCCAACATCCACTCTCATATGTACGCTGATGACACCCAACTATATCTGAAAGTCTCCTCCCCTGAAGACATCAGATCAGATCCTTCACTTTAACTTTAAAGCTGGCGGGCAGACAAACACCTCAAACAAAAGTCCCTCAAAACCAAATTCCTACTAATCACTCCTCCCAACCAATAACCCATCATTGAGGAATGGCTGAAACAACTAACTCCATTCAACTGCCTGCCCCAAATTATTGATTCAGTGAGATCACTAGGAAGAACTCTCAACAAGAACCTTAACTTGCAGAAGCACATCAGCGCCGCCACCAAAGGAGCGAACCTCCAACTGAACATCTTGAGAAAATTAAAACCCTTCCTTCCACCTAATGACTTCAAATCTGCAGTGCAAGCCCTAGTAATTCCTAGATTAGACTATGGAAGTGCAGCCTGCCCAGATCCACAAATGCTCCCCTAAGGGCCTCCCTCAATTCTGCCGCTAGACTCATCACGGGATCAAAAAAGAAATAGCCACATCTCTCCTTACTTAAAAGCTCTCAACTGTCTCCCTTATAAAGCAAGAATTCAAATAAAAATTGCATGCATTACCCATAAAGCCCTACACTTCAATACCACAAGATACCATGCTCAGAAGTTGGAACTCTCAGCTGGCGATGGATCCTCCAGAAGCTCAAGCACCTTACTGCTGAACCACAGAGATTCTCCAAAAAGAAAACCTACAACCGAACTTACTCAGGGATCACCAGAGAATCTGGAAACTCCCTGCCCCCTTAAACCAAACTGAATCCCTCAAATGTTTCTTTCAAGAAAGAAGTTAAAATATTACTCAAAAACAAATTTAAACCCTAGATCCTAGGATCTCCTCTCCCAGTACATCTCTTGATTCTCAGTTACTTCCATGACTACTGCTTGCTATCATTGTTTTGTTCATTGTTCTTCTTATGATTATTGCATTTGAACGTCTGTATCCATTTGCTTCTAAATTTTGTGCTGATATCTCCAATATCTTTGAAGTCTTGCTTGTTTCCATTTATCTATGCTCTCTGAACATGTGTAAAGCATTCTGATACCCGCATGGGTCATGTTCACGCTATATAAAACTTTTAAAATACAATATATCAATATGCCTACTTCAAAGGCCAAAAGGGGTATAATTATTGGACCTGTAACCCCAGACGTTTAGAACACTTCTGTATCAAGAAGAGACTCTGCCAAGAGGAAGTGCTGGAGAGCTGCCAGGAGGAGTACTGCCCCTTTGCTGTGTTAATTTACTGGGTTGGCCGTCAGTTGTTGCTTCTGTCTTGGAGAGGACAAGTACTGGACTTTGCTTTGGTATCCTGCTTGAGAAGATTCTCCAAGGGCTTGTGTGTGCTTGCCTCCTGTTCAGAAGTCCCAGGGCCATCAAAGACTACATCTGCAGCTTCGCTAAACTTCTCTGCTGGGAGTTCTGACCTGCCAAGTGGTGCCAGTTCCAGTTCTGATCCCTTGGAGGTGGTTTTACTGCTTCAAGAACTGAAAATCCATGCTTTCCCCCCCTTCAGCTCCATTTTTCCCACCACAAGCTTGCCATGTGGTTGAAAAACCAACGCATTACCGTGTTGCTGCTTACAAAGATCGACGCAAAGCCTCTTCATGGCTGAAAGCACAGCGGCAGCCTGAGTCTAGAGCACTGTGTCTCAGACGTCCGAGACTCCCGCTCCGACGCAAGCCCTGCTATGCGGCTGAAGGAATCAACGCATCACCTGCTCGCGGCTGGAAGAATCGACGCAGCGCCTGTTTGGCCACTGCCGCATTGACTCCAGTGCATCCAGATTTTCCATGCATCACACCTGTGTACTAAAGTCTACATCAAAGCTGTGCTTCAGTGAGGAACCAAGGCCATGTGTCCTGAGAAACAACGCATCACCTCCCCATGCAGAAAGAAACCGACGCATCACCTCCTCCCACAGTAAGGAACTGACGCATCACCTCCTCTGCTTAGCAGTAAGGAACCAACGCATCATCTCCCCTGGGAGCAAAGAACCGATGCAATACCTTCCCTGCGTGTAAGAAACAGATGCATCGCTTTGCTTTCCGGCGCCTCATCTCCCAGCACCAGTTTTCTCCTTGTGATTTTGACTCATCCCAGGTACTTTGTGCTAAAAGTGACACATCCAAAGTTTTATATGGACTGCACTGTTTTAAGCCTTTAAAAGTGATATCTTGGTTTATGTATGTTGTATTATTTTTGTTTTGGTCTTGTATGGCTTAGATAAAGATTGGTTATTTTTGTAAACTGCTGTGGTGTCCATTTGTAGTGTTTTACTGTGTTACTGTGTCTGTGTCCAAATACTTTACACATTGCCTCTGAGATAATCCTGACTGCTCGTGCCAAGCTACTAAGGGGGTGAGCTGGGGTTATCTTAGCTGTGTGATCTCTTTACCCTGACTAGAAGGAAGGGTCCCTACTTAGGCAAGGTGCATACCACTGCCAAGTAGAAACCCCCATTTCTAGCATTGGTGGTCAGCGGTGAGGATAGGACTTGTGGTTTATCTTTACATGCAGTGATTGGTGTACACTACTACCAGAGCACAAATCATTACGCAACCACATTCTGTTTTGGATTTTTCTCTTTTTCAAATCCTGAGTTCGTTAGTCCACAAATCATGTTTCAGTCTGGGGAGCCAAAAGTTTTGCCTGCAGATTTTGAGTTTGAGGAGGAGAGACTGGGGTCCTACACAGTGCCTTAACTTAAAAGTATTTGCAAAGGTTTCAAGTGTTCCATTAGAGGTCTCCAGAGAAAGGTAGAGCTTCAAGTGATGCTGAGGGCCTGGTAGGCAGCTAGGAAGGCTGGTGGGCACCAAGAAAATTAGAATGATGATGTGGGAGTGGAGGAGCAAAGCTTGCAAGGGGATGCTGTGGATCAGGTCCTGCCTGGGACCAGGGCACCTTCTAGGGCAAGCAGCAGTGTTTTCTCTAACAGTTTGTCCACAGAGGAGTTGGAGGACAGGTGGGTGGGTGATACTGCAGACAGTCCACCTGTGAAGCACAAGATTTACAGGTTGACAGACAGAGTGAAGGCTAGCATCAAGGAGGCAGTGTCCAAGATGTTTGGCCCAGGAGTGAAAGGGCCATCCAACAGTCCTTGGTCCAGCCCAGTGGTCTTGGTTCTCAAAGCTGCTGCGCCTGGTGCCACTCTAGAACTACAGTTCTGTGTGAACTACTGTGGGCTCAATGCTGTCATGAAGACTGACGCCCACCCCTGTCCCTGAGCTGATGAGCTCATTGATTGGCTGGGAGCTGCCAAGTTCCTCAGTATGTTTGATCTAACGTCTGGGTACTGGCAGATTGCCTTGAGCAAAGGTGCACAGGAGTGGTCAGCATTTTCAATGTCAGAGGGGCACTACCAGTTCCGGTTTATGCACTTTGAGTTGAAGAAAGCCCCTGCCACCTTTCAGAAGTTGGTCAACCAGGTTTTGGTTAAGCTGGAGGTTTCAGTGCCACCTATATGGATAACATTGCAGTGTTCAGTTACAGTTGGGAAGATCACTTGCACCACCTCTGGGAAGTGTTGAAGGCCCTGCAGAAGGCAGGCCTCACTATCAAGGCCAGTTTGTGCCAGATAGGGCAGGGGTATGTGGTGTACTTGTGGCACCAGGTAGGAAGTGGTCAGGTGGCACACCTACAACCCAAGATTGACACCATTCTGGCATGGGCACCGCCCAAGATCCAGACAGAGGTGAGAGCCTCCTTAGGTCTCACGGGGTACTACTGCAGGTTTGTCAAGGGGTATGGCATTATTTTTATCCCCTTGACTAAGCTGACTTCAAGGAAGCAGCCATGTCAGATGATCTGGACTGAGGCATGCCAGACCGCTTTTGATACCCTGAAGGAGGCCATATGCATGGCGCGTGTGCTCCAGGCTCCTGATTTCTCCAAGGAGTTTTTAGTGCAGAGTGATGCCTCAGAGCATGGTGTGGGAGTCTTGTTTTCACAGCTGAACAAGCAGGACCTAGATCAACACGTAGCTTTCATCAGTAGGCGGCAACTTCCCTGCAAGCAGAGGTGGAGAGCAATCGAAAGGGAGACTTTTGCCATGGTGTGGGCATTGAAGAAGCTAAGACCCTACTTGTTTGGGACTCACTTCCGAGTTCAGACAGACCACAGGCCCCTCAGATGGTTAATGCAGATGAGGGGTGAGAACCCAATCTATTTAGGTGGTCCATTATCCTACAGGGAATGGACTTTACTCTGGAACACCGCCCTGGCACAGAACACACCAATGCTGATGGTTTGTCCAGGTTCTTCCGCCTTAGTGAAGCAAATTCCCATGAGGTTGGTTAGTTCTTCCTACTTTCAGCTGGGGGGACACGTGTTAGACCTGGCATCTTTGACGTGGTTTTCCCCAGTCTTTTTTGCTTCTGACCTCCTGTTTTTTGGCTGTATGCTGGACTTCGTTTTTGCTGGTTTGTGCACTCTAGGCAATTTACTGCTGCTGGTCAGTGCAAGTGCCCCCTGTGTAAATTATGATTATGATTGGTTATCCATGATTGGCATATCTGATTTACTGGTAAGTCTCTAGTAAAGTGCACTATGTGTGCCCAGGGCCTGTAAATCAAATGCTACTAGTGTGCCTGCAGAACTGATTGTGCCCCTGAAAGCATGTCTCAAGCCTGCCACTGCACTGTCTGTAAATGCAGTTTTAAACTGTCACATTGACCTGGCAAGTGCACCCCCTTGCCAGGCCCTAACCTTCCCCTTTTCTACATATAAGGCATCCCTAAGGTAGGCCATAGGTAGCCCCATGGGTAGGGTGCAGTGTATGTGAAAGGTAGGACATGTACTGGTGTGTTTTACATGTCCTGATAGTGAAATACTGCAAATTTCGTTTTTCACTATTGCAATGAATATCTCTCCCATAGAAAATCGTTGGAGCTGCCTTGTAATATCTTACAAGTGTAAATTTCAATTGGGAAGAGATAGATATTTGCGGTTTGGGTTCCCTGAACTCAGAATTAAAAAGACATCTTTTAGTGAAGTTGGTTTTTAAAATGTGTGTTTGAAAATGCCACTTTTAGAAAGTGGGTATTTTCTTGCTTTACCATTCTGGTCCCCTGCCTGCTTGTGGAATCAATGTGTGGTTTAGACTGACAGCTGGGTTGTGTGTGCATTCAGACAGTCACACAAAGGGAGCTGAGGTGTGCCCTGCATATACTCATTGTGCATCACCAGGCTGATGGGCTTATTGAGCTAGAGTGGTGGGAGGAGTTGTCACTGACACCTGAAGAGGGTTGTGCCTGGCCTCTCACAATGCTTTCTCCACCCCCACCATAGTGTGTCTGGAGCCAGGACAGGGCAAGGCAGGATCTGTGTACTACAAAGACTATCTTTTGAAGTATACCTACTTCAAAAGCAGAAAGGGGTATACATATTGGACCTGTAACCCCACATTTTCAGAACACTTCTGGACTGAGGACTCTGCCAAGAAGAAGAGCTGAAGAGCTGTCAGGAGGAGTACTTCCCCTTTGCTGTGTTGCTTTGCTGGGTTGGCCTGCATTTGCTGCTTTTGTCTTGGAGAGGACAAGGACTGGACTTTGCTTTGGTATCCTGCTTGAGAAGATTCTCCAAGGGCTTGTGTGTGCTTGCCTCCTGTTAAGAAGTCTCAGGCCCTTCAGTGCTGTTTTTACCACCACAAGCTTGCCGTGCAGTTGAAAAACCAACGCATCTCTGCGGTGTGGCCAAAATGATAGACGCAGTGACTGTTCACGGCTGGAAGAACCGCTGAAGCCTGAGTCCAGAGCACAGTGTCTCCAATGTCCCAGACCCCCGCTCCCACTCTGACGCAGGCCCTGCTGTGCAGCCAAAGGAATTGTTGCATCTACTGCTCGCGGATGGAAAAATCGACACAGTGCCTGTTTTGCCACCACCACATCGACTCCAGTGCTTCCAGATTTTCCATGCAACGCACCTATCCACCAAGTCTACATCAACACTGGGCTTCAGTAAGGAACTGAGGCCTAATGTGCGGAGAAACAACACATCACCTCCTCACGCAGTAAGAAACTGACGCATCACCTCCCCTGTGTAACAGTAAGGAACCAACGCATCACTTCCCCTGGGAGCAAGAAACTGACACATCACCTTTCCTGAGTGTAAGGAACTGATGCATCACTTTGCTTTCCGGCACCTCACCCCCGCGCCTGTTTTCGCCTTGTGATTTTAATGCATCCCTGGTACTTTGTGCTAAAAGTGATGCATCAATAATTTTATATGGACTATGCTGTTTTAAGCATTTAAAAGTGATATCTTTATATTATGTATTTTGGATTTTTGTCATTTTGATCTTGTTTAATTTAGATAAAGATTGGTTGTTTTTCGAAACTGGAGTGGTGTCCATTTGTAGTGTTTTCTCTGTGTTACTGTGTTTATGTTCAAATGCTTTACACATTGCCTCTGAGATAAGCCTGGCTGCTCATTCCAAGCTACCAAGGGGATGAGCATGGGTTATCTTAGATGTGTGATCCCCTCACCCTGACTAGAAGGAATGGTCCCTTCTTGGACAGGGTGCATACCACTGCCAACTAGAGACCCCATTTCTAACATGGTCTCTGAGGAATGCAGAAACCGTTTTATTGACATGTTTCCTGGCTTTGTCTATCTGTGGACAGAATTCATTTGACCACTTCCATTTCTGCCTTTGGCATATGTTGGAGAATACCAAGCCAGTCTGAGGGAAAAGTACGATTAATTGAGCAAAGGCATCCTTCATTAGGATTTCCAGTCCTACCCCAGTAAGTGTGCCTAGGGCATTACCACCACAGTGCACATTCATGGGGTCAGGGGGTTGGCAATCCACAATGATTTCAACCAAAGGCAGCAATTGATGCCACTTTAACCCTCTCTGGCCAGTCCAAGTAATGTCCACATTAGGCAAACCCAAATCCGTATCAAAGCCACTCTTTCTAGGACACTCTCTAGCCCAAAACACAAAGCTATGACCCACAATGCACACTCTGACCATTTGGAAGGCAAGGAGGAATAGCACACAGTAGAAGGCTGGAGCTGAATGAGGCAGTTTAACAAAATGAAACGTAGTTAAAATGGAGGATAGGACCTGTTTTAAAAAAATACGTATTTGACTGGATAGTGTAAATATACAGGTTAATAAAATTAGATAGTGTCTTTAAATGATAGGTAAGTAGATCTGTGATTGGCTCTGGAAAAATAGTATGTTGCTTTAGAATGTGTTGTGAACTTTTGACCTACTGGTTCAAGAGAGTGTTACAAATGGGGTTGCTATAGAAACTGAGCTAAGACACTGTGGGGGAAAGGGTATTAAACAGACTGTAGTGTATTAGTTAAAGTTAGAGTGGTTTAGACTCATTATTTATGAAGGAGAGTTTATTTTTCTACTCTGGAGTTTCTTATGAAGTAGTTGTAAAGTATTAAGAGTACAAACCTAAATATGTTTTTGGACTCCCGTAGTTATTCGTCAATTCATCACGAAGTGACACGGGGGCTTCGCTGAGGGTTGTGACTAATTCGCAAATGCGCCCAAAAAAAATACTAGATTGGGCTTCTATGCTGAAGTGCAAGAAAGGGTTAAGAAATATTGACCAATGAGAAGTTGAATAAGAAAAGTTAAATATGAAACAGACGTTTTGATTTGCCAACTGTGGCAGTATCACTGAGAACAAAGTTGAAAAGGCTGCCATTTATGGTGCCTTTATATGAGAGTGGTGTACCATTCTTTTGCTTATTTTTCAAATTTTCTCTGGGAGTACAGTATAACTGACAATGTCCCCAAAAATTCTGACCAACAAAATCAATTAACAGGTATGTGAATTAGAGTGTAGTTTAAAAAAAAGTGATTGAAAAGATGCATGTGTACATGAGGTTGTCGAAAGTGTGTATGATATGCAAAAGTATTGAGCATGCATGTAAGGATTTGTGAGTGGGTTAGTGATTGTTTTTGTAGGTTTATTAATGGGTGAGTGAGTGTGACTGTGGGTGTGTGAGTGTCTGTCTGGGTGTGAGTAGTCTTTTGATCATGTGTTGCCATGGAACTGTAGAGCGTGTATATGTAGCTTTACTGCATAGTTGAATTGCAATTGAACACTGCTTGCTAAGCTTTAAAGTTTTGTTTTACTATGTACCAGTTACCCCTTGTTTAAAGTGCAGGTAAGCAATAAGGCAGGGTGCTGTGTACCTAGAAGGTAAGACATGCACTTTAAACTCTCAGTCAGTCACATGTGTAGTTTGAGACCGCTAGGCTCAGTTAAATATCAAGGGGCAGATTTACAAGCCCCTTGCGCCACTTTTGCGTCACTTTTCCCATGTTAAAAATGATGCAAAAGTGGTGCAAGGGGCTTGTAAATCTGCCCCCAAGTGTCTTACCCATACTGCATGTTACATACATATTTACTAAGGCAAAGTGACTCACCTAGCCAGTCAGAGAGAGGCATGTAGGTATTCAGTGGCATGCCCATACAGCACTTAACAATCCAGCAGTAACAGAGCCATTTGTACACACAGTTAAACTCCTAATCACCCATACAGGCAAGTAGCCCTTTAAACATTTTTTGGGCCTGCCTGAGTGTGCAGTTTTACTGCTAGGTTGAGTTGGCATTTAAAACTCTTAGCCAAGCTTTAAACTTCCCTCCTACCTCATATAAGGCATCCCTAAGGTACCGTGTAGGTAGGCCATAGGACAGGGTGCTATGTGCTTAGAAGGTAAGACATGCACTTTGAAGTTTTAGTGAGTCACATGCGCACTTACAGGCCCTTATGCCTAATTAAACATCCAGTCTCCCACCCGTACTGCAACTCACATATGTATTTACAAAAGCTTAAAGGCACTCACCCACCCATTCAGACAGAGATGGAGACACTGACACATTCAGTCACATGTTCATACAGCACTTATGTATCCAGTAGTAACGGGTCAGTTGCATACACAATTGCAAACCCCCAGCACTCAGTAATAGAGCCAGTAAGTAATATTTACAGCCGCTTACATTTACACATGGAGACCTATACAAATACTAAGACAGCTAGTCATATAAAAAGATAGTTACTTACACATCCAGTGACACAGGCAGAGAGGGATGGATATACTTATTTAGGTTTGTACTCAAGTAGTGACACTCTAACTAGCCCTTTAAACATGCGTTGGGCCTGCTACTGCACAGCCTATGTGTAGAGATTTACTGCCAGGTCAAGTAGGCATTTATAATTCCCTTGCTAAGCTTTAAACTCGCTTTTTTCTACATATAAGTCACCCCAAGGTAGGCTGTCGGTAGACATACACTGATGTGCACACTAACACACCCAGGCACATTCTAATGCATTCATTAGCACACCCAGGCTTACAATGATGCACACACTAAACAAGTGATGTTCATACTCATGTATTGACTAACACACCCAGGCACACACTGATGTATACACTGACACACCCAGTGACATACTCATGCATTCATTAACAAACCCAGATACACTCTGATGCATATAGTGATACCGCTACATATACACTAATACATACACTGACACACCCAGGTACACACTTATGCATACACTAACACACCCAGGTACGTTATGATGCATATAGTGTCACAGCTGCACATACACTAATGCACACACTGACACACCCAGGTACACACTGATGCACACACTAACACGCCCACTCACACACTGACCCATATACTAATACACCCAGTCACACACTAATCCATACACTGATACACCCAGGAAGACAGTAATACATATGCTGACACACTCATATACATTCTGATGCATATAGTTGCATACCCAGGCAGCGACTGATATATACACATACACTAAGAATACACTGACACACCCAGACACATAATGACACATACTCTGACACACCCAGGTACACACTTATGCATACATAACACACCCAGACACACTCTGATGCATATAGTGATACAGCTACACATACACCAATGTATACACTGACACACCCAGCCTCACACTTATGCATACACTAACACACAGAGGCATAAACTAACACACCCAGGCACACACTTATGTATACACAGACACACCCAGACATATTTTGACACACACAAATGCACCCACAAACACATCCAGTCACACACTGACCCACACACTAAAACACTGAGGCACACATGGATCCATACCCTGGCACACCCAGGCAGACAGTGATACATTTTATGACGCATTCTGATGCATACAGTAGGGCACCCAGGCAGACACTGATATATATACACACACACCCAAGAAGATAGTGATGGATACACTGACATATCCAGGGACGCACAAATGCATACACTGATACATCCAGTCACACACTGATCTATACACTAAAACACCCAAGCAGACACTTATACATACAGTGACACACTCAAGCACACACTGGTGCATATGCTGACACATCCAGACACACAGCGATACATATGCTGAGACACCTATGTTATATAAGTTTGTTATGTTATATAAGTTTATAACGCGCACAGCTACTCATGGATATCCCGGCGTGGTGCCTAGCAGGGGACTAGCGGGGGACCTAGGCATACACTGATGCATACACTAACAAACCCAGACACACTCTCATGCATACAATAGCACAACCAGGCAGATGGTAATGCACACACTGACACACCCAGTGACACACAGACCCATTCAGTAAGAAACCCAGGAATACACTGATCCATACACTGACATACCCAAGTATACACTGATGCAGATGCTGAAAGACTCATATACTCTCTGATGCATGCAGTAATACTCCCAGGCACACAGTGATATGTACACATACATACTCAGGTAGACAGTGGTGGAAGTACTAACAGAGCCAGGTACACTCTCATAATATAATAACACACCAAATTACACACTTATCCATAGACTAACACACCCATACACACACGGGCCCATACACTAATACAACCGGCAGACACTCATGCATGTACTCACACACCCGGGTATATGCTGCTGCATGTGCTGATATATCCAGGCATACACTGATCCATACGGTGAGACAACCAAGCGCACACAGATACATACAGTTATGCACTCATCACACACTGATGCATACGGTGGCACAGGCAGGCACACTCTAATTTAAACATGAAAAGTAAGAGCCATAAGGTACCTAAAACATAATGACTTGACTGTATTAGAACTTAAATGCCTACAATATGTAATTTAATAGTATATAATGAAAAGTTAAATATATTGAGTCGTTTTTTTTTTATTTCAGACATCTATTTGTATAGAAAAAGACAGCTATAATGCTGACTAAAACAGAAAAAGAAAGAAACAGAGGAAATGATACTATCTACTTACAACAGAGGAAATAAAAGGAACAGAATGTGAACAATGTGGTTAAAGAGAAAAGTGTGGCTGGTAAGAAAACTAAGGGGTTTCTTTAAAAAGTATGTGGAAAACTGCAAAGTGAGCAAAAGCAAGTAAATAAAAAGTGAGGTTTCAAATTAGCTAAGAAAGGACAAAAAGTAAGTGACATTAAGAGTAATAAACAGATTAGAACGCAGATAGTTTAACAAGAAGACAGGCCTTTTAAGGAAATAGGAGTCAGAATGTTTCCTAGTAGGGTATTTCAGAATCTCGTACGAACTGTGAAGCAGAATAAAAGGAGAAGACAAGCAGTCAAACAAAAGGAATGTGTTGAGGATGTAGTTGATAAGGCATTTGCCCTGAAGAGTAAGCTATTTCTTTTGATTCTGAGCAGAATGAGAACACTAGATACAACAGTGTTGTCTATGAACATAAGAAGTAAAAAAAAAAGACTTGTGAATAGAAGTAATTTTTTTCAGTGGCAAATGGAAGCATACTTTCAGTACTGAGCCTTTCTTTAATAAAGAATGCTACTTTCAAGAGAACACATTAGTGCATGCAATTGAGATAACTCGTCGATGTTATGAAGTGAAGGATGGTACTCCCATTTCAAAAGAGGAAATGGTTTCTAGGAATGTTGAAGAAGTGATAGCTGAAGAAGTATAGGAAAGGTGTAGACCGGGCCCTGTATATCAATGGAACTGTAGCAGTAATTGTTGTGTTAAGCAGGAATCAATTGATATATTGAGAGCTTCCTTATGTCAGTTCCCATGCAAAAGTTTCAATCAGAAAATTTGGGATTTTGTAAGCATTAGGTCCATGCAAAGTAAGAAATATACTAATTTACAGGAACATTGACTAGCATGTCTATCAAAGAAAGTGGGCAAACACAAGGAGATGATGAACAGAGCGTTCAAACTTTTCAGACACTCACCCCCAGTCACTATTAGATCTAGGTTAAATCCATCATCATTTTTTAGCTCACTCCGCCACCCCAGTTCAGACCTATCCATATGCAAATCAGTCTTGACCCTGTTCCTCATGGGAACAGTCCAGCCCGAACTGCCAAGCAAGGTCTTCCCTGGACCGGAAACAATCATCCTGGGACTGGTTTTGGGGTAACACCCCTCATCAGCCAGGCTAGCTTTAATCCAGTGGCAAAGTGAGCAAGGGACACAAGTCTGGGCATACCCTGCCAACTTAGGGCGAACAAAGCAAACACAAGGAGATGATGAACAGAGCGCTGAACCTTTTCAGACACTCACCCACAGTCACTATTAGATCTGGGTTGAATCCATCATAGTTTTTTAGCTCACCCTGCCACCCCAGTTCAGACCTAGCGATATACAAATCAGTCTTGACCCTGTTCCCCATGGGAATAGTCCAGCCCGAACTGCCTAGCCAGGTCTTCCTTGAACCGGAAACAAGCGTCCTGTGACCGGTTTCAGGGTAACACCCCATATCAGCCAGGCTAGCTTGAATCCTGTGGGTAGCGAGCACAGGACTCACATCTGGGCATACCCTTCCCACTTAGGTCAACAAATACAAAAAGAACAGATAATGGACGGAATGCTGAACAAATCAAATATTCATCCCCCATTCACAGATCTGGGTTAAATCCATTGTTCTTTTGCTCACTATGCCACCCCAGTTTAGACCCAGACATATACAAATCAGTCTTGACCCTGTGCCTCATTGGAACAGTCCAGCCTGAACTGCCAAGCCAGGTTCTCTCTGGGCCGGAAATGAGCATCCTGGGACCGGTTTCGGGGCATCACCCCTCATCAGTCAGGCTAGCTTGAATCTAGTGGCACAGTGAGCCCAGGACCCATGTCTGGGCATACCCAGCGCAATTAGAGCGAGTAAGCAAAAGACACACAATTGATGGACGGAATGCAGAACAAATCAAAAAATTCACCCCCATTCAAGAGAGCAGGGTTAAATCCATCATTCTTTTGCTCACCATGCCACCCCAGTTTAGACCTTGCCATATGCAAATCAGTCTTGACACTGTGCCTCATGGGAACAGTCCAGCCCGAACTGCAAAGCCAGGTCCTCCCTGGACCGGAAACAAGCATGCTGGGGCATCACCCCTCATCAGCCAGGCTAGCTTGAATCCAGGGCACAGTGAGCTCCGGACCCACGTCTCGGCATACCCGGCGCACTTAGGGCAAGAAAACAAAAGACACACAGATGATGGACGGAATGCAGAGCAAATCAAACATTCACCCCCAGTCAAGAGATCTTGGTTAAATCCATCATTCTTTTGCTCACCATACCACCCCAATTTAGACCCAGCCATATGCAAATCAGTCTTGACCCTGTACCTCATGGTACCAGCTCAGCCTGAACGGCCAAGCCAGGTCCTTCCTGGACCGGAGCCAAGCATCCTGGGACCGGTTTCGGGGCATCACCCCTCATCAGCCAGGCTAGTCTGAATCCAGTGGCACAGTGAACCCGGGACCCACGTCTGGGCATACCCGGGACACTTAGGGCGAGAAAACAAAAGACACAAATGATGGACGGAATGCAGGACAAATCAAAACATTCACCCCCAGACAAGAGATCTGGGTTAAATCCATCGTTCTTTTCCTCACCATGCCACCCCACTTTAGACCCAGCCATATGCAAATCAGTCTTGACCCTGCTCCTCATGGGAACAGTCCAGCCTGGACTGCCCAGCCAAGTCTTCCCTCGACCAGTAACAAGCATCCTGGGAGCGGTTTCGCTGTATCACCCCTCATCAGCCAGGCTAGCTAGAATCTGGTGGCGTAGCGAGCACGGGACCCACGTCTGGGCATACCCTTCCCACTTAGGGTGACAAATGCAAAATGAACAGATGATAGATGGAATGCTGAACAAATCAAACATTCACCCCAGTAACATATCTGGGTTAAATCAATTTTTTTGCATGCCATATGCAAATCAGTCTTGACCCTGCTCCTCATGGGAACAGACCAGCCTGAACAGTCTTTTGCCCTGGCTGTCATGATCACAAGGGCCTAGCTGCCTCTGTACTTTTGCCAAAAGTGCTCCTATCAACGCAGCAGGACCATTTTTGGTGAAAAATCTAAACATATATGTTACTTTAAGTAATGGTGAGCTGGCCTCCACTGTGCTGGCAAATATAGGGCCACCGCCACCCCAATGTTTTAGTTTGCAGACCACCAGAACCTTAAAAAGGCAATTAAATTTTTCTTCAAAGTATATTATACACAAAGCTATACTGTTAGTATTAAATAACAATACATGCAACATAGTTTGTCACAACAGTCATGATTTTCACAGGGATGCGACAGGGCAAAATACTTCTCTCTCTCTAAGTTTCAGAGATTTCAACAGACCTTTCGGAATATTGCAAAAAGGCCTTAACAATTTTGACCCCCCACATGTGATTTTATTAGTAAGTGTGCATCAGATGTTTTCAGGACAGAGGGCTTAACTGTGACAAATTAAATGTATAATACTCCCCAACTTTGTTCGCAATATCGTAGGCTGGACAGAATAGTTAGGATGACTTTGAAGTTTCCTGATTCCCATAATCTTTTACTTTGTAGCTATAGATTTTCTGATGATATCCCTGGAGTGTCCCTTATAATTGGGGAAAAGTCAGGCTCTTTGCTACACCAAATGTACATTTTGGCTCAATGTTTCTCCCTCTGTAGTAAGAGTCAATTTTAGAACAAAAAGAGAGAAACTGGGAACAGCTGTGGGAAAGCTTGTCTGTCGATGGTGTGCATGCTAGAATCTCATTCAACAGGACCGGCAAACTGTCCACAAATACATAAGTAAAACATGTTGGGTCAAATAGTAGAATGTTGTGGCCCTCCCCTGTTTGATGTGTGTCACTCAAAATAGTCTGCTATATTTACCTGTGTGAGAATGTTTCTTCATGAAGGTAATGATGTTCTGATGGACCATACACCAGCAGGTCTACCGCAGGTGCTGAATTCAATCTCACAACATTTACTGAACATTAATATCACCCAAAATAGTGATGTTTAGGACTAGAATCTGCAATTTACTTTAGAAATTGTCAGAAAAAGCCACTGAGATTCCCAAAGACTTTGCTTACCTTGCAGTAACCATAGCTTAAAACCAGACTTGGCACCTTCACTTTGAAACAAGCAGCAGCAATGCCCATAGGTCTGGATTCAAAGGAATGTTGTATGGAAATGTGAAGAATTACAAGTGAATAACATGGGGATGAATATGTATTTGCATGGAAGCAAAGAATTGCAGAATGGTGTAAAAAGGACAGTTGCACTGTCAAGAGAGGGTGAAACATCCATGTAGGTTATTGACTGCCCTCCTCCCATCTGTGCTGCTGCTAGGGACAAACACTATAAATTATCTAGTTATCTAAGACAGTTTAATAGCAGTACAGTGAGTGTGTGTCCCTGAAAGATGAACATCAGACAGCTGGATAAATAAGCAAAATGATCACAACTGTGTGAAGGGCAAGCACATTTTGTGGAAGTACACAACTTCTACCTGATCAAAACATGTACTCGACTCCAAACATGATGGTGGAGCAAAAGTCCCTTAATAGTGATTCTCACATAATTGTCTGGTGACAGCCAGGCCATAAAAAGGACAGAACAGGCCATGGATGATATGGCTGCTCTTAAGAACTGAATCACTAGAATGTTGACATGAAATGATTATAGAATAAATAACAACAAAACAGTCTCAGCTGTTCTGTATGGGGCTGGGATCTGCTCCAAGATAATAACTATAGAATGTGACAGGTTATATGGGAAACCTGGAAACATTTCTAACTCCATCCAGATCTACTACCTCAGAATTGAACTCGCTGAAATTTGGATTGGAAATCATGAGAATAACACTGCTGCAGCAGCCCATCTCCTCTTGTATGGCATAATTCATATGAAACCAAATGCCTTAGTAGCACTGGTTCAAGAGAGAACTGAGGTGGGTTATTTGCAGAGGGAAAGTCACTGACCGAAAACAGTAAGGTTGCATGTAATGTGGCTGGGATAAATGTTATGGGGCTAATGAAGATCAGTAAAGAGGGTACTGAAGTCAAGAATAAAAACAAAAATGAGAGATGTTGAATTATGCTTCTCTGAATCTCTGAGGAATGAATCTTCAGTGGCATTGTGTCTTGTCTATAGTCCCTGGATTGATCTACTTAGCTACCTTAATGTTTTACTACTAACATCAACTAGGTCTGAGTCCCTGTGTTTCATATTTACGCAGCTGTCAATACTGATATTGACATTTTGAAAATTGCACTTGACGATGGTGTTCGACTACTATTTGAAGGTGACCTCTTCACGAGATCCAGGGACCAGTTTGCTATTGTCCATAAGGCACACAGTTGTGTTGTAGTAGTAGTAATAACACTTTATTCAGTTATCGTAAACCATCAAAGAATGCTCACACAATAAAAAACACGATAAAAATGTGACATAAAAACAACAAATGCACAATAACAATCCATGCAGACTTTATCCTCAGCCTGAAAATATGTACAAATTTTAGTTCTATCCTAATCTATAGTATAATCTGTATGAAACACAATCTCCAATTTCATAACCGGGTAATACCTCGGTAGCAGCATCCTAGAAGTTTTTAAAGCAACAATTTAGCTGAGACAGTACGGGGTAGATCAGCACAAATAATCCCAGATGGGGGACGGTGCAAATTACAGTCAACAGTCATGTGCACAGAGCAAAAAATTACAGTTACAGTTTCCCATTAAAATTCAAACAGTTTAAAACATATGAATATAATGTATAGAATCTTAAAAAATTACAAAATTAAAAAGGTTACGAAGGGAAAAGTTACTGAAAAAATAGGCACAATCACTAAATAATTGCTTTTAGAATTTTGCTTCTCTTGTACCAAAATGCCTGTAGGAACCTGCTCACTGCAAACACAATTTATGGAGAGGTATTGCTTTTCAGATCCTGAAGCCTACCAAATGTCTAGCTGTTCCCATGTTTCTACAAATTGGGCGAATCCATTTGCAGTGGGAATTTGTAATACTGAGGGCAAAAAAAAATTATGTGTATCTCATTCTCATCACTCAAGCCACGAGCTAGGCAGATGGTAGAATCTTGTTCCTGATGCCGTTTATGAGTAAACAATCTTAATGGCAGAGTCCCAAGGCGAAAGAGTATATGCAGACTCTTGGCTAAAGGAAAATAAATTAAATCTAGGAATTGCTCAAATAGTGGATAGGGCTTGAAGTCTAAAAGCAGATTGGTCAGGGGGCCTTTTGAGCTATTTATTATGTAGCCATCATTAATTTAAGCCTAGTAGCATTCTTTCAAGACTCAAAGGTCTGCTTTACGAATTGCAGTTGGTTCTGCCCAATAACTTTGTAAACCCAGTTTCCCCAACCAAGCACGAACAAACTTAGCCCAAGGAAGGATCCTAGCTCCTGGAGCTTTTAAAAAATCTATAAGCGAATCCTTGTAATCTCCTACTCAGGTGTGGTCCAAAGATGGACCCAATCTACTAAAGTCTTTAATGCAGCCAAATCTGCAATTCTTTTTAATCCCACATCAAAGTATAATGGGTAAGGGTGAGCTAATTGGGACAGAGAGCAGCTTCCTAATAAAATTATTTCCAGTTATAGTTAGAGAATGAATGTCAGCACAAACCCAGATCTCAGCGCCATAAAGTGCTGCACTTTGAGCCTTGGCACAGTAAATTTCCAGAGCTGGCGAAACTGCACGTGATGTTGTTTGCTTGTAGAATCTAATAATGGCATTGGATCTATGCTCAATTACATGAGTACTCTTATTCAGTTGTCTTGACCACTTGAAGTTCTCCATAAATCTAACCCTTAGATAATCAAAGTTATGTACCCTTTCTGAAATCTCACTGCCGACATAAATGTTTGAATTTTTTTCTTGTTCCCTTACCTAACACCATATATTTAGTATTGTTTACATTTTTTTCCAAGCCCCTAGATCTACAAAAACATAAACATTTATCAATTAAAATTTGAATCCCCATACGTGTCTTAGAAATAAGAAGGGAATCGTCGGTGAATAAAAAAATTGGTACATTTCTGTTGTTCAAAGCAGGGGAGTTGTTTTTACAGTTTTCCAGAGCATCCACAATATCATTCTCATATAAAGAGAACAGTGTTGGTGCAAGAACGCACCCCTGGCGCACTCCACGCTCAATAGGGTTGCGATCAGTCATTTCTCCATTTGGGCCCCATTGAACTTGGACATCATTTTCTTCATGACATTTACTTATAAATTGAATAAGATTATCTGGGGCCCCCATGTTTGTAAAAACTCGCCATAAATGTGAGTGTGGAATTAGATCAAACGCGGCTCTTAAATCTACAAATGCCACGTAGAGCTTTTGGTCTTGTAGTAAAACATTTTTCCAATATAAGAAAGTTGTGTTTCTTTCTTTCTTTCTTGAAGCAAATTCATTATTTACATAATAAATGAAATGAGAAAAATGATTTTTTGATTTACTTATAATGAATTGATGAAAGTGTTTAATGAAGTATTATTAAACTATTACTTTGTATGGTTTGTGTAGTTTAAACTGATTGGTAAACATTCATGAAATTGAACTGAATTAATGTCCTCTATAACATATCTAAGCCAGGAGCATTGAGTTTTGGATCCATCATATATGCTTTTTTACCTAATGAGTATTTACATTTCTCTGAATACATGGTGACGTTTTGATTAAGCACAATGTTGGTTCTCTGTCCTTTCCACACTTCCATCTCTGTATTTGCATCTGACCACAAAGATCACGTCTCATGAATATTGATGAGACAGGTTTTCTGCAAATCCTTGTTGTCACCAAACTCTTTATGAAATGAAGAATAGGTCAGGTTGAATTGGAGACTCTTTGCGAGGAAGTATAAACTGCCGGTGCATGGATTGTGTAGTGGAATATTATTTGGAGTCGACATGTGTCCACCTCATAGGATAACGTCATTCCCTGCTACACAAATTAAATCAAATAAACCTGTGTACAACCCCTGGTAATGTGACACAAAGCAGTCAGGCTTAAACAAAAAGGCATGTTTAAAGTAATGTGAGCTGTGCATACACAGTAGAAAAAGTCAATACAAGAAATATTTTATGAGTAAAACAAGACCAAGTGGACAGAATTCTAATAAGGGGAACCAGAGATATGATTTTTTTTGATAGATTTAGTGAAAATTGCATTAAAAAGTACAAACTGTCAATTATAGTCTATGGAAGTGTTAGACCTGGGTCTAGGTAAGATTTGAGGCTGACCGCGATGGAGCTCTCCTCAGATACAACAAGTGGATTGATTCTGGTGAAAGTTTCAAAGTCAAAAGTTCCAGAGTAAAAGGGACTTTGCCACTTTTCTGAAGATAAACATTGAAATTTATTCTAAGTCCCAATGCAGGAAGGGACTTCTTTTTGAGAATAAAAATCCTCCCTGAGTGGACCACTGTTGAAATTGTCAGACTACATATATTAGGCCTGAAGCCATGTGTTCATGGCCACTGTAGTGGATGGCACACTAGGTGTTGCAGTCCACATGTGGCATTTAACTTTCGCTGCCAACGGTGTATTTCAGAACCAGACACTATGGCCATATAGGAGAGTTAAATGTGCTCATCAGGTTTAAGCCAATTTCAACAGGTCAGATCACATACATGGGCACTGGATAGACATGTCCAAGTGCTAGAGTCCAAAATTACCATCAGGTGATGCCTGAAATGAAAAACTGCAAAAAGAACAATTGATGGACAGAATGCAGAACAATTTCATAAAATGAAAAACTGGCAGGGACACCCAAAAAAAGGGTCACTTTTGTTAATGCATAGTAATTGGGCCACTTTTCCTTCGCTCCCTGCAATAGAAATTTCTAGGTGCCTGAGCAATAAAAGGAGTTAGGATCAACTACAGTTTTACAATTACAGTCTGACCCATTTGGCCACACAGTCGGAAGATGGGACTAAGGATGTATTTATTAGAAATTCAACGAAACACTGCTATACACAAGTTTTAGGAATATATTGTAACAATATAGGATTACTTACAGGCAGGCCAAAATTAAGAATGAAGTTTAGCCTTAGCAACATAAAACACACAAGAAATTCCATAATAGCAATGCAGAATATTTTTGATGATCGGTATATGATTTGTGGTCCTCTTGACTGTTATGCATGAGAAAATCTAAATCTCCTAATCTAAATCTACTCTAAATAATACTATATGAGAAAACCCTTATCAGATCCATTAAAGGAGAAAGGTGTCAGCATTGCAGAACCTCTGTAGAAGTTCTCTAAAGGGAAAGAATATTGTACAGCATGAAGCCACCCAACAAAGATGTTACAGAAAGCCACACAACAAAGATGTTGCAGAATGGTCTGAACCTCTGTAAGTCTAACAGGAGTCTGCATAACCTAAAGTGTAATCATCAATTATACCCACAAAAAAAAACCTTTGAGAATCCCATGTCACATGTCTCATTATTTTCCACCTTCAAACAGTAAAACTTGGAAACTGCACTTGAAATTACTTTCCTTTGGTCCACACATCAGAACGTCCTTGGATTCCTCCCGTCTCCCTATTCCGTATGGAAGTAGTCCTCCCTTTGTTATTTAAGGCTTCTCATCTTTGCCAAAAGTACTCCTCCTGAGCCTTACTATCTCTCTCAAATAATGTGCCTTCTCTATTCATAATTATTAGTATTATTGTTATTATTTATTGTTAGAGTGCATGGCTACCTGAAGGCATCCCAGCGCTGGTAGGGTAGAACAGAAACAAACTAAATGGCCTATAATGCTACATTCTGGTACAGCCAGGTTTTAAGAAGCTTCCAAAAAAGAAAATGTTGCATCACATGACCGCTGCAGAGGAGAGATAAACATTGCATCCAAAGCAAACGTTCATGTTGAAGATTATACATTAACAAATCCAAATGCTTAAGACCTTTGGTCAAGTTAGTGTGGCAAGCATCTCAATACATGTTTAAATGCATGATTACCGATTATGGTTATAACATAGATGTAGTGTACTATTCAAATGGATATATTTCAGTTATAAAATAAATGCAGAGTATTATTCAAATGAGCATGCGACTACACAAGGATTAACAATGTTACTCAACCACACAAATGCAGAATTTACTTCAAGGGAAACATTAATATACGCACTCATACAAATATTGTGATTACACAGTAAATGCACCTTCTGTATCTGTTCAGGTGCACTACATTACGTTAATAATATTACATCACACTAGTACATGAGGCCATGTGTACATATATATGTGGCTTAATCAAACAAGAAGGTGGAGACAATTTTATGCTGCTCTTGTCCCCCTCTGATGGAGAATCAAGCCATCACAGATTACAATCTGATGTTAGCAGACAGACCATCTAAAACCTTGTGGTCTTGAGCATTGTTCGTCTAAAGTCTTCCAGGAGTTTCATGTCATCATAATACTTACTCTGACACTCCTCTAGCTCCACATCTGCTCGCTTCCTCTTCACTCCCCGTCTAACTTGTGCATACTTGTCCCCCTTAAAGATCATAAATAGGAATATTGCATAAAGTGCAATTATCAAAAGAGGTTTCTAAATGGCACCCAGAATTCCACTTCCCAAGCTTCCAAACCACTTGCCTGTTGAACTTCTAATTGCTTCCCAAGTACCTGTCGCTTCTAAATCTTTCAAATCTTTTTGAACCCAGATATGTTTTCCAAATATTATTCTCTACATCCTTGCTTTCATCTGGGATGTAAGTACAGCATTTCTGAACTTTTAACATCCTGCAGAATCTGCACTATTCTGCGAGAAAAGGTCTAGCTCAAGTCCGTTTTGCAAAACCATGAACCTTATCGCAACCATCTCATTATTTACAAGTAATAAATAATTTGCGGTACTAGTAGCCAATTTATCCACTATTGTAGACAGCTTTGTAATTTTCAAATCAATCAGAATTACTCCTTCAGATGGGATTATGGCACCAAAAATATCTCTTACTACTTCCGCTACACTAACACCTCGTCTAGTTCTGTGACTTGTTTCCCGTACAGGATCATTAAAAGGTTCGACATGGTAAATCTTTGGGAAAACTATGTCAAGATAACATCTACATTGCCATCCATTGAGTAATTTAAAATATGCATACAGTCCACAAATAAAGTGCATTCCAGGAATCATAGGATCCCGTCCATTCAAGAAAAGGTAATTCTTTCCTCTCACCTTGAAACATGTTCATATTCACTCTTCCCTATAAATAACCGGTCTATATAACTCTGATCAACGTGAATACACAGCTTTTGTCGTGTACTTCCTATAAGACCTATAAAGGGTCTGCGCGTTTAGACAACATACACTGCGGGACTGGTGTCCAGACTGATTCCAGACACCCCCACCGGGTATGTTGGCTGTGTACCAGCTAGCTCGCATTGCCACTATAACCTCCTCTTCCCAAGGAGAGAATAGTTCTTGGCAACTATCGAACATGACAACCCTGATCCCTCAGGACCGTGGAAACAGTAACTTACTTTTCGCTCAGTCACTCGTGCTCACTTGTTCTCAGAGAGATACACAGAATAAACGGTTGGGACGTTTTCAATAAGTATTTATTGAACAGTCGTTATTCTAGCGTAAAATAAGTGCACTAAAATCACCAGTAGACAGTAGCATATATAAATGAGTAACAGTACTAAGAAAGTAAATAGATGGTAGGTTTCTACCATTTTGCTAAAATCATAACTACAGGCAAGTATATAAAATACATGGCAATAAAATGTGTACTCCTACGATGCACCCTAACTAGATGTACCTAAATGTACCTAGCACGTGAGTAGGTGTGAAGCCAAGAATCCCTCTAGGATAAAGCCAACCCCATTACCTGATGTGAGACTGCGGGACCCATTTCTGGTCTCGAGCTGAACACCCCACAAGGGATGTCAGACCACTGCGAGCTGGAGTATCTGCATGCAGGAACCTCAGCGTCTTGGGTCAGTGTGTCGGCCGGGAAGTCCTGATCTCCTCTGACTATCTCAGCAAGATGTGGTATTTATATACCCTAAGGTATCCCCAGGGGTTCTACCTTGCTGTGCCACTGTCGGGCTTAGGATGATGTTGGGAATTAACTTTATACACAGTTATTATGCAGGAGATGATGGTCCTGCTGTGATTCCAAGAAACTAAGAATCCTCATGCATAATTTATGAGGCCAGTGTCCAGGGAAAAACCCTACGTACTTGTGTGTAGTATTGTAACTGGGTAAAAGGTCAGTTCTTCAAATCTGTTATGTATGTAGTATAGGAGAGAATGTAGGTGAAGGGTCATGATGTTACCTAGACCTATATCGAGGTACTTATATGAAATATAACACCCACTCCTCATCCGACTGGACGATATTACTAAAATCTAGCGTACTACCAAGGTGTCTAGAGGTTTGTTCGCAACAAATAATAAAAACATTTTTAAGAGAAGTTAAAAAACGTTAAAAAACCCTTTAAAAGTGTTCTACAAAACAAAATCATTCAAGTAGTGGCTCTAGAGTGTCCGTTTATACAAGCATCTGAAAGCCATGCAGGTCAAAAGGTTTCAATTTGGAATTTCGAAAAAAGGTAAAAGCCAAATCTTCCCAGTGTGCGACATGCCAAATGTTTATGTGTCCTTGCTGGTAGACGCAACATCGCTGCTGTCTGCATACGCAGCTGACGATCCCTGTAACACCTCACAAACAATGTCAATTGAGCACAGATCATCTTCCGCACTGCCTGCAGCAGATGCCGGGGCAGCCTGTGCCACATCCAAGGCCTGAGTGTTGGAGGAGCCAGTGTCCATACCAACAGGAGCAGAAACTACCTGTGGTCACTCTAAGAATGCTGCCAACAACATGGGAATGTGCTGAGGACACTGCAGAACATGGGCCGTTATCGGGTCCAGTAATGAATCAACGTCCGGTGGCGCAACCGATGGAAGTGTCAGACAGAGGTCCAACACGCATTCTTCTCCACAGAACAGGCATCGGAGAACAGGTAAGACACAGTTCATCCAGACTGGTCTAAATGACAGGTACAAGAGGCGCTCAGTTCCCGTAGGTGAGGTGTGCCCAGATGTTGCACCATGCGATCACGGTATTTGCACTCCAGGAGAGCTGTTGCTATCTCCTTGGTGGCTGCGACGTCCATTGCGTAGCAGAAAAGTAATAATCAGGATACCTGCTATAAGGAACAGGATCAGAGGAAGCCCGCCAAAAATGCTTCCAAAGACGGAGCATATAAAGTTTGGTATAACACCGTCTGAAAGGTGCTTAACAGTCCGGAACCTATGGTCTTAAATAGGTGTACAACACCCGTCGTATCAGACATGTTAAAGATACGACTTACCATTTCTGTGCAAATGGAAGGGGTAGTTCGTGCGTATAAGTGCCTGTATCTCAGCCGAGGACCTTGCGATCTGGATATCAAAAGTCTCCCGGGCAAAGGTTAAGGGCACGGTTTGTTGTAAAAGCATGGCTTTCATTATGCTCAGAGTATCAAACCATATAAAGGAAACATTTAGCAAAGGCCATAATGGTGCCTCCCTGACTGTATGTGTTGGTTGAAACAATACTTGCATACAGCAAGTAACCCTGGAGCTCACGGTGACTAGATATGCGATGCCCGGAAGCATCCCACAACAACATTGATCATTCAGCATCAAGTAACTCCCATTCGAGAGAAGCCTGAATACCGGATTAATCACAGCTGCCCCTCAAATGACAGGACAAGTTCGCCACAGACCCATTACAAGCCCGGTGTAGCATAATATCCTGGCATATGAGAGATCCACTTAAAGCATTCTCGCAGTTAGTTCCGCTTAGAAATACTTCCAGATCCCCACTCCTGCATCGAAATCTGTATGGTAAATCCCAAGATTCCCTGATGAATTCCTTACCCATCTTCTCATATCTGCCTGCCTGTTGTTGTTCTAGGCAATATCGAAACTGGAAAGTTGCGACCGGTAATGTTATATGCCGTGGATTAACCACTCTGTGGACGGTGACTCTGTCACAGTAAAGGGTAACCTATCCAGTTTTTCAATACGCAGCATTGTATATTTTGCTCCCCTCTGTGCCGTTTTCATCAGTTTTTCTGTTAGATTGTATGCAGAAAATAATGACGTAATGTTGATAAAAGGCCAAGGCACATAACCGGCGCATAATGACTGCAGCGTCCAGCTTAATAAAATAATAGAACGTAACTGCGACTTTCCGTGTTGCAATATGGACAAATCCTGTTCTATTACATCGATAGCAGAAGATACAATGTTGCCCAGTGAATATATCCTGGATGTTAATGTAGTCATGCCATTGTCAACTACGGCTAACGCCTTTTCTAGGTTAACTCTATCTAGTTCTCATAATCTCTCTGCAGCTTCTTGTTGGGAGATCTTCCAGATTTCATTATAGAGAGCATATAAAAAACGTTTTTGACATGGTTTTCTGGAACCTAATAAAAAGTCCTGTAGGTCCACATCCTCTGTGAGTAGAGACAAGTGTTGTTTCACCTGGAGTAGTGTTGAGGTCTTTAGCCAATCAAGGCACAACTTCCCAACACTGTATGATGTCACTACCTCCGGATGTTCTCGTTGTACATAACGTGGGTCTGGCCTCTGGATACTAAACCCTTCGGTGGTACCCCTGAATCTTCCCTGACATCTGTTCGTGTCTGTGGGCCAAACCAACCATCCCTTCCAATTGGGGTCTGATCTATTGTTTTGCAATATGTTATTCATCTTAGCCCCTCTATCTGGTGTAAAATTCCCCATGGTGTTTAAAGGTGTTGGAATTTGAGGAGTGTTCAAGTCCTTATTCTTGGCTATTCCAAGACAGGAAGTCTGTTGCACAGTATCATTCAGAAAAATCATCTGTTGTGGAATGAGGCATGCTCAAAATAGTTCTTCTGTTCCCTGGACTTGCCAGTCCCTTGAACCCCAGATTGATTTCAAGTCTACAGTGTCCATCCACAAGTCAAAACCCTGTTCAGACAGCTGGGTAATAAAGGAAGCAGAGTAAATCTGTTTGGTGTTTGTTAACATATTTTTCTGTGTAGATATAGGTGCAACCTTATAGTAGTACGAGGTAGGGTCAGAAGTGTTAAACCCTGAAAAATATGAGCATTTCTGTGCAAATATTTTTGAACTACCTTTCGGTGGTGTAGGGCAATGTTCCCACTGGTGGTATGTGAAAATATTTCTAGGTTTGCTAGATTTATGCAAGAAATTATGACCATAATGTTGGTAACAATACATTTTGTCAAAATCTGAGGTGTCCTCTAACATTTCAATGCTAGAAAATGCGGCAGTTTGTTCCAAATCAGACAATAAGTTATTAACAGTTTCAAAATCCCAATCATCAGAAAATGTACTGGAGGTAATGATATCGTTCAATGAAATTTTAAACAAATGTGGAATCTTTAAAAGCTTGGTCGGGCCAAATATATCCATCCGGTATAGGAACTGCTGAAATGTTCACGAAGGACAAGTCTCTTTGTTCACGATGAGATGAAACATGAGGTTTTAAAATTAAGTTTACTTCTGACATTGCAGAGCTCTGTTGAAGATAAGTTCCATTGATGAGCAAGTGGAAAGTGATTACTAATCCTAACCAAGAAATAAAAAAAAATATACCAGTGATTATCCAAGGTTCTAGCCAAGGTGATACTAAATAAGTCCTTCTAAGAAAGTTAAAAAAGTCTTTGATCCGTTGTTTGTGAGAAATTTGGGCTAGCGTCGTTTCAGGTTCACTTGGATCCAATGAAAAGGTATTGAAGTCGATGAAATAGCCAGATGCAGTTTGATCTATTTTTGGTAGCTCAGCAGGTTTTGTTGAACTTGTATATTGCTCTTGAACGAGCATGTTGACATAGACATCCTTATTAGGTTGAATTGAAATTTGTCTTTCATTTTGATTTTGAAAGTTCTTGTCAAGGGGAACTAGTTCCATTGCATTGTTATTGATTTTGTTGCTTTGTAAGGGTGATTCTTCAAATGTTATGAGTCTTTCTGTTTGAACTTCCTGTATTTTAGCGAGAGGAGGATGTCAGCTACTCAGGAGCCCACGAGGCCTACTATTTAATATCGGCCACATTGTGTGGTTTGATCAGATCGATTGAGACGAATCTCTTCTCTTTTCCGGCAAGAGGTGGTAGAAGTACAGTTCTTGATCCTTAAACAGCCAGGACAGGTACAGGCTTTTGATAGGATGGCCCGAATTCTTTTTTGTCCACAATCTTTTCTCTGACCAGATCCCCAACTTTAGCAATCCAGGCAGGTCTTGCCATGGCTGACTTGACTTTCCCAGTGGCGGTTCTTTTTGTCTCAACGCTACTTAAGGAGGCTCTGGATTCATTCAGATCCTGTAAAACAGCCAAACGTTTTTGAGGTCAAACGGTTTTTCATCCGCCACTGTGCCTTCAAAATCGAGATCAGGTACCCACATTCTTGTCCCAAACAGGACCTCGTAAGGAGTGACACTCCCTAGAGAGCTTCTTGGCTGGTTATTAAGGGCTCGCTGGACCCCATATAGATGATTGACCCAACTACCACCCGAGCCTAATACCCTAGCTGTTAGAGATTGCTTAAAGTCCTGGTTTTTCCTCTCCACAACCAAATTTCCCTCGGGATGGTATGGAGAGGAGTACCGCAATGCTACCCCCAAACTTCCCATGGCTTCCTTGTAAGCCCTAGAGCTGAACGCGGGGCCACGGTCAGAATGTAATGTGCCAACTGTGTATGTCCCTATGAAGACTCGCAAATCTTTTATAACAGTTCGGGAGTCAACCGAGTGCTGGGGCCATAACCATAAGAATCTTGAACAGGAATCCACTGCCACCATGATATACTTGTAAGCCCCGTCAGATTGTAAGGGGCCGCAGTGGTCCAGGTAAATGCACGCGAGCGGTCTGTTTGATATTAACAATGGTGTCTGTGCTGGGCGAGCTACGGTGGACCCTTTTATCTGTTGACAGATATCGCATTTTAAGACGAAGTCTTTGGTCTGTTTTGTTAACCCTGGCCACCAATAGCGTTGTTTCAGTAAAGAAACTGTCGCCGTAACTCCTGTATGAGCAGAACCCAGACCCTCATGTGCAGCCAAGATTAAACCTAACCTGCAATCCATGTTTGGTATTACTCTATCCCCCACTCCAGGAATCTGAGCAAATGGAACGTTGCTTGCATCTAGCTTGTAGGAGTACTTGAGTGGAAAACCTTTAGGTAGTGCTTTGCTGTTATTGCGCAAAGCAATCACAGCTACCATTGTGCTACCGTCTACCCTCGTTTTTGAATGGGTGATTGCAGATATGGACGCAGTGCGTACTGCCCCCTTCGCGGCTTCATCAGCCAATGAATTCCCTTCAACGTGAACGCCTTCACATTGATGACTCAGCGTGTGTATCACCTGAGTTCTTGGTAGTTCGTTTTTTAACTCTGCTACCTGTTCCCATAGTTTCCTATGTTTGATTGTGCCACCTTTTGAATCTCTGAACCCATTTTGTCCCCAATAGTGGAGGTATTTGTTGTACGACTGGGCACAGTAAAAGGAATCGCACACTATTAGTGTGGGGAATTCTGGATCCGTATTTATCAGTGCCAGTAATAGTGCTTTTAATTCTGCCAACTGAGCCGTGCAGTCTCTGAGAGATTATGTTTTTGTACAGCTTGGACGGAACTTGCCCTCCTGCATACTACCTTTTACAATAGCACATGCTGCACTGTATTGTTGCTTACTCCCTGTGGCCAGTTGAGCAGATCCGTCAGTATAAATAATGTATTCATACCGATCTAGAGGCATTATTTCATTTGGTAGGGGATATTCTTGTTCAAATTGCAGGAATGCCTTTGTTTTTAGACTAGGGTCATATCTGTATTCTACATCTGTTGCAGTGAGAGAATTAGCCCACTGTATCCATCTTGGATGTAATGCTTTCGCATTTGGGACACTTGCCTTTGTGGCAGCCTCTAAGGCCGGTACCGGGGTCACAACAATTATTTGTTTCCCCTGAGCCAGTGCTCTTTCTCTCACTACAGCAGTCTGTACTGCTGACAGAATTTTTTCTGTGGGTGCAAAACGCATTTCAGCGTTAGTGTACAAATGCGATTTATGTGCAATTGGTACCGTTTCACTTTCATTGAAGGTTAAGTAAGTGTACCCTGATTGACCTGCGACTACGTGGATCATCAGGTTGCGTACGTTTACACTTGTCAGTAAATGTTTTGATAATATCATATCAGCTTGTAGGGAACGAAGTATATTTGTGTGTTCCTTTGTCCATTGCCTAACTGAAAAGTCAGGTCTTATTAGGTCGTAGAAAGGTTTCACTCTCTCTGCGTAATTCAAAATGTATGTTCTGCCAAAATAAAAAAATTCCAGTATGGACTGTAAATTTTTAATGATTTTGGAGGTTGTAGCAGTGCGCACTTTTCTAAAAAGTGGGCTACCAGGCTTTTACCTTCACTTGAAAGCTCATATCCCAAAAATAGGTGGGCTATTTTCGATTTTTTTAAATTAAATTTGTAGCCCTCAGAGGCAAAACCCAAAATTATGGTGCTCACCCTAGTCAAGTGTTTCTCTAAGTCATCATCCGTCAGATAAATATCATCTACATAGGATAATGCTTCTTCATCCAAATTCTGTAGTAACTCTGTTACCCTCCTTGAGAATTACCCCGGGCTATTCTTATACCCTTGGGGGAGTCGACAAAATTGACGCTGGGACCCTAGCGCTGAGAAGGCTGTCAAATATCTGCTTTCCAGCGCTATGTTTTGGCAGAAAAATCTATTTGAGATATCTAATGTTGTTTTTTTTTTTTTCGCACAATGTTGTTCATTAATGCGGCACTGTGTGCATTCTGAACCTCAAATGTCTTTGTACATGAGTTCAGGTGTCTATAGTCTAAAAGTAGACAATATGAATTGTCGGGTTTCATTATGGGAAACAAAGGATTATTCATTGATGAGGTGCATGGTTCAATTACACCTTGGTATTCAAGCTGAGCTAAGATCTCCCTGACCTGTTTTTTAGCTTCCTGTTTTATGGGATACTGTCTCTGTGCAGTTGGGTTTGTTTTTATTGGAATTACATGGTGGGGTGACTCTTCATCCCACCCTACGTGGTTGCGGTATAATGCTGGAGCAAGGGCTACCGCCCACTCCTGCGCATATGTATGTCTTAGGTGTGCAGGGACTAGATCGGAGAAAGCTGAAAAAATTACAGTTTTCCCCTTTGGGCATTCCATAACAATAGTAGGCGGCCAATCTCTTTCTGCTAATAGGATGTCGTAGCCAGAAGTCAGGTTTTCCCAAAAGAGACCCTTAACTTGTCTGGGCTTGTCCCCCTCCATTTGGAGTGTTATTTCATGTAACTTGTGTGGGACACTCACCCAAGTATCAGGTGTTTCCACCGTGATATACTCACTCAACTCCGCTGTCACCAGAAATTCCATCAGGTTCCGGCGAGCTATTGTTACTTCTGCTGCACTGTCTAGCATCGTCAGAGCCCATTCCCCATTCAGTAGTTGAGCCCTCAGAATTCTGGGCATGTCTAACTTTGAGACCTGCTACCTCCTTCTTTTTAAATTGAGGTTTTGCTCTGGGATTTTCTTCTTTCTTTGAAGCGTAGTCCGAAGTGCGTTGCCTGTCTCTGGGCTTTGTACGCTCTTCTTGTCTCTGTTCTGACCGTCCTTCCCTCTCCAAGTTTTTTGATGAACCCTGAAAGGAACGAGCGGAACGTGTATCAGTGTCCTGATACCTGTCAGGTTTTTTAATGTTATCTCTATTCCTAAGGTTATATCTCTTTTCTGGGGGCTCCTGTTGAGGAGACCTTCCCCTGGCGTGAGATCTGTTCTTTTGCTGTTTATTATTGTCCCATTTCTTTTTTTAAGATACCGGTGTTTGCTTTGCCTGTTCTTTATCTGTACCTCCCACTAGTTGAGGTTTTACAGGTCTAGCTCCCAGACTGTCTCTACCTAATTCTGCATAAGCAGTTTCAAATATTTAGGTAGCTCTGTCTCCTGTTGTGATGGAGTGAAATCTCTCAGACGTTGGCGTATTGCCACTGATGCTGCTTCCCCTTTAATATTTGCTAATATTATCGCATGTTCTGCTCCATACTCATTCTGTATTTGTCTTAATACATCTGGTATTACCGCTAAAGAAGGGATACCATGAGTCCTGGTATATATTGCAGCGAAAACTGTACCCCAAGAAGTACAATCTTCTATAGAGGGAGCTATCCCCATTGGCAAGCAAATCGTCAGTATTCTATGCTTTTCCTTAGGACCAGTGTGCGGAAACACTGCCTCCAGCTGTGTCATTTTTTGTGCTATCCTGAAGGGCATTTGTTCACGTTTAGTGGCATTTTACCCATCACTGCGTGCAGTGTTTGTGGTGTAATTTTGGTTGTATTATTTTGAACTGGTCCTGGTTGTGTAGCCGGTGTTGGCTGAAGTGTGAGTGTTCTCATCACAAACTGTGTCATGTTTCTGTAAAGTCTTATTAATTCTTTATGCTGTACGAGTAAGTCTCCTCCTGGCAGTGTGTCAATGTCAGGATGTGGTGTGTAGGCCGCTAGCACTGGCCAAGTTGCTCCGTCTCTTCCGAGCGGGCCGAGTCTTACTCTATTTCTTGTATGGGGGAGGGCGCCTTTAAACCAGTAAAAATGTTTGTGGTAAGTGAGTGGAATTTCAATGTCCTCATATGGACTGTATTTGTCTGGTATGTCATCTTCGACATAGTAGCAAAATGTTTTTGTCAAAGCATTTGCCTGCGGGAATATAATCCATTGATAGAATACCTCTGTTCTATATGATTCGTGTGTCTCAATCACGAAAGTCACTTGTCCACCCCTAATTGTAACACCATATGCTACTAGTTTTAGGGTTACGGCATTTCTAACATTTTCTGCAATATATACTGCATCTGCATCATTTTCTTCTGTTGTGAAGTTTAGTGCATTCCCTTCATCTACGTCTCCCTGCTCAATCATTATTTTTAGAAGGGAGAGCATTCCAAGGCAACTGAGATAAGGTGTTATGCACAATTAGGAACACTATCCTTCAAGCTTAATTAAACCAACAGCCAATACATAGGAATTGTCCTACTCAGCTGCGGCGGATTTTGTTCCCTCACACTCCAGACGTCTCTGGGGAAATGTGAGTAGGGGTCTCTGAATAATAGTATGACTGAACTACTCAGATTTGTCTGTTAAATAAGTGCCAATACCAACGTTGGCGCCGTCATGTCATGTAGTTCCTATAAGACCTATATAGGATCTGCGCGTTTAGACAACATACACTGCGGGACTGGTATCCAGACTGATTCCAGACACCCCCACCGGGTATGTTGGCCTGTGTACCAGCTAGCTCGCAATGCCACTATAAACTCCTCTTACCAAGGAGAGAATAGTTCTTGACAACTATCGAACATGACAACCCTGTTCCCTCAGGACCGTGGAAACAGTAACTTACTTTTCGCTCAGTCACTCGTGCTCACTTGTTCTCAGAGAGATACACAGAATAAACGGTTGGGACGTTTTCAATAAGTATTTATTGAACAGTCGTTATTCTAGCGTAAAATAAGTGCACTGAAATCACCAGTAGACAGTAGCATATATAAATGAGTAACAGCACTTAGAAAGTAAATAGATGGTAGGTTTCTACCATTTTGCTAAAATCATAACTACAGGCAAGTATATAAAATACATGGCAATAAAATGCGTACTCCTTCGATGCACCCTAACTAGATGTACCTAACTGTACCTAGCATGTGAGTAGGTGTGAAGCCAAGAATCCCTCTAGGATAAGGCCAACCCCATTACCTGATGTGAGACTGCGGGACCCCGTTCTGGTCTCGAGCTGAACACCCCAAGGGATGTCAGACCACTGCGAGCTGGAGTATCTGCATGCAGGAACCTCAGCGTCTTGCGTCAGTGTGTCGGCCAGGAAGTCCTGATCTCCTCTGACTATCTCAGCAAGATGTGGTGTTTATATACCCTAAGGTATCCCCAGGGGTTCTACCTTGCAGTGCCGGTGTCAGACTTAGGATGACGTCGAGAATGAACTTTATACACAGTTATTATGCAGGAGATGGTGGTCCTGCTGTGATTCCAAGAAACAAAGAATCCTCATGCATAATTTATGAGGCCGGTGTCCAGGGAAAAACCCTGCTTACTTGTGTGTAGTATTGTAACTGGGTAAAAGGTCAGTCCTTCAAATCCATTATGTATGTAGTATAGGAGAGAATGTAGGTGAAGGGTTATGATGTTACCTAGACCTATATCGGGGTACCTATATGAAATATAACACTTTCCCTTATGCTGCATATCTAAGGTCAAGGCGTGCAAATTTCCTTTCATCTGATGTTCAATTTCTTCACTACTCCACCTGTGGTGTCTCTTAAGATGTTTATCATTTTGAGACTCGGACTCTAGATCTCTCCTTCTGTCTTCCACCAAATTCATGAATTTCTTCTTCACATCACATCTGACATTGAACAAGTCAAATTATGTCTGTGTGCATGTGCAGTGTCTAGTGGCTTGAGAGACGCAAAATATTTGTCAGCAATCTCTGCACCTTTCAAATAAGTGTTCTCATTCAAATGTATGGACGTAGGAACCTCTGAACAGACTAAATCCTAATTCAAAAAATAATATTTAAACAACCCTGTCTATAGAATAGGCTTAGTAAACAACTACAAGAAATTTAGTATGTCAAAGAAATGTGGTGATAAGTGATACCCTCTGAAACAGAGGCAGGCAACTGGGTGAAAACATAACAATCCCTTGCATTCATAATGTCAAGGTATTCATAAAACAATCTAAAATAAGCGTTTAAAGAAAAATCTCCACTTGATAGATGTGTGTGAAATTTCTTAATCGTAGTGTAGTAGGAGCAACAGTAGGCTTGATCTCTATTGACCTATATGTAGCTGATTATAACCCTGTAACCAATACGATCAGTACTTCAACTACAACTATTAGTTTGCCTGGTATGATGTATAATACGTCTATTAGTATTAGAATTGGCTTCCATTTCTTCTTTGGAACCTAAAGCTTTGGGTGTAACGGAGCAGCTGCAGAGTTTTCTCTGTCGATTTCTACCTGTGATAGCAGCAAAACCAAAGTTTAAATGATATGCAAGTAAAATATGTACTGAGGTCTTCATGAGTATTCCTTAGCCCTACTCCGTGTTCTTCTAAAAGACAACGTTAGGCTCCTTCAGCTGTTCGGGTCTCGATACTCTTCTTTCTTCCCTACAAAGTCTATTTAAATTTCTCTAATAAAAAACGGTTCAAGTTCAGTAGCAATCAATTTCAGAATGAAGTGTCTCAATTCATCGAACAGCCCTGGGAACTCATTTGTATCCAGAAAAGAAATCTCGGCCACATCCAAAATAAGAAGCCTCAAGGCACTCAATCTTACTAACAGAGGAAGTTCAAAAGTAAGATCGAACTGAAGATCAAGTTGCCCAAGTTTTAGTTGAATTTTCACAATGATCCCAGAATTCCCAGAACATGCTCTCACTGTCACTTGCAAGGAAGTAAGTCCATTCAGGGGAAGAGTACCTCTGACAGGGCACTCTTGCTCGGTTTGACCTTCTGAGTGCAGTCTCTTCTCCTCAGTGACTCAGATCAGAATTCTCACTATGCTCCAGGATGACTGGCAAGTCATCTTCTCCCTATGGGACCAGTTTCCTCCTCTCCTGCTTTCTTGGCCAACGTTCTCTTGCAGCCCGTGTCTTGTCTGAGTCTGGCTCAGTCGCATCCACTGGACTAGCCTCTCTTTCTTCAGTTTCGTCAACCAACTCTCCAGGACCCCCTGAGGCCAAACAAGCATTGTTTCAGGTTCTTGCTGGACCCCTACATCTTGACTGACCTGCTCCCATGATCTCTCAACCACTACTGGCACTTCTGGGAGTGGTGCTGTTATATCATCAAGGGGACACAGACCTTGACGAGTATGGGCAGAATGTATCCAGTTGGGGACATTTCCACACTTCACAGCAGTCGTGGTGACAAGGATCACCTGGAAGGGCCCACCCCAGCAAAGCCCCAGACAACTCTTTCGAACATGTTTCTTCACCAAGACCCAGGCTCCGGGACTAAGGTCACAGCACTGCCCATGAAGAGGTGGGGCTGTGTCAACCTGATGAGACACAGAATGCACCACATCAGCCAGACCTTTGCAATAATCAAGTATCAGATCATCAGTAATGTTTACAAGCGCATTTTCTGGTATGGCTGGCAACATCATTGCCCTGCCAATGATGATCTCATGGGTGGGCAATCCTGCCCTACGATCAGGTACACTGTGGAGAATCATTAACCAAAGCGGCAAAGCATCAGGCCATTTCAAAGTTATAGGAGCACACACTTTTGCAAGTCTGGATTTCAAAGTCCCATTGTCCTGCTGTCCAGACCCGAAGCTTCAGGTTTGTATCTACAATGCAGTTTCTGTTCAACCTATAAAGCAGCACACAGCATCCTCAGGATTTCATTGTGAAAGTGCATGCCTCAGCCAGATTCCAAAGAAGTCGGGAAGCCAAATTTAGACATCAACTCCCTCAACAACACCTTTGCTACTGTGAGACTATTGTTCCCTTTTGTGGGGTATGACTCAACCCATCGTGAAAAGATACGCACAGCAACCAAGACATACCTCAATCCATTGTACACAGTCATACCAATGAAATCCAACTGCATCCTGTTAAAAGGACTACCCGATCTTCGTATGTGGATCAGAGTTACTGGAGGTCTCTTTCCCACATTATTCTGCTGACACACAACACATCTGTGGCACAGTGCTTCAGCCATCAATCTGAACTTGGGATTGAACCAGGTCTGCCTGAACAACCTGATCATGGCATCTCTTCCTACATGAGTCGGACCATGATAATGCCTAGCCATCGGGGGTAAAAGACTGTTAGGCAACAATGGTTTCTCATCTCCTGAAACCCAAATCTCATCCTCATCTCTCTTGACACAACCTGCTTTAATCCAACTCTGCTGTTCTGTTTCTGGCACTTCTTCCTGCAACCTCTTGACTTCCTTCCAAGTATCAGCTGTGTTAATAAAAGGTTGCAGTTGGTCATGTCTGGCCTCTAGTTCGTATATTCACAATTAAAAGTGCAAGCATTATGAGCACAATTCTTTGCAACCTTGTCGGCATATCTGTTACCAATAATCACATAGTCTTCCCCTTTACAATGTGCAGTATACTTGGCGACTGCAACTTGGCTAGGCATCTGCAATGCTTCAAGGAGTTTTTGGACCTACACCACATTCCAAATGGGCGACCCCGAGGAGGTCATATACCCCCTCTGGGACCATAACTGCTTTAAATAATGAACAGCACCAAACTGGTACTGACTATCAGTGAAAATGGCCAATCTCTGCTGGTCAGAGACACAGCATGCTGTAGTAAGAGCAATCAATTCAGCCACTTGGACTGAGGACACTCCCTGGAGCCACAAAGCTTCTACTACTCCTAAAACTGTACAGTCTGCATAAGCAGCTCGTAAATTTCCTTTATGTTCTCACAAACACGAGCCATTCACAAACAATGCCAAATCTATTTCACGCAGTGGCTTGTCTTGCATATCTGGTCTTGGCTTGGAGCACAATTCAGTGACATTGAGACAGTCATGCTCCACTTCATTTTCATCATTGTCATTTTCAGGAAGGGGCTACAAGCTGGCAGGGTTACATTCTCAGCCGGCAAAATATGATCGGTTCATACTGGGTCAGGTGGCTGTTCGTTAAATGTTGAGTGCAAGTACGCGTCAACAGTATTTCCACAGAGTGAGGCACATACACCATTAAAGGATGACCCAATACGATGTCTTCACGTCTCAAATGTATCTTTATTGTATGTGGTTATTTAAAAAAATAACATTTGAATTACTAAAAACATGGAGGCATGATACACATATTAAAAATGTACAGTCAACATTTCTGGGTGCTTTTTAAGACATCTCTCTCTATCCTGACACCTGCGGCGCCAACAGATTTAAGACATCGAGGCAAAGCCACAGCTACTGGATATAAGGTAGTTGAAAAATAAGCCACAGGTCTATGGTAACTTCTATGTGTTTGTGTAAGCATTGAGAGAGTGCAGTCCTCCCTCTCACTGCAAAAAAGCAAAAACGCTTTCTTGTAATCAGGCATTCTTAGTGCCGGGGCGCGACAGAGGCTTCCTCTCAACTCTAGGAAGGCAACCGAACAATCATTGTCCCAGGCCATTGGATCTGACACATCCTTGTGTGTCAGCCTCTGCAAATGCCTATCCACTAGGAAAAGTTTGGTATTTGCTGGCGACAGTAGCTCACCATCCCCAAGAACATTCTGACTTCTTTCTGGGTTGTTGGCGGTTTCAATTGCAGAATTGCCGAAATCCTTACCTCTGACACCTTCCTGGCTCCTTTCTCAATGTGGTGACCAAGTACAAAACGTCTTTCAAACAGTATTGCAACTTATTGAGGGTCACTTTAGGTCCATTCTCAACTAAATAGCTCAGCAAGGCAATAATGTCAGTTTTACAAGCTTCCCGGGTTTTGACACAGCCAGCAGGTCTTCAATATACTGTGCCAGGACGGAGTTCCAAGGCATAACCAAAGACTCCAGATTCTTCTTAAGGATCTGGTTGAAAATAGATGGGCTCTCAAACAGAGAGCCCATCTATTTTCAACCAGATCCATAAGAAGAATGGTGAGACTCGGCACCATGCCAAAACACATCTGACAAACTGACTGTCCTCATGCCAAGGTATGGAAAAGAAGGTCTGACACAAATCGATAACAGAAAACCACTCAGCTTCACATGGAATCTGAAACAATATCACAGCAGGATTCGGTACCACGGGACAAAAAGGAACCACAATATTTGTTATTTTTTGAAGGTCCTGCACTATGCGGTACTTACTGTTGGCTTCTGCAGGCCCCTAATTGGTGAGTAACATGGACTTCCCATAATCTCTTTTAGGACACCTTGTTGGATCATTGTTACTATTACTGGAGTTCTTCTGGAAACCGTTTCCGGGGTCAAACTATACTGTGGTGTTCTGGGGTATTCTGCATTTTGCTTTATCTGTATTCGGACAGGCTCAAGTCCTTTGATGAGTCCAATGTCCTTTCTTGAAAAATCTCAAACCTCTTACCTCACTGTATCTCTAAGATCCAGGGGCAATTCTTCACTTGTCATCATAGGGTACAATTCAACAACAGGAATTTGATTAACCAATTTGATAGCAGCATCTTCGTTGTGGGTCTGTGTGAGAGGCTGGCCTGGTTTATGATGTCCACTAATGTAAGTGGGCACCTTGCACCATTCCAGACAACCCTTATGGTGATTTAAGAGGTCTTAGACAACCTTAGAAAGCTCTCTAAGTGGTAGCTGTGGAGAGCAGTATTCAGGCTTAGTCCAGAAGGAGTGTAAAGCAGCTTGTTTTACCAGAATGCAATCTTATAGTATAGATTAAGTGAAAAAGAACCACACAAAGTATTTATAAAAATATGTATTTATTTTATAGTATTCTCTAACACATAGAAATATCTCCTACCCGGAGATATGCACAATGTACACAATACTTCAGCAAAGAAACACAGCAAATAGCACGAAATACACAGTGGCCCCAGGGGGGAACAAAACCATATACTAAGAAAGTGGTAAAAGAACCACAACTCGAGTCAAGACAGTGTCGAAAAGACGTAGAAGTGCTGGGACACCAAGGAACCTCCCAAGGTGAGTAGTTCGGGACCCCATGGAGAGCGTGTGCAGTTTGGGAACGCAACCGTGTGCTCCGTACAACTCTACGTGTAAGTCGCGGTTGGATTTTTAAAGATTAAGGACCCTTCCCAGTGGACCCTGAAGAAACCCCGTGGTAGAAGGTTGGAGAGCAACCCCACCCGTGAATACCCTAGTACCCACGTTACCTACACCAGGGAAGCCGGATGCATATGTGTGAAGTGGTGTTGGAAACCCCCGTCAAACCCAATGGAGGACTTCAGCAAAGTGCCACTTCTGAAGAAGGAGAAAGTGTCCAGTGGAAACCAAGGATGGAATCTTGATGAGAGGTACCTGCAAGCAGAGGGGACAGAGTCTATGTCACTCAGGGGTGAGCAGGAGACTTGGAAGATGAATGCCTTCCGATGTTGGGTGTTGCAGGATGGATGGCGATGACCTTGACTCTGCAGCTGTGAGGACCAGGCGATGCTGAGGAAGACCAGGAGCCATGCACAAGATGTCCCACGCAGGATGTCGAGTGCTGAGGGGTCGGTGTCCGGTGGGAGCACAAACAAACCTTGGCAAAGGCAAGCCACGCAGGAATCAAAGAAGGAGCAAGATCCAGTGGACTCACCAAAGACAGGGGAGTCAGGGCAGGCCCAAGCAATCAGGGGAGCCCAAGAGAAGCAAATGTGACCCTCAAGTGGACCCCCAGACCAGATGCACTGGAGTCCTAAGAGGACCTCAAGCAGCTCACCAAAAGATGCAGGCCACGATGCACACAATGTGGTGTGGCTGAAGATTCTGGTCACTGGAGATGCTCGAGGTCGCGGCTACTTGGAGCCCAAAGATCTTATTGCAAAGAAGCCAACAAGCCTTTGCAATTGCAAGTTGGATGCGGTGCACAGGGGTTCGGTTATTGCAACCCCCACGAGGGATACTGATCTCAAACTTGGTGAGAGGGCAGGGCACGCCTTAGGAGCTGTGGAAAACCACCACCTGTGTTGCAGAACCTTTCTGAGTGCAGAGGATCTCAAGATCAGCAGACTGGTCGACTTGTATGTGGTGCCTGCGAATGCAGGGGAGTGACTCCTTCACTCCAAGGTAGATTTATTCAAGTGTCTTTGATGCTTCACAGGCCTTGGAAGGTTCCTGTATAATGCACAGGCACAGACGATGCAGAAGACTGGAAGGGAGACAAAATCAGGCCCAAACAAAGTCCAGCGAAGTCCAGAGTGCCCAGACGGTAGAAGTGCAGTGGTGTCTGATCTGAATCTTATCCCACGGCGAATCTAGGGACCTACACCTAGGTAAGCCCTTAAGTACCCTAGGGAAAGGGTTGGGAAGATTCAGGGAACCCTCCCAGGGGAGGGTCTGGAGAGGGGGGAGGTTACTCCCATGTCCTTTGTCCAGTTTCATGCCAGAGTGGGAGCCAGTGACTACCAGAACTGGTTTGAACTGGACTATGCACAGGGACACCAAATGTGCCCCTCATGCACACTGAGTGGTGCTGGCAAGCGCACCCACCCTGTCCCAATACATTAAATTCTGTCTGGGAGGTGGTCACACCTCTTGTGACAGGATGCCTATTGCCCTACCTTCCTCTGCTTGTGCTTGGCTCTCAACAGGAGGGCAGAATCATGTCTCTGGTCAGCAGCAACCCTTTTGTGCTGTCTGGGTCAAGAAGGCTGGTACCGGGAACACTGAGAGCCTAAGGGAGGGCTCTTCCAGTGCTTGGAATCATACCTCCCACACCGTTTATGGTGTGGGGGTATGATTCCAACATGTTTGATACCAAACATGATAGGATTCATTGCAGCCATTTTCGAGATAGTCATCGCGTAATTACACGGTGCCCCTCTATATAGTATATGGCTGCCTCACTGACAACCCGGGAGAATGGACTCCGTAGGCTGCAGGGGTGTCCTGCTCATGCAGGGGCACCCTCTCACTTAGAACCAAGCACCCTGTCTTCAGGATTGCAAAGGCCTGCTGTAGGGGTGACTTATAGGTTTTAAGTGCAGTGATCCTAGATATAGGAAACCTATATCTTTAGTAAGTGGTGCTAGCACCAGCTTACACAGGCTTCAATGGCAGGCTTGTAGATCCATTTTGAATGGTCTTTCAAGGGTGGCAAAATACATGCTTCAGCCCATGGGAGACCTCTGGGGTACCTATGCCCTGGGTACCTTAGTACCATATGCTAGGGACTTATAAGGGTACCCCAGTATCCAATCTGGGATGTACCAAAGTACTCAACACAACAGTTTAGGGAGAAAGCAGATAGACTGGGGTCCTGATTAGCAGGATCCAAGTCAGACTAGTCAACTACAGCTTAGCACCAGGCAAAAAGTGGGGGTAACCATAGAAGCAGATCCTACTTTCCTACAGTCTGAAGCTCCACACCTCTCGGTGTGCAGTAAATGGTGCAAGTCAGCTTGCACAACAAATCTTGTCCTAACAAACTCACAAGACTCAAATCACAGACCAGAAATAGGTGCTTATCCTCAAAATTTCCTTTGTTTACAGGGATATCTAAAGTAATAGAATTCCTCATTTGCTGATTAGCAACTCCAACAACTTGGATACTTCTTCCTGAGAGGGGTAGGTCCGGAACTTCCACTGTTGTCACAATAGAACGGGTAGCACCTGTATCAACCAAAAATGATACAGTGTGGCCATTTACTTCACCATCTACAAATGGGGCACTCTGGTCTACCTCCAAGACTATGCCAAGCACTCAATCTTCCTCCCTCTCAGGCTCTATCAGGAGGACTGATTAGAACCAGAAGGGTCAAATGTCTCAAACATGGGGCACTTCTGGAAAGAACCGTTATTCTGGAAAGCATTCTGGTTCATATTCGGAACCTGATTCAGAGGGAATCTAGGACCATTAGCAGCTTGCATCACTGGGGCTTCTGGTACATTAAAATTCTGAGACCTTGGTCTAGGTACATTTTGTGGCTGCATGGAATTATTATTCTAAGACTGTGTAAACCCTGGATTCTGACCCCGATTTGCAGGATTAAGATGACATTCCCGTTTCCAATGCCAGTACCTATTACAGTAGTGACACAGGTACGACTTTTTCAATGTAGCTACATCAATCCCAGTACTCGGATTTATGGGGACACCCTGACCTCTACCCAGTGACAGAAATCCTCCTCCGCCCTGCATCGCTGGGGTTTCCTGTTGACATACTCATTGCATTGGGGGGGCATTCCCTATGAACGGCTAACTTTGAACACCCCCAGCAGCATTCATCGGGTCCGCCATAAGCGTCTCCTTCAATTTCTTCTTCCTCATGTCTATCTCATCATTGCAATACTTGGCGTATCGCAAGATCTCACAACCAACTTATTCTGCCAACAAATCAAATGTTGCTGAATTATCATACTATTCATGGGTCTCAATCCTGTCACAAACCTAAACACAGAACGTCCCATATCCTTGGGCTCCATTTTTGAATGCCTGTAACAATCTCTCATAATATGTATGAATTGTCTCTTTAGGTTCCTGGGTCAGTCAGTCAGTCATAATAGCTTTATTTCACCATTACAAGTGGCATAAAAGTATTCTACAACGAGCAGTTAATGATATTAAAAACATTATGGACACAGTAAAATACATGCAAGTGCATGAAAAACTATTAAAATCATACAAAAAGATAAAATGAATCATATCATAAAACAGACAATTCATATGTGTATATCAGAGTCACACCTCTTGCTGTATATGTGCACCCACCCTATTAAGTTAACCTTCTCTTTCTTATAGCAGACAGAAAGAAAGAGGCTACACAATAACAGACAAAGGGCTTAGGTAATAGTTGGAAATAATACAAGGCTGGGCGACATTATCTGAAATAAAATATGCGCATAAGCGGTAAAATATGTTTTTTCCTTTCCTCCGCCTATAAGTTACAGAACAATAAAAAATGAAGATCAGTCTGAAAGGATTGTCCATCACATGGGCAAGGTTACAGGGTATAAATAGAATATGTTTTGGCAGGGTAGCCTAGCATTAGAGGTATATATTTCAGATGCAATCGCAGCAACACACATCTATGTTGAAGGTTAGAAACAAATGTCAGGTATGAAGACACAGTATAGTGTATGCTAGGTGTTAAAGAATATTGTTTAACCGCGACCTTGTTACAATTGGTCTCCCATCTGTCTCTGCCCAGTCCATCCAGTAATCAGCCTTTCAAATCTTTCCTTGAAAATGTCAAACATAAGTTTGGATCTTTAAACAATTTTCTGAGGCCAATTACTTCCAAATTGGACTTGATATATTTTAAACATCGTATTTTAGATACCCCATCTAATTTCAGGCAGTCTTTTAATATATCTCTAGTTTGGTTTAGTGCTTCTTTCTTCCACATTAAATGCCACAATAAAATAGGAGCAATGCGGACCTGGTTCGTAATATGAGACAGGTTAAATTCAGAGTGCAATTATAAGAAGAACAGGTTTACAGAAGACAGCCTCTATGCCTTGGAGTTTGGATACGTCAGTTAGGCCTCATACAGCTGCCCCATAAATTGTAACGGACACTACCTTTGCCTGATAGATCTTTTCTATAGTGTCAGTTGGTTTTTATCCCAGTTTTTTATAAAGCTAAAAAGCCCTCCAATGTTTTTTTCAATTTTCCACCCCTTATTAGTCACCATGCTTTGCTAGTTGCTCTCGCTATTAAATGTGACCGCCAAATAATTACAAGTATCCACAACCTCAAACTTGCGTCCCTCTACATGCATTCTTGGGTATTTCTTGGGCTTTGACCCTGCCACAAGAACAAACGACTTGGATTCATTGACTTTCAAGGCCAAGTTCCCCATGAAGTTTGTGTACTCCTCTATGAGTCGTTGCAGTGCATTGCCAGTACCTGCCAGCTGCACTGCATTGTCTGCATAGAGGAGTATCAGGATGGAAGATGAATTAACAAGAGGACCATCTTTAGTAGAACTCTCCAAGGCCTGCTCTATGGCATTGGTGTATAACGCAAATAAAAAGGGGGCAAGGACACACCCCTGCCTCACTCCGCGGGTGATACTAAAGTGTCTTGTGCACTTGCCCTCTCTACCATAACGGACGCAAGCCATGGCATTGGTATACATCCAACGAATAAAGTTAATAATCGAGGTATCAACTCCCATATCTTCCATAATTTCCCACAGCTTAGAATGGACAACACAATCAAAAACGACCGACAAATCCATGAAAGGCCAAATAAAGATGACGACCTTAGCTGTTGTGTACATAGCAATGATCAGATTTAAATTTAGGCACTGATCCATTATTCCCTTTCCTTCCTAAAGCCGTATTGCGAGGGAATTATTATATTCCTTTCAGAGGCCTATTCCTCCAATCTATTTAAAAGTAGCTGGCCCTTTAATTTAGACGTGCTATCCAGTAAAGAAATTGGTCTATAGTTTTTTGGGTTTGCCTTATCCCCTTTTTTAGGTCGAGCCTCGAGTAGCGCGCAAGCGTTGCTCTGCGAGACTTTAAGTAAGGGGCTTTTGAAAGCTGACCAGACGCTCGTGCGTCATGGCCTTTTCCCTGCGGTTACCCACACGGCAGACATCTGTTTCCAATTATCGTGCCCAGACGCGGGCGCGATAATTGAAAACACATGGCCATTGTGCACGAGCGTGTGGTCAGCTCAGCAGGCTGCCGCGCTCGCTCGCCCCCTCTCCTCTCGTCCCCGCTCCTCTCTTATTTCAGTTCACAGGCTTTACCTTTTAGTGCCGTCATTTCACCGATGCCGCCCCTCTCCTCTGCAGTTCGGCCACACAGTCGTTTTGGGCCCAGTTACAGTTGCTTTGTCTCTCCCTCACCGCTCTCTCACCCGGGGCTTCTCAGCTCGCATCTAGGGGCCGTCAGCTTCTGGACCGGGATTTCGCTCCGCCGCACAGCCACGGTGACTACAGTGCCCCGGCTCCCTCAGGTAGGCGAGTCTGTGAACTCCGGGCGGGCTGCACTTATTGGTCACCCGGTCTTATGAAGGGCAGCAGGAGACCACAGCCCTCAGAAGCAATATTCCTCCAAAGGCAGGTGGACATCCCACCCTCTCCAAGAGATCACTTTCCTGCATTTACGTGTCACATGGAGGCAGGCCCAGGCATTAACAAATAGTTCTGTTCCTTATTGCCCTCCATATTACTTAGCTCATTCAGGGAGAAACAGTTCCCGCTTAAGTGGAGGACTGACTATAAGTCGATAGCTTACTATATGGAAGTTTTCAGTAGAGTTACACAATAGGTGAGCGGAGCATAATTTGGAAATTTTTACAGGTAAGCTACACTCTCATAATAGTTAAAATTGGCATTATGGGACAAAGTATGGCAGACGACGTCATAAGAAACAGAAACAAACAGGTTTGTGAAAAAGAAATACTTTTAAAGTCAATTAATTTCCTGCTTATTTTTTACCTTTCATTTGAATTGTCATTAAGGAAAGGTAAATTAGGGACACTGAGCATCAGCAAGCAGTGACTGTAAAGACATCGTTACATAAACGTCCGACAAAGAGGAAATTACATAACTGTGGTTAATCAGTGGCACTGAGACACGTTCTGATGTGTCCGACGTTGCATGTGCGCACGTGGGTTATTGCATGTTCATCGCACATCACTGACTGCAGTTTATGAAAATGAGCCGCTGTCTGGTTACGTATTTTTGAAAACGTGCAGCCACCACTTGCGTCGCACTCACACAACTGACTGTACATTCACAGTTGTTGTATTAGTACCTTCAGAAATGTGAGTAATGTGAGAAACTGCGCGGCCGGCTGTGTAAAGAAGAATAACAGTGTCACCACCTGACCACACAGTGTGATCTGGGGCACATTATTGTATCTTGCCGTGTTATTAGGTTAACAAGATCATTGCACACAAATACAATAGAAATATTGCATTTGAAACCAATTTCCATAAAAACAAGACGAGGCATATAAATATAGAACTAGGGCAGGGTATCGTTCATAGCTGTTAAGTGGGATTCTTGTGATAGACTCACGTTTTTTCTTAATTACTTTCTTTACTTACAGTTTTATAGACTTGATTAAATGTTGAGGAATAAAGGGAAACATCTCATATGTTTACGGAGATTATTCCAGAAGGAAGTGAATGTAAATACAATCCCACCGTGTGTTCACATTTATTCTATCGAACTTTAATAAACCTTCTTCAAGGGCATTATGGATTTTAACCTACCGAGTGTGTGTGCTAGCGGATTTTCAGTTATTACAATCAACAACCAGTTCACTAAGAATCGAAAACACATGACACTCGTTGGATCGACTATGCCCACTCTGTACAACAAGCATTGGCATAGCCAATAGGTCTCGCGTTTTGGGACCTTATAAGTGTTTAGCCATGCAACACTTGATGTTGTTGCACAAAGGATATTGTGCTGGATAACTAAACACTTATAAGGTCCCAAAGGCGAGACCTATTGGCTATGCCAATGCTTGTTATAAATAGGGATTATGACCGTCTTTTTCCAAGAAGATAAAACACCTGTATGTGCTATTGCGTTAAAATCATTAGTAAGAAGTAGGGCTCAGAGATCCTGATTATCTAAGAAGAAATCTATCGGGACCCCATCAGGTCCTGCTGCTTTTAATTTACTACACTGATTCAGTTTGTGCTTCATTTCTTCCAAGCTAAATGGTATAAGGTCTTCTACGATGGACACTGATAAATCTGTAGGCGGGCTAGATGCCTCTCCTGATTTCCCAAATACTTATTCGAAGTGAGCCACCCATGCCTCCTCCATGACACAGGTATCTAAAGTAATCTCTGTGTCTTCTTTTAAGAAGGGGGGCATTGACTATACTCCAAAAGCCTTTACTATCTCTCAATGCGACTGCACTTTGTAATTTCTCCCACGCCTCCTCTTTCAGCACCCTCAATCTAGCTACTCTTGTTAGTTTGCATGTGTGGCGGAGTGATCTCACCAAGGTAGTATCTCATGGGATAGATCTTAAGGCTGCATGAAGTGTTCTTAGGGCTTTGGAGCAGGCATCATCAAACCACCGTACCTCCCTATGTTTATTATGCAATTTTGGGCAGAGTAAGTTCTCTTTAATTTCTACTAAGATACGGTCAAAAGCTAGAGGCATAGAATTATCAGTTGAGTTTGGCTTTAGGCATTTATCAATTTCCTGCCTCATTTTAGCCACAACCCCCCTGATCAATTTTTGAGTGTTAACCTTTTCCCATTTCAAAGTGATGCCATTTTTCCTTCCCAAATAAGGTCTGAGTAAAGGTTTCTTAGGGGTTTTTTGTCTTTGTCCACACTGCATGTGGCAAGTAATTGCCGCATGATCATTAAAGGCATTCCAAGTTGTTTTTAAGTGGGAAAAATGGACTCTAATAGATTCTGAGACCAATATATAGTCAAGCACTGAGTAGTAAGACCTGGTGGAAAACGTGGTATCTATCTGGCCCGTACTAGTATTACAAGGGTTGATTATCTCGAGGCTGAGGGTCATTAGCAGTCTATTAAAAATATTCCCATAATCATTGTGCTGAAGTGAGGGAGACAATCCCCATTACCACCATTCATGTTGCACACATCCTCCTGCAGTTATGGAAATTAAAGTCACCCACCCAAACTGCGTCAAGGTTTTTATGGTAAGAATTCATGAGCTGACTAATGTCCCCTTCCAGGGGATCTAATACTGTCACCATATTAACACTAAAATTATTATAATAAAAATTGATAAGGGTCCAAACCCTCCCTTTATGGCCCTCACATAGCAGGATGTGGTAATAGGATGAGGTGGCTACAAACTTTTTAATCTTAATCCAGGCTATGTTGGCTACTAGAGTTATTAACCCCCCACTATGACGACCAGCAGTAGAGCGCACTGCATGTGTCTGATAAGAAGAGTACCCGTCTATTTAGATGTCATCAATTTCCCATGTTTTTTGGAAGCATACAATGTTATACTATGTCACCAGGGCTAACCAGTCAGGATTAGTTTCTTTCTGCTTGTAGCCCGCTATGCTCCATGACATGATTTTTAGGAGATCAAAATCCCCTTCTACTGGGATGGGATTCTCTGTTAAGGGAGTCAATCCCATGCTTCAAGATCTTGCAGTGGCGCAAATTAATTACTAAGTGGTATCGCAGGGTTCATTTGAACAGAGGTTGGGGAGAGGATTGGAGTTAGGAAGGAGGCAAAAGAAATTAAAGGACTTCACTTTTGCGTATGCAGGTGCGATAATGCTACAGGGTTTGTAAAAAAGCCTGGTGGCAATGCGAAGATCTGTGTCAAATGATGGGATGCTGGGCAATATCCTCAATAATTCATCCGCCAAATACTGATTGTTAAAATTTATGACAAATCAATCCCCTCCTATTGTTTTTGTTGAGACCCCCACCCAATTCACTCCTCTTGCCATAATAAGGTGATGAAATATGTTAATCCTGCCAATGTAAAATCTAGACAACCAATGTAGGACCTTATGCATCAGTTGCTCTGTTGATTCTTCTTGGTTAGGTTTCAAGGTCGGTATATTGGCTAAAATAATTACAAAGGGGCATGCAGCAGGGGGAAGGTCCAGAGTCTCTCCATGTCTGAGCAGCTCAATTGGCTGATTGGTTGTATGCCCATGGTCATTTGCAGTGCTTGCATCTCTGCGCTCAATATACCCGCTAGGGGCGATGCCTCTGTCCATCCTTCTTGGCCCTCTCTCTCGACACCCTTCTCCAATTGCAATTATATGGGGTATGATAGTTTGGGAAGTGGGGGATCAGTGGGTTCTCTTCCCTCTGTCACATAATTTATGGGTTGGGCACTAGAGTAATCTACCGGATTTTCAGTCTTTGATATTGGTAGAGTGCCCTGTGACACCAAAACAGGGACAGCAGAGGGTGGCAGGCGGGGAGATGGCGCTTGGGATTGCATGCAACTACCCTGATTCCCCCCTAAACTAGAACTGGTGTCTCTCCTAGAAAGCACTGTAGAGTCTCTTCTATTTTAGTTAAACTAGCTATGATTGGTTGAAAATAGGTTGAGACAATTAGATCTAGTTTTTGGGAGAATTTGTCAATGGAAGGTGGTAAGACAGCCCTGAGAGTAGTAGTTAGATCTGGTACCACAGGTGTGACCAGATGACTAGTTCTTTTAATATTAACAGTCTTTATAGTCTTGGTTGGGACCCGTTTTTCAACACTTCCTTTTGCTTGGTGGCTCCGCACCTAGATTCGAGTCATTTACAGAGGTCTTAGAAAAGCCGGGTGAGACAAGAGCATGGTTATGTTACCATTTAATGGGCTAAAGAAACAACTGCGTCATTCGGGCCATAGCAGTTCTTACCTCTTCTAGTGAGAGGCGCCGCTCCATCAGCTCTATCTCCTTTGAGAGCACATCCAATGCTCTCGTCAGGAAGGAGTCCAACATGTTGGTTATTTCCCCTCCCACATCTGTAGTTTTGGCCTTCCTTCTGGCCATGCCGTGTCTCAGTATACTCTGTAGTTTGGAGAGATAATCACCCTGCAAGGCATGCGCCCCTACAACCGCTTAGATCAGAAGTTAGGTGGGTGGCCCAGCCGGGCCTCCTCCTGATGATGACGGGTGTGGACGGGCCCACCCTTGGCCCGGGCTTCACCTGGGTGTGTCCCGCACGTGTCCCGTGCCACGGACGGGCACCGCGCTTAAAAGCGCTCACCAAACGCAGGGGGTGAAGGGAGACGTAGTCCCCCCTGCAGCATCCACAATGTGACCTCTCCCCTCCTGGGGAAATGAAAGAGCAGGATCGTTGGTGGCTACCTGGGTCATTTGGTCAATCTTGACCCAGGCAATATCCTGGGGAGACACTTTAAACTTCACTCATCACCTGATTTTACTTTCTCATTGCTATGGGTGATGAACCATTAGTCAAAGGATCCCTCACTGGTTTCCTCTCAGGCCATTCTATGGCTATTTTACACTCCATCCATAAATCACTTGGGACCACAATATCAAACAAAGTATTCAAATTAGTCCATAAAGCTTTTGAGATTTTCACAAATCACTCAACTTTGGACCATTCCATATGCTTCTCCCTTACCATAGGAAAATCATTAGTGAATGACAAAAGATCAGTGATTCATCAATGGGCCTGCACTCTCACCACAAGGAGAACTCGTATTAATTGGGATTAACAGAACAAATTCCGCAGCCCTCAAACTTGTGTGGGCATTTTCTAGAGCTCATTGCTGAGCCGGGACAGCCAAAGTATGAGTCCCATTTCCTGCAGAACTGCGGTTGTATATTCGGACCACTGGTCCCATAGTACCAATAGTAACCGGAACAGTAGAGGCATCTGAAGCATTAAGAGCTGAGGAGTTACCAGGGACACAAATCCCTGAACTCCCTCCCATCGGGTTTTGATCCATATTCACAGAAGGAGTCCTAATCACATTAGAGCTCACATTTACTGGTGCAGTAGCCAATCCAGTATTTCCACTCTCACTAGTGTTCCTACCCCACACTACTTGGGTCTCATTATACCGAGGTGGGCATTCTGATAACAATACATCTAAAAGACTATCACTAGTGTCACTGTCACTGTTTTCATCTCCCCCTTCTGTTTCTTTTATCCTATCCCTCTTCTCCTACATTCTCCTCTCAGTCCCTTTCTCTACTTCATCACTTATTAAGGGTGTATATAATTTTGCGCCTTCTATCATATCAGTTCTCCACCTCCTCTGTTCCGTGTCCCACCTCACATAAGTATAAGTGTGCACTGCCTTTCTTGCTCTTCCCTGATATCTCTCTTTCTCTGTTGCATTGCCCAACACACTCGCAAGCATTGAGTGCTTCAAACTGTGTAGGCTGTTGTAGGCTGTTGTTTCATCTCATATAAAATCCTCCTCAAGTTTTCAATAATTCTCACATTAAATGTACCATTGCATGGAAACACCAGTGTAACTTCTCAGTTGTCTCAGAGATCTTTTGCCATTGTTTAAGGCAAATACAAGTGTGCAGCCCTACATTTAGTGCCATATAATGACCTGCGGTATCTTCAAGTGATGCCTCTTCTCCCTCCCTAACAGGAATTGTCATATCTCCCCTAATCAAATCTTGTATGATTTTAAAACATTTCATTTTTGTATAAGTTTTTCAAAAATCTCAATTAGAATTGTTAGTTTGAAAGCAGGGCCCAATAATTTACTCACAATTGTCATTCCAAATCAACAACCAATAAAAGCGTGGCACTCCATGATGTAGACAACCAATAGCAGCGCAGCTTTACACCAACCGACCAATCCCAGTGCGTTACACTGTGACATCAGTCTCACTCCTTGCAGCTGTTCACTCTCTTTTACAATTTTCACAGACGCTCTCTCTTCAGTGAAACACATGCAAATACAATGCAATGGTTACAAATAACAATTGTCTGCTTCACTAAAGAAATCAACAGAATTCAATCACGTAAGAAATAATTCGGAACAGCAATTCCCAATCTACTCTGACACACAATCAAATGAAACCTTGACCTGCAGGGAATTACCCTGATCAGTACAGATTCCCTTTGCGCCAAAGGTCTACCACACTAATCATATCTCACTTTCACACACAAAGATAAGTGTTCCTATCTCAATTGGGCTGTCGATGGTGTCTCATGACATCTCATGACAGACACCACAAAACCTTAGCAGACAATTACAATACAGTGTTTTCTATACTTTTTAATATCATCCCAGGATCTTAGGCTACGTTGATTTTCAGGTACAGAGCTTTGCAATAGTCAAGTCGAGAGGTGACTAGAGCGATGATGATTGACTGGTGCAATCCGGCCGGAATTAAAGGTAATTCTTTCTCAGAATCCTCAGTATATAAAAACAAGTGCTAACTGTGCGGCTGACCTGTGCTTCAAAGCCCAGACCATTGTCAAAAATGACCTCCAGATTTTTTGCTGTCATAACCAGGACAGGGAGAAGACCATAGACTGCCAGCCACCAAGAGGTCAACCAGATGGCATTCTGCGAGCCAAATACCAGCACTTCAGTCTTGTCTGCGTTGATCCTCAGTGAGTTGTCCTTCATCCAAGAGATAATGATGGACATACACTGATTGAACTTCTCCACAACCAATTGAAGGTCATTAGAAATAGAGATGATAATTTGCGTATCATCCGCATAAGAGAGCACCTGAAAACCAAAAGATCATACCAGATTGGCCAAAGGGGTCACATAGAGATTGAAAAGAGTGGGGCTCAGAGACGAGCGCTGAGGCACTCCACAAGTAAGGCTAAAGGCCTCAGCTCTAAAGCTTCCACAGCTGATGATCTGAGCCCTGTATGACATGAAAAAGTGGAGAAGCTGCAAGGCACTCCCCGCGATTCCCACTTTCCTCAAGCGCTGAGTTATACGCACCAGGGAGACGGTGTTGAAAGCTGCCGACAGGTCAAGCATTATGAGGACCGCCGCCCCGTCCTGATCAACCTGCGTGCGGATACAATCTGTAGCCACAATGAGGGCACACTCAGTGTTATAACCAGCGTGGAACCCATTCTGAGAGGGATCCAAGATCTCCTGTGATTCAATGTAATTCATCAATTCTTTATTGATAAATGTCTCCAGGATCTTAGCAAGGGCAGGGAGAAGAGAGATTGGACAGAAATTCTTCCTATCCTGGGGTCAGTATTAGGTGTTTTGAGAAGTGGTGAAAAACCAGATTAAAGCGTGTCGTTAAACACTTTGTACAGGCAATTGGCCACTGGGTCTGGGGCCAATTTGAGTATGGAGGTCAGGCACAGGTCTGATGGAGTGCCTGATTTTTGGCCCAGCAGAAGTTCCTTCATTTGCTGAACCGTAATCTGTGGAAAGGTGGTAAAAAGAATCTTTCCGGAGTCCTGAGTTAAGTCCACAAGGACCGGTTCCTCCCCTTCGAGGGGGGTAAGATCTTGAACAATCTTAAGGACCTTGTCCTGAAAGTAGACTGCAACCTTGTCACAGAAATCTTGAGAAGGGTTCAGCAACTGTGTACTCGGTGGCTCAGATATCTCCTTGATGACTTTAAACAGCATACTGGAGGAATTGTCAGCCAACTCGATCTTTATAGTAAAAAAGCGTGATTTAGCTTGGAAAATAGCTTGCTTAAATCTACGAAGCAGAAATTTCTGGTTTCCTTTTTCACTGGGGCAGGACCTGGTACGTCATTTCCGCTCTTGCCTGCGGCATTCCCGTGGGAGGGACATGATCTCTTCTGAGAACCAAGGGGCCGAAGGTTTGGTTCTTTTAATGACACAGTTTTTATAGGGGGCCACAATGTCTAGGGCCTCATTGATCCATTCACGAAAACCCTCTGCTGTGGGAGGGTGTATACTATGCCTCACATCGGATGCCGTGGCCAAAGCTGTCTCCCGGTTTACAGCTGTGATTTTATTCATACCCCTACATCGTATATGCCTGGGGGAGAGATTCTTAGCACCCATGTAAGGGCGAAGTAGAAGAACTTTGAACTTAATCAGCCAGTGATCAGCCCAACTAAGGGGCTGAAATGTCTCAATAACCAGATTATTATGGTTAGTAAAAATGCCAACCAAAGTGTGTCCGGCAGATGGGTAGGAGAACGGACAAGCTGCTCATAACCCAGAGAGGTCATAAGATCTCAAAAGAGAGCTGAGTCATTATCCTGGTTGTTATCAAAATAAAAATTGAAATCCCAAGGATAGTACATTGAGCAATTGTCGCAAATAGTTCCAAGGTTTTACACCAAGTCTCTGTGAACTTAGATTGTGGACCGGGCGGGCGATATATCAAAAGGCCTGAGAAGATGCAGTTCTCAGAAACCTTAATACCAAACAAGACTGCCTCCAGTAAGATGCCTGGTTCGTTCTCCATGGGACTAAGGGTACAGCCGAAGATCTCCCGGGCCACTAGGGCCAAGCCGCCTCCTCTCCGACCTAAGCGGACACATCTAAAGATAATGTAACAGGGAGGAACAGCGTCTACCAGGTCGGGTCCAGAGTCGTCCCTTGCCCACATCTCCGTGATGAAAAGGCAGTCCAGGTTCAATGTTTGAATGGTCAGAGCGATTTCAGCTTTATGTTTAGGCATGGAGCAAGCATTAATTAACGCCCCCTGGATACAACTAGCCTTGGGACCCCACCTTGGTCTCTGCCCCTGTCCAACTCTCTTCCCTTAGCCCCTGGGCCCTATTGGGAGAGCCCGGGATGATGGTCAACCCATTAATAGGGCTGACTTAGCAGTGCTGACAGTTCTCTGCCTCCCCTGTAAGCAAGTTGAGCTTCTCCATATATTCCTCATGCTGCATCTCAGGGTGCAGCTGGAGCAGTTGGGCCCTTGAGTAGGTTCTAGACAAAGCGCCTGTGTTCCAAGAATTAAAACAAGCAGCATACCAGGCCCCTAGCGCCGTCCAGGCTTGGACGGGCACAGACGGGCTTGCCTTAGGCGTGCCTTCATATAAATGAAGTGCTGTAATTTCAACCTAGCATTTCTAAATACCCTGACAATGTATTGGGACACAAATGTCCATTCAGGGTCTGACATTTATTTTGCCCACATCTGTATCCAATAACAATTTTAAGCTGTCCAAATCTACTCGTATAATTTCCCTAATTGCTTTGTTACCATCTGTTTTATTCTACCAGCTGCAAACAATACATTAAATATTGCATGTCTGGTTCATTTAACTTATTTTTCCAATTAATTTTGGCCAACCTCGTCAGGAAGGCATGGGTTAAGAATTGCTATGCTGGTATTTCATGCTCCTGTCTGAATTCTGAGAAATGCTGCAAAACTCCACCACATTCATGTATGATCACTGCTCTAGACCATTGCAGATTTGCAAATGTCTGTCAGGTCTCTGAAATCAAGAAGGCACCATAGCAGTAGCTCCAGCAATTGAGACTCTACATTGTTTGATTTTTGAATGCACCTAGCTCATTAAGATATTGTCACACGCTGTAACTTAGGGCAAGCAGTAAAAATCGTGTTGTCTCCCAACAGGAAGACAAAATACCACAAACACATGATACATCACAACGACAACAAAATGCAACACAACAATTATACACAAGGATTCTTTTCACATATTACCACCTCCGCCTGCTTTCATAATACCGTGGTAAAAGGTGTTTGCACCAAGCACTGCCTTATTTACCACCCAGGACATGTAATAGTGCCAATCATAAAATCTTTGTGATATGGAGCAACATGCTCGTCAGCACCATTACCAAGTTCAGACTTCATCTAGTACGAGGTAGATGACGAATGAAAGGTAAAGAACTTTGACAAAGTGAATACACACCTCCTGTGAAAGATGATTCCATGCATTTGTGATCCATAAGCCTGCGTGTGTAAGTTATGAACGGCTATTTTTCTATTTTCTGTCCTGTTTTCTCTGAAATGAGGGAGATTTGCTATTTTAGCTAGTCATGCAACCACCTTTAAAACCTTTTGCAAATACCTTGCAAATGTTAGATAGCATCTTAAATATTTCAATTTTCAAGCATAGAATGTTTCTGCTGTAATTTCTAAGTTATGTAAATATGTCAATCACTCAAATGCTGAAGATGGGACTTTGCAATCAAACATTTTATTATGTCTAAAACGTTATCTGGGTAAACCAATTTCTCATACTTTTATGAATTTTTGGTATAAAATAGTCTAAGCTTTAAATATATGTATATAATAAAAGTTATGTCATTGGGACGTGAGCAATGCTATTTTAGAATTCTCTGGTATTAGTTTACACTGGAAAGAAATATATGTACCTACGGAAGAAGAGACAAAAAATGTTAAGAAAGGAAATTCATAAATAATCAATTACATACAAAGAGTTCGAAGGATATAATAGGGTAGCTTGCATAATTACTTAACATGACGACCAAGAGAGCAAAAGTATAAACTTTAGCCCAACATCTTCCTAGGAGGGAAAGTGGGGCACTCAGCAACAACCATGGGATAACTTATAAACTGTGCAAGAGGAGGAAAACATATATCTAATTTATATAGCTGTTCATCTGTTTTTATTACAGGAGAGGACAAATAGAAAATACAAAAGTTAATTCCAGTAAATACATCATTGGACAAAGTATCTCCCCGCTAAGATAATTGATCAGAAAACTAGCGTTGTCCCAATTAATGTAAACAGAATTACACAATATAATCACAGGAAACTAAACCCCAGCAAACTGAAAGAAATAACGCTAATCCCCGTGGGGCATGTCACTAACCAAGATAACCCTCCAAAATCGATTTCCTGCCTACTACTAAATTGCCGTTCAGCATTAAAACATGGTGCTGACATTGCCGACCTAACCTTGAACCAGGACATCGACGTGGCTATTCTAACGGAATCATGGCTCTCTGAATCATCTTCCCCATGCCTTGACTTACTTGTGCCCCCAAACTACAACATTGTAAGACTAGACATCCTAAATAAAACGGGGGGAGGTGTGGCCTGTATCCACAGATCTGACATCACCATCTTAAAAGTTCTCTCAGACCCCATGGATTCATGTGAATACCTCAGGCTCTCATTATGATTTACAGATAATCAACTCTACTGAAATACACACGTTCTACCATCCCCCAGGTAAAAACGTAATTTTCATAGGCCAACTAATGGAAATTATTACAGCAAATTCTGAACCTCACTCCAATAATATTTTTCTTGGGGACTTCAATCTTCACTGGAATGACCTCAAGGACAATCAGGTCAATATTCTTAAAGAATTCCTTGCTAATCAAGCTCTAGTGCAAGCTTGTGCCCTTCCAACTCATTCTAAAGGCGCTATTTTAGACTGGATCATCTCCAAAGAAAACATGGTTGAATCAATTTCAATTGTTCCTTGTGACTGGTCAGATATTCACATCATCACTTTCCAAATACCATCCAGAAAGAAGAAAAAAGCCTCACATTTAGTCAAACCCAAGCAGTGGGTTAGAAACACTAAGTGCCTGAACATGGAGAGTCTGACAGCACATTGCGAGAGTGAACTTCAACCTCCTTCTGAACTGGAGGACGTCAGCGAGCTTACGGATCATTACAACCTCACGATATCTAAAAATAATTGATAATATAGCCCCTCTAAAACGTAAAAGAATACAGGTTAAGGATAAAAATCCATTGTTCAACGGTTCTCTTAATGAAGAAAAACGGAAACTCAGACTAACAGAATGGAATTGGAGACAACACCCATCATCCCCCCATCTACAACAGTTAAGAAAGACCAGGAAAGCCTACAATAAAAGCGTACTTAATTCTGAAAAGGATTTTTTTTCAAGTGAATTGGATAACGCAAAGAACAGACCGAGAAAGCTCTTCAAATTGCTAAAAGATCAATCTAACAAGTTGGCCAAATCCTCCATCATAACATCTAAATCGGAATTGAGCTGTGAAGAATTTTCATCATTCTTTACAACTAAAGCCAGCGCACTGGAGAGAGAACTCAAGAATACAGCTGACAAAGCCTTGAAGCTAAGGAGTACACTAGAGGAGCATCCAGCTTAACCTGCACATACAATGCCTAAAAATAATGCTCATCGGTCAACCTTCCTTCTATACGACCAGAATGACATTGCCAAAACCATACTATCTTTGAAACCGAACAACCATTACAATGATCCTCTTCCCGCAAAATGTTGGTCTTCAATCAACCACAAGGTCATCCCACTTTGGACTAAGATAATCAATGCTTCACTAGACCAAGGATTCTTTCCTGTCTAAAAACTGGCCAGGTCATCCCTCTATTGAAAAAACCTACTGAGAACTCTTCGGAGCCTAACAACTTTCGACCAGTAACAAACATTCCCTTACTAGCCAAAGTACTAGAAAAATGTGCTCAACAACAATTGGGAGAACACATTACTGAATTTAAGCTACTAAACAACTGCCAATCGGGGTTCAGACCAGATCACAGTATGGAAACAGCTATTCTGCACATAGTAGATGACACTCTTCTTGCTCTTGACCATAACGAAACCTGTCTCCTTGTCCTTCTAGACCTATCGTCCGCATTTGACACTGTAAATCATGCCAAACTATTAGACCGACTGCGGAACAGGATGGGCTTATCGGAAACAGTCTTAAAATGGTTTTATTCCTTCTTAGAGAACAGATCACAGAGATTCCTGGTGAACCACAAGCTATCCCCGCCATCCCCGAAATTGGAGTGCCACAAGGATCAACTTAATCCCCTTCCCTTTTCAATCTGTACATCGAACCATTAACAGAAGTATTACAGCAGGCTAACATTTCCTTTCACATGTATGCAGATGACACTCAGCTGTAGATGAAGATTACATCACTGGAAGAGATCAGCATAAGGAACCAAGCACTACAGAAGAGCGTTCAATGGCTATCTTGCAATCATGTTAAGCTCAACTTGCAGAAAACCGAATTCCTTCTGATCTACCCTCCTAAAAGCAACACCAGGATTAAGGAATGGACCAAGATGATCACTGCGCTAAACGGCTCCCTGATTCTGGTAGAGTCAACTAAGTCTCCAGGAATCACGCTGGATAAGGAATTAAACATGCATACCCACATCAACACAATGTCAAAAAATGCCTGCTTCCATCTGAGCTACCTTACAAAATTGAAGCCGTTTATAGATACAGATGACCTGAAAACGGCAGTCCAGGCGCTGGTCATATCAAGAATTGAGTATGGCAGCTCAACTCCATCAGGTCTTCCTAAGATTTCAACAGCTTCCCTAAAAGCTTGTCTCAATGCTGCAGCTAGACTTATAACGGGCTCAAAAAATGTGACCATATTACTCCACATCTGAAAGCCCTCAATTGGCTACCGTTCAAGGCTAGAATACAGCTAATGGTTGCATGTATTATACACAAGGCACTACACCACACAACTCCACGTTACCTTGCCCAGTCTGGAGGTAGTAGATCCTCTAGGGGTGCCAGAGATTTTTTACTGAAACCAGCTTTCTTCTGGAAGAAGAGAACATATGATAGAGCGTTAGCGGAAGCTACAACAATAATTTGGAATTCACTCCCACCGAATATTAGAATGATCCCCTATGCTCCTCTATTCAAGAAGGAAACAAAGTCCTTTTGATGAGTAAATTCCTCCCATAACAAACAGCAGTCAATTCTAGGGCTCTGTACAAGACCTTCTGACAATCCTTTGATCTCCTACATCCAGTCCTTCAAGGAGGTGACTGTAGGCAGGATTAGGGGCCTGCTAATCACAGAACAATGAAACTGGGGACTGTGCAAGCCAGTTTGCCTTCAGTGATTGGGCTTTACTTTCTACAATCAGTGCGGTTTGAAACTTTAAGGCCCTGTTCCCGCCAATAGGGTTGAGGTCTAATGTCAGGTACATGGATCAATCCTCTTTCGTTCTGGACTAGTCATGCAATACTACAACCATTGTGGATACCTAGTAATTTACAGTAGTTGTCTTATTTTGAAATTTAAGTGTGTTGTGACTTGTATTTTGGTAATTCTAGTTGATATCTAGTAATCTTAAATTGTGTGTTATTTGTAAGTTTTAGAATATGCCACTGTTATATGATTACTTATTCTCTGTAGCAGGTGTTAAAGATTGGGATATCATCTGAATTTGAATGCTGTTGCACTGTAAAGTGCTCTGACACCCAGGTTTTTGGGTCATGTTCGCGCTATAGAAGTTGAAAAATATATATATATATATATATGTCCATATAAATTTATATGTATGCACTTCAAAGATATCATGCTTAGATATATCACACTAACATGAGGCCCGGAGCTCCAAAGGGCTTCCTATCTGACCTTGACTGGACAAGCTTCAACAGCTATTCTGAACCACCTTAGAGGTCACTTTGCTTGTCCTGACTTCATGATAGTTTCCTTATCTGGTTGTGCAATTTGCTTACACAGTGCCGAGCCAGCCTTTCATGGTCTGCCCATATCTAGCTGTTTAAAATTGGCATGGTGCAGATCTTGCACATCCCTGTTAGCCATATTTGGCTTGGTGCCTTATTCTAATTCTGCTGACATGGCATTACTAAAAAGCATATAACACCCAGAAACCAGTCACTCTGGGAAGAAGCAGTCTGAGAGCCCCTAAGGCAGGAGACCTGACTTCTTCCTTGCTGATCAGCAATGATGCTTTGGTACCAATAAATACATTTCACTCTGTTTCTGAGCAACCTGCTGTGTCTGGTGAGTTTCATTCATTTGCTCCTGGGAGGGTGCCCAGTATTTCCCCAACAATAGAAAACATTGAATAAATAAATAAAGTAAATAAATATCGAACATTGGCTACAATATGCAAATCGGACACCCCTCTTAACCCCCAAAATAAGAAGAAAAAATGGGAAGAAAATCCGAAAAACAAGCAAAATTCAAAATCCAGGGGGCGTGGCTTGGCAAGCCAGCATGGCGGACGTGTGCTGAGTGAGCTCCGTCCAGCCCGTCATATATCCTGCATTTATCCTGACTCCCCGATGCTCGAGTGATCTATACGACGACGCAGCAGTCGTGGGATATCCGCAGTGTCGCCGTATGTAGGTTTGGAGCGCCTACGGAGGCTGGTGGAGGAGTCCTCGAGCCTCGGCCGGTGCGGGACCTGGCGGGGCGCGGCCTAGCAGACGGTGGCGGAGCCGGGACATCTCGCCCAACACTATCGGAGGCGGCCGGAGCGAGAGGGGCGGACTTGGCGCCCTTTCCCTGTGCAAGGCGGATTTCTCTGGAGGGCAGAGACAGCTGGCGGAGGGTCGACCATCGCCCCGCGACGAGGCCCGAGACTGAGCCCGACGGCGAGACTCGGCGGCTGGATCGAGCCGCGAAGGTGAGGTGTGGCGCTGGGAGCGGGAGGTGCGGTCCGCAGGCAGGCCGCCTGGCCGCAGCGGTGCGCCCGCTCTATGCAGCTCCGGCACTGATTGCTGCTGAAACGGTGGTGCCCGGCAGCGTTGGCAGTGGGTGACTTGGGAGCGGCCGGACCTGTATTGAGGTGCCCCTCCCCACGGTCTACACAGTAGCGGGAGATCGGCGGCAATATCGGGCCGCGGGAGGGGTGACCGTACGAGCTGCAGGGAGCCGGAGGGATTGCTGAGAGGCCTCGGGGCCCCGGTGGCTGTAAACCTTCTCTCTCCCCCCATCAATCCTCCCAGGGCCTAGGAGGGTGCTCAACTCGGCGGCCGGTCGGACCGCGTGGGCGCCTCAGAGGTCCCTGAAGACTGGTGGCTTCAAGTGCGCGCCAGAGGGGTGTGCAGCGTGGGAGGTCTTGGACCCGGGGGATCGCACTGACCCGGAGCACTGCTGCGTCGGCCGGACCGAGTGGGCGCTACTGGAGGGCCCGGCCGGAGTTTGGCGTGGGGTAGCCCCTGGGGCGGCTTGTTGGGCCCTGGTGCGGGGACAGCTCATACCGGGCTCCTGTTCGGCGGTCGGGTCGGACCCGCGGGAGCCTTTTTGTTGGGGGGCTCCGCTCACACACCCTCCCCGATACAGTCCAGGCCTCCTGGGAGTACAGAGGGCAGCCATGACGAGGGACAAAGGTGGCAGTGGCCCGGCCAAACAAGGCCCCATAGATAAATTCACTGGTCCAGGAGCGGCGGCTGGGGCGTCTGGAGTTCCGTCCGGGGCAATGCCGGATAATGCAGCACTCATGGCTGCTATCACCCAATCCAGAGACACGTTGGACGCCAAAATAGGGGCAGTTGGATCAGACGTTATGCTGTTGCGACAAGACTTGCGCAATGCGGTGTCACGCATCACCGAAGCTGAGACCCGAATCTCAGGTGTGGAGGACGATGTTATCTCACTTAAACAGAAGGTGGCGGCTCTGGAGTCTGTGCAAAGGGCTTGCACTACGGGCGGAGGATGCGGAGGGACGGGCCCGACGCAGCAACCTTCGTTTCGTTGGGCTTCCAGAGGGATGTGAGGAGGGCAACATGGAACGCTTTCTCACGCAATGGCTGGAGAGCTGGCTTCCTCCGGAGGCCTTGTCCCGTTGCTTTGTTGTGGAGCGGGCCCATAGGGCGCTCATGCAGAAACCCCCACCGGGGGCTCGCCCTCGACCAGTCATAGCGAAACTCCTGAATTATCTGGATCGGGACACAATCCTGAAGCAGGCCCGGGCCAAAGAACCCTTGCTCTATGAAAATATGCGCATTCTTATTTTTCCTGATTACACGCGGCAGGTGCAGCAACAGCGACAATCGTTCATGGCAGCGAAGGCCCGGCTCAGAGACCTTAAGCTCCCCTATGCCCTCCTGTTTCCTGCCCGGCTGCGGGTGGTATATCACTCCCGCACCCACTTTTTCGATACTCCGGAAGACGTCTTTAAATGGACAGATGAAACGGTGCGGGTGAGGGCACACACGCCGCCTGGGAGAGAGTCGGACTCCTCATCGGGCGAGGTGTCCCGGAGGGGCCCCAGGGGCAGCAGCAGAAGGGTGACAGACGGTCACGGTCCCGGCGGCGCTCCCAGTCCTGTGGTGCCTCCTCTCGGGGGACCAAAGCGATACAAAAGGGGATGATGGACGGAACGTTTGAGCCAATCAAACACTCACCCCCAGTCAACTGATCTGGGTTTAATCCATCATCATTCTTTAGCTCACTCCACCACCCCAGTTCAGACATGGCCATATGCAAATCAGTCTGACCCTGTGCCTCATGGGAACAGTCCAGCCCGAACTGCCAAGCCATGTCTTCCCTGGACCGGAAACAAGCATCCTAGGACCGGCTTCTGGCATTTCAGCCGTCATCAGCCAGGCTTGCTTGAATCCAGTGGCAAAGTGAGCAAGGGACCCACGTCTGGGCATACCCCGCCAACTTAGGGCGACCAAAGCGATACAAAAGGGGATGATGGACGGAGCGTTTGAGCCAATCAAACACTCACCCCCAGTCAACTGATCTGGGTTTAATCCATCATCATTCTTTAGCTCACTCCACCACCCCAGTTCAGACATGGCCATATGCAAATCAGTCTGACCCTGTGCCTCATGGGAACAGTCCAGCCCGAACTGCCAAGCCATGTCTTCCCTGGACCGGAAACAAGCATCCTAGGACCGGTTTCTGGCATTTCAGCCGTCATCAGCCAGGCTTGCTTGAATCCAGTGGCAAAGTGAGCAAGGGACCCACGTCTGGGCATACCCCGCCAACTTAGGGCGACCAAGCGATACAAAAGGGGATGATGGACGGAACGTTTGAGCCAATCAAACACTCACCCCCAGTCAACTGATCTGGGTTTAATCCATCATCATTCTTTAGCTCACTCCACCACCCCAGTTCAGACATGGCCATATGCAAATCAGTCTGACCCTGTGCCTCATGGGAACAGTCCAGCCCGAACTGCCAAGCCATGTCTTCCCTGGACCGGAAACAAGCATCCTAGGACCGGTTTCTGGCATTTCAGCCGTCATCAGCCAGGCTTGCTTGAATCCAGTGGCAAAGTGAGCAAGGGACCCACGTCTGGGCATACCCCGCCAACTTAGGGCGACCAAAGCGATACAAAGGGGATGATGGACGGAACGTTTGAGCCAATCAAACACTCACCCCAGTCAACTGATCTGGGTTTAATCCATCATCATTCTTTAGCTCACTCCACCACCCCAGTTCAGACATGGCCATATGCAAATCAGTCTGACCCTGTGCCTCATGGGAACAGTCCAGCCCGAACTGCCAAGCCATGTCTTCCCTGGACCGGAAACAAGCATCCTAGGACCGGTTTCTGGCATTTCAGCCGTCATCAGCCAGGCTTGCTTGAATCCAGTGGCAAAGTGAGCAGGGACCCACGTCTGGGCATACCCCGCCAACTTAGGGCGACCAAGCGATACAAAGGGGATGATGGACGAACGTTTGAGCCAATCAAACACTCACCCCCAGTCAACTGATCTGGGTTTAATCCATCATCATTCTTTAGCTCACTCCACCACCCCAGTTCAGACATGGCCATATGCAAATCAGTCTGACCCTGTGCCTCATGGGAACAGTCCAGCCCGAACTGCCAAGCCATGTCTTCCCTGGACCGGAAACAAGCATCCTAGGACCGGTTTCTGGCATTTCAGCCGTCATCAGCCAGGCTTGCTTGAATCCAGTGGCAAAGTGAGCAAGGGACCCACGTCTGAGCATACCCCGCCAACTTAGGGCGACCAAAGCGATACAAAGGGGATGATGGACGGAACGTTTGAGCCAATCAAACACTCACCCCCAGTCAACTGATCTGGGTTTAATCCATCATCATTCTTTAGCTCACTCCACCACCCCAGTTCAGACATGGCCATATGCAAATCAGTCTGACCCTGTGCCTCATGGGAACAGTCCAGCCCGAACTGCCAAGCCATGTCTTCCCTGGACCGGAAACAAGCATCCTAGGACCGGTTTCTGGCATTTCAGCCGTCATCAGCCAGGCTTGCTTGAATCCAGTGGCAAAGTGAGCAAGGGACCCACGTCTGGGCATACCCCGCCAACTTAGGGCGACCAAAGCGATACAAAGGGGATGATGGACGGAACGTTTGAGCCAATCAAACACTCACCCCCAGTCAACTGATCTGGGTTTAATCCATCATCATTCTTTAGCTCACTCCACCACCCCAGTTCAGACATGGCCATATGCAAATCAGTCTGACCCTGTGCCTCATGGGAACAGTCCAGCCGAACTGCCAAGCCATGTCTTCCCTGGACCGGAAACAAGCATCCTAGGACCGGTTTCTGGCATTTCAGCCGTCATCAGCCAGGCTTGCTTGAATCCAGTGGCAAAGTGAGCAAGGGACCCACGTCTGGGCATACCCCGCCAACTTAGGGCGACCAAGCGATACAAAGGGGATGATGGACGGAACGTTTGAGCCAATCAAACACTCACCCCCAGTCAACTGATCTGGGTTTAATCCATCATCATTCTTTAGCTCACTCCACCACCCCAGTTCAGACATGGCCATATGCAAATCAGTCTGACCCTGTGCCTCATGGGAACAGTCCAGCCCGAACTGCCAAGCCATGTCTTCCCTGGACCGGAAACAAGCATCCTAGGACCGGTTTCTGGCATTTCAGCGTCATCAGCCAGGCTTGCTTGAATCCAGTGGCAAAGTGAGCAAGGGACCCACGTCTGGGCATACCCCGCCAACTTAGGGCGACCAAAGCGATACAAAAGGGGATGATGGACGGAACGTTTGAGCCAATCAAACACTCACCCCCAGTCAACTGATCTGGGTTTAATCCATCATCATTCTTTAGCTCACTCACCACCCCAGTTCAGACATGGCCATATGCAAATCAGTCTGACCCTGTGCCTCATGGGAACAGTCCAGCCCGAACTGCCAAGCCATGTCTTCCCTGGACCGGAAACAAGCATCCTAGGACCGGTTTCTGGCATTTCAGCCGTCATCAGCCAGGCTTGCTTGAATCCAGTGGCAAAGTGAGCAAGGGACCCACGCCTGGGCATACCCCGCCAACTTAGGGCGACCAAGCGATACAAAAGGGGATGATGGACGGAACGTTTGAGCCAATCAAACACTCACCCCCAGTCAACTGATCTGGGTTTAATCCATCATCATTCTTTAGCTCACTCCACCACCCCAGTTCAGACATGGCCATATGCAAATCAGTCTGACCCTGTGCCTCATGGGAACAGTCCAGCCCGAACTGCCAAGCCATGTCTTCCCTGGACCGGAAACAAGCATCCTAGGACCGGTTTCTGGCATTTCAGCCGTCATCAGCCAGGCTTGCTTGAATCCAGTGGCAAAGTGAGCAAGGGACCCACGTCTGGGCATACCCCGCCAACTTAGGGCGACCAAGCGATACAAAGGGGATGATGGACGGAACGTTTGAGCCAATCAAACACTCACCCCCAGTCAACTGATCTGGGTTTAATCCATCATCATTCTTTAGCTCACTCCACCACCCCAGTTCAGACATGGCCATATGCAAATCAGTCTGACCCTGTGCCTCATGGGAACAGTCCAGCCCGAACTGCCAAGCCATGTCTTCCCTGGACCGGAAACAAGCATCCTGGCTGATGACGGCTGGAATGCCAGAAACCGGTCCTAGGATGCTTGTCAGACTGATTTGCATATGGCCATGTCGGAACTGGGGTGGTGGAGTGAGCTAAAGAATGATGATGGATTAAACCCAGATCAGTTGACTGGGGGTGAGTGTTTGATTGGCTCAAACGCTCCGTCCATCATCCCCTTTGTATCGCTTTGTTCGCCCTAAGTTGGCGGGGTATGCCCAGACGTGGGTCCCTTGCTCACTTTGCCACTGGATTCAGGCAAGCCTGGCTGATGACGGCTGGAATGCCAGAAACCGGTCCTAGGATGCTTGTTTCCGGTCCAGGGAAGATATGGCTTGGCAGTTCGGGCTGGACTGTTCCCATGAGGCACAGGGTCAGACTGATTTGCATATGGCCATGTCGGAACTGGGGTGGTGGAGTGAGCTAAAGAATGATGATGGATTAAACCCAGATCAGTTGACTGGGGGTGAGTGTTTGATTGGCTCAAACGTTCCGTCCATCATCCCCTTTTGTATCGCTTTGTTCGCCCTAAGTTGGCGGGGGTATGCCCAGACGTGGGTCCCTTGCTCACTTTGCCACTGGATTCAGGCAAGCCTGGCTGATGACGGCTGGAATGCCAGAAACCGGTCCTAGGATGCTTGTTTCCGGTCCAGGGAAGACATGGCTTGGCAGTTCGGGCTGGACTGTTCCCATGAGGCACAGGGTCAGACTGATTTGCATATGGCCATGTCGGAACTGGGGTGGTGGAGTGAGCTAAAGAATGATGATGGATTAAACCCAGATCAGTTGACTGGGGGTGAGTGTTTGATTGGCTCAAACGTTCCGTCCATCATCCCCTTTTGTATCGCTTGTTCGCCCTAAGTTGGCGGGGTATGCCCAGACGTGGGTCCCTTGCTCACTTTGCCACTGGATTCAGGCAAGCCTGGCTGATGACGGCTGGAATGCCAGAAACCGGTCCTAGGATGCTTGTTTCCGGTCCAGGGAAGACATGGCTTGGCAGTTCGGGCTGGACTGTTCCCATGAGGCACAGGGTCAGACTGATTTGCATATGGCCATGTCGGAACTGGGGTGGTGGAGTGAGCTAAAGAATGATGATGGATTAAACCCAGATCAGTTGACTGGGGTGAGTGTTTGATTGGCTCAAACGCTCCGTCCATCATCCCCTTTTGTATCGCTTTGTTCGCCCTAAGTTGGCGGGGGTATGCCCAGACGTGGGTCCCTTGCTCACTTTGCCACTGGATTCAGGCAAGCCTGGCTGATGACGGCTGGAATGCCAGAAACCGGTCCTAGGATGCTTGTTTCCGGTCCAGGGAAGATATGGCTTGGCAGTTCGGGCTGGACTGTTCCCATGAGGCACAGGGTCAGACTGATTTGCATATGGCCATGTCGGAACTGGGGTGGTGGAGTGAGCTAAAGAATGATGATGGATTAAACCCAGATCAGTTGACTGGGGGTGAGTGTTTGATTGGCTCAAACGTTCCGTCCATCATCCCCTTTTGTATCGCTTTGTTCGCCCTAAGTTGGCGGGGGTATGCCCAGACGTGGGTCCCTTGCTCACTTTGCCACTGGATTCAGGCAAGCCTGGCTGATGACGGCTGGAATGCCAGAAACCGGTCCTAGGATGCTTGTTTCCGGTCCAGGGAAGACATGGCTTGGCAGTTCGGGCTGGACTGTTCCCATGAGGCACAGGGTCAGACTGATTTGCATATGGCCATGTCGGAACTGGGGTGGTGGAGTGAGCTAAAGAATGATGATGGATTAAACCCAGATCAGTTGACTGGGGGTGAGTGTTTGATTGGCTCAAACGTTCCGTCCATCATCCCCTTTTGTATCGCTTTGTTCGCCCTAAGTTGGCGGGGGTATGCCCAGACGTGGGTCCCTTGCTCACTTTGCCACTGGATTCAGGCAAGCCTGGCTGATGACGGCTGGAATGCCAGAAACCGGTCCTAGGATGCTTGTTTCCGGTCCAGGGAAGATATGGCTTGGCAGTTCGGGCTGGACTGTTCCCATGAGGCACAGGGTCAGACTGATTTGCATATGGCCATGTCGGAACTGGGGTGGTGGAGTGAGCTAAAGAATGATGATGGATTAAACCCAGATCAGTTGACTGGGGGTGAGTGTTTGATTGGCTCAAACGTTCCGTCCATCATCCCCTTTGTATCGCTTTGTTCGCCCTAAGTTGGCGGGGGTATGCCCAGACGTGGGTCCCTTGCTCACTTTGCCACTGGATTCAGGCAAGCCTGGCTGATGACGGCTGGAATGCCAGAAACCGGTCCTAGGATGCTTGTTTCCGGTCCAGGGAAGACATGGCTTGGCAGTTCGGGCTGGACTGTTCCCATGAGGCACAGGGTCAGACTGATTTGCATATGGCCATGTCGGAACTGGGGTGGTGGAGTGAGCTAAAGAATGATGATGGATTAAACCCAGATCAGTTGACTGGGGGTGAGTGTTTGATTGGCTCAAACGTTCCGTCCATCATCCCCTTTGTATCGCTTTGTTCGCCCTAAGTTGGCGGGGGTATGCCCAGACGTGGGTCCCTTGCTCACTTTGCCACTGGATTCAGGCAAGCCTGGCTGATGACGGCTGGAATGCCAGAAACCGGTCCTAGGATGCTTGTTTCCGGTCCAGGGAAGACATGGCTTGGCAGTTCGGGCTGGACTGTTCCCATGAGGCACAGGGTCAGACTGATTTGCATATGGCCATGTCGGAACTGGGGTGGTGGAGTGAGCTAAAGAATGATGATGGATTAAACCCAGATCAGTTGACTGGGGGTGAGTGTTTGATTGGCTCAAACGTTCCGTCCATCATCCCCTTTTGTATCGCTTTGTTCGCCCTAAGTTGGCGGGGGTATGCCCAGACGTGGGTCCCTTGCTCACTTTGCCACTGGATTCAGGCAAGCCTGGCTGATGACGGCTGGAATGCCAGAAACCGGTCCTAGGATGCTTGTTTCCGGTCCAGGGAAGACATGGCTTGGCAGTTCGGGCTGGACTGTTCCCATGAGGCACAGGGTCAGACTGATTTGCATATGGCCATGTCGGAACTGGGGTGGTGGAGTGAGCTAAAGAATGATGATGGATTAAACCCAGATCAGTTGACTGGGGGTGAGTGTTTGATTGGCTCAAACGTTCCGTCCATCATCCCCTTTGTATCGCTTTGTTCGCCCTAAGTTGGCGGGGGTATGCCCAGACGTGGGTCCCTTGCTCACTTTGCCACTGGATTCAGGCAAGCCTGGCTGATGACGGCTGGAATGCCAGAAACCGGTCCTAGGATGCTTGTTTCCGGTCCAGGGAAGACATGGCTTGGCAGTTCGGGCTGGACTGTTCCCATGAGGCACAGGGTCAGACTGATTTGCATATGGCCATGTCTGAACTGGGGTGGTGGAGTGAGCTAAAGAATGATGATGGATTAAACCCAGATCAGTTGACTGGGGGTGAGTGTTTGATTGGCTCAAACGTTCCGTCCATCATCCCCTTTTGTATCGCTTTGTTCGCCCTAAGTTGGCGGGGGTATGCCCAGACGTGGGTCCCTTGCTCACTTTGCCACTGGATTCAGGCAAGCCTGGCTGATGACGGCTGGAATGCCAGAAACCGGTCCTAGGATGCTTGTTTCCGGTCCAGGGAAGATATGGCTTGGCAGTTCGGGCTGGACTGTTCCCATGAGGCACAGGGTCAGACTGATTTGCATATGGCCATGTCGGAACTGGGGTGGTGGAGTGAGCTAAAGAATGATGATGGATTAAACCCAGATCAGTTGACTGGGGGTGAGTGTTTGATTGGCTCAAACGCTCCGGTCCATCATCCCCTTTTGTATCGCTTTGTTCGCCCTAAGTTGGCGGGGGTATGCCCAGACGTGGGTCCCTTGCTCACTTTGCCACTGGATTCAGGCAAGCCTGGCTGATGACGGCTGGAATGCCAGAAACCGGTCCTAGGATGCTTGTTTCCGGTCCAGGGAAGATATGGCTTGGCAGTTCGGGCTGGACTGTTCCCATGAGGCACAGGGTCAGACTGATTTGCATATGGCCATGTCGGAACTGGGGTGGTGGAGTGAGCTAAAGAATGATGATGGATTAAACCCAGATCAGTTGACTGGGGGTGAGTGTTTGATTGGCTCAAACGCTCCGTCCATCATCCCCTTTTGTATCGCTTTGTTCGCCCTAAGTTGGCGGGGGTATGCCCAGACGTGGGTCCCTTGCTCACTTTGCCACTGGATTCAGGCAAGCCTGGCTGATGACGGCTGGAATGCCAGAAACCGGTCCTAGGATGCTTGTTTCCGGTCCAGGGAAGACATGGCTTGGCAGTTCGGGCTGGACTGTTCCCATGAGGCACAGGGTCAGACTGATTTGCATATGGCCATGTCGGAACTGGGGTGGTGGAGTGAGCTAAAGAATGATGATGGATTAAACCCAGATCAGTTGACTGGGGGTGAGTGTTTGATTGGCTCAAACGTTCCGTCCATCATCCCCTTTTGTATCCTCTCGGGGGGGCCCCGCCTCCGGGCGACAGACTTTGGAACATTAATCTATGGGCCTGCGAAGTACTGCAGAGGCCAAGACTGCTGAATGAGCATCGGAAGAGTCCTGGTGTGGGCTGGTTTCTCTGTCCGCCCCGGGCTGGTGGGGAACACGCCCAGAGGACATGGGCTGTAAGTTGGGGATCCATTGGTCGGGCGGCCCCATCCCCCTGTTGGGGATTGAGGACCAGCCCCGCCGCGACAGATGCTTCAGTGTTTTTGAGGTATGGGGTGGGGGTTTGTTGGGTGGGGGTTGTTTATGGTCACAGGTTGCACTTCTGCTGAGGGTCCGTTATTTTTCACACATACACAGACACATCCTAAGGCCAGTTATGGTAATGGTAATACCCCCCAATGGCTAGTGTGCCCAATGGGAGACAGGTGACCCCTGGTACGCTCCGTATTCTTAGTTGGAATGTGCGCGGTGCCCTGGACAAAATCAAACGTGGGGCCATACTCCATCAGGCCAAACGAACTGGGGCCGATATTCTTATGTTACAAGAAACACACCTCATGGGCTCGAAGGCCATTTGCCTACAGCGGTATGGGTTTCAGCAGGTATTTCATTGCGGCTTTACGAGGGGTTCACGGGGGTAGCGATCCTGGTGCACCGCAGGGTCCCCTATACTCACATACAACAGTGGACTGACACGCAAGGGCGCTATTTGTTTATCCGGGGTAAGATTGGGGAAGATCCCCTGGTGTTGGGTAGTGTCTATGCTCCTCCCCCCCTACAATGGAATCTGGTGGAGAAACTACTCGCTCTATGGGCTGATATGCCAGATGTGCCGTCTGTGGTGGGTGGGGACTGGAATGATGTTATGGATCTGGCCTGAGATAGATGGAGGGCTGGGGGTAGCTCCATGGGTAGCCGTTCCACGAAACTGCATTCCTTAGTGATGGGACTTGACTGGGTTGATGTATGGCGGCGCCTCCACGGTGATCGCCGAGAATTCACCTACCTTTCGGCGGTCCATGAGTCATTTTCTAGAATTGACTACCTCTTTGTCCCCCGAGCTGCGGTGGGTAGGGTGGTGTCGGCGGAGATTCTGCCTCGAGGCCTCTCGGACCATTCCCCAGTGTCACTTGAGATCCACATGGGTAGGCGGAGGCAACCGTTCCGGTGGCGCCTCTCAGTGTGGCATTTACAGAATGATGAATACGGGGCACATATAAGTGACGCCATCGACCACTACTTGACGTTTAATGTGGGGTCCGTTACTAGCGCCGCGACCTTGTGGGAGGCACTGAAACCCACACTGAGAGGTGTAGATATCTCCTGGTGCGCGGCAGCGCGTAGGGAAGCGCAGAACGGAACTGACTCGAGCTGAGGCGGATGTTGAAGCCCTCGAACGTCGGTGTCGGGAGGCCGGAGAGGGCCAGCTCAGACGGCAACTGCTGTTGACTCAGCAGAACTACGCTGCCCTTCTGATGGATGAGGCTCGCCAGGCCTGGCTGGCGACGCGTAGCAGGATCTACCAGTGGGGGGACAAGTCCGGCAAGATGCTGCACCGACTCTGTCAAGGCACCTTCCATTCCCAGGCCCTGCCGGGCGTCTTGGGCCCGGCAGGTGAGCCGATTACGGATCCCCCGGCCATAGCGGAGAGCTTCGCCGCTTACTATGCGGATCTATATGCTCCAAAGGAATGCTTGTCAGTGGCCACCATAGATAAATTCATAGCTGATTTACCACCTGAGACAGTATCGGATGCGGTGAGGATCAGTTGGAGCTGCCCTTGACAGATGAGGAATTGGGTACGGCCCTAGGGGAGCTTAATCCCGGAAAGCGCCGGGACCCAATGGGTTCCCAAGCGAATTCTTCCGGCGCTACTCCGTGCAGCTGGCCCCTCATTATCGGGCGGTAGTGGAGGAGGCACGGGAGAGGGGCTCTCTCCCTCCAGACTGGAGGCATGCGGAGGTGGTGGTGTTCCAAAAGCCCGGCCGGCCCCCGGAGCAACACGCCTCGTATCGCCCCATTTCCCTCTTAAATGTGGAGGCGAAAATATTGGCCAAAGCACTAGCCAATCGCCTCTTGCCCCACATCTCCGCCCTAGTGCACCCTGATCAGGCCGGGTTCATGCCCCAAAGGGCGACCAGACACAACATTAGGCGAGCGCACGTGGCAGTGGCGGCTGTCCGGCAGTTGGGGGAACCAGCGGCGCTCCTCTTGGCTGACATAGATAGGGCGTTTGACTCCCTGAGCTGGGTGTACCTTTTTGCATTGCTGCGAAGACTCAACCTGGGTCCGCGCTTCCTCTCCTATCTAACACTCTTATATACAGATCTGACGGCATCGGTGCGGGTAGCTGGTGCGACCTCATCCACCTTCGTACGCGGCAAGGCTGTCCCCTGTCTCCATATCTGTTCGCCCTAGCCATGGAACCGTTGGCTGCGTGGGTGCGCATTGATGCGCAGGTCCGGGGATTCGAGTGGGCTCCGGGCCTGTCTGACAGGATCGCATTATATGCGGATGATGTTCTATTTTTCCTCACAGCGGTTGACAGGACGGGGCCATGGCTCCTGCGCATCATGCAGATCTTTGGGGAGACATCGGGCCTCTATATGAACCCTCGTAAATCCACATTATGGGCTCTGGGGGATCGGATGAAGATGGGCACATGGGTTTCATCGGTTCAGTTGGCAGTGGGGGGACTGAAATACTTGGGGGTGGTTCTTTCCGAGGTACCTGCAGTCTCCTGGGAACGTAACGTGGCCCCAGTATGGGAGCGGATCCGTGCGGACCTCAAGACCTGGTCCCGTATGCCCCTGACCCTGTATGGTAGATCGGCAATATTCAAGATGGTGGCGCTTCCCCGGCTCCTCTATCAGCTACAGAATCACCCATACCCGATCCCGCCCCGATGGTTTCGGCTGGCGAATGCTGCGCTTGGGCAGTTTTTGTGGGAAGGGGGCAAAGTGCGTGTAGCATTGCGCACATGCTTCCGGTCCACCTACTGTGGGGGCTCGCGTCCTCGGACATTCTATCATACTACCAGGCCGCACATCTGCTGGTCCTAAATGAGTGGTGGTACGGCGATAGGGGAGATCCGGCATATGCGCTCGAGCGGCAGCTTATGGGACGCCGCTCGCTGCATGCAATTCTTTATTCGGCGCCGCTGCGGGGCGGGCTGCCGTCGGCCACACGGGTGGTGTTCCTGATTTGGAAGCAGGCATTGCGACGAATGGGATGGTGGAATGCCCTGACTCGGGAGACTCCCTCTGGGATAATGGACGCCTACCTCAGTTGGCGGCCCTGCAGGGTTTCCGGGGTTGGGACGACATTGGCATTTCAGTCCTGGGAGATGTTATGAGGGGCCAAACACTTAAATCCTTCCAAGATCTTCAGAAGGAATTCCATATGCCACAGTCTCAGTTTTATCGCTATCTTCAATTTCGTCATGCTCTGTCCCCTAGCATAGAGGGTCTGGGGTCGTTACCTGAATATAGTCCGCTGGAAGCGAAAGTCTTTATGGGGGAGCTGAAGGACAGGAAAATTTCCCGGATCTATCAGACCCTGATTACCCATTGCTCCACCACACTTCAGAAGCTCCGGGGGACTGGGAAGGAGATGTGGGCACGATGGAGGAGGAGGACTGGACCGAGGCCTTGGCGGCTCCGCAGGGGCAGCCATAGCGATGCGACTCCGCCTGGTCCAGTTCAAATATCTCCATAGGGTCTATTTTACTCGGGCACGCCTGTGGCGGGCGGGGCTCATCGCTTCCCGGAATGTCTTCGCTGCGGTCGAGAAGAGGGCACGTTCATTCATACCGTCTGGCAATGCCCCTCCCTGGACCGTTTTTGGAGGGGGTTTTTGCGTGTCTCTCGGAGGTCCTGCGGTGGGAGCTCCCCCGCACGCCGCAGCTGGCTCTGCTTCATATTATGGAGGGGATAGGGGAAATATCTACAAACGGCATCTCATGCAACTGGGTTTCACACTGGCGAAAGGGACATCGCCCAGGCGTGGAAGGCGCCGCGGGCCCCACCGGTGGCCGCATGGAAGAATGGCCTAGACTTCTGCATGGGGCTGGAACAACCTATTTTTAAGGCCAGGGTGCCCGCGCAAACACTACAAAATCTGGAAACGATCGGCGGATTATCGGGGCCTTTGGCTGGACCCTCCAGCTGCAGCAGAGGCTCAATCACTGGGGTAATTTGTAGGTACATAGTAGGCTTCCGGAGATGCTATGCGGGGGCCGGGGGGCATTCTTGTGGGTATGTATACAGGATGTGGACAGGACTATGCGGATATTGTGCGACCAAGGGGGGGAGGGGTGGGGGAGGGTGGGAGTTGTGGGTTTTCTATATCATCTTTTATTGTTTGTATGTGCTTTTGTTGATTATATTGGGAAAAGTCGACTGTAATTATATTTGTATGGTTTGATTATGCAGATGTCTCTGGTGTGCATAGCCCTGCGATATATGCGGAACTTGACAAATAAAATCTGTTTTCAAAAAAAAAAAATTCAAAATCCAGGTGCTAAGCCATCATACCACCCTATTACCATAGCGGTTGACTGCGTACAAAGAGTGGTTCTGGACTTGAGCAGTAATTCAGTATCAGCCTATAGCAGAATTAAAATGCCTGAAGGAGTCATTGCACCCAGACAATTAGACAGTGGCTTCCATACCATAGTTCCCCTAGCCCTTGCTCTTTTTCCTTTACAACGATACGCACACTTCTCTACATGATACATAGACAAAAAATCTAGAAAGCCAATGTTAGTATGCAGGCGGTTCCAGGTTCAGCCAATCTACAGCAATGCATATCAACTATAACACTAGACCATAATAAGGGCTACAAATGCAGACAGACGTGAGATTTTGATTTGTGGGAGTAAATCAACTAGCTCAGAGACTATTTTTAATTCACACCAATTGCCATGGTAAACAAACACAAAAACTATTTGGCAAATATGTGGAAGCAGTGATATAATAAAACTGCAAAGCATTTAAAAACCTCCTTGTGATGATTTGGTGAATGAAAAGTTTCAAAGAGCATGGCAACAATGTTAGAATGTAATATTAACTGTGAACATTATCTCTAACAACCTCTTTAACCCTAATCCTAACCTTTTTTCATAACCCATTATGGTATGTGCCCTTTTATAGGGGACTACCCTCCGTGAGCAAAGGCTACCTTGTATGCCATCTTTCGACTGTTACATTTTTTTACACCATCCCTTATAAAATCTATTACACCACCTTAATTTACTCAAACTCTAATATTAATACAACATCTAAACATATTTTACGTGTAATCCCATCCCTGCCTCAAATCATGACCCTGTCCCTTTCTCTTACCACAATCCCAACTCTCATCGTAACACCTGACCCTAAATAAAACTCTAAAGTTAACTTAACAGTAACCAATGTGCCATTCCTTCTACCATAATCCTAACTCTAGACTTTATCTATGCCCTAGCAGTAAACGGTACATTTTACTTTATTCCTCACTCCAGACCTTACGCTAACCACAACCCCTAAACATAACATACACGTAACCCCAAACGTCTCCATTGCAAAATTACTGACCCACGTGTTTTCAACTGTAGTTTACATTCTACTTTTTATATATCATTTTTTTTTTACTGCAAACCAGTTTATATCACCCAGTTTTGCACAGTCTTTCTGATAATTATTCTTGGATTTGTGTCATTTACCTGCATCGATCAACTTAACATCCCCTAGTTAGAGCATTCCAGCTCCAATAAAAATGACTTGTTCTTCATTAGCATTCGTTATATTCCATTCCCTATACAGGAATCTTTAAAAACGCAACACATTCTGCTTTTTACACTTTGCCACTATGTGTGACTTGCATGTGCATATTATAATTTTAGAAATAGCATTGAAGGAGGAATTGAAGCTTCTAAAGAAACACAAAATTCATATTTATTTGGTATTAAAAAATTAAATTATCAAACTAAGGAAAGGAGTGAAATGACAGGTTAAAACAATTGCTGACATTATGAAAGAGTTTGGCTAATATAAAAGAGTTCTGAAGTCAGTGTAAAAATAGGGGAAAAAAATTAACATTCAATCTGAAGTCAGTGTAAAAATAGGAAAAAAATAATTACCAATCAATGTAGCAATCTATTAGTGCTACGAAAAACACGTCTTGGCAAAGACAATAGTTTGGATGTTTTATAAGTGTGTGTAATTCTTTGTCAATTGCTGAGTTGATGTGTGTGGTTGTGTGGATGGAATAATGTGATAATGAGTGAACAGGTAGATGAATGAGAGCGTTCTTAGATGGATGAATGCTTAAATAAATGAATGCCTTGATTGGTGTCTCATAAGAAACTGCCCATTACCAGTGTATACTCGGCAAACATTTTGGAAACTGGTTAATTAGAACAGGAATCAGCTGAGGAAGATAAGATAACAACAGTTTTGAGTAAGAGGTGCACCTGAGCCTATAATGAAAATTTTAAAGATGTGATAACGGCCCGGACCCATTCATAAACATTCCAAAACAGGAAAAAAAAGTCATTTATGAGATTACGCAGCATGTGAAATTAAAAGTGTGGAGAAAACAATTAGGTACCACTGTGGAAATGTGTTCATATGGCACACCTTATGAAAACTGTGGATTTGAAATAATGAACATAAATATACGATAGGAAACCAATATTGACATATTATAGTACTCATACAGTAGCTCAGTAACTCTTTCAAGTGTTTGAGAAACCCTGCCCAAAATGGACAATTGAGGGCTTTACTGCTGAAGAAATAATGCTCATGGACTGATTGTTTGATCGTTTCTTATTTCTACTTCAAATAAGTACAAAAGATGAAAAAGAAAAAAAGAGAAGTGATGCTAAGAGGAGGCAGAATACAAGGGAACAGAAAAGGGAGGGTATAAAAGTTTGCATTGGCAAAGCCAATAGATGTGGCCAAAGGCACTCACATACCCACTCACAGACCTATGTAGGTATTGACATACCCACTCACAGATCCATGCAGGTACTCACAGACCCAAACACATACTGACGCTGATACTCACACCTACTGACAGACCCACACAGGCACTGACTCACACCCACTCCCAGAACCACACAGACACTGACACACCCACTCACAGACTCACACGGACACTCAGACACACCTCAAGACCCACCCAGACACTCACACACCTATTCAAAGACCCACACAGACACTCACACACACATTCACAGACCCACAAAAACAGTCACACACCCACTCACTGACCCACACAGGCACTCACAGACCCACTCACAGAATCACACAGGCACTCACACACCCACTCACTGATACACACAAATTGAATTATTGAAATTATAGGTGAAATTAAAGTACAAGTTATGATTTAAAAAATTGCGAAATTAACTAAAAAAACAAAGGTTACAGGGACATTATAGTTAGGAAATAACATAAAAATACAATAGAAATTCAGTGAAAAAACAAAGGTTAGAGGGACGTTATAGTTAGGAAATAGAATTTTAAAAAAACATAAAAATTCAGTGAAATAACCAAAGGTTACAGGCACGTTATAGTTAGCAAATAGAATTAAAAAAACCTTTGAAATTCACTAAAAAAGCCAAGGGTCACAGGGTCGTTATAGGCAGGTTTAAGTTTTACCCATACATAGCCATAGTTAACTATAACTTACGCCCCCGCAAAGTACTGCTTATGACCTCACATATTACATCATTCATGACATGGTCATTGACATCACTGATGACATCCCTGATGACATCACTGATGACATCATCCAGTGAGTGTTAGTGTTTCATAAGACTTTTGAGACTTAAAGATATATACTAAGCTACTGCATACGTTAAATTACAATTGCTTCTGTACTAGTAATTAGTCATACTATTTCTAATATATCTCATCTGAGTGGCTGTGTGACTGTCTGTATCAGTGTGTGAGTGGGAGTGTGCAGTGGCTGTAGGGATGTGTTAGTGGGTGTGTGAGTAGCTGTATGGGTGAGTGGGTGGCCGTGTGAGTGGCTATATTGGTGAGTGAGTGGGTGTGTAAGTGGCTGCATGGGTGAGTAATTAGCTGTATGGGGGTGTGAGTGAGTGTGTGAGTGGCTGTATGGATGAGTGTGAAGCTGTTTTGAGTGTATGTATAGGTAATTGAGTGGGTGTGTGAGTGGCTGTATTGGAGAGTCAGTGTCTGCGTCAGTGGCTGTACAGGTGAGTGAGTGGGCATGTGAGTGGTTGATTGGATGTGTGAATGGGTATGTAAGTGGTTGTGTGGGGGGGTGTATGAGTGGGTGTGTAAGTGGTTGTATGGGTGAGTGAGCAGCTTTGTGAGTGGCTGTATAGGTAATTGAGCGGGTGTGTGAGTGGTTGTAGGGTCTGTGAATGGGTATGTGAGTGGTTGTTTGGGTATGCAAGTGGTTTTATGAAAGGTTGTATGGGTTTGTTAGTTGGTGTATGAGTGGTTCTGTGAGTGATGTCAGTGATGTCATTTGAGATGTCATTAGTGATGACATCAGTGATGTCACTGACCATGTCATGAGTGATGTAATATGTGAGATCATATGCAAAAAGAACAGATGATGGATGAAATGCTGAACAAGCCAAACATTCACCCCCAGTCACAGATCTGAATTAAATCCTCATCAGCCAGGATAGCTTGATTCCAGTGGCATGGCAAGCACAGGGCCCATGTTTGGGCATACCTGTGCCACTTGGGGTGATATACATATAGATGGGGTGTTTGAGTAGGGCCGCCTTCACAGCCCACTTAGGGCTCCGGGAATACCATCCCCTGGAGTGGAATTCTATATTTAGGGGATCGGGTGCTTGCCCCACACCCAGAGGCATTTTTGGCCACTGGGGCCCCATCCCCTGGGGTCAAAACCATTTATTAAGGCAAGGGGTCAAGAGCCCCCACCCTGAACCATTTTTGGCCCTGGGGACCCCATCCAAAGGACCCAATTTAATTATTATCCTCAAGCTGCATTCGGCCCCAGGCACCCCATCCCCTGGGCCAATATGTTGATTAAGGGGAAGGGGCCACACATACCCTCTCCTTAAGCCTTTAATGGCCTTGGGACCCCATTACCCAGGGTAAGCTTACTTGCTTTGTCCCGGGGAGCCCACCCTTGACATAGTGGTTTCCTTGCCCGCTCAGGCAGGAGCATTTTCAAATTTCAAACACAAAGTCTGCTCCCAGCTGGCGAGAGCTTTTAAAATGCTCCTGACAGCTGGGAGCAGACTTGGAGCAATATCGGCTCCTGCAGCATGTGGGGAGCTGGCTGGGGCGTGGGGGCCCTGGTGCTACCGCATGGTCACTAGTTTGTGCATGGTGGGTGCCCTGGATGGGCACTAGGGCACCCACTTATTGCAAAGACAGGGCCAGGGGGATGGGGTCACCGAGGCCATAGTAAGGTTGAGGAGGGGAACCGTGTGGCCCCTCGCCCCTTTTAATATATATGAGGCTCAGGAAGATGGAGTCCTCTGGGCCTAATGAGGCTTGGAAAGGAGTGCTACGCAGCCTCCCTCCTCTTTTAATATACATACGGACCTTTTCGGATGGGGTCCTTAGGCCCTAATGAGAGGAGGTGCCACGTGGCACCTTTCCCATTTAAAATAAATATGGACCTTGGGGATGGGGTCTCCTGAGCCAATTGAGGTTTGGGGAGGGTGGCCACAATGCCCCCTCCCCTTTAAAATAAATACGTCCCTGGGTGATGGGGTCCTCAGAGCCAAATAAGGTTCAGGGAGGTGGTCATGCAGTCCCCTCCACTTTAAAAAATAACAAACGGCCCGGGCATGGGGTCACCAGGGCCTTATGAGGCTCGAGGATGGGGCCTGAGTGGCTCCCCTCCCCTTTTTTCCTATATATGGGATGGGGTCCCCAAGGCCTCATAAGGCTCAAGGAGGGGGGAGTCAAGTGGCCCCATCCCTGTTAAAAAAGGCACGCCCCAGGAGATGGGGCCTCTGGTGCCTATAAAGCTCAGGGAGTGGGCCATGCAGCCCCCCTCCCCTTTTATTTAAATTCTGTCCCAGGGATGGGGTCCCAGGGTCTTAGGCTCAGTGAGGGGGGCATGCTTAATTAATTACTCAGCTTTGGGAGATGTAGTCCCCAGGGCCCAAAAAGGCTCAGGGAGGGGGGCTGCACATCCCTTTCCCTCCTCTTTACATTTTGGCCCCAGTGATGGGGTCCCCAATGCCTTTTAAGGCTTGGGGAGGAGGCTGCATGCCCTCACCCCATTTTCATTAAACTTGGCCCCAGGCAATAGGGCACCCAGGGCCCAAAAAGGCTTTGGGAGGGTGCCGCCCCTACGCCCCTTTTTAATTGGTTTTGCCCTGAGGGATTGGGTCCCCGGGGCCTGATAAGGCTTGGGGGAGGGGCAGTGCAGCCCCCTCCCCTTTTCATGAAAAAACTGCCAATTTTCTTTTAAAAAGGGCTGGAGCCTGCCCTTTTCCTAAAAATGTTTCACCACTGTTTGTGCACAAATCATGAGTATAATAAAAAACATTTAAGGTAGGTGTAATTCTGATCAGCAGTTTTGGCGGATTGCTGATCAATTTGTAAAAATAAATAGGAAAAGCACATATTGGAACCCCTCCTTTTTCACAGGCCCCTGCTTGATGGATCACTCCGCAACTTTACAGGAAAGAGATGTAGTAGGTGAGACTTTTTTTTTAAGTTTTGGGAAGATTATACATATATATCAGTTGCCTGAAACCAACATGTACCACCAAATTACTCATCAAAGTAAGTGTTCCTAATAGGAATTGGGGGAATGTGTTGAAATATTCTTTGAGGAAATTCATAAATTGAGAATAGTGAACTGTGGGATAGTTTGCAATAAGGCAAACAGGATGTGCTGCAAAATTGGGAAGGGTTGCCCCTGGGAACGTTTTGCTCATTGGTAAGGGGGTGTCCAGGAGTCACCCCCAAACACTGGCTAGTGAATTCAACAAAAGGGGCACTTCACCCACAGCTCATCAGAAGAATTTGAGGACCTACTGTCGAGCAAAGGATGCCTGAACCTTCTCTTTGTGATCTGTGTGGAGACCTGAAGGCCAGGATATGCTCCCACTTGTATCTAGGACTGAAAAGTCAACTCCAATGGTCAGTTGGCTGACTTCCTCTTTGGCTGCAGTAGCATAAGCTGCAAGAGGCCTGTTTCCTGAAGTCACCAGTTGACCAGTAGCAATTAGACCAGGACTGGTCTTTGTAGTTGCCTCTTTGGGATTTAGTCCAGGCACCTCAGGTCCTGGGAACCTTAGGAGTAGCCAATACAAAGCAACACAAAGTCTGAAAAGCTGGACCTGGACAGTTTTTGGAGTTCCAAGACCTCCAGGGCTTCAGGGGACCTTGCGGCAAAGGTGTCTGATGCAGTTCCAAGATTGCCCCACTGGATGAATTTGAGCTCCAACAAAGGTACTAAATGCAGTGGATGAAATCTTGAAAGCAAGAAGGTGTGAAATGGATTCTACTGATGAGATGACTATGTTGGCTGCAAAATTTACATTTTCCCACTCAGAGCATTTTCCCATCAAAACCAGTTGCTTCAGATGTACTATGTCTAATGGTTAGACAGCTTTGAGAGGACTTTGCCAAATCATCCTGACGCCTTGTCCTAGTGGATGATTTAGACTTCCATTTAAGGGACTGAAGGGCAGATTTATCATGAGATTGTGCTGCCCTTGTGTCACGCATGTTGCCGCAAATTCAACGCAACACGTAAGTTAGATTTACCAAGCATTGCAAGGCCGCCTTGCGTGGCCCTGTATTGCTTGGTAAATCATGACTAACGCAAGACAGCACAAGTTGCACTGGGACAACATTTCTTGGATTGAGCTTGGGTGTTCCCAACGATCGACCCATGTATTTTGGTGCATTCCCAGACTTATAAAGACTATAAACTTGTGAATGTGTCAAAAGGCGATGCCTTCCCGGGGTGCCCCAACTAAGAGAGATATGTATAAATATGTAAATTTGTATTTCTCCTCGTTGTTTCCTCTTTCTATGTGTGCTGCATTTTGATGCACATTTAGAAAGAGGAAAACGCCTCAGAGGATTGTTTTTGTGCAGGAAGATGTCCCTTCCTGGACAAAAATAATCCTGTCTGCAACGCAGGCACCCTTGCACCATGGCACAAGGATGCCTGCATTGGCACTAGGCAGTAGATTGTTTGCCAGCGCAGACAGAGAGTAGGAATGTGCCATATCTTGATATCTTGTCTTGCTGTGCTGCGTTGCAGGAAAGAATGATAAATCTCTCCCCCAGTCATGTGGGGAAATCTTTTACTAGGATCACCTGGTTAGTATATCCTACTTCTGCTCCTTTTCAGTCGGCCTGACATTGTGCCTAGACCCCCATCAACAGTGAACAGAACTTCTGATTGCCTTTTTACTTTTTCTTAGTGTTTTTTTTCACTGGATGTTTAAAAATTGATATTTCCGGTTCCCCATAATGGATTTTAGTGTTTTGATGTCATTTTTCTAAATACATTATTCTTTATTTTGAGAAGTTGATTGTGCAATTTTTATTGACTTTAAAATTGTTTGGGCACTGCTAAATACTTTACACACTTTTCCTTAAGTTAAGCCTCTCTGTTTTGTGCCATTGCTACCTGAGGTTGAGTCCAGATTTTTTTATTACACTTATGTTGGACCTGACAAGATTTGGGACTTGTTACTTGAACATGACTCACATTCCTCACAATTAATAACCCATGTTCTTGGAATAGCATAACATAAACCTCTAAAGTTACTTTGAGCGATCACCTGACAAATACCATCTCATAATCACGATAATAAATAAGCACACCTCTGAATAATTGTGCTTATTTCAATTACTATATGCACCCAACTCAGGTAACTAATCACCCTTCCAAATTATATATGATTAAATCCTTGCACCTGTCCGCTGAGAATTTTTGATACAGAACATGCACTGTAATGATAGTTCTTCTCCGGGCCTCATCGGGATACATAAGGAAGTGACCAGGTATGTAGTACCGATTCAATACAGAGTTCATTATGCACATCTATCCTTTTTCAGATATGTCTTAAATAATTGAGCAGATGAACCTTTACAATGACATAAGAAGAAGACAAAGTAGAGCTTCAATTGTATTGGTTATTCAGTTCACTCTCCATCATCACTGTTTGGAACCTTTGAGGTTATTGAATAAGATAGTCTCAAAATGTTATACTGTTTTGAATTTTCCAATAGCATATCTTTCATCACTCAATCATACATGGCCTCACTTAATCATAAGCTCTTATGTTTTATTTGCCCATTCTTGGGAGTTTCCAGTGTCCCACAGTACTCTATACTCAACCGTTTCAGGGTTTTACCCAAGCTACCTGCCTGTTGCAGCTTCTCTGCAATAACACCGGTTGCTAATTCCAACAATAGCCATGTTATAAATACCTGTGGTCACCCATAGATCCTGAGTGAATACATTTAGCCATACCATTGTGTCCCATTACGTACCGCCTACCTAGCTTATCATCATTGGGCTCAAGCTAAAACTGCTTAGCTTGTACATGTGTTAATAGCAATGCTAAAAACTCTGAAATTTAGATAGATTACATAGATTGTTGTTACTTTATATGAATTTTAGTCTTCAAATCAAACTTAGTCAATTCAATTTGTTTGTTAAGATCCCATTTTGGTGAAGCCATTCTGCTGTGCTCTACTAATCAGGTTCCTCTGATGTGTTCAACAATTCACTTTTCTCCATTTATCGGTTCATTTATTCATCATCAAGGTCGGGATTCCTAACCTGTAGTTGCCTGCTTCCACTTTGACGGAGTAAGCCTGTATAAGCAGTACTCCCACACCAGTTTTGTCCTACGGAAAAACTAAATAAGAGTGTCCGTGATGTTACCAGTCCTTTCATAAGACTTCTCAGAATATGGCCTTACCAGCTTAGAGAGATCATTTTTCTCTGCGTGTAAAAAAGATGACTTATACCCACCTTTCTTCAACATGTCAGATGTCTTTCACCTAGACACACATCATTATTAACTATAATGAATCATCACTGACGTTTTAATTTATTAATTATGAGCCAAAAACAGGTTGTGCAGAACCCGCAACAACATCCGCTGACCTTCTGCTGGGGTGGGACTCGGTCCCCCAGCCTGCTCCTGGACCTGCATCTGTAAGTGAAAGGGGCCATACTCTCTTAAAGCCGACGCAGATCTTCTGCAGCACGGGACGCGAAAATGGGCTGTGCAGAGCCCCAACAACAATCACTGACCATCTGCTGAGGTGGGACTCGGTCCCCCAGCCTGGTCCTGGACCTGTACCTGTGAGGGGGAGGGCCTATACTCCCTCAAAGCCGATGCAGGACTCCCGCAGCACGGGACACAAAAACAGGCTGTGCAGAGCCCGCAACAACAACCACTGACCTTCTGCTGGGGTGGGACTCGGTCCCCCAGCCTGCTCCTGGACCTGCACCTGTGAGTGTGAGGGGCCATACTCCTTCAAAGCCGAGGCAGGTCTCCCGCAGCGTGTGGCACAAAAACGGGCAGTGCAGAGCCCGCAACAACAACCACTGACCTTCTGCTGGGGTGGGACTTGGTCCCCCAGCCTGCTCCTGGACCTGCATCTGTGAGTGCGAGGGGCCATACTTCCTCAAAGCCAATGCAGGTCTCCTGATATGTGGGACGTGCACGAGCGTGCCCGGGCCATGTGCGGGCGGGCCCGTCTGCGCCCGTCAGCAACTGGAGGCAGCTGGGCTGGGCCCACTCTCTTGGCCCTACCATCTTCAATTACCTGCAATCAAACTCGGACTGTTTCCGTGCGAAGAAGTGTCTCCAGTCATGGCAAGCCATAACAAGGTTAATCTGTTGCGAGCCCAAGATAGGAAAGAGAAAGGGGAGTCACTTAGGTCCAACGAGGGAAAGAGGTGAGGTTCACTCCAACTCAATTAAAAACTATCTGACTGCAGTTATAGGTGCCATTGAAAATGCGATCGACAAGGTTGAGGCAAGGATAGGCTCAGCAATAAAAAAGTCTGTTTTAACTGCCCTTAACACCACACCTGATGACTTAATCGAACCTACGCAGAAAGACTCTGTTAGTAAGACCCCGTCCGAACCCCCCAAAGACTGCGGAATCATCACTCTTTGTAAAGACCCTGACCGTACTTCCCACTCTATTTCCACCCCTTGTGTGGTCACAGACACGCAAACTCTATCTGTGCTTGAAACTATATCCAGGCTGGACAGTCCCCCATGTAAGAAAAGCAGATACAAATTGAATAAAGATGTACCACAGAATCTCATCCACTCTGAACTTAACTCCCACTCTCTGTCCACACAAGGTATAAACAAAAAGAGAAATCCAGGGAAAAATACTCAAAAAGAACCCCTAAGGGTGATCTTGATATAAAGAAATCCGGTATAAACTCTTTGGCCTGATTTGATCAATTGGGGGAGCAGCTAAATTCAATAATCAAACTATATTTTGAAACAACTGCAAAATTTACCCTTTTAGAGGGAAAGATTGACAATATAACTTTGGCTCAAGAAATGCTCACAAATAGAGTAGCTTCCTTGGAAGAACAGGCAAAATTTCAAGGAACTCGAAGGGTAAATATTGGGCCACTAAACAAAGAACATGTTTCCAGACTAAGTGAAGAATTAAGGCATATGCAAGTTCCAAGCTCTAAAACTTCATTACCTACCGTGCAGCCTTCAGTTAAACAAGTGGCACGAGAATTATGGAACACTAATAACAGAGCGCTTCAGGCAGTAAATAGTGTCAATGACCCAACGTATATACGACCTCACATTCACCGGCGTGTACACCATATATAATAGTATTGGAGAATGTCCCCCCACTTCGGCAGGCGCAGCATGAATCTCATGTATCATTAGTGAACAAAGTTTCTCACTGGCTGAAGGGGAACTCTAATTGGCCAAGTGACTTATCTAGGGATATTATCTCCACAAGAAGAGTCACCTGGGTGGGCTTAGCCCCAAAGTCATCACCTGGTGATTGTATAATCGTAAATTTCAGGAAACTGAGTTTGGTAAGAGCCTTATTACATCACCTTCCAAAACAATTCTCTCTCTCTGAAGGCGTCAGAGCTCAACCCCTAGGATATTTCTATCAGCCGAAAACTTGTATACTTATAGACCATCTAAATAGACCTTCACAGCCAAGCTCTACTACAGATGAAATCATTTTATCAAGATCACAAAATGATTTGCCCCTGTCAAACAGATTTGAGGTTCTGTCTACCCTGGAAATACAAGACTGACAGCCACTGAAATCGGAAGGCAAAATCACACAAAAACATTGTACAATGCCATCATCCTCACCCCATTGCGAGTCTAACCCGGAAAACACCCGGGAGGAGGGTTTAACCTTGATTTCATGGAACATTACGGGACTTTGTGCCAAAATTGATAACCCGAATTGGAAAGTGTTGGTACAGCAACATACAACCATCTGTTGCCAAGAGACTTGGCTAATAGATCCACCATATATAGATGGCAATTGTGTCCCAGCAACTCCCTTAAGATCAGGCCGAGCTAAAGGAGACCTTGTAACTTTTATTTCAGTGACTCTGATGGACACCACGATTAAAGAACTCTCTATATCCCTGTATTTTCAATTGCTTCTAATTACTCTGCAAAAGTTATTTAATTTGCTTTTAATCAATTATTATTATAATGTATTTGACCCAACCATGACCAAGATTATAGTAAACTAGAGGACATAATATCTCAAGTCTAATATGATCACCCAAAGGACCTTCAAATAATCTGGGCCGGGGATTTTAAAATAGGAATTTGTGACCCTAGTGTCTGGGTATCATGTGGCATTTGTGATGAGAGACCAGCCCTTGACGCACTTTAAACATACAGCATATGGGGACTCCCCAACTAGTTGTTTTTGCTAAAAAGCTGACATTTGCTCAAGACCTGGACATGACCACTCCATCCCAGATTTCGACATACATGGGAGCCACATCCAACTCAATTATTGACTACATCTTAATTGACAAAGATGTGTCACACTTTTTCAAAGGATGTGTGGTAACGGTTAGCTGCATAAGCGATCATAACCCCATAATTTTAACTCTAAACTTAGCCCTGAGTAACAAGAGGGGTAAGAAAACACAACATAGGATCTCATATACAAAACATAGGGGTGTGAATATCAAATGGGCGAACATTGATAAGGGAGCCGTCCTTAGAGACCTCATGGCAAATAATCAGGCACAAATTGAGACAGTCCTGTCTGATTCCACTACCCCAGATAATGTCATACAGGCTTTTACATCTCTTAATGGCTATATGGCAGACAAATTAACTAAATGCGCCAGTAGAACATCTGACACCCCTAGATGGTTCAATACTGCATGCTCCAAAGCACATAGGACATTATGGTTTGACTTGAAAAAAGTCCAGAGAAATAAGGATGAAGTAGCAAATGCCAGAAAAGATTATAAAGAAATATTTAGGAAAAGAAGAAATATTTGAAGGAGAAGGCCTGGGAAGACATAAAAATTGCCTCTAGATTAAAAGACTCGTGCCTTTTGGGAGGTAGTAAATTCTACCACCTTGCTTGGAGATGATTTGCCCAAACTAGATACTACTGTATCCGCGAAAGATTGGGTAGAATACTTCTCAAAAATATTTTCTCACAACCCTCATCCATCATACGTGGTTGCGGACGTAAAAGCCCACTTTGATACAAGAGCTGCCCAGGCTCTGACTAAATCTGTCGAGGTTACTGATATATTACTAGCAATAGAGAACAGCCGCCCAGAGAAAGCCCCGGGGCTGGACAGAATCCCAATTGACATGTACAAATATCTACCAGATTTCTGGGCCCCGTTAATAACTAACGTCATAAAAGCTGCTATAGTGGGACCCCTAGTTAAGACCTGGCAGGAAGCCACTATAGTCCCGATATTTAAAAAGGGGGACAAAAGCCAACCTCACTGTTATCGCCCGATTTCTCTGTTGGATGGCTCAGTTCAAATCTTGGGTAGGGTTATTCTGGCCAAATTAGAACTGTGGGCGCTTGAGTCCCAGGCACTCGCGATTTATCAGTTTGGGTTCCGGCCAGGACTTGGAACAATGGAACAGACACTAAATTTGGCGCTAATTGTACAAAAATATACAAAGGCCCAAAAGGGCTGTGTGCATTTGATCTTTATGGACTTAATGTGTGCCTTTGATACAGTGGACTGCTGTAAATTATGGACCACAATGGCACAGTTAGGGATCGATGGAGCAATTATTACCCTGTTTAGCAGGCTCCACGAATACACATCAGCCAGAGTACGGTATAGTGGCAAAGGGGATCTAACAGAACAATTCTCCTCCAATATGGGGGCGAGGCAGGGGTGTGTTCTGGCCCCATTTCTCTTCCTATTATGCTCTAACGGATTAGGAGAAGAATTATGCAGGGTGGGGAAGGACAACCCGAGAACTAACTTATGCCGAATTCCTGTGTTACTATATGCATATGATGCTGTCCTAATAGCTAGGACAGCTAATGGCCTGAAAATTCTGCTTGACACTTTTTATGCCTTTATGAATAAATTAGGACTTAAGATCAACCGATCCAAATAATTCATAATGAAATGTGGACCAAAAATATCCACAACAAGGACATTTTTAGTCGGAGGCGAAGAAATTAAGAAAGTCCCACATTTTACCTATCTGTGGGTCCCATTAGATGTGGATTTTAACTGGAAAGTTGTATTAAATGTCAGAGCCATGCAATTTCAAAAGTCGATCGATGACATTTTTAGATTTGCCAAGAGATTAGGCCACAAGCCAATTAAAGAAATGTTATGTGTTTATAAGAGTAAAAGTCTTTTGGTGGTAACTTTTGGAGCTGGTGTCTGGGGATATGTAAATTGCAAGTCACTTCAAGTAGTAGAAAACAAGTTTATTAGGAGACTTCTCGCGGTGCCCCCGAGCTCGTCAGCCTCTTTCTGTCATGCGGAAGTTGGACTAGGTTTTCTAAAAGATTATATCACATTGCAGCCAATATTGCTCTGGGTAAGAATTTGGAATAACCCACAGGCTCATTTCTGTAGAACTATATTAACTGACTGTATGACATTGGATAACTGCTTAAACATACCCTGGCTTAGATTCATTAAAACAAGTTTTTGATAGGTTGGGCTGCCTGGAATATTATACAAATGCAGACACCTTGAGAAATGTCTCATCTTCTACAATTAAATCACTTTATTATCAATGTCTTGAGCGGCCAAGTGCAGCGTGCAATATCGCTGGAAAATTTGAGCTTTCCCATCAACGCCAAATACAACCTGCCTTCTATGTGCAAATAGGTCTGAACGAAAGGCAAAAATTCCTGTTGACCAGGTTCCGTTTAAAACTATACACTTTTTGGCCTCTTTTCCTACCCAGGGTACATGATTTTCTTCACTCCCTGTCTGTCTTTATGACAACCTCACATCTCAAAGTACTAAGCACTTTATTTTATTCTGTAAATTTTATATTCCCCAGAGGAGGCAGTTTATTCATCCGTTACTACTAGCATCGGGGACTAGAGGTCATGAGGGGGCGATGGTTTACCTGCTCTCTTTAGGAACTACAGATATTATATATGGAGTTCTAAACTCTGGGGCATATTAGCAAGACCGGCGATAAAATTATCGCCGCTTTAGCGGCAGGAAACTGCCGCTAAAACGGCGATAATGGGCTTGCTAATATGCATTATAGAATTCGATGAAGCCCAGGTTAGATGTGCAGGACATCTAACCTGGGCTTCTATTGAATTCTATAACGCATATTAGCAAGCCCATTATCGCCGCTTTAGCGGCAGTTTCCTGCCGCTAAAACGGCGATAATTATATCGCCGGTCTTGCTAATATGCCCCTCTATTTTCACTTTTCTTAAGATTCGTAGTAAATATTAGGCATTTTCATCAATTTGTATTTTACTGTTTTTAATGTCTATTTGCTCTTTTTTAATTAAAATGTATGTATGTAAACATTTATGGCTCTTTTGAGTCGAATAAAGTATTTTGATTGATTGATGAGTCGAGGCTTATGCATTTCACCTCCTTTTTATCCCTCACCTTCACTTGTGAACATCCACCTACCAGTAACATTTCTGAACAATTCTTTAATATTCACGTAAGATTATGAACAATAAACTACTGCAGCAAAAGCACGCAAACATTAATATAATGAATCTTATGGTACTCCTTTGCATACATCATTTTCAATTCTTTTAATAATGAGACAGAAAGCCTTCCTAGGTAAGGATAAACCACCAAAATGACAGCACTAAATTGTGACACATCTTAGGTATAACACATTCCATTAAAGGTGCCCTACTTCTCAAATATTGCAAAGAAAGAATACCTCTTGGACCATGAATCGCTTGTACTTTTAGTTGCGAAGGTCTACGCTCTTTACCTTCTGTCTGTTCTTAATATGAACTGGAGTTATTTCAATGTCCACATAACCAGGGGTGGGCATGCAAAACCTTTCTCAACATATGCAAAGAGGTTCATGCACAAAATATCTTGTGTATTCATCAATACGTATTTTACTTCATTTTTTCGTTTAAGCTTTTTGAAATCACATAAACATAATAACATGATCATATCATCTTATACATACTTGTGCTTAGTTGTAATACATAGAAACTTTATATACAGTGCAACAATTCCAAAAAATCAAGAAATACCAAATTATGAAGTCCTAAATTAGTGACCAATATTTACATGTACAACCTTATTACGAGTTTGTTATGTCCTACTTCTTTGGGTACATGTACCAGGATGATTGGAACATAACTATCCTTGGTACTTATCAATTGTCGGTCCAGATGGTGGAGAGGTCAGAGCATGTCTCGAAGTTTTTTTTATGTATAGGAGGAAAAACGTCTTTCTTTGGCTAGACCTCAGTTTGTATGACCTCGATTTCAGTTTGGTTTCAAAATGGAGACGGAAATGCTCTTGGCCTCCGTGAGGGGATGGTGGGTGTGCCGACGCGTTTCGACCTTCGTGCGGGGACCGTGAGGTTTCAAGGAAGGTCTTCCTCAGGGCTGGGGACTTAAAAGTGTAGGACGCTACTAAGGAGCAATTGTTCTCTTGCACTGGCTGAACAGTCACATTTTTGTTTTATGGCTCACTGTTCGCTCTGGTAGAGCTTGTATTCGCTTAGTCTTTTTGTGCAGTGCGACTTCTTCAGAACGGGACTCGTGCTTTGATTCAAACAGCCGGTTCTATCGGCGTCTCAGTCGCTTATTCCTTGTTTTCCACTTCTCAAATATGTCATGCCCAGCATTGCTTGTCAGGCACATATTTTAAGCCTTGAATATTTTACATAAAAGATGATTTAGAAAAAACATTTTTATCATAAAAGATACATTTCTGAGGAGTGAAAGCAGAAATATGGTTTGTTTTTGCAAGTTGCATAAACTGTGTGAAGTTTCGGAGCATAAGGGACGTGGATTTCTCCAGCCACCAGCCAAAAAGGACCGATGGATATGTCTCCCGCAGAGACCATGCAGAACATGAGCGTGCACAAGTGGCTCTGTCCGCAGAATTTCAATTGTGAGCCAATTTGTGTGGTGCGATTACATTTTGTGGCAGGGTAAGAGGGGCTTATTCTTATGCATACCTGTCCTTGCCCATGTTCTTGTGAGGAAAAATGAACATCAACTAAAATCACACAATTGGACTAAGGTATTCAGAAATCGTTCAATATCTGCTGCTGTTTCACTTTTAGACTGCTCTCAGTAGGCGCAATTTTCATGTCATTTTGTAAATTGATTTGTTTGTCATTGGTACCTTTACCATTAATATAGTCGGATACCTGGTATAACGAGTGTGAAAGTTTTATATTTCCAGAATTATAGCTAGTTTATACCTGGGCTACCAGTGAATCTGGGACGTAGGTATCAGTGCAGCAGGTGCAGTGGCCCTGGGGCCCGGTGGTCTTACGAGCACAATGATGATCAATTACACCTATATTTTATTACAGAACAAGTGGACGGGGGGAGGGGGAGGGGGACCTTTGTCCATGATTCTGAAAGGGCCAACGGCACCCTTGGATAGCACTGATGTGAGGCATAATGACTTTTTGACTTTTGATAGAGAGAGCACTATTTCATCTTTTGTTTTTCTCGCACGTCTTATTTTTGAAGTTTGTCACTGATAAAGCTACTCTATAGCATCTCGGGATGGGTTAAGGTTTAGAAAATATTTTACAGGAGGAACATCCCCACCGGAGTTTTCAGTCGTAAATAGCCAGTGTCGCCTTGGTATTTCTGCCTAACAATATTTGGGATAGGAAACCATGACATGTTCCAGATTCCATCGATTTCTGTAGTGTTGGAAAACTAATATTTTACATCACGTTTGCCATATCCTTGATTTTGAAAAAAATACGTTTTCAAGTGTAAAAAATGGAAATAGTTTGAAAAAGTAATTTAAAAGTTCTTGAATACTATAACTGCTAAAGAAGTGGATATTTACAAGTTTTAAAATGCTGCGCTTATAAAATAACATTTTCAAAAAGGGAACAGCAAATTAAAATGTAGCTGCTACTCGAAAGGATGATAGAGAATAAAAGAGATATAAACTTCTATTGCTATTTCGCAAGGTAGACATGATTTTTAGACAGTTTAAACACACATATCCCATGATTTACGAAAGGTTTCTTGGGAAAAAACAAATATTGCACATATGGTGATTCCTAAAATATGATTGCACATGCTCAAAGCACACTCCATATGCATGTATTGCCATTTACACACACATATCTGTCCCAAGACAATTATATGCCAAGGAGCACACAACACAAATGACATTACAAGTTGGATGCCATGAGATCTATGCCAGGAACGTGGCCCGCTCTCCTATGGTGGTCTTGAACTATTACAAGACTGCCACATTTGGAGCTAGTTTTGTAGACAGCTTGGTAGCGTTTTTCTAGGTTTATGGATTTGTGCAACAAATAATAATAATAATTTTGTTGAATCCATTATGCATATGATGAGCTAATATGGGTACAGTTAAAATTAATTTAAAATGATGTATAGAAGTGTGTCTACTAATGTAATTTAGTTATGCCACATTTATGTGAAAAACCATTTTTGGATAAAATGGAGGCTGTTTTTGTCATTCACTCCATCTCATCCTGTCTCATAGCCATCTTCCCTCCCCACAAGCTCTGTAGAGCGAGGTCAATCTGAGATAATAGTTTATTTGTACTGTTATGAATACAAAGCTCTCAATGAGCTTTTCTGTGTTCCTGATATCTTTCAACTTGAAGGCCCTTCCGCTAATATATTTGAAATGTATAGACTGTCTTATTCATTTGAAAGAAGTGATATTGTTTAGATGTTTCATATTTGTTCAAATATTTCTGGATGGCAGTAGCATAGAAGATGGAGAATGCTTTCGTAAAATGGGATAGTGCTTATGGTCTGAGGTAATGACGTCCGTTTTTCTCATTTGCCAAAGATTTCATACTCTCAGTCATGCCACAACGATTCTGCTGTTTTGCTAATTTGTTATGCAAGAATTGTGTATAGAAACCCCTTGATTTTGGGGGTGAGTCAAATTATGATTTTGATTTTTAGAAGACTTTCCTGCTAGAGACGGTGTCTGATTCCCTCTGGATTTTGCTGCTCATTTGTAATTTAAAATGAGTTCTGATTTTGAGTACTTTGTATAAATTAATCCTGGGCGGAGCTGGCGTAGTGCCACTACGTGGAGTTCCACGGAGTTATGAAAAAAATCAGTGGAACTCCGCTCCACCACCCGCCTCCACAGACGCAGGGCCCATGGCCAGGGCTCCGGCGGACCCCGGGGTGCGGGAGCCCACGTCCTGCAGCCAGCCGAGGGTCCGCGTGCCCGGGACGGTGGTCCCTTGTGCCCGGGCAGGCTCCCAGATCCCCCCGGCCTGGCTGGGTTGAGAAGCAGGGTCCGGGGCCTGCGCTTTGGGCAGGGCCTGGGGTGCCGGAGCCCCCGTCCTGTGGCCTGCAGAGGGTCCGTCTGCCCGGGAGGGGGTCCCTGGTGCCCGGGGAGGCTCCCCCCCTCCCCGGCATGGCTGGGTTCAGAAGCGGGGACCGGTTCCGGGGCCTGGGCTTTGGCGGGCCCTGGGGTGTGGGACCCCATGTCCTGCAGCCAGCCGAGGGTCGGGGTGCCCGACACGGGGGTCCACCGGGCCAGGGCAGGACTCCCCCGCTTCGCCTGCTTGTCAAGGTGCCTGCGGGCCCCGGGTCAGAGTTCCTTCGGGAGCCCCCCTTGCAGACCCGTGCTCGAGACCCAGCTAAGGGCTCTGATTAGCCCCCAGGAAGCAGAGCCCCAGAGCCCTCCAAGGGCAGGCGGGAGCCCTTCCATTAAGGCACAGGGAGGGCTGATGGGCGTCCTTTGGGTCCGGCCATCTGGTCGTGCCTTTTCCCCCTCGGCCATCTGGTCGCACGCAATGCTTTCCAATGGGGCAACCAGATGGTCGGTCTGCCCTGGAAGTCCCGATGATGGCTCGTTTGCCTCCCCGATCCTAGCCAGGGCTCCAGGAGGTCGGGCGCGTCCGCGCCTTGGGTCCACTCAGTCTCGTGGTGCGCACAGGTTTCCAGAAAGGGGGTACCCCTCCTCCAGATTACTAGGGACAACGTACGCTGGAACCCCTTGCGGGCTGGGGGCTCTCAGCCGGTGACCAGATGGACTAGGGCTGGGCAAAAATCTCCCTCCCTGTCCGGGGCTCCGTCCTCCGGCCCGCCAAGTGGCAAAGTGCCCGGGACAGGCTCCATCGGGCCCGGACGGTCCTCCCTTAGGCGTCTGGGCCCGAAAGCTCTGGCCGGGTGCTCCCTACACTTGGCTTTGTCCTCTACTCCACCATGGACCCGGGGCCCAGCTCGGCTTGGGTTCAGGAGCTCCAGCAGGGGCCCTTGGTGGCCCTGGGGTGGAGGGTGCCCTCCCCACCCCGGGCTCCGTTCTCGGGCCTGCCGCGTGGCAGGGTGCCCAGGACGCGGGCCTTGGGGAGGCCTGCCCTGTGCGTGCCGGCCCGGGACCTCCGGCCGGGCCCAGGGGACCGGGCTCTGTCCCCCTGCTCCACCATGGTCCCAGGACGGGGGTCCATCGGGCCTGGGCAGGCCTCCCTCCTGGGGGACCCCAGGTCAGAGGTCTGTCAGGGACCCCCATCCGCAGCCCCGTGCCCGAGGCACAGACGGGGTCTCCGAGCCCCAGAGCCCTCCAAAGGGCAGGCGGGTGGGCAGATTGGCGTCCTTCGGGCTCGGCCATCTGGTCACGCCTTTCCCCTCGACCATCTGGTCATGCGCAATGCTTTCCAATGGGGCGACCAGATAGCCGGGCTGCCCCAGAAGTCCCAATGAGGGCTCATTTGCCTCCCCGATCCTAGCCAGGGCTCCAGGAGGTCGGGCGCGTCCGCGCCTTGGGTCCACTCAGTCTCGTGGTGCGCACAGGTTTCCAGAAAGGGGGTACCCTTCCTCCAGATTACTAGGGACAGGGTACTCCAAAACCCCTCTCGGCCTAGCGGTCCTCAGCTGGCAGCCAGATGGGCCAGGACGCCCCCCCGGCCTGGGGCTCCATCCCTCAGCCCAACATGTAGCGTGGTGCCCAGGATTGGGGCCCATGGGCCCGAGGAGGCCCCACCCTGTGCCTCTGGGCACGGGAGCCCCGACAGGGTCCAGGGGCCCTGCCAGGCCCCGGGGAGGGTGCTCCCGTTCTGGGCTCCATCTCCTGGTCTGCCGCTCTGCCAGGGTCCCGTACGGGGTTCCGTCATGCCCGGGGATCCTCCCCCTGCTTGGCTGGGTTCAGGAGCTCCAGCCGGGGCCCCTGAGGGCACTGGGGAGGGCGGCCTTTCTACTCCAGGCTCCGTCCTTGGGCCTGACGTGTGGCAGGGTACCCAGGATGGGGTCCCGTGGGCCCGGGGATGCTTCCCCTGTGCCTCTGGGCCCAGGAGCCCCGGCTGGGTCCATGGGCCTGCCGGGCCCCGGGTCAGGAGCTACAGCCCTGGGCCCCATCCCCCAGCCTGCCGCTCTGCCAAAGGCCCAAGACAGGGTTCCGTTGTGCCCGGGGAGCCTCCCCCTGCTTGGCTGGGTTCAGGAGCTCCAGTCAGGGCTCCTGAGGGCCCTGGGGAGGGCGGCCTCCCCACCCTGGGCTCCGTCCTCAGGCCTGCCTTGTGGCAGGGTGCCCGGGACGGGGTCCCACGGGCCCGGGGAGGCTTTCCCTGCGCCTCTGGGCCCAGGAGCCCTGGCTGGGTCCAGGGGCCCCACCGGGCCCCGGGTCAGGTGCTCCAGCCCTGGAACCCGTCCTCCGGCCTGCCGTTATGCCAAAGGTCCGAGATGGGGTTCCGTCATGCCCGGGGAGCCCCCCTCGCTTGGCTGGGTTCAGGAGCTCCATCCGGGGCCCCTGAGGGTGGCCTCCCCACCTCAGGCTCTCTCCTCGGGCCTGCCATGTGGCAGGGTGCCCGGGACGGGGTCCTGTGGGCCCGGGGAGGCTTCCCCTGCACCTCTGGGAACCCTGATGGGGTCCAGGGGGCCTGCCGGGCCCTGGGTCGGGCGACCCAGCCCTGGGCCCCGTCCTCCAGCCTGCCACTCCACCAAGGGCCCGGGACGGGGGTCCATCGGTCCCGTGCAGACCTCCCCCACTTTGCCTGCTTGTCAAGGTGTCCGCGAGCCCTGGGTCTGAGGGCTCGTCAGCTCCCCCCTGTCAGCCCCATGGCTGAGGCCCAGCTGGCCCCCCATGCCTTGGCGCCCGCTCGCCCTTTCATTAGGGCACAGAGCAACCAGATGGCCGCCCTTCAAGTCCGGCATCTGGTCACGCCTTTCACCTCGGCCATCTGGTCGCACCTGTCCCCTCGGCCATCTGGTCGTGCGCAATGCTTTCCAATGGGGCGACCAGATAGCCGGGCTTCCCTGGAAGTCCCGATGAGGGCTCATTTGCCTCCCCGATCCCAGCGAGGGCTCCAGGAGGTCAGGCACATTTGCGCCTTGGGTCCCCCCGTCACCCAGTGCGCAGGGATTACAAGAAAGGGGGGTATTTTTCCTCCGGATTACTAGGGAGAGGGTCAGTCAGACCTCCGTGAGGTCTGGCAATTCTGAGACAGGGGAAGGCAGGACCCAGGCTTGCCTGCCGGGGCCCCCAAGGGCCCGGGTCTGCACCTACCTCTCAGCCCCTTCCCGCTGGGCCTTTCTTCCGAGCCTGCTCACCCTGGGAGCGGGCAGGGACGTGAAGCCGGCATCCCCTGCGCAGGGCGGCCAGCCAGGGGAGGCCCCGGCCGTACTCCGATCGATTGGGCACTCTCGGTCCTGTTTAAGGATGGACTGCTTGGCTAGCCTCGGCTGTTGTTTCAAGCAAAGAGCTTCCACCCCACATGGACCGTCCGACTCGAGGGCCTTCTGCCTGGCAGGAGGCCCTTCACCCTACCCAGCAGAGCAAAGGCCGAGCGGCCCCAGCAGCTCACGCCCCACCAGTGGTCCAATCCGAGTGGAAGGGGTCGGGTGGCGCCAGGCCCTCAGACGCTGCCGACCGGCAGGTCCATCGTAGGCCCCGCGCGCCCTGCCGTCACCACTCTCCGCCCAGTGCATTTCCGCAGCAGCTCGGAACGGCTGTTCCGATGGGTGCCGCCGACGCCAGGCTTCGGCACCCCTGCGTCTCGCTCAGGCTGCGCCTCGCCCTGCCTTTCCCTTCCGTGGGAGACGGCTGGGCCCGCCGGTGCCTGTGCGACCGCACCTCTCCACTGCTCCAGCGAGCCCTCCCACCCAGGCGGTCGGGCTCCTTCTCCTAGCAGGCTCCCAAGAGGGAGGGGTGTGCTTAGGTTGCCGGTCAGGGAGACGGGCAGGCGGGTCCCGAACCCACCCCGTCAGCAGGTGCAGCTACCTGGTTGATCCGGCCAGTAGCATATGCTTGTCTCAAAGATTAAGCCATGCATGTGTAAGTACACATGGCTGGTACAGTGAAACTGTGAATGGCTCATCAAATCAGTTATGGTTCTTTTGATCTCTCCATCTGTTACTTGGATAACTGTGGTAATTCTAGAGCTAATACATGCCGACGAGCGCTGACCTCCCGGGATGCGTGCATTTATCAGACCAAGACCAATCCGGGCTCGCCCGGCCGCTTTGGTGACTCTAGATAACCTTGGGCCGATCGCATGTCCCCGTGACGGCGACGATACATTCGGATGTCTGCCCTGTCAACTTTCGATGGTACTTTCTGTGCCTACCATGGTGACCACGGGTAATGGGGAATCAGGGTTCGATTCCGGAGAGGGAGCCTAAGAAACAGCTACCACATCCAAGGAAGGCAGCAGGCGCGCAAATTACCCACTCCCAACTCGGGGAGGTAGTGACGAAAAATAACAATACAGGACTCTTTCGAGGCCCTGTAATTGGAATGAGTGCACTTTAAATCCTTTAACGAGGATCCATTGGAGTGCAAGTCTGGTGCCAGCAGCTGCGGTAATTCCAGCTCCAATAACGTATATTAAAGTTGCTGCAGTTAAAAAGCTCGTAGTTGGATCTTGGGATCGAGCTGGTGGTCCGTCGCGAGGTGAGCTACCCCCTGTCCCAGCCCCTGCCTCTCGGCTCCCCCTTGATGCTCTTGACTGAGTGTCCTGGGGGACCGAAGCGTTTACTTTGAAAAAATTAGAGTGTTTAAAGCAGGCCGGTCGCCTGAATACTTCAGCTAGGAATAATGGAATAGGACTCTAGGCGGCGCGTTTGCAGAGTGGTGTAAAAAGGGGGTGTGGCCTCGGACCACTCTCAGCAATCCAGCTGTGTGGGGCTTACTGAAGGTAACAGAAGGGCTAGTTGGCCCCCAGGGACCCTCAGGAGGCAAGGGGACTTCACCCCCCAACCACGAGTGTACCAGGCGGTTCGTTTGCAGAGTGGTGGATAAAGGGGGCGTGGCTTGTGTCCACCTCTCAGCAATCCCACTGTGTGGGGCTTTCTGGAGGTAACAGGTAGGCAAGTTGGCCCCAAAGGACCCCCAGCAGCGAAGTGGACTTTAATACCCATCCAAGAGCGTGCCAGGGAGTGTGTTTGCAGAGTGGTGGGGAAAGGGGGAGTGGCCTGCTATGAGAACTTAGCAAAGACCTCTTAGCAATGCTGCTGTGTGGGACTTACTTGAGGTAATAGGAGAGGTAGTTGGCTCCCAAGATTGTCCTTGGGGGCCAGCTACCTCTCCTGTTACCTCCACTAAGACCTACACAGTGGGATTGCTAAGAGGTCTTTGGAGGCCACGCACCCCCTTTCTCCACCACTCTGCAAACGTGCCTCCTGACACAGTACTGGTTGGGGGATGAAGTCCACTTTACTCCTGAGGGACTTTGGGGGCCAAGAAGCCCTCCTTGTACCTCCTGTAAGTCCTACGCAGCGGAATTCCTGAGCGCTGGTTAAAGGCCCGGCACCCTTTCTCCACCACTCTGCAAATGCAACTACCAGTTAAAGAAGCATTTGTAATGTAATAGGTCTCGCATTTGCAAGAGTTAGAGCTATTGGCGTTGTAAATCTAAAAGTTTTTCACTAATGTTTTTTGGAGTGTAGTGGAATTATGTGGTATGTTGTGCAGTGAAATTATGTGGATAGAAAGTATGTGGTATTTAGTGTATATGAATTTTGTAGAGTGGATTATGTGTTATGGAGAGTAATTATGTGGTATAGTAGTCTGTTGTGGAGTGGTAACCTCAGGTTTAGTCTTCCTCATTTCCATAGAAGCTAAATTATGAACTCAATGAGACAAAAAAAGAAGGAATCACTGAGGAGCACATCTGGACCTAGTCAGAGGTATGAGCGGGCCACTGGAATTATGCGACTGTTTGGCTGCACCGACTTTCGCACAATTATACATTTTCCGCATTAGCCACATAATCCATCATCTGCTGCCTAATCTGCAGATTTGAACAAAAAAAGCCTTGTTTCAAGCGCAAATGGCTCAAACGTTACCAAAAATGCAGCGACAAGTGTTACAGCATGGTGGAAGGCCCGTTGCAATCCTAGAATGGTTACCTGTTACTTATTGCTAAATGTGGGTGTTAAATTGGTACTAATGGTGTGCAAACCACTCTTGCTTCTTTCTGCGCCTCTCTTGCCACTTTCTGCATTTCTGTTGCTTCTTTCTGCAACTTTTTTTTCTTAACTTATTTTGCCTCTTTCTGCTCATCTCTTCCACTTTCTGCACCTCTCTTGCCTCTTTCTGCACCTCATTTGCTTCTTTCTGCACCCCTCTTGCCTCTTTCTGCACCCTCTTCCCTCTTTGTGCAACTCACTTGTCTCTTTCTACACCTCTCTTCCCTCTTTCTGCACCACTCTTGCCTCTTCCTGTACCTCTGTTGCTTGTTTCTGCACTTCTCTTGCCTCTTTCTGCACCCTTTGTGCCTCTTTCAGCACCTCTGTTGCTTCTTTATGCACTTCTCTTCCTTCTTTCTGCACCCCTCGTGCCTCTTTCTGGACCCTTCTTCCCTTTTCCTGCACGTCTCTTGTTTCTTTCTGCACTGCTCCTGCCTCTTTCTGCACCCCTCTTGCCTCCTTATGTACCGCTGTTGTTTCTTACTGCACTGCTCTTGTTTCTTTTTGCACCTCTCTTATAAATTTCTGCACCCCTCTTGCCTCTTTCTGCACCTCTTTTGCCTGTTTCTGCAACTCTCTTGCTTCTTTCTGCACTTCTCTTGCCTCCTTCTGCACCTCTGTTGCTTCTTTTTTGCACTTCTCTTCCTCTTTCTGCACCCCTCTTGCCTCTTTCTGCACCTCTGTTGCTTCTTTCTGCGCTTCTCTTGCTTCTTTCTGCACTTCTGTTGCTTCTTTCTGCACCCCTCTTGCCTCTTTCTGCACCCTTCTTCCCTCTTTCTACACCTCTCTTACCTCTTTCTGCACCTCTCTTGTCTCTTTCTGCACCCCTGTTCCCTCTTTCTGCATATCTCTTGCCTGTTTCTGCAACTCTCTTGCCTCTTTCTGTACCTCTGTTGCTTCTTTCTGCACCTCTCTTGTCTCTTTTCGCACCCTTTGTGCCTCTTTCAGCACCTCTGTTGCTTCTTTCTGCAGTTCTCTTCCTTCTTTCTGCACCCCTCCTGCCTCTTTCTGTACCACTCTTCTCTCTTTCTGCATCCCTGTTCCCTCTTTCTGCACCTCTCCTGCCTGTTTCTGCACCTCTCTTGCCTCTGTCTACACCCCTCTTGCCTCTTTCTGCAACTCTGTTCCTTCTTTCCGCACTTCTCTTGCTTCTTTCTGCACCCATCTTGCCTCTTTCTGCACCTCTGTTGCTTCTTTCTGCACTTCTCTTGCTTCTTTCTGTACCTCTCTTGCAAATTTCTGCACCCCCGTGCCTCTGTGTGCACCTCTCCTGCCTCTTTCTGCTCCTCTCTTGCCTCTTTCTGCACTTCTCTTGCCTCTTTCTGCACCCCTATTGCCTCTTTCTGCACCTCTGTTGGTTCTTTCTGCACTGCTCTGGCTTCTATCTGCTACTCTCTTACACATTTCTGCACCCCTCTTGCCTCTTTCTGCACCTCTGTTGGTTCTTTCTGTACCTCTCTTGCCTCTGTGTGCGCCCCTGTTCCCTCTTTGTGCACCTCTTTTGCCTGTTTCTGCACCTCAGTTGCTTCCTTCTGCACTTCTCTTGCCTCTTTCTGTACCCCTCTTACCTCTTTCTGCACCTTTGTTGCTTCTTTCTGCACTTCTCTTGCTACATTCTACACCTCTCTTGCTTCTTTCTGCACCCCTTGTGCCTCTTTCTGCACTCTTCTTCCCTTTTTCTGCAAGTCTCTTGGTTCTTTCTGCACTGCTCTTTCCTCTTTCTGCACCCCTCTTGCCTCTTTCTGCACCACTTTTGCTTCTTTTTGCACTTCTCTTGCCTCTTTCTGCACCCCTCTTGTCTCTTTCTGCACCTCTGTTGGTTCTTTCTGCACTGCTCTTGCTTCTTTCTGCACCTCTTTTGTTTCTTTCTGCACTTCTCTTGCTTCTTTCTATACCTCTCTTGCTTCTTTCTGCACCCCACTTGCCTCTTTCTGCACCCTTCTTCCCTATTTGTGCACCTCTCTTGCCTCTTTCTGCACCCCTCTAGCCTCTTTCCACATCTCTTTTGCTTGTTTCTGCTCTTCTTTTGCCTCTTTCTGTACCCCTCTTGCCTCCTTCTTTTCCTCTGTTGTTTCTTACTGCACTGCTCTTGCTTCTTTCTGCACCTCTCTTGCAAATTTCTGCACCCCTCTTGCCTCTTTGGTACTCCTCGTCTCTCTTTCTACACCCCTGTTCCCTCTTTCTGCACCTCTTTTGCCTGTTTCTGCACCTCTGCTGCTTCTTTTTGCACTTCACTTGCCTCTTTCTGCACCCCTCTTCCCTCTTTCTGTACCTGTTGCTTCTTTCTGTACTTCTCTTGCTTCTTTCTGCACCTCTCTTGCTTCTTTCTGCACCTCTCTTGCCTCTTTCTGCACCCTTTTTCCCTCTTTCTGCACCTCTTTTGCCTCTTTCTGCACCTCTCTTGCCTCTTTCTGCACACACAGGGCTACTTTTAAACTGACCTCAGGCTCAGCAGTGCACACATGCAAGTGCAGAAAAAAAGGGCTGCTGGCCTCTAAACTGCCACGCCCTATTATATATTAGGGACTTAGAGATAGTTTTAACCCCCCTGCCCTATTATGTACTAGGGCCTTACAGGGGAGGTCATGCCAATCACAGGGGTACCCCAACCCATAGTGTACCCTAGTGTATGTAGGTGTTTTCACTGTATTCTAAGTGTTTTTCAGCATAGCACTGGCTCCGGGCCTGGTTAGGCATAGCCCAGGGTCAGTCAGAGTCAGTTACCACCAGGACCAGTCAGCAAAAAGTTGGGGGGTGCCCAGGGCACAGGATGACTTTGTAACAAGGCCTCTTTCTGCACCTCTGTTGGTTCTTACTGCATATCTCTTGCTTCTTTCTGTACCTTTCTTCCTCTTTCTGGACTTCTGTTGCCTCTTTCTGCATTTCTCTTGCTTCTTTCTGCACCTTTCTACCTCTTTCTGCACATGTCCTACCTCTGTAGGCATAGTTAGAAATTAGCATTTAAAAACCTTAGAAATTCTCTGAAAAAACCATAGGTTTCAGGGACATTATAGTTAGAAATTAGCATTTAAAAAAACCTTTGAAATTCACTGAAAAAACCATAGGTTTCAAGGACATTATAGTTAGAAATTCTCATTTAAAAAACCATAGAAATTCACTGAAAAAACCATAGGTTTCAGGGACATTATAGTTAGAAATTAGCATTTAAAAAACCATAGAAATTCACTGAAAAAACCACAGGTTTCAGGGACGTTATAGTTAGTTGGAAATTTCACTCGTACAAAACCAGAGAAATTTGGGCGTTATAGTTAGTTGAGCTAACTGTAACTCGCGCCCCTGCAATGCACTGCTGATGACTTCACATATTACATCACTCATGACATGGTCAGTGACACCGCTGAGGACATCACTGATAACATCTCAAATGACATCACTGATGACATCTCTGATGACATCATCCATGTGACCATCTGATGCTCCTCCTCACACCCTAATATAACCTTTGATACACCCACTCTACAATACAGAATGCCATTCTCGAAACCATAGACACACCAATACCAGTTATTACATACCCACTCACTAATTCCTAGATCTACACATGCATCTACTCACTCACCCATACAGTCACTCATACATGCAGTCACTCATCAATACAGCCACTATCATATGGAGTCATACACCCATACAGACACTCACACTCCACCACTCACCCATAGAGTTACTCACACACCTAGTCAGACATGCATAGAATCAATTATGCTCCCATTTACTCACCTATACAGTTATACACACACCACCTCACTTATTCATACAGACACTAACACATACTTACTCTCTTATACAATCACTGACACAAGCACACACTCATGCATACAGCCACTCTCACAATCACTCACTCTCACATATAGTTAGTTATATACTCCAACACTCACATATACTGCCTTTTACATATGTAGTTACTCACACATAAACCACTGAGACATCCATTCACTCACCGACACAGCCATACACACACTCACTCACCCATACAGACCCTTGCAGATGCACTCATGAACCCATACACCCACTAAATCACCCACTCACACATCCATGCAGGGAGTTACAACCTACCCACACAGACACTCAAGCATCCATACAGGTACTCAGACAACCAATCAATAACCCATATAGGCACTCATGTAGCTTGTCACCAACCCATGAAGCCACTTACACACCAACTGACAGACTGATACAGACATTCACACAGATTAGTCATTCACCCATGCATTCACTAAGACACGTATAATCACTCACTTATACAGTCAGACACGCACCCACAAAATCATCCATACAGACACTCATAAACCCACTCCTTCTTCGAATACACCTTGGCGTATATATAGATTACATTCTTAAACTTTTAAAAAAACCCTCAGTCACTGGATGATGTCATCAGTGATGTCATCAGTGATGTCATTTGAGATGTCATCAGTGATGTCACTGACCATGTCATGAGTGATGTAATATGTGACGTCATAAGCAGTGCATTGCGGGGGCGCGAGTTATAGTTAGCTGAACTAACTATAATGGCTGAATTTCTCTGGTTTTGTACGAGTGAAATGTCAAACTAACTATAACGTCCCTGTTCTTACCTTTATTTGCTGTTGCTCGTGTAGTGCCCATCTCAGCAGGTGAGTTGAAGGGAAATTCCTTCATGTCATGGCTCCCCACAATCATGATTTCGATTTTGTAGCCATTGAGGAACAGAACATTGCCCTTCATCCAGTAGTAATTGTATATGATGCTTTTAGTGACTTTGGTTTGGAATTCCAGGGACTTTTCTTGGCGGCTGTGGATCTCTCTGCATGTTACCTGCAACATTTGGAATGTTAGGACAAACTTAGGGCCAATTCACGAAGGTATTTATGTGTAGCAGAGTTGCCAGTGCTGAGTCTCCGCACTCATGGCGGAATCTTCAAACTGAGAAGTGCAGTGTCGAGATTTCGCCCCGAGTGCAGAGACTCCGCACTCGCAACTTTACTACACGGTAGTACCTTTGTGAAACAGGCCCTGAGAGATCACGTCAGCTAGAGGTCACTTAAAAAATTATAGAGGAACATAATAGGAATACTCTGCTTAACAAGAACAAAGGCATGCTCTCTTCATTTAGTACTGTTCCCTCTATTAACTAGTTGCATTTTCTTACCAAATCATACAGGAGGAATATAGATGGCTATCACCAAAGTGACATCAGCACATCTTGCCATATTATGGCACCCAAGCGTTTTTACCTTAAAATATGTGACTCTTGGCAAAGCCATCCAGCTTTATTCTTTAGTAACTAAAGTCACAGACCCTCAGCTCGACGAATAGGACATAGGGCCTGATTTAGAGTTTGACGGATCATTATTCCATCATAAATATGACAGATAGCCCACCGCTTTATTGCAAGTGATTTATATCCTAATGCATTTGTAGTAAGGTGGATGGGATATCCATCACATTTGTAACAAAGTAATCCACTGCCAAACTTTAAATCAGGTCTATAGCAACGCTACTGAAAATAAGATCAGAACAAAATACTAGTTACACGATCACATGTTGAATCAGACTCCTGTCAGCAGTGGTAACCTCAGAATCACGTTGAAGGGCACTGGACTGCTGAAAGTGCTGCAAGACCATACCAAAATCAAAATGGGTGCCCTACAAATTCTAATAACATAATGCAACCAAACATAACGTAACTTAACATAACAAATTTGACAGCGGCGGCCGGCACAGGTAAATGCAGTGGGCAGGGCGGGGGCGGGGCAGGGTGGGAGCATGCTAAGTTGACAGATGACGGAAGTGGTATAATTAAATAAATAAATAATATCTATTCCGTCATCTGTCAACTTCCCCCCGCCATGCCCTGCCCCACCCCACTGCCACACCACGCTTACCTGTGCCGACCACCGCTGAAATTTGACTAAAATTCACATTTTAGAAAAAAGCTGACTTGAGGTTATGGCACAGTAAACTTTTGAAAGTAAAGTGTGCACCTGAAATGACCTACAATCATTTGAACTACAATTCTATATTAATGTATTAGGAGGCCTTACAGCCTGCGATCTTGTAAATGAAGACTACTGCTATGAAGGGGAGTACATAAGAAAACGTGTGCCTCCGCATAGCTTGCCATGTCCGTCTCTGCAGAAGTGCACTGAGTCTATATTAACGATAACAGTGATCTGTTTAAACAAGTGCTACAGTGCTCCCATTAGCTAACCTCACTGATTATAAGAGGAAAAACATTGCCATAGTGATAAGTAATCGTGAATTCAAAATGACAGATAAATGCATCCTTTTATTTTGCCCTAGCAAAAATAAATAACAGATACACATTTTTGCTAGACTTCTCATTCTTGGAAGGAAAGCAGTTAGACATAATTGGTTACTCCAAATGATTGCCACATAATTTATTCTGACAAACAGATGGAATTTGTTGCTGTAGTTATCATTTGATGAAATACTTTAAAGCTGGTCCAAGGTAGTGATGTTTTTACAACGTAAAATGTACAGTTCGTCTCGTAGTTAACCAAATGGGGATGTGCAGGGTGGAATGGCCATTATTTTTGCTGAAAAAATAAAGGCACTAATTACTTACAGACAAGATACTTAGCACAAACAGATAAGCTACAAAATGAAAAATTCTCGGTTTATGATAATTATGTTCGCTGCTTTGTTTTCTGAGACTGATAATTTGAGGCTTTAAAATCACCAGGAAGCCATTAATTGGAATTCTTCAATAAAAAATAAATTACATAGAAGTTCATGATGAGTTGTAAACGCACAGAGATTGCATTGTACAGTGAGTCACATTCTTTGGCTATTTATAGACGTGCAGGGATATGTTTGAAGAAAAACTATAAAGAAAGTGAGATGAGATATCAATTGGTCACGGATTCAGACTCCAGTAAATCTAGATATTTCAAAGACTGCATTTGGAGCATCAGTTGCCCAAAAAAGCTGCACTTTTTTGCATGTTGCTTTTTATTTACAGAACATTGTTTTATATGGCGATTTTACATAAAATCCCTGCTATTGACCTAGAGCTGAGTCTAACTACACGAAATGTTGACTACCGAAATCGTGCAATAGTGCTAGCAAAACAGGTAAGACTGTTATAATGATGTATTTATTTTATGCTTCAATGGGCTGCATTTATTGATCAAGTAACTGCTGTTTCGAGGTTTACAGGGGCAGCAATTATTACCATTGTATTTTAGCTTGCATACCTAGAATGCCACTTTGTAACCTCTCTGATATACTCAATATGTCTAGTTGTTACCCATTTCAGAAGGATTCCTACCCTAAACCATCTTGCATAGAAGTATTACAATATGAAATTTGTCTCCACAAGATCACAAAGCAGGAAAATGGCCAAAGTGAGGTCCAGTGACTTCAGGGAAGAAGTATCTCTGCTAAACAGAGAGCTGTCGTCTGGTGGTAATCTTAGAGATTAAGGCCCTTTCTTGTTTTCATCCCAAGAGTGGAACTGGGCCTACAGGGCTATAAGTTTTGAAAAGACCCATTTTAGGTGCCAGGTGCAACACACTAGCAAAATGCGGTCTAGTTCTCATCAGTATGCACCGCCAGTCTGCCACTTTTCTTATGAAGATTTGATGGTCACGAAGACCAGAAAATGATCAGCAATGGAAATGTCTATATGTTGATGATGTCCCGACCATCCTTTCAAGGACAGATTTGTAATTTCCACATAGAATAAAGGGGGGGGGGGCGGGCTGGCGGGAACATTGCTGCTGCGCTTTTGTTACAAGGGGCTTATTTTGCAGCACTGCTGCAAAATCGTCCCCCAGTAACAAACCACCCTTCCGGCACATCGGGGAAACACCCGGTGTCCGCTACAGCCAGTCCGGCCCTGCATACATTACATTACAAACCATTGCCTCTCTTGTCTGTCGCATGACTGTGTAGACTAACATGAGCAGGTCTCACATAATCACTGTCAGCCTGCCACTTACTTGATCTCTAATATCTTCTCGAGAGTGGAACCCGCCAGCTTTTAGGTTGGAAGTGGTTGGTAACGCCCAGACGATGTTGCGGTAGGGTGGGAGGATGCCAGGTAATTATTCCTACTATAGAAATTTACCAGTGAATGCGGGGGAGAGTCGAAAATACCAGATATTCATCTTTTTAGATGGTTTATAGGAAGGTTGCAGGCATGCTCAGAGGAAGGTGAACAGGGAGGCATGGTGCCAAATATTTGAGCTTGTTTACAAGCCCATTGCGCCACTGGTGCATCACTTTTTTTTGACACACCAGCAGTGCAATGGGCTGCCACATATTTACAAGGCCATGTAAAGTCACCCTGCGTGACTTTTCATGGCCTTGCAAATATGTTTCTGTTTCACACACAACTCTGTGTGAAACAGGGGTTTCATGGGTATTGCTGTGGGTGTTCCCACGCAACATCCATGGAACTTGAAACATTCCTAGATTTACATTTTGTAAACCTGGGAATGCATCAGAATCCTACACCTCCCCAGGGAAGGCGTAAGGAGGCGCAACAAGTAGAAATATTTTTATTTCTCCTTGTTTGTCCCTCAAGTGTGCAAAAATATGATGGATTTAGGCCCAGATTTCTGTACTGGGGGTAAATGTTGGACATTGTTTCAGCATTCCATCCATCATTTGTTCTTTTTGCATACATGTTCAGGCACAGCATCATCAATGAGTGCTTCCAGAACGGGCATTATGGGAATGGCCTACTTGCCTGTAAGGAAATCTGAAGTAAACAACAGATCAACTAAAATGTAGAAATGAATGGCATAATAGTCATCTCTGTGTCAGTTGAAGGAGTTAGGGGCATATGTATGAGAGGTGTGCATCATACTTGCCCTATGCATCATGGTACATGTGTAATGCAAACCCCTAAGTCAGAAATGTGAAGACATGCAAAGCTACTTTGCTTGGCTTTGAATGGCGTAAAAAGTTAGAGTAATGCAATCCTGGGTAAAATGCTGTGTGCAAGTGAGGTGTCCCATGGGCATTGTGTGGTAGTTTCAATGCAACATCCTGGGTTTATGATGCATGCAATGTATACCAAACCAGGTACACCTGGCAACGTAGCAAATAAATAGGCCAACTCAGGTGATGCGTAATACAGATTAATATCTTAAGTCATCCAAATCACTGCTGCTTCCTATGTGTCACACATATATAGAGGAATATACCTCTAAGTGTACTATTTTGTGCAGGAAGGTGCCCCTTCCTGCACAAAGGCAACCTGCATGCAACGCAGGCACACTTGCACCATGGTTCAAGGGTGCCTGTGTTTGTGATAGGCAGCCCACTGTTTGCCAGTGCAGGGTGAAAGGACAGGAATGTGCTGTAAGGCCTAAATACTATGCACTACTGCCCTTTCCCAGTGACACAGCGCAATTAGGAGACTCACTGCACTGTGCCACTTTCCCAGATATCTGACCCCTAGTGCACATAGTGGGAACAATGTACTGCATTTTGTGGAGAATGATTTCACATTCTTTCATTCCGTCACTAATACGGCACTGTCAGTAGCTACAGAACATCTGTGAGAAGTAATGTGTCACTCTACTCTGTGTGAATGGGCGGAACCACAACATCTGCACTAGTCAGCGAATCATGACAAAAACCATGTGGTACGCCAGAAAAGTCAATATGAGTACAAAGACAACAGAATAGATAAGTATGAGATGAGTGTCTCTTCAATGCCATACCTACTGTTGGTATCAGTTAAAGGACCACAAATCCAATGGTGTGAGAACAAATCCTGTGTAAATGAGTAAGTGTGTCACACCTGGCAGTATACTAGTATGTTGACTGAAGTTTCAGGAGCAACATGTGTCATGCAATTTTAGGACCCGATTCACAGAACTAACGTAAGACAAAATCCTAAACTTACTACCATTTTGGTATTCACAGAAGACACTTACTCATTTTGGTATTCACAGAAGGCACTTACTTACTCATTTTGAGTAACTTACTCATTTTGTGTAATTTACTCATTTTGTGTAACTTACTCATTTTGGTATTCACAGAAGGCACTTACTCATAAATGAGTAAGTGCCTTCTGTGAATACCAAAATGAGTAAGTTACACAAAATGAGTAAGTTACTCATTTTGGTATTCACAGAAGGCACTTACTCATTTATGAGTAAGTGCCTTCTGTGAATACCAACATGAGTAAGTTACACAAAATGAGTAAGTTACACAAAATGAGTAAGTTACTCATTTTGGTATTCACAGAAGGCACTTACTCATTTATGAGTAAGTGCCTTCTGTGAATACCAAAATGAGTAAGTTACACAAAATGAGTAAGTTACACAAAATGAGTAAGTTACTCAAAATGAGTAAGTAAGTGCCTTCTGTGAATACCAAAATGAGCAAGTGCCTTCTGTGAATACCAAAATGGTAGTAAGTTTAGGATTTTGTCTTAAGTTAGTTCTGTGAATCGGGCCCTCACTGTGGGCCCCAGACAAGCATAAATGTCAATATTGCGTAACAATGTGATACCAACAGTACAAAACACACATATGTCCCAGCCATGCTGACAGTCTAGGTGTACACATACACATAGGTCTTAAGCCACATTGACATATGGATCAATGTGATCGATCACCAGTTTTGTGGTGTAAGTTTGCCAAATTAAATGCATATGTATCTAGCTTTTTTAAACTCACAAAGCCAAACACAATGCAGTCCAACATGTTTTACATCAGTCATGAACAGAAAATGAAATGCAACCAGGACAAGGTATCACAGTGTACTGAGGATACCAATCTCAACATTCACTGGTCGCAGCAATGATGACGCATCAAGGCATAGAAGTACACAATCCCCTGCAAGTTAGAGTCATAAGCATACATGTGAAAACCCAAAGTGTTGCATACAGGTCAGTACTCGAAAGCTACTTGTAGCAACATCAGTGTGTCCCACATAAGGATGGCCCACATTGCAAGACCTATGTGTCAATTCAAGCGCACCATGACAACTTGTTTAACAATAAGCAATAGCTAAAGGCTGACAACAAATAGTAAAACTATCCATGTTATATGTTTGAAAAGCACCACATGTACGCAGAAAATTCACATGCTAAAGTAAGTGAACAATTTTGGGGCCAGATGTACGACCCACCAATTTGCGACTCGCAAATTGTGTCGCATTTGCGACTCTCAATTTGCGACTCGCAAATTGGGATGTATAACAGTGTCTCGGACACTGTTTGCAATTCCTAATGGGGTCGCAAATTGCATGCCTCATGAATATTAATGAGGCAGGCGCAATTTGCGACCCCATTAGGAATGGCTAGCACTCCCAGGGATGGTGGCCTGCTGGGGTCAGCAGACCACCATGTCTGGGACTGCTTTTAAATAAAGCAGCTTTTTTTTTATTTTCATATGCAGCCCGTTTTCCTTGAAGGAAAACGGGATGCATTTAAAAAAGAAAAATGAAACTTTTCAGTTTCATTTTTTTAAGGGCAGGCAGTGGTCCCTGGGACCACTGCCTGCTTTTAAAAAAATTTTCTCACATACTCACAAAGGGGAAGGGGGCACTTGAAGTAGGTGGTAAACTGCAAGTGTTTTGCGGTCGCACATGCGGTCGCAAAACAATAGTACATGGCTTGGTGACTCGCTATTAGGAATGGTCGCCCCTTCCTAATAGCGGGAGTCGCAAATGCTATTTTGCGAGTCAGTGACTCGCAAAATAGCAGTTGTACATGCCATTACCCTTTTTTGCGGTCACAAATGGGAGGATCTCCTGTTTGCGGCTGCAAGAAAGGGTCGTACATCTGGCCCCAAAGGCTGTGTCAATGTTATGAAGGCCAGCAACAACATCAGAGGTTATAAAGGGACATATGTATGTGAGAATGTCAAACATGTTGGCACTGTCCCAACCTACCTAGGGATGAACAAATGGCAGTAAATCAGATCAATAATTTGCCACTTTGTACATGTAGTGAGTGCACATAACATAGAGTGGTCAAGAACTTTTCAAAATACCTATCACAGTAAGCTACTGGCTAAACATGAAAGTCAGCATGTAGAAGTGTCCAAAGTATCAGGGCATGGTAAACATTTGCAATGACTCAGAGAACTGGAAGAGACATGTTTAAACCAATGGTCAACTGTATATGTAAAACATATTGTCAAAAACTGTATGAAATGTGTGTGAGTTACTCAGTACACATATCACACGTGGACAGGAATGCCGCTGTAACAATGTGCATTAACAGTTGTATATTTTTTCTACTTTCAGCTGACCAAAGATATGGTCTGCAGCCATGGGTCATGACCCCAATTGCACATCCCCAAATGGAGTACAAACGACAGTACAACCAGGCACTTGTCAAGATCCGGAATGTGGTTGAACGTACTTTTGGTGTACTGAAGTCCAGGTTCTGATGCCTGGACATGTCAGGGGGGAGATTCTATACTTGCCCCCTATGGTGTGCAAGATAATCCTGGTATGTGCCCTCCTCTACAACATATGTGTGCGCACTAATGTCCAGTGGGACATGGACCATGCAGAACATAAGCCAATGGAGGAGGAGGAGGATGGAGGAGAGATCCCCACACAATGGCTGGTTAGCAGCATCTCAACAACATTGTGCTAAATTTCATTTCTTAATCTTTTTGTTACATAATGGCCAATGTCTGAAATTCACTGAAATTTTAAACATGAAAATAAATGTTTGAACTCATTTATTGTGTTGGATTTTTTTTGTCACAATCACTGTAAACATCAAGACACTCACATCTTTTGAACTAAAAGTAGGCCCCAACATGCAACAATAATGTTGGCAGAATTATTGAGCAACATGGGGCCATGGCTCTTAATAATTAATCCACCCATGCAGAAATGCAATGTGATGCAGTGTACTGCATTAAAGGAAGAGGCCAGGCATGCCACAAGTCCACATTCAAAATAATCATTCCCATCCTCACACACTTCAGCAATGTAATGTTGCAGAGCTAGCAGTCTTGCTGTGTTCTGCATCAGCAAAATGTGTTTCCAATGGCACTCAGTGAGCAGTGGAAAACAAACCATCCAATATGCCCATACCTGAGACAAACCTCTCATTGTAGTGTGTCTAACCAATGCAGTAGCATGCAGAATGGCAGCACTTTGCAGGAACAAATGTTGTTGCAGACACCTTCACACAATTGCCTAGTATCATGTGAAAATGTAAATATGTCATTTGTAAAGAAGGCATAGATGCCTGTGTGGCAATCCTCAAAACACTACCCATGTGACTCAATTCCCGCCCACATTGTCATGTATACCACATCATGACACAGTTGACAAATGACACATTTACCATGCACTGAACATCAATGTAATGAGGTTTGAAGGCTCATAACACTACACTATGAACAGATGAGCTTGCAATGTGTGTGTTGGGCATGATCTTTTTGCAGGGTTATTCCCAATTTTTTGCTTCTTCCTCCTATATTTCCTGTCCTGTTTTTGTTGGCTTTAGGACTCTGGGCCCTTTACCACTGCTGATCAGTGCTAAAGTGCATATGCTCTCTGTGTAAATTGTGATTCTGATTAGTTATCCAAAACTGGCATATTTGATTTACTGGTAAGTCCATAGTAAAGTGCACTTAGTGTGCCAGGGGCTGAAAATAAAATGCTACTAGTGGGCTTGCAGCACTGATTGTGCCACCCACAGGAGCAGCCCTAAAATGTGTCTCAGACCTGCCACTGCAGTGCCCTGCACGCAGTTGGTAACTGCCATGTTGACCTGGCAAGTTCTCTCACTTGCCAGGCTCCAACCTTCCCATTTCTCACATGTACTGCACCCCCACACTAGGCACAAGGTACCCATATGTGCAGGGTGCAGTGTATGTGAAAGATAGGACATGTACTTGTGTGTGTTACATGTCCTTAGAGTGAAATACTGCCAATTTCGTTTTTCACTATTGAAAGGCTATCTGCCCCATTGGCTAACATGGGAGTTGCTTTGTAACATCTAACAAGTATACCTTTCCATTGGGACAAGATGGAGGAATGGAGTTTAGGCTCTCTGAGCTCAGAATTTAATAACACCTCTTTTTAGGAAGATGGTTTTTAAATTGTGTGTTTGAAAATGCCACTTTTAGAAAGTAGGCATTGGTCAAAAATGGGCAGGATATGCCGAGGACATGACGCAATCGGTGTGGCAGGCTCCATATTAGGAAGTGTGAAGTTACTTTCACTTTCTCTTACTCTCTGTTAGATTTTGCTGGTTTCTGGAGGTGTATTTGAGAGTGTCTGTGCCTGTGCTAAATATTTGGTCCTATCAGTGTCTGATCAGTCCTTGTCTTGTGTATATATAGTACTTTTTTGTCCTGTTATATTGTATTGTTGATAAATTTGTCTGTGTATTGTTGGGATTTTGTCTCTTTGGGGTTTACATTTATATTGGTAGCTATTGTATTAAGAGGTGTTATTTTGGGTTGTACTTTGTCTGAGAGGGATAGGGAGATGTCAGGTAGAGGGAAGAAGTATTTGGACAGAGAGTTGGGGGGCCTACTTTGGCTCATACTCCATTACCTGCACAGTATGCTGGGCTCCGAGGAAAGTGTCAGCCAGGGGAACCAACCCAAGGACAAAAAAGACATGTGGGAGCATGTGCACTGGCATCTAAATCAGACCTTTGGACTTGATCGGGCCAGCCACCAAATCAAACAACGATGGGCTGAAATGGTGGCACAGGAGGCTGACCTCGCTGACCACCTGGGACTGGAGATCAGAAGACCATCACGTATGTATATATGTACCATCTGCAGGTAGTAATGTATCTATAGTAGGAATACAAAACTTAAGCATTGGAATGTACATCATTTGTTTAGTTGTATCTTCACTTAGCCACATGCAACCTGCACATTCAGATGACTTACTGTGAGGAAATCTAGCTACCTGAGGGACATTTGAGTGCTCAGAGTGGCTACATTAAGCAAACCTACAGCAAGCGCAGTGCCAATCAATGCTTTGCCATATCCGGGCTCAAGGGGCTGTTTAATGGGTTGCAAGCAGTTGTTTTCAATGAAAATAAATGGAATTATAAGCATTCCTATATGTACCATATGCAAATGACATGGGGATGTTCCCAAATTGCCAGACCACCACTGTTGATGGCTGAGCAGGAGATATATGTCCAAATTCCATTTCTGTAAAATGTACCATGTGTGCTGCATTGTGCTACACAGATTCGAATGCAATTTTCAAAATGTACATGTGCAGAACAGCAGATTTTACAGGGCAACACTAAAACATAATACCTGCTGACAAGGCATGTAACCTTGCACAAAGTTGGAAGGTACCAAGACTTTCTCTAGTCAGCACTCTGTGCACCAGTGCCATTAAAGCCTTATATGGCTTTTACTATGTCACATACGGTGTCTGCCTGTTCTTTCCCATCAGCAGTACTTAGTACTGCCGAGGGTCAATGGTGTCACCCATGTGTCATGGTACAATGGAGTGTGACATGATGCTGGCCAGCATTACTAAATACATCACATGCCTGAGGCATGCTTCAGGCATGTGCTGATGGATACATCTGACATTCATCATCCAGCCAGCTCAGGCCTGCAAGCTGAACAGCTGCATCATTAATTAATGTACTATTTAGATATGTGTGTCAAAGCTGTTGTGTATATCTGAAATATTGGATGACAAAGTTTGTAAGATATGAAAATAACCATATGTAACTGCACTATTTACAATGCAATGTCCAATTTCTTGTCTTCTAGGAGCACATCTCCCATTCACCCATGGTGTGGTGGACAGCTATCAGGACCCCAACACTACCAGTAAGTGTCATAAGTACATGTATGTAGCATTTTGACGTCTGTGTGGGATCTATGTGAATGGTAACAATGTGGTGTGTTCTGGGAGGTAATAATCACCTACTAACATTTTGTGGTCATTGTTGCAACAAGGCAAAACCTGCCCACAGATTAATTTGTGATGAACAAGGAGGAATTTCATTGTGAATGTATGGTGTATGTAAGCAGGCCCACATGATCTAAGCATGTTTACATTTGTGTTTATGTTAGCACATCTATAGTAATGCTGCTTTTGTCACAGTAACCACAACCTGCTGCATAATGTGCATTTGTTCAATATACACACATTTGGTTGTACAACAAATGGCACAAACTAAATGAATCCTGTTTTTACATATGTAGCAAGACAGTCAAATGTCTGTTGGAAAGCTTGTCTGGGCAGGTTTCCATTAGATATGTCCAGAATTGTGCATGACACAGGTGCTGATGGTGTGCAACATCAATACACAGACACTGTTACCAAGTATGAGCAGGTAGGTATCATGAAATCAGAGTTACACACACTGTTTTTTAATAGTAATGCACATATGTTCCATCAACATGCAGCATTCCCTGCTCATACATGCTGCATAGTTTTGAGCTCTCCTGCAACATCATTTCAGTGTAAGTGGCCATAAGTGTGGCAAATATACCAACTGTGTTACACTTGATTTGTTTATAGGCACATACTTGTCCCTGTAGCACTATCTGAAACCAAAAGCAGTACAGTAGAAACATTTATGACAGTGTCAGCAGGTTAGCCATTTTGAATATAATAGATGCTTCATATGTTGTTGTGATGGGTCTAAATGTTTTTAATTAATTGATTTTATCCATTATATTAACATGTTTACAAGTGTGTCTGTACGTGTGTTTGTACATTATCATACGTACTTCTAGATCTTCAATTTCTTACCATACCCCAAGGCATGGCTGTCGTAATCCAGAATCAAGAGTAACTTGAGCCTCCCTCAGAGTAGGCCATGTCATCACTATGTGAAATGCTGTGACAGAGGAATATTTATACTGATGCCCTGGAGGCTGTAGGGGTGTAGGCCTGCAACTCTAGGTAACCATGATGTTGTCTAGATCATTGCCTAATTTACTGACTGATGGGCAATCTAGATGTAGATGTAGATGTCAGATGGCAATGTTGTGGTCAGATTGCTTTCCAAATCTTACCTGAATAGCAGCCTTCAGATCTCTTTGCAGTGTGTATTTTTCAAGGTTGAATGAGCAATTGCAATTGCTGTGAAGACTGTGGAGGGTCAATAGGCATCATTGCATGGATTCAGTGTAATTGGTATGTCGTGGCCAGCTGTACAAACAAACTAGTCTGCACATGGATTGGCCTTTAAGTGCCAAACCCATGCCCTGTAAATCCCTTGTGTCCCATTTCTGGAATCCATTCATACACTGCAAGATAATCAGCAATATTGCTGCACTGTGTGAAGCTTTACGTGAAGGAATACACATATTGGTAGGCTAAGTGAGACTGGGTGGCACCAACGTTGTCAACCTGCATCATGGTGCACGTGTCACTGCATTGTATGCCACAAAGTTCTTGTTTAGATGATTACTCCTTGTGCTTTTGTTGCCCTAAGTTGGAAGGGTATGCCCAGACGTGGGTCCCATGCTCACTGCACCACTGGATTCAAGCTAGATTGGCTGATGAGGGGTGATGTCCCGAAACCGGTCCCAGGATGCTTTTTTTTTCAGTTCAGGGAGGACCTGGCTTAACAGTTCGGGCTGGACTGTTTCCATGCGGAACAGGGTCAAGACTGATTTGCAATGGCTGGGTCCAAATTGGGGTGGCGTGGTGAGCAAAAGAGCGATGGATTAAACCCAGATCTTTGTGACTGGGGTGAATGTTTGCTTTGTCCAGCATTTCGTCCATCATTTGTTCCTTGTGCTTTTGTCAGCCTACGTGGGGAGGGTATGCCCAGATGTGGGTCCCTTGCACACTGCGCCACTGGATTCAAGCTAGCCTGGCTGATGAGGGGTGATGTCCCTAAACTGTTCTAAGGATGCTTGTTTCCAGGACAAGACGGACTTAGCTTGGCAGTTCAGGCTGAACTGTTCCCATGAGGAACAGGGTCAAAACTGATTTGCATATGGCTGGGTCCAAACTCGGCTGGTGTGGTGAGCAAAAGAACGATGGATTAAACCCAGATCTTTGTGATTGGGGTAAATGTTTGCATTGTTCAGCATTCCGTCCATCATTTGTTCCTTGTGCTTTAGATGAGTACTCCAGCATGGATACACACCCTACTGAGATGCATTGTTTAATAATAAATGTGTTGCGATGACAGTAGCCCTGGTGTTTTGTGTGTACAGGAACATTTTTAATTAAGACTCAACATGTGTATTTGCTACAGCTGTGATCCAGAAGCAATATGTTACATTGCAGTACATTTGCCCCAGTCATGTATTGCAGTAGATGAATGACAACCCCAATCTATGTATTGGCTACCTGACACAGAGTAGGTGAAGTAAGTAATGTGTCCTGCATGTGTGACTCCAGATGGAGTATGCACCGCAGAGGGACAGTACCTGGAGGGGGAAACATCCATTACAACGCAGGCATTACATCGTAATGCCTTTACAATGCATCCTTTACAACGCAAGTGTCATTACAACGCATGCCATTACAACGCATTGTAAGGTGAGTATTGGAGGTAAGTGTTTATTTTTAAGGTGAGTATTTGAGGTAAGTTGACTGTATTTATTTTATACTTGGGTATTATACAAGTTTTAAAATTATATTAATTTCAAAATATTTACTAATATGTTTAACTTAAAACATTTATTAAAAGGGCTTGGCACCCATCCCCTGGGATGGGATACCTGGGAAACAGGGGATTTGGGTGGGGTGAGTGTATTAATACTCAGGTATTCATTTTCATAATTGAGTATTAATTATTATTTAGTTTAGTTGTCAGTATTTTTTTAAATTTATATTTATCAAAAAAATTAATTTAAAGGGCTTGGCACCCATCCCCAGGGACGGGATGGTTGGGAAACATTTGTTTTGGGTGGGTGGGTGTATTATTACTCAGGTATTAATTTTAATACTTGAGTATTGATTATTATTTATTTTAGCTGTTAGAAATCTTTTAAAATAAAATATTTCTAAAAATTAATAAAAAGGTCTTGGCACTGGAGAGGGGCTCGGAGGAGGAACATGGCGGCCGCTAGCTGAACGGTCACGGTCCTGCTCCCTCGGGTCCGTTAATGGGTCTTGCCGCGGGAATCCCGATCGCCCAGCATTAAAGTTAGGCTACCCCCCTCCCTCCACTCGTACCTTAGGGGTGCTATGTGCGGTGATCCCCTTTTTTCTAGCCCCGTCGGGCGCACGGACCTGGATGCTTGCAGCGGTCTACCGGGAACTGGTGACTGGCGTTGGGAGGAGGCTGCGCGGAAGCGGCTGCGTCAGGATTCTGCCTGCTTCCAGCTCCGGATCGCCGGAGGCAGGGCCAGCACTAGCACTGGCGCTTACTCGTGCTCCGGGACCAACACAGATCGGGCGGCAGAATCCGGCCCCCAGGTAGGGAGTCGGAGTTGGAGGTACATCTCCCTTGAGGACGCAAGCTCTGTTAGCTGGGACGAAGGTAAGAGGGGACACACTCTTTTTTCAGGCAGTTTAAACGGCAATGTGCTTCTGCCCCACCACAAGAGGGTTATAGTGATTACCAAGCTACCTGCGGAGGGAGAGGCACACCTCAACTGTATGGAGACAAGTGAGTCACTGAAAGTGGGAGCCTCTCCACCTAAAATTAACAGGTATACCTTGCGAGCAAGAGTGACATACACAACTCCCTCAACACTGATATCACCCAGCCTATCCTGCCCCCAGGAGTTTCCCCCCCAATCTCCGAAGTTAGAGCATCAGTTAAGCAGCGTAAGCGGAGAGGGAATACAACGGACGACGGAATCACCTCTAAGGGGAAAGAGGCTGGTAAGGATAAAGGAAGGGGTAGGGGCAAGAAGCCATCGCCTCTAAAAGTGAAAATCACCCCTTCACTGAAAACATATTACAAAGTCATGTCCTCATCAACGTCATCAACCACCACTGTCTGTGATCCCTTAAAGAGGGCTGGTCAGGACAGCCCCTTGGTGGATGTGCATAGGTCACTGAGTTCCCCAGCTGCAGGCTTAAGTAAACCTCCAGATGGAATAAGCGCAGCACCCGAAGGAACGCTTAGGGGCCGATTCCGATTCGGGCCGGAAAACGTACCGACCGACTCGGAGCCGGAATTAATACCGACCGACACGTACAGGTGCAGGCCGACCCGCAAAGTACGATGAGAAGCGTGCAAAATCCGACCGACTCGTACGGAACACAAGCCGAACGACCGAGCCGCGCGGAAAACAGCCATCCGGCCGGAAAACCACGCGAATCGAACCGACCGACATGCACCAGGAATGAACCCGAACGAAACGTACCCGCAAAGTCCGACCCGCGCAGTACGATGCAACGCGTGGAAAACACGACCGAGTCGCACGGAGCCCAAGCCATACGACCGACACGCATACAAAACTGCGAGCAGAAGCAACCCAATACACCGCGACCGACGCGTACGCAGCATAGAAAACAGCACAAACACAGCGTGAACGACTCGGAGAAGCTCGTACGAGACAACTGCAGGGTCCGACTCGGTCACAAGAACGTCAGGGAGCTGTTGAAGAAGGACTACCTCTTGAGCCAACACACCGGCAGTGGCCCTCCTGCCAAACCAGTATACCTCAGGCCCTGGGAGGAGAAGGTGCAGGCCATCCTACCACCAGTGAGCGTCTATGGACTAGAAAACATCCCAGAGCCTGGTGAGTACACAACAAATGTACACAATATTGTGCGACAATACACACACATCACTGTCAAGGGGACAGTCAAACCATGCACCCTAAGCAAATACACACCAACCAGAACAGAATCATCCCAAAATCTGTATGTCAGTCAGATAAACACAACACATGCCATCTCATAGTGATATGTAACTGTGTCATCACATATACAAACACAACTACAACTACAGCTAGGCAGTGGCACAAATATAACTAACAAACACATCCAGACATGTAGCCACCACTACAACACCACCTCACAGTGAAGCCCACTGAAAGGAAGGAATCTTGTGTATGCTGGGCAAGTCAGTGTAGCCAATAGCATCATGGGAGTCATAGTCACAGATATTGCCCACCCTCACAATGCGCACATCAACACCACCATGAACCATGCTCACATCACAGGGAGTGGAAAACAACTGACAAGATGGCTGACACTGGCTACTGCTGTGGGGAGCACAAGAACCGGCTGGCAACTGTGCACCAACCAACAGCAGGACACCACTGACTGACATCCTGAAAGACAACTTGCACTCCCTGCAACGGAAGCACGTTCCATGGTGGAGAATCTGGCTGGGTGGGAAGGAGGACTGACAGCACTGACCATAGTTACCAGCAGCTCCACTCACACACACCCCTAACACAAACTCCACACAACTCACCTGGGAGAATGCATTGCCTCACACTCTAATCAAATATCCCACAAAGAACCACAACCCTGGGTCATGCAGTGTGAAGCACAGGGACACACATGGGACTTGTAGCAAAACTAACCCCAGGATAACACTGTCAGCCATCTTGTCAGAACAGGCACACAACCCCACAGGGAAGCAGAGGCAAAAGGAAGGAAGCATGGGCATGCTGGGAAGCGGGGTGGAGGCAATAGTATGATGGGAGTGGTAGTCACAGATATTGGTCACCCCCACAACTGTCCCATCAACACCACCCTGAACCATGCGCACATCACAGGGAGTGGAAATGAACTGACAAGATGGCTGACACTGGGTACTGCTGTGGGGAGCACATGGCCCTGCTGGGAACTGGGCACCAACCAACAGCAGGACACCACTGTCAGCCATCTTGCCATTGCTCTCACACCCACACACAGTGAAGTCCACCCAAAAGCAAGTAAGAATGTGCATGCTGGGAAGTGGGGTGGAGGCAACAGCATGATGGGAGTGGTAGTCACAGCCCAACATCCCCCACCCATATGGCCCAGCAAGCTCACACCCAAGCATGCACACCTCACAGGGAGTCAAAAGCCACTACAAAGATGGCTGACACTGGTGCTCAGTTGTGGGGAGCACATGGCCCTGCTGGGAACTGGGCACCAACCAACAGCAGGACACCACTGTCAGCCATCTTGCCATTGCTCTCACACTCACACACAGTGAAGTCCACCCAAAAGCAAGTAAGTATGGGCATGCTGGGAAGTGGGGTGGAGGCAATAGCATGATGGGAGTGGTAGTCACAGATATTGGTCACCCCCACAACTGTCCCATCAACACCACCCTGAACCATGCGCACATCACAGGGAGTGGAAAAGAACTGACAAGATGGCTGACACTGGGTACTGCTGTGGGGAGCACAAGGCCCTGCTGGGAACTGGGCACCAACCAACAGCAGGACACCACTGACTGACATCCTGAAAGACAACTTGCACTCCCTGCAATGGAAGCACGTTCCATGGTGGGATATCTGGCTGGGTGGGAAGGAGGGCCGGATGTCAACCAAATACAACCAATGCAGACCATGTACACACCCCAACATTCATATAGAAATGCCCAAAGTATGCAGGACAATGTGCTACACCAATAACAACCTCTGACTGTGACAACTTAGGACAATGCAATGTACAGGCCCGCATCCAGAGGTACAGTCACAACTGTCATGTGTGTCAACCATTCATGCCTGCAGAAACATAACATACATTGTGTGTGTCTCCCAAAAACAGGTGATGATGGGGACACAGCAGCAGACGCTGAGGAGTCCCTGTCCCAGGCTCAAGGGGAAACGGAGCTCACTGGTGTGGAACAGCCTCTGCCCTCCTCGGATGATGAAGACCTACCTGGCACCTCCGGAGCAAGTCATCATGCAGCACCAGCAGGACCACCAGCTGCACCCCCTGCACCCACCCCTCCAACGACTGTCAACACACATACCACCCCTGCTGACACGGACAGACCAAGGAGCACCACCACCACCAGCACAGGGACCCTGGACCAACGTGGGGCTATGGACACCAACACCACCAACAACCCCCAAGGGGGCCCAGGGCCACCTGTGCGTGCCACCTCAGGTACTGCACGTGTCGCCAGGGGTGGTGGGAGGGGTGGGAGACATAGGTCACTGATCGCAGAGGGGTCTGGACTGCATGATGTCCCACAACTGGTACGCATAGCCGATGCGTACCAGTCCAGCACCGGAGAGCTCAGCCAGGTAGTGGGGCTCCTCAGGGACATTAAACAGCAGCAGGCTGCCCATCATGCCCGCTTGGACTCGCACATGTCCCGCGTGGAGTCCAAGTGGGACACACTGCAAGAGATGACGGCGGTGCATAGGGACATATTACAATGCCTCCGCCAGATGAGCAGCAACCAGTCAACACCTCCCTGTGTGCCCACAACATCTGGTGCTGAAACAACTGCAACTGCCACAGGGAGGGAGGATGACTCTGGCGGAGAGTCCCCTGCACCGCAGCAGCCTGCACTTGAGAGTCCCCCCTCAAAGAAGAGCGGTCGTCCGAGGAGGGGCAAGTGAGAGGCCGATGGCCATGTGCAACCCCCAGGAAGCCAAAACCTGTACTGGATAATCACCTTTGTGCGCAAACTGTTCACCCTGTTGACTGCAACACAACTCCCCCACATGACATGGGGAGTACAAGTTGGACCAAAGTATCAGATGACTGTGGACTTTATTCTGGACATATCTGCTACCAAGACTTCCAATTGATCTAGGAACTTAGGATTGAAATCAAAATGTACAGCACCCACCATCCTGTGCACTATACACACACATGTATGACAATAAACACACTAATACACCATACCTGCCTCTGTTGTGATTCCAACGTGGTTCCTGTCATGGAGATGATGACCTGCAAAATTACACTGTGCATGCTAACTGCTACAGCAAGTACAACACAGGCATGTGAGTCATGGCAACGTGACACATATGAGGGAGACACACCACCAGGGCTACACAACATATACACACCTAGCCCATCTGACTCATCGCCTACACTGATGTTGCCAGGAAATACGGTGCAATGCACAGACACAACACCTATTCACAGTCTCTGTCAACTAGCCCACTGGTGCAGTAAGCAAATGTCAGTCAGATGTGTGACCACAGACAACGCACATCACAAAGTGAAGCACAGGTTTATTACACATTTGCAACATGTTGTAACCACTACAGATGCAAGGCAATCCCACCTGGCAGCGGGCACACAGTCAACAAGTGTAGAAGGAAGGAAGTCCATGGGTGTGGCGCACATCACCTGTAGGGACACGACAGCTACCACCCTGGAAGTCGAATCACGGTGTTGGGGATCACAATTGACCAAACCACTCTGAAAGTACCCTGTGAAGGACAGAAATGAAACACAGTCAAAAGCACTGAAGAACAGGACAGAACTGCAATACTCATGCCCAATACATGTCACAAGATACCCACCCAGAACCAAGTTAGCATGTCAACACTGTTGGGGAGTACAGACTACCTGTAAGGACACATAGCTACACGCATACAGTCATGTAGCACATGGACACACTCAAACAGCACCAGAGCACCACCAACACATATCATGCATACTCACATCATTGACATGACATCTCTGGATACTCACATTCAGCTGAAGAAGTTGGTGATGAGCTGTGTGCGGACATCACCATCATCATCATCATCATCATCACTGGCATCGTGGTCCAGACCAGGATCCTCCACAGGTGGCGGATGTTGGTCATCGTCATCCAGGATGAGAGGCAACTCCTTCCGCACTGCCAGGTTGTGTAGCATGCAGCAGACGATGACAATCTTGCACACCTTTGCTGGGGCATATGGGAGGGCCCCTCCTGTCTTGTCCAGGCAGTGGAAGCGGCTCTTCAGGAGACCAAAGGTCCGCTCAATCACTCTCCTTGTCCGACCATGTGCCTCATTGTAGCGCATCTGGCCTGGGGTCACAGGGTTCCTGAGGGGCGTCAGCAACCACGGCATGTTGGGGTATCCAGAGTCACCTACATGCAGACAATTGCACATTAGCTGAGTTGGAAAAGAGGGTGGAACACTACATTGCACAACACACACAATGGCACTAAGTCAGTACACACCAACAAGCCAGGCACGCTGGTTCCGCATCTGTGACATCATCCTCGGGATGCGACTACTCCTCATCACGTAGGCATCGTGTGCAGAACCGGGGAAACGGGCACAGACGTGTGAGATGCTCATATCTGCAAGACATACCAAGACATGCAAGTGCATTGACCGAGTGGTAGTGTTTGCGGTTCCTGTATGCCTGCTCTTGGGCCTGTGGTGGTACCAAAGCAACATGTGTCCCATCAATGGAGCCAATGACATGCAGCATCCTCCCCAGGGCATAGAAGTCACTCTTCACGTCAGTGAGTTGTTGGAGTCTAGGGAAATAGATGTACTGGTTCAGGTAAATCAACATAGCCTCCAAAACATCGCAGAGCACACGGCTGAACATGGTCTGTGACATCCCACCAGCAGTCGCCACAGTGTGTTGAAAGGTACCGGTGGCACAGAAGTGTAGGGCTGCCATCACCTTCACCTTGGGGGTCAGCGCTGTAGGGTATGTCCGGCCAGCTTGCAAATGTGGGGCCAACCACACTGTCAACACCTCAATCAGCGGCCTGGTGAAGCGGTACCGTCGGATGCAGTCCCGTTCCACCATGGTTGCAAGGTCAGGGAATGGTCTATGGACAGCTGGTGCCCTGCAGTGCATAGGTGAAGAAAGAAAGATTGTCAGTCACCCCACATATGTGGAATTGACCATACTCAATATCACATGATACATCATTATGAGGCACAAGTACATGATGTGTGCAGTTCCGTAAGGACATGTATGGCACATACATGGCCAACATCTAACATCACAGTTCAACAAGTGGCATCAACAAGTCTCAGGTTGTGCCATGGGATATCATGAGGCCGTGTCACAGTTCCCATCTCCTGCTGCCACGTTCCAAACACACCCCACAGTGTCATGTGAGGACAGATGTGCCCCAGGCATCACAGCTCAACGACAGGTAGATTTCCAGGGACCCTGTATTGCCACATGGACACTGGCATGACATGGTGTATCATGAATACACCACAGCAAAACAACCATGACCCCCACAGGTAGTGGTCCCTGTTGCCTCTGCAGGACAGACATGGACGTCTGTGACACACACACGTACAACATCAAAGTCCATGCACAAACAACGTGGATGTGGAGACTGTCTCCCATTGTGCACATGGAATCAGAGACATTGTAAACACAACATGCACAAAGACTGTGGAGGCCCATCACCATTGTGGCAATGGGTCACCCTGGGAAGTACATACCGTCACACATGGGACTCAGGGGGTATGTGACATGACATACACATACACCACCGTGAAATGTGACCATGCCACATGCACAAAAATGAACAGTTGCACATCACAGTGGTCATGTACATGAACCACCAAGGATTCTGTCCCCATGAACATGTGCACAGCCTGGGAGTGGCTGCCCCCAAGTGACACCCACAGAACAACATGTTCACCCCCATACACGGAATAGGTAATGCAGCCTTACATGCCTCAGGATACAGTGTGGACAGGGTGTGGTGTTGTAGGTGTGCCCCTCACTCCCTGGGAAGTATATGTTGCTGGCATATATTCACCTGTGACAGGCATGGTGACATATGCCAGTGACTTGTACAGGGACGCGTTGTACAGCAATGGACGATCGGTGTGCCCGGCCGGCCCATTGCATTCAATGTGAGCGGGTACGCGTTGCATCCGCAATACGCGTTGAACAGCAATGGACCGATCGGTGTGCCCGGCCAGCCCATTGCATTCAATGTGAGCGGGTACGCGTTGTATCCGCAATACGCGTTGAACAGCAATGGACCGATCGGTGTGCCCGGCCGGCCCATTGCATTCAATGTGAGCGGGTACACGTTGTATCTGGGTACGCGTTGAACAGCAATGGACCGATCGGTGTGCCCGGCCAGCCCATTGCATTCAATGTGAGCGGGTACGCGTTGTATCCGCAATACGCGTTGAACAGCAATGGACCGATCGGTGTGCCCGGCCGGCCCATTGCATTCAATTTGAGCGGGTACGCGTTGTATCCGCAATACGCGTTGAACAGCAATGGACCGATCGGTGTGCCCGGCCGGCCCATTGCATTCAATGTGAGCGGGTACGCGTTGAACAGCAATGGACCGATCGGTGTGCCCGGCCGGCCCATTGCATTCAATGTGAGCGGGTACGCGTTGTATCCGGGTACGCGTTGAACAGCAATGGACCGATCGGTGTGCCCGGCTGGCCCATTGCATTCAATGTGAGCGGGTATGCGTTGTATCCGCAATATGCGTTGAACAGCAATGGACCGATCGGTGCGCACCCATTGGCTATGGCCTGGCCTGGCAACGGACGCGTTTTCAAATCTTGAACGAGTCTGATGCTGGAAATTCAGTTGGTCACCCACAACAATGTTGCAAATTCATGGGTGTCATGAAGTTGAACTTTTGAAGGATGCTGTGGGCATGTGTAAGTGGTGCAATTCCATGGATTGGCCAGATTCAGAAGATGCTAAGGAATTGGACCTATCACTTTGGACACATGGGATAGTATCTGCCTCTGCAGCACACATATAATGCTGGCTGTTCCCCTGAGAGCTCACTTGCCTGCACTACATGCTCCAGGACGACATCTGCCACCACCACTCCTGCTGTATCTGCACCCTCTGGACCCTGCAATGGCACGTACTGTGGAGAGAGCCCCAGCCTTCAGCACTGAGGAGAACCAGGCCCTGCTGGACAGCCTCCTTCCACAGTACAGCAAGCTGTATGGGAAAGCAGGGGAGCAGGTGAGTGTGCTGTCCACTGCCTTACTAAATGTGCATGTTGTCTCACTAGCAAGGCTAACAGTCTGCACGCCACTGGGTAGCAGGCTCACTGAGTAGTTGTCACCCCCCATAGTGTGTAGTTACATGCACTGAACAGGTATAGTGCAGTGACAGTGCATTTAAACAAGGTTTTACTTCCCAGGCAATGATACCATGTAGTAACTGCTGGCATGCTGTCCATAGCCATCGTTGCACTGCCTGTGTACATCATATGCCCCTGTGATTGAGACATGTATATCCAACTGTGTAATGCACGGATATGTTGCATGTGTAGTAATGGCATTCTCACTTTGTCTTCCTCACAGGTTGATGCCCACCAGAAGCAGAAGATATGGCTGACCATCGTCCGGCAGTGAGATCCGTGGGGGACTACAAGCGCCGGATCCGCACTTGCCAGAAGAGGTGGCAGGACCTTCGGGGCTGGACCCGGAGGATCGCACGGGTCCAGCTGAAGCTGTCGCCTCCTCGCAGAAGGGGCGGACACCGGACCCTGAACCCCCACATGCTCAGGATCCTGGCGGTGGTCTTCCCTGATCTGGATGGGCAGCTGAAGGCTAGAGAGCAGCAAGGAGGGGGTGAGTCCATGACTGCATTGTGAACTTTGTCTGCCATGCTATGTGCCCTCCTCTGGCCTGGTTGAACTTCCACAGTACATCAGTCATGTGGTCCAGGACCCATGTCCCTCGATTGTGCACTGCCCACTCCTTATCTGATACCCAGGTGTGGCCCTTGCAGTCAGGGAATTGTGTCACTTGGGTACTGTGTCCTTGCAGTTTGCTTGACTCAAGGTGGGGGACAGCATCTGTTCCCCTAACTCTGTGGTGGGCATCATGGGTGGGTCCTTTGCTTACACAATGCCTGTGTTCTGACATGTAATCTGCGTGTTACTTTGATATGTGGTCCAATTGCTGAGCTGATCCACCACATGTACCTGGGGTATCTGGCACACACCCATGCTGCGGGTGGGAACAATGCTTGGGCCCCAGGAGTGTGTATATTATGTGTGTCACACATACTTAGCCAGCTGCCTACTGTCCAGGGATCATCCCTCATTCATGTGGGGCAGGACAGTCATGCCTACTCCAGGCCATACAATACACTCTGTACTCCCACTGCCAAGTATCAGCTGACACGTTGTGCTCAGTGATATGTCCCCTCAGGTGTCTGCCTCTGTGTCAGTGTGCTGTGGCTTCCTTGTCATGACTGCTGGGGGGTCTCTCGGTTGGGGCTCAGCATGCCACCGGAGATGTGACCATAGTAGACGATACTTGGGTGACACATAGGTGTTTGATCACCTGACCGTGCAGACTGGGGTATGCGAATGTGAAGTTCAGGCAGCTGTTTCCCATTCACAGCAGATTGTGAGGTGCTCAGGTTCAGAGGGTTGTGTTACAGGTCTCCCATATGTCCAATTGGTATGACGTGGACAGGTAAGGGTTCAGATGATGTGTTGTGTGGGGGATGTACATGTGCACTTGTTCAGCTCCAGGACTTGCATTCCCCATGACCTACTATTGTGACACAGTGCAGACTGTTGTTGTCTGGCTGCCCTGCCCATGTGACTGGAGACAGTGATGTATGACTTAGCAGGCATGCCTGTGCCATGGCATGTAACTTCCTATGAGTGATCCTGCAGGGGAGTGACATGTGCTACTTGCACACCATTGTGGCAATGGCTATCAGGACATGGGTGCATCATGGTGTCTGTCGCTGGTATGCATCACATGCATTTCATATTTGACTCTGGGCATCCCTTTCATCCGGACACCTGTACTGACTCAGTGGCAAGAGTTGTGATGTGTGCATGTTCACATGCTTCACCGTGTTTTCTGCACTGTCCAACTACTGTGTAGGTGGTGCATGTGTCCACACTGGGGTATTGCCATCCAGCAGACACCAGACAGATGTGTGCAAGGCCAGGAGGGATGTGAGTGCCATGGTTGACCATCAGACTGACAATTGGCTACTCCTATTCTGTTTGGGCACTTTTGGCAATGTTCAACTGAGGATGCCAGGGCTTGCACTGTAATGGGCTGCACTTACTGTGGTGTGTGCGTTCGGTGCAGGTGACTGATGTCTGTCTGTTTCCCTATTGTTTGCAGATACATCCACAGCCACAGGAGGGGACAGCTCCACGGACCAGGAGGAGCCGCAGAGCCAGACTGGGTCAGCAGCCGAGGAGTGGTCGGAGGGACCCAGTGGCATGGAGGGTGAGGGGAGCCACACCGAGGAGTCCTCAGCAGCATCCACCTCAGCTGAGGACCACAGCAGCTCGGAGGATGACTCCCTTGTGGATGCGGGTGTCAGCAGCCACCACACCCCAGCTAGAGTTGCTGTCCCCGCCACCACCACCACCACCGCCCTCCCATCGGCTCCCATTCCCGAGGTCCGTGGAGGCTCCCATGTTTGGGAGCGTGTCTCCTTCGGGCCAGGCACCGCATCCCCTGCCCCTGTGTCCCCTGCTGCCCTGAGTGAGGAGTCTGTGTACCTCCTTCGCCAGCTCCATGTAGGGCAGACAGCGATGTTGAGTGTCCTCCATGCACACACCACTCGGTTGACTCAGCTGGTGTCGTTCATGGAGGGCATCTCATCGGGCATGTCTGCCCGACAGAGGGGCAATAGGTCCATGGACTCCTCCCTGACGGCAGCAGTGTCCCTCCTCCAACAGTCCCTCACCCCTCCTGCCTCTGCCCCATCCACACTCCCCAGCACCTTACCTGTCCCAAGCACACACACACACCGGCACAGGCACACACCAGCACAGACACGAGCAGCACACAGACACACACACCACAAACAAGACGCACACGCACGCACAGTCAGGGGACTGAAACCACACTCACAGGGGATGGGGCCCAGGCACACACACACGCATCCACGAGCACTGCGCAGTCCTCAGTTGCCTCTCCCTCCAAAGCCCCCTCCCTTGCCTCACCTGCAACTCCAAAGACACAGCGGCTCTTCCTCAGTGACCTCAGCCTCTTCCCCTCCGATCCAGCTGATCCAGCATTCAGGGGGAAGAGGAAGCCCACCCACATGGAGCGGAGTGCCCCTCACCCCCGGACACCCTCCCCCAGGAGCAGACCGACTGACGCCCCCATCCGCAAGTCCCCCCGGACCCGGAAGAGCAAGACCCTGCCGCCGCCCTGCAGCTCAGGCACCAAGTCTCCTTCCTCCATCCCTCAGGCCCCCACTCCACAGGTGCCACCACCACATCCTGCCCCAGGTTCCCCCACCCACAGATACACCATCCCCAAAAAGATCCGGCCTTCTCCCCCTGCCACTTGCTCTTCCAGCCCCACACCCCCCGCTGCGCTTGTCTGTGCCACTGGTGTGGAGACGGTGTCCTCCCCCTCTGTCCTGCCCACCTTACCTGATCCCCATTCTCCTCCCCTGGAGGTAGGCACTGCCGTGGAGTCCACTACCACCCTGTCTGACTTGGGCACTGCAGTGGGGGACCTGTCCACTCCATCTGCACGGTCCACTGCAGTCGTGCCGGTACCCACACCATCAGTGTCATGCCCCCCAGTTGTGCCGGCACACACCATGTCAGACACCTCCACTGCAGTTGTCAGTGGCTCTTCAGCACGCACCACCCCTTCCCTGCCTCCTTCTGGTGAGCCCTGATCCTGTCCCTGCGGTGCCTGGCCTGCCCCCCGTATACCCCTCCGAGGGGATTGTCCCTGGTTTTTATCAGTGCAGGCATGCGTAGGGTGACATCTGCCACTGTCACCCTGTTTAGACTTTCAGGATGGACTGGCCATTGGCCTTTGTTTCTTTTTTACTGGACTTCAACTTTTGAACCCACATATGCTGAATAAAGCGACTTTCTGTTCTCTAGTGCTTTTGCTTCTGATGTACATGATGTTGATGATGCTAACCATGCCCTTGCTGCAGTGATGGTGATATTTGGTCTCATTAAAATGAAGTGTTACTGTTCAGGAACCCATGGGGTCCAGGGGGAATGTGTCCTATCCTGTGGTGTATCCATGTCATCCTTAGCAGCATCTGAGGGTGTCATATTTTCAATATTTGGCAATGAGATTTCCTACTTACATTAGCAATGTCACATCTGTGGCTTCCACCCCTGCACATCTGTTGTGCTTGCCATTGTTCAATTATTCTACTTCCCTGACCGTGTGGCCATCTCCACTGGACATGCAGGTTTGGGCATCAATGTGGAAGGACTCATCTGTGTTGTCAGTGCAACTTGCTATACATGTGTGTTGGATCTGTGCTGATGATTTCGTTGACACTCCCATGACCAGGCTGATGTGACGGGAGCCTTCATTTGGTGCAAATTGCTGACTGTGTGACCAAGTGTTCTGCTGACATGATGGAGCCCTACTGTGGCAACATATGGCACAGCTTTCCTCACACAGGAGTGGAGTCCCCTCCTGTGACATCGCCTGCGCCCAAGGTGTGTGTTGTATGAGCATGTCTGTGTGTTCACTTCCATTTTGCTGTGCATGCTGGGATCCCTAGTGGTGTTCCTGTTTGTGATGCTTGCTGAGTTGACCTATGTTCCTCCAAAGTCTTCTCCCTGGGTTCTCTGTGATGTGGGTGCATGGCACATTACTGGTCATCAGGGTGTCACCCATAGGTGTGTTGGCTGTGAGGGCTGAGTTTGTGGGCAGACGCAGATGGGTCACAGTCAGGATTCCCCTTGGCACTTGTTGTTTACACCTGTCATGTGATTTCCAGTTTGTGTTAGCTTACAGTGATTGTGACACATTGTGTGAGTGCCTGCAGGCACACATCAGGGTCAGGGCTGCAATGTTGGTAGTTGTCTATGTGTGTTCTTTGTGGGTGACCTTGGCTTCTTCATTGGTGTGGGACTGTGGCTGGGATCCCATTGGTTGGTGTGGTATTGCCGTCATGTCCATGTACAGCGTAGTGTGCAGTGTGTCAGACATTCAAGGGTCTTGTTGAGTGGCCATGTGTGATGTGTTTCTGCACCTTGGTTCCCACCACCACCCATGGGATTGTCATGGGTGCATGTGCAATGTCACCAGTGCATGTGTGCTTCACTGCTGCACATTGTTGGAGGTCGAGGTGTGTGGTGTTGAGTGTGTGCAGATGAGAGTTGTTGCACGGCTAGACCCCTGCCTCCATGTTGGCCTTGGCTTACTGGCCGTGCTGATTGATTTGTGCTTGTGTAGGTGTGATGGTCGTTTGTTGCTCAGGACACATGACTGTGGTTCACAGTGTGAACGACATCTAGCTTTGTCATCACAGTGGGATTGTAATGCAGCCCAGGGTCACCACATTGTGGGGACCCTGGGGGTAGTGCTGTGGTGTCTCTGTGTCTTGCTGTGTCAGTTGCTGTTCCTACATGCTTGTGTGACATGTGTGATTGGTGCTCCCTCTCATCTAACAATGCCTGATTGCCCACATAGGGGATTTGGATCCATGAGTTACCTTTGTGTGGCACTGTATGCACATCTGTGTAATTGGTATTCAGGCCTCATCATGTGTTGTGTGGTTGCCTGGGGACACTGGCACCCCCCCTCACCTGTTGTGTTTGATGTGCAGTGTGGGTCTGCCTCTTTGTGTTTGTGCATCTGCACCACTGCATTGGCATGTCTTTAGTGTGCCATTGGCTGTATGTTGTTTGGTGGGTTTCCCCTGCTGTCCCTGGGACTCCTAGGTCATCAGTCAGCACAATGATCATTGTTTGTGTGTCCCATTGCTGCCATGGTATGGTATCTGTTCACCTCACATCTACAGTCTCCACAGGGTATCTGCATTTGTGTGCCCATTGGTGCAAATATGTGGGTCTGCATTATCATGAACACTTCTGTCATTGTGTCATTGATGAATGTTGACAGTGTCAGCCCCCATGGGTGATGTTTGTCTGCACATGGCCAAAGGTATGTCTTATTTGCACTGCAGTGTTTGCCTCCCCCAATCTATGTTGCTATGGGACACAAGCACTACTTTGCCACTGATGTGTTTGTTGTTCTGTGACCAGGAATCATCCATGCAGTTTGGCAGTTGCAGCTTTTTCAATGTCAACACTTACATTTTGGTCACTGTGATGATGGGGGTTTGAACCCCATTGCCACAATGTTCAAGATGTGCTTCAGCTATGGGCCCCACACTTACCTTTTGGTCACTGTGATGATGGGGGTTTGTACCCCATTGCCACAATGTTAAAGATGTGCTTCAGCTATGGGCCCCACACTTACATTTTGGTCACTGTGATGATGGGGGTTTGAACCCCATTGCCACAATGTTCAAGATGTGCTTCAGCTATGGGCCCCACACTTACCTTTTGGTCACTGTGATGATGGGGGTTTGTACCCCACTGCCACAATGTTCAAGATGTGCTTCAGCTATGGGCCCCACACTTACATTTTGGTCACTGTGATGATGGGGGTTGGACCCCATTGCCACAGTGGTCATGGTCTGCTTGCATTGTGGGGGCCACACACATTTATGTGTGGCACATGTGACAGGGGGTCACATTGTATGTTCAAAGTCATATTCAGTGTTCTAGCCATTTGACACAGTCTACACACGCTTGTCATGGTGTTGGGAGGGATGTCTTTATGTTGCATTGTTTATGTTGGTGTGTGCTTGTTGTGTCATGTATTAGCCATCCTGTGAGTGGGGGTGGTAGTAGTGGTAGGCATCTGGCACCCCCTGGGTAAGGGTGGTAGTAGTGGTAGGCATCGGGCACCCCCTGGGGAGGGCTGGTAGTAGTGGTAGGCATCTGGCACCCCCTGGGTAGAGGTGGGAGTAGTGACAGGCATCCAGCCCCCATGGGTAGAGGTGGTAGTAGTGGTAGGCATCTGGCACCCCCTGGGTAGGGGTGGTAGTAGTGGTAGGCATCTGGCACCCCCTGGGTAAGGGTGGTAGTAGTGGTAGACATCTGGCACCCCCTGGGTAAGGGTGGTAGTAGTGGTAGGCATCTGGCACCCCCTGGGGAGGGGTGGTAGTAGTGGTAGGCATCTGGCACCCCTGGGTAGAGGTGGGAGTAGTGGTAGGCATCTGGCACCCCTGGGTAGAGATGGGAGTAGTGACAGGCATCCAGCCCCCCATGGGCAGAGGTGGTAGTAGTGGTAGGCATCTGGCACCCCTGGGTAGAGGTGGTAGTAGTGGTAGGCATCTGGCCCCCCATGGGTAGGGGTGGTAGTAGTGGTAGGCATCTGGCACCCCCAGGGTAGAGGTGGGAGTAGTGACAGGCATCCAGCCCCCATGGGTAGAGGTGGTAGTAGTGGTTGGCATCTGGCACCCCTGGGGAGGGGTGGTAGTAGTGGTAGGCATCTGGCACCCCCTGGGTAGAGGTGGGAGTAGTGACAGGCATCCAGCCCCCCATGGGTAGAGGTGGTAGGAGTGGTTGGCATCTGGCACCCCCTGGGTAGAGGTGGTAGTAGTGGTAGGCATCTGGCACCCCCTGGGTAGGGGTGGTAGTAGTGGTAGGCATCTGGCACCCCTTGGGTAAGGGTGGTAGTAGTGGTAGGCATCTGGCACCCCCTGGGGAGGGGTGGTAGTAGTAGTAGGCATCCAGCCCCCCATGGGTAGAGGTGGTAGTAGTGGTAGGCATCCAGCCCCCCTTGGGTGGAGGTAGTAGTAGTGGTAGGCATCTGGCACCCCCTGAGTAGGGGTGGTAGTAGTGGTAGGCATCCAGCCCCCCATGGGTAGAGGTGGTAGTAGTGGTAGGCATCTGGCACCCCCTGAGTAGGGGTGGTAGTGGTGGTGGGCATCCAGCCCCCCATGGGTAGAGGTGGTAGTAGTGGTAGGCATCCAGCCCCCCATGGGTGGAGGTGGTAGTAGTGATAGGCATCTGGCACCCCCTGAGTAGGGGTGGTAGTAGTGGTAGGCATCCAGCCCCCCATGGGTAGAGGTGGTAGTAGTGGTTGGCATCTGGCACCCCCTGGGTAGGGGTGGTAGTAGTGGTAGGCATCTGGCACCCCCTGGGTAAGGGTGGTAGTAGTGGTAGGCATCTGGCACCCCTGGGTAAGGGTGGTAGTAGTGGTAGGCATCTGGCACCCCCTGGGGAGGGGTGGTAGTAGTGGTAGGCATCTGGCACCCCCTGGGTAGAGGTGGGAGTAGTGACAGGCATCCAGCCCCCCATGGGTAGAGGTGGTAGTAGTGGTAGGCATCTGGCACCCCCTGGGTAGAGGTGGTAGTAGTGGTAGGCATCTGGCCCCCCATGGGTAGGGGTGGTAGTAGTGGTAGGCATCTGGCACCCCCTGGGTAAGGGTGGTAGTAGTGGTAGGCATCTGGCACCCCCTGGTGAGGGGTGGTAGTAGTGGTAGGCATCTGGCACCCCCATGGGTAGAGGTGGTAGTAGTGGTAGGCATCTGGCACCCCCTGGGTAGAGGTGGGAGTAGTGACAGGCATCCAGCCCCCCATGGGTAGAGGTGGTAGTAGTGGTAGGCATCTGGCACCCCCTGGGTAGAGGTGGTAGTAGTGGTCGGCATCTGGCCCCCCATGGGTAGGGGTGGTAGTAGTGGTAGGCATCTGGCACCCCCTGGGTAAGGGTGGTAGTAGTGGTAGGCATCCAGCCCCCCATGGGTAGGGGTGGTAGTAGTGGTAGGCATCCAGCCCCCCATGGGTAGAGGTGGTAGTAGTGGTAGGCATCTGGCACACCCTGGGTGGAGGTGGGAGTAGTGACAGGCATCTGGCACCCCCTGAGTAGGGGTGGTAGTGGTGGTGGGCATCCAGGCCCCTATGTGTATATGTGGTATTGGTGATGGCCATCCCGCCCCTATGGTGCTGCTGTTGCTGGTGTAAGTAATTTCTGCATCCCTCTGTGTGTGTGTGATATGTCGGTATGTGTAGTTTGATTTTGTGCTTGGTGTCTGACTTACCTTCTGCGCTGTACACGTCCGTGCCTGTTCCGGTAGTAGATGTAGAGTATTGGTAGGATCGGCACGATGGGATTCATAGTTGGTTCGTCTCGTTCGTCTTTCTCTTTGCTTCGCCTCGTCCTCGTCACTGGCGTGTTCGTCTCGTAGCCGTGGATCGTGTTGTGGCGCGAATCGGAGCTTATGTGCGCCTCTCCCGGATGCTTTGACGTGCCGTGCGTAGCGACGGGTTCGGCGCGTACGGAAAGCGCATCGTACTTGTCCGGCCGGACGGGACTGCATTTTGGCTTCCGTGCGACTCGATTCTGCGTTTACGGATCCGGCTCGGTCGGAGAACAGGACCTGGATTGGGTGAGTACGACTGGGTCGGAATCTATGCAGTTGTGCGCATCGTACTTGCTCGTTCGGGAGAATGTGCAAATCGGTCGGGAAACAGGCATTCGCCTGGCTTTTTTCCCGGCCTAATAGTGTTGGGTGCGCCTCCGACCGAGATCGGAATCGACCCCTTAGTGTCCCGCAGAGCAACCCGAAGGGGCAAAGACACCCTGCCCCTCTGGAAGATCCAGCCGTGAGTCTCGACGGAGCATCAGCTATTCATCCAGCACTGAGCCTTTCTAATAGATATTCTGTTTTGAAACTCAAGATACCCAGGAAACGCCGCAATATGTTTCTAAGGCCATTGATGATTGTGTAACCACAGACTCCACGACACGCTCATTGGCAGATATACTACTTACCCTGAAGGATGAGATGACAAGTAGGTTCACCGTGTCAGAGATGAACCAGGCCGAGATGGCCAGTAGATTTTCCGTTTCAGAAGCGAACCAGGCAGCCATTCAAGCTTCCTGTGAGGTGCTGGCTCAGAAATTGGAAGAAGTCACTATAAGACCAGATGCAATTGAGTTGGAGATCCCCAAAATTAAAGAAGCTATGCATACCACTTCAGCAGAATTGGCAAAACTATCGGCCCAGAACAAAGAACTTAAAGATGACCTCGAATGTTTGGAAAACCACTCCAGGAAGAATAACCTGAGGCTCCTAAATGTGCCCGAAGCTCTGGAGGGGTCAGACATAAAGGGGTTCGTGATCTCCTTATTAAAAGGGACAGTGTTGAAGAACTCACCCAGCGTAGATCTCGTACATGAGATACAAAGTGTGCACCGCGACCCCTTCAAGAGGAACTTAACTAGGCAAAAACCTAGGAAGATCTTGGTTAACTTCTTGTCATATTCTGTTAAGGAGCTAATTCTATCCTCTGCTCTCAAGGAAGGCACCATAACGTCCACGGGTCTAAACCCCTTTTCTTTCTACATTAGATCCGATATCTCTCACATTACCGCAACAAGACAGTGGGAGCTGGGGAAGAGGCTCAAGGAGTTAAATAACCTGGGGGCTAAGGCTCAGTTGAAGTTCCCTTCGTTACTTTGCGTAATGTGGAACAATCACATGCACCAGATCCGCACAACTGAGGAGGTGGATGCCCTTATTGTTAAAATCAAAACGGAGTTGAGGGGTAGAGAGGGTGGCTGTTGAGGTAATGGGAGCTCTTAGGCTGCAAGACCCTAGATTTAACTGTTGTATTTAAGTATTTCTCACAATGCCCGAGGGAGCGGAGATTGAATTGGCTTAGCCTATTGGAAGGAAGGGTTCCTCATGGGGCAAGGGGTCACAGGGTGGGGGGGAGAAGGGAGGGGTGCACTGGGTAGGGAGCATTGGGTACAATAAAAAAAAAACCTCATCTCACCTCAAATTTAGGTGTTACTGTTCAGGAACCCATGGGGTCCAGGGGGAATGTGTCCTATCCTGTGGTGTATCCATGTCATCCTTAGCAGCATCTGAGGGTGTCATATTTTCAATATTTGGCAATGGGATTTCCTACTTACATTAGCAATGTCACATCTGTGGCTTCCACCCCTGCACATCTGTTGTGCTTGCCATTGTTCAATTATTCTACTTCCCTGACCGTGTGGCCATCTCCACTGGACATGCAGGTTTGGGCATCAATGGGGAAGGACTCATCTGTGTTGTCAGTGCAACTTGCTATACATGTGTGTTGGATCTGTGCTGATGATTTCGTTGACACTCCCATGACCAGGCTGATGTGACGGGAGCCTTCATTTGGTGCAAATTGCTGACTGTGTGACCAAGTGTTCTGCTGACATGATGGAGCCCTACTGTGGCAACATATGGCACAGCTTTCCTCACACAGGAGTGGAGTCCCCTCCTGTGACATCGCCTGCGCCCAAGGTGTGTGTTGTATGAGCATGTCTGTGTGTTCACTTCCATTTTGCTGTGCATGCTGGGATCCCTAGTGGTGTTCCTGTTTGTGATGCTTGCTGAGTTGACCTATGTTCCTCCAAAGTCTTCTCCCTGGGTTCTCTGTGATGTGGGTGCATGGCACATTACTGGTCATCAGGGTGTCACCCATAGGTGTGTTGGCTGTGAGGGCTGAGTTTGTGGGCAGACGCAGATGGGTCACAGTCAGGATTCCCCTTGGCACTTGTTGTTTACACCTGTCATGTGATTTCCAGTTTGTGTTAGCTTACAGTGATTGTGACACGTTGTGTGAGTGCCTGCTGGCACTCATCAGGGTCAGGGCTGCAATGTTGGTAGTTGTCTATGTGTGTTCTTTGTGGGTGACCTTGGCTTCTTCATTGGTGTGGGACTGTGGCTGGGATCCCATTGGTTGGTGTGGTATTGCCGTCATGTCCATGTACAGCGTAGTGTGCAGTGTGTCAGACATTCAAGGGTCTTGTTGAGTGGCCATGTGTGATGTGTTTCTGCACCTTGGTTCCCACCACCACCCATGGGATTGTCATGGGTGCATGTGCAATGTCACCAGTGCATGTGTGCTTCACTGCTGCACATTGTTGGAGGTCGAGGTGTGTGGTGTTGAGTGTGTGCAGATGAGAGTTGTTGCACGGCTAGACCCCTGCCTCCATGTTGGCCTTGGCTTACTGGCCGTGCTGATTGATTTGTGCTTGTGTAGGTGTGATGGTCGTTTGTTGCTCAGGACACATGACTGTGGTTCACAGTGTGAACGACATCTAGCTTTGTCATCACAGTGGGATTGTAATGCAGCCCAGGGTCACCACATTGTGGGGACCCTGGGGGTAGTGCTGTGGTGTCTCTGTGTCTTGCTGTGTCAGTTGCTGTTCCTACATGCTTGTGTGACATGTGTGATTGGTGCTCCCTCTCATCTAACAATGCCTGATTGCCCACATAGGGGATTTGGATCCATGAGTTACCTTTGTGTGGCACTGTATGCACATCTGTGTAATTGGTATTCAGGCCTCATCATGTGTTGTGTGGTTGCCTGGGGACACTGGCACCCCCCCCTCACCTGTTGTGTTTGATGTGCAGTGTGGGTCTGCCTCTTTGTGTTTGTGCATCTGCACCACTGCATTGGCATGTCTTTAGTGTGCCATTGGCTGTATGTTGTTTGTTGGGTTTCCCCTGCTGTCCCTGGGACTCCTAGGTCATCAGTCAGCACAATGATCATTGTTTGTGTGTCCCATTGCTGCCATGGTATGGTATCTGTTCACCTCACATCTACAGTCTCCACAGGGTATCTGCATTTGTGTGCCCATTGGTGCAAATATGTGGGTCTGCATTATCATGAACACTTCTGTCATTGTGTCATTGATGAATGTTGACAGTGTCAGCCCCCATGGGTGATGTTTGTCTGCACATGGCCAAAGGTATGTCTTATTTGCACTGCAGTGTCTGCCTCCCCCAATCTATGTTGCTATGGGACACAAGCACTACTTTGCCACTGATGTGTTTGTTGTTCTGTGACCAGGAATCAACCATGCAGTTTGGCAGTTGCAGCTTTTTCAATGTCAACACTTACATTTTGGTCACTGTGATGATGGGGGTTTGAACCCCATTGCCACAATGTTCAAGATGTGCTTCAGCTATGGGCCCCACACTTACCTTTTGGTCACTGTGATGATGGGGGTTTGTACCCCATTGCCACAATGTTAAAGATGTGCTTCAGCTATGGGCCCCACACTTACATTTTGGTCACTGTGATGATGGGGGTTTGAACCCCATTGCCACAATGTTCAAGATGTGCTTCAGCTATGGGCCCCACACTTACCTTTTGGTCACTGTGATGATGGGGGTTTGTACCCCACTGCCACAATGTTCAAGATGTGCTTCAGCTATGGGCCCCACACTTACATTTTGGTCACTGTGATGATGGGGGTTGGACCCCATTGCCACAGTGGTCATGGTCTGCTTGCATTGTGGGGGCCACACACATTTATGTGTGGCACATGTGACAGGGGGTCACATTGTATGTTCAAAGTCATGTTCAGTGTTCTAGCCATTTGACACAGTCTACACACGCTTGTCATGGTGTTGGGGGGATGTCTTTATGTTGCATTGTTTATGTTGGTGTGTGCTTGTTGTGTCATGTATTAGCCATCCTGTGAGTGGGGGTGGTAGTAGTGGTAGGCATCTGGCACCCCCTGGGTAAGGGTGGTAGTAGTGGTAGGCATCGGGCACCCCCTGGGGAGGGCTGGTAGTAGTGGTAGGCATCTGGCACCCCCTGGGTAGAGGTGGGAGTAGTGACAGGCATCCAGCCCCCCATGGGTAGAGGTGGTAGTAGTGGTTGGCATCTGGCACCCCCTGGGTAGGGGTGGTAGTAGTGGTAGGCATCTGGCACCCCCTGGGTAAGGGTGGTAGTAGTGGTAGGCATCTGGCACCCCCTGGGTAAGGGTGGTAGTAGTGGTAGGCATCTGGCACCCCCTGGGGAGGGGTGGTAGTAGTGGTAGGCATCTGGCACCCCCTGGGTAGAGGTGGGAGTAGTGGTAGGCATCTGGCACCCCCTGGGTAGAGGTGGGAGTAGTGACAGGCATCCAGCCCCCCATGGGTAGAGGTGGTAGTAGTGGTAGGCATCTGGCACCCCCTGGGTAGAGGTGGTAGTAGTGGTAGGCATCTGGCCCCCCATGGGTAGGGGTGGTAGTAGTGGTAGGCATCTGGCACCCCCTGGGTAGAGGTGGGAGTAGTGACAGGCATCCAGCCCCCCATGGGTAGAGGTGGTAGTAGTGGTTGGCATCTGGCACCCCCTGGGGAGGGGTGGTAGTAGTGGTAGGCATCTGGCACCCCCTGGGTAGAGGTGGGAGTAGTGACAGGCATCCAGCCCCCCATGGGTAGAGGTGGTAGTAGTGGTTGGCATCTGGCACCCCCTCGGTAGAGGTGGTAGTAGTGGTAGGCATCTGGCACCTCCTGGGTAGGGGTGGTAGTAGTGGTAGGCATCTGGCACCCCTTGGGTAAGGGTGGTAGTAGTGGTAGGCATCTGGCACCCCCTGGGGAGTGGTGGTAGTAGTAGTAGGCATCCAGCCCCCCATGGGTAGAGGTGGTAGTAGTGGTAGGCATCCAGCCCCCCTTGGGTGGAGGTAGTAGTAGTGGTAGGCATCTGGCACCCCCTGAGTAGGGGTGGTAGTAGTGGTAGGCATCCAGCCCCCCATGGGTAGAGGTGGTAGTAGTGGTAGGCATCTGGCACCCCCTGAGTAGGGGTGGTAGTGGTGGTGGGCATCCAGCCCCCCATGGGTAGAGGTGGTAGTAGTGGTAGGCATCCAGCCCCCATGGGTGGAGGTGGTAGTAGTGGTAGGCATCTGGCACCCCTGAGTAGGGGTGGTAGTAGTGGTAGGCATCCAGCCCCCCATGGGTAGAGGTGGTAGTAGTGGTTGGCATCTGGCACCCCCTGGGTAGGGGTGGTAGTAGTGGTAGGCATCTGGCACCCCCTGAGTAGGGGTGGTAGTAGTGGTAGGCATCCAGCCCCCCATGGGTAGAGGTGGTAGTAGTGGTTGGCATCTGGCACCCCCTGGGTAGGGGTGGTAGTAGTGGTAGGCATCTGGCACCCCCTGGGTAAGGGTGGTAGTAGTGGTAGGCTTCTGGTACCCCCTGGGGAGGGGTGGTAGTAGTGGTAGGCATCTGGCACCCCCTGGGTAGAGGTGGGAGTAGTGACAGGCATCCAGCCCCCCATGGGTAGAGGTGGTAGTAGTGGTAGGCATCTGGCACCCCCTGGGTAGAGGTGGTAGTAGTGGTAGGCATCTGGCCCCCCATGGGTAGGGGTGGTAGTAGTGGTAGGCATCTGGCACCCCCTGGGTAAGGGTGGTAGTAGTGGTAGGCATCTGGCACCCCCTGGGGAGGGGTGGTAGTAGTGGTAGGCATCTGGCACCCCCATGGGTAGAGGTGGTAGTAGTGGTAGGCATCTGGCACCCCCTGGGTAGAGGTGGGAGTAGTGACAGGCATCCAGCCCCCCATGGGTAGAGGTGGTAGTAGTGGTAGGCATCTGGCACCCCCTGGGTAGAGGTGGTAGTAGTGGTCGGCATCTGGCCCCCCATGGGTAGGGGTGGTAGTAGTGGTAGGCATCTGGCACCCCCTGGGTAAGGGTGGTAGTAGTGGTAGGCATCCAGCCCCCCATGGGTAGGGGTGGTAGTAGTGGTAGGCATCCAGCCCCCCATGGGTAGAGGTGGTAGTAGTGGTAGGCATCTGGCACACCCTGGGTGGAGGTGGGAGTAGTGACAGGCATCTGGCACCCCCTGAGTAGGGGTGGTAGTGGTGGTGGGCATCCAGGCCACTATGTGTATATGTGGTATTGGTGATGGCCATCCCGCCCCTATGGTGCTGCTGTTGCTGGTGTAAGTAATTTCTGCATCCCTCTGTGTGTGTGTGATATGTCGGTACGTGTAGTTTGTTTTTGTGCTTGGTGTCTGACTTACCTTCTGCGCTGTACGCGTCCGTGCCTGTTCCGGTAGTAGATGTAGAGTATTGGTAGGATCGGCACGATGGGATTCATAGTTGGTTCGTCTCGTTCGTCTTTCTCTTTGCTTCGCCTCATCCTCGTCACTGGCGTGTTCGTCTCGTAGCCGTGGATCGTGTTGTGGCGCGAATCGGAGCTTATGTGCGCCTCTCCCGGATGCTTTGACGTGCCGTGCGTAGCAACGGGTTCGGCGCGTACGGAAAGCGCATCGTACTTGTCCGGCCGGACGGGACTGCATTTTGGCTTCCGTGCGACTCGATTCTGCGTTTACGGATCCGGCTCGGTCGGAGAACAGGACCTGGATTGGGTGAGTACGACTGGGTCGGAATCTATGCAGTTGTGCGCATCGTACTTGCTCGTTCGGGAGAATGTTCGAATCGGTCGGGAAACAGGCATTCGCCTGGCTTTTTTCCCGGCCGAATAGTGTTGGGTGCGCCTCCGACCGAGATCGGAATCGACCCCTTAGTGTCCTGCAGAGCAACCCGAAGGGGCAAAGACACCCTGCCCCTCTGGAAGATCCAGCCGTGAGTCTCGACGGAGCATCAGCTATTCATCCAGCACTGAGCCTTTCTAATAGATATTCTGTTTTGAAACTCAAGATACCCTGGAAACGCCGCAATATGTTTCTAAGGCCATTGATGATTGTGTAACCACAGACTCCACGACACGCTCATTGGCAGATATACTACTTACCCTGAAGGATGAGATGACAAGTAGGTTCACTGTGTCAGAGATGAACCAGGCCGAGATGGCCAGTAGATTTTCCGTTTCAGAAGCGAACCAGGCAGCCATTCAAGCTTCCTGTGAGGTGCTGGCTCAGAAATTGGAAGAAGTCACTATAAGACCAGATGCAATTGAGTTGGAGATCCCCAAAATTAAAGAAGCTATGCATACCACTTCAGCAGAATTGGCAAAACTATCGGCCCAGAACAAAGAACTTAAAGATGACCTCGAACGTTTGGAAAACCACTCCAGGAAGAATAACCTGAGGCTCCTAAATGTGCCCGAAGCTCTGGAGGGGTCAGACATAAAGGGGTTCGTGATCTCCTTATTAAAAGGGACAGTGTTGAAGAACTCACCCAGCGTAGATCTCGTACATGAGATACAAAGTGTGCACCGCGACCCCTTCAAGAGGAACTTAACTAGGCAAAAAACTAGGAAGATCTTGGTTAACTTCTTGTCATATTCTGTTAAGGAGCTAATTCTATCCTCTGCTCTCAAGGAAGGCACCATAACGTCCAAGGGTCTAAACCCCTTTTCTTTCTACATTAGATCCGATATCTCTCACATTACCGCAACAAGACAGTGGGAGCTGGGGAAGAGGCTCGAGGAGTTAAATAACCTGGGGGCTAAGGCTCAGTTGAAGTTCCCTTCGTTACTTTGCGTAATGTGGAACAATCACATGCACCAGATCCGCACAACTGAGGAGGTGGATGCCCTTATTGTTAAAATCAAAACGGAGTTGAGGGGTAGAGAGGGTGGCTGTTGAGGTAATGGGAGCTCTTAGGCTGCAAGACCCTAGATTTAACTGTTGTATTTAAGTATTTCTCACAATGCCCGAGGGAGCGGAGATTGAATTGGCTTAGCCTATTGGAAGGAAGGGTTCCTCATGGGGGAAGGGGTCACAGGGTGGGGGGGGAGAAGGGAGGATGCACTGGGTAGGGAGCATTGGGTACAATAAAAAAAAAACCTCATCTCACCTCAATTTTAAGGAAAGTCCGTCTAGTTGGCATCAAAGGTCTGCAAGCCGATGGCAGGTACTTCAATAAAGGATAGCAAGGTCAGCTTTATCTCCTGGAATGTAAACGGGTTAAGATGCCCCCGTAGGCAAAGGCTGATATTGAAGTATTTAGAACTCTCCCCAGCCCTGATCTGTATTTTGCAGGAAACTCATTTAAGTTCCGCAGAAAGTAGTTTAATCCTCTCCAGAGTCCCCTGGATAAAATGTTACTGCACTTCACAACAGACGATCAATAGTAGAGGCGTTGCAATTCTGATTAAGCAGGGGGCCTCCTGTTCTATTAAATCTGTGCAGACTGCCCAGACAGGGAGGTGGATAGTAGCACAGTTGGACTTCGGAGGCTCAGAGTTAGTTTGTGCTTCGTTCTATGGACCTAATGTCGATGACCGGACTTATATCTGCAAGTTACATTCTAAATTAATCACGGCAACCCCCCCTGTTTATAGGTGGTGATTTTAATGTCCTCCTGGATCCACTAAAAGACAGGTCTAATCAGAGTCACTACGTAAGGGCTCCTCGAGTCCGTCGAGCAATGAAAAACCTGTTGCACGACTTGGACCTGGTAGACGTCTGGAGGGCAAAGAAGGGAGATCTTCAAGGGTTTACATTTCACAGTAAAAAATATTGTCACTCATCTAGGATCGATTACATCCTAACTGATAGGTCTACTTTGGTTGGCCTGACAGGGATTTCAGTTCTACCAAGTCACCTTTCGGACCATGCTCCAGTTTTTTTTTCTTACCGTAGTAAAACCTATATGTTACAGTCTAGATGGACGCTTAACAGAGCCATGCTGCTGGACCCTGAGATTATTCAGGCCATTAAGTTATCCTCCCTAGAATTTTTTTCATTAAACATGGGCTCTATGACCATGGACTTTGTTTGGGATGCCTTTAAGGCTAATTTGAGGGGCAGGGTCCATGGCCTCATATGCTCGAAGAATAGGGCTGAGGCTCGGGTGCTACATATCATCGAGGAGAGAATACTGCAGTTAGAAAATGAGAGGAATCGACTAAGCTACAGGAGCCCAGGAAAGCTGGCACAAGTTCAGGGTGACCTGGAAGGTGCTAGGTAGGAGTATAGGGGTAAACTAGACCAGAAGTGCAGGGCACAATGGCTTACTAAGAGTATGCAAAACTTTGAGTATGGGGAGAAGGCCGGTGCTTTACTGGCCTGGAAAGCAAGAGCTGACCGCTCCAAAAACAACATCAATGAACTGATAATAAACAACAATGGGGATAAGTCGAGTAATGTTGAGGACATGCAAGCCTGCCTGCTTTCCCTTTTTTCAGACCTTTATAAAGAGGACTTGGCCCCTTCCCTTGGTCAAATACAAATTTGGCTGAGGAGTAAATCTTGGCCAACCCTCACGGATGATAGCCGTGATATCTTAGATGCCCCTATCACCCCTGAAGAGATTAAAGACCAAATAAAGAAATGTAAAAACAAAAAAGCAGCGGGAATGGATGCACTCCCGAACGAAGTCTATAAACTCCTAGCAGAGGAATTGACACTGGTACTGGGTACCATGTTTAATTCAGTATACTGCCCAACAGGTCAAGTTCCCAGGTCCTGGAAGGAGGCTACCATTGTATTAATTTTAAAACCAGGAAAGGACCCACTAAAACCTGACTCCTATCGTCCAATCTCCCTCCTGAATGCCGATTATAAGATCTTTATCGGTATTTTGGCGGGGAGACTGGCCAAACTGGTCCCCAACCTGGTTCACATTGATCAGAAGGGCTTTGTTATTGAGAGGTACATCCAGGAGCAGACACAACTGCTAATAGGTAATATCGACTTGGCCGTGGAAAGATCTGATCCTTTGGCCATAGTTGCCTTGGATGCGGCCAAGGCCTTCGACAGGGTCTGCTGGGTGTACCTCTGGGAAATACTAGAGGAAATGGGCTTTGGCCCTATTTTTATTTAAACTTTGAGGAAATGTTATCAAGGAGCCTCTGCTAGGATCCTCCTGAATGGTATGCTGACCTCTAGCTTCAACATCCAGAGGGGAACTCGACAGGGTTGCCCTATTTCCCCCCTCCTGTTTAACATCTACATAGAGCCATTAGCGCAAGCTATCTGACTAGATGATTTAATCCATCCTTTTAAGTCTCAACTCTATCGATGTAAGCTAGCCCTGTACGCTGATGACTTAATAGTATACACCAGTAACCCGGAGGCGGTCATCCCACGGGTTGAAGCCCTTCTGGAAGAATTTGGCTCCAGCTCAGGCTACTTAGCCAATACTTTAAAAACTGAGGTGATGTGCTGGAACATCGACCAATGGGAGGGCACAACCAGCAAAGAGTTAAGATATTTGGGTATATACATCGTTAAAGATCTGGATAAAATCCCCCTGATCAATTTGAATAAAATCATCAAGGAAATAGACCGCCTCTTTGCTAGATGGAGGAATCTTCCCTTGACAATCTATGGGAAGGTAAACCTGGTGAAGATGGTTATCCTCCCCAAGCTGACTTATCTGTTCAATGCAGTCCCCTTGGTGTTCCCCAGTAAGAGCATCCGTAAGGTTCAGAGTAAGATCGGGAGCTTCATTTGGGGAGACAAGGGAGTAAGGTTGTCTTGGAAGAAGTTGAGGCGTAGACTTATCAAAGGGGGTTTGGCTCTTCCAGATATTGGCTGGTATTTGGTCGCATTCCAATTCAAAGGCGTCCGGATGTTACTCTCAAAACCAGAGGAGTCAGCGTGGGGAAGGCTGTTGGGTGAAATGGCTATGACGGAGGGTGGAGGAGGCGGAGAAGGCTTTTTATACAAGTTTGGGGCTCCGAGGTATTTTAAACGAGTACGCCTGAAGGTCCTTAGGGCTGCCCTGGAAACTTGGTACAAAGTGAGATGTAGATGGGGAATCGGATACTATTCAGATTTTGCACCTATTTGGGATTCCCCCGGTACACCTCTATGTCTTAGGGATAGCTTCGCTGTACCAATTAAGAGAGCAGGCATCACCATCTGGTCTGACTTGTTAGATGCAGAAGGGATCCATCCTTGGGAGTCATTAAGGGCCAAGATCGGTACAGGGTTGTCCAGGTTTAAGTACCTACAACTTGTTTCCTGGTTTGAAGCAGAAAAGGGGGATGTAAGAGGAGACTGGGAAACGGAGCACTCCCTTCAATCAGTGCATCCAAAAAAGAAATAGATTTCTATTTGGTATAACAAGTTTTTAGAAGCAGAAGACCTGGAATTTCCACCACAGTCCTCGGCCTGGAATCAATCCCCCCTTGAGCCCAATATAGATGCCCTGTTTGAGTCCTCCCTGAAATTACTATACAAACTTATTAAACCAGCGAGCCTAAAGAAGAACCACTTTTTTGTTATCAACAGACTCTATTACACACCGGCCAGGATAGCCAAGTTCGCCCCACTACCTATCCCAAAATGCCCTAGGTGTATGACTCCCAAGGCCAACAACATCCACATCTTCTTTGAGTGTCCCGAATTAAGAACTTTTTGGAAGGGGGTGGGAGACATCCTCTGTGGCATTTTCAAAGTAAACATCGAGGTCAACCTGTCATTAGTGTTTTTTGGTGATGATGGTTTGTTTAGTCTGAATGCATCACAGATTCGTAGTGGGCTGTTGCTATACTTGGTGTTACTCGCCCGGAGAGAGATCTGCAAGAAGTGGAAAGACCCTCTGCCCACAAAGAGTGAGGACTGGCTCAAAGCCACATTTGCTATGGCTCGTTTAGATCTAGATGGAGCTGGGGAAAGTTCGATAAACATATGGCAGCCCCTTATGAGCTGGGGCCGAGAACTGAGATTAATACAACCGGTCCTATGATTACACCAAGCTCCTACCAAATGGGGCCGGTCTGGTTGACCTAAGCAAGTGTGGTAAGCCGTAGGGTGCACAGTTGGAAAACAACGGCTTTGTAAGATCTGCAGAAGCTTATTGGTGAGATGAGGCCCAAAAAAGGTCTTGGCACTTATCTGCTGGGAAGGGATGCATGGGAAACAGGGGTTTTCGGTAGGGGAGTGTATTAATACTCTGGTATTAAAATACATGAGTATTAATTATTATTTAATTTGATCATTTATTTAATTGTAAAAGTAATAAACATTATTTAAATAATTAAAAGGGATTGGCACCCATAGAAATAGAGTTTATTGGTGGGGGAGTGATTTAATATCCAGGTGTAGATAAAAACACAATGTAAAAAATTAATATTTATTTAAAAATTACTTTAAGGGAATTAACAATCCTAAAAAGTATATTAATTTAGTTTTTTTAAAAATGCATATATGTGCAACATAAGTTTGAAAATATAGACATAGAAAATGTTTACAAAGTTAAAATTACTAATAAATAATATAATATCTTACAAACCAAAAATGGACACCTTAAAAGTATTGTAGCAAACTTTATTACATTTGAAAAAATTAAAAGACAGTTTTGAAAAATTACAAAAAAATGTTTAAAAAAACTTTATTAAAGGTAATATTTTTTTAAATAAACATGGATTTTTAACTGTATTGTAACATATACTTTTTAATTTTTTTGTAGGTTTTCCCACGGTTTTCCATTAGAATGAATGAGAGAAATTGTCCTTTTTTATTTTTTACAAAAAGAGATGACGTTGCCGCTTGTACGTATGTTTCGTCATTGGGAGGAACGTCGCGGTCAGGATCGGAAGCAAGGAAGAGCTGCGTACAGGTAAGGCAAATTAATTTTTTTTTAAATAGATTAAGGGTGGCATACTTTATTGTAAGGCGAGAGGAGGGAGGTAGTAAGAACTAGCGTTGTTGTTTTTTGATAGTTTTGTATGTTTTAACAAAAAAATTTATTCCTATGCAGGTAGCAGTTGTAGGCCCAAGTCGGGTTGTTAGCTTTCGTAACACTTTTGGTTTTAGAGAATAATTTTAAAAGAATGATTACCTTTTCTTTTAAACCAAAGTGTCATGAAAGCAATAATTTTAAATATTTTTGATGCAACGGATTTTGAAATTAAGGTATTGTGTCGTCGTGGATTTTTGGGAAGAAGGAAGGAACATAGACACAGATGGCATGGATCGCATAATTACTTTTTGGGACAATTTTTAATTTTTGATACATGGTTTTTGAAATTAGGCTGGATTTCGGTCGAGAGAGGATTGCAGCGATGGATTTCTATTTGCGATTTTTGCCAAAAATCTTTTATCATTCAGGTTTTTTTCCTGGATTTTGGTTGAGAGTGCATTGCAGCAATGGATTTCTTGTTGCGAATTTTGCCAAACATCTTTTATTTTTGGGGATTTTTTTTTTGGGATGCATTTTTTGTAGGTGAGCACAGTACAGTTTTCAGGTCCTTTTTTGCTGTAAAAATTGGCTTTACTAAACTGTTTCCATTTTGGTTAGTTTGACTCAGGATTTGGTTTGGATCACGGATTATGGATTATTTACTATTGATTAATGGACTGCACCAGACTCTTGGTGAAATGTGGGACTGTTCACAAGCCCAAGAGTTGAAAAAAGAAGACAACTGAAGGAAAGAAACCCGACTTAAAATTTATATTTAATTTTTTTTTAGAAAAATGGCAATTGAATTAGGGAAATTAATTTTCAAAACAGGCAAGAAAGGTGGTTTAGGGGTTAGTGTAGATTGGAAATGTAGAATTTGTGCAATATTGTCTAGGTAGTCTGAAGCCACCATCAACGAAAATTGTTGAATTGCACCCAATAGTCGCTCAGACATTTCTCTTGTTCTTTTTGAAATTCGTGGGTTCAGCCTACCAGTCAATGATTGCGCAATTCTCATTTCTTGGAAACTTTGCTCCTTCTTCAAAATTTCCCAAAAAGGATAGAAATTAGGATGTGGTTTACCTATTGATTTGTTGAAGGAGTTGTGCCATCCCTCTATGGCATTATTTGTTTTTGCTCCTCCCTCTATGCAGGTCGTGTAGCAGTTCCACCACTTCACATGGAAACGTGGCTTCCTCCTGCGACCTGACCTGCTTAGATAGCCAATCCATGGGGGCATATTATCAAGAACGGCGTTAAAAATTATCGCCGGTTTAGCGGCAGAAAACTGCTATAATGGGCTTGATAATATGCCCTTGAGAATTCCAATAGAAGTCCATGTTCTGGTGTGAACATGGGCTTCTATTAGAATTCTCCAGGGCATATTATCAAGCCCATTATCGTCACTTTAGCGGCAGTTTTCTGCCGCTAAACCGGCGTATAATTTTAACGCCGTTCTTGATAATATGCCCCAAAGTGTCTTCAAAGTAATTTAGAAGGGGTGCCAATTTGTCCTTGTTTGCAGAAAAATAGTCAGATTCAGTAATAGATGTGCAGTATTCATCTACACTGTCAGGAGGAACAAAACAAAGTGCTGTTAGTTTCTTCAATTCAAATTGCAGTTTACTGTCCGATATGTAATCCTCAATTAAGGATGTTTTTTGAATTTTTCTCCAATAAGTCTGTGAAAAGTAAAAATAACATCCTTGAATTTGAGTATCCATGTACATTTTGTAATTATGTTAATCATAGGTAATTCAAAGTTAATTAACACTTATATAGGACTTTTGTTCATGGTTTTAGCTTTTATCACTGACAAAAATTCAGTGTATGTTGAGGTTTGTTTATCAGGGAGTAAACTGTACACTAATGGCACCACTGTATGATTAATGTAGGCGTAAATGGTGTATATTTGGGTGAAGGGGTGGGTTGTTGATTTAAACGTCCCATCCATCATCTAAATATCACTAGTCTCTAACTTAACAAGATTATGGGGTGTGCTAAAGATTAGATTTATTTTAAGGGTTTTTGTTGTCATGCAAAAGAAAGGTTTCATTAGTAACAGTTACGGTAAGCTCTGGAGGAATGTTAATATCATAGAAGGTTTGGGGAGTTACACGTAGGGGGTTACTTGCCTGTTTTTTACGCTGTATAATTCTGCGTAGGTTGGGGATTGTGGGCATACAACTTGCTACATGGATAGGAATGTTTTGTGACACCTCCCTCAAAACCGAGCGACAGGGTTCATTTGAGGTGGATGACAGGTCTTTCATTTCATTTATATTTTCTCTTACCTCTTTCTCCATTGCAGAGGCAGAGTGGCTATGCTCGGTGGTCCTTTCAACAGTGTCACCAAGAGTGACCGCTCTGCCTGTGCAATGGGATGAGTAATAATGCACATACCTCCAATGACAGCTGGGCTCAGTTAATCTCTCCTTACAATAAACGTGGCCACTGTAATTTAACAGTCTATTTCCCCTGCTTGATTTCAAATATTTGGCTTGGTTTCTTGCTGCCATTCTCTGTAGAAAGAAGAAAAAGAGAAAACATTGTTTCAGTGATTTTTCGTATGATTGCTTTAAAAAGTATTTTGCCTGCAAGTGTAAAATTAGTGTACATTAATTATTTTACAGCTTTTTTTTTAACAAAATTGAACCAAGATTTAATTGCATTGGCTTGGCAATGTTGGCTTGGAATTGTTTGCTGCCTTGATACCTTTGATGAAAAAGGTTTTTTTGGAGAGACTTGACAGAATGAAACAGGTTACCTTTATAAGGATTTTCTGTTGTGTGGCTGGAAAGTCCTGGAGTTGATGCTGGGTTTCTTTGAATTTTTCTTTAAAATGTTCTTTCTGTGGTGTTTTGTGGTTTAGCTTCTTTGGTTCTGAAAAAAGTGCAGAAATGTTCTTTGTTTTTTGCTTTGAAAAATCTACTTTTGAAAATATCCTGCAAAGAAAAAGTTTATTCATTATTTAATAGAAAAAAGTCATTTTCTTTTTGTTTTTGAGGCTCTAATTTTTAATGCAATGTTACTTTTTCCATAGAAATGTTTCTTAACTTGAAACCTGCTGAAAAAAAGTTATTACTTATGGTTTTTGATCATTTTTACCTTGTATAATTTGGCTTTCTTCTGAGTTGATGGGCTTGATTTGTTTTTTGTGGTTATGGATGTGTTCCTCCACACTGGTGGGGTAATATGATTTTATCTGTAGAGAATTGTAAAAAAAAATCATTGTTTTATTGCATGGTTGAAAAAGAACAGAAATGAAGATGTGAAATGTACTGTTTAAATATTCATTTTTAATTTAAATTCATTAAAGTTGCACCCAACACCATCCAGCACTTTCTCTGAGGCAAGCACCTGTTGGAGAAGGAATAGTACATTTGTCGCCACCACCATCCAACACTTTCCCTGAGGCAAACACTTGTCGGTGTAGTAATAGTAAATTTGCCCCCACCACCATCCAACACTTTCCCTGAGGTAAACACTTGTTTGTGTAGTAATAGTAAATTTGCACCCAGCACCATCCAGCACTTTCCCCTAATGCTAGCACCTGTTGGAGTAGGAATAGTAAATTTGCCCCCACCACCATCCAGCACTTTCCCTGAGGCGAGCACCGGTTGGGGTAGGAATAGTAAATTTGCCCCACCACCATCCAGCACTTTCCATGAGGCTAGCACCTGTCAGAGTAGCAATAGTAAAATTGCACCCACCACTATCCAGCACTTTCCCTGAGGCAAAGACCTGTTGGAGTAGGAATTGTAAATTTGCCCCCACCACCATCCAACACTGTCCCTGAGGCAAACACTTGTCAGTGTAGTAATATTACATTTGCCCTCACCACCATCTAGCACTTTCCATGAAGCTAGCACCTGTCGGAGTAGGAATAGTAAAATTGTACCCACCACTATCCAGCACTTTCCCTGAGGCAAATACCTGTTGGAGTAGAAATAGTAAATTTGCCCCCACCACCATCCAACACTTTTTCTGAGGCAAACACTTGTCGGTGCAGTAATAGTAAATGTGCCCCTCCACCATCCAGTACTTTCCATGAGGCTAGCACCTGTTGGAGTAGGAATAGTAAAATTACACCCACCACCATCCAGCACTTTCCCCAAGGCTAGCATCTGTCAGAGTATGAATGCTAAATTTGCCCCCACCACCATCCAGCACTTTTCCTGAGGCAAACACCTGTCGGAGTAGGAATAGTAAATGTGCCCCCACCACCATCCAACACTTTCCCTCATGTAAACACTTGTTGGTGCAGGAATAGTAAATTTGCCCCCACCACCATCCAGCACTTTCCCTGAGCATCTTCTCTGAGGCAAACACACGGAGGTGTTAGAATAGTAATTTTATACCATATCACGGACCAGTGTCTGCTAATATATTTGTGAAATTAATAACGTTTTTTTTTTGTTCAGGTCATATTTTACAGTTTACTTACAGTTATTTTTGTAACGGTTTGTTTGTCCAAGGTTAGTAATTGGTGTTGCTGTATGTCCAGTATCTGTTAATATTTAAAGGAACATTTTAACAAATGATTTTTTTTGCTTTTGGGCTTTTTACTTTAAATACGTTTTCTTCATTTATTCACTTACTTTTCAAATGAAAGATAATTTTAGGAATGTCTGCAGTAGACTAGGGGTTGTTTTCAAATGCTGTAAATGCTGTAAATAATTTTGAAATATATTATAAGTACTTGTGAATTAGGTGTAATCATTTGGCAGGTGTTTACTTATAAACATACACTTACTTCAACTGGAAAGTCTGAACAATTATCCTGCTACTCCTGCTGCGTGTGGTCACCACGGAAGTCAGTGTACCACTGAGCACAAAATGGTGGACGGTTTCTTTTATATGTTTTTTGGTGGTAAAGGACAATTTAAATGAAAATATGCTTTGGAAATGATTTTTTTGCATGATTCACAACCTGACAGAAGGTATATTTATTTTTTCTTGTATAAAAATGTTCGTTTATACGTTACTTCTTGGAATGTCAGCCATTTTAAGTAGATGGTTGGTCAGGGGCTGTAATAAAAATAGTTGAAGGACTGCCGCTTTATGTGTTTCAAGTTGATTGTATGTATAATCTCTTTTAGTGTCTGACAGTAGTGTGTATTTTATATAAAATGTTGTAAATATATGTGTTAATTTCACCATTTTTTAAACATATTTTTTGATGTTATTATTAATACCCAGATATTTCAATGGTTAGGTAGTATAAAATACCAGAGTATTAAAATTGATACCTGGGTATTAATACTCTCCCCCACCCAAACCCCTATTTCCCTTGCATCCCGTCCCAGGGGATGTAACCTAAAATTTAGACTTTATTAAATTTTGGTTATAAACAGTGAAAAAATATTATGCATTGTAATGGTATGCGTTGTAATGGTAGTTTTAACATATCTCAATGAACATGCGTTGTAATGGTTTGCGTTGTAAAAACATGCGTTGTAATGGTTTTGGTGATGTAAAAAATGCGATGTAAAAGTATGCGTTGTAATGGTTTGCGTTGTAACGTCATATATTCCCTGGACAGTATCACCTTAACCACTTTCATGTATGTTGATGAGTAAGTCTGAGCCCACTTGCATGCTTCAATCTCGAAGCCCAAAATTCCAATATCTGGACCATTGTGTTCTATTTGAAATCTGCACATCATGAGTGTGACTCATTGTTCTGTATAATATAGTTTTATATTGACTACATTCCCATATTGTGCACCTACAGAGATGGCACCTGACTCAGTTTTCCTTGCTCAAGTAGGGGATGGCTTTGTAGTGACGGTATGTTGTGCATATCTCCATCTCAGCATCTGGAGATGGTCTGGACAGGCACATATGATTGTGTTACAATGTATGCCTATTTCACACATCTTGTGCATGTACAGCTTGAGTTAAGAGTTGTTTTTCCATACCACCGTAGTTAACATGTCAGCTGAAGATGCCAAGACTTATGAGATGAGATGGGAATGTTACCGACACATCTGGCATGTCTCTAAGTCCTTCAGGAAGATGGCCAGGCTGTACTAGCAAACAAAATTAATTAGGGTCCTGGAATATCCATGCTAAGAAGGAGACAGCAGCCATTACAGCTGCCAGAAAAGCAAACACAGGTGTGCTGAGCTAGCAGCTGCCACCCCAACCACAGGCAGCAGCGGCTACCCCGGTTACACCTGCAGCCACACAGCTCCCAACCACATGAAGACACAGGGACTCAGTCTTCAACTACTACATTGTGAGGGAGTTGAGGAAACTTACTAAGAGGATGGATGGCTTCCGGTAGGAGCAGGTCAGCATGCAGGAACATGTCCTCAGTTTGGAGGAGGCCCACTGAAAGGTTGCCCAACTACTGTGAACTCTTGCTTTGCATGTTACCCTTCCCTTTTTAGGGTCGAGCCTGCGAATGCATGCGCTTGCGAGACGCTGCTGTAGTCAGTAAAGGACTTGGAGCCCGCCTGTGACCTACTATTTGTTGTCTTCAGGTCACTCTTCTTTACTGGCTCTGTAAGTGGCCAGTGCAGCTGAAACGTCACTTCCGATGCTGGCTGTGCAGCAGGGACTAAGCACAGATTAATTCAAGTTTAATCCGTGCCCGACCGCTGCTCCCCACCTAATTGAGGTACTATTTGATGCACCCACGCACTCCCCCCTCCCTGCAGCACCGTACATAGCGCTTGCATGCTGTGAGAAGTTGGCCTGGTATATGCTGTTCACTAATTAAAGTGGACACCTTGCACCAGAACAATTCGACTCTTATGGTAGATAGGTTTAAGACAACCTTTATAGAAAGCTATCCTAGTGGTAGCTGTGGAGAGCAGCCTTCAGGCTAAGTCTTGAAGGAATGTAAAGCAGCTTGTTTTACCACACAATCTCTTGAATCACCAAATGAAAAGACACCACACAGGTATATATATCAAATATATATGTATTTATTAATAAACACTCTCTACTAATCTCTTTATGAGATTAGAAGTCAGGAACATATGTACAAGTCAAATGTTATCAAAATAAGTTTAGCACAATCGAATATCACAATCTTAGTTTGACTAGACCTAGGTCTAGGGCATCTAGAATCGAGGGACCCCCAAGAACCACCCCAGGTAGTTGTAGGAGACCCACAGGGGACGGACGCGGTGTCCTGGCACCGGTGCGAGTCCTGTACGAGTCTATGCGCACAGACGCGATTGAGATTTCAATGTTAAAGGTCCCTTGCGTGTTCGAGGCGAACACACCGATCGGTCCTTGTACGAGTCGAAGGACGCGGATACAGATAGAGTTGCAAGGGAGATGGACGCGCTGTGTCTAACACAGACGCAAACCTTGTGTGAGTCAGTGCAATGGAGGTCTCGATGTTACAGGCCCCTTGTGTGTTCGAGGCGAACACCGATCGGACTCAGTACGAGTCGAAGGACACAGTTCTAGATAGTGTTACAAAGGAGATGGACGCGGTGTGTCTAACACAGAAGCGAACCCTGTACGAGTCAGAGCAATTGTCGCACTTAGAAAATAAGAGTTTTAGGGCACTTCTAGGGAAGCTACAAGCAAGTCACTTACAGGGTAAGTAGTTCTAGGGCCCACACCCACAGGAGCACCATAGTGCTGAAGTTACCTCACCCAGGGGAGCCGGGTGCATAGGTGTTCTTTGGTGTCGGGTCGCGGCGTCGTTTTCAATGGGAGCCAGTGAAGACTTGCTGCTTGCGGCGACAGGAGAAGTGTCCGGAGGAATCCAAGCCTGGATTCAGAAGATGGAAGACCTGAAAGCAGAGGGGACAGTGTTAAAAGTCACTTGGCAGTGACTCGGGGCAAGGAAGATGGATGCCCACCGTCGTCGCAAGATTCAGGTTGTTTGCGGGTGCCTTGACTCTTCAGCCACGAGGTCCAGGAGGCGTCGACGATGACCAGGAGCTGGATTCGGCGTGACCCACGATGTCTGCAGCTCACTGCAGTGTTGGCAACTCGATTGGAGCCAACAAGCCTTGGTAACAGCAAGTCTTGGGGAAAGTGTGAAGAGGCAATGGCGCAGACCAGCAAGGTCTGTGGGACTCACCCAGCGAGGGTAAGTCAGGGCCGGCCTGGAGCAACTAGGGGAGCCCTTTGGTGTCTTTAGAAAGTCTTCTGGGGACCCACAAGCCGGCTGGCAAGGGATCGCAAAGACACCTCAGGAGGATTTGCTCAACAGGGGCCCACGGTCACTCGGGATGTGGTAGGCCTCTGATCTTCGGAAAGATTCCTGCTGGAGGCTAGGAACACACGTGGTCCAAAGCACAAGTTCGTGGAATGTTGTGAAGGGGTTGCACTTGACAATAGTGCACGGTACCCAGGGGTCGCGGTTCCTCGTCACTCTTGGGGTCCACTGGCCTCAGCTTCGACGGGGACTCACAATGGCCTTTGAGAAGTCAGGAAATCTACTTCTTGGGCTGCAGGGACTTCGGACTCCGGTGGGAGCAGCTTAGTTTGCGACCGTCGTTTGTAGTTTTTGGTGCCTGCCAAGCAGGGGAGTCACTCCTTGACTCCAAGGGAGATTCTTCAGTCTTCCAAAGGTAGTGGAACGTCGAAGGTCCGGGATTCTTCTTCAGAGCGTCATCCAGGGAAATCTAGTTTGCAATGCACAGGTTCCCCCTCTTATACTAAAAGAAAGGGAGGGACTAGCTCTAGGACCCCACCTATGGGAGGGTCAGGGGAGTGGGTGGTTACACCTACTTCCCTTTGTCCAGTTTCGTGCCAGAGCAGGGGCAGGTAGCCCCTGAGCCGGTTTGAACTGGGGTATGCACAGAGGAGCCTTCTGCTCCCCCAGTGCAGGACTTCAAAGCACTCAAAGAGTGCACCCACCCAGCCCCAATACACTAAACCCTGTCTGGAAGGTGGTCACACCCCCTTGGGACAGGATATCTATTGTTGGGCTTCCTCCTCTGCGAGTGTTGGTCATCAGCAGGAGGGCAGCCCAGTGTCTGTGACTGGTGGCATCCATTTTGTGATGCCAGGGCTCTGCAGGATTCTACCGCGTTTCCACAGTAGGTACATGTCTATCCATCTAGAAGGGTGGAATGCTACTCCCGCCGCCAGGACTGGCGGGGTGGGGTAGTATTTCAAGATGTTTGACACCAAATACGACATGTTTCGATGCAGCCATTCCAAAGTTAGCATTCTACCGCGAGGATATAATGCACTTAAAAGTATATGGTTTAACCGCATCCACAAAAAGCCCCAGAGAATGGACTCTGAGAGCTGCAGAGGGGCCCTGCTCAGGCAGAGGCACCCCCTCACATGGAAACTAAGCACCCTGCCCTCAGGATTGATAGGGCCTGCTTTAGGGGTGACTGATAATTCTCAATGTGTGTGCAGGAGAGATATAGGGGACCTATATCTCAGTGAGGGGTGCTAGCACTTCCTCACCCAGGCTGCAGTAGCAGGCCTGTGGTGTCAGATTTAGTCTGCTTCCCAGGGGTGGCATAATACATGCTTCAGCCCCTGGTAGGCCTGTGAAGTACCTATGCCCTTGGTACCTAAGGTACCATATACTAGGGACTCATAAGGTACCACAGTATCCAATCACTAGTGCACCTAGAGTTCACTCTAAATCGTTTAGAGAGAACAGAGAGGCTGGGGCCCTGATTAGCAGGGTCCCAGCCAGACTATAGCCAGAAACCAGTGTAAACATCAGAAAAAAAGTGGGGGCAACATAAGAGGCAGATCCTACTCTCCTACACATGCATTTAAGATTGCATGGTGCTAGAGTCCGATCTTGTTTGAAATGTGTCTTGAGCAGACCGCGATTCTCTCTTCCAAATCTGACTATAAAAAAAGGAATGGGAGGTAGGTATACCGCATGAGGGAAACGTAGTTAAATTACATGTTTATGTGATGTTAAGTTTAATGAAGTTCTGTAAAAACTTAATAAAAACATGTATTAGAAAAATGGTGAAAACACACTCCACCCTCTTTGTACATAAAAGCGTAAGACGTCGGCAGTAGAATATCAAACTGGAGGCACTATATTTACATCATTGTAGCGTATGGTTTAAACCTCAGTGTAATAAAAATCAAAACCTGATTGCAGTTTTTATGTGGAGCAGACTTTACCCAGAGACATTAGCGCGCTGTACAAGAGAGCTGGTAGTAAGTTCTGGATAACAAACATCATTTAAACAACCTATTCGCACCTGGAAAGCAATTAACAAACAAACTTCTGGTCTCTGGTATCTTTTCGGATTCCGGTGTTTATTTTTTTTTATTTAGTGCAAATTTTCTGTTTGTCTAATTTCTCTTGTTTTGCAAGACTTTATTAGGTGTTTCAATCATGCAGATTTTTTTGTTGTTGAGTTTTATATAGTGCAAACTCGACCCGGAGGTAACAGCGCTTTACATGAGCACCAGTTGCATTACAGACGGACATATTCATTTTGTTAGGCATGGGGAGATTAAGTGATTTGCCCAGAATCACAGGATGTTGAGCATCCTGCCGAGACTCAAACCTGGTTCACCAGGTTCGAGGTCGACCGCTCTAGCCGTTATGCCACATCCTCTCCCATTGCAAATGTAAATGCTCTTCCAGTTTTTTGCTATCTATCCCGGTGATCCTGTTCTACATTGGGCAAAGCAGAAAAAAGTTTTCAATCATTATGCTATGGTATGTGGCACTTAACTAAATGCAGAGCGAACCCTACTTATGCACTATTTCGAATGTGAGGGCCATGAAGTATTCATGCATTTGCCTGACTTTTCTGATGAAGAATACGTGGGTTTAAATTAATTTGAAATTTGTATAAAGAAGTTTGATATTCATCATTTACTAAAGGTCAGTACTGTGTTCTGAAACGCTATCATTTTGGGAAACGCAAGCAGAGAATTGATGAATCTGTTGAAGAGTATATAACTTCTTTATGCAAATTAGCTTCCACTTGTAATTTTGGTTCTTCTTATGAGGAACGTGTTTGGGATCAGTTCATGTTAGGTTGTATCATAGAAAAGGCCAAATAATCTTTGTGGCAGAAAGGTTAATCCTTTATTAAAGGATGCATTAACGATTGCCAAAACATATACACGTTCCATGGTATGTGTTAAAACTATTAAAAAGGAGAACGTTCTTTAGGTACTAGGTGATGGTGACAAAATTAGAGTTGTAAATGCAAGACATTGTAAAAAAGATGAACCCCAGGAATCTAAGAAAGGTCACAGCAAATGTTTTAGGTGTAATAATTTTGATCATATGGCTAGCTTTAAAGATTGCCAAGGCTGGAAAGTTATTTATAAAAAATGCAGTAAGAAATATCATTTTACCAACTTTTGCAGGTCTAATGCATGCAAGCAAAAAGTAAGTGAGATTGATTATACTCCTCATCAGTTGCATACGCGGATGAACCTCAAATTGTGGTGTCAATCTCTAGTAATGTAACAGAAACTGCGCACTTCCAGTGTACGGCTGCCGTGGATTCTTTAATTGTTAATAATGTAAAATACGCTTGAACACACTCCAGCTAGAGAGACATTTTTTAGATGTGTAAGTTTCGTTTCTTGTGATAATCGGTGAAATCGTTTCCAAGTTTTGTTTGTTTTCCTTCACTCGTACTGGTTTCGACAGTCTGAGGTTGGCATTCTAACAAGCAGTACCATAGCTGCCTGCAGTATGTACTGTTTTTGCAGGAGATAACCTTTAAATGCAAGATTAAACAGTTTGAAGCCATACACTTCATGCATCCACAGCTTTTTCCGCTGGCAGGACGCGCTGGCTCACAAAAGCGCCAATACTCTGCTACAGGCTTTAGGGATACTAAGCGCAAGAGATAGAAACGAAACTGGAACCAATAACTGAGTCATCTGGTCTAGTCCATCTCTGTGGTGAGCGATGAGTACTGCACAGCCCCCGTTAATGTGCTGATCTCCGCTCCCACCTCTGATCTATGCTTGACTATTAAGGAAAGGGAAGATAGGAAGCACAACAAGCATCAACGGAACCTGTGAGCTTCTGGATACTGGGATGGACATTTTCAGACAAAGCAAGAGAGCTGCATGCTCCCCTTTGTGCATAACCAAGCATGCATACAAGCACCGATAAATACTAACAGCTGTCAAACCAGTGCACGCCAGCAACAACACACAAACGCCCATTTACACAAGCACCGCAGAACTGGCTGAGGTGATCACAGGTGTAATTGATCACTTGGCAGTTGAGCCAGTGCAGTGCACAGATAAATGCATGATTGGAAGAATGGAGATGCAATGCGATAGGTCGCGCGTTTGCTAGGGTTTCAGCTATTGCCATTGTAAATGCCAATGCCTTTTATTTATCTGTTTTAAAAAACAACACATATATATTTATGTCTTGGTTTTTAAAACATAAATAAAAGGCATTGTCATTTACAATGCCAATAGCTTAAAACTCTCGCAAATGCGAGACCTATTGCATTGCAAATGCTTGTTTAATTTTTTTGTTACCATTTATAGTTGCTAGATATGGTGTAAGTTAGTGATTAGAATAGGTTAATTGTAGTTAGCTTTTAGGTTCTAGATATTTTAATACGTATATATATTTAGTGAAATGTTTTTAGGCTTTTATGATTTTAGTGGGTGGGGTGTTAATGTGTAGTGTTTTTATACAAAATAAAAAAATATATAAAATAAGAAAAATAAGAAAAAGGTACAGCTGCTGTTTGCATTGTGCCAATCTATGGGGTATATGCACAAGAACTGCCGCTAACTAGCATTAGTGTTAGCGGCAGTTTTCTTAACGCAGCCTAGCACCAAAAACTATCACCCTGTTAGCGATGTATTTACAATACGTCGCTACATGGCGATAGTAACAGCTAGCCACAGTGAAAACTGCCGCTAACACTAGTGTCAAGGCGATAAATATTTTGACGTTAGTGGGAGAAAAGTGACGAAAGGCCCATTAGCGGCAAAAAAACTCACTTTAGTCAGACCAACGTGACTTTTTTTGCCTCTAGAGGCAAAAATAGCCTATAGGTCAACCTCTAATGAAAAATAGGAAATAAAACCAATGGAATGCAGAATGGAGCAGCCAGGGCCAAGTGCAGCACAGATCATCAATGCCCCCAAACCCCCCAACAGTCAGGATGACCAGGCAGAGTCCCAGGGGAAGAGGAAATGCAGATTCAGGGCTACAGTTATGAAACGAGGCGCATCGCTGGGAAAAACCAGTGATGCATCACTTTTCATAGCGCCATCCTTGCAACACCATGGCAGCCAAAACCTTGAAAGCAGGGACAGTCCCCGGGGCCTGGAGGCCTTGCTGGGCCTGCGTCTGTGACCCGGAGTGGGAGGCAGAGGTGCTGTGGAGTTGCTGGGCCGTGGCGGTAGACATTGAGGCATCGGTGATCGCCCTTCCCTGGTGGTAAAGTCTGGTAGGTTGCATGGAGACACGTTGCTGACCTGTGTGAGATGACTGCCTGGTGCACCTTGGAGCTGTGAATGGTAGAGGCGCTCCTGCGCATCGACGTAGGGAGGTCTGCATCGTATACCAGGCATCACCACTACACCGGGGTGCACGGAGGAGATTACCAATGGTGAGCCGCGCCTCTCTGCATAACAGGCCAGAGGATGTTGCACTGGCCGGACGCTGTGGAGGGTGAGGCCCCTGAGCTGCACCTAACTTGTGTGGTGGGAGCACTGCAACTTCATTCCTAAGGGGGCCCTGTTGCATCACCTGCATCGGGAGGTTCCCCAGCTGACTTGGCGGTGACTGCTGTACCCAGGCTTGTGAAATCCCACCTGGCTGAGGCTACTGTTGGCTGAGCCACAGATTCGGAGAGAGTGCAGCTCATTGAGCACCGGTGTCAATGTCAATGCAGGATAAGACGTGAATAGTGATGAAGATGATGTCAATCCAAATACCAATGTCACCCAAAAAGTGGATGCATAGAGCCAACGGGAGCATACCTAAGGCCAATGGTGAGTACCCTTATGTCCTCAGTCCAGATCAAAATGTACGTTGCCTTCAAATAGCGAAGAAATAACTCTTTGGGGCAATTGGTAAGCCTCCAGTGTAATTAGTAAAAGTACCTGTGGGTAAAGTAAAGAGGAAATATAACTACTACCGTCAGACCGTATAATGGTTCCATTGAAAAATAATGTCAGAATACTACTGTAGAATGGTATTCGAGAGTGATGCGTACCAGGTATCCCATGAATAAATGTTAAAAAGATGCAAGCTTTTAGTCTTGTTAAATTGGTAAATGACCAAAGCCCATCATCAAGTGATGGCTGTTGTACTTGGCGTAAAGTATACACATCTCAAAGGATGTGTCCCAAGATGCTGTGATGTCCAAACCCTCATTATGGTGGTGCTAAACAAAAGTTAGTAAGGTCGTATAAGAGAGTCCATACCAAAGTGTTGTACTCGGCGGAGAGTATACGCATCTTTAAAGATGTGTCCCAAGATGCTGTGATGTCCAAACCCTCATTATGGTGGTGCTAAACAAGAGTTAGTAAGGTCTCTTAAGAGAGTCCATACCAAAGTGATTAATGTGTGTTAAAGGCTCCCATGATAATAAAAGATGCGCAAGTAAAGACAACCAAGCACAAACGGGTGAGAGTGCTTTGTAAAAAACTGCTCCCGTTGGCTCTATGCATCCACTTTTTGGGTGACATTGGTATTTGGATTGACATCATCTTCATCACTTTTCACGTCTTATCCTGCTTCTGCATAGTTTGCTCTCTTCAATCTTTATCATTCTGGACCTTTTTAGACCACACTCTTGAATTTAGCTAGTCGCGTGTGGCAGCAAGTTCCATGACTGCATTTTTTATGCTTTCGTATCTAGGCCTCATTTGTGGAGTCTATGTCCATCAACTGGGACGATTTGCGACTTCACTCATTGCTGGTACCAACACACTGATACACGAATCTGGCTACCTTATATTGCCCTGAAGAAGCCCTTGTGAAGGGTGAAACGTGTTGGCTGTTTTCCATATGTACACAAAGGACTTTTGAAAAATAGAAAGACCTGCAATCAACATCTGAAGACTGAACTTTGCTTTGTGTATACTATAACCTGTTGATTCTGTGTGTTGCCTATCATCAGCCTTTTTTTCTAGAATTTATCTGTGGTCATGTGTCAGCTGACCATTTGAGGTGGGCAATACGAGCTTAGTTTACTTTCTGTGACTAGCCTAGGTGGTGCAGTTGTCTTTCACCCTACTGCCTTTTTGCCTTTGTTGATACTGTTTTTGTTGTAGCACTTTTCAAAAAAGTCTATGTAATAAAAAGGGGGATTTTGCATTTTGAGCCCCCCCTTTTTCTCAACCCTGCTTGACAGTTCATCCCAAAAAATTCCATGAAGATGCTAGCCAAAAAAGAGGCTCTTTTTACAAAGTTTAGTGAAGATTGCCAAACGGCGCCAAAGTTATTAGCAAATCAAAATATGATTCTGGCTCGAATGGGCAAACCCACTGAATTTAGCCAATTATGCTTTACAATAGACACAACCAACAATAAATGCCACAACTCACATTGACAGATTTCCAAGAGCAAAACATGACTGGTAGTGTAAGTTATGGTTCTGTAAGTTGTGTGATCCATAAACCACAACTGGTAAATTTTACTGAATTTGTGTGTCTGAGCCGAAACCATAACTCAGTTTTTAACAGTGTTTTTTCACTGAATTTCTTGAATTTTGTATGATATAATATATTTACAATCACCACTGTGCATGGGCTTCGCCGTGCGCAACAAGGGTTGGGAGCACAGTCTGCACTCCAATCTGCCGCTGGTGGCCAACCCAAGTATACATGGCCTTTAAAGTCCATAGTCTACAGTCTATTTGTGAAAGTCAACGGCTGCTGTCTTCATTTCAGATGAGCTGAGCCTTTGAAAACTAGGTTGTGGACTATTGCACACCAAATATTTTTTGTTACATTTTTTACTCTTTTAGGAGATTATTGAGGGTCTCCTCACAATACCCCTGTATAGGAATTTTTTCTTTTTTGTTGCGGCTACAGGAACCATTCCCAGTGCCTTGTAATGGCAGCTGCATAAATACTTTGGGGCTTATTTACAAGCCCCTTGCGCCACCGATACGCCACTTTTTTCCATGTTAAAAGTGACGCACCTGCGGTGCAAGGGGCTTGTAAATAAGCCCCTTTTTCTCTTGTGGTCGATCACTCATCTTGGGTCCACAGACTCTGGATTGTATCCATGAACCGAAGATGTCTATTGGAGCAGAAATCTCTCTTGACTAATGATAGGACTTTACTTTTTAATTTTATTTTCCAGGAGGTCCTTGGACCTAGTCTGTGAATCTCTTTGGACTAAAACGTCAAGATGTACAAAACTGTTAACCCTTCCAAACCTGAACAGTGTAATTTCTAATTTCATGCCAAGTTTGACATAATTCGGCTAAATAGATTTTGCTGTAGCTGCGAACAACATTTTTTACGGGAGCTAAAATGGCAAAACGCATAATTTGTATCCCCTCAACCCTAACTTTCTTTCTCTTTCACAGAACTTTACAAAAATAGCTGATTACGCTAAACAATTTCTATATTTTGTGCAGAACCTTCTAAAGCTATAAGAAAATCAAAAAATGCAATTTCATTGGAAAGTCCAGCTGAATAATACCAACACAGTGCACCTGTTTGTTTGCTAATTTATATAAATTATGATCATGAGTGCAACTTGGTAGATTTTCATGCATACAAACTACAATGTATCTTCTTGACCTTCATCTATTACAGTTTTTTTTCTGTTGTTTTGCTGGCGCTGCTTTCATCATCTAGATATCTATTTCACGGTCGAAGAATGTCCATGTTGACAACATTTATCTTGACATTTTGATCAGTGCTTTCTCTATTTCACCATCTTCTTTCTTCCTACATCTCTTTTAACAAACATCTACTTATTTCATTGCTCATATGGTTTGTTTGTGCTGGTCTCTTCCCACAGTGGTTGTGTTCATACCTTCTTCAGGGCAGCCAGTGAGTGGTATGTGTTGCTTGCTTTGCACCAGCAGCTTCTGCCCTCCACCTTCTGTAATGAGGCCTAGCTCGCATCATCCCCTTCTGTAGTCCGGTAGACCATGGTGGGATACTTTCTGGTGGTTTAAGGGACAACTCCTAGGAGAAGACACAGCACTCCAGAACTTGAGAAAAAGTGAGACACTTGAAGATTTGTCCCACGTGCCACCAATGGATTGAAATATGAATGTGTGCTTTCCTTTGAGCTGCTTGCACCACTGCTACATTGACTGTATTAAGATTTGGATTCCTTAAAACAAACAACACAAAGATAGAAAAAGTCTAAACACTCTTAATGGTAACTGTACTATTGCCACGCATAACTTCAGTTCATTTGTGTTTTCCACACCTAAACCGACACATTTCTCTAAAACTCTTTAAAACTTGATTTCGGGTAAAAACAGAAAAATACCGGGGCATATTAGCAAGGAATAGCGATATTTATCGCTAACCGCGCTTAGCGCGACTTTGGTTAACGCCGCCTATCGCTGGAAAATATCGCTGAGATAACACCCTATTAACAAGGTTTATCTCCATAGCGATAACATTTCCAGCGATAGCGGTAAAATGTGAGAATATCGCTGGAAAAGCAGCGATATTCTCGCATTATCGCTAAGGTGGATTCAGCATTAGAATCCACCTCCTATACCTTAAACAGGTAAGTCATCCTCACTAGCAGGAGATAAAATATAGCGATAAACGCGCTTAGCGCGAATTATTATATCGCTTCGCCTGCCTTGCTAATAGGGGTAGTGGGATTAGCGACTGTTTTCAGTCGCTTTAGTAGGGAACGCCTTCCTTGCATGTCATTAGCGATAATTATCGCTGACATGCAAGGCGATGGTTAACGCGGCCTCTAATGCCTGAAAGCTATCGCTAACGCCTGTTAGCGACAGCTTGCTAATAGGGCGATAAAATTATCGCCGCTTTAGCGGCGAAAAGTGCCGCTAAAGCGGCGATAAAGCCCTTGATAATATGCCCCACCGTTCTTTATAACTCCGTGGAAAAAACTGCATGTTGATTACCAGAAAAGGAAAAAAGACCAAGACAAGGTAGCTCTCTTAAAAAGGAATCAGTTGCATTAGTGTCATGTGTGAAGCACCCAATTGTGACAGCCGTGCAGACGTTTCAATGGGGAACTGAGGCATGCTGCCTCTTAAGTATGAAATGTTAATTTTGGATTTGCAGTTTCAAAACTGGAGGGGTACATTTTGCATGGAATTTGGTTTAATTTCCCCCTGAAAGCAGGCCTTTGAAGCGCCACTGCCCAGAGCCAACTGTCAACAAAAATCAGCTGTAATAGCACACAGCCTGTCACTGACTTATGTGCTGATGTGATAATCTTCTCAATTTAACCGGCTCAGGCTTCTTCATACAAAACAGCTGAAGTCCTGCTAGACGTTTATGAATTCCAGGAGGTGTTATTAGGATAATAATGGTGCCTTATTTAAGAAGTGTTCACCACAGTATCTCCAAGTGTCATTTTAAGAGACACTGAGTAGAAAGACATTCAAAACCTTTAGGATTTCTTTTTTATTATTTAAAGAGTGTCGAAACAATTCGTCCCTCTCAACAAAATGTCATTTATTTGCTTTAGACGTGGGGTTAAGGGGCAACATAAGCAGTTTTCTTTATGCTTTTTTTTTTCCATGTTGCATTTGACATCTGATTTATTTTTCACAAAGGTATATGAAAAAAGAAAACCTTGGAAATGTAAATGAAGGAAGAGGGGATGAAGAAGGAAGAGTGGCATGAGATGAGTGCCAGGGTAATCCAGTGGAATAATACACTGGCCTTTTTGCTTTTTCAGGGGGTGTGGCACTGGTCGTTGCATGTCAGGCCAAAGCAGGGAGTAGACAAGGGTGGGAGTCATCAAGCTGAGCAATTCAGCAGAAGACTGCATGTCACTCTGCTTAGGAACTGGAGCTAATGTGCACAAGATGACAAAGGCACCTAATCCATGGAAAGGAGACTTTATTCTCAGAAGCGAATCTGAGATGAGAGAACCGCTATCCAACATGTCTGCCTTGAACAGTATTGAAGTACAATTAGTTATATGTTCACAGGACATGTCAATATTTCTACCAATAGAAAATTATGACAGCATTGGGTGTTAAACTTTTTGACTTCAAACAGACTGATATATCTGGGATATTTCATAGTGTTTTATATGTGACGAACCCCCATGCTGTTGCAATATTGCCCTTAAAAAATGTAACTTAAATTTGTGGTAGACAAGATGTATCAGAAAAGGAAGAAAACATATAAAGGACAAGTCACAATGGAGAATTATAAAAATGCACAGGTCAAGATTGGGAATGTTGATTTCGGAGGAAAAGAAAAACAGCTGAATGTCTGTTAAAAATAAAAGCAATGAGCAAAGGAATTATTTTCCAGTGGAAAATAAACCAATGAACCCTTTGTAAAGGAGTAGGTGAGGACGTTCCTGTTTGTTTCAGAGTTTATATCATACATCACAATTACAGGCTCCAGTACCCAAATTATCACGTGGCTATGCAATTTGGTTATTGTAGTTGGTAACACATTCACAGTTGGTTCAGGGCAAACCTAAACATATTTCGCTCTGGAGCTCATTGTAGTGTTGATTGGCAAACACTGAATTTTCAAACCCCCCCCAAGTCTTAAGCACTAAACCAGGTAACAATCTGAGGCATGAGGTTATTGCCCCAGAGTATGGCCTCTAGAATGACCAGAATACAAAACCAATTCTGGTCATACGCCACTAAACCAGCATCAGTACCTGTCAGGAGTAATACTATTTCTGTGTGTAGAACAAAGAGGATCTGGAAAGTGTTTTGTTTTTGTGAGAATATATAAAATAAAAGCTAGCAGAAACTACATTGAGAAGAAGCAGTCTACCAAAACAGGATGTCAAAGGGTTACATGTCCCTCTTCTTTTCTTCTACTGCTGTGCATAGAGAAAAAAACTTCCCAGTGAATATGCACCAGTCAACATTTCAAAATGTATCTGTTATCCTTGTGACTGTTGCTGGGCTGCCAATTTTTTTTATTCACATCGGATTACAGTAGCATAAAGTCTTGTCGAACTGAATGTGGTAATTTCACTGAAGTAAAGTGGATAACTAGAACGATCTTAACACAAAGTCATATTGTTTCAGTGGTGGCTGCCACCTATCTAAAGTGGTAGGTCGGCTGCTGGTGGAGAGGGTAGGGGATTGGGTAGTGGGGAGGAATAAAATTGAAGTAAAAAGATTAGAAGGACTTAACTGCTGCTCCGCTCTGCTCCTACTGATGCCTGCCTCGCTGATCCTCTCTTCACCCAATCCAGACGCTGCTCTCATAGCATGAGAGCAGCGCCAGGATTGGTCTGAGCTGCCTCATTTGCCACTCAGATGGTGCATTAGAGTCTGTGCCTTTTCTCCAACCCGGCTTTATAACACTGCCGGGTTGGAGAAACGTGTGTTTGGCCAGCCTAGGCCAGCCGGCCAAAGACACATGTGCACTTATAAGTGCACACTACTCCTCCTTCCTGCTGCCATGCCCAGCCCTTCCCTATAAATATTGTATTGCGGGGCTCAGGCAGCATAAATAAAATGATAATAATGTTGTGTTATTATCATTTTATATATCATATCCTGGTGTGGGCAATGGGGCGATGCTCCTCCGCCATTACGGAGGAGCCGCCCCTGTTCTTATTTGTCGGAAGAGTCTCTGTGTTAGGACCAGAGGGGCAAGCAGCCTGAACACATTTGTGGTAGTTTGCATGAGGAGCAGATTTATTTGTTTTACAAATTTGCACCATGACCAAACTAAAAGAGAATCAAAGTTCATATGACTCACTTTTTAGCAAATTTTTTCACTCAAACCTACTTGTGACCAATCGTTCATTTACTGGCCAAAGAAGAGCGAATAGCATGCTAATGACTCCGAGTTGGGCGGTATGTGGAAGTGTTGTGAGTGGTTTGGAATGGACATGACCAAGGGTACAAACACCCATCTCCCAACTTGGCAATCTTTTGTGGAAAACTGTTGGGTAAATTGCTTAGCCCAATCAAATGGAAAATATTGCATCTCTTTGCCTGTATTCTACCTTGCTTCGTGTGGGTTGTAAAATTTCATATTGCAGAGTTATCCTTGTGGTCCTTACAGTAAATACCTGGAGGTCAGGTTTTCTCATGTCTTAAAAAACAGGAAAATATCACAGATCCAGAGAAAAAAGCCTTGATCTGGCAATGCAACAGAATATTAGATCCACCAGAAACTTGACAAACACTGCCACTCTTGGAATAGTGGAACTGTCTGGAATCTTGTCTGAGAATGTGTGTTAATCGAAGGATTGAGACTATCTTTCTAGATATCTCTTGATAATCTCTTAATATAGAGCCAGCGCTAAATTTGAGCCGGTGGTTGCAGATGGGTCCCCCCAGCACTAATTTTTAGGGGATGGCACTTATTTTTCGTCATAAGACTTTGACCCAGAGTAAGAGAGAGAAAAAAAAGGGGTGGGGGGGAGGTATACACATGAACGTCTTTTTAAGAGATGGTTTGCGTCACGTTTGCACCACGCAACGTGGTAGATGAGTGACGCAACCTTGAGTAAGATTTAAAAGCCACACAAGGCCACTTTGCATTGCCCTGAGTAGCTCCATAAACCTGGAGTAAGGCTTACTCTGCCCTGGGAAGGCCTTCCATGGCATTGCATGGAAGTTCCCATGCAACTCCCATGGTTTTTGACGCATTCCCAGATTTACCAGTACTGGTAGATTAGGGAATGCGCCAAAATGATATGACTTCCCAGGAGAAGTGCAACGAGGAGAAATATGCTTATTTCTGCTTGTTGAATCCTCTTTCTATGTGTGAATTCTGTAGCACACATAGAAAGAGGAATATGCCTCTCAGGATTGTTTTTGTGCAGGAAGGTGCCCCTTCCTCAGCCCCAGTTCATCTATTGAAGACTGAGCAGACTAAACATGAGCCTGATGCTTGAAGAAGGGTGCGATCAGAGCATTCTGCAAACATCAGTCATCATTGATAGTAAAAACTGCTTTTAAACACAGAAAACCAAACACAAAAAGTGAACTAAAGAACAAACTGCATTTCGTCTTTCACTGTTAAACAGCCTGGTACAAATTTTTTTGTGGTACAAAATGACGATTAAAGCACATATATTTTTACACCTGATTTTACCCACATTATTTCCAGTAAAGCACAGTTTTGTAGGCTCTAGTGGTAACTTTCTGCTCAAAAATTCTGGAGTGAGCCTATGCACCCATCTTTCACTAAGTGAAAAGTATAAAACTAGGCACAAAACGGTATGCACCTTTATTCACAACCTACGAGTCCCTTAACTTCCTGATTAATAATAGAATACAGAGGTTAAAGTCAAACGATTGCAGCTTCATCTCCTAAAACCAACAGAAACCGTTAACCCAGAAAGCAATCTACAAACCACTGAGCAAGGCTTTTTCATGGTATGTATTATCTATGGGAACACCTTTGTGACAGACAACCCAAAATGTAGGCAAACAGAGCTTTGTGGCAGATCTCTGGAAATCACAGAAGTGACCACAGAGCCCTGGTTCTAATCTCGCTCTCGCTCCACGGGTTCCCCCTTTAAATTCAGTTTGGTTTTAATATGTTTCGCTTCATATTCAAATTTAACCACTTCAATTCACAGAGTTATCTGGATAGCAAATTTGCTGCCTCTAGGGGATTAAATCCCCTGAACAGAAATTAAGACCACCAACAGGAAGTCCCAGGTTTAGAAACAACAAACTATGCAATAACTGGTTTCGGGGTTCTTCATCAAAAATCTAGAACTTAGACCCAGGGCCGGCTTTAGCACTGGTGGCGCCCTGTGCGACAATGTTTGTTGGTGCCCCCCAAAGACCACTGCTGCCACGGATTCCCTCACTACCACCATTTAACAGTGCCCCCTAAGTCTCTATAACCGGTCTCTCATTCATTTAGTTTGATAGCGCCACTCATACCAGTGAGAGGTGTTAGAGCACTTTACATCATACACACATTTAACTGAGACAATCACACGTGTAAATCAGTGTATAGGAAATGTTACATAAGACAGAGGACTACAAGGTGCAGGAGTCACATCTCATCCATACTGGTAGGCAGTATAGTTTAAGAGTCCTTGATCTGGAAAAGCACAAATTCAGAATTTAAAACTTAACACTAATTGTTAGGGGTTCTCTTTAATAATAAGAATTAATTTCTACCCAAATGAACCCTTTTTGCAAGATTAGGTTAAGGAACGACTGGGCAAAAAACCCATATAGGTCAAATATATACCTTGCAGTTTGCATGCAGCTCTTTGATGACGGTTAATAGCTCACTGTTCTATTTTAGGATTTTAGCTTCTAAACTGCAAGCAACAAAAGGATCTCTCTGACAAAAGCAGTAACCCATTGACCTATTTACATTATATGCACTTTGAGATCTGCATGGCACACGTTCTTAGCAGCAGGCTTATTAACCCTCTGAGCTAGCTTAGGAGAAGTGAATATTTCACTTGACAAAACTCAGTATCTCTTCAGGAAGACCATTAATCACCTGAGTTATCTTGACATTTTTATTGATGTCTGAAAATTGCTGGAGGCAAGGAATGCGGCAGCAGGTATTTTTCAAGCCATAATATACTTGCAAACATGGTGCTTCCACCCCAAGGCAACGCCTGGAGCAGTGGCACCGTTCTCACCTCCCTAGAGCCGGCCCTGCTCAGACCTAATAGGTCTACCTCAATCCTTCCTTGTCTCTTAGAAATAGCTAATAAATATCCTGTTCAACAGATGTTTTCACCAATAAGAACTAAAATGAGTTCATTAGCTTACAATGTTATTTCATGTTGCTCCCACCTGAACCTAGCAACCAGCCACACCCTGCATTCATACTGCTTAATACCCATACTTTATCTATCTGGATAATGCTCCATTATACTTTGCCTGTGAACTGTATTCTAGTGTAGTATAGTAAAATGTATACTTTTATTGCTATATCTTAGCCCACAAAGTACATTTTCCTATGCTTCCCATAACCTTCTTCTCCTGCAATACACATATTTATAAGGACTACTTAAATGGGCGCATGGGGTTCAGGCGCTCGTTTAGAAATTACAAAAACAAATACTCGTCAATTCAAGGTTATTGATTTTTGCGGTGCATTCAGAATGGGGAGATACACCCTGCTTCCCCAATTATCAATCCAAGATTGGAACAATAAATTTACAACATTCGAAGCACACGCAACTCAAGTCAAATAACAGTGTGATACCAGTAGCGGCCCGTGGAGGGAGTTCCGTGGGGCGGTGAGGCGGGGCGGGGGAGGGGCATGGTGGGGGGTAGTAAACACCGGAATATGGATGAACGGAGGTAAGTAAACAATTAAATAAATAAAACGAATTTCGTTGCTCGCGCTGCATTTCATTTTGCGATGCAGCACACAGAACGAACGGTTTTATTTATTTAATTGTTTACTTACCTCCGTTCATCCATATTCCGGTGTTTACTACCCCCCACCCTGCCCCTCCCCCACCCCGCCTCACCGCCCCATGGAACTCCCTCCATGGGCCGCTACTGTGTGATACACTTAAATAATATCAAAACACAATAACAAAACTCTGTATCTTTTTGTGTGTTTTTTTATTCCATCCACTTCTTTTAGCCTTAGCCAACGTGTTTCGTCGCTTGGGGGTGTCACCCTTACGACTTCCTCAGAGCTAAAAGTAACATAAATGCCAATGTTGTAATACAAGCAAAAGATATGCACTTAAAGAACATAAAGCATGCCATCTTAAATTGCCCTGTGCAAGAAACCAAGAGTAGTGTCATTGTGTACACAGTAAAGTGGAAAAACACCATCACACGCTCAATACGTTCACTTATATTCCAATTAAATGTTTCAATCATTTGCCGCTATTCATTTGTGTATAAACATGCCCAAATCTAAAAGACATTTGATGACAGATCTATTGACACACCTGTAAATATCGGTAAATTAAGTAAATAAATATATAAAGTTGTGATGCCCCTACTGTGACGTGATACTTAGTTCGAACCATGTCTAGTGGTTAATATATAGTCTAATTCACACGTAATTAGTATACACCTTCATGGAATTAATAAACCCAGGAGGTATGTTGTACCTTAGAGTATCGAGTATGTTCGGCTATTGAAACCTACGAGAGCCAGGAGAAAATATAATGTAACATAAAACATAAGTTATCATTTTGCGAGCCTCTCAGTCAAGAATTGCAACATTTAAAGGGTGTTCCCAGAATTGGGTTTCCTCCTAAAACAATAGGCTTAGGAGGTCATTCATCCAATTATTTACTATTTAGTAGCTGTATGCCGTAAATATATAAGCATCCAAATATCGACCTTTGAAAAGCATGTGCCACTGTCTGGAAAATATGAAAATTCCATAAATCACTGTTCCCCTGTGTGCTGCTGCGTTAGCGTATAGAAAGGACTAAGAGACTTACCCCGTAATCAGTAAACTTCGTCCTATATCACCAAGTGAAGAGAAATATCTCCTCGGGAGTCCGTTAAGCTCCCGTATATTTAAACAGGTCTCAGCAGTTTGGGGATGCCTGTAAGAGATGAAAGTATACTAAAAAGTATCTCCCAATGACCAAAAAGGCCCTAAACACCATCTGACATTCAAGCATGCAAGCAGTCTTACCTGAAGCCGTGTCTATCCGTTGCCCGAATACAGGTAACACGCTCGCCGGCTCCCGAGAGTTTATGTTGGTCAAGCCTAGAGATCGAAATGGGACTTCACCATAGGTGTAAGCTAGGCGTGAGCGCCACCTATGAAGAGTAAAAACTCTAAATACAACGTTTTTCGTATTTGTAATACGAAACCAGATGCCCCCATGAGTAAATTAAGGCATTGGAAATGAGAAATATTCATATTAATGCGCACAAGATTGGGTAAGGTCCTAAAGGTAATACATGCAAGTTATACTGAAAATACATAATATAGGGGCTATCTGCATTAATAACCACTTAGTGGTTTCAGCCCCCAATTTGTGGTATGAATACAAAGTAATCGGATAAATAAAATAAAAGAAATTGGGGCGTGAATGGATAGCAACTATAATCTGTCGCTGCCCATAGGTGTGGGTGTGTATTAATAATCCCCCACTGGCAATGGCCCAATGGGTGTAAGATTGATCTGAAGGGTGAAGTTCTCAGTATCAGAGTAAGAGAAACTTGCAAGAGGAGATCAAGGTTCAAAACCTTGTGAAAATAGTCATTATTCTAAAGTGAATAAACATAGCCGCTGTTGCCCTCACTGATGTGATATATAACTTACCTTATTTACTTGACTAAAATACAAGGGAAGTTCAGGTTAATCCTAAGTGAACAAATGCAATCAGTCCCCCAGAAAATATTGCATGATCCACTTAGCTTCATTTCTTTGGAGCTTAAGTTCTCTGTTCCCCCCACGTGGGTCCCTCAAGACTTGTTCTATGCCAAAGAATACAAACATTTTGTTGGAACCCTGTTCAACACAGTTATGTACATGCTCCGCAATCGGGTATCTTACATCATTTTGTTTAATTGCTCGCATGTGCTCGCTCACTCGATCTCTTAGTGGTCTTATCGTGCTACCCAAGTACATTTTCCAACATTTACATGAAATAACATAAATAACAAATTTGGTGTTACAATTGATATTGGTGAGAATGGTATACATCTTATTTGCATTGCCGCCAAATTGTTTAGTTTTGTCCTGTGCCCATCTGCACATCCCGCAGTGGCCACACTTGTAAAACCCCTTAGAAAGTTGTGTCAACCATTGACCTTGTTGTATCTCTATTGGATAACTGGCGCTCAGAATAGAGCTTAATGTTTTACCTCTGCAGTAGGTGACCTGTGGTTTAGTAGTGATAAAGCCCTCTGTCCGCTTGGAGAATATGCCAGTGTTTGTTAAGGCTCTTGCGCAAGGCAGTGCAGATGTGTGTATAGTCTGTTACCACTCTAATCGGTGTAGGGGACTGTTGCCTGATTATAGCCAGCTTCAGTGTAGTTACACGTTTCCTATTCAGGGCCCTACCCTTGGCCCTCATTATGTCACGTTTTGGGTACCCTCTTTGCGTAATCATCTCTCCATGTCAATAATGCAAGTCAGAAAATGAGACTCCTCACTGCAATTCCGTCTTGCTCTAATCATCTCCCGAAGGGGATTGCTTTGATTTGATGTCGAGGGTGAGCGCTAGTTGCATGCAAGAGGGAGTTGCAGGAGGTCGGTTTGTGATACATCTTGCTATGTATCTGATTGTTCTTGATGTATAATTCCACATCCAAAAATACCACATTGGTTGTGCTTGATTGGGTGGTAAACCTGATATTTACAACATTATCATTAAGATAGTTACAGTCGTCCAGTAGTTTCTGTTCAGAACCTGTCCAGATCATGAAACAGTCGTCAATGAATCGCCCCCAGTAGATGATGAATTAATTCCAATGGCAGCCACCTGGGCCCCAGATCATCACCTCCTCAAGCCAATCCATAAAAAGATTAGCATAAGCAGGCAAAAACCTGGAGCCCATGGCTACCCCCTGTATCTGTTTGTACCAGTCTTCTTTAAATAGAAAGAAGTTGTTTTGTAGTTTTAGTTCAGTCATCGCTAGTAACAAAGAGCTGTCCTCTTTGATAAAAAATGGTGCATCGCTTTCATACCCAACTCGTTGTGAATGCTTGTGTACAATGACACAACATGTAGTTGTAGGAGAGTAGGATCTGCTTCACATGGGTACCCCCACTTTTTGCTGATGCTTCACTGTTTTTCGACCTTAGTCTGGCTGGGGCCCTGCTAATCAGAACCCCAGCCTAGCTGCTTCCTCTTTAAAATGGTTTCCATGTGCCTTAGGCACATCTCTGATTGGAATCTGGAGTGCCCTTATAAGTCCCTAGTATATGGTATACTATGTACCCAGGGCATAGGTACCTCAGAGGCCTACCAGGGGCTGCAGCATGTATTGTGCCACCCCTGGAAGGCCATCCAAACTGACACCACAGGTCTGCTACTGCAGCCTGGGTAAGGTGGTGCATGCACCCCCTTACTGTGATATAGGCTACCTATATCACTACCTACATACACACATATAAACCTATAAGTCACTCCTATGGCAGGCATTATCAATCCTGAAGGCAGAGTGCGTGGTTCCTATGTGAGAGGGTGCCCCTGCATGAGCTGGGCCCCTCTGCAGCGTTCGGAGACCCTTCTCTGATGCTGTTTGTAGTGCAGCCTGACCATATACTCTTAAGCGCATTATAACCTCACGTTAAATGCTAACTTTGGGATGGCTGCACGGAAACATGTCGTGTTTGGTGTCAAACATCTTGGAATACTACCCCCCGCCAGTTCTGGCGGCGGGGGTAGCATTCCACCCTTCTAGAGGGAAAGACATGTACACACCGGTATACCCGGTACTGACTTTCTAGAGCCCTGGCATCACAAAATGGATGCCGCTGCCACAGACACGAGTCTGGCCTCCTGCTGCTGACCGAAACTCCGGCAGTGGAGGCCTGGACAATAGGTTTTCCTGTCCCAGGGAGGTGTGACCACCTCCCCAGATAGGATAGTGTGTATTGGGGCTGGGCGGGAGCACTCTCGGGTGCTTTGAAATCCTGCACTGGGGGCACACTTGGTGTCCCTGTGCATACCCCAGTTCAAACCGGCTCAGGGGCTTCCAGCCCTGCTCTGGCGCGAAACTGGACAAAGGGAAAGGGTGTAACCACCCCTCTGCCCTGGCCCTCCCATAGGTTGGGCCACAGAGTATGTCCAACCCCCTACCTTAGTATAAGTAGGGGAACCCAGTCCTTAGGACTTTAGATTTACCTGGACGAAACTCTGACACAGAATCCTGGACCTTCGACGCTCTACTTAAGATTAGAGGACTGAAGAATCTCCCTTGGGGTCAAGGAGTGACTCCCCTGCTTGGCAGGCACCAAAGAAGCAATTGTCTGGTCTGCATCGCTGAAGCTCCCGTCGGACGCCGAAGTCTTTGCATCACCAAAGGTAGATTTCCAGACTTCCCCGAGGCTGCCCTGAGTCCCCAGCAAAGCTGAGGCCCATAGCTATCGTGGGTAACGTGGAACCGTGACCCCTAGACACCGATTGCATTTGCAAGTGCATCCTCTTCTGGGTCTCCCACAAAGTCGTGCTTTGGGCTCCGAGTAGCCCCAGCCTCCAGCACCAACTGCACCAAAGATCACTGGCCTCCACTCCACGAGTGTCCTGTGAGCCAGCTCCACGTGCATCTTCTCGAGGCTCCTTTGCAGTCGCTAGTCCGTTGGCTAGTAGGCCCTCCCAAAGGCCAATCTTTTTCTGCTTGGGCTCCCTGGTTGCTCCAGGCGTGCCCTGACTTATCCTTGCTGGGTGAGTCCCACAGACCTTGCTGGTCTGCAACTTCGTCCTTCTTCCATTTCCACGAGACTTGCCGTTGCCAAGCCTTGTTGGGTTCAATCCGGTCGCCGACACCCCTGCAATCGACAGACGTCATGGGACAGCTCGAATCCAGCTCCTGGTCATCGTCGACGCCTCCTGGACCTCGTGGCTGAAGAGTCAAGACGACTGTCAACCTACCTGAAGCACTCGACATCGGTGGGCATCTGCTCATCGCCTTCCTGGTCACTGGCTAGTGACCCAGACTCTGTCCCCTCTGCTTTCAGGTTCTTCAGATCTTCGATCCACCTTTGGATCCACCTCGAACACTTTCGACTCTGGCCGCCAGCAGCACTTTGCAGCAGATCGCCATTGAAAGCGACGACGAAACCCGACCCCGAAAGACACCTATGCACCCGGCTCCCTGGGTGAGGTAACTCGAGTACTCCGGTGCTCCCGTGGGTATTGACACTAGAACAGCCTAGTTCTCAAAGGGTTTGCTCCAAGTCCTCCTCTAAGTGTCCCTTTTCTTTTAAATTCTAATCGCGACTTTCCCCATAGAAGTTAACGGTGGTTCGCGGCTGTGTTCATACACTGCACGCGCCCCCCGTGGGTCCCCTGTGTCACTGCCTTGGGTGGTTCCTTGTGGTCCAAGCACTTCTACAGGCTCTAGGCCTTGTGTCTAGCTCAATTGTGGTTCTTATACCACTTTATTGGTATATGGTTTGGTACGCCCTGGGGCTCAAACGTGTATTTGTGCTATTACTGTAGATAACTAACTTATAATTTATGTATTTCGAACTCTAGCCTCATAAAGAGACTAGAGAGGTGTGTTTAGTAATAAATACATATATTTTGAATATATACCTGGTGTGGTCCTCTTTCATTTGGTCACTCAAGAGATTATAGACTGGTAAAACAAGCTGCTTTACATTCCTTCAAGACTTAGCCTGAAGGCTGCTCTCCATAGCTACCATTAGGATAGCTTTCAATAAAGGTTGTCTTTAACCTATCTCCAATAAGGGGTTGTTTGGACTGGTGCAAGGTGCCCACTATAATTAGTGGACAGCATATGCCAGGCCAACTTCTCACAGTATTGTTACCATGATCATTCCTGGGTCCCACACAATGTCCCCCAGTATGTTCAGTATATGTCTGGGGTCTCTGATGTATGAAGGTAAGTTCACAACTATTGGTTGAAGAAAGATATCTACAAATTGTGACAATCTCTCAGTCGGGCCCCCGATTCCCGATACAATGGGCATCCCAGGTGGGAATGGGAGGTCCTTGTGGATTATTGGTAGTGTGTATAAACACTGGTGTCTGGGGCGGTCTACTTTGAGATATATGTACCCGTCATCATCAAATAGGCAGTTGTCATGCCATTTCTTCAACATTCCATTTATTGTAGTCACTATTGAGAACATCGGATTGTGTGGTATCCTTTCGTAACATTGGGTGTCATGTAGTTGAGAGTAGATTTCTTATTCATAGTCTAGTCTGTTCATGACTACTATGTTCCCCCCTTTGTCCGCTTCCTTGATTGCCACTTCCTAGTTTGTTTGCAGAGATTTAAGAGCATGTCGCTCATTAGGAGTAAGATTGTCCCTCCTACCCCTAACATGCAGGCACATGCATCAAAGGTTTTCGCGAGTGCAAACGGTGCGATTCGCAAAAATCGGCCGTTTGCGATCGCACAATGCCCTTTTGCGATGCATCAAACAATTTGGCATGCGCAATTTCAGTAATCGCAATTTTTGCGATTTCCAAGTGACGATTGCATTTAAGGAATCGCAATTTGCGATTCCTTAAATGCAATGCAAGAGCACTTCCAAATCAGCGATTTCGCTATTTGGGGCCGCAATTTACCATAAAATGAAACAAAACGGTATTTTGCAAAAACTTTGAAAAATGCACTAAAGTGCATTTTTCAAAGTTTCATGTCACACACACACATGCCCTTGAGCATGTGTGTGCGCAACATGGTTGCACAGTACAATTTCAGGGTGCAACAGGGTGTCCTTTTGACACTCCTTGCACCCTTGAAATTGCATGTGCAATTTGCTGAGTACCAATTGGGACTCGCAATTTGCGCATGCACTTTCCTCATTCATTCCTATGGGCCTGTAGGCCCATAGGAATGAATGGGAAGCCATTCCTTAATTGTGACTCGCAATTTGCGAGTCGCAATTAAGGAATCGCTATTTTTATAGCGATTCTTACATGCATAGGCTTTTGCAAGTCCTTAATTGCGATTCCTTAATAATCGCAATTAAGGACTCGCAAAATCCGACCTTGATGCATGTGCCTGATGATGCCTTATGTTTCATGTTACATTATATTTTCTCCTGGCTCTCGTAGGTTTCAATATCCGAACATACTCGATACTCAAAGGTACAACATACCTCCTGGGCTTATTAATTCCATGGAGGTGTATACTAATTATGTGTGAATTAGACTATACATTAACCACAAGACATGGTTGGAGCTAAGTATCAGGTCACAGTACGGGCGTCACAACTTTATATATTTATTTACTTAATTTTCCGAAATTTACAGGTGTGTCAATAGATCTGTCACCAAATGTCTTTTAGATTTGGGCATGTTTATACTTGGTTGAATAGTGGCAAATGCATGAAATATTTGATTGGAATATAAGTGAGCATATTGAGCGTGCAATGGTGTTTTTCCACTTTACTGTGTACACAATGACACACTACTCTTGGGGCCTGATTCACAGAACTAACTTACGTCAAAAACGTAAAGTTAGTACTTTTTGGTATTCACAGAATACACTTACTCATTTTGGTATTCACAGAATGAACTTACTCATTTTGGTATTCACAGAAGTTAGTAGTCCTAACTTTAGGACTCCTAAATGCCTTCTGTGAATACCGAAAATCTTAAAGTTAGGATTTTTCTCAGTTTAGGAGTAGTAAAGTTAGACTTTACTACTCCTAAACTGAGAAAAATCCTAACTTTAAGACTTTCGGTATTCACAGAAGGCATTTAGAAGTCCTAAAGTTAGGAGTCCTAACTTTACTACTCCTAAACTGAGAAAATCCTAACTTTAAGACTTTTCGGTATTCACAGAAGGCATTTAGGAGTCCTAAAGTTAGGACTACTAACTTCTGTGAATACCGAAATGAGTAAGTTCATTCTGTGAATACCAAAATGAGTAAGTGTATTCTGTGAATACTAAAAGTACTAACTTTACGTTTTTGACGTAAGTTAGTTCTGTGAATCAGGCCCTTGGTTTCTTTCACAGGGCAATTTAAGATGGCATGCTTTATGTTCTTTAGGTGCATATCTTTGCTTGTATTACAATATTGGCATTTGTGTTACTTTTAGCCCTGAGGAAGTCATAGGGGTGACACCCCCAAGCGACGAAACGTGTTGGCTAAGGCTAAAAGAAGTGGATGGAATAAAAAAACACACAGAAGATACAGAGTTTTGTTATTGTGTTTTGATATTATTGAAGTGTATCACACTGTTATTTGACTTGAGTTGCGTGTGCTTCGAATGTTGTAAATTCACATATTTATAAGGGTTAGTGGGCCACATTTCACCACTTTATTTCTCAGTTCTCACCATACATTAACTTGAGCAAACCCCACCTGCAGTTATGGCCTCCAAACTGCCCTCCTTTTGTTTTGAGGTGTAGTTATTCACATTGTTAATAGTGCTTCCTACTGTCCCATGTGCAAAAAGAACAATTGATTGACATACTGCAGAACAATGTCATACATTCACCCCAGTACAGAGATCTGGGCCTAAATCCATCGTTTTTTTGCTCCCCACGCCATTCCAGTTTGAACCCAGCCGTATGCAAATCAGTCTTGGCCCTGCGCCCAATGGGAACAGTTCAGCCCGAACTGCCAGGCCAGGTCTTCCCTGTACTGGAAACAAGCATCCTAGGACCTGTTTCAGGGTTTCACCCCTCATCAGCCAGGATAGCTTGACTCCAGTGGCATGGAGAGCACGGGACCCACGTATGGGCATACCCGTCCCACTCGGGGTGACAAATGCAAAAGGAAAATTGATGAACATAATGCAGAACAATGTCATACATTCACCCCAGTACAGAGATCTGGGCTTAAATCCATCGGTTTTTGCTCCCCATGCCATTCCTGTTTGAACCCAGCCATGTGCAAATCAGTCTTGACCCTGCGCCCAATGGGAACAGTCCAGCCCGAACTGCCTGGCCAGGTCCTCCCTGGACTGGAAACAAGCATCCTAGGACCAGTTTCGGGGTTTCTCCCCTCATCAGCCAGGATAGCTTGACTCCAGTGGCATGGAGAGCACGCAACCCACGTCTGGGTTACCCGTCCCACTTGGGGGGACAAATGCAAAAAGAATAATTGATGGACAGAATGCAAAACAATGTCATACATTCACTGCAGTAGAGAGATCAGGGCCTAAATCCATAGTTTGTTTGCTCCCCATGCCATTCCATATTGAACCCAGCCATATGCAAATCAGTCTTGACCCTGTGCCCAACGGGAACAGTCCAGCCCGAACTGCCAGGCCAGGTCCTCCCTGGACTGGAAACAAGCATCCTAGGACCGGTTTTGGGGTTTCACCCCTCATCAGCGAGGATAGCCTGACTCCAGTGGCATGGAGAGCATGGGAACCACGTCTGGGCATACCCGTCCCACTCGGGGTGGCAATGCAAAAAGAACAAATGATGGACAGAATGCAGAACAGTGTCATACATTCACCCCAGTACAGAGATCTGGCCCTAAATTCATCGTTTTTTGCTCCCCATGCTATTCCAGTTTGAACCCACCCATATGCAAATCAGTCTTGACCCTGCACCCAATAGGAACAGTCCAGCCCGAACCACCAGGCCAGGTCCTCCCTGGACTGGAACCCAGCATCCTAGGACCAGTTTCTGGGTTTCACCCCTCATCAGCCAGGATAGCATGATTCCAGTGGCATGGAGAGCATGGGACCCACGTCTGGGCATACCCGTCCCACTCGGGGTGGCAAATGCAAAAAGAACAAATGATGGACAGAATGCAGAACAATGTCATACATTCACCCCAGTACAGAGATCTGGGCCTTAATCCATCATTTTTTTGCTCCCGAAGCAATTCCAGTTTGAACCCAGCCATATGCAAATCAGTCTTGACCCTGCACCCAATGGGAACAGTCCAGCCGGAACTGCCTAGCCAGGTCCGAACTGGACTGGAAACAAGCATCCTAGGACCGGTTTCGGGGTTTCACCCCTCATCAGCCAGGATAGCTTGAATCCAGTTGCATGGAGAGCACGGTACCCATGTCTGGGCATACCCCTAAGCAGTGTATTGCGGGGTGTAATACCATCTAGTCACTGGCTGTTGAGGCAACCAACCTATAAAATTTAGACTGATCACTTCCTAGCATCCCTGTCACAGATTGCCTGAGGAAGAACATACTTATATTTACTGAACAACCTTTTTATCACAGCTTCTTTTGAACTGTAGTATGTATTGATGAGTATGTTTATACGGAAAGTGTAGGGTTCCTATATACTATGTAAGTTAGCGCATGAAGATATTTAAATTGAAAAGTTGTTTTTTGGATAAATAACAATTTAGCATGTGCATAACTTTGCCAGTCCACTTTTGTGTTGTATGATAGGACTTGCATGACTTCCCTTTATAATTTAGCATCTGACTAAGGCACATTTGGAAGGGAAAATTATTTACATATTCAAATATTCAATAATTTGTTATATATATATATAAGTGTGTGTGTGTGTATATATATACACACATATATATACATATATATGTATTTATATGTATATATATATTCACTGAAAAAACCATAGGTTTCAGACATGTTATAGTTAGAAATTAGCATTTAAAAAACCTTTGAAATTCACTGAAAAACCATAGGTTTCAGGCACGTTATAGTTAGAAATTAGCATTTAAAAACCTTAAAAATTCACTGAAAAAACCATAGGTTTTAGGGACAGTTATAGTTACTTGGACATTGCACTCGTACAAAACCCATGAAATTCCCCTGTTATAGTTAGTTCAGCTAACTATAACTCGCACTCCCGCAATGCACTGCTGATGACGTCACATATTACATCACTCATGACATGGTCAGTGACATCACTGATGACATCACTGATGACATCTCAAATGACATCACTGATGACATCATCCAGTGACTGTGTGTTTCTGTAAAGTTTAAATATTTTTAATATATATAGGGAAAGGCGTATTGAAGAATGAGTGGGTGTATAAGTGTCTGAATGGATGATTTACTAGGTGCGTGACTAACTCTATAAGTGAGTGATTAAACGTATCTTACTGAATGCATGGGTTAGTGACTAAACTGTGTGAATGTCTGTATCCGTCTGTCTGTTGCTGTGTAAGTGGCCGCATGGGTTTGTGAATAGCTACATGAGTGTCTATATGAGTTATTGATTGGTTGTCTGAGTATCTGTATGGGTGCCTGAGTGTTTGTGTGGGTGGGGTGTGTGCGACTCTGTGCATAGATGTGTGAGTGGGTGATTCACTGGGTGGATGGTTTCAAGAGTGCATCTGTGATAGACTGTATGGGTGGGTAAGTGTGTGTAAGAGTGTGTTAGTGAGTGAATGTATGTCCCAGTGGTACATGTGTGAGTAACTACATATGTAAAAGGCAGTATGTATGTGTGTTAGAGTATATAAATAGCTATAAGCGAGAGTGTGTGATTGTGAGAGTGACTGTATGGATGAGTGTGTGCTTGTATCAGTGATTGTGTAAGAGCGTAAGAATGTGCTAGTATTTGTATGAGTAAGTGAGCTGGTGTGTGTATAATTGTATAGGTGAGTAAATGGCAGTGTGTTTAATTATTTGCATGACTGACTAGGTGTGTGAGTACCTCTATGGATGAGTTGCATTGTGTGAGTGTTTATATAGGTGTATGAGTGCATATGATAGTCCTGTACTGAGTGACTGTAAGTATGAGTGACTGTACGGGTGAGTGAGTAGATGTGTGTGTGTAGACCTAAGAATCAGTGAGTGGGTATGTACTTATTGGTATTGGAGTGTGTATGGTTTTTAGAATGGCAGTCTGTAATTTAGAGTGGGTGTATCAAAAGTTATATTATGGTGTGAGAAGATGCATTAAATTCTCACATGGATGATGTAATCAGTGATGTCATTTGAGATGTCATCAGTGATGTCATCAGTGATGTCACTGAGCATGTCATGAGTGATTTAATATGTGACGTCATCAGCAGTGCATTGCGGGGACGCGAGTTATAGTTAGCTGAACTAACTATAACAGGGGAATTTCATGGGTTTTGTACGAGTGCAATGTCCAAGTAACTATAACTGTCCCTAAAACCTATGGTTTTTTCAGTGAATTTGTAAGGTTTTTTAAATGCTAATTTCTAACTATAACGTGCCTGAAACCTATGGTTTTTTCAGTGAATTTCAAAGGTTTTTTAAATGCTAATTTCTAACTATAACATGTCTGAAACCTATGGTTTTTTCAGTGAATTTCAAAGGTTTTTAAATGCTAATTCCTAACTATAACATGTCTGAAACCTACGGTTTTTAAGTGAATTTCAAAGGTTTTGTAAATGACAATTTTTAAATGTATTAATTGTTATATTTATTTTTTTCATACTGATTTACTACATTTTTAGAAACCATTTTTTTTTACATATTTTATTTTTTAAATTACATTGTAATTACATTATACATTACATTACAAAAATACTTTCTCAGAATTAATTACTTTAGTTTAAATACTTTGCACATAGGCAATAGACTTTTAAGTACAGTAGTTACAGTTGTTGCAATGGGCAACACATTTTCAAACACAATGCAACATTCAGCTCAATGTGAATTTCTAGTTAAATGCAATTAGTTACTTTATGGATTACTTTTCTAACCACAGGACTGGATCCTAGATTCAGTCCTGGGACATCTCCTGTAAACAGTTGAGTAAAAGCGTTTTGGTTACAGTAGTGATTTTTAAGGAATATTATTGTATTTTAAAAGTTGACACTTAGAAACTTTTCTCATAGAATCACCAATGTTATCCTATGGAAGGAAATTCACTTAGCAGGTAAAAACTGTTATCGTTACTTTTTCTTACTCAGTGTTGGATCCTGGATCCAGCACTGGTGCATCTCCTGTAAACAGTTGAAAGAATGCATTTAAGTCATACAGGCGATTTTTAAGGAATATTTGTAGTTTGTGAAAATCGACACTTTGAAACTTTTCTGCTGAAAACCAGACAATGGATTCCTATGGAAGAAAATATAAGTTACTGGTAAGTACGGTTAAAATGACTTTTTAGGGTCAGTGCTGGGCTAAAAGATGCAGCACTGGGTTCTCTCCTGATAACAGGTGAGTAAATTGGAATTCGTACTTTGGTTGATTTTAGAGGAATATTATAAAGTTCCAAAACTCCACACTTAGAAGAATTTCCAAGTGAAACCAGTCAATGTTAGCCTAAGAAGGAAATTCAAGTTACCGGTAAGTACGGTTAAAATTACTTTTCAGGACCAGTACTGGGCTGAAAGATGCAGCACTGAGGTCTCTCCTGATAACAGGTAAGTAAATCGGAATTCGTATTTCGGCTGATTTTAGAGGAATATTTTTAAGTTCCAAAACTCCACACTTAGAAGAATTTCCAAGTGAAACCAGTCAATGTTAGCCTATGGAAGGAAATTCAAGTTACTGGTAAGTACGGTTACAATTACTTTTCAGGACCAGTACTGGGCTGAAAGATACAGCACTGAGGTCTCTCCTGATAACAGGTGAGTAAATCGGAATTCGTATTTCGGCTGATTTTAGAGGAATATTTGTATGTTTCAAAAATCAACACTTAGAAACTTTTTCAGCAAAAAGCAGGCAATGATATCCTATGGAAGGAAATTCAAGTTACTGGTAAGTACGGTTAAAATTACTTTTCAGGATTAGTACTGGGCTGAAAGATGCAGCACTGAGGTCTCTCCTGATAACAGGTGAGTAAATCAGAATTCGTAGTTCGGCAGATTTTAGAGGAATATTTGCACAATGGTGAAGGGAGGGGCGGGGCCTGAGGTGACATCTGTGCAAATGTGCCCCGTGGCGCGTTTTAAGTTGGGGGATTAAGTCCCCTTGAATCATGAGGGTCCCTAGGGGCCAACTAGCCCACCAGGAACCTCCAGTATGCGCCAGGGGGCTGCGTTGCAGAGACGTGTAGAGAGGCCACACCCCTTTTTACACCTCTCTGCAACGCAGCTCTGTGGCGCTTTCTGGATGTACCTGTTGGGCTCGTTGGCCCCCAGGGACCCTCAGGATTGAAGGGGATTTAATTCCCCATCTTAAAACGCGCCACGGTGCCTGTTTGCACACATGTCACCTCAGGCCCCGCCCCCTCCCTTCACCACTGTGCAAACGCGCCCCGTGGCGCGTTTTAAGTCAGGGGATTAACTCCCCTTGAATACTGAGGGTCCCTGGGGTGCAACTAGCCCACCAGCTACCTCCATTAAGCGCCACAGAGCTGTGTTGCAGAGAGGTGTAAAAAGGGGCGTGGCCTCTGTACACCTCTCTGCAAGGCAGCCCCCTGGCGCATACTGGAGGTTCCTGGTGGGCTAGTTGGCCCCCAGGGACCCCAGTATTCAAGGGGAATTACTCCCCTTCTTAAAACGCGCCAGGGGGCGCGCTTGCAGAGTACTGCAGGGAGGGGCGGGGCCTCCGGCACGATGCCGTTTTTTTTTTTTTTTTATGGGAGGGGGCTGCGTGGCCCCCTTCCCTCGGCCACTTTTGGCCCCGGGGACCCCATCCCCGGGGCCTGGCCTCTGGTTGGGGACTGTGGGGGTCCCCAATCCCCCACAGTCCCAGCCGGCTCCCCGCCTCCTGCGCGAGCCGGCATTGCTTTCCACATGGGGAACAGCTAACATGCTGCTCCCCATGTGGAAAAGCAATTGGTTTGCATTTTGAAAGAGAGAGCAGATTTCCTGCTCTCTCTCTTTCAAAATGCAAACCAAGTTTGCTATGACAGGACGGGAGCCGCGAGGCTCCCGTCCTGTCATAGCAAACAGCAGTGTCCCGGGGTAGGCACCCTGGGACACTGCAGGAGCCGGCCCTGGGGGTGGCGGTCCCCAGGGCCATCAAGGGCTCCAGGAGGGGGCCGCGCGGCCCCCTCCCTACATTTTGAAAGCCCCGGGAGGTGGTGGTCCCCGGGGCTTGGGGGTCCAAAACGGACCCCCATTTTCAATTTTCTTAGTGCCCCGGGAGGTGGTGGTCCCGGGGCATGTGAGGGCTGTAGCCCCCCACACAGGTTTAAAAAAAAAAGCCCGGGGAGGTGGCGGTCCCCGGGGCTGCGGGAGGGCTCAGAGCCCTCCCGCACCATTTATGATAAAGCCCCGGGGGTGGTGGTCCCCGGGGCTTGGGGGCCCTTAGAGGCCCCCATACATAAAATAAACCCCCCAGCATGCCCCCGGGACTTGGCCCACCCGGGGGCAAATTAACATCGAAGCGCGGGAGACCGCGCTTCGATTTTTATTTTTTTTCCGGCAGGATTCGCGCTCCTTGAGCGCATCCTGCCGATTTAAAAAAAAAAAATGCTTTTTTGCCCAGGGGTCCTTCTGGGACCCCCTGAGCAGACTTAGGGGTCAGGGTGTTTCTACCCTGCCCCCTTTGTGCGTTTGCGCACTTTTTTTACTGCTTTCTTGTTCCTCGGTTCTACCGAGGAACAAGATGGCTGCCAACACTTCCTGGTTTGGAGTGTTGACAGCCAATTAGCAGACAGCTCGTGATCGGGAGGGTGCGCGGATCCTCCGTGCCCATATTTATATATGTACTTTTACTTTTGATTTTCTCAGCAACTACTGAACGGATTTACACCATTTAACAAAAAGGGTTCTTTCTGAACCAAGAACTACCTCTTTGCCAAATTTGGTGTAATTCCGTTCAGCAGTTCGGGCTGTAGCCGTGTCTAAAGTTTCCTATGGAAAAATGAATGGGGAAAACGCGTTTTGGGACCCCCCTTTTTCTCGGCCACCGCTTAACGAATCACCCCGAGACTTTCAGGGTAGGAGCGGACCGGAGCGCCCCACAAAGTTTGAAAATTTCGCGAAGATACGTCAACCGGCAAGAGAGTTATTTCAAATAGAATGTCGCGGATTTCCTATGGAAAATAGGTCCTAACTATAACTATCTACTGGCGACCGCCAGTAGATAATAGATACATATATATGTATCTATATATTCACTGAAAAAACCATAGGTTTTAGGGACAGTTATAGTTAGTTGGACATTTCACTCGTACAAAACCATAGAAATTCCCCCGTTATAGTTAGTTCAGCTAACTATAACTCGCGCCCCCGCAATGCACTGCTGATGACGTCACATATTACATCACTCATGACATGGTCAGTGACATCACTGATGACATCTCAAATGACATCACTCATGACATCACTGATGACATCACTGATGACATCATCCAGTGACTGTGTGTTTCTGTAAAGTTTAAATATGTTTAATATATATAGGGAAAGGCGTATTGAAGAATGAGTGGGTGTATAAGTGTCTGAATGGATGATTTAGTACGTGAGTGACTGACTCTACAAGTGAGTGATTAAATGTATCTTACTGAATGCATGGGTTAGTGACTAAACTGTGTGAATGTCTGTGGGCCTGATTCACAGAACTAACTTACGTCAAAAACGTAAAGTTAGTACCTTTTGGTATTCACAGAATACACTTACTCATTTTGGTATTCACAGAATACACTTACTCATTTTGGTATTCACAGAATACACTTACTCATACTAACTTTATGTCCGCACTCGGGCCGGAGATTCCGGCCCGGTGGTGGAGATTCCGGCCGTTTGTGGAGATTCCGGCCCGGAGGTGGAGATTCCGGGCCGGAGGTGGAGATTCCGGCCGTTTGTGGAGATTCCGGCCGGAGATTCCGGCCGTTTGTGGAGATTCCGGCCATTTGTGGAGATTCCGGCCGGTTGTGGAGATTCCGGCCGGTGGCGGAATCTCCACAAACGGCCGGAATCTCCACAAACGGCGGAATCTCCACCTCCGGGCCGGAATCTCCACAAACGGCCGGAATCTCCGGCCCGAGTGCGGACATAAAGTTAGTATGAGTAAGTGTATTCTGTGAATACCAAAATGAGTAAGTGTATTCTGTGAATACCAAAATGAGTAAGTGTATTCTGTGAATACCAAAAGGTACTAACTTTACGTTTTTGACGTAAGTTAGTTCTGTGAATCGGGCCCTGTATCCGTCTGTCTGTTGGTTTGTAAGCGGCTGCATGGCTTTCTGAATAGCTACATGAGTGTCTACATGGGTTATTGATTGACTGTCTGAGTATCTGTATGGGTGCCTGAGTGTTTGTGTGGGTGGGGTGTGTGTGACTCTGTGCATTGATGTGTGAGTTGGTGATTCACTGGGTGCATGGTTTCAAGAGTGCATCTGTGATGGACTGTATGGGTGGGTGAGTGTGTGTATGGGTGTGTTAGTGATTGAATGTATATCTCAGTGGTACATGTGTGAGTAACTACATATGTGAAAGGCAGTATATATGTGTGTTGGAGTATATAAATGGCTATAAGTGAGAGTGTGTGATTGTGAGCGTGGCTGTATGGATGAGTGTGTACTTGTATCAGTGATTGTATAAGAGCGTAAGAATGTGCTAGTATTTGTATGAGTAAGTGAGCTGGTGTGTGTATAACTGTATAGGTGAGTAAATATGTGTGCGATTAAGTTTTTTGCATGACTGACTAGGTGTGTGAGTACCTCTATGGATGAGTGGCGGTGTGTGAGTGTTTATATAGGTGTATGAGTGCATATGATAGTCCTGTACTGAGTGACTAAGTATGAGTGACTGTACGGGTGAGTGAGTGGATGTGTGTGTAGACCTAAGAATCAGTGAGTGGGTATGTAGTTTTTGGTGTTGGAGTGTCTATGGTTTGGAGAATGGCAGTCTGTAATTTAGAGTGGGTGTATCAAAAGTTATATTAGGGTGTGAGAAGATGCATGAAATTATCACATGGATGATGTCATCAGTGATGTCATTTGAGATGCCATCAGTGATGTCATCAGTGATGTCACTGACCATGTCATGAGTGATGTAATATGTGACGTCATCAGCAGTGCATTGCGGGGCGCGAGTTATAGTTAGCTGAACTAACTATAACGGGGAATTTCTATGGTTTTGTACGAGTGAAATGTCCAACTAACTATAACTGTCCCTAAAACCTATGGTTTTTTCAGTGAATTTCAAAGGTTTTTTAAATGCTAATTTCTAACTATAACGTGTCTGAAACCTATGGTTTTTTCAGTGAATTTCAAAGGTTTTTAAATGCTAATTTCTAACTATAACGTGCCTGAAACCTATGATTTTTAAGTGAATTTCAAAGGTTTTTTTAAATGCTAGTTTCTAACTATGCCTACAGAGGTAGGACATGTGAAGAAAGAAGAAAAAACGCACAGAAAGAAGCAAAAGATGTGCAGAAAGAACCAACAGAGGAGCAGAAAGAGGCCTTGTTGCAAAATCATCCTGTGCCCACAACTTTTTCAGACGGGTACTGGTGGTAACTAACTCTGACTAACCAGAGCCAGTGCTATGCTAAAAGACACTTAGAATACAGTGAAAACACCTACATACACTAGGGAACACTATGCGTTGGGGTACCCCTGTGATTAGCATGACCTCCTCTGCAAGTCCCTAGTACATAATAGGGCAGGGGGATTAAAACTACCTCTTAAAACGCGCTACAGGGCGCGTTTGCACAGTGGTGAAGGGAGGGGGGGCCTGAGGTGACATGTGTGCAAACGCACCCCGTGGCGCATTTTAAGTTGCGGGATTAAGTCCCCTTGAATTCTGAGGGTCCCTGGGGCCCAACTAGCCACCCAGGTACCTACAGTTAGGACCACAGAGCTGAGTTGCAGAGAGGCGTTCCGAGGCCACGCACCTTTTTTCACCTCTCTGCAACGCAACTCTGTTGTGCTTACTGAAGGTAAGTCCCTCAGGATTCAAAGGGAATTAATTCCCCAACTTAAAACGCACCACAGGGCGTGTTTGCGCACATGTCACCTGAGGCCCCGCCCCCTCCCTTCACCACTGTGCAAACACGCCCCGTGGTGCGTTTTAAGTTGGGGGATTAGGTCACCTTGAATCCTGAGGGTCCCTGGGGCCCAACTAGCCCACTAGGTACTTCCAGTAAGCACCACAGGCCTGCGTTGCAACGCCTGTAACAAATTGTGCAATTGTGTTTAGGTAGTGAAGAGGGTCGTGCTGGGGGTAGTGTTTTAGGGTTTAGGGTAGTGCAGTGGTGTTTGTGTAGTGTAGGGGGTCATGCTGGGGGTAGATTTAGGGTTTAGGGTAGTGCAGTGGTGTTTGGGTAGTGTAGGGAGTCGTGCTGGGGGAGTGTTTTAGGGTTTAGGGTAGTGCAGTGGTGTTTGGGTATTGTAGGGAGTCGTGCTGGGGGTAGTGTTTTAGGGTTTAGGGTAGTGCAGTGGTGTTTGTGTAGTGTAGGGGGTCGTGCTGGGGGTAGTGCAGTGGTGTTTGGGTAGTGTAGGGGGTACTGCTGGGGGTAGTGTTTTAGGGTTTAGGTTAGTGCAGTGGTGTTTGGGTAGTGTAGGGGTACTGCTGGGGGTAGTGTTTTAGGGTTTAGGGTAGTGCAGTGGTGTTTGTGTAGTGTAGGGGGTAGTGTTTTAGGGTTTAGGGTAGTGCAGTGGTGTTTGTGTAGTGTAGGAGGTCGTGTTTTAGGGTTTAGGGTAGTGCAGTGGTCTTTGGGTAGTGTAGGGAGTCGTGCGGGGGTAGTGTTTTAGGGTTTAGGGTAGTGTAGGGAGTCATGCGGGGGTAGTGTTTTAGGGATTAGGGTAGTGCATTGGTGTTTGGGTAGTGTAGGGAGTCATGCGGGGGGTAGTGTTTTAGGGATTAGGGTAGTGCATTGGTGTTTGGGTAGTGTAGGGGGTCATGCGGGGGGTAGTGTTTTAGGGTTTAGGGCAGTGCAGTGGTGTTTGGGTAGTGTAGGGGGTCGTGCTGGGGGCAGTGTTTTAGGGTTTAGGGCAGTGCAGTGGTGTTCGGGTAGTGTAGGGGGTCGTGCTGGGGGAGTGTTTGAGGGTTTAGGGCAGTGCAGTCGTGTTCGGGTAGTGTAGGGGGTTGTGCTGGGGTAGTATTTTAGGGTTTAGGGTAGTGCAGTGGTGTTCGGTAGTGTAGGGGTCGTGCTGGGGGTAGTGTTCTAGGGTTTAGGGCAGTGCAGTGGTGTTTGGGCAGTGTAGGGGGTAATGCTGGGGGTGGTGTTTTAGGGTTTAGGGCAGTGCAGTGGTGTTCGGGCAGTGTAGGGGGTCGTGCTGGGGGTGGTGTTTCAGGGTTTAGGGCAGTGCAGTGGTGTTCGGGCAGTGTAGGGGGTGGTGTTTCAGGGTTTAGGGCAGTGCAGTGGTATTCGGGCAGTGTAGGGGGTCGTGCATGGGGGGTGTTTCAGGGTTTAGGGCAGTGGTGTTCGGGCAGTGTATGGGGTCGTGCTGGGGGTGGTGTTTCAGGGTTTGGGGCAGTGCAGTGGTGTTCGAGCAGTAAAGGGGGTCGTGCTGGGGGTGGTGTTTCAGGGTTTAGGGCAGTGCAGTGGTGTTCGGGCAGTGTAGGGGCGGGGCAGGGGGTGGTGTTTCAGGGTTTAGGGCAGTGCAGTGGTGTTAGGGCAGTGTAGGGGGTGCTGCATGGGGTGGTGTTTCAGGGTTTAGGGCAGTGCAGTGGTGTTCGGGCAGTGTAGGGGGTCATGCAGGGGGTGGTGTTTCAGGGTTTAGGGCAGTGCAGTGGTGTTCGGGCAGTGTAGGGGGTCGTGCTGGGGCTGGTGTTTCAGGGTTTAGGGCAGTGCAGTGATGTTCGGGCAGTGTAGGGGGTTGTGCTGGGGCTGGTGTTTCAGGGTTTTGGGCAGTGCAGTGGTGTTCGGGTAGTGTAGGGGTCATGCTGGGGCTGGTGTTTCAGGGTTTAGGGCAGTGCAGTGGTGTTCGGGCAGTGTAGGGGGTCTTGCTGGGGCTGGTGTTTCAGAGTCTAGGGCAGTGCAGTGGTGTTCGGGCAGTGTAGGGGGCTTGCTGGGGCTGGTGTTTCAGGGTTTAGGGCAGTGCTGTGGTGTTCGGTCAGTGTAGGGGGTTGTGCTGGGGGTGGTGTTTCAGGGTTTAGGGCAGTGCAGTGGTGTTTGGGCAGTGTAGGGGTCATGCTGGGGCTAGTGTTTCAGGATTTAGGGCAGAGCAATGGTGTTCAGGCAGTGTAGGGGGTTTTGCTGGAGGTGGTGTTTCAGGGTTTAGGGCAGTGCAGTGGTGTTCGTGCAGTGTAGGGGTGGTGTTTCAGGGTTTAGGGCAGTGGTGTTCAGGCAGTGTAGGGGGTCTTGCTGGGGTTGATGTTTCAGGGTTTAGGGCAGTGCAGTGGTGTTCGGGCAGTGTAGGGGGTCGTGCTGGGGGTGGTGTTTCAGGGTTTAGGGCAGTGCAGTGGTGTTCTGGCAGTGTAGGAGGTCGTGCAGGGGTGGTGTTTCAGGGTTTAGGGCAGTACAGTGGTGTTCGGGCAGTGTAGGGGGTCGTGCAGGGGGTGGTGTTTCAGGGTTTAGGGCAGTGCAGTGGTGTTCGGGCAGTGTAGGGTGTCGTGCTGAGGGGTGGTGTTTCAGGGTTTAGGGCAGTGCAGTGGTGTTCGGGCAGTGTAGGGGGTCATGCAGGGGGTGGTGTTTCAGGGTTTAGGGCAGTGCAGTGGTGTTTGGGCAGTGTAGGGGGTCGTGCAGGGGGTGGTGTTTCAGGGTTTAGGGCAGTGCAGTGGTATTCGGGCAGTGTAGGGGGTCTTGCTGTGGGTGGTGTTTCAGGGTTTAGGGCAGTGCAGTGGTGTTCGGGCAGTGTAGGGGGTCTTGCTGGGGATGGTGTTTCAGTTTTTAGGGCAGTGCAGTGGTGTTCGGGCAGTGTAGGGGGTCGTGCTGGGGCTGGTGTTTGAGGGTTTAGGGTAGTGCAGTGGTGTTCGGGCAGTGTAGGGGGTCTTGCTGTGGCTGGTGTTTCAGGGTTTAGGGCAGTGCAGTGGTTTTCGGGCAGTGTAGGTGGTCGTGCTGGGGCTGGTGTTTCAGGGTTTAGGGCAGTGCAGTGGTGTTTGGGCAGTGTAGGGGGTCGTGCTGGGGGTGGTGTTTCAGGGTTTAGGGCAGTGCAGTGGTGTTCGGGCAGTGTAGGGGGTCATGCAGGGGGTGGTGTTTCAGGGTTTAGGGCAGTGCAGTGGTGTGCGGGCAGTGTAGGGGTCGTGCTGGGGCTGGTGTTTCAGGGTTTAGGGCAGTGCAGTGGTGTTCGGGCAGTGTAGGGGGTCTTGCTGGGGGTGGTGTTTCAGGGTTTAGGGCAGTGGTGTTCGGGCAGTGTAGGGGGTCTTGCTGGGGGTGGTGTTTCAGGGTTTAGGGCAGTGCAGTGGTGTTCGGGCAGTGTAGGGGGTCTTGCTGGGGGTGGTGTTTCAGGGTTTAGGGCAGTGCAGTGGTGTTTGTGCAGGGTAGGGGGTCGTGCTGGGGATGGTGTTTCAGGGTTTAGGGCAGTGCAGTGGTGTTCGGGCAGTGTAGGGGGTCGTGCAGGGGTGGTGTTTCAGGGTTTAGGGCAGTGCAGTGGTGTTCGGGCAGTGTAGGGGCGTGCTGGGGGTGGTGTTTCAGGGTTTAGGGCAGTGGTGTTCGGGCAGTGTAGGGGGTCTTGCTGGGGGTAGTGTTTCAGGGTTTAGGGCAGTGCAGTGGTGTTCGGGCAGTGTAGGGGTCATGCTGGGGGTGGTGTTTCAGGGTTTAGGGCAGTGCAGTGGTGTTCGGGCAGTGTAGGGGGTCCTGCTGGGGGTGGTGTTTCAGGGTTTAGGGCAGTGCAGTGGTTTTCGGGCAGTGTAGGGGGTCGTGCTAGGGTATGTGTTTCAGGGTTTAGGGCAGTGCAGTGGTGTTCGGGCAGTGTAGGGGGTCGTGCAGGGGCTGGTGTTTCAGGGTTTAGGGCAGTGCAGTGGTGTTCGGGCAGTGTAGGGGGTCGTGCTGGGGGTAGTGTTTTAGGGTTTAGGGTAGTGCAGTGGTGCTTGTGTAGTGTAGGGGGTCGTGCTGGGGGTAGTGTTTTAGGGTTTAGGGTAGTGCAGTGGTGTTTGGGTAGTGTAGGGGGTCGTGCTGGGGGTAGTGTTTTAGGATTTAGGTTAGTGCAGTGGTGTTTGGGTAGTGTAGGGGTCGTGCTGGGGGTAGTGTTTTAGGGTTTAAGGTAGTGCAGTGGTGTTTGTGTAGTGTAGGGGTCGTGCTGGGGATAGTGTTTTAGGGTTTAGGGTAGTGCAGTGGTGCTTGTGTAGTGTAGGGGTCGTGCTGGGGGTAGTGTTTTAGGGTTTAGGGTAGTGCAGTGGTGTTTGTGTAGTGTAGGGGTCATGTTTTAGGGTAGTGCAGTGGTGTTTGGGTAGTGTAGGGGGTCGTGCTGGGGGTAGTGTTTTAGGATTTAGGTTGGTGCAGTGGTGTTGGGGTAGTGTTTTAGGGTTTAGGGTAGTGCAGTGGTGTTTGTGTAGTGTAGGGGGTCATGCTGGGGGTAGTGTTTTAGGGTTTAGGATAGTGCAGTGGTGCTTGTGTAGTGTAGGGGGTCGTGCTGGGGTAGTGTTTTAGGGTTTAGGGTAGTGCAGTGCTGTTTTTGTAGTGTAGGGGGTCATGTTTTAAGATGCAACGCTCCAATACCTGACCAGTCTGCACTACATAAAACTGCAAAAAACTAAAAATAAAAAGTGTTTTGCACACTTTTGTCATTGGGCTATATGTGGGCTACATCTGGGTAATATTTGTGCTACATTTGGGCTCTTTTTTCACTGGTGGCCATCTTGGAAGACTTCTTTGTTATGAAGTTTCCTAATTTCCTCAATTACTGCAGTCTCCTCAGTAGGAAATGCTTTCAGTTTTTACTTTGATTCCATCAAGAAGGCATTCAGATGTGTCACACATTTGCCATAAATTCAGAATGTTATTACTCTAGTTGTTCATTAGATCACTGTAGTAAAGCTACTGCTCACCAAGGAGTTAACTGGAAGTCTACTGCTGGTATTGAAAGTGATTGTTTCAGTCTGCATGTCAGAATTTTCTAATGAAATAGAAGAGGATTTGAGATCTCACTTAAAACATGCACTAAATTTTCTTTTTGCAGCACTAACCATAATTTCTATGGCAAAATGAACCCCCTCATTTTGTTCCTTTTTAAATTAAATGTTTTAAGTGTTACCAGTTTATTCCAATCAAGATGGCTTCAGGTGTGCCATACTTTTGTCATAAGTAAGGCTGTTAGCACTCTAGTTGTTCTTTAGAACACTCTGGGAAGCTGCAGTAGAACACAAAGGCATCAACTGACAGGCTGCTCCTGTTGAAATATAACAGGAAGATATTTGAGATCTCACTTAAAACATGTCCTAATTTTTCTTTCTACGGCACTAACCATAATTTCTATGGCAAAATGAACCCCCTCATTTTGTTCCTTTTTAAATTAAATGTTTTAAGTGTTACCAGTTTATTCCAATCAAGATGGCTTCAGGTGTGCCATACTTTTGTCATAAGTAAGAATGTTAGCGCTCTAGTTGTTCTTTAGAACACTCTGGGAAGCTGCAGTAGAACACAAAGGCATCAACTGACAGGCTGCTCCTGTTGAAATATAACAGGAAGATATTTGAGATCACACTTGAAACATGTCCTAATTTTTCTTTCCAGAGTACTAACCATAATTTCTATGACAAGATGAACCCCATCATTTTGTTCCTTTTTAAATTAAATGTTTTAAGTGTTACCAGTTTATTCCAATTAAGATGGCTTCAGGTGTGCCATACTTTTGTCATAAGTAAGGCTGTTAGCACTCTAGTTGTTCTTTAGAACACTCTGGGAAGCTGCAGTAGAACACAAAGGAATCAACTGACAGTCTCTGCCCTTGTTGGATGTACATGTTTTACTGAGAATGTCAGACTTCATTCTCACATGACTGAGAAAGATAATGTGAATTTACAGAAAATATGCTCTCATTTTAGCTTCTGGGGCACCTTCCAAAACTGTATGGGACAAGCATGTGAAAATAGTTTTCTCTCAAACATGATTCATGATATCCCAGCAGAAGGTTTTTCACAGGGTAAAATCACCTTAGAACACACCACAATTCCTGAAATTAGTATGGTACCATCAACAAATGAATTCTAATGTAACTAAAGTCTGTTATCACCCTTTATAGTTCTCCTTTTGGTAACCCTCAAAATCTTCGATTCACTACAATGCATTTCAAAGGGGTACTATCATTTATATTGGTCCCAAGATGGCTGCCAGCAATTCCAGGATGAAGTGCTGACAGCCAATCAGATCTCACGATGACATGTGTGGTTAGGCTCCGCCCAGATATATATATGTGTTCTTACTTTTGATTTTCTCAGCAACTACTGAACGGATTTACACCATTTAACAAAAAGGGTTCTTTTTGAACCAAGAACTACCTCTTTGCCAAATTTGGTCTAATTCCGTTCAGCAGTTCGGGCTGTAGCCTTGCATAAAGTTTCCTATGGGAAATTGATTTTTGACTCTTATTTTTTTAATTTCTCGCAACTACTGAACGGATTTACACCATTTAACAAAAGGGTTCTTTCTGAACCAAGAACTACCTCTTTGCCAAATTTGGTGTAATTCCGTTCAGCAGTTCGGGCTGTAGCCGTGTCTAAAGTTTCCTATGGGAAAATGAATGGGGAAAACACGTTTTGGGACCCCCTTTTTCTCGGCCCCGCTTGACGAATCACCCTGAGACTTTCAGGGTAGGAGCGGACCGGAGCGGGCCATAAAGTTTGAAAATTTCGCAAAGATTCGTCAACCGACGCAAGAGTTATTTCAAATAGAATGTCGCGGATTTCCTATGGAAAATAGGTCCTAACTATAACTATCTACTGGCGACCGCCAGTAGATAATATATACATATATATGTATGTATATTTATATATTTTTTTTTAACTAAAAAAACAAAGGCTATAGAGATGTTATAGTTAGGCTCAGATTTTACTTGTACAAAAGCAGTGAAATTCAGAAGTTATGGTTACCTTAGCTAATTATAGGTTATGCCCCCGCAATGCACTGCTTATGACCTCCCATATTATATCACTCATGACATGGTCAGTGACATCACTGATGACATCTCAAATTATATCACTGATCACATCATCCAGTGATTGTTAGTGTTTCGCAAGTGTTTGTGAGACATAGAGATAGATAATAAGCTACTGCATAAGTTAAAGTACAATCCCTTTTGTAATGCAAATGAGCGATAGTATTTCTAATATATGTCATCTGAGTGGCTGTGTGACTGTATCAATGTCTGAGTGGGTGTCTGAGTGGCTGTATGGGTCTGTGAGTGTGTGTGCGATTGGCTGTATGAGTGACTTAATGGCTGTGTGACTGGCTGCATAGGTGTGTGAGCGGTATGTGAGTGGCTGTATGGGTTACTGAGTGGCTGGGTAAGTGGCTGTATGGGTGAGGGAGTGGGTGTGAATGTGAATGTGGATGTATGGGTGAGTGAGTGGGTGTGTCAGTGAGTGTATAGGTAAGTCAGCGGGTGTGTGAGTGACTATAGATGTGTTAGTGGGTATATGAGTACCTGTGTCTGCTAGTGAGTGGCTGTACTGGAGAGTGAATGGGTGTGTGAGTTGCTGTATGGGTGACAGTGGCTGTTTGGATAACTGAGTGGCTGTATGGGTAAGGGAGTGGGTGTGAAAGTAGATGTATGGGTGAGTGAGTGGGTATGTGAATGGTTGCATGCATGTGTGAATGGGTGTGCAAGTGTTTCTGTGGGTATTCGTGGGTGTGTGAGTGGTTGTATGGGTGAGTGAGTGGCTGTGTCATTGGCTGTATGGGTGAGTGAGTGTGTGAGTGGCTGTATAGATGTGCTAGTGGGTGTGTGAGTAGCTGTATGGGTAAGTGAGTGGCTGTACTGGAGAGTGAGTGGGTGTGTGAGTAGCTGTGTGAGTGGCTGTGTGACTGGCTGCATAGGTCTTTGAGCGGGTGTGTGAGTGGCTGTATGGGTGATGAAGTGGCTCTGTGACTGGCTATATAGGTGAGAGAGTGAGTAACTGTTTAAGTGTGTGTATAGATAAGTAAGTGGATGTGAGTGGTAGTATTGGACAGTGAGAGTGTGTGTGAGTGACTTTAAGGGTGAGTGAATGGGTTTGTGAGTAGTTGTATGCATGTGTGGATGGTTATGTAAGTGGTTCTATGGGTGTCTGTGGGTGTGTGAAGGGTTGTATGGGTGAGTGAGTGTCTGTGTCAGTGGCTGTATGGATAAATAAGTGGGTGTGTGAGAAGCTGTATCAGTGAGTGAGTGACAGTGCGAGTGACTGTATGGGTGAGTGTGTGGGTGTCTGAGCACCTGTGTGTGTGAGTGAGCAGCTCTGTGTCGCTGTAAAGGTGATTGAGTGGGTGTGTGAGTGGTTGTATGAGTATGAGAGTGGGTTTATGTAACGATGTATGGGTATGAGTGGGTGTTTGAAAGGTTCTGTGTATGATGTAATCAGTGATGTAATCAGTGATGTCATCTGAACTGTCATCAGTGATGTCACTGACCGTGTCATGAGTGTTGCAATATGTGAGGTCATAAGCAGTGTATTGAGGGGTGTAAGTTATAGTCAACAGAGATAACTATAACTGCTGAATTTCACTGGTTTTGTACTAGTGAAATCTAAGCCTAACTATAACGTCCCTGTAACCCTTGATTTTTTCCAGTGGATTTCTGAGTTTTATTTTAATGCTATTTCCTATTTATAACGTTCTGTAACTTTTGTTTTTTCAGTGAATTTTTAAAGTTTTTTAAATTCTATTATCTAACTATAACATCCCTGTAACCTTTGGTTTCGTCAGTGAATTTCTAAGTTTTTTTAAATTTTATTTCCTATTTATAATGCCCCTATAACCTTTGGTTTTTTTTTGTGAATTTCTAAGATTTTTGAAATTTGATTACCTAACTGGAACCTGTAACCTTTAACAGTGTGTATGCGAGTAGCTGTGTAAGTCAGAGAGTGTGTGTGTGAGTGTCTGCGTGGGTCTGTGAGTGGGTGTGTGAGTGGTTTTGTGGGTGTGAGTAGCTGTATGTGTCTGTGAGTGAATGTGTGAGTAGCTATATAGATCTATGAATGGGTGGTTGAGTGGCTGTATGGGTTGGTGACTGTGTGTGTAAGTGCTGCATCAATGTGTGAGTGGCTGTGTGAGTTGTTTTGTAAATGTGAGTTGGTGTGTTAGTGGGTGTATGGGTGTGTGAGTTGCATACTGCCAAGGTGGACAGAGTGGCCACAAATGTGCTATGCCTCCAGGTGATTTTGGATTTTACATATTTGTAGTCATTGAAAGGGAGAAAAATGGACTCTGCTCTCACCAGGAGAGGTCAAGAAAGAACCCATTTGCCACAGTCAGTACAGAATGTGTGCTGATAGATCAATCTTGTATTTGCTTTTACCAAGGATATCATATTGTTTTTCAATGTAGAATTGCTGAGTAAACACACTTTGTTTGCCTTTGCGAAGCCCAGGAAGTTAGGATCATTTGTCTTTTACAAAAGTGAAACTTCAACTGGGTCACCTGCTATGTTTATGTTTGTTAGTGCTTTCCTTTGAGGTTTAATTTCTATGAAATGAGCATCAGGGCCAGAAAGGAACATCACCTGCCCCTTTAGCCAACAAGAGTCCACAGTTTTGCATAATATGTCTACCCAGATGGAGGAGTCTATACTGGGTAATTTGTAAGTGCTGCCTCATTTGGTAAATGAAAGGTGCGTATTCTACAGTAGAGCTGCATAATGGTCTCCAACAACCTTCTCTGCATTTTGGCACTTTTATTGTTCCTCATGTTTCTTTATCCGAAATCTGTGATAAAATTAATCCTGCTACACAGAAGACAACAAGAGTATAAAGAGGTGAATCTCCACCAAACAAGCCTACTTTATCCTAACTATATAAAGCAAGTCCTTTTTTGTTTAGTGGAGATGTCCTCATTTTGTTGGGCCTTCAAGAACATGGCATCATTTTGTTTGGCATCAAGAAACAGATGTCCCCAGAAGGCTTTTCTTTTTTATATTTGCGAATTTGCCACCAACAGTTGTGAAACGTATATTCTGCTAGGCTGGTTATTCGTGAAATCGGCGTGATTTTTAGAAAGTGTAAAGAACATATATATATATATACATATTGTAATTAATGATTGCGATCTGTAGTTTACTGATATAACATATGAAGTGAGATTGAGAATATCACATGACATCAGGAAGAAAGGGATTTCATTGTCGCGAATATCACATGACTATGGAAGAAAGGGATTTCATGGGGCAAGATACTTTTGATTAGGTTTATTTTTGGGAAACTATTTTAAAATAAAATGGCATCTTGTGGTGGCGAAGATCAGCAGCCACACCTTGATAAAGACAGTTTTTTGGAGGAGGAAACCTTGGCAAAGTGGCAATCAATTGAGTGGGAGTTTTTTTACCATCCCCTTCGGGGAGAAGAAAGTGGTTGCTAAGCACATGAAGTGCTCAATATGTGAGGAGAACCTCTCTAGGGGTACATCCAAGCAGTAGTAGTAGGGCACAATGAGTATATTGTCTCATCTGAAGACATACCACTCTAAAGAGTTAACCAGAGCACAGAGGCAGTGAAGTACAGGGGATCCGTCTACCTCAACTGTAACACCAATTGCTCCTGGAGACTCTCTACCATTTGAGGTCCAGCAACAGTTCCCAAACAACTCACCAGAACTCCGAAGAATAGGCACTTTTTGTTTGGACTGCAAAAAAGTTCTATCCGTAGGGGAATAATCTGTTGCTGCACTTTTGGATGCTGCAAAAGTATATGCGTGCTAATTTTTTGTTTTTTTTGTTATTGAATGACAGTTGTTTCCCTAGTTTTCAGTTTTTTCTTTTAGAGCATTTTCCAGTTTTGATTCTATTTGTAAAAAAAAAAATATATTAAAAAAACTCAAACAAAAGTTCTGAAAAAATAAAAAAAAAACAAAGGTTCTCATTAGAGATGCCTTTATTCGTAGAAAAAAGATAAGCTGTATGTTTGTGTATGTATAAGAAATAGTATGAGTTAGTGAGTTTCTGTGTTACTGAGTGGGTGGGCGTATGAGTTAGTAAGTGGATGAGTAAGTGTTTGAGGGAGTGGGTATGTGAGTGAGTGAGTGAGTGTGGCAGTGGTTATATGGGTTCATGAATGACAGTGTAAGTGTTTGTATACATATGTGAGTGGGTGCATCAGTGGGTGTATTGGTGAGTGAGTGGGTGTACAGATGCGTGAATAGGTGCATAAGTAGCTTTTTCTGTGAGTGAATGCATGCATGAGTGTCTCTATGGGTGAGTGTGTGTTGGTAGCTCTATGAGTGAGTGAGTAGTTGTGATTGCAGGGGTGTGCGAGTGGGTGAGTGAGTGACTGTATGGGTGAGTGAGTGCATGTATCAGTGACTGTATGGGTAAGTGAATGGGTGTGTTAGTGAATGTATGGGTGAGTGAGTGAGTGTGCGACAAGCTGTATTGTTGAGTAAGTGCACGTGTTAATAGCTATATATATGAGTGAGTGTGTGTGTCAGTAATTATATAGGTGTGTGACTGGGTGTATGAGTGGCTATGTTAGTACCTGTATAGGTAAATATATGGGTTTGTTAGTGACTATATGGCTGAGTGAGTGGGTGTGTAAATGACTGTAAAGGGGAGTGAGTGTGTGTGTCTCACTATGTGGGTAAGTGAGTGGGTGTATCAGTGACTATATGGGTGAGTATGTGAGTGGGTGTGTGACAGACTGTATTGTTGAGTGAGTGTGTGTGTTAGTAACTATATAGGTGAGTGAATGGGTGTGTCAGTGACTGTATAGGTATATGACTGGGTATGTGGGTGGCTGTATAGGTGAGGGGGTGACTGTATTAGTAGGTGTATGGGTGAGTGAGTGGGTATGTTACTGACTGTATGGCTGAGTAAAATGGGTGTTTCAGTAACTGTATGGGTGAGTGAGTAGGTGTAGCAGTGGCTGTATGTGTCTGTGAGTTGGTGTGTGAGTACCTGCATGGGTGAGAGTGGCTGTATGGATGGGTGAGTGGGTGTGTGTGTGACTGACAGCATGGGTGAGTGAGTGGGTATCTGAATGGGTGTATGAGTGCGTGAGTGCATGTGTTAGTAGCTGTATGGGTGAGTGAGTGGGTGTATCAGTGAGTGTATGGGTGAGTGAATGGGTATGTGAGTTGCTGTATGGGTGAATGAGTGAGTGTGTAAGAGCCTGTATGGGTGAGTGAATGAGTGTGTCTGTCTGCATGAGAAACTGAGTGTGTGTTACACAGCCAGTCAGTATGGTGACTGACTGGCTGTGTTATTAGCTTTATAGGTGATTGAGTGGGGATATGAGTGACTTTCTAGATGAGTGAGTGGGTATCTGAATGGTGTTATGGGTGAGTGAGCGCTTCTGTTAGTATGTGTATAGGTGAGTGAGTGGGTGTGTCAGTGACTTTATAGGTATATGACTGGGTATGTGAATGGCTGTATAGGTGCATTAGTGAGTGTGTTAAGGACTGTATGGCTGAATGAGTGGGTGTGTCAGTGACTGTATGGGTGAGGGGGTGCATTTGTCAGTGACTGTATAGGTGAGTGAGTGGGTGTGTCAGTGACTGTATGGGTGAGTGAGTGAGTGAGTGGATGTGTGAAAGGTTGCATGGTTGAGGGAGTGAGTGTGATAGTAGTTGTATGGGTAAGTGAGTTGGTGTGTCAGTGACTGTATAGGTGTGTGACATGGTATGTTAGCAGCTGAATGGGTGAGTGAGTGGGTATGTTAGTGACTGTAGAGCTGAGTGACTGGGTGTGTCAGTAACCAAATGGGTGAGTGAGTGGGTTTGCCAGTGACTATATGGGTCTCTGAGTAGTTGTGTGAGTGCCTGTATGGGTGAGTGAGTCCACGGTTGAGTGGTTGTATGGGTGGGTGTGTGAGTTTCTATATGAGTGTATGGTTGAGTGAGTGCATGTGTTAGTAGCTGTATGGGTGAGTGAGTGGGTGTGTCAGTGAGTTGCTGTATAGGTAAGTCAGTATGTATATTAGAAGCTGTATGGGTAAGTGAGTGGGTACTTGAATGCCAGTATGGGTGAGTGAATGAGTGTGTCAGTGCCTGTATGAGAAATTGAGTGTGTGTGTCACTATCTGTATGGTTGAGTGACTGCCCATGTTAGCAGCTGTATAGGTGGCTGAGCAGGTGTATGAGTGACTTTTTGGGTGAGTGAGTTGATGTGCTTTTAGCTGTATGGGTGAGTGATTGGGTGTGTCAGTGGTTACATGGGAGAATGACTGAGTGTGTCAGTGATTGTATGGGTGACTGCGTAGATGTATGAGTGACTGTATGGGTGAGTGAATACATAAGTTAGTACACTTATGAGTGAGTGAATGGGTGTGGGAGTATCTGTATGGGTAAGTGAGTCCATGTTGTAATACATGTTTTGGTAAGTGACTTGGTGTGTTATTAACTGTGCTGGTGAGTTAGTGGGTGTGTGAGTAATTGAATGGGTGAGTGATTGGGCATATGAATGGCTCTATCAGTATGTGTCTGGATGTTTCAGTGGCTCCACTCTATCAGACCGTACCTTGGCATATACCTTGACAATGTTGGTTTGTAGAACTACACAGGAAGAAGTAATTAGGAAATTACTTTACTCCAATAGATGGCATCATTCATCGGTTTAAAAACACAAAGAACATAAATATAAGTTAGTATTACTTTTTGCAAAATTCCATGATAAACCTTTAATTTATGCAATTCATAAGTTCATACTATAAACCAAACAGTAGACCTGTCTTAACTCGTCACAACACAGACCCACTGCGCCGGCCACACGCTTGACCCCATCTTCTCCTCAAGCTCCCACATCTCCTTCAGCCACACCACGGAACTCCTCTGGACCGACCACCGCTGCATCCATTTCACCTTCCAGAAACCCACCACACACCACCGCACCCAACAGATCCCACGCCGCTGCTGGAGCAAAGTCACCGAAGACCAACTCCGGGCAACCCTCGCTCTCAGCCCTCCCTCCGACCCATCCAACACCGACGACGCTGCCTGCAACCTCAGACGATGGATGGACGACTGTGCCAACACCCTCGCCCCGCTGAAAAAGCTCACCTACAGCGACACCACCAAAAGAGCCAGCTGGTTCACCTCGGAACTCCTAGCTTCCGCACACCTGCCGGAAACTAGAGAAGAAATGGCACAGCGATAAGACACCGGACAGCCACACAGCCCACAAAGACGCCATCCGTAACCACCACCACCTCATCAGGTCCGCCAAGAGAATCTCCTTCAAAGACCGCCTCGACAACAACGCACACAACAGCAAGGAGCTTTTCAACATCGTGAAGGAACTCTCCAATCCCAGCTCCAACACCAACGACATCCCGCCGTCACAACCCCTGTGCGATTCCCTCGCCACCTTCTTTCACCGCAAGATCGCCGACATCCACGACAGCTTCGACACCCAGACAACCCCAACCAAGATCGATACACCAGACCCGCCACACACCATCGACCACGACCCCCTGCCAGCCTGGGCCAGCGTGAACATCGAGGACACCATCAAGACCATGAGCACAATACACTCCGGCTCCCCGTCAGACCCTTTCCCGCACCACATCTTCAACAAAGCCAGCAGCTCCATCGCACCCCACCTGTGCAACATCATCAACCTCTCCTTCGAGACCGCGACCTTCCCAGAGAGCTGGAAACACGCAGAGATCAACGCCCTACTCAAAAAACCCAAGGCGGACCCGAGAGACCTCAAGAACTTCCGGCCCATCTCTCTGCTTCCGTTCCCAGCCAAGGTCATCGAGAAGATCGTCAACAAACAGCTAACCCGATACCTCGAAGAAAACAGCATCCTGGACCCATCCCAATCAGGGTTCCGCAGCAACCACAGCACTGAGACTGCCCTCATCGCCGCCACCGACGACATCAGGATCCTGCTGGACAATGGTGAGACCGCAGCCCTCATCCTGCTGGACCTCTCCGCCGCCTTCGACACTGTCTGCCACCGTACTCTACGCGCACGCCTCCACGACGCAGAGATCCGAGACAAGGCCCTGGAATGGACCACCTCCTTCCTCGACGGCAGAACCCAGAGAGTCCGCCTCCCACCTTTCCGATCCGAAGCCTCCGAGATCATCTGCGGCGTACCCCAGGGATCGTCCCTCAGCCCAACACTGTTCAACATCTACATGGCCCCGCTCGCACGCATCGCCAGACAACACGACCTCAACATTATCTCCTACGCCGACGACACTCAACTGATCCTCTCCCTCACCAAGGACCCCTCGCCGCCAAAGCCAAACTCCATGAAGGAATGAAGGCCGTCGCCGATTGGATGAAGATCAGCCGACTAAAGCTGAACACGGACAAAACGGAGGTCCTCATCCTCGGCTCCAACCCCTCAGCCTGGGACGACTCCTGGTGGCCAACGACGCTGGGAGCAGCCCCGACACCCACCGACCATGCACGCAACCTGGGAGTCATCCTCGACTCAACGCTCTCCATGGCCAAGCAAGTCAACGCAGTCTCCTCCTCCTGCTTCAACACCCTCCGCATGCTTCGCAAGATCTACAGGTGGATCCCGACAGACACAAGAAGAACAGTCACCCAGGCCCTCGTCAGTAGCAGACTGGACTATGGGAACGCCCTCTACGCGGGAGCCCCGGCCAAGCTCATCAAGCGACTACAACACATACAAAACGCCTTCGCACGACTGATCCTCGACGTACCACGCCACAGCCACATCACCCCCCACTTGAGGAACCTGCACTGGCTCCCCGTCGACAGGAGGATCACCTTCAAACTCCTCACCCACGCACACAAGGCACTCCACAAAACTGGCCCAGCCTACCTCAACAGATGACTCTTCTTCTACGTCCCCAACCGCCAGCTCCGCTCCGCCGACCTCTCCCTCGCCACCGTCCCCCGCATTCGAAGAACAACCACCGGCGGCAGATCCTTCTCACACCTCGCCGCCAAGACCTGGAACACCCTTCCACTAAGCCTACGAAAGACCCAAGACCTGCTGACCTTCAGGAGGCTACTCAAGACCTGGCTGTTCGACCAGTAGCAGCATCCCCCCCCCTTCCCTCTCCCCAGCGCCTTGAGACCCTCGCGGGTAAGTAGTGCTTTCTACAAATTCTGTGATTGATTGATTGATTGTCTTATGCTGTAGTAGTATTTCCCAATATAGTAAATCATTTCCTTTTCCCTTTTTACTGTTCTCAGTTTTTGTACTTGTACACCATAATCAGTGTAGTGTATACAGTTTCATCCTTGAACATGGGGAAAAAACAATCATAAAGATTGTAAAAAAAAACTTTTCTCATTTGAGCATCTGCTCTCCTTCTTTTCCAAATCAAAGTTTCCTGTCTTTTCCATCATTTGCCAATAAACTGGCATCTGGGGCAGTGAAGATCAGTTGCTACACCTTGTCGAACACAGTTCCTTGGAGGAGCAACCCACAACAAAGCGGCAATCAATTGCATGGGAGTTTTTCACCACCCTCTCCAGGCAAAAGAAAATGGTCTCAAAGCATGTCAAGTGCTATTTATGCATGTAAATCCTCTCCAGCGGTATGTGAAACAAATAGTCGTATGGCACAACGAGTATGTTCAGACATCTAAAAACATATCACTGGAACCATTGTTGAAAAACAAAAAGAAGATAAATATAAGTTAGTATTATATTTACAAAATTTAACAAACAAAACAGTACAGATTGCTTATATTGTAACAGTATATAACATTATGATTAAACAGTTCATTTCCCTTTTTTTCTGTTCTCAGCCTTTATACTTGTACACCATAAACAAAGTACTATATAAAGATTCATCCTTAAACAGCGGGAAAAACCAATTGCATGGATTGTAGGAGAAAAAACTGCACAGTATATCACTACAAATAAGTTACACTATACATTGCACTCATTATAATTATTCAATCAATTGTTTTACCTATAGTTACTGAACTAATCAAATCAAGCATATGTTAAAAATAACTATTTTATTATTATAACTGGTACAACACTACTAATGTATATAAGGCACACTTGAATTTTGGATATCCTTTTGAAAATATTACCCCATGTAGGCCGAATGATGTCTTAAACACTGATGATTCACGTGGAACAAATACCATACACCACTTTATTTATTCAGAAATCTTCCTAGCACTTTGGTTGACGGAACAAGAGGTAAGAATGTGGAAGTTTGAAAGGCAATTTTTGTTTGAATTTAAGGTTTTTGTCATTGCATCTGTCCATCCTGGTTTCACTCTTTAAATAGACAGCATCATGTCCAGATGTTACATCAAGTCCTTTGTGAAAGAAGATAGCCATAGTAGTATAAGTTCTTCCAGAAATTGATATTCATCCGGCTTTAAAGTTTGTAATTTCAGTTTCCAATTTAGATCCATCTTCCTATAGTCAATGAAGACATAGCAACTGAGGTACAATTTGGGCAGGTCATATTTTGGTTAGCTGTTTTGATAAATCTGTCAAAAGACGCAGTTTTGGAATCTGGTAGAGTTAAGTACAGAAACTGTTCCGAATTTATTTTAATGGTAGACATAAAAGAGCAGTCTTCACAGTTATGGTTCCATGTGTAACTCAGTCCAAATATGTCAACTATATTTTTTTCTTCTTCTTATACAACTCCAAGGATGACTATTATAAATTCCTGTGCATCTTTTTGAGTGTTCTGAGTAAATGGTACTGATCCACTACATATATCTCCTAAATCTTGAATGCCTGAAGCACAATGTATTACAGTCCTATCACTAGTGCAGAACATAATCTCTTCTGTGGTTTCTGTTCAATAGGATTTATAAGATGGTGGTAAATGAAACAGTACATTGAGAACAACATGTGCATAGCACTTGACACCAGAAGTGATTGACAACTGCAACCTACAATATCTCCCTCATTCTCCAGTTTTTTATTCTTAACACTATCCTTGATCTCCTTCTTTTCCTTCTTTTCAGCAACATCCATAGATTATTTTGTGAGCTTCCAATTTGGACAGATTATCTGCTTTTTATAAATGGGATACTGTCCTAAATGAGGAGCATATGCACTTCCTAACCAAATGTATTCTCTGACACAACTTGCATCTGCACTAACTTTCCTGTTAACAAAATCAACCAAAAACAAACCGGACAACGTTCTTACTTAAGACAATGGAACATATGACATCCCTTCTTTAAATACAGTGCTACCAATATTAATAAAAGCTGTGTCTACACTTAAATCTTCAGATTTATGGATAGTAACAGCATATGCTAGAGACACTGACAAATAACTCCTTTACAAGCAAAAAACGTATAACACATCGCCCAATCTGCTTCACTCCACCAATCTGATAAAATGTTATAGCTAAATATTCAACCTCATCCCTATTTGGAAACTAATGAAATCAATAACCTTACCCATCACAACATTTACTAATCCTTCCTCAACATTTAAATTGCAGTGCAAAATTACTCAACTGTTTTTGCATAGGCATAAACACTTTTTTAATCCTCCAGTACTGGATACAGATTTCTCCAATGAATCCAATTGTGCTTATAGCTTTCCACTTAGCAGTACTGTTACTCCCTTGTGTTCCATTTCGTCATTAGATGTAATTTCCACATTTTCTTCTTTCTCCAGTTTTAGTATTTGTTCATTAAAATTGGAGCACTCTCGAAGTGTAAGTATTAAACAGTATTAAACAGACTATGGATTTCCCTTCTTCAATGAAATTGAACATTGGCTGTGCTGCTGTGTTCTTATAGGAGAATAGGTTCTAAATACATCGACTTTCGAAGGAACATTTTCCCTCCCTGAGTTCCCAGTATTGAAGAAGGTCCAGGGATCGTGTTCCCTGATGGTGTTGCCCAATTTAAACTAATTAGATGGAGGAGATTAACTCGAGGTGCTGGACATTTCTCCTTCTTTGTCACAACTTCTACTCTAATGTCCTTCAGAATATTTCCATATTCTACATCAGATGCTTGATGCATATCCTTCAGTAATTCCTACTTCCCACAGAATTCTGAGTTTCATCATGCAGAAGTGTCTTGAAAATCGGCTGTCCTTTGATGAGGGTAAGTTGCAGGAGGTGACCAAAGTCAATTAAATGCTTTCCTCCAAACAGCACATCATACTCTGTTTTAAACAAAATCTGTTGCTTTCTCAGGTGTACAAAGGCAAGCATTAAGTTTGAGGCCATGCTCATCTCATCAATGATTAAAAGCTTCAGTTTCTTCAATACTCTTGATACCTCATGACAAGCTTCACTGGATAACCTTTGTTATTCCAGTTTATTGTCATGTTCAACAGGTAGCATTAGTAGTTGATGTAGAGTAATGTTGTGTGCACCTAATCCAGTTGGTGCTGTTACTGTACACAATACATTTGATACTGTTGTCCTCTGTAGGTAAGTGGTGAGAACTTTAATTAAAAAGCTTTTCTCTGTGCCAGCTTGACCACTGATGTATAATAATATTGACTTAAATGATGAGCATTTACATTCTTTCTTCTTGTGGAGGAGTCCATGCTCAATTTTCTCTTTTTGCTCTATGTACATTTCTTCCTTTTCGTCATTCAGTTGTCTAATTAACTGTTCCAAATCAACAGTTTCCAGTCTCTCTTGTTTCATTGCAGTTTCCCCCATATTCATGGCTATTGCAGCTTTGTTTTAAGTAATGGGTTATCCAAGAGGATCTTGACACAGTGGTGCAGAACTTTGACTGCTTTGGGAACTCTCCTCAGCTACCTAAGCAGCAATTGTTTCTTCCTGTTCAATCTCATCATTTAACATTTGCAAATATTTTTGTAAGACTGATACTGAATGCTGTCTTTCACACCGTTGAAAGAATCTTCATAGCAGTCATAGTCTCCAAGTAATTGCAATTCAGTGCACCAAGGTTTGAAGAGTCGTGAAAGTGCCAAATAGAAAAACTCTTTTCTGACTGAAGTATTGTGGTTGCAATTGCGTGCTGGACTGTATGGGTATTATTTGATAAGGAGAGTCCGTATCCTAGCCGACATGATTGCGGTATAAAGCTGGGGCGTGTGCAAGAGCCCATTCTAATGCATAAGCATGTTTGACTTCTTCAGGTACAAGAGCAGAAAATGAAGGAAGTATTACATCATCACCTTGTGGGTATGTTTGAATGAAGAGTGGGGGGCAATCGAACTCTGCTAAAAGGTTGTCATAAAACAAAGTTAAATTCTCCTAGAAGGTTACTTTAATGGTGCGCTGTATGTCACCCTCAATTTGTATATCTAAGTGATACAACCTATCTGGAGGGGCTAAGCACCTATCTGGGGTTTCAACTGTAATGCAGTTATCAGTTGCTCTCGCCAGAAACTCCTGGATATTCTGACATACTATAGTGACTTCTGCTGCACTGTCCAAGAGAGTCACAGCCCAACTCCTGTTCAGGAGGAGGGTTCTCAGTGTTTGTGGCATATTTTGCGGTTTTAGCCACAACTTTATTTTTCGTAAATTTGGGTTTAAATGGAGGAGATTTTTCCTCCTTCTTTATGTTCACGTCAGACGAGCGTTGTGAGTCTCTTTTCGGCTTTACGCACTCTTCTTGTCTGCGCTCACATCCCCCTCTTCTCTCGTACTGCTTTTCAGATGAGTCCTGCAAGGAACGAGGAGGACGTGTATCAGAAATCTGATACCTGTCTGGAGCCTTGATTTTAGTGCAATCTCAAAAATTGTAACGCCTCTCAGAGGGTTCCAGGATGCTAAAGCACCTGTTAGAGAAATACTCTCCCAAATGGAGTACCAGGGAGCAATTGAACCCTGTGTCTCTCAGATGAATAATCCCCTTTTTCCTGTTTTGAAATCGGTTCATTCATACCATTTAGTCTTAGACTATAGACATTTAAACAGTCATACACACATTTTTGTACTGTACTTAAATTATGCCAAGTATGGTGAATTGTTCTGTTACCATCATTATGGGCATCACTATTTACATTGAGCTAGTGTTCAACATACACTGGGAACATTGTCCAACTCCCCCACAAGGGAGTAACCCTGGGCGTAGTTCGCGTAGTCGCGCTACGCGAAGCTACACGAAGACGTCGGAGCGCTACGCGAGCTACGCGTAGCTACACGAGCGTGCATAGCTGCTTGTCGCGCTCGTTCGCGATGCATTTTTCTTCTTCGGGAACGCGTTGTGTGTTCGGGACGCTGTTTGCGTGCTCGGGGGCACAAACTTACCCATGCGGTCACCTATGGGCGCGGCCATTTTGTTTTTCACTTGTCCCGCCCGTTCGTGATCCCTTATTTCCTGTTCCGGGTCGCGTATAGCGTGCTCGCGATGCGCATTCCATGTTCGGGAACGCGTTGTACGTGTTCGCGACGTTTTTTGCGTGCTTGGGGAGAAATATCGCGCAAACTTACCCACGCGGTCGCGGTGGGCGCGGCCATCTTGTTTTTCACTCTATGCTATGGTTCTGGGCCTGCTTTTCTATCCTCCTTCAATCTTTGCAATCCTTAGTTTTCTACACTGTTTTTCAATTTTTCTTTATTTCTTATCTATCTCTCTCTCTGCCTAAGTCTATATTTTGCATTTTTTTCTACTTTTTACTGTGTTTTTTTACTTTTCGACTGTTTTATATAACTTTCTTCTTTAAGCTCCTACTTCTTCCCCTAACTTTATTTTTCCCTTCTAACTTTTCTTTTCCGCCTCCTCCCACCCCAGAACCATGGCGAAGGGTAGCAGCAGCAGCAACAGCTCGAAGGGTAAGGCGCGTGCGCCCAAGAGTCGCCTGCCTTGCGGCAGACTGCGCCCTGCAGGGGTGCAAGCCCGCCAGCTCTTTAGTGAGGTGGAGGTGGCTGCCCTTGTTTTTTTTGTTCAGCGCCACCTCCCCTTGACCTTGGCAGCTGGTGGCAGGCCAGGCTCCGGGTACCCGACCCAGGAGCGTCACCGCCGGTGGGCGAAGGTGCGCCGGGCAGTGTTTCGCTGCTCAGGGGTCCGGTGCACCCATAACCAGCTGGCCCACCGGTGGTCAGACATCCTCGACCGGGAGCAGGACCTGTTGGACCTGCTAGGTGTCGAGGTCGTGGGGCTTGGTGAGTAGCTAATATATATAGTAGTATAAGTATTGTGATTTGTGTATACATTTTTTACAAATAACAAGAATACTGCTGCTTACATTGCAGGTAAATTACGTTTCAAAATCTTCTGTGATTGTAGGACACAGGTGCTGGGCGGTACTCTTACTTGTTTGCAACTTTGCGCTCGCTTGTCCTTATTATTATGTAAGAGTTTACTTTAGAGAACTTCAGTTAGGTAATGCTATTGCTAGAGAGACTCTAGTCCTTCCTTTGTCCTCCTGTCAAATAGTGGTGGATGGATTGATACTAGGTTTAGTTACTATTAGTTGATAATTTTTGAGCGGTCTGCGTTACGCATCCTCTGTCACTGAGTGCTGCTTACCCCAGTCCTTAGTAGAACCTTTTGTAGTTTGTTTAGTGAGTGGTAAGCTTAGCAGTGTCAGTCAGCTGCAGAACATCAGACGCAACCAACCAACAATTTGGTGTATGCATTATGCACCAATTTATGCATGTGTCCTCCTTCTCATCTATGCATTTTTGAGGGCTAAAAAAATGGAAATTCAGACTTAATGAACAATTGGCCCGCCTGGAATAGGTGGGCTAGGTCAGGTTGTACTTAGGCTTAGTTAGTGTTCTGGATTTTATTTGAATCAATCAGAATGGAACACTGAATTAGTGTTCCCAAATAAGTAGACTGTCCGTGAATCCCGCAAGCCAGTAGTCGATCGGATTAGATAGGTCAATTTTATTGCAATTTTTGTTTCCTAAAACGTTTTTTGAGCGTTTTTTTAGATAATTTATTTGTTTCACAGCAATCATTAATGTTTGTGTCTTTCTTTATTATATCTTACATGATCACTGATCTGCAGCACCCAGGGGCAAGAAGACGGGGTCCGAGTCGGCGGGACAACCACCAGAGGACCGCTCCTCTACCGAGGGCCCTGCTGCTGGTCCCAGTAAGTCCTCCAGTGGTTAATATTAACATTTATATTGCCCTAACTTTTACTGCACCTTATTTTTCAGAACTATTAATTATGGTTCCACTCCCTAATTCTATTTTTTTACAAAAGATTCTTTGATCTTGACTTGACTATCTGTTTCTAAATTCTGGTTATCCCTGCCTCTAAGTTCTAACTACCTCTGCTATGAATGTCTGTACTACTACTATTAGTCTGTCGCTAAGCTTGCCCAGTTTGCATTGCCACTCTTTATTGTACGGTTTTGAATAAAACTCAGATTGACCAATAGCTGAGTCCAGTCCTTTCGGTTGTCCTCTTCTAGGCTTCTTAATCTTGAGGCTTTGACACTTATCACAAACAAAATGCCCAACCAGATATTTGACTATTTTTGATAGGATATAGTACATACTACTACTGATGTGTGGATTCTGCACAGCCCCATGCAGAACTATGCACAAGGAAATAGGATGTTGGTGATGGGAGTTTGGAACTTGGACGTTCCTCACACCTCAGTCAGAAGTGAACCCACAATCCCCTGAACGACTAGCTATAGTGTCTCATTAGGTCCCCAAACCCCCACCCGAAGATACCCAATGATTACACAACCCAGAACATAACACCCTTTCGGTCACTCACTCGTGTAAGTCCACCACCACCACCACACCAAATACCACAGAGTCTATGTGTAAGTTCAAAAGGTTTATTTTCAACTAACAAGCTCTGTATGTTGTTCTATAAAATTCAGTGTACTCCAGCCAGCTCCAACAGCAAAATGCATAAGATTAAAACAATAAACATTGTTACAACAAGTGCATGATAATAGAAGACAAAAGATCTGTGCGAATTCTGGGAGACTCCTCACTGTAGAACGTAGAATTACTGGTTACATGCATCATTCATAAGCTCTGCAAATCTCTGGTTCGTAGAAGGAAATCTTCTGCCTGAGAAAAATGGTGCGCGTTAGATAGTATAATGCAAGCATTTCTCAGTCCTGCCAAAAAAGTGTAACATGTTACTTATGGCTAAGCAATATGGACTAACCGAACTCCATAACAAAGTGGCTTGTTTTTCGACCTCTTGTACGCAACGCTCAGACAGTAGCTGTATGTGCTCATGTGGGCTCAAAAGGCGTCTTACTGTTACTGCACAACAAGCTGCGAGGTAACATGCGCAAAAGACATGAAGCGAAAAATGGTTGCATGGCTCAGGCTAACTTTGCAAAGAGTAGAGTATAGTATAATAAATAATGACCCTAGGGACCATAACACTACTAGTGTCTACTGACTCTAGTACCCGATTTGGACTAGTGAATGTGATGTATAATATGTATGTATTAACTTTTTTTTTCAATCTTGCTAGTGAAAAAGAATAAATAGGGGGAGGTGTACACAGGCATCTAAAAATGTGTCATGTTTTTATCTAGGCGTAGTAGCGACCACCAGTGCCGGCGGGGCCAGCGGCGATTCGACCATTCCGGAGGGGGCAGGAGATGCGGCACCTGCAGGAGCTACAGGGGGTGAGCCAGCAGCAGTGGCGGGCGGTGGTAAGTTATATTCATTACTTATTGACATTGCACTAGCTGGAAGGGTGTTGAGTGACTTCACTCACTGTACTGTTGTTGAGACTTATTAGGTATAAAGTTGTAGTGAACATTATACAACGGTTGAAGAAGAGAAGACACCCTTTACTTAGCATTAGCAATGCAGTAGCAATAGCATTACCAGCGTGACTTGATTAACCAATGGCCTCTTCTATCTGACTCCAACTCAGCTGTGAAAGTTTTATGGAGGAGACTAAAAGTCAGATCAGATGACCTTGATGGATGTGTTGAACAAAAAGGGAAAGAAGGGTGGAAGGAGGAAGGATGGGCGAGATTTAATATGATGACTGGCAGAGAAGGATACGTTGGAAGCATGGATATGTGGCTGATAGGAATCAGATGCATGTGTTGTTGAAGGATGGGTGGAAGGTGAAAGAAGAATGGATGCCTGCCTGGGTGGGCGACACAATATGGGTGGATACTGTGGATAGCAAGAATCATCAGCGGTGTTTGGGTGAAACTCTAAGCCAAGGCAAGCAACAGAGTGAGTGGACGCATGGGTTGTTGTTGGTGAAACAAAGTAAGGTTTGTGGAGAGATTAAGAAGAATGATTGACATTTACTTAGAATGGATGGATGCCTGTATGTATTCATCATAGACAGCATAGGTGGAGACTGTCACGGGATGCACAGTTTTAGTTTTAAGGGAATGTAAAAGAAACCGTGCCACAGTAGCAAAGCTGATGTGGGGAGGGGCAGGGTGGGGGGTAGCAGTAAACAATGTATTACGCGGCCAAATACAGGTAACTTTACTGTAAACATAAAAATAAATAAAGCAAATTTCATTGTGCGCACTGCACCGCCAAAAGCGATGCAGTGGGCGCAACAAAATTAGTTTTATTTATTTATATGTTTACTTACCTGTAATTGGCCGTAATCCATAGTTTACTACCCCCACCCTGCCCCTCCCTACGTCACCACCTGGCAGCACTCCCCGAGTCCCACCACCGACCGCTACTGACCTTATGTCGTCGTCCCATAAAAGCAATGATTATTGGATCAGATATATAATCTGCCTTTTTGTAGTAGCCAGGGCACTGTCAAAGTGAAATTGACCAATTGCCCTTCATGTAACAGAGAGAGTATGGCCAGTGCCACCCGTAATAGAAACATACGAGCTTCCCCACCTGCAGACAGTAGTAAATCAAACTAACGTGAGACTGCGTCATGACTCGTATGTTTGTCTTGGGTGCAAGCATAGATGACCGAGCTGGCATGCCGGCTACAACCAGGTTATGTCATTTCGCTAAACTAGTAGAGATAAGAAGAAGACTGGTGTACTGTGTACTGGAGTCCATAGTGCTAGTATAATGCCTGAAACTCCCACAAATGTTACAGGCCGAGGAAGTGGGAGGATAGATAGATTATTACCAGAAATGTTATGTACTGTGCTTCTTGCTAGTGCTACTGTGCCATTATGTGTTGAATTAATTTTGTGGTACTGTTTTGCTAAGAGTACTGGTTACAACAATATTCTTTTTCTTTCTTGATATAGATAGTACTCCTTCCCAAGACAAACCATCCCGGAAGGAGTTGGCAGCCAGGGCCCGGCGCCGGAAACTGGAGGCCATCTGTGAGGAGTACCCGCGGCTGGTGGCTCAGGCGGAGGAGGAGGAGGCGGCAGCAGCTGCAGCCTCGTCCGATGTCCCGGGCCCCAGCCAGGCCAGACCTCCAGTGGTACGGCGCCGCGGTCTGGCAGCCGCCCGCCGCCGCAATTCTCTTGCAGCCAGCACTGCTGTCCCCCACCCTGGATGCCACTGCAGGGCATTTCGACGCAAGATTCTCCTCCGGGTGGCATGGCTAGAGGAGCAACTAGAGGAGCGTGTTAAAATTCTGGTGGACAAACACCTTAAAGCCCGCCGAATATAACTATAGGACCCTGTTGCATTGCCCCTTTTTATTCCTTTTGTTGGTGGGTGGGAATTGGGCGTTGGGGTTTCTGGACATTCTTTGGACTTTTTTTCATTTTGGACATTGGTTGGGGTTAGGGAGAGGGGTGGGTCAGGTGTGGGATAGTTTATTTTTGTTAGGGTAATAAATTATATTTATACTTAAACATACAATGTTAATGTTTTGTGGGGGTTACTGTTTTACGAATTAACGTCACATGGTTTCCTTGCTGCTGCAGGGCCGCAGCCAGTGTTTGATTTAAATAATCTGCCGATGATGTAACACAAACAGATAGATGCGGTACCCCTTCACTGAGTTATTTGTCCTACTAGTACTGTCAGTCTCTCCTCCTAGTCCATTATACCTCCCACCAAACTTATCTTACCTGTGATTGATGATGATTACGTTCGGCACAGCGATGGCTGCATGGTTTCCCAAGAGAATGGAGAAGATGCCATGGTTGTAGTGGTAGTAGTAGAGTAGACACTGGCAGCAGCATTTGCTAAAAAAATAAAAAAGAGACAGTCACTTGCCTGAAAGCGACTGTGGGAGGAGTAGTAGAACGAAGTAAAATACAGTACAGAAGAAGACTGCCAAACAAACAATATTGCATTTGCAACTGCTAAAGTCAAATAAAACATAATGGTGGCGGGGACAGCCTAGTACAAGAAGTTACAAACTGTAGTTGACACAGTACAAAGTATTTCTGAAATAATTGTGTTAAGTTAAGTGACTCACTCGACACGAGTGAGTCACTTAACTTAACACAATCGTAATTCGTAACCTTTACTGCTGTGTGGTAGGAGTTTGATGATGAATCCAATCAATGCTGGCAATTAATTATGATGTACTATTAGCCGGTGACTGCTTGCACATAGACTGAGCATGGGTGGGCAAGCAGAAGAAGCTCCTCGCCCTGCCTTGAAATTTAATTAGTGTTGCTTTCACCACATCTGCCCCAGCAAGCGTGTGATCAATTGGTGTACATTTTATGTAGTCAGATCACACCTCAATGTAAATCACAGCCCGGGGGAAGAGGGTTAGGGTTTGATGAATGGATGGGAAGGGGGTTTGGGGAAAGGTTGGAGAAAGAAAAACAGTACGCATGGACAACAAAAGCAAAGCGCAATCTTGGCAGACGACCATGATCTTATCCAAAAAATCTATAAAGGGAGAAAAAGGAAATGCATGCATGATGATGAAGATAACTTGATGGTTAATGAGTAGTACTTACTAACTCCTACTAGACAATTAGACAGTACAGGGCAGCAGTATATTCTACGCAATTTGCCTTGCCTGTAATATGCCCTCAGAGACCCAAATTCCATGTTGAACTGGGCTTACTTTTAAAGATAGCAAAGAAAATTAAAAAATAGTTGTAGGGATCAATTAGCAAACAAACAACAACACACAACACACAGTCGTAATGATTGAAGAGAAAAAAGGATTCCAATTAATTAAAAGATGAATGATGAATGATACTAAAGTTACTATTATCCTGGTCAAATTGTGGAGTTGAATCTCATCCTTCCTCTTGGTCCTATCTTCCATGGACGCTCCGCACATCAATCTTGGTGGCCTTCCTGATGCGGATTGGTAAGGTAAATGTGAGTTGTGTCTCCCAGTATAGCACAGGGTAAAGGCCGGCCTGTAACGTCTAGATGGAAAAACAAAAGGGGTATTGAAAAATCAATTAATAAAAAAAAGCATCAATTACGGTGGAGTCCAAGAAGAGAAGAGAGATCACTTTCAGACTGAGGCGGCTTGGATATATCGTGTATATTCTGTTTACAGCATTAAGCTACAACAACAACAGGACAGAACAGGCCCACCACAGCACCAGCCCGTCCGTGACCCAACCTCCATTTACCTTAATTTTTGACAGAGCCAGACAAAAGGCATATATACAGCAACTTAGCATTTTCAAAATTAAGTGACAAAATCAATGCGCCGCTGTCAGTCATGACTTGACTCGACTCCACCACTACATGGACATGTAGGTCTGCTGTGTTTACTTTCTTGTTGAATTGTTGTGTTTATGTTTACCTTATGCCACTTCGTGAAACGCAGTTATTCCTTCAATCATCTCCGATCCAACTGACTGACTGCAAAGATAGTATGGTCATCATCATGGTGTGGTACGTGTTGTCCAACTCCAACTCAGTCTGTAGTGACTCCGATTAAGTCCATATTCCATATTAAAAAATTGCAACAGATATTGGCCTGCACCTGCAGTAGTAGGAGTACACTTTGGTTATTAAACAACAAGAAGGGAAACATTGACTGTCACTGACTTGAGTCACTTTGTAGATTAACTAGTAGAGTAGAGTTCGACTTCATGCACAACATCAACAACTAACAACAGCAATCGCTCAGAGTCTGCAAGCATCCAATGCATTCCATCATTACCTGTCTTGCTCTTCTCTTTGGCTGTCAGATCATCAGATGCCTAGTTCTGACAGGTGTGTGTTTTTTTTTTTACGGGGCAGTGGCCTCATCATTACTCCAGTCCACATTCATTTTGAGTGTTAGTCGCTGTTTCGGTTTTCGTCTTATTCATCTGTGGCACTTTGTCACAGTTTAAGTTGCTTCACATGGTCAGCACTGTGATGATGGGCCGCTGCCTGGGTAGCGCTCATTGCTGGTCATTTGAGTTTGCACAAATGTCAGCAAGTTTCTTCGAAGAGTCTTGTCTTTCTCTGCCAAGTACCTTCTGTCCTGACAGTGAGGAGCTTTGGATGCCTGCCGAGGCTGTAGCCTTCGGACAGTGATGAGTTCACTTTTGGATGCCTGCCCAAGTTCTGACAGGGAAGAGTTGTGGACGCCTGCAGAGGCGGTAGCCTTCGGACACTGATGAGTTTCGGCTCTGAAACAAAACGGAGGATAGCTATATTCACGTTTCACTTCTTATGGAGGGACTGTTAAAGGCAACATTTCTTGTACTCCAATGTCTGGCTTGATGGAAATGTACTAGGGCGAGACAGGAAGATGAAGCAGGACTCTGAAGAGTGGACAGTTAAATGCACAGACGTGCAACTCCAATAGGGAAATAAAAAGAGAAGACGGTGGTGATGGATTTGTTGTGATTTGATTTGAACCAGAAAGACAGATACACAGACACATAAAGGAAGGAAGAAAGTAACAATTTGACAGCCTAGTTGTCAGGGAAGAGGAGCTCGTCTTCAAACTCTGGTGGTTCGGACAGAAGTAGGTCCTGTAACGCACTATTTACGTCATCCAAGTCGCTCTCCTCTTCCTGCTGTGATTCACGTATTTTGTAATCCGGTGGTATAAAGTGCTGATTCATTTTGATCATGGTTAACCTCTCCACGCTTTTGGGCGAGAGACTGGTCCTTTTCGAAGTTACAATGGCACCAGCAGCACTGAAAACACGCTCAGAAGAGACACTTGCGACAGGGGAAGCCAGATACTTTCTCGCCAGCCTGCTGAGCACTGTCCATTGGCTTCTTTTCCCATACCAATACACCAATGGGTTTCGATCCATGAAGACCTCTGTTGGGTCATCGAGATAGGCCTGGACCGTCCGCTCAATGTTCAGGGGTGCTCCGATGTGCTCGGCCTCTTTTGCCTTTGCATCAGCACTGGACTTACCATACCCCTGCCGTAGAAACCAATCAGTTGCAGATTGTACTGTGGATGATCCTGTTCTTGCTGTTGTTGATGTTATTGTTGGTGTAGGTGACTGCTGGGAGGCAAACGCACTGCCCTCAGGCTCCGAAGTAGAACTTGACTCTGGTTGCCCTGTAGTACTTGTTATGGCCTGGGGTGGGGGGCCTGTAATTTTCAGCCGTTCGTTTTCGAAAATAGTGGCTTCCTTAGCTATCAAAGTTTTGTAGTTGGCAACATCCACTTCCGAAAAAGGAATTACTGCCTTGCTGTTCAGAAATACTTTGTACCGTGGATCCAAAATTGTGGCACTAATGTAATGTGGTTGTGACAAAATTTTATTTTGAATCCTTGTATTTTCAGATAAGCGAGCGGCTAAGGACCCGCCAAATGATATGCGTCTTGTTTGTCATCCACACCTGCGTACGTTTCAGACACCTCCTTCAGCTGTTGCTCTAGCATGTGCAACAATGGGATAGCTTGGCCCATAGTACAGTCCTCCCTGCTGACTTCACGTGTGAAGATCTCAAAAGGAAGTAGCATCTCAGTCAGGCATTTAATGAGGTCCCATTGACCCATCTCAACGGTCATGCCTCTCACAGTAGGTTCCCCTAATCTTTGCATGACATAAGCATTGAGTGGTATGTACAGTTCAAACAGACGATCAAGCATGTAATAAATTGAGTTCCAACGTGTTGGCACCTCCTGGATGAGCGCTTTGACTGGCATTTTATGCTCACGTTGAATGACCCTCAGCTGCTTCCGGGCTTTAAAAGAATGGCTGAAATGTGTGCATATTCTTCTGCAGGTGGCCAGTAAGTTGCTGACTTTGGATTCATTTTTCAAAAAGTCTTGAACAACAATGTTAATGCAGTGTGCCAAACACGGGACCCTGAAATAGCCACCATTGCGCATGGCCTTAACTACATTGCTGCCGTTGTCCGTGGCAACAAAACCAATCGTAAGCCCTCTTGGGCGCAGCCACTCAAAGACCTTGGTGTTAAACTCTTCCAAAATGTTTGCAGCAGTATGAGATTTCTCCATGGCAAACATGGCTACAGTTGCATGTTTGCGAGTGGCATGAAAAATCTCAGCAGCGTCAACACCAGCAGATATCTGTTCTCTAACCCCCGCAAAAGAGATCCAGTGTGCAGTGATGCACATGTAATCTGTGGCTTGGCAACTGGTCCACATGTCTGTTGTCAGGTGGATACTGTGAACAGCACTCTGCTTCAAGGCTTTTCCAAGCAATTCCAGCACGTCGTGATGTAGTGCTGGAACAGCAACTCTGGCAAAATAGTAGCGGCTGGGAACATGCCATTTTGGGCAGATGGTTGACACAAATTCCAGAAAACCCACCCCTTCAACAAAAGAAAAAGGGAGAAGGTCCAGTGCTAACATTTTAGCCAGCTTCGCATTGTACAAACGTGCTATTGGGTGGTTGCGTTCGTACTGCCCCTCCCCCCAAACATGCTGATAATGGTAGGCTGCATGGTTTTCCTTTCTCTTAGGCTCAACAACGCACTTTTTTGGATTGCGGACCTGGTACTCCTTGGTGTCTCAGGCTGACTCTTACTCTTGTGCCACTGAGATGTTGCTGAAGATGTGGGCGACATTAACACTGCACTGCTGGGGTCAGGGACACCTTGTGTACCACTACCAGAGAGAATGCCTCCCTGTCCTTCCTCTTCCACCGTGATCGGATCTTCTACTCCTTTATCCCCACCAACACCAATGGTTGCAGTTTTTTTTATGCCGCGAAGGTGGTTCTCCCAGCTGATCAAGTGGTGTTTTTTCAGATGGGTCATTTGGCCTCCGGTACCATAGTTTGTACCAAGCTTACCACGACTAACAGAGCTATTACAAATGGAGCATATAGCAATGTTCTCCTCCTTTTTGCTAACCGTAAAGAAGTCCCAAACTGGGGAGCTTAACTTTGGCCTCCTGCTGGAGGTGCCACTTCCAATGCCGGATGAACTGGAGGGTGTGTGTTGAATTTGACTCTGTGCTGCTGTACCACTACCTACTCCTACTGAGGTGGTGGTTGTGCTGGATGTAGGTCGCTGCCAGGCCTTTGCTAATGCAAATATAGAAGCTGTAGGTCGTGTTAGTGTTACCTGTGGAGGTATGCATGCTACATCCCTCGCAGCCATTTTGGATAGGGTAATAATGTTGGTCTCCATCTCCTCGGGGCCGGGAGTGATGTTCGTGATGACTGGCTCATCATCATCATCCTGCAGTTCTACATCGACCTCCATATGTGTAAGGCTTTCTGGAACCTTCCTTTTTCCTAGCTTGGTCTTGGAACGTGGCTCCCTCTCAGACTCAGTTTGTGGCTTCCAAGTGGCATCTAGATCATCAGAAGGGGGGCTTGGCAAAGAACTTGATGGACTACCCCTCCTTTTCCTTGCTGGAGATTTGGAAGACAATGGATCTTCTGAATGAGTGGCTTCTTCTTCTACCTCTGCATGAGGCTCGATTTCCTGAACTGCCCCTACTTCAGGAGGAACAACAACTACTATTGCGGGCGGTGGTTGCGGCTGTTGTTGTTGACCACTTATCTGCTGTGTTTCCTCCTGCGTTGATTGGGTACTACTTTGAGATAGCGATAAGTTTATCTCAGGCTCAGCATCACTGCTTTCCACCATTAGGCTGGCTACCTCTTCCACACTCATGTGCTTGGGCCTGGGTTGGTGGGTTGGGCCCACTGATGCGGAGGTGCTGCCCCCAGCTTGCCCCCCGGACACCGTTGCTGCAGGCGTAATTTTTTTTTGCCCAAAAAAGGTATTGGCCGGCACACCAGACTTAAGTGTCACTTCCTTCTTCTGTTCCTTCTTCTCAATAGCAACTTTCTTGGTACTGGAGGACCTGGTACCTGCTTTCTTTGGGCCCATCTTCTTCAGATGTCAGCAGCACTCAGTTGCAGAGATGTCTGGTCAGGTCACACGTCATGTTGTGTTGTGTTGTGTGTACAGCAGCAGGATGTCTGTCTGGCAGCGCAACGGGCAATGATGACACACCTCCTCCTCAGTCTTTGTGCACCTAAAAGCAAAAAAGCCAGAACATCAGTCAAACATAGCACAAATCAAACAAATATAATATAGAACTTAGTGTGTGGTGGCCTCAATTATTAAATTTTAGAAACTCGGTGAACAACAACACACAGTGTAGCCATTTATGAGACGTTGACAACAAGGCCAGGGCTTTCCTGGCTACTGTGTAGTGCTAGTGTGTACACTCTGGAAGAATAAGAATAGTAAAGAACAAAAACTAAAAAGTAGTGGAGCATGTTTGGCCTAAATTTGTGCATCACGTGGGATGTATTATGTAGCAGCATCAGGGAGCTGCAGCAGGCAATGGGGATGGATTTGGAAGCAGTAAGACAAGAGGAACAATGGAAAGACACGCAGGCCTATGTGGCAAAAACCGCACACTACTAACTACCACCACAAAATGGCCCCCAGCAACATGGTGACTCACAGGCACAAGGCACGGCAAACAATGAACTCAAACAGGCCTATATATGGGCAGACATAAGGATGCCTTATAAAACACACACAGCTTTAATGCAAAAACTAAAATCCACATGGCTAAAAACACTTTTGAAAGTTAGACAACCACTACAACAACACATAATTATAATTACACACGCAAAAAAGGCATTTATTTAACACACCCAAAAAGTGAAATAGTCAGACCCTCAAAAAAAAACCACATTTTGCAATTCAATTCAATGCCATCCATGGCCTAAATGATGTCAAAATTCCACAGACAACACAGAAACAGTTTTTATGCACCCATGGTGACTACCTCTGGGCCTACTGGCAGACTAGGCCGCAAGCTTGGAGGCCTATGGCAAAAGCACAGTGGCTGGTCCCACAAAATGGCCGCCACCACATGGCCAGGCCACCCAACAACTTCCTTCCTCGTGAAAAAAATTGTAAAACAAAAAAAAAGTGACTCCTTGCTCACCAAACTACATCTAAATGACAACCTGAGCAGTTTTTTGTGCAAAATGAACTAAATCATCATTTTCGAGAAGGTTTTATGATGCTCGAGAGATATTCTTCGCCAGATTGTAAATTCTGCGTGTTCGGCATCGCGATCGTCACAAAAAGTCGTTATCGCGCGTGCGAAAACGTATATTGAGCGCGCGAAGAAGATAAAAAGTGTAAGTCCGCGTTGTCGCGCAGTGCGGAGTTGCCCAAAGTCCGCGAGCTGAACGCCCAGGGTTACCTACTGGCTGAAAAGGCCTATTTATTTAACAAACACCCAAAAACTGAAATACCACCCCAAAACCCACATTTTGCAAATCAATCCAAAGCCATCCATGGCCTAAATTATGTTACAATTCAACAGACAACACAGAAACAGTTTTTATGCACCCATGGGGATGACTACCTCCGGGCCTACTGGCAGACTAGGCCGCAAGCTTGGAGGCCTATGGCAAAAGCAAAGTGGCTGGTCCCACAAAATGGCCGCCACCACATGGCCAGGCCACCCACAACAACAAGAAAAGGAACACAAGACAGACAATGCAGGCCTATGGCAAAAGCACAATGCCTGGCTTTACAAAATGGCCACCACCCACATGGCCAGGCCACCCAAAATAACAAGAAAGTGAAGACAAAGGACAGGACCAGGCAGTTGGAGACTCTGGGCAACTTCCTTCCTCTTGAAAAAAATTGTAAAACAAAATAAAAGTGACTCCTTGCTCACCAAACTACACCTAAATGACAACCTGGGGAGTTTTTTGTGCAAAATGAACTAAATCATCATTTTCGAGAAGGTTTTATGCTGCTCGAGAGATATTCTTCGCCAGATTGTAAATTCTGCGTGTTCGGCATCGCGATCGTCACAAAAAGTCGTTATCGCGCGCGCGAAAACGTATATTGAGCGCGCGAAGAAGATAAAAAGTGTAAGTCCGCGTTGTCGCGCAGTGCGGAGTTGCCCAAAGTCCGCGAGCTGAATGCCCAGGGTTACCTACTGGCTGAAAAGGCCTATTTATTTAACAAACACCCAAAAACTGAAATACCACCCAAAACCCACATTTTGCAAATCAATCCAATGCCATCCATGGCCTAAATTATGTTACAATTCAACAGACAACACAGAAACAGTTTTTATGCACCCATGAGGATGACTACCTCTGGGCCTACTGGCAGACTAGGCTGCAAGCTTGGAGGCCTATGGCAAAAGCACAGTGGCTGGTCCCACAAAATGGCCACCACCACATGGCCAGGCCACCCACAAGTTCACAACAAGCATAAGCCAAGGGGAACAAAGAAAAGACATGCAGGCCTATATGGAAAAAGCAGCACACTACTAAACTACCACCACAAAATGGCCCCAAGCCACGTGGTCACTCACAGTCACAACAGGCCATGGAAAACAATGAACTCAAGCAGGCCTATAATAATATGACCAGACAAAGGAGGCCTGCAGTGCTAAACAACACAGCTTTAATACAAAAATGCAAAAACGAAAATCCACAGGGCTACGAAAGGTTGGAAAGTTACACAACAAGCACACACACACATCCAACAAAGGTATATATTACACCCAAAAAGTGAAATACACCCCAAAAACCACATTTACCAATTCAATCCAATGCCATCCATGCATGCCCTACATGATGTTTAAATTCAACAGACACCACAGAAACATGCACCCATGGGTACCTCTGGCTCTAGTCTGGGCCTACTGGCTGAAATTCCAATCAAAGAAAAACAACTTGGCCCCTGCCGAAACTACAGGCCACAACAATACATTTTAAAAACGATGGAAATCCTCAAAAAAATGTAGGTACAAACTAGCCCCAATCAAACAAACAAGTACACCAATTCTCCAACTTACTTGTAAAATCTCAAACCCAAGAGTCCTCAAATCCAATCCAATGATATGATGCAGCAGACAGACACAAAAAGTGATCCTTCCAGCTCCAAATCCGAATGAAAGTGAACAGCACATGGACAAAGCACTGGGAGGAGCCTGCTGGACAGGAACAGGAAGTTTGAGAATCAGGAGCACTTCCTTCCTCTTGGAAAAAAAAGTAAAAAAAGAAAAAGGACTCCTTGCACAAAAAACTAAAGCCAAACCACAATCTGAGGAGTTTTTTGGAGCAAAACCATCATTTTCGAGAAGGTTTTATGATGCTCGAGAGATATTCTTCGCCAGATTGTAGTTTCTTCATGTTTGGGATCGCGATCTTACTAACACTGCCGCCGGAAGTCAGATCGCGCGTCCGAATGACGTGTTTGTGTTCGCACACTCTCGCGGGATTGTGCGGCCGGATTCCAAATCTCGTGGCGCCCGCGAACAGATAGGAAGTCGCGTCGACAAACGCAGAATCACGGTAGGTCGTTACCGCGCGCGCAAGAACGTATATTGAGCGTGCGAAGAAGAAAAACAGCTACGCTACGCCGCAAATTGCGTAGTGCACGGTAACTTCGCGTTCTACGCGAACCGCGAAGTTACCGAAACTACGCAAGCTCCGCGAGCGTAGCGTAGTTCACCGCCCAGGGTTACAAGGGAGCTCAAAAACATATAGGGATACATTTGCATACTTTTCTGGATATGACACATTTGACCTGAAGTCATATTATTTTAAACTTTTCCCTTCACCACCAAACAATATATATACTTACACAAACTAAGCTAAAATATACAGACTCATTTGCTACCCAATTAGCTGTAAAAGGCTATGCTTCTTGGAAAGATACCATTGACATGAAATCAATTTGGGTCACCAAACCTAGGCAAGTTCAGGGGATGGGCACTTTGTTCTGAGCCTGCTTAACTCCAACACAAAGAATTTTTCTGAATGACACCGTTCAAAAGACCAAGTGTCTAGGATTAGCTAAAATTAAAGACATGAATGTCCATTGCCCAATTTGACAATTGGTAGCATTCAACAAATTACACTGAGGAACAACTCAATAGTATGTTGCAGAATGGTACATTTAATTCCACACTTTCAGGTCTTCATGGGTGGTTATTGTGGCCAGCAGACACAAATGGTTGTTATTCTCATTTTTTGAATTCCACACCGAGGCTTTAAGGCAAGCAGATCCGGCCCCTGTTACTCCCACTCCCGTGTTCAGATATTGTTATGACCTATTCGGTGTGGAGATTTTGACAAAAAATGGTTGGAACACTCCACACTTTCTGCAATAAAACACCATCTTTCTCTTCTACTGGAGAATGTGGACCTATCAGATTTCTTGTTGGGTCCTAAGTCTCCATGTTCTAAAAGATTTATTTATGCCACATATAATGAAATTTAGAAATTGTCACAAATGGAAGCTGCCTCAAGTTTAAGACAAATTGATCAAGATAATTTGGATAAAGTGCTTGCTGTTGTTGATATTAGTATTAATATGTTGCCTTCTCGCATTTATAACTTAAATAACATTTTGTCATCTGTAATTGATATCATGCAAAGTGACATGTCTGCATTGCACCATGGGCAAAGTCAGCTTAGATCTATAAATCAGTTAACTGGATACTTCAAGCCCTTGAAAATGATTGCGTACTTTGGCATTACCTTAATTCTAGCCAGCTATTCTTGCCTTTCCAATCTGACACATAAACAATGACTCATGGCTAAGAAAGCTGCCTCATACTCTATGTTACATATCAAGAAATTAGAGCAGCTCCCATTCACAATAGCAGAATCACCTTCCGCTGTCTGGTTAATACATGGCCTAATATCTTTGCCAATTTCAACATTTTAATTTACAGCTTGCATGAAACATTTCCCTGTTTGTAGATATGAATCCCTAGGAGGCAGCTTCACTCATGAGTTATGGTTACTCCCATATTCTTATCATTGTGAATGTGCCAACATGGAGGTCTTCACTACTAGAAAGGAATGTGACTCTTCTGTCAGACAATCACTTGTCTGTAAACATCTTGCCATTCATGCACATGTAGTGCATCAGTAGCTAATTTGGCCTGTTTTCTTAAAGGTATACAGGCCTCTTTAATTGTCCTCCTTCTTCAAGTTCTTTCAAACAGAAACTATTTAATGTTAAGTGATCAGGATTGTTGTGGAATGAAAGCTGGGATCCCATATATTTTATTGGTTTCCCAAGTAGTAACTTGCTGCAACAACGTGCTCTTTCCTTCCACTCAAAGCGGTTTTGATAGCTTGTTGTGGCCTTCCATTCTAACTTTGAAGGCAGACTTTAACAAGCCAAGCAGACTCAAAGCACTATTGTTTCAAAAAGATGTAGCACTAACATCTGCTTGAGAAAATTATGAATTGCAAGTCACAGGGACATCGATGGAAATACAGTTGTTGTTAAACACCAACCTCTCATTACATTTTGGCGAATTAATTAATCACAATTTTATTGTGTCTAATACTACTGGCCTTGCTCAGTTTTTTTAAGGTATCTGTTCTCGCTTAGTCAGTTCCCTCCAAAAAATCTTTTGAGTAATACTAGCTTGTATTCATTCCCTTTTTTCCAGTGCGTTCGGGGGCATACCATTGGTGTTATTCCTCATTTGTGGCATTTTTATCCTATTTTTGCTCCTCTGCAATGGATGTTCCATCTTGAAGCCCTCTGGAACTACAACCTGTCCAGCTGTACCCTGGGCGCATGCTAAAGTTCTTCGGAAAGAAGGGTGCTAGAGGGCGCAAGGCAAGATGGCCGCTCTGTAGAGCAACTCCGCCGGCCGAAGGAACACTCCGTCAACAATCCTACTATTCCCACCAGCATCCGAACCTAAAACAACCGGCACATGGTACCATAATTGCTCTGGACCAGTGAGGAGTGGTCATAAGGCAGAATATCTCCCGGAGTGCTAAGAACGCTGCCTGGGCGCACTTGGGGCCGTGACACCATCATGGCGGCCTAGTGAACGCACCGACCGCCGGATATCAGCGAGCGGCTTACGACCGCACCGGTGACTGGAGCCTGCAGTCGGGGACCCGTGCTGTCCTGCCTGGTGGGTGGCTGTGGCGCTTGGCGGGAGCGGGATCGGTGACCTGGCAAGGTGAGCGATACAGCCGGAGCTGCGGCCTGCTCTCTCTTCCGTCTTGGGGCACGTCATCAGCAGAGGAGGCCGCAGGTGTCAGGGCCTGGCTGTGTGCTCCAAGGCGGAGTTCTGCACTTTGACACGGCTGTGGGCAGCTGACTCAGTGCGGCAGCGGTCTGCCGGGGGAGTGCTGGGTGCAACGCGACCCTGCGAGGGCGACCTGCATTGGTGGCGCTTGCACTCGGGCCGGATGACATCCCCCCGGTGAGGCCTGTGGCCTAACCAACATCGCGTTACTGGACGGGGCCGCCTGCTGGACCTGCGGACTCGAAGACAAGTGAGCGGTGTATACCGGCACTAGGGGTGGGCAGAATTTGTATAGTCGCGCTACGCAAAGCTCCGTGAAACGGTAAAAAATCTCCGTGAGCACGTAGAGTTCCGCAAACACGCGGAATTGCTTGTTCCGCCCGTTCGCAATGCTTTTTTCCTGTTCGCGAACGCTGTTTGCGTGCTCAGGGGGAAATATCTTGCGAACACGCATTTTGAAAGCGCGAACAAGCAAAAAATTCCGCGAAGCCGCGGATCGTGGAATTTTTAGCAATTCCGCGTTCTCCGCGGAACGCAAAATTAACCACATTCCGCAAATTCCGAACGGAATTTACCGCCCAGGCCTAACTGGCACCTTCGCAGATGTGGAGAGATCACCTATATGGCCAGAGCTGCGTCTGATCCTTACCTGTAAGCCCCCGTACTAACGTGCTGCAGAGCTGTGCATTTTAAAGGCGCCCAACAGCCACGCTACTGGATAGAGCTGCGTGACCCGGCGCGCCCAGTGTGATCATTGGTGCGGATTCTACACCTCGAGGCGACGATTGTTGTGGTGAGTCCCTACAGCCCGCTGTGGTCGTCATATACGATCTGGTGTTTCTACTGGGAGAGGCTGGGCTAGACGAACAAGCGCGAAGCCGCGCGCTACTCCCGCTGCGACCTGAGGCCCATCAGAGATCCTTGAGAACTGCACCGTAGATCAGTACTATTACACAGAGGTCCTAAGCCTGAGCCTGATGAGGATGTGGCTGTGTTGAGTCGCTATACCCTTGCTGTCTGTCCTTTAGTTTGGGTGGTCGAGGCTGCACAGCACAGTACTATTGGTGTAGCGTCGGGTGAGATCTACTACCCTCTTGTCCTGCTGGCAAGCTAACGTGCATCACCTACGTGCAGTGGACACTGTTTTCGGCCCAGGCTTCGCACCGTCGGGAGGGTGACGGTATATTCACCCCTGGGGTCCAACGGCGTGGCAGAAGCATGGGGAAAACAGAACATTTGAACCCCATAAGGCTTGTAAATCGCAGCAGCAGACAGCCTCTGATTCGGAAATAGACACTCCTAGCGAAAGTCTCACTTCCATTGAAAAGACACTTCTAACGGTACAAGCCAGCTTACAGACCATCAATGGTAAAATAGATAATCTCAATTTGTGGATGGATCACAAGTCCACGAAACTGGACAAACATGCACTACTCCTGGGGGAGGCGGAAATGCGTATATCAGACGCAGAGGACGGCCTGCAACAAATGACATCCAAAACACTGGCAATGGAAAAAGTGCTCACCATCATACAGGCCAAAAACAAAGACCTGGAGGCCTGATCCAGGCGTAATAATCTACAGATTTCTGGCCTACCAGAATCCACCAACACTGGTCGCCTAGAGTCCTATGTAGAGACCTTACTTCAGCGAATTTTCGGAGCGGAGCATTTGTCATCAGTCCTGATAGTGGAGAGAACGCACTGCTCACTGGCTCCTCGTCCCCCCCGGGTGCCCCTCCGCGACCTATAATTGCACGCCTACTCAATTATAGGGACCGAGACACCATCCTTCGTATGGCCAGAGAGAAAGGCGCCATCATCCACAAGGGAAATACTCTGGCTTTCTACCCGGACTTCACAGTGGCTGTGCAGGAGGCACAAAAAGAATATCAAGCTGTCAAGAAAATCCTCATAGCTGAAAAGATCCCTTATGCCATGCTTTATCTGGCACGGCTGCGAGTTGAAATTAATGGAAAACCGAAAATCTTCACCACTCCAAAGTCTGCGATGGATTATGCCAAGTCTATCAAGCGGAGAAGCCGAGACTCCTCTGGTGTGGTGGACGATGACTGTGGGGAATATTCAGGTGCGACAGCCAAATAAACTGATCGAGAGAGCGAGACGGCCTGCCAGGCCGCGATGTGAATGAGCTGGGCACAATCGACTCCAACACTTCCGTGCTTGTGGATGCGGAACGGACTCTTTACTTTGACCCTAACTCTGCAGATAAGATTTATACTCTTGTTTGAATTTCTGTAAGGTGGTAACATATGACATTTGGTATTGAAATTTAGTCGGGAAATTATTATGTTGTTATTCGGCCTCCTCCTTTGGTATCTGGGAGGGTAGTTTGTGCCGCAGCGCTCCCACATGGGTGTTCCCCACAGTTGTTTGCACTTTTATTTTTGCATGTGGGAATTGTTATGGGTAGTATGGGATGGCTTTTGCAAGTTGGGGAAACTGAAGTGGGTGGGGGGTGTTGGGGGAAGGGTGGGGGTGGGTGGATTGAGCAATATGTTTAAGTGTGACTCAGTTAACATGACTCTTTGGAGTAAGTGACTTGTAACGCTAGGATGCTATAAATGCTATGCAATGTATTTAAATGCCACAACTAGCTAATGTAAATATTACCTGCTTAACGTGGAACGTAAGGGGGCTTAACTCACCCAAAAAGATACGTCAAGTATTTGCATACCTAGATCGCCATGATGTGAACATAGCCCTCATTCAAGAAACACACCTGACGAAGTATACTGAAACACAAATTGGGACACAATGGGCAGGATATAGATTGGCTTCCTCATACTCAGCTTACGCTAGAGGGGTGCTCACAATTATATGGAAAAATCTCCCTTTCACCGTGTTCAGAAGAAGTACCGATGACGCTGGCCGTTATGCTATAACACAAGGTAAATTAGCTGGTACACTATTGACCATTGTGAATGTCTACGGTCCCAACACAGATGAACCTGACCTGTTTGAGCGTATCATCTCCATACTACGTGAATGGCCCGAAGCGGTAATATTATGGGGCGGCGATCCACTCAACACACAGCTAGACCCTAGTAAGGACAAATCAAGCGGTACGGGGGGACTCTGGCCTCAGGCGAATTCACGATGGTGCAGTGGTATGGTTATAGGTAAAATGGCGCTCCAAGAATGAGTAGCACTTACACTCTATTTAGATTTCTGAGAAATTTATATGGACGGTGCTGAAAGGTGAGAAGAACCACCAGTCTCCCCAAACACGTGGTCGAAACCAACATAAACATAAACACAATCCTGAGCACACGTCTTTTAAGTAATATGCAATTATCCAATTTGTTTTAGTCAAGCATAAATGATACAGAGAAATTTTCGAGCTTGGTTTCTTTTCTTTATTCTCTTTGTTCTTGCATCAGCCAACACGTGTTTCGTCGCACAAAGGAATTTTGTCCCGCGACTTTCTCAAGGCTGTATATACAAAACAAACACAAGCCCTTTGTAAAATTACACAAAACAGGTGTATTTAATACACCCATCAAACCTCACCCGTGTGCATAGCGGTATTCTATACGAATTTCTGCGGCAAGCACAGGGATCTTTGCCCAAGAGACCGTGCTCATTCCAAAGCATGATAAATAATAGGTTGTTAACCGTAGGCCATCAGAATCTCGCCCCGTATATTAAGTGGTGATGGAGAAAACCAATAAAAAGGTCCTGATTGTCGGTATCTATCTGCGTGCACCCGGTGTGTGTGCACTGATCAATACGTGTCACGATTAAAAAGCACGATCACCTCCTGTGTCACACACACTTGAGGACCTAGTGCCAATTACTAGGTGACGGTGAGACGAGCAAAATCAGTGCAATAAGTGTGGTGGCTTTAAAATAAATCCCAAATCACTCCTCACAAGTAAAAGATCAGAAATACCTTACAAGAGTCCAAAATGTTCCCTGAAAACACCCATAACCTATTTTAGTATGCACTATTAAGAGTAGACCGGTTCACTAGATATCCAGTACATTGAAGTATTAAGGCTACCTACTTTATCAGTGGTGATAATTCCATCCCACTGGAAAATTAAAATCTATGTTCCGATGTCCACGTCGCATTTAACCGTGGATCTTCGTCATGAGCCAAACCTAGAGCACTAAAGAGAGATAGGGATGTCTTAAACCTCATATGTGATAACGTATCGGCTAAGTATAAGCAAACTTCCTGTATCTTAGCGCCGTGTACAGCAGTATATAAAAGCACACAGCATAAATCAGCAGTATTCAGCACGCTATTTAAAGCTATCTGTGTTCGCGCTGGGTATTATTAAAAAATTACATTTCAACGCTTATGATATTATGCTATGTAAACCTGTATCTAATAACATATAGCATGTCTCTACAGTAATCACCACGCTATTCCAAAATATCTATGTTCCCGCCGGGTATTCCCCCAAACGCCTCACTTAAGCTTAAAACTCTTAGTAAACTTAACCAGGTGCTCCAGATTCTTCTAAATCTGCTGTGTCACACATTCAAATCAAAACTTCCACCATTACCTCGTGTCACTATTTAAACGCTAGGCTACTACAATCCAGTGCCTCTGCTTACCGTAAGAAGGACGTGTAGGTCCCCACATCAGCGCCGTGTTCTCGAGTGCGAGAATGCCGGTCTCTATGATCCACCATTTTTAAAACCTTCCAGCTCACACGTGACATAAACAGAGAAAAGGGACCAGATCCCCTTCTCAGCTTTGGGAGCCATCTTGTAACATGCTCCTAATGTGCTAAAAACAGCCGGATTGCTATTTATAATCAACACTGGACTGACCATAAGTTGGATATCAAACATATTCTAAAACGCCGATTATATTTCGTAAAATTGCATGAAAGAAAAAACGTCCGCGTCCTTTCGTACTCCTCCCTTCTTGTATATCGTTCCTGCCTCTCAAAACGGGCGCCATCTTTAAGCCATCTATTCCATATACACGTGTTTTCCTATTAGTTCAGTGAACACCCAAGTGTATCAAAATTCTCGTGTGAGTTTGAGATATTGGAGGTCTCTATTCCCATGCATGTTATAATTAGTAAAGTGGTGCATACTAAATTGATAAACAAATACATATTCACTCAAAGAACAGTTATTAACAGAATTGTTGCATAAAGTAAATATTAAAAAGGCAAAAGAAAGGAAAAACCGTGGTTAATGAAAGGTCATACAGTTTCTACATTAATCAACATTGAGTACATCAAGTTGTTCATTTATACAGAAAGTAATGTAACTCTGGATTGATGTTCAGTTTCTATATCAGTTTCTAAATTAATCAACATTATGTACATCAAGTTGTTCATTTACCCAGAAAGTAATGTAACTCTGGATCAATGTTAATTCCTATATCAGTGCACCGTAATCTCATGATCCAGAGTGCTTCCCTCTTCCGTAAGGCTAGCTCTCTGTTTCCTCCCTGGGGTGTCTCTGAGTATGTTCTATACCATAAAATGAAAACTGTTTGTTGGTATTCTGTGAGGGGCAATGCATGATGTGTGCAGAGATGGGATACCTTTCATCACTCTGTTTCACTGCCCTCATATGTTCTGCAATCCTTTCACGTAATGTTCTTATTGTGCTCCCTACATACTTTTTATTGCATTTGCATTCAATGACATAAACCACAAATTTGGTCATACAGTTTATGTTAGTCAATATCTTGTATGTCTTGTTCCCTGGGCCTCTGAAATCTGTCTTGTTGTTCAAAGCCCATTTACAAACAGTACAGTCTCCACATCCATAGAACCCTTTCATTCGTTGGGTTAACCAATTTTCTGTTGTTAGCGCTCTGGGGTAACTAGGGCTGAGTAGATTTCTCAAGGAAATCCCTCGTCGGTATGTGATGTTGGGTCTCTCTGACACGGAAACCCCCAGGGATATGTCTGCTTTTAGAATGTGCCTGTGTAGACTCCGCATCATAACCGCTGATAGTGTATTATACCCTGTTATCATCCGCACTTTGTCATCTCTCTGTGTATCTTTGGTACGTTCTCTAAGAGTGTCTTGTCTCTTAATTTTTTTGATTCTCTTCTCCGCTCTGGCCAAAGTCTCATTACTGTAACCTCTTTTTCGGAAGCGGGCCAACACTCCTTTTTTGCACTCCTCATATTCTTTGTCTTCACTACAATTGCGTCTCACCCGAACAAGTTCACCAAATGGGATGGACCTAATCTGGTGAGCTGGATGAGCACTAGAAGCATGAAGTAATGCATTACATGCTGTTTTCTTGCGGAATAGTTTGCTTTGAATCTTATTGCCACTTGTGTATAGTTCCACATCTAAGAACGTAATTTTACTTGTGCTGTGCTCAAAAGTAAACCTGATGTTGCAATCATTACCATTTAGGTATTCGACAAATGATAAGAGTTTGCTGGTGGTGCCTGTCCATATCATTAAGCAATCATCAATATAACGACCCCAATATAAAATAGAGTCATTCCACTCGGATCCCATTGGGCCCCAGATCCTCATCTCCTCTAACCAACCCATAAACAGATTGGCATACGAAGGAGAGAATCTGGAACCCATGGCAACCCCCTGCTTCTGCCTGTACCATTCGTCTTTAAACAAAAAGATGTTATTATCCAGAATCAGCTCAATCATTTCGATTAACATCTCTGTATGGTCCCATGCGCTTGCTGATCTTGTGTTTAGAATTTTTCTAATTGCGCGCAGGCCTGTTTCTCTCCTAATGCTCGTGTATAGGGCTGTCACGTCTAGGGTGACCAAGGTCATGCTATCCTCCCAAATAAGATCAGAGAGTATTGCCAGAACATGTTTCGTGTCCCGGATGTAAGATGCTAGATTGCCCACCATAGGTTTCAGAAATGTGTCAACATACTCTGATAATCTTTCGGTTGGCCCATCATTTCCTGAAATGATGGGTCTGCCTGGTGGAAAGGGAAGGTCTTTGTGTAATTTGGGAAGCGTGTAGATGCATGGGTATCTAGGACGGTCAACTCTAAGGTAAGTAACTTCATCATCATCCAGTAACCCACATTCATGCCATCGTCTTAGATGTTTGTTTATGTGATCTATTAGAGTCCAGATGGGGTTGTTAGGAAGAGGTTCATAGCATTCCTGATCATTCAATTGTGATAAAATATCACGTTCATAATCTGTGTTCTGCATTATGACTATGTTCCCCCCCTTATCTGCTTCACGGATCATGGCGGCCCGGATTATTAACGAGGGGATGGCTGAGCTGGGCCTGCTGGATGTGTGGCGCTTGCGCAATGCTGAGAGGTTGGAGGGCACGCATGTTTCCACGGCACACAGTAGCTGGTCGTGGCTAGACTACTGGCTGCTGAGCGAGGGCACGTGCGCCTGGGTGTCCTCAGTGGAGGGACTACCACGAACACTGTCGGATCACAACCCTTTTAGACTTAGCCTGCACATTCCACAAACTATCCACCGTCAATTCACTTGGCGTTTTCACTCTCAAGCGCTACTAGACCCACTATATGTGCACACGATTGGCGAAGCCATTATACTCTACTTTGAGCAGAATAAAGGTTCAGTTGATAGCGCAGCAATTCTTTGGGAGGCTTTCAAAGCCACTATACGAGGAAAATGCATTAGCACCTCTGTAGGTATATTAAAAGACATCAGGGGCCAGTTATCCAAAGTCTAAACCACTCTGACTCGACTCGAACGAGACTATGACAACTCACCCTGTGCACAGACATTATCCAAAATTAAGGACTTATTACTAGAGTACGACAAACTAGCGGCAGACGAGATACATTATCTATCCAGGAGGCATGTGGAACATGCATATGGGGAGGGAGGCAGACCGGGGCATAATCTTGCCAATAAGATCAAGGTCCGCACAGTTAGACATACCATAACTAAGATAACGGACGTTGCCGGAGAAGATCACTACACTACACATGACATCGTAGCGCAATTCAGGCATACATATGCAAACACATACGCATCACAGGGTAGGACGGATATTAAGGAGCTTGATGACTATCTATCGGATGTGGCCATTGTGTGGCTGTCAGACGGTCACAGAGAATACCTAAGTCAACCAATCACTGAAGATGAAATCCGGGCGACGATTAAAACTCTTCCAAATAAAAAAGCCCCGGGGCCCGACGGCCTCACTTGTGAATTCTACAAGGAGTTCGCTGAGGAACTGTCGCCTTACTTGCTCTAAATGTATGCTGAAGCCTACGAGATGGGCAAATTACCGCCAACACTTAGGGGAGCATTAATAATAACCTTATTGAAGAAAGATAAGCCGCCGTCTCGCTGTGACTCTTACAGGCCACTATCGCTTATTAATATAGATGCAAAAATACTGGCGAAGATGCTGGCCACTCGGCTCCAACCCCTGATGCTGAACCTGGTCCTTCCCGACCAATTGGGTTTCATCCCTGGCAGGTTGACATTGCATAACCTGCGCACGATTTTTGCGATGTTTCACATACTTGATCCCAGTCTCCAGGCGGCGGCCGTGATGCTTAATGCGGCCAAAGCCTTTGATTCCATAGAATGGGACTAGCTATTTCATATTCTACAATGGATGGGGTTCCCTCCCAGCTTTATAAACTGGGTGAGACTGCTATATGCTGGCCCCACAGCTAGGATTCGGGTGGAGGGCAGCACTTCGGACCCCATACAGATAAGCAGGGGGACTAGACAGGGATGCCCCCTCTCGCCACTCCTTTTCGCGCTAACGCTTGAACCACTGGCCTGCATCATTCGGCAGCGTCACAGGTCGGCGGCACCACGCTTTGCCCATCGTCCAGTGAGCATATCATTATATGCGGATGATATGCTGCTTTTCATTAGAGAGCCACACACTTACATGGTGCCAATCCTACGAGAATATATTAGATTTGGGCTATTTTCAGGACTAACCATAAACTGGTCCAAGTCGATGGTGGTGCCACTTACTGAGAGCACCTCTCCCCATGATCTCGAATTCCCTCTTATATGGTCTGCGGAACCCGTAAAATACTTAGGGATGTGGGTCCACCGGGACCCTGAGATGGTCATACGCTTGAACTATGGCACGGCATGCACGATATTGGAGCAGCAGGTGGAAAGATGGGTGAGACTGCCACTGTCGCTGGCCGATCGTATAGCCCTCATTAAGAAGGTTGTGTTGCCTACATTTTTATACCTGTTCAGCAACATGCCTGTCACGCTGACTAAAACCTTTTTTAAACAAGTGGGGTCCTTGCTTCTTCAGCTGGTATGGGGTGGCAGGCATGCTCGAGTAAGCTGGGAGACCCTCACCCTAGACTACAAGAAGGAGGGTTTTAGCGTGTCTGACATGTACCTGTATTACCTATGCGCTCATGCGCAATACGCACACTACTGGTACAACACCCACGATTTTATTCCACATGTTGCACTAGAGGATGGCGATGCGCACCCCATCCCCCTATGTTCTATAATAACACACACACACAGGAGCACCTCCAAAAACAAAATCAATACGATTGATATCATGATTGCGGCCTGGAAAGGCACTTGGCCGTATGGCTGCGAAGCTGCCAATATACTCACCCTTGATGCCCATCGCACATCACGCCGACATGTGGGTGACACAGGACACAGGGGCTATGCATGCTTTGACCCTGGCCAGTATTGACAAAATGCAGGACCTATTTCCCAATGGCACTTTTCTCACGATAGATGATTTAACCTACATACAAAATAAAACTCCACTGTTCCTCTTCCTCTTTCATAGATTGAAGAGAGCACTGCAAGCACACTACACTATGCTTCCAACTGAACCCCTGACTTTGCAAGCCCTTCAAGTTGTGCTGGTTAGCCCGACGAGGCATAAACTGATCACTAAGCTTTATCAGGCGGCTAGAGACGACGAGAAAGCTATGTCCCCTAATAAAAGTATGGAGCAGTGGAATGCGCGGCTCACCCCACAGATCACACAGAAAGAATGGGAACACTGCTGCCAACTAACCAATGCCCTCACATCGAATGGGAATCTGCGCATAATCCACTACAAATATATACATCAGGTTTATTACACACCTCACAAATTGTTTAAATATGGACTCAGAGATAACGATGCATGTAAACGATGTGGTCAAACAGAAGCCGATTTCTGGCATCTAGCCTGGGAATGCAGACGTGGGGTTGTGTTCTGGTCTGAAGTAATACGCAGGTTGCAAACTATGACTCATGTGGAGGTGCAATGCTCTCCACAGGTGTGTCTGCTGGGACTGGTGCCGTTCCTGTAAGGCAGCATGGAAACATTTGTGAGAATAGCTTTACTGCTTGCTAAAAGACGGGTGGCGATGACATGGGAGAGTACAGCAGGGCCGTCTCCCGATAGATGGATCTGGGACCTGGTATACTGCAGGGAAAATTTGGTGCTTTATGCAGAGGAGCTCCCCGCTACATCTAGGCCAACTGACATTTGGGACCCTTTGGTGACATACTTGCGGTCAGTTGAGCAGGATGAATCGCCTGAAATTCAAAAGCATTAATATTGTATATGTAAGCTATGTGTATGGCACTTTACTATATTACAACAATGGTCATCTGAGTTATTGCATATTTCACTGCTATGTATAGACATAGGGGGGTTTAGACTGTCGTATAGACAAATGCATTTTCTTTTGATGCTGTATATGTATTCTGCAAAAATATTCAATAAAAACCGCTTTAAAAAAAAAAAAAAAGTTCTTCGGAATCTTACTGCTCTAAGAACTGGTTATTGACATTGTTACCTGTCTGGTTTACCTACTTCCAACCCATGTTTCATTGTCCATAGTGCCCCTTCTAATGGGCACTGGATATTTGCCTGGCTCTGCAAATGCTGCTTCCTCTAGTGATCCATTTTTGCAGTTGTCCCTTGGGCTTGTGGCTGCTGAACAATGCAAATTACGAGCCCCTCCCTTCAGAGGAGATGAGTGCTTTAGCACATGTCACATTGAACTTTGGCACTAATAACACAAATGCAGTTTGCCTGGATAATTCTTCAATAGAACAATGTCTCAACCGGAAATCATTTGAAGAAGAACAATTGTAAAGAGGAGTATAAATCACATGAGAATGGGAGAAAAAAAGGGGGGAGACCATACCAAAATTACATGAAATATAAATTCTTATTTGTAAGTAGTTGTATCAGCACTACAGTACAATTTAAGCATAGGTAACCAAAAACACAAGTGTGCACTGGACGTGCTAGTGACGGTGAACGGAGCAGTGACACACTGGTAAAAAACAGCGTGAACGGCGCAAAGCAAGACTCAAAAATAAGTACGTGGTCAAGGGTACAGTGGAAGATTATATACAAAAATTTGCAAGTTTGATTTTGAATGGTTCTATAGACCACGATAACGCCAAAGTATACGCTGACTTGTCGACGGTGTTTCAACCTGTTTAATTTCAGGTCATCATCAGGAGAATGGTTACAGTTTTTCAAATAGTGCTGTCATGGTAGTAGGAATTAATCCAACCGAAGAGTGAAGGCACACAGACAGTGTGGCGATGGAGAAGGTCCTGAGCGATGGGAAACCGGTGAACCAAGGTCCGTGGGAATCGGACCAGAGTGCCGCGAGGTCGGCGTTCCTCGATAGGAACTGTTGTCAGCAATGACTTCGGTCCATGTAAATCAGTCTGGTGTAAATTGCCGGCGGTCCCAGTTATGGGCTGTAAGCTTCGGTCCGCGATGATCAGACCAGTAAGAATCAAGGCCAGCGGTCCTTGTTGGGGGCTATGCCGAGGGCAGGGGACAGGTGAATGAAGCACTCTGTGTGGTGGCCAGCCAGGTCGAAGTCATTGCTGACAACAGTTCCTATCGAGGAACGCCGACCTCGCGGAACTCTGGTCCGATTCCCACGGACCTTGGTTCACCGGTTTCACGTCGTGAACCTTTCCCATCGCTCAGGACCTTCTCCATCGCCACACTGTCCGTGTGCCTTCACTCTTCAGTTGGATTAATTCCTACTACCATGATAGCACTGTTTGAAAAACTGTAACCATTGTCCTGATGATGATCTGAAATTGAACAGGTCGAAACACCATTGACAAGTCAGCGTATACTTTGGCGTTATCGTGGTCTATAGAACCATTCAAAATCAAACTTGCACATTTTTGTATATAATCTTCCACTGTACCCTTGACCATGTACTTGTTTTTGAGTCTTGTTTTGCGCCGTTCACGCTGTTTTTTACCACTGTGTCACTGTGCCGTTCACCGTCACTAGCACGTCCAGTGCACACTTGTGTTTTTTGTTACCTATGCTTAAATTGTACTGTAGTGCTGATACAACTACTTACAAATGAGAATTTATATTTCATGTAATTTTGGTATGGTCTCCCCCCTTTTTTTCTCCCATTCTCATGTGATTTATACTCTTCTTTACAATTGTTCTTCTTCAAATGATTTCTAGTTGAGACATTGTTCTATTGTTACATACTCTACCCGGGTCTCAACTGTTTTAATGGGTTCACTCCTGTTCTTCGATTCCATGGATAATTCTTCAGCATCGGCTGAAAATGAGGATCATGTCTGTTCCCTGGATGATTTAAACTGGGCAATTGTGGGGTCGTCATCTGCGGGGATGGAATCCATCCTGGATTTGCTGTCCATTGAACTCAGTGAAAACATCATGGATACCTCCGACACACCTTAATTTGGCCACATTTTCTAAATTGACGTTATGCTTTTTTATTATTATTGTTATTATTTTTTGTATAACATACCTATTAGCAAAGCATTACATTTGCTTTTTTTATCTAGTTAGTCGCTAAGTTACTTTCCCGTCTAAGGAGGGGGTGTCCTGAGTTCCCTTTAGTCCCACTTAGTTCTCCATTATTTTAGCCTAACTGCACGTTATAGGCTGCTTTGCCCACGTTACACACAGCACGTTTGTTTTTGTTCCACAAAATTATTTTAGAAATACGCTGCACATGTTTTTATTATTCAGCTCTCCTTTCTGAAACTCAGTCTGAACATCTCGTACAAGGTCGAAAAATACCATGCCCTTTTTTTCTGTGATTGGTTAGCAACTGAGCTTGGCATTTAGACACAGCACAGAGGAACAGCTGCTGTTTTCAAGTGAGGCACCTCTTATCACATACACTAGACCTGCCTTTTGAAAACAGAGAGGAGGATTCTTGGAGATGGGAAAAGTCGCTAGAGGGGCGAGCTAGTTTTGCACAACCTGTGATGCAGACCACCTAACAACAAATGCCAGGTACAAGGGGTCATTTCTATTCCCAGAGATCACTGATCTATCACTGTGCTCACGTACAGAGGGTGGGCTTATGCAGATATATCATATACCATGGTAGGGCTGTCCATTGTATACAGTTTACTCGTAATGCTAATTACTCTCCTCAGTTGTATATGTTTTATAATTGCAGCACAGTTGCTTCAAAGGGAGGATGATTATTTCAATAAATATTGTAAAATTCCCTTGTGTATTTCTTTTGTTTATTTTAGGCATGAATGAGTGAGAAAATGAAAGGTGACGATCTGTTTCCACGGTTTCCCTGTGGACTAGAGAGTTGTATTATGGGGTGCTAATTTACTTGTTACTCTAGGAAGGCTAGGAGGGCAGGTAAGACACTATGATCTAGTTGAATCTGGGCCCATAGGTACTGATGTGGTAAGGCAACCTAGGGGCATATTAGCAAGACCAGCGATAAAATTATCGCCGTTTTAGCGGCAGGAAACTGCCGCTAAAACGGCGATAATGGGCTTGCTAATAATTGTTATAGAATTCCAATAGAAGCCCAGGTTAGATGTGCAGGACATCTAACCTGGGCTTCTATTGGAATTCTATAACGCATATTAGCAAGCCCATTATCGCCGTTTTAGCGGCAGTTTCCTGCCGCTAAAACGGCGATAATTTTATCGCCGGTCTTGCTAATATGCCCCTCAGTTCCTACATTCTGACATCCTGTGATCCCAGGCATAGTTCTGTTTCTAAATAGAGGGGCATATGTACAAGGGGATTGCGTCACTGAAATGTCACTTTTACCAACGTTCCGGTGGCAAAATGCCCTGCTCCATATTTACAAAGTGCCATAAAGCCACTTTTTGTGGCTTAACGCCGCTTCACAAATATGCTACTCTTTCACGCAGGTATCTGCATAAAAGGGGCATGCAATGGTTTTTGCTGTGTGCGTTCCACTGCAAAACCCATTTGTTTTTGACACTGCCCAGATTTACAAGTATCTGTAAATCTGAGGCAGCTCCAAAAACGAACGCCATGCAATAGCAGGCATTACAGTGGTGCAACGAGGAGAAATACTTTTATTTCTCCTCATTTTTGGTTTTTCTATGAGTGCTGCATTCTGCAGCACACATAGGGGTCGATTCCGATTCGGGCCGGAAAACGTACCGACCGACTCGGTATGGGAATTAAGTCCGACCGACACGTACCGGCGCTGCCCAAACCGGGTAGTACGATGAAATGCATGTGAATCACGACCGACTCGTACGGAACTCAAGCCGAACGACCGACCCGGACGGAAACAAGCTATCCGGCCGGGAAACCACGCGAATCGAACCGACCGACACGCACCAGGAATGAACCCGAACGAAACGTACCCGCGAACTCCGACCCGCGCAGTACGATGCAATGCGTGCAAAATCAGATCGATTCGCACAGAGCCCAAGCCGTACGACCGACACGCATACAAAAGCCAGCCGAACAAACACAATACTCCGCGACCGACGCGTACGCCGCACATGAAACCTAGCTGAAACACAGCGGGAACGACTTGGAGAAGCACGCACGAGACAACTGCAGCATCCTACTCGGTCAGAAGAACGTCTCCTACATGCACAAAAATTACAAAGGAAAAAATACAAAAAAAGAGGGCCAAACAAGCAATGACAAAGTCAATAAATACGGGGGGGGAAAAAAATGGAACAAGGACACACCCCCAACTCCACCTATATAAAGGCCACAAATCCCTACCATGATCCTTTGCAAATTCCACTGACCTGCCAGCACAGAACACCATCAGACAGCAACCACAGACACACTCTCAGCTCATCCAACACACAAGCCACACACCATTAGCACCTCAACAAATAGCACCCTCACACACACCCAGCAAAACCTACACTCACACACCCTCACTTGCACACACACACACATCAATCACCACCACCACCCATCACCATGCCCCCAAAGAAGAATCATAAGTTCCTATATAGTGAATTGGAAGTCCTGGTAGACGAAATCCTGAGGGTAGAGCCACAGTTGTTTGGCACATTGGTCCAACTGACCCCCATGGCGCAGAAAACCAAGATGTGGGAGAGGATCGTCGACAGGGTCAACGCACAATCACCATGTTTGCGCACAAAGGAAGACATCCAGAACAGGTGGTATGATGTGCGCAGGAGGGTCAGGGACCTACAGAAGAAGAATTACATCCTGAGCAAGCACACCGGCAGTAGCCCTCCTGCCAAACCACTATACCTCAGGCCCTGGGAGGAGAAGGTGCGGGCCATCCTACCACCAGTGAGCGTATATGGACTAACAAACATCCCAGAGCCTGGTGAGTACACAACAAATATACACAATATGGTGTGACAATACACACACATCACTGTCAAGGGGATAGTCAAACCATGCACCCTTAGCAAATCCACAGCAACCAAAAGATAATCATCCCAAGATGTGAATGCCAGTCAGACAAACACAATACCTGCCATCTCATAGTGACATGTAACTGTGTCATGACATGTACAAACCTAACAACAAATAGAGCAAGGCAGTGGCACAAATATAACCAACAAACACTGTCTGATATTTTGCCACCACTAGAACACCACCTCACAGGGAAGCTCACTGAAAGGAAGGAATTCTGTGTATGCTGGTGAAGTCAGTGTAGCCAATAGCATGATGGGAGTTGTAGTCACAGATAATGGTCAGCCTCACATTTGGCCCATCAACACCACCCTGAACCATGCTCACAACACAGGGAGTGGAAAAGGACTGACAAGATGGCTGACACTGGGTACTGCTGTGGGGAGCAAACGGCCCTGCTGGGAACTGTGCAACAACCAACAGCAGAACACCACTGACTGACATCCTGAAAGCCAACTTGCACTCCCTGCAATGCAAGCACGTTCCATGGTGGGATATCTGGCTGGGTGGGAAGGAGGACTGACAGCACTGACCATAGTTACAAGCAGCTCTCCTCACACATCCCCTCAACACAAACTCCACATAATCCACTGGGAGAATGCAATGCCTCACTCTCTAAATGAAGATCCCACAAAGAACCACCACCCTGGGTAATGCTGTGTGAAGCACAGGGACACTCTTGGGACTTGTAGCCAAACAAACGCCAGGACAACACTGTCAGCCAACCTGTCAGCACAGGCACACTACCCCACAGGGAAGCAGAGTCAAAAGGAAGGAAGTATGGGCATGCTGGGAAGGGGGGTGTAGGCAATAGCATGATGGGAGTGGTAGTCACAGCTCAACATCCCCCACCCACATGGCCCAGCAAGCTCACACTGAACCATGGACACCTCACAGGGAGTGAAAAGTGACTTCAAAGATGTCTGACACTGGCCTCAGCTGCGGGGAGCACAAGGCCCTGCTGGGAACTGGGCACCAACAAACAACAGGACCACACTGTCAGCCATCTTACCATTGCTGTCACACACACACAGTGAAGTCCACTCAAAAGGAAGGAAGTATGGGCATGCTGGGAAGGGGGTGCAGGGAATAGCATGATGGGAGTGGTAGTCACAGCTCAACATCCCCCACCCAGATGGCCCAGCAAGCTCACACTAAAGCATGCACACCTCACAGGGAGTGAAAAGCCACCTCAAAGATGTCTGACACTGGCCTCAGCTGTGGGGAGCACAAGGCCCTGCTGGGAACTGGGCACCAACAAACAACAGGACCACACTGTCAGCCATCTTACCATTGCTGTCACACTCACGCACAGTGAAGTCCACTCAAAAGGAAGGAAGTATGGGCATGCTGGGAAGGGGTGTGCAGGCAATAGCATGATGGGAGTGGTAGTCACAGCTCAACATCCCCCACCCACATGGCCCAGCAAGCTCACACTGAAGCATGCACACCTCACAGGGAGTGAAAAGCCACCTCAAAGATGTCTGACACTGGCCTCAGCTGTGGGGAGCACAAGGCTCTGCTGGGAACTGGGCACCAATAAACAACAGGACCACACTGTCAGCCATCTTACCATTGCTGTCACACTCACACACAGTGAAGTCCACTCAAAAGGAAGGAAGTATGGGCATGCTGGGAAGGGGTGTGCAGGCAATAGCATGATGGGAGTGGTAGTCACAGCTCAACATCCCCCACCCACATGGCCCAGCGAGCTCACACTGAAGCATGCACACCTCACAGGGAGTGAAAAGCCACCTCAAAGATGTCTGACACTGGCCTCAGCTGTGGGGAGCACAAGGCCCTGCTGGGAACTGGGCACCAACAAACAATAGGACCACACTGTCAGCCATCTTACTATTGCTGTCACACTCACACACAGTGAAGTCCACTCAAAAGGAAGGAAGTATGGGCATGCTGGGAAGGGGTGTGCAGGCAATAGCATGATGGGAGTGGTAGTCACAGCTCAACATCCCCCACCCACATGGCCCAGCAAGCTCACACTGAAGCATGCACACCTCACAGGGAGTGAAAAGCCACCTCAAAGATGTCTGACACTGGCCTCAGCTGTGGGGAGCACAAGGCCCTGCTGGGAACTGGGCACCAACAAACAACAGGACCACACTGTCAGCCATCTTACCATTGCTGTCACACTCACACACAGTGGAGTCCACTCAAAAGGAAGGAAGTATGGGCATGCTGGGAAGGTGGGTATAGGCAATAGCATGATGGGAGTTGTAGTCACAGATATTGCTCACCCTCACAATTGGCCCATCAACACCACTCTGAACCATGCTCACATCGCAGGGAGTGGAAAAGGACTGACAAGATGGCTGACACTGGGTACAGCTGTGGGGAGCACAAGGCCCTGCTGGGAACTGTGCAACAACCAACAGCAGAACACCACTGACTGACATCCTGAAAGCCAACTTGCACTCCCTGCAATGCAAGCACGTTCCATGGTGGGATATCTGGCTGGGTGGGAAGGAGGACTGACAGCACTGACCATAGTTACAAGCAGCTCTCCTCACACACCCCTCAACACAAACTCCACATAACCCACCTGGGAGAATGCAATGCCTCACACTCTAAATGAAGATCCCACAAAGAACCACCACCCTGGGTAATGCTGTGTGAAGCACAGGGACACTCTTGGGACTTGTAGCCAAACAAACGCCAGGACAACACTGTCAGCCATCCTGTCAGCACAGGCACACTACCCCACAGGGAAGCAGAGTCAAAAGGAAGGAAGTATGGGCATGCTGGGAAGGGGGGGTCTAGGCAATAGCATGATGGGAGTGGTAGTCACAGCTCAACATCCCCCACCCACATGGCCCAGCAAGCTCACACTGAACCATGCACACCTCACAGGGAGTGAAAAGCCACTTCAAAGATGTCTGACACTGGCCTCAGCTGTGGGGAGCACAAGGCCCTGCTGGGAACTGTGCAACAACCAACAGCAGGACACCACTGAATGACATCCTGAGAGTCAACCTGAACCCACTGCAAGGGTGGCATGCTTCATGGTGGGATAACTGGGCTAGGTGGAGAAGGAGGGCCGGATGTCCACCAAATACAACCAATGCTGGCCATGCACACACCTCAACATTCACATTGAAATGCCTCAGGTTTGCAGGACAATGTGCTACACCAATATCAACCTCTTACTGTGACAACTTAGGACAATGCAATGTACAGGCCCGCATCCAGAGGTACAGTCACAACTGTCAGGTGTGTGAACCATTGATGCCTGTAGAAATATAACATACATTGTGTGTCTCTTCCAAAAACAGGTGATGATGGGGACACAGCAGCAGGCGAGGAGGAGTCCCTGTCCCAGGCTCCGGGGGACACTGAGCCCACTGGTGTGGAACAGCCTCTGCCCTCCTTGGATGACGAAGACCTACCTGGCCCCTCCAGCGTGAGTCATCATGCAGCACCAGCAGGACCAACATCTGCACCCCCTGCACCCACTGCTCCAATAACTGCCAACACACAGACCACCCCCGTCGACACGGACAGACCAAGGACCACCAATGACAACAGCACAGGGACCCTGGCCCAACGTCGAGCTACGGACAACGAGCCCAGTAACAACCCCCAAGGGGGCCTAAGGTCACCTGTGCGTAACACCGCAGGTCCCGCACGTGTCGCCAGGGGTGGTGGGAGGGGTGGTAGACATAGGTCACTGTTTGCAGAGGGGTCTGGACTGCATGATGACCCACAACTGGCACGCATTGCTGATGCGTACCAGAATAGCACCGGAGAGGTCAGCCAGGTAGTGGGGATCCTCAAGGACATACAACAGCAGCAGGCTGCCCATCATGCCCGCTTGGACTCCCACATGTCCCGTGTGGAGACACACATGTCTCGCATGGAGTCCAAGTGGGACACATTGCAAGAACTGACAGTGGTGCATAGGGACATATTGACATGCCTCCGCCAGATTAGCACCAACATGGCCACACCTCCCTGTGTGCCCACAACATCTGGTGCTGCAACAACTGCAACTGCCACAGGGAGGGAGGAGGACTCTGGCGGAGAGTCCCCTGCACCGCAGCAGCCTGCACGTGAGGGTCCCCCCCCAAAGAAGAGGGGTCGTCCAAGGAAGGAAAACTGAGAGGTCGATGGCCGATGTACATCCCCCAGGAAGCCAACACCTGTTCTGGAAATTCTCCTTTGTGTGCACACTGTTTACCCTGTCGAATGCAACACAACTCTCCCACATGACATGGGGAGTTCAAGTTGGACTAATGTATCAGATGACTGTGGACTTCACTCAGGACATTTCTGCTACCAAGACTTGCAACTCATCTGGGAACTTTGGATCACAATCCCAAGGTACAGCACCCACCATCCTGTGCACTATACTCACACATTTTTGTAAATAAAATCACTAATACACCATACTTGCCTCTGATGTGATTCCAATGTGGTTACTGTTATGGGGATGATGATCAGCTAAATTACACTGTGTATGCTAACTGCTACAGCAAGTACAACACCGTCATGTGAGTCATGGTGACGTGACACATATGAGGGAGACACACCACTAGGGCTACACAACACAGAGAGACCAGGGCCATCGGACTCATCGCCTACACTGATGTTGCCAGGAAATACTGTGGAATGCACAGACACCACACCTATTCATAGTCTGTGTCAACTAGCCCCCAGGTGCAGTAAGCAAATGTCAGTCAGATGTGTGACCACAGACAACGCACATCCCAAAGTGAAGCACAGGTTTATCACACATTTGCAACATGTTGTTTCCACTAGAAATGAAAGGTAATCCCACGTGGCATTGGCCACACAGTCAAAAAGTGCAGAAGATATAAAGTCCAGGGGTGTGTGGCACATCACCTGTAGGGAAACGACTGCTGCCACCCGGAAAGCTGAATCATGGTGTCGGGGGATCCAAGCTGACCAAACAACTCTGTAAGCACCCTGTGAAGGACAAACATGACACACAGTCAAAACCACTGAAGAACAGGACAGAACTGCAATACTCATGCCCAATACATGTCACAAGATAACTACACAAAACCAAGTTAGCATGTCAACACTGTTGGGGAGTACAGACTACCTGTAAGGACACATTGCTGCACGCATCCAGTCAAGTAGCACATGGCCACACTCAAACAGCAGTTAACAAAGGAGGGACTGTGGGCTTTTTGAACAGGTCCAGTATAAAGGCCCAGGGGTAATGTTTGCAACAAAGAGGTTATACTGTTCCTATGGAACGAGAGACAATGCACAGGGGATTCTGAACCGACCAATCTAGTAGGATCAGAGTAAGGAATCCATTATGTTGGATTAGAATGCCCTCACACACCCTGTCGGGTGTCATGCTTCATCATTGGGCGGCTCCTCGTCGGGTCGGCGGTGCAATACCCGACGGGCTCCCTATAATAGGGGCACTTTATCGGAGATCTTTTTCCAAATGCCGTCAGGTGAAGTGCGGGTGGGGGGCCTCGTATGTGTAGACGTGTGTGAATGGTGATAGTGAATGTAAAATAGAGTAGGGGTACCTATGAAAACAACTTTAATCAGGGGTCTCCTACCCTAGATAAAAACAAAAAATAAGGCGTGAAGCTGAGAAAATATCTCAGTTTATGACGCTCTTATGAGTGAATGGTCAACATGTTTCTCGCCAAAAATGAATATTCAACAGGCGATTCGTCAGGACCAGGAGAATAACTATCTACAACTAAAAATCAATTGAAGTTATGGCAACATACTCACAACAACCATACGACATAAAGGTCGAGTACCTGATGGTGCAGGAACTACCTAAGAAGAGAGAATGCATCACACGAATCAATGTTATGTGATAGTGACTGACTTCTCAACAAATAGTCTGTGTTAAACTGTCTCTCTGTACATTAAAATGAGCATGAATCATTAAAAACGCTGTGAAACCATTACATGTCACGGTGTCAAACGATAAAAACATCAGGTGAACAAGCATCAAATTACACCCAATGTGACACACGTGGAGGTAACAGAATGAGCAGAAAAGAGGGTTTTACCCGCAAAAATGAACTAACCAGGCATCACAGTACCCGGTAGGTTGTACACATGAGGGGTTCCTCATGTACTGAAAACAAGCATGGAGAAGGAAGAAGAAGAGACAACTAGCATGTCAACGAAGTATATAATTAAACAATGGCACACTCACTCGTGTACACAAATGACCTTCTGAGACCTGTCAACTATGGTGATGAAACGATATCAGCTATCAATGTAGCGGTTAGGTGTGGGTCCACAAACTAAAAATATATATATTATAGTACAAAGTATTTATAAGTATACACCTCAAAGGGCGTAGTGATTTGCCATGTTCATGCTAAAAAGATATATAATAGCACTGTTAGTAGGAATGATATTAATTAAGGTCTTATGATGCAGTATAGTGCGAAGTATTGTACTGTAAAGTGAGGTATAGGTCAGCGAAATAATATACACATATATGCACGTATATATGTACATGAATAGAGATGTTGAAGCTGACCATTAATATGACTGCGCTGTCACCCTCGTCAGCGTGCCTCCAATGAAAATCAGCGATTCAGCTGAAGTTAAATTCTATCTGTTGTTAGTAAATTCGACTCAGAGGTCGTATCGAGGCACCGAAAAAAACGGTATCGGCCTGAATATACTCGATTTACTCTCATGCTAAAGTTACCCCCTACATCCTTAAAGCGTTACAGGAAATAAATCTTCCACAAGGAAGTACTCACATTGGTGCTGTTCGCACGAGGGCTGCAGACCTACCCACTCCAACCGGGTCCGGGTGGTAGAGTGGTGTAGGTCTGTCGTGTATTTAAGTATTTCCCTCGTTTCCGGGAGGCAGGAAGTGAGTGTAGCAGATATGAGTGCATCGAACGCTGACCTCAATGGTGGCCATTTTGGAAAGAAGTAATTCGTGATAGATATTAGATGACTATGGCAGACATCTTAGAACAGTATCAATCAATAGATGTAAGGCTGTACAGAGATAACATTAAGGGATGTGGATCTGTCGTAAATATATGGGCATATTACTTGATTCAGGGAGGAGGAAGGTAAATGAAACAAGTGTAGCAAGCGTTTAACAAAATAAGTCGCCTACTTGGAACATGATAATACAAGGAAGGAAGGGGATGACTACGGCAGACATCTTGGAATGGTGTCAAGGACCATTCAGGGTGCACGTTCAGGAGGTGTGTCATGAGATATAGTGCGGGGATAACACTACCCGTTTATTGGAATCGGTGCACAAGTAAAATCATGGAATAAGCGGCATTGTCTTGCGGTTGATGATATTGTATCATAAACTGGTCAAGCTACAGCATTAGTATAATATAACTACCGTATGTGAGCTGGTATTGGATCAGGGGACCACAACATGTGAGCAGAAAACAGATCGTCAGACCAAAATATATGAGCAAAGACCTAAGTCTCAAATACGAAACCAATATGGGTCTCATGTGTTCTTAGAAAAAGACTGGAGTCTGTATTAAAATAAAGTCTATATTAAAATAAATATTGAAAACCCTTTTAATGAGCAGGAGGGTATTTGAAAAATCATATCCTCAATGTATTCCAAGGTATGTCATCGTTTAAACCCTGAGTGTGTAAGGACAAACGATGTATCCATCTCTGTTCTTTCAAAAGAGGGCATGCTTATTAATCCTCGTGAATGTTTCTAACACCAGCCATTTAAGTGCATCAGGTGAATGGTGTTTTCTAGAAAGTGGGAGCACATTTTCGTGTTTGATTTTTGACATCGAATGTTACTCCGGTGTTCTGCAACACGGGTTTTGATGGTGCGGGTGGTCATCCCTATGTATTGCAAATTACAGGGACAGGTCAGCAGGTATATGCAATTTGATGTATTGCAATTAGTATGGGACCGTAATTCCACGTAAAACCATTTGAAAAAGTGATAGATTTGCATATGGTGGTGAAAGCACATGCTGTACAAGACCCACAGGGATAGTGACCCTTAACCGGTGGTAAATCCCATAGGGTTCTTTGGACAGCTACTGCAACTGTCTTGGGTCTGGTGTTGATTAGCATGTCTCTCAAATTACGTGAGCGCTTAAAAGCAAAGCGCGGTAAATCCAATGTCATATCACCAGTGTTAAGTATACCCCAATGTTTCTTGATTACTTTGCTTAGTCTGTTCGACCCGGGTGTGAAGGTGGTCACACACGTGATGGTATCACTAGGGATCTTAGTTCTCTGTTCTAAGAGTGCTTCCCTGTTGTTGTTTCTGGCTCTTTTTCTACTCAGGGCAATACTTCTTGGGGGGTAATCTCGTGCCACCAATTTGTTAGCCAGTATTTCTGATTCTTTTTTGTAGTCGGTAATTTCACTGCAATTACGTCTCACCCTTAGAAACTGTCCAAAGGGGAGGTTCTCTTTCAAGGACAAAGGATGGTGACTACTATACAGCAGCAGGCTATTGCGGTCAGTTGCTTTTCTGTACATAGTAGTAGATAAACTGCCCTGTGTAAGTTTGATCGTGAGATCCAAGAATGGTATCTGTTCCTGTGAGATGGTACTGGTGAATCTCAGATATGGATTCAGTGTGTTGATCCATACACAGAATTGTTCACAAGATGTCACATCACCTTTCCAGAAGACCAAAATGTCATCTATGAACCTCTTCCATAGGCAGATATTGGATCGATATGGATTCGAATCATGGAGGATCAGTGCACCCTCAAAGGATGCCATATAAAGACATGCTAGACTAGGAGCAAAGGTACTCCCCATGGAAGTACCTTGCTTTTGGTGGTAAAGTTGCCCTTTGAATTCAAAAAAGTTTTCAGTCAATGCCAATGACGCACACTCAAGGACAAAACTAGATGGTGTGCTAGAGTCCCAAGGTGTCAAATTCAGTGCCTCCTCAATCACATCTAGGGTCGATCTCTGTGGGATGTTGGTGTAGAGTGCCTCTACATCTAGAGTGATAAGGAGATCAATATCGCCTGTGTGTTGAAACTCAGAAATCAGGCGTAGTACGTCAGTAGTGTCCTGTATGTAGGATGGTATTTGTCTCACTAACGGTTGTAGAAAATGATCACAAAATTGTGATAGAGGTTCAAGTATGGAATCTATTCCGGAAACAATGGGGCGTCCAGGTACTGGTGTGACTCCCTTGTGTATTTTTGGTAAAATATAGAAATAGGGGATCCTAGGTTCTTTCTTCGTGAGGAAGTCAGCCTCCTTCCTACTTATCCAGCCCTGGGTCTCTGCCTCAAAGATCAGTGCGGTTATGGTTGTATTGAGGCGTGTCACTGGACTGGTGGTGATGGGAGTGTAATACCGCCGATCACTCAGTTGTCTCAGACATTCAATGTCATAGTCAGTGGTTGCCATGATGACAGTGGCCCCGCCTTTGTCGGCTGGTTTGATAGTGATGTTGATGTCGTTGGACAGGGCAGCAATCGCCACCAACTCTTCATCGGTGATGTTACAGTTGCGTCTCGAGTTAGACTCCCTTTGAAGGTCCTTAAGGACAGCCTGTACAAAGGTAATAACCTCATTAGGTACCATACCAGTATGGGGAGTAAAAGTTGCAGGATTATGTAGGCCAGAGTCGCAGATTTCCTGTGGGGGAGTACCATGAAAGAAGGCTCTGAGGCGCACTTTGCGGAAAAAACGCTGAAGTTCACACTGTTCTTTAAATTTATCTACCCTAGGGGTAGGGACAAAACCCAGTCCCTTTTGTAGGACCCTGTGTTCAATCTCCGTCAGAGATTTAGGAGACAGATTGACAATCAGGTTCAGCATTTTTTCCATACTTGAACCTCTATCACAATTTTGTGATCATTTTCTACAACCGTTAGTGAGACAAATACCATCCTATATACAGGACACTACTGACGTACTACGCCTGATTTCTGAGTTTCAACACACAGGCGATATTGATCTCCTTATCACTCTAGATGTAGAGGCACTCTACACCAACATCCCACAGAGAGCGACCCTAGATGTGATTGAGGAGGCACTGAATTTGACACCTTGGGACTCTAGCACACCATCTAGTTTTGTCCTTGAGTGTGCGTCATTGGCATTGACTGAAAACGTTTTTGAATTCAAAGGGCAACTTTACCACCAAAAGCAAGGTACTTCCATGGGGAGTACCTTTGCTCCCAGTCTAGCATGTCTTTATATGGCATCCTTTGAGGGTGCACTGATCCTCCATGATTCGAATCCATATCGATCCAATATCTGCCTATGGAAGAGGTTCATAGATGACATTTTGGTCTTCTGGAAAGGTGATGTGACATCTTGTGAACAATTCTGTGTATGGATCAACACACTGAATCCATATCTGAGATTCACCAGTACCATCTCACAGGAACAGATACCATTCTTGGACCTCACGATCAAACTTACACAGGGCAGTTTATCTACTACTATGTACAGAAAAGCAACTGACCGCAATAGCCTGCTGCTGTATAGTAGTCACCATCCTTTGTCCTTGAAAGAGAACCTCCCCTTTGGACAGTTTCTAAGGGTGAGACGTAATTGCAGTGAAATTACCGACTACAAAAAAGAATCAGAAATACTGGCTAACAAATTGGTGGCACGAGATTACCCCCCAAGAAGTATTGCCTTGAGTAGAAAAAGAGCCAGAAACAACAACAGGGAAGCACTCTTAGAACAGAGAACTAAGATCCCTAGTGATACCATCACGTGTGTGACCACCTTCACACCCGGGTCGAACAGACTAAGCAAAGTAATCAAGAAACATTGGGGTATACTTAACACTGGTGATATGACATTGGATTTACCGCGCTTTGCTTTTAAGCGCTCACGTAATTTGAGAGACATGCTAATCAACACCAGACCCAAGACAGTTGCAGTAGCTGTCCAAAGAACCCTATGGGATTTACCACCGGTTAAGGGTCACTATCCCTGTGGGTCTTGTACAGCATGTGCTTTCACCACCATATGCAAATCTATCACTTTTTCAAATGGTTTTACGTGGGAATTACGGTCCCATACTAATTGCAATACATCAAATTGCATATACCTGCTGACCTGTCCCTGTAATTTGCAATACATCAGGATGACCACCCGCACCATCAAAACCCGTGTTGCAGAACACCGGAGTAACATTCGATGTCAAAAATCAAACACGAAAATGTGCTCCCACTTTCTAGAAAAACACCATTCACCTGATGCACTTAAATGGCTGGTGTTAGAAACATTCACGAGGATTAATAAGCATGCCCTCTTTTTGAAAGAACAGAGATGGATACATCGTTTGTCCTTACACACTCAGGGTTTAAACGATGACATACCTTGGAATACATTGAGGATATGATTTTTCAAATACCCTCCTGCTCATTAAAAGGGTTTTCAATATTTATTTTAATATAGACTTTATTTTAATACAGACTCCAGTCTTTTTCTAAGAACACATGAGACCCATATTGGTTTCGTATTTGAGACTTAGGTCTTTGCTCATATATTTTGGTCTGACGATCTGTTTTCTGCTCACATGTTGTGGTCCCCTGATCCAATACCAGCTCACATACGGTAGTTATATTATACTAATGCTGTAGCTTGACCAGTTTATGATACAATATCATCAACCGCAAGACACTGCCGCTTATTCCATGATTTTACTTGTGCACCGATTCCAATAAACGGGTAGTGTTATCCCCGCACTATATCTCATGACACACCTCCTGAACGTGCACCCTGAATGGTCCTTGACACCATTCCAAGATGTCTGCCGTAGTCATCCCCTTCCTTCCTTGTATTATCATGTTCCAAGTAGGCAACTTATTTTGTTAAACGCTTGCTACACTTGTTTCATTTACCTTCCTCCTCCCTGAATCAAGTAATATGCCCATATATTTACGACAGATCCACATCCCTTAATGTTATCTCTGTACAGCCTTACATCTATTGATTGATACTGTTCTAAGATGTCTGCCATAGTCATCTAATATCTATCACGAATTACTTCTTTCCAAAATGGCCACCATTGAGGTCAGCGTTCGATGCACTCATATCTGCTACACTCACTTCCTGCCTCCCGGAAACGAGGGAAATACTTAAATACACGACAGACCTACACCACTCTACCACCCGGACCCGGTTGGAGTGGGTAGGTCTGCAGCCCTCGTGCGAACAGCACCAATGTGAGTACTTCCTTGTGGAAGATTTATTTCCTGTAACGCTTTAAGGATGTAGGGGGTAACTTTAGCATGAGAGTACATCGAGTATAGTCAGGCCGATACAGTTTTTTTCGGTGCCTCGATACGACCTCTGAGTCGAATTTACTAACAACAGATAGAATTTACCTTCAGCTGAATCGCTGATTTTCATTGGAGGCACGCTGACGAGGGTGACAGCACAGTCATATTAATGGTCAGCTTCAACATCTCTATTCATGTACATATATACGTGCATATATGTGTATATTATTTCGCTGACCTATACCTCACTTTACAGTACAATACTTCTCACTATACTGCATCATAAGACCTTAATTAATATCATTCCTACTAACAGTGCTATTATATATCTTTTTAGCATGAACATGGCAAATCACTACGCCCTTTGAGGTGTATACTTATAAATACTTTGTACTATAATATGTATATTTTTAGTTTGTGGACCCACACCTAACTGCTACATTGATAGCTGATGTCGTTTCATCACCATAGTTGACAGGTCTCAGAAGGTCATTTGTGTACACGAGTGAGTGTGCCATTGTTTAATTATATACTTTGTTGACATGCTAGTTGTCTCTTCTTCTTCCTTCTCCATGCTTGTTTTCAGTACATGAGGAACCCCTCATGTGTACAACCTACCGGGTACTGTGATGCCTGGTTAGTTCATTTTTGCGGGTAAGACCCTCTTTTCTGCTCATTCTGTTACCTCCACGTGTGTCACATTGGGTGTAATTTGATGCTTGTTCACCTGATGTTTTTATCGTTTGACACCGTGACATGTAATGGTTTCACAGCGTTTTTAATGATTCATGCTCATTTTAATGTACAGAGAGACAGTTTAACACAGACTATTTGTTGAGAAGTCAGTCACTATCACATAACATTGATTCGTGTGATGCATTCTCTCTTCTTAGGTAGTTCCTGCACCATCAGGTACTCGACCTTTTATGTCGTATGGTTGTTGTGCGTATGTTGCCACAACTTCAATTGATTTTTTAGTTGTAGATAGTTATTCTCCTGGTCCTGACGAATCGCCTGTTGAATATTCATTTTTTGGCGAGAAACATGTTGACCATTCACTCATAAGAGCGTCATAAACTGAGATATTTTCTCAGCTTCACGCCTTATTTTTTGTTTTTATCTAGGGTAGGAGACCCCCTGATTAAAGTTGTTTTCATAGGTACCCCTACTCTATTTTACATTCACTATCACCATTCACACACGTCTACACATACGAGGCCCCCCACCCGCACTTCACCTGACGGCGTTTGGAAAAAGATCTCCGATAAAGTGCCCCTATTATAGGGAGCCCGTCGGGTATTGCACCGCCGACCCGATGAGGAGCTGCCCAATGATGAAGCATGACACCCGACAGGGTGTGTGAGGGCATTCTAATCCAACATAATGGATTCCTTACTCTGATCCTACTAGATTAGTCGGTTCAGAATCCCCTGTGCATTGTCTCTCGTTCCATAGGAACAGTATAACCTCTTTGTTGCAAACACACTCAAACAGCACCAGAGCACCACCCACACATATCATGCAAACTCACATCATTCACATTACAACTCCCTGGATACTCACATTCAGCTGAAGAAGTTGGTGATGAGCTGTGTGCGGACATCACCATCATCATCATCACTGGCATCGTGGTCCAGGCCAGGATCCTCCACAGGTGGCGGACGTTGGTCATCGTCATCCAGGATGAGAGGCAACTCCTTCCGCACTGCCAGGTTGTGTAGCATGCAGCAGACGATGACAATTTTGCACACCTTTGCTGGGGCATATGGGAGGGCCCCTCCTGTCTTGTCCAGGCAGCGGAAGCGGCTCTTCAGGAGACCAAATGTCCACTTGATCACTCTCCTGGTCCGACCATGTGCCTCATTGTAGCGCATCTGGGCTGGTGTCACAGGGTTCCTGAGGGGTGTCAGCAACCACGGCATGTTGGGGTATCCGGAGTCACCTACGGACAGACAATTGCACATTAGCTGAGTTGGAAAAGTGGGCGGAATACAACATAGCAGAACACACACAATGGTACAAAGTCAGTACATACCGACAAGCCAGGCACGCTGGTTCTGCATCTGTGACATCATCCTCGGGATGCGACTACTCCTCATCACGTAGGCATCGTGTGCCGAACCAGGGAAACGGGCACACACATGTGTGATGCTCATATCTGCAAGACATACCACCAGAGCATTGATCGAATGGTAATGTTTCCGGTTCCGGTATGCCTGCTCATGTGCCTGTGGTGGTACTAAAGCCACATGTGTCCCATCAATGGAGCCAATGACATGTGGCATCCTCCCCAGGGCATAGAAGTCACTCTTGACGTCAGTGAGTTGTTGACGTGTAGGGAAATAGATGTACTGGTTCAGGCATCTCAACATTGCCTCCAAAACATCGCGTAGCACACGGCTGAACATAGTCTGTGACATTCCACCAGCAGTCGCCACAGTGTGTTGAAAGGTACCGGTGGCAAAGAAGTGTAGGGCTGCCATCACCTTCACGTTGGGGGTCAGCGCTGTAGGGTACGGCCGGCCAGGTTGCAAATGTGGTGTCAAGCGCACTGCCAAATCCTCAATCAGCTGCCTGGTGAAGCGGTACCGTCGGATGCTGTCACGTTCCACCATCGTTGCCAGGTCAGGGAATGGTCTATGGACAGCTGGAGCCCTGCAGTCCATAGGTTGAAGAAAGAAAGATTGTCAGTCACCCCACATATGTGCCATTCACCACACTCAATTTCACATGATACATCATTATGAGACACAAGTACTTGATGTGTGTGCCGTTCTGTTCGGACATATCTGGCACCTACATGGCCATCATCTAACATCTCAGTACAACATGTGTTGACAACAGGTTCCAGGTTGTGCTATGGGAAACCATTAGGCTGTGTCACAGTACCCATTTACTGCTGTCACGTTCCACACACACACCACAGTGACATGTCTGGACAGATGCGCCACAGGCATCACAGCTCATTGACAGGTAGATTCCCAGTGACCCTGTCTTGTCACATGGACACTGGCACGACATGGCGTATCATGTACACGTCAGAAAAACAAACATGACTCCCACAGGTAGTGGCCCCTGTTGCCTCTGCAGGACAGACATGGACATCAGTGACGCACAACATCAAAGTCCATGCACAAACAACGTTGATGTGGAGACTGTCTCCCATCGTGCACATGGAATCAGAGACATCGGAAACACAACATGCACACAGACTGTGGAGGGCCATCACTATTGTGGCAATGGGTCACCCTGTGACGTACATGCCTTCCCCCATGGGACCCTGGGGGTATGTGACATGTCATACACATACACAACCTGGAAATGGGACCATGCCACATGCTCCGAAATGAACAGTTGCATATCACAGTGGTCATGTGCACAACACACAAAGGACCCTGTCCCCATGAACACGTGCACAGCCTGGGTGTGGCTGACCCCAAGGGCCACCCCAAAAACCACATGTTTACCCCCATACACAGAAAAGGTAATGCAGCCTTACATGCCTTAGGAAACAGTGTGGACTGGGTGTGGTGTTGTAGGTGTGCCCCTGAGTCCCTGGCAAGTATATGTGGCTGGCATACGTTCACCAGTGACAAGCATGGTGACATATGCGAGTGACCTGTACAGGGACGCGTTGTACAGCAATGGACCGATCGGTGTGCCCGCACGGCCCATTGCATCGGTAGTGAGCGGGTACGCGTTGTACAGCAATGGACCGATCGGTGTGCCCGCACGGCCCATTGCATCGGTAGTGAGCGGGTACGCGTTGTATCCCGGAATACGCGTTGTACAGCAATGGACCGATCGGTGTGCCCACACGGCCCATTGCATCGGTAGTGAGCGGGTACGCGTTGTATCCCGGATTACGCGTTGTACAGCAATGGACCGCTCGGTGTGCCCGCACGGCCCATTGCATCGGTAGTGAGCGGGTACGCGTTGTATCCCGGAATACGCGTTGTACAGTAATGGACCGATCGGTGTGCCCGCACGGCCCATTACATCGGTAGTGAGCGGGTACGCGTTGTATCCCGGAATACGCGTTGTACAGCAATGGACCGATCGGTGTGCCTGCATGGCCCATTGCATCGGTAGTGAGCGGGTACGCGTTGTACAGCAATGGACTGATCGGTGTGCCCGCACAGCCCATTGCATCGGTAGTGAGCGGGTACGCGTTGTACAGCAATGGACCGATCGGTGTGCCCGCACGGCCCATTGCATCGGTAGTGAGCGGGCACGCGTTGTATCCCGGAATACGCGTTGTACAGCAATGGACCGATCGGTGCCCACGCATTGGCTGGGGCCTGGCATGGCAACGGACGCGTTTTCTAAGCCTCAACGAGTCTGATGCAGTGAATTCAGTTGGCCAGCCACAACAATGTTGCAAATTCATGGGTGTCATGAAGTTTAACTTTTGAAGGATGCTGTGGGCGTGTATTAGTGGTGCAATTCCATGGATTGGCCAGATTCAGAAGATGCTAACGACTTGGACCTATCACTTTGGACACATGGGACAGTATCTGCCTCTGCAGCACACATATAATGCTGGCTGTACCCCTGAGGGCTCAATTGCCTGCACTACATGCTCCAGGACGACATCTGCCACCAACACTGCTGCTGTCTCTGCATCCTCTGGCTACTGCAATGGCACGTACTGTGGAGAGAGCCCCAGCCTTCAGCCTTGAGGAGAACCAGGCCCTGCTGGACAGCCTCCTTCCACAGTACAGCAAGCTGTATGGGAAACCAGGGGAGCAGGTGAGTGTGCTGTCCACTGCCTTACTAATTGTGCATGTTGTCTGACTAGCAAGACTTACAGTGTGCACACCACTGGCTAGCATGCTCACTGAGTAGTTCTCCCCCCCCCAAAGTGTGTAGTCACATGCACTGAACAGGTACAGTGCAGTAACAGTGCATTCCAACAAGGTTTACTTCCCATGCAATGATACCATGTAGTAACTGCTGGCAAACTGTTCTTAGCCATTGTTGCACTGCCTGTGTACATCATATGCCCCTGTGATTGAGACATGTATATCAAACTGTGTGATGCACGGATATGTTGCATGTGTAGTAATAGCCTTTTCACTTTGTCATCCTCACAAGTTGATGCCCACCAGAAGCAGGAAATCTGGCTGACCATCGCCTGGGCAGTAAGATCCGTGGGGGTCTACAAGCGCCGGATCCGCAACTGCCAGAAGAGGTGGCAGGACCTTCGGGGCTGGACCCGGAGGATCGCAAGGGTCCAGCTGAAGCTGTCGCCTCCTCGCAGGAGGGGCGGACACCGGACCCTGACCCCCCACATGCTCCGGATCCTGGCGGTGGTCTTCCCTGACCTGGATGGGCAGCTGAAGGACAGACAGCAGCAAGGAGGGGATGATTCCATGACTGCACTGTGAACCTTGTCTGACATGCTATGTGCCCTCCTCTGGCCTGGTTAAACTTCCACAGTACATCAGTCTTGTGGTCCAGGACCCATGTCCCTCAATTGTGACATGCCCACTCCTCATCTGATACGCAGGTGTGGTCCTTACAATAAGGAAATTGTGTCACTTGGGTACTGTGTCCTTGCATTTTGCTTCGCTCAAGGTGGGGGACTGCATTTCTTCCCGTGACTTTGTGGTGTGCTTCATGGGTGGGTCAATTGCTCACACAATGCCTAAGTCCTGACATGTAATCTGGGTGTAACTTTGATATGTGGTCCACTTGCTGATCTGAATCACCACATGTCCCTGGGGTATTTGGCACACCCCCATGCTGCGGGTGAAAACAATGTTTGGGCCTCAGGAGTATGTATATCAAGTGTGTCACACATGCTTAGCCACCTGCCTACTGTCCAGGGCTCATCCCTCCTTCAAGTGGAGCAGGACAGTCATGCCTACTCCAGGGCATACAATACACTCTGTACTCCCACTCCCGTGTATCAGCTGACATGTTGTGATCAGTGAAATGTTCCCTCAGGTGTCTGCCTCTGTGTCATTGTGCTGTGGCTTCGTTGTCAGGACTACTGGGATGTTAATCGGTTAGGGCTCAGCATGCCATCTGAGATGTGACCATGAGAGACGATACTTCTGTGACTTATAGGTGTTTGATCACTTGACAGGTGTATGCGACTGTGAATTTCAGGCAGCTGTTTTTCATTCACAGCAGACTGTGAGGTGCTCAGGTTCAGAGAGTTGTGTTTCATGTCTCCCATATGTCCAATTGGTATGACGTGGACAAATAAGAGTTCAGATGATGTGGTTTGTGGGGTATGGACATGTGCACTTGTCAGATACATAACTTGCATTCACCATGTCCTAGGATTGTGACACAGTGCAGACTGTTGTTGGCTGGCTGCCATGCCCATGTGACTGGAGACAGTGATGTATGACTTTGCAGGCATGCCTGTGCCATGGCATTGAACTTCCTAAGAGTGATCCTGCAGGGGAGTGACATGTGCAACATGCACCCCATTGTGGCATTGACTATCCGGACATGGGTGCATCATGGTGTCTGGTGCTGGTATGCATCACATGCATTTCTAATTAGACTCTGGCCATCCCTTTATCCGGACACTTGTACTGACTCAGTGGCAAGAGATGTGATGTGTGCATGTTCACATACTTCACCGTGTTCTCTGCGATGTCCAACAACTGTGTAGGTGGTGCATGTGTCCACACTGGGGTATTACCATCAGACAGGCACCAGACCGATGGGTGCAAGGGCAGGAGGGGTGTGAGTTCCATGGTTGACCATCAGACTGACAATTGGCTTCTCCTAATCTGTGTGAGGACTATTGGCAATGCTCAACTAAGGATGCCAGTGCTTTCTCTGTAATGTGCTGTACTTACTGTGGTGTGTGCGGTCAGTGCAGGTGACTGATGTTTGTCTGTTTCCCTAATTGTTTGCAGATACTTCCACGGCCACAGGAGGGGACAGCTCCACGGACCAGGAGGAGCTGCAGAGCCAGACTGGGTCAACAGCCGACGAGTGGTCGGAGGGACCCAGTGGCACGGAGGGCGATGGGAGCCACACCGAGGAGTCCTCAGCACCATCCACCTCAGCTGAGGACCACAGCAGCTCGGAGGATGACTCCCTTGTGTAGGCGGGTGTCAGCAGCCACTACACCCCAGCTAGTCTGTCTGGCCCCGCCACCACCACCACCACCGCCCTCCCATTGGCTCCCATTCCAGAGGTCCGTGGAGGCTCCCGTGTTTGGGAGCGTGTCTCCTTCATGCCAGGCACCGCACCCCCTGCCCCTGTGTCCCCTGCTGCCCTGAGTGAGGAGTCTGTGTACCTACTTCGGCAGCTCCATGTAGGGCAGACAGCAATGCTGAGTGTCCTCCATGCACACACCACTCTGTTGACACAGCTGGTGTTGTTCATGGAGGGCATCTCAACGGGTATGTCTGCCCTACAGAGGAGCAATAAGTCCATGGACTCCTCCCTGATGGCAGCAGTGTCCCTCCTCCAACAGTCCCTCACCCCTCCTACCTCTGCCCCATCCACACTTCCTGGCACCCTACCTGTCCCAAGCATATGCACACCTGCACGATCACCCCAACACACAGACACGAGCAGCACAGAAACACCCAAAACAAAGGCAAGACGTGCACACAAGCATCCTCCGGGGACTGATACCACACCCACTGGGGATGGGGAACAGACACACACACAGGCATCCACAGTCACTCCGCAGTCCTCCAAATCCTCTCCCTCCAAGACCCCTTCCCTTGCCTCACCTGCAACCCCACCTACACAGAAAATCTTCCTCTGTGACCTCGGCCTCTTCCCCTCCGATCCCGCTGATCCAGCATACAGGGGGAAGAGGAAGTCCACCCACACAGAGGGGAGTGCCCCTCGCCCCCGGACACCCTCCCCCAGGCGCAGACAGACGGGGGCCCCCACCCGCAAGTCCCCCGGTCCCGGAAGAGCAAGACCCCGCCACCGCCCTGCAAGTAAAGCACACAGTCTCCTTCCTCCATCCTCAGGCCCCCACAACACAGGTTCCCCCACCACACTCTGCCCCAGGTTCCCCCACCCACAGATACACCATCCCCAAAATGATCCGGCCTTCTCCACCTCCCACTTGCTCTTCCAGCACCCCCCGCTGCACATGTTAGTGCCACTGGTGTGGAGACCGTGTCCTCCCCTCTGTCCTGCCCACCTTACCTGAACCCCATTCTACTCCCCTGGAGATGGGCACTGCAGTGGAGTCCACTAACACCCCGTCTGACTTGGGCACTGCAGTGGGGAACCTGTCCTCTCCATCTGGCCAGCCCACTGGAGTTGTGCCGGCACCCACACCATCCGGCTCATGCCCCCAGTTGTGCCGGCACACACCATGTCAGACACCTCCACTGCAGTTGTCAGTGACTCTCCAGCACCAGCCACCCCTTCCCTGCCTCCTTCTGGTGAGCCCTGATCCTGTCCCTGCGGTGCCTGGCCTGCCCCCGTATACCCCTCCGAGGGGAATGTCCCTGCTCCATATCAGTGCAGGCAAGCAGAGGGTGACATCTGCCACTGTCACCCTGTTTGGACTTGATTCATGGACTGGACATTGGCCTTTGTGTTTTTCTTGACTTTAATTTTCAATATAACATATGCTGATTAAAGCTACTTTCAGTTCTCTAGTGGTTTTGCTTCAGATGTACATGATGTTGATGATGCTAACCATGCCCTTGCTGCAGTGATGTTGATTTTTGATGTCAGGTAAATGAAGTGTTACTGTGCAGGACCCCATGTGGTCCAGGGGGAATGTGTCCTATCCTGGTGTGTAGCCATGTCATCCTTTGTATCAATATGAGGGTGTCATGTTTTCCATATTTGCAAATGGGATTCCCTACCTGTTTTTTCAATATCACATCTGTGGCTTACACCACTGCACATCAAATGTGCTTGCCATTGTTCAATTGGTCTATTTCCCAGACCGTGTGACCATCTCCACTGGACATGCATGTTTGGGCATCAATGGGGAAGGACTCATCTGTGGTATCAGTGCAACTTGCTATACATGTGTATTTGATCGGTGCTGATGATTTGGGTGACAATGCCATGACCAGGCTAATGTGACGTGAGCCTTCATTTTGTGCTAATTGTTGACTGAGTGACCAAGTGTTCTGCTGACATGATAGTGCCCTGCAGAGACAACGTATGGCTTTTCTTACACAGGAGTGGAGTCCCCTCATGGCAGTGTGTAATTCCGTGACATTGCCTGAGCCCAAGGTGTGTGTTGTGTGAGCATGTCTGTGTGTGTTCACTTCCATTTTGCTACGCAGGCTGGGGGCCCTAGTGATGTTCCTGTTTGTGATGCTTGCTGAGTTGAGCAATGTTCCCGCCAGATCTTCTCCCTGGGTCCTCTGTGATGTGGGTGCATGGCACATTACTGGTGATCATGGTGTCATCCATAGGTGTGTTTGCTGTCAGGGCTGAGTTTGTGGGCAAACGCAGATGAGACACAGTCAGGATTCCCCTTGGCACTTGTTGGTTACACAAGTCATGTAATTTACAATTTGCGTTAGCTTCCAGTGATTGTGACACGTTGTGTGTGTGACTGCTGCCACTCCTCAGGGTCAGAGCTGCAATGTTGGAAGTTGTCTATGTGTGTTGTTTGTGGGTGAGCTTGCCATCTTCATTGGTGTGTGACTGTGTCCGGGATCCCATTGGTTGGTGTGGATTTGACATCATGCCCATGTACAGCGTACTGTGCAGTGTGTGAGACATTCACAAGTCTTGTTGACTGGCCATGTGTGATGGGTATCTCCGCCTTAGTTCCCCCACCACCCCTGGGATTGTCATGGGTGCATGTGCAATGTCACCAGTCCATGTGAGCTTCACTGCTGCACATTGTTGGAGATCAAGGTGTGTGGTGTTGAGTGTGTGCAAATGAGAGTTGTTGCACGGCTGGACCCCTACCTCCATGTTGGCCTTGGCTGACAGGCCGTGCTGTTTTATTTGTGCTTGTGTAGGTGTGATGGTAGTTAGTTGCTCAGGACACATGACTGTGGTTCACAGTGTGTACGACATCTACCTTTGTCATCACAGTGGGATTATCATGCAGGCCAGTGTCACCACAATGTGGGCTCCCTGGGGGTAGTGCTGTGGTGGGTCTGTCTCTTGCTGTGTTAGTTGCTGTTCCTACAAGCTTGTGGGACATTTGTAATTTGGGCTCCCTCTCATCTAACAATGCCTGATTGCCCACATAGGGGAATCCGATCCATGAGTTACTTTTGTGTGGCACTGTGTTGACATCTGTGTAATGGGGATTCAGGCCTCCTCGTGTGTTGTGTGTTTGCCTGGGGACACTGGCACACCACCCCCTCACCTGTGGTGTTTGATATGCAGTGTGAGTCTGCCTCTTTGTGTTTGTGCATTTGCACCACTGCATTGGCATATCTTTAGTGTGCCATTGGCTGTATGTTGTTTGGTGGCTTACCCCTGCTGTCCCTGGGACTCCTAGGTCATCAGTCAGCACAATGATCATGGTTTGTATGTCCCATTGCTGCCATGGTATGGTATTTGTTCACCTGACATCTACAGTCTCCACAGGATATCTACATTTGTGTGTCCATTGGTGCAGATATGTGGATCTGCATTGTGATGGTCACTTCTGTCATTGTGTTATTTGTGAATGTTGACAATGTGAGCCCCCATGGGTGATGTTTGTCTGCACATGGCCAAAGCGATGTTTCATTTGCACTGCACTGTTTGCCTCACCCAATCTCTGTTGCTATGGGACACAAGCACTGCTATGCCACTGATGTGTTTGTTGTTGTGTGACCAGGAATCATCCATGCAGTTTGGCATTTGCAGCTTTTACCATGACTACACTTACCTTTTGGTCACTGTGATGATGGGGTGTTCGACCCCATTGCCACAATGTTCAAAATGTGCTTCAGCTATGGAACCCACACTTACCTTTTGGTCACTGTGATGATGGGGTGTTCGACCCCATTGCCACAATTTTCAAAATGTGCTTCCGCTATGGACCCCACACTTACCTTTTGGTCACTGTGATGATGGGGGTTTAGGCCCCATTGCCACAATGTTCAAAATGTGCTTCAGCTATGGACCCCACACTTACCTTTTGGTCACTGTGATGATGGGGTGTTCGACCCCATTGCCACAATGTTCAAAATGTGCTTCAGCTATGGAACCCACACTTACCTTTTGGTCACTGTGATGATGGGGTGTTCGACCCCATTGCCACAAAGTTCAAAATGTGCTTTAGCTATGGACCCCACACTTACCTTTTGGTCACTGTGATGATGGGGTTTAGGCCCCATTGCCACAATGTTCAAAATGTGCTTCAGCTATGGACCCCACACTTACCTTTTGGTCACTGTGATGATGGGGTGTTCGACCCCATTGCCACAATGTTCAAAATGTGCTTCAGCTATGGAACCCACACTTACCTTTTGGTCACTGTGATGATGGGGTGTTCGACCCCATTGCCACAATGTTCAAAATGTGCTTCAGCTATGGAATCCACACTTACCTTTTGGTCACTGTGATGATGGGGGTTTAGGCCCCATTGCCACAATGTTCAAAATGTGCTTCAGCTATGGACCCCACACTTCCCTTTTGGTCACTGTGATGATGGGGGTTTAGGTCCCATTGCCACAATGTTCAAAATGTGCTTCAGCTATGGACCCCACACTTCCCTTTTGGTCACTGTGATGATGGGGTGTTCGACCCCATTGCCACAATGTTCAAAATGTGCTTCAGCTATGGAACCCACACTTACCTTTTGGTCACTGTGATGATGGGGGTTTAGGCCCCATTGCCACAATGTTCAAAATGTGCTCCAGCTATGGACCCCACACTTCCCTTTTGGTCACTGTGATGATGGGGGTTTAGGCCCCATTGCCACAATGTTCAAAATGTGCTTCAGCTATGGACCCCACACTTCCCTTTTGGTCACTGTGATGATGGGGTGTTCAACCCCATTGCCACAGTGGTCATGGTCGGCTTGCATTGTGGAGGCCACACACATTTATGTGTGACACATGTGATAGGGGGTCACATTGTATGTTCAATGTCATGTTCAGTGTTGTAGGCATTTGACACAGACTACACACGCTTGTCATGGTGTTGGGGGGGTGTAATTTTCTGGCATTCCTTATGTTGGAGTATGCTGGTTGTGTCATGCATTACCCGTCCTATGAGTGGGGGTTGTGTGAGTGGTAGGTATCCATCCCCCTATGAGTGGGGATGGTAGTAGTGACAGGCATCCAGGCCCCCATGAGTTGGGGTGGTGGTAGTGCTAGGCATCCATCCCCCTATGAGTGGGGATGGTGGTAGTGACAGGCATCCAGCCCCACATTAGTAGGTGTGGTATTAGTGGTAGGCATCCATCCCCCTATGAGTGGGGATGGTAGTAGTGACAGGCATCCAGGCCCCCATGAGTAGGGGTGGTGGTAGTGGCAGGCATCCAGCCCCCCATTAGTAGGGGTGGTGGTAGTGGTAGGCATCCAGCCCCCCATTAGTAGGGGTGGTGGTAGTGGCAGGCATCTAGCCCCCCATGAGTAGGGGTGGTGGTAGTGGTAGGCATTCAGGCCCGCATGAGTAGGGGTGGTGTTGGTGGTAGGCATCCATCCCCCTATGAGTGGGGATGGTACTAGTGACAGGCATCCAGGCCCCCATGAGTAGGGGTGGTGGTAGTGGCAGGCATCCAGCCCCCCATTAGTAGGGATGGTGGTAGTGACAGGCATCTAGCCCCCCATGAGTAGGGGTGGTGGTAGTGGTCGGCATCCAGGCCCCCCTGAGTAGGAGTGGTGGTAGTGGTAGGCATCCAGGCCCCCATTAGTAGGGGTGGTGGTAGTGGCAGGCATCTAGCCCCCCATGAGTAGGGGTGGTGGTAGTGGCAGGCATCTAGCCCCCCATGAGTAGGGGTGGTATTAGTGGTAGGCATCCATCCCCCTATGAGTGGGGATGGTAGTAGTGACAGGCATCCAGGCCCCCATGAGTAGGGGTGGTGGTAGTGCTAGGCATCCATCCCCCTATGAGTGGGGATGGTGGTAGTGACAGGCATCCAGCCCCACATTAGTAGGTGTGGTATTAGTGGTAGGCATCCATCCCCCTATGAGTGGGGATGGTAGTAGTGACAGGCATCCAGGCCCCCCTGAGTAGGGGTGGTGGTAGTGCTAGGCATCCATCCCCCTATGAGTGGGGATGGTGGTAGTGACAGGCATCCAGCCCCCCATTAGTAGGTGTGGTATTAGTGGTAGGCATCCATCCCCCTGTGAGTGGGGATGGTAGTAGTGACAGGCATCCAGGTCCCCCTGAGTAGGGGTGGTGGTAGTGACAGGCATCCAGGCCCCCCTGAGTAGGGGTGGTGGTAATGGCAGGCATCCAGCCCCCCATTAGTAGGGGTGGTGGTAGTGACAGGCATCCAGGCCTCCCTGAGTAGGGGTGGTGGTAGTGGCAGGCATCCAGGCCCCCCTGAGTAGGGGTGGTGGTAGTGGTAGGCATCCAGGCCCCCATTAGTAGGGGTGGTGTTGTGGTAGGCATCTAGCCCCCCATGAGTAGGGGTGGTGGTAGTGGCAGGCATCTAGCCCCCCATGAGTATGGGTGGTGGTAGTGGCAGGCATCCAGGCCTCCCTGAGTAGGGGTGGTGGTAGTGGTAGGCATCCATCCCCCTATGCGTGTGTATGGCATTGGTGATGGCCATCCCGCCCCTATGGTTCTGCTGTTGCTAGTGTACGTCATTTGTGCATCCCTATGTGTGTGTGACATATTTCGGGTACGTGTCGTTTGTTTGTGTTGTGGGTGTTTGACTTACCGTCTGTGCCGCACGCGTCCGTGCTGGTCCCGGTAATAGATGTAGAGTATTTGTAGGACCTGCGCGATGGGATTCATGGTTGGGTCGTCTCGTTAGGGTTTCTCGTGTCTTCGACTCGTACTCGTCGCAGGCTTGTTCGTCTCGTAGCCGTGGATCGTCTTGTGGCGCGAAACGGAGCTTATGTACGGCTCGCCCGGATGCTCAAACGTGCCGGACGTAGCGACGGGTTCGGCGCGTACGGAAGGCGCATCGTACTCGTCCGGCCGGAAGGTGCTGTGTATTTGCTTCCGTACGACTCGAATCGGCGTTTACGGATCCGGCTCGGGCGGGGAACAGGACCTGATATGGGTAAGTACGGCTCACTCGGAATCTGGGCTGTTATGCGCATCGTATTTGTTCGTTCGGACGAGTGTTCGAATCGGTCGGGAAACACGCATTCGGCTGGTTTTTTTTCCGGACGAATACTGTTAGGTGCGCTTCCAGCCGAGATCGGAATCGACCCCATAGAAAGAGCAAAACGCCATTAATGATTGTTTTTGTGCATGAAGGTGTTCCCTCATGCACAAAAACAATCATTAAATAATGACAATTTGCTACTTCTATGTGTCCTGCAGAATTCAGCACACATAGAAGTAGCAAATCACCATTATTTATTGTTTATGTGCAGAAAGGGACACATTCCTGCATATGAACAATCATCCCTGCAACGCAGACACCCTTGTACTGTGGTGCAAGGGTGTCTGTGTTGGCGCTAGGCAGCTATTTTTTGCGCCAGTGTTAGGGAAAACACAGGGGTGCATCGTATTCTTGTTATACGGTGCATCCATGCATTTTGGAAATGGCACAGCACGGCGCTGCGAGGTTTGTTGCAGCGCTGCGCTGCACCATTTCCTTGTATATATATTCCAGACTCCCTGCAACAAACTCCTGTATTCAGTATGTGGTTTACAGCATATGATAGTCCAGACAAGTCATTCTCAAACAGAAGATGGAATATGTATGGAATACGCTGATGAAATCTAGGATTCTCTATTTATAATCTGGTTGACCGGTATTCAGCTGCTTGTGTTTGTATGGGGCGATAGTCATACCGGCCACCTACTCCAGTGGGAAACAATTGTGGAAAACAGAAAACAGCAAGCCTCTAAACCTTTCTTCCACACACTCATGGGAGCTCCTTTGCTTGTTTCATTTGAAAGAGATCAATAGCATTATCAATAACTTCTTTAGAATGCAATAGATGAATGCTGCAATGTTAATACACTTCTGATCTGGATCGATCCACTTTTTCAATCTGTCCAGTTGATGGTAATGTTAAATCCTCCACACATATTACATCTTTAACAACATCAACATTTTTATAATAAATATTATTTTGTAACAGGTATAATGTCTCTTTTTTTACTTTATTAACATCCACTAACTCTTGACATATTTGTTTTGTTCTTAGTAGGAACACCATTTACTAGAATGATAAGTGGTTTATCAATATCTCTCTCTACCTCTACAGTTTCAATATTACATTTAAAAATTAAAGGTAAGTAGACAACTCTTCCTTTAAGACCTTTGTGCAGCTCTGTTAGTGGCAGTTTCCCTGTCTTTGTTTCCATACGAACTATTGCCTGAAATGGATGTATATATTGTAGAAGAATCGATTCATAAACATTTATTTCCCATAGTTCTTCTGGAATTGATACTAATTCTTACTTGTAATGTACTGCTCTAGCTGGCATTTTGTTATCCTCTAACTTATCATAGCAATACTTACATATAATTTCCCGTATGGTCAAATCAAACTGTTCTTCTACAAATAAATATACAGCAAATTCTTGCCACATATCTCTGTTCTCCTGTTCAGTTTTTGAGAATACAACTGTATTATAAATTTGACTTTTGTAGTGAGTGCGTCGGCAACAAATACAAAGTCAGTTTAGTTTCTCTGAAGAAACTGTGTTAAACTATGCAATCTCTTGTGCAAAGTTATCAAGATTAATACCTGTTTCCTGTTCCTCTATACCTGCGCATACCAACTCCTCATTTTCCCTGGACTCCTGTTCAGGACCAAAGACACTAAACTGAACATCTTCACAAACCTTTTCGACAACTGCTACTGCACCATGTAAAAGAGCTCTATTCATTTCTCCTAAACATAAGGCCGAACCTTTCACATAGTAAAGCCTCCTAACTAAGTTTTGCACTTTAGAATGATGAACGGCCAAAATTCTGAAAGGTGCTTTGGCACACTTTCTTTGACAGACATTCTAGTGAATGTCCCTGTAAATGAGTGTACTTACTTACTTTGCATGGATCTAATCCTTGCAAAATCCCAATTTTCTGTTTTAGACTTCTGCTTGGAAACTTACGTAGGAAAGCTCTCAATATATCGATTCTTGCCGAACACTGCAAATACTGCTTTAGTTTAATTTCCCTGTACCTTTTCAGCTTTCACTTCTTCAGCATTCCTAGGCACCATCTCTTCTTTTGCAATGGGAATACCATCCTTTTCCTCCTAACATCTACCAGTTGTTTCAACTGCATGCACTAATGTGATCTCTTGAAAGTACCTTTCTTCATTAAAGAAAGGCTCAGGAGGTCGTGGCCTGAGGCGTCAAGATGGCGGTCGCACTCTAAGAGTGCTCCGGACCCCTCCGTCATCCGCCTCGCATCCTGCTAGTATCGGCACCCATCCGTGACCCCTACCTGTCTGAAGGGCATCCCCGGAACGGTGGCGCTGACCTCCTGTGCCCGAAATGCCAGTGCAGGGCCTCTGAGACCGTCCGGAACCCGCAGCCCGCAGTGGCCTGACACATCTGTTGAGGCGGCGTCCTGCCGGCGGCGCTGAGGCGCCTCTCGTTTGGTGGCACGGGCCGGGGCTGTGTGATCCGCGGCAGCGGAGCCCACCTGTGCAGTGTCTGGTGCCCTGGCCTTGAGCGGGTTCCCGTGATCGGCGGGCAGGATCGGCCAGAGACACTCCGGGAACCCCGCCGCCCGCGAGGCGGGCACGGCGGGCTCGAGGCCCGAAATCCTTTGTTCTATGCTGTTCAGCCAGCGAGTCGGCTGGCGTACCTGGGGCATTGTCGGCGGTGGTGAGGAGTGCCCGTGGGGTTGATTTGCCGGGCTGGACCTCCGGCTGTGAACTCAATCCGCTGAATCCTCTGGTGAGTGGGGCGGAGACCGGCTGTCTGGTCAGGCAGCGGCGCGTGTGGGAATCGTGTGCCCACCCCTCCCGGGCCTGGCATGGTGGGGCACCCCTTGCCCCCCGCTGTGAAGCTGATTCGGGGGCCGGTGTGCCGCGATGCGATGCGGAGGCCTTCTCCCACCTGCCCTGCTGTGTGAAGGACGGAGGCCTGCAACGCGGCCTGCTACGTTGGCGGGGCTGGGCCTGTCTAATCCTTGAGCCCCAGTGGGAGTGCCGCGCTGACCTCCGGCCGAGACTGAGGGTGGCTCCATCCTCCGGTGAGTGGGGCGGGGGTCCGACTGTCTTGTCAGGCAGCGGCGCACGTGAGAGGAAACGCGTGCCCCCCCACCCCCTTTTTCTCCCGGGCCTGGCAGGGTGGGACATCTCCCCCCCGCTCCGCGGCTGATCTGGGGGCCGGTGTGCTCCGGCGCGCCACGGGGGCCTTCCCCCGTCTGTACTGTTGTGTTGGGGACCGTGAGGCCTGGTTCACGGCCTGCTGTGTCGGTGGGGTTGGGCCTGTTACACCCTTATGCCCTGGGGCCTGTCATCTATGAGCAAGTGATCTCGACCATCTTATCGGGTGGCGGTTGGGGGCGCCGCTGTGGACGATCCTTGGGCATGAGTTCTGGACCGCCTGGCTCACACATTGGCTGTGCCCCGGCGTGTGGCCAAGGCCTTCCTCCGTCTTCATCGCTGAGTAGAGGACTGCAGGGTTCGGTGCGCTGGTGGGGCAGATTCAGACAAGTTCTTGCGATCCAGTGCCCACTGTTCATGGGCGGGTAACTTCGGCCACCATACCGGGTGACGGTGGGGGGCATCATTGTGGGTGGACCCTGGGCACGTGTCCGGGACCATCCGGCCTGTCTACTGGTGGCGCCCTCCCCCGACTGTGATTTCCCTGCTGCCCTGGTGCCATAATTGCGGTGCGGGGGAGCCATAGCCCATGGCGGACCGCCCGGCGGCCCTGGGGCTGGGTCCATGCGTCCCGGGGGCCCTGCTGGAAGCTGTTAACCTGTTGGTCTCCCACCGCCTCTGAACTTGTGGATTGCGCTACTGGTGCCTCGCCTCTCTGCTGGGCTGGGTCCCCCGGCTGCCTGATCTCCACGCGGTCCCTGTGTACCCACTTGAAGACCTCTTGCACTGGTGGGTTCTTGGCCTTCGTGCAGAGTTTCCGTGACCGCTGGTTCCCCCCACATCTGGTCCTTGGAACCCCGGTAACGATAGGAGCTATCATCAGCTATGGGGAGGGACAGGGCCCCTAAATCCACGCCGGCTCCCACGCAGACGAAAATAAACCGGTTCACCACCTCTGATCAGGATTCCCCCGGAAGGGCGGCGGGGGGTCCTCCCCCTCCCCAAGACAGGGATCTCAACACCATTCTTCAGGCCATTAGTGCCTCGCAGGCATCCGTTGAGGGGAAGATCAAGGTGGACATATCCCTCCTCCATCAGGACCTCCGCAACGCCACTGCGCGGCTGACGGAAGCTGAGCCTCCCATATCCTCCATGGAGGACAACATCTCACAGCAGAAGGAACAGGTAGCACACCTTCGCACTCATACCATGGAACTTCATCGGTGTGCTGAAGATGCCGAGAACCGCACACGTCGAAACAACCTCCGCCTGGTGGGGTTTCCCGAAGGGGTTGAGACGGGCCAGGTGGCCACCTTCGTTGATGCCTGGTTTACATCGTGGATGCCTAAAGACACCCTCTCGACATGGTTTGTGGTGGAGAGAGCTCACAGATCCCTTGCACCTAAGCCACCCCCTGGAGCTCCACCTCGCCCTATCATTCTGAAAGTTCTTAACTTCAAAGATCGAGATGCCATCCTGCGGGCGGCGCGTGCCACAGGTCCCCTCAAATTCCAAAACCATACCATTATGGTATTCCCGGACTACACTAGGGATGTGCAAGAACTCCGGCGCTCCTATACGGACGTTAAAAAGAAGCTGCGTGCCCTGGGCCTACAGTATCAGCTTCAGTTCCCTGCACGCCTCCGGGTCATCTTCCAGAACAAAACGCAGTTTTTCGACTCACCCCAGGCAGCGTGGACATGGTTGACGGAGGAGCGTCCCCTCTGCCAGAGGCTTGATCTGTCTCCGGGACCCACGGGCTCCCAACCAAAGGGGCCGCGGTCACTGGGACGTCAGCGCCGCCACCACACGCAATCTCATAGGGGACGCCAGTCTCAGGCAGCAGCACCCAGATCCTCGAGCATGGCGGCTTATGGACTCCGAGATTCTTCCAGTCAATCGGGCTCTCCGCCGTGCACCAGGCACCGATCTACCGAGGATCTACCCGGACCATCCTCGTCGCTGGCCCGGGTGGGCTCACCCAGACTAGATTAGGACCTTTCCCACACTCCTACTCTTTGAGGGCCTGCTGGGCCAGGTTTGCTGCCTTTCGGCCACGGGGGCGGGACTCTCCCCCGGCGGGGTTCTTTGACACTGGTAGACTTCTAAGCTCATTTATCTTGTTTTAATGCCGATCCTTTGCTTATCCGTCCTTTTGGAGGGGTCCTCCACGCAACCAACCCGAGCGTTGTAGTTTGGTACTGTTACAATGGGGGACGACAGATGCTTCTGTTCTCGAAGTGTAGGGTGGGGGGAGGTTTGGGATTGTTTTTTCCCTACGTTGTTGTTTTTACTGCTTTGTTGTTTCAGCTATCACAGATTGACACATGCTTCCTCTCCAGGGGCTAGATATGTCCTCATTGCATGGGATTACCTGTACATTTGTGGGCTCCCATGCGCATTCTCACATCCCTGTAGGATCACACGTCCCAGACCCATGTGCCGCCTACCATGACCGATACTACTGCGCCTAGGGCGTCTCTCCATGTTTTATCATGGAACGTTAATGGTCTCCTGGACCGGCTTAAACGCACGACGGTCCTGCGCTACGCACAACGCCTCCACATAGACGTCCTTTTACTTCAAGAAACACACCTCCTGGGCAATTGTTGTTCCTTCCTGGCCCGCTACGGGTATGATAGAGTATGGCACTCCGGCTTCTCCAGGGGCTCCCGTGGGGTGGCTATCCTCCTGAAACGCACTCTGCACTTTGTCCTCTCCCAGTTCATCCATGACCCTCAAGGCTCACCCGTGATCATTTGTGGCTCACTGGCTGGCTCCCCCCTCAATCTCATGTCCATCTACTCCCCCCCTCGATGCTTGCACCCACACTTAAGCATACTGCGGCCCTGCTGAATTCTCTGCCTCTGGGCACCACCATTATTGGGGGCGACTTTAATGCAGTCTCCTCCCCGGCCCTTGATACAACGGGCCCTCGCTCAGCTTCCCGAATGGCGCAGGCGAAACAGCTACGGCACTGGTCCGAGTCCCTCGGCCTCTGAGATGCGTGGCGCACATGGCACCCCCGCACCGTCCAATTCACACACACCTCCGCGGCCCACTACCTGCAGGCACGCATAGATGCGATCTTTGTCCCTGCAACTGACTGTTCTGAGATTCTAGATGTTCGCATCCTCCCTAGAGGGATTTCCGATCACTCCCCGGTGCTCCTTAGTACAGGGGCTCCTCCTCCTTCGGCCCGCCAAACGTGGAGAATGAACGCATGGTTCCTCCAAGATAAAGAGTTCAAAACGGTGGTGGGGATGGAGCTCAAGCAGTACTTTCTTACTAATGAGGGTTTGGTAGCGTCTCCGGGTATCCTGTGGGAGGCAGGGAAGGCGACCATACGGGGTGTTGTGAAGGGCCAGCTTAAGAACCAGAGACGGGCACAACTGCGGGAAATTACCTCGCGGGAGGCGCAGCACTTCGCTTGGAGCAATGACTTTCCCTGTCCGACGATGCCGTCCAGGCCCGACAGCTCGCTCACCTTCGGGCCGAAATCAGACAACTATCCCTGGATGCTGCTAAGCTCCTATGGAGGTCATTGGTGGCGAGAGTTTATGGCTGGGGAGACAAAAACGGTACGATCCTACACAGGCTAGCCACATATCCCAGGGCGAACCGCATTCTCCTGGAGGTGGTGGATGAGGAGGGAACGGTGCACCGCGCCCCACTGGCGATGGCCCGCACCTTTGCCCTCTACTATCGGCGTTTATATACGGCACAAACCCCCGACCTACCGCTCCATGTTCTCCTTGAACGGGGTAACGTACGTCTCCCTCGGCTGGAGACGGCCGCCCAAAACGATCTGGACCACCCCATCTCTCGGGAGGAAATCGATGAAGCGATCTCCCTCACCTCATCGGGTAACACCCCGGGCCCAAATGGCCTTCCCCAAGAATACTATGCGATGTATCGTGAAACTCTTGTGCCCCGTCTGGCCGGCCTATTTCAGGAAGCTTTGGAGAAAGGTTCCGTCCCGCCCGAGACGGACATCGCTACCATTGTGGTCCTCCCGAAATCCCAGCCTCCTTCCCGTCAGTGTGCGGGCTATCGTCCCATCTCCCTCCTCAATACGGAAGTTAAGTTGTATGCCACCATCCTGGCTCAGCCACTGAAGCCCTACCTACCCCTGTTGGTCCACCCAGATCAATGTGGCTTAATGCCCACGCGTGGGACCCGACACTGCCTTCGGAGGCTACAGCTGGCTCTAGCCCACTGGCACTTACTCACTCCATACCTAGCTCTCCTTCTCATAGATTTTGAAAATGCCTTCAACTCGGTGGACTGGGCATATCTACAGGACGTGTTGGCCGAGATGGGATTCGGACCCCAGTTCAGGGCCCTGGTCCATGTCCTTTATGCCCATCCGCGAGCGCGCGTGTTGGTCAACGGTGTGTTGTCAGAGGCCTTCCCTATTACCAGGGGCACAAGGCAGGGATTTCCCCTCTCACCCTTGCTATTCGCCCTGGCGATGGAGCCCTTGGCTTCCCTGGTGCGGGCTGACGATCGTATTCATGGCTGGGAATGGCCCAATACGGCAACGGACAAGATCGCTCTATATGCAGACGACGTCTTGCTTTTTCTGGCCGAGCCCGCCTCCTCGGGACCGCACTGCCTCCGGATCTTGCACTCCTTCGGGCAAGCCTCCGGTCTTCGGCTGAACCCAGGGAAATCGGTACTGGTCCCACTGCACCTATCTAGGGTCTGCTACGATTGGCAATTCACCATACCGCTTCGGCGTCAATCTTTTAAATACTTAGGGATATGGGTCACCCTTCTTCCCGAACAGGGCTGGTCTCTCAATGTCGCCCCATTGGTAAAGAAGGCCAAAGGGGGCACTTCAAAAATGGAAGACACTGCCTCTGAATCCCCTGGGGAGGGTTGCCCTGTTCAAAATGATGATCCTCCCCAGATTTCTTTACGTCCTTCAGAATGCCCCCTTCTGCTTTCCCAGGACCTGGTTCCGGGAACTGGACAGTCTCGCTACCAAATTTCTTTGGAGCGGGGGGAGGGCGCGCCTGGCCCTATCTGCATGCCGGATCCCCTCCTTTGACGGGGGTATGGGGATGACGCATTTGTATCTTTATTTCTTGGCTGCGCGTCTCCTGGTGGTCCACGACTGGTTCAATGGGGGCTGGTCTGACCCTGCCTATCGGCTTGAACTGAGTGTGCTGGGACTACCCAAATTCCAATCGATGATGAATGGGGGGCCCATTCCATCCCAACTACCTGATGTGACGCGTTCCGTGTTATTGGCCTGGCGGGCCTCACTACGCCACACTGGCTGGATGCGAAAGTTGACCCAATGTACACCCCTCTGGCAGGGGGCTTGGCTCCAAGAGGTTAGTGGGCTGCGGGGGTTTAAATCATGGGACCTTATCGGCATCTCGCAACTGGGGGACGTGTGGACTAACGGCAATATGCTCTAATTTCAGGAACTTTGGGCCCGCTATTCCCTACATCCATCCCAATTCTATAAATATTTACAGCTGCCGCACGCCCTCCACGCGCACGTCACTGATGACACTAGGCTCCCGGAGTACAGCCCTCCCGAGGCGCAGACTATGTTGGGGGACCTGGGCTAAGGGGGCAGCTCCTGCATATATCGCACTTTAGTCAACAACACTCCCACCTCACTGGACAAGTTGAGGGACCAATGGGTAGAATGTGTGGGCCCCCTGGATGAGGTGGATTGGCGCAACGCCCTCATGGCGCCCAAGATGATCACAGCATCCACCAAACTTAGGCTGATCCAACTATACTATCTGCACGCTGCCTACCTCACTCCCCTGCGCCTCCACCGAGGGGGCTTACGCCCGGACGCGTCCTACATGAGGTGCGGCCATGCCCCGGCCGATTCTTTCCATGTGGTCTGGTCATGCCCCCGCCTGGAGCGATTTTGGGGGTCCATTGAGGAGGAGCTCACGGAGGTCCTGGGGTGGGGGGCTCCCCACGACCCACGTCATTTACTATTGGGGATCACGGATGGACTGGACGGGTCCAGAAATGAAAAGATATTTTTTAACACAGCCATGATTGTAGCCAAGCGCGACATAGCGGCGTCATGGACATGTCCTGACCCGCCCGACCTTGGGAAGTGGCGCAGGGGGGTGGACTGGTGCGTGACCCAAGAAAAAGCCCTTTATGTGGCAAGAAGATGTCCCAAGAAGTACAGTAGGGTGTGGGGGAAGTGGCTGGGTACTGTGGAAGGTTTGGATTAACTCGCTTCCTTACTTTGCTTGTGTATATCTTATGGGGTTTGAAACTGTGGGTTGCTATGCTCCTATGAATGTATTTGATCTATTGTCCTCTGTACTTTTGCTGATTTGTTTCTTACTGTTTCAAAACAATAAAATTGATTATCAAAAAAAAAAGAAAGGCTCAGTATGAGATAAATGCTTCCATTCTCCTATGAAGATTTTACGAAAATTAGTTGTATGAACAAGTCTTTTTTCTAGCTTTTCCTCTTTATAGAGAACACTGTTTTATCCAGTGTTCTCATTCTGTTTACTATTAAGATAAATAGTTTACACTTCAAGGCAAATGCTTTATCTACTACACTTTCTATGTGTTCTTTTTGCTTGTAAGCTGTTTTTAGTCTCTTATACTGCTTTATATGTTTTACCAAATTTTGTATTACCTTACTTCTAAACATTCTTCTCCTTATGACTTTGTCGTGTTTCTGCCATACTGTCAGATGAGTTGCTTTTTGGAACTTTTTCCACTTTGAACATGAGTTACTCCTTTCGTTTCTGAGTTGTTGGTAAAACTTCCTTTTTATTCACATCATTTTGCAGTTTTTTCAATTTTCTTATTACTGTTTTAAGAAACTCCTTAGTTATCTTATCAGAAGATATTTTTTCCCCACTACATTCTCCATTTTTGTTTTCAATGTTTTGCAGGTAATACTATTTCTTTTGTTTTTCCTCCTCTGTTTCTTTCATGTCATTGTAAAATGTTTTCTTTGAACACAAGTAGATATCTGAAAACGAAATACAGTATACATTTTACATTACATACCTGAAGCACTAAATCCTTACAAGATTGATTATATAAGTATTTAATTCCATTCAACTTATATTAGACACAATAGTTCTACTTCCTCTCAATCTTCATGTCTTATATTCTAAACACTTATCATCCTGTCCTATTGCCTACCTACGGCCTATCTTAGGAGTGAATTATATGTAATAGAAGGGGAGTTTAAGGCTTGGCAAAGGGGTTTGAAATGCAAAGTCTACCTTGCATTTAAAATTGTGCGCGTAGACCGCGCAGTAGCAGGGTCGAGACATGTTTAAAGGCCTATTTGTCTGGATGGGTGACTTGGTTGTATCAGTACTTGAGTACATATCTTAGTGAGTGTATCAGTCTGTCAATGGGTGTGTGACTGGATGTCTAAGTAACTATATCACTATTTCGCTGGTTTCCTTAGTAACTCTATGGGTCTGTAAACCTGTGTGCAAGTGAATGTTGGTTAGTTTACTGGCTGTGTTAATGAGTTTTGGGGTATATAACTGTGTGTACAATTGGCTGTTATTGCTGGATACATAAGTGGTATATCAGTGTGTGAGCGAATGTCTAAATACCTTTATCTCTATCTGTCATGATGTGTGAGTAACTCTATGCTTTTGTAAAATAGGTATGTGAGTTGCAGTTTGGGTAGGAGACTGGATGTATAACTGGGCATGTGGGTCTCTAAGTGTGCATGTAACTCACTGAAACTTCAAACTACATGTCCTACCAAAAGCACATACCACCCTGCCCTATGACCTACCTAAGGCCTACTTTACAGGTGACTTATATGTAGTAGAAGGGGAGTTTAAGGCTTGGCAAAGGGGTTTTAAATGCAAATTCGACCTGTTAGTAAAACTGCACATGCAGACGCTGCAGTAGCAGGGCTGAGACATGTTTAAAGGCCTGCTTGTCTGGATGGGTAACTTGGTTATGTCAGTACTTGAGTATATATCTCAGTGAGTGTATCCCTCTATCAGTGGATGTGTGATTTGATGTCTAAGTAACTATATCGCTATTTAACTGGCTGTTTTTGTGTAACGGTATGGGTTTGCAAAATTGTATGCAAGTGGCTGTATGGATAGGTTACTGCATTGTGTTAGTGAATGTTGGGGTTTGTAACTGTGTGTGCAACTCACTCTATTACTGCTGGATACATAAGTTCTGTGTCAGTGTGTGAATGAATGTCTAAGCCCTTTTGTTGTTCTCTGACTGGATGTGTGAGAGGCTCTATGCTTTTGTAAATACATATGTGACTTGCAGTATGAGTGGAGAACTGAATGTATAACTGGGCGTGTGAGTCTGTAAGTGCGTGTGTAACTCAGTGAAAGTTAAAGCACATGTTTCACTTTTTAAGCACATAGGACCCTGGCCTATGGCCTACCTACAGCCTACCTTACGTAGTAGAAGGGATGTTTAAGGCTTAGCAAGTACTTTTAATGTGAACATAACCTGCCAGTAAAACTGCACAGTCAGACACTACAGTAGCAAGTCCAACACATGTTTAAAGGTCTACTTTCCTGGCTGGGTAACTAGGAGTGTCAGAATTTGAGTACATATGAAAATAAGTACTTTAGTCCCTCTCTGGGAGTGTCAGTTTATGTGTAAGTAACTATCTGGCTACATGACTCCCTGTAAGGCTATCTGTTTAGGTGTCTGTATGTATAGGTAAGTGGCTGTATACATTAGTTACTGGCTCTATTACTGAGTGTTGGTATATATACTTGTATGTGCAACTGGTTGTTACTGCTGAATACATAAGTGCTGTATTGGTATGTGACTGACTGAATGTATAAGTGCTTCTGCCTCTCTCTGACTGGGTGGTGAGTGCCTCTGTGCTTTTGTTAGTAGGTATGTGAGTCACTGGAAGACTGAATGTATAACTCGGCATACAGTTCTTGGAGTGCACATGTAACTCACTGAGACTTCAAAGTACATGTCTTACCTTCTAAGCACATACTACCCTGACTTATGACCTAAGTACTCCCTATGTTAGGGGTGACACATATAGTACAAGGGAAGATTAAACCTTGGCAAAGAGTTTTAAATGGCAACTTGATCTGACAGTAAAACTGCACACACAGCATCTGAAGAAGCAAGCAGACCACATGTTTAAAGGACTACTAGTTTGGATGACTGACTAGATTATCACTACTTCAGTACACATCTAAATAAGTGTATCAGTCCCTGTCTGGCTGTGTCACTGGCTGTGTGAGTAACTAAGTCGCTATGTGACTAGCTGTCTTAGTATCTCTACGGAACTTTATATATGTATGTAAGTGTCTGTATATATTACTTACTGCCATTATTACTGAGGGTTGGGTTTTAAAACTGTGTGTGCAACTGGCTATGTTACTGCTCGATACATAAGTGCTGTATGGGCATCTCACTGAATATCGTCATGCCTCTGTCTCGCTCTCTCACTGGGTAGGTGATTGACTCTGCTTTTCAAAATATGTGTACAGGTTGCAGTACAGGTGAGAGACTGGATATTTAACTGTGCCTAGGGGTCTCAAAGTACACGTGACTGACTGAGATATCAAACTGAATGTCTTACCTACTAACCACATGGCATCCTACCCTATGCCTTTCCTATACCCTAGGTAGGGGCTAACTAGTACATAGTATAACAGAAGTTTAAACCTTACCAAGGAGATTTTAATGCCAACTCGACCATGTAGTAAAATTACACACTCCCACTCCACAGTTCCTGGGCAATACATGATTAATGGACTATTCACACACCTACTGTCAGACCCAGACACACACTCACACGCTCACTCACACGCCCACAGAAACACACACACATTCATAAACCCACAAAAACACTCAGACACCCATTTACAAATCCTCTCACACACTCACAATGGGCCCGTTTCACAGAACTAACTTACTACAAAATCCTAAACTTACTACCAGTTTGGTATTCACAGAAGGCACTTACTCATTTTGGTATTCACAGAATGCACTTACTCATTTTGGTATTCACAGAATGAACTTACTCATTTTGGTATTCACAGAATGAACTTACTCATTTTGGTATTCACAGAATGAACTTACTCATCCTAACTTTATGTCCGCACTCGGCCCGGAGTTTATGGCCCGGTGGCGAAGATTCCGGCCCAATGGCGGAATCTCCGCCTCCGGCCCGGAATCTCCGCCTTTGGGCCGGAAACTCCGCTTCCGGGCCAGAATATCCGCATTTTGGCCGTTTGAGCATTACCTCAATGCTAAACACCTGTCCAAGTGTCTACCATCCCCCTTAATGCATCAGGTGACACACTGCAGCCAACCCCAGCCATGCAGCACATATGAAAGCAGAGCAGACACACAAACACTTTCAACATGTCGCTGAATGTATTTGTTGCTCTGCCCCTTGCCATGCGGCAAGAAGACTTGAGGAGGAGGAGGAGAAGAGAGAGGATCTTCAGACAGAGGATCAACATATTTGGGATGTCCACCCAAGATGTAAGGGCCAGATACCGCTTCCCTCCAGAAGTCATCTTGGAGATGGTATGTGATTGGGAGGAGGAACTTGACTCTGCTACCTGCTGCTCCCATGCCATTCCAGCCTATCTGAAGGTCCTTTCTGCTCTCCATTTTTTTGCGACGGGGTCATTCAAAAGGGTCACCAGTGATGTTGTGGGCATCTCCCAGGCTAGCCAGTCGCGGTGCTTGCATCAGGTATTGAGCTGCATCAATTCTAGAGCCCACCTTCACATAGGAATGCCCCATACATTGGCCAGCAGACAAAGGGCAGCTAGGGATTTTTTTCCCATCTCCCGCTTCCCACGTGTGCTGGGTGCAATTGACTGTACCCATGTGGCCCTTCAGCCACCCCGCCGCATTGCACACATATACTGCAACAGACACCGATGGTATTCCATCAATGTGCAGGCTGTCTGTGATGCCAGTGGGAGATTCATAGATGTGCATGCAGCGTTACCAGGCAGTACCCATGACAGCTTCATATTCCCCATGTCACCTCTTGCCCGGCGGATGGCTGCGGGAGAATTTGGCAACATGTGGTTACTGGGTAAGTACCAAGCACTGAAAAAGAGTGATTTTGTGCTTATGAAAGGGCTAATGTACAAGCCCCTTGCGCTGCAGGTACGTCACTTTCTCACATATGAAAAGTGACGCACTGGTGGCGCAAGGGGCCTGTCAAGAAGCCCAGTAATGAATGAATGCCACCTTATATCAACAACCATTCTACAATAAGAATCACCAAGCCACATACACGGTCACAACAGAGACTGCATGTACTGAGTAAAGATCATGTTCTGTTCAAATTTTAGATGGAAATGTAACCTATTGCCCTATCTTCCCTCCTCAGGCGATGCTGGGTATGTACTCTCCCCTCAACTCCTTACACCTTACAGACATCCAACCACTGTACCTCAGCGTAGGGACAATCGGGCACACATACGAACTCGAGCCATCATTGAGCGCACTTTTGGTCTGTTGAAGTCGCATTTCAGATGTCTCAGCCGTACAGGGGGTGTGCTGACGTACTCCCCTGAAGTTGTGTGCAAGATCATTATGGCCTGTTGTGTCTTGCACAATATCGCTTTAATGCATGGCTTACACATACCTCTTGAACCTCGGCTAGCTCTGAATCCGGGCAACCGGGCCATTGCACATAACCGAGGTCAGGGTATCCAAGTCCGTGATCAGCTGGTTGCCACGTTTTTCACGTGAGCAACCTGTTGTGTCATGGACAAAATGTGGTTTGCTATCTGTTGTCAATGATGAAAAATGGATATTTACGACTCTGTCCAAAAACTCCATCCTGAGACTACTTTGCAAACCACACTAACTGTATGTCAACCACAACTGTTGACATGAGTCAAAATATTGACCATGCAGCAGGTCATGTGCCAATGTCAGCAATCAGTGTAGTGGATTTCCCAAGGATTTTATTGAAGCTGAGGATGAGATGTACATGTTCTGAGAGACCCTCCCGTACCTTTTGACAATGGGTGTCTGTATCTAACAAGTGCATAACTATAGCATTGTTGATATTTGGGCCCCAAATAAGTTACATACACCAATAATGTTGGGCCCACAACGTGAGTGATGATGTTGTGGCTGAATCTGCCACTATGTGTCTGGGATGCATAGCACTGCTACCCCCTAATACACTGTAACACAACAGCCAACTCTTGTGTTGATCACTAAATATGGACTACATGTACCATAATGCAATGCAGTTGAAAAGTAAACTGGGGGTGATGTTGTGCCAGCCCCCCCCTTGTTCCAGCCCAAATCTCATAACATGGTCTGTTCCCCCTTTTGTTTCATGTCTATGAATTAATCTTACACTGTCATTTCAGATTTCTCTGCTACAGAATAACAGGATGGCAGTGGATTTGTTCTGTGATCGTGGATGAATCAGAATGAACACAAAATGGCTGACAACTACTTCCTGTGATGTATTTCCTGTCTCCCACTACCTGTCTGTCACTTCTTGTATTAAATAATGGGTTCCTGGTCGATTTCGCACATTCCGGCACAGTAGTGTACTCTGCGCATGCGTAGCGTACTCCGCGCATGCGCAGAGTACTCTACGCATGCAGAAGGTACTCCGCGCATGCGCAGAGTACTCTCCGTATGCGGAAAGTAGTCCGCGCATGCGCAGAGTACTCTCCGTATGCGGAAAGTATGTTTTCGGGCCGTAAACTCCTAAAAGTAACCGGAACCCATAATTTCAGACAGAAAATACATCACAGGAAGTTGTTGACAGCCATTTTGTGTTCATTCTGAGTCATCCTCTCTCACATATCAGATCCTCTGACATCCTGCTGCTCTCATCAACCTTATTTCCCCCAAAATGGCTAAGGGTTATGAAGAGAAAGCACCCCCTTTCAGTGAAAGGGAATTAGACATCCTAGCTGAGGGGTGATACTGAAATATCCTCAGCTATATGGGGGGCCAGAGGAACAGCTGAGCAATGCAGCGCGTGCCAGATTATGGGCCAGAATTGGTGAGTGCTGCAGTACAGTGGGCATTCACACCAGGAACGCGAGGGCATGCCGCAAGCGCTGGGAGGACCTGAAACGCTGGGCCCGGATCAAGGCTGAAGAGCTACTGGGCCAGTCTTCCCAGCACCATGTCCATCGTCCTCGCCTCTCGCCACTGTACAGGAGGATCCTGCGTGCATGCTCTTCCGACCCTCCATGCTCAGCTGGAGGAACAAGAGCAGCAGAGCCCTGGTAAGTGCATTATAGGCAAAATGTGTCTTGAAGTATGATGCGAGTGCAGACAGAGCTGTACCATTCTGTGTCCCATGCCTCCAGTCACCTATTCTGTGTCTATGCAGCAGTCATCATGGAGCAAAAAGCTCACTTTTGCGCATTATCTGTACAGGGCAGAGTGCATTCTGGGTGTTGTAGTGTCATCATGAAAACTGGGGATTTGAGACACACAGTTGCATTACTAATGAAATATGCACTGCCAGCACGACTAACAGTGAACCAAGGGAATCATAACTGATGTGTGCATCGGATGAGGAATGGTACAGACACTGTCCAGTGTGTGTATGTGAGGCCAATGGGAATTGGATGCTGTGACTTACATTGCTTTCGGAGAGTTTGGGTTCTGATTGAGACAGATCATCATGTGCCATGGAGTCAAGACAGACTTTGAGACCCCTGCCACACTCATAAGTGTTTCAAATGTTGCCAAGTGTGTCCACAGACACACGTCTTACCCCAGTAGCTTGCATGCCATTTTCCATGTACAGGTAGCTGTAACAATGAGCCACTACTGTTCACCAGTGCACAGCACTACCTGCTCAGCCTCCAAAGCCAATATGTGGCACTGGATTGTCAGCTTTTGTGAGAGGATATCAAAAGCTTAGACTCACAACTTAGCAAACCTAATTGACCAGACCCCATATGGATGTGTTACCCCCATTTGGCCTTTGTGTTGTCCCATCCAATGCTACACAGCAGATAACATTTGTCCAGACGTGAAAGTGCAGGCACTCCATATCACAGGCCCTTTCCAATTTCATCTGGACTCTCTCTGATCTCCATTTGTGGACTGGGTTGTGGAACCTGCCCATGTAGCAGTGACAGGACACACAGGTCACAAGAATGCCATAGCTGAGGGTTGGCAGTACAGACGTGCAAACCAACAATAATCTTGTGAGATGTCCATGTCAGACTCAAATCAGGAGATGACATTGAACATGCACGTAATTTAAGCTCATAAACACTGACAACTCTATAGTGTGATCAGAGGAGAACAAAGTCTGACCTTGGCTCATCTTGATATGTGTCTTGTCCTGACGTGTACACCAGCTACATAATGATTTGTCTCACATTTCAGTGGACTCCGCTGGCCAAGAGGACCGGGTTGGGATCAGGACATCTGTGGTGCACTGGCGGCTACGACCTCTTTCCAGTACTGAGGAAGAGGACGATGAGGCGGAACCCTCAACATCAGGAGGCATGGGGATTGCGCCCACCCGGACTGACCAGGATGACAACTCTGGTGCTACGGACCGGGTGGAGGCTGAGGACATTGAAGGGGGTGATGAACTGGACACCTCTGGCCAGGGGGTGGAGAGCCACTCTCCCACGGACCATTCACCTATGAGTATTGCCGAGGTGTCCCCGGGGCAGGCCACTACGCACCCTGGGCCTGCCTTCAGCCCCTCCCTAACTCCAGAGGCCCCCATTCCATCAGGGCCTCCAGCTGCAACCCCTGCAATCTGTCCCCCTCATCGTAGCTGCCAGGCCGACACCGACATTGGCTCCGAACCTGAGGCACCACACCCCCACGTGCGACCCAAAACCCTCCCTGTGTTGTTCCGTCTGTGGCTCTACCAGATGACTTGATGTGGGCATGTGAGGGTCAGCCAGACATGTCCTCTCGCATCTTGCTGCAATTGTGTCTAGAGGTGCCCATGATGCGAGAGGAAATTGCACGCAGCTCTGGCCACCCTCACTGCCAGTTTCAATTCCCTGAGTGCAGCCATGTCGTCTGTTGTGTCCCAACATCCCTCCCACACCACTGTCAATGTCTCCCCCTGTCAGTTGCCACACACTCTTTCCCCCCTACTCGTCGTGTGTCCCAACCCCGTGTGGTGCCTGTTCTGCACCGGCCAGCCAGGAGCACGCATGGGACTCAGAGGATCTGGACATTGTGGTCCTAGAGGATGACCCGAAGGACACTTGAACAGTTGGACAGATTTTTCATTGTGGACAATGATTTACTTTTCCCCTTGTAAATAGACTGGTTTCCCTGACGCTCCCTGACGTGTTATATTTATGTTGCCCCACCCCAATCCAAGTTCCCTTCTCCTTCTGCAGTAAGGACATCATTTGTTTTCCATTCTCCCTACCAGACGGACTGTTGTTGTTTTTCTAACGCAAAAACAACAGTTGATGGACAGAATGCAGAACAATGTCATACATTCACCCCAGTACAGAGATCTGGGCCTAAATCCATCGTTTTTTGCTCACCATGCCATTCCAGTTTGAACCCAGCCATATGCAAATCAGTCTTGACCCTGTGCCTCATGGGAACAGTCCAGCCCGAACTGCCATGCCAGGTCCTCCCTGGACTGGAAACAAGCATCCTAGGACCGGTTTTGGGGTTTCACACCTCTTCAGCCAGGATAGCTTGATTTGTCAGCATTCCGTCCATCATTTGTTTGCTGTAACACTGTTCGCCCTAAGTGGGTTGGGTATGCCCAGACGTGGGTCCCTTGCTCACTGTGCCACTGGATTCAAGCTAGCCTGGCTGAAGAAGAGTGATCTACCCTGAAACCGGTCCCAGGATGCTTGTTTCCGGTCCAGGGAGGACCTGGCCTGGCAGTTTGGTCTGGACTGTTCCCATGGGGCACAGGGTCAAGACTGATTTGGATATGGCTGGGTCCAAACTGGGGTGGCGTAGTGAGAAAAAGAACGATGGATTTAACCCAGATCTTTTGACTGGGGGAGAATGTTTGCATTGTCAGCATTCCGTCCATCATTTGTTTGCTGTAACACTTTTCACCCTAAGTGGGTTGGGTATGCCCAGACGTGGGTCCCTTGCTCACTGTGCCACTGGATTCAAGCTAGCCTGGCTGAAGAAGGGTGATCTACCCTGAAACCGGTCCCAGGATGCTTGTTTCCGGTCCAGGGAGGACCTGGCCTGGCAGTTCGGTCTGGACTGATCCCATGGGGCATAGGGTCAAGACTGATTTGCATATGGCTGGGTCCAAACTGGGGTGGCGTAGTGAGCAAAAGAACGATGGATTTAACCCAGATCTTTTGACTGGGGGAGAATGTTTGCATTGTCAGCATTCCGTCCATCATTTGTTTGCTGTAACAGTTGTTTTTCTAACCCCACATATTTTTTACATAAAAACTTATTTTGATTCGTACTTTCTCTATCTTGTTTGGCTTCATTGTGAATGTCTTGTACAAAATATGCCCATGTATTTTGGTAGGCATCTGCTCCGCACATGACGGCTTGCTGCAATGACGGGGTTACACTTGTACATGTGTCACACACACACATGCATCCTCTCATCTCTACGCCAACTAACTTGGTGATCATTAGCCTATCAGGACATGATACGCCACAGAGTTTTGACTTGGGAACAGATTTATTTTTTAGTGACACATATTCACACTGGTCAAAAAGTTCCTGGGATGTGATCAATGGGGATCGTGCTTGTGACTTCACAATTTCGGGGGTGATGACCGCTGTGAGGGATTAAGTCTGGGTTGACACCGAGGTGCAGGTTGGTCTTGTGCATGTTCCTGTACGGGGTGAAGTTCATGTGCAGGGGCGGATTGTGTCTGTACACTTGGTGTATGTGCATGGACAGGGGGATGTTGTGCAGGTGGTGGTAGTGCCTGTTCAGGGGGTGGTGGTGGATATGCAGGTGGGGGAGTGCCTGGATGGGGGGCGGTGTTGGGTGTGTACCCTTGCTGTGGTCCTGTGCAGTTTGTGGTACAGGTGTGTGGGTGTGATGTGCTGCAGGCAGATGTGATGGCTCCCCTCCCTGCGTTGACTGTGAAGGGAGACTTTGGATCACTTTCATCATGCCGTCCATCATCTTCATGGCCAAGGCATGGTATCTTAAACTCTCTTGCCTTTGAAAAGATATCATGTTTCTGATATTCTTGGACATGTCCTGCCAAGTTCTATCCAACCTATCCAAAACATGGGTCTGTCTGTCCACCACCTGAGGGAATTGGCGCAGGGCCTCAGACATGTCTGACAGGGTGGCCCCTATTGCACGAATGTCCTGCCTCACATCTGTCTGCTGTTTGAAGAAGTCCTGCTCCCACTGGCCACCACGGCCATGTGCAGGCCCTCTCTGCAGGGGTCGGCCATGGATGAGACCGCCAGGTCCAACAGCGGGGGGTGTTGGCATGTGGAAGCCTGTGGACAGGAGAATGGTGCCCAGGGGATACCTGCACCACAACAGGGTTGGTACTTCCCTCAGATGGTGAAGATGATGCCTGGTATGCACTGTACGGGGAGGAGTGTGTAGGGGAACCACCATGTCTGTCCCGGATGTGAGGGCTGTGAGGGAGTGAGGTCTGTGTTGGTGTGTGGGTGAGCTGTGGCTGGTTATCTCTATGCTGTGGACAGGCAATCTTTTTCATTGGAGGAGGCTGACACACTTTGATGGGCGGAGGGTGTGAGGCCTTGCTAAATGTGGGCGATGTGGGAAAATTACTGTCCATGGCATCAGATTGTTCATCCTCTGAGGGGATGAACAGACAGTCACTATCGTCCGATACTTCATCCTCCCCAGGTACTTCCTCCTCCTCCTCCTCTTGCGCAGTACTTGCAGCTGACATCATGCCTGTAGGAGCAGTGGATTTTCACCTCTGATTGCCCGCCGCCCAACACTGGTGGAAGGTCCATCCTCCTCATCATCATCATCACCTGGAACACAGAGGTTGCAACAGGATAAGTAATTGACCTAGTATGAGATGTGGTGCAACACAAGGGTTGGTTCTACTGTACTTTGCATCAACAGATGATGCACATGTGACCTGGTTTGGGTACCCCTACAAGTGACAGCTCACACAATAGCACTGAGGGGTGAAACGGAGATGTACACTGATAAAGCAAACTTACCAGCTCCATCCACAGCTTTGTGTCCTTCTGCAATCTCCCCTGATGTCAACTGCTGAACCATGCTCCTCATAGGTTTTGTTGACGAAGCGTTCCCCGATCCAGCAGCTGTAGAGGGAAGTGACACCAATGTCAATCATCTGCATTACAAATTTACAAACAGGCACATGTGACACTTATGATATGGATGAAACTTTGTCAACAACAGCTGCAGGTTCTATGCAGAAGGGGATTTGGATGTTTGTCATGGTTTTGATTGGGAAATACTTCACACCACATTTACCTGATGTACATGTGCGAGAGGGTTTCACTGCTGCAGCCAGGATGTCATGCATTTTCCGGGATGGTGTTCTACGCTGCACTGGTCTCATCCTGTCAGCAGCTGTGATGAGACATACATATCCATATTTCAGTACACCAGATGGTAGCTATTAGCTAACATGTACATGTCCTTCTCAATGACCATTGATAGGATATTTCTGGACAATGTGCAGCATGTTTACCTCATGGACTTTACATGTGGGCCCCTGCTCACATGCAGCAATTGGCAGCTGTACCTCCACACAGCACTGACATCAATGAGATGGCACATCAACAGACAAACGTATATGAGAAGGTTACTGGTATAGGAAGGAAGGGGAGAAATGATCAGGACGCCACCGCATTACATTGCTTACACCTTCATCGTTAAGACTAATATGTCCAATGAGTATGATGTTGTCTGTTGACAAGTTGGAAGGAGTGTACATCCACAGGCTGACCAGTTTCACATTTGCACATCAGTTCAAACATTGCATTGCAGAGTTCATATGTGAGATGTGCAATAGTCAGGTACCTTTTGTGTGTCATTTGTGCTTCCCTAACAATGGAGTCACAAAGCTCATTTTGGATTGAGAGATCACACATTTGTTATGTTCATCCTTGGAGTGTCCTCTGTTCCCATTATCCATTTCCTACATCATGGTAGAACTAAGCTGACAACGGATGATGTCTTGTACAGCAGACATCCTTACCTCATATATCATACACTCACTTATATAGGTGGATACAGTAGAAGAAGAAGCAAGCAGAGTGCAACATTTGACTAGGATACCACATTGTGGGTAAGTTGTGAATCTTTAATGGTTGACGCCTACACTGGATTTGGTTTGGGCCTTTCAGCCAAGGGATTTTGAAATGTGACTTCCTGAAGATTCACCTTGGCAGCCCATACATCCATCACAAACGTACAGAACTGGCATCAGTGCGAGCATCATCCACACCAATTTCAAATTGTTTTGTCCTTTGGAATTCTGCTAGGGAGATTTCATATCATTGAATTACGATCCAGTTGTGTCTAGTACACTTAATGTGACACTATATACTATTTTTATGTCCATTCTACACTCACTTGTCATATGTTTTGTGACATCCTTTCACTAGCCACCATGGTGTGGTCTGGTATATGGTTCAATGCCATATTTAGGCATATTGTGATGCAGGACAACAGTTATGTGAAACACATACAACATACAGCGGAGATTAAAGGCACATTTCATGAGCATGAGCATTCAGGTTCATTGTTCCTGGGTTTACTTACCATGGCCCGCACCTGCCCAGTGTGTGGTCCCCGACCAGATGTCACAGCCAACCTTGTAGCAGAAGTCAATGTGTGTCTTGGACTCTGGGAGGACATCATTGGACCTACAATGATAAGTGTGTTTGCAACTTTACATTTCGGCTGCCACATGTGTTGCACTCAATTTGAGGCACAAAGGATGAGCACAAGCAGTGTGGGCCCTACTGTTGCAGAAGTGTCTACCACAAATTATCATGAGTGATCCCACATTCAACTTATTATGGCCCCACTGCCTAGTAGCAACGTCTATCAAATTGACACAACAACACTTCCTGAAGTAAGGTCCACTATCATGTTAATGGACCAAAAGACATACCATTCAATTATGACATCTATGACCAGCTGGTTGGACTTGACAAATTCATGTATGGAAAAGAAACATTCTAAGTTGGACAGTGGACGCATTCTCAATCCTGATATTTGAATCTCACTTCTTGATCATCATTGTCATATTTGTTCTCATTGGATTTTTTGATTTAGTCTACAAAAATAATTGCAATCTAGAGGTGGGTGCATTTAGACTTGATCTGCCACTCGATTCCACGATCGAGTTCCCAGGCCTGGAACTGTTGGTGGAATACATGTAATGTTCTGAAGACACAATGATATGATGAGCCTAGATATGTTATATTTTGTCTTTTGCTATTCACAGATATAGTTTGGTGAAGGTAAATGTCCTTTGAGAATTCGAATAGTTGTAAGGCTAGTTTTTCCTCTCCGTTTGCTTTGAGATGCAGACACTATGTATCTCCCTCTGTTGTCTGCTGCCTATGTGTGCATTTTGACCATCTCCTGACAAGTTTGACTTACCAGTTAGTGAGTGTGCTCTGCGTTGCTCTGGATGATGTTTCCTCCCAGAAGATGCAGGGACCTCTGCTACTGTGGTTGTCTGTACTCTGGCTGAATGTGTCAATGGGTGAGAAGAGAGAAAAATCAACACATGGAAAATGTACATGTGGAACTTGTCAGACATTTCCTCATATCTTCTGCTTGCTAACAGTATTGTGAAGTACTGCCACGGCCGGTGCAGGTGGGAGCAGTGGGATGTTGGGGATGTGATGGCGTGGCAGGGTGGGAATTAAACAATGGGATATGGGAATGAAATATTTTGAAATAAGGATTCTCTCACCTTCAGTTTTGTGATTTTGGCAGGCCCAAGGTGAGTTGTTCTTAGGATATTTTATAGTTATTTTCTCTATTCGGTTGTATGTTGATTTGCCTCTGCACCACACCCCCTCCCCCTTACGTTCTTGACTGACCCAGCCGCATCTGGATAAGTGGAAGGGGCACTTTGACAATTTCTCCTTAACGGTGTTAGGTATATACGGCATCAGTACTGGGCCTTTGTATTTAATAGTGTGAAAGGGATTTGCCATTTCAAATACAAAGGATTCTGGGACTTGTGGTGCAACATACAGAGGGAAACACATGAGCCTCTGACTGACTATATTTGTATATGAACTTTGGACAACTTCCTTACTCACAATGGCAGTGCGACACAGACATACATTTTGTATACTTGTTCTTGTCATCCCATTTACCTGGTGCCACATTGCGGACATCACTCACAGGCAGCCCATGGAGCATGTGGGGGTGGATTTTAGTGATGATATCCTCCTATAGTGGTGTGAGACAGAGGCGGGGTCCAGATTGTGAGGCAGGGAGAACTCTGTTTAACTCGATCCTGGAGTACTTCTCCTTCGCACTCTTCTTTTCATCCTGCTACTTCCTCTTTATGTCACGGACTGTGCGCACATCCTCCCCCAATGCTGTGACAGCAGTGGCTAACTGCTGCCAGAGAGCTGCCATCTGTGTGCCACTGGTGGAGTAAGGTGGGAGACCATGTAGGAGTTTGTGGTGCCTCACAATGAACTCCACAATCATGGTGGTCTCCTCTGTTGTGAAGCTCTTCTTCCTCCTCAGTGCGTACATTTTGCAGTAGCGATGAACAGCAAAGCAAACAGGAACTCTCTGTGGCCAAACCTGGTCCTTGAATGTGTGTTGCTTTTATGTGGTGCTGGTTTTGCAGTTAGTCTTAATTGACTTCAGCTGGAGCATGGTGGGGGATGGTAGGCACTTGAAATGCTCAAATGGCCAAAATGCGTTTTTTCCGGCTCGGAGGCAGAATTTCCGGGCCGGAGTCGGAGTTTCCGGGCCGGAGGCAGAGATACCCGGCCGGAGGCGGAGATTCCGCCATTGGGCCGGAATCTCCGCCACCGGGCCGTAAACTCCGGGCCGAGTGCGGACATAAAGTTAGGATGAGTAAGTTCATTCTGTGAATACCAAAATGAGTAAGTTCATTCTGTGAATAGCAAAATGAGTAAGTGCATTCTGTGAATACCAGAATGAGTAAGTGCATTCTGTGCCTTTTCAATCACTTTTTTTAAACTACACTCTAATTGAGTTAGTTGGTCAGAATATTTTTTGACGTTCTCAGTTACACTGTACTCTCAGAGAAAATGTAAAAACTAAGCATAAAAATAGCACATCACTCTCATGCAAAGCAAACATCAATGGCACCCTTTTAAACTTTACTCTCAGTGGTACTGTCAAAGTTAGCAAACCAAAACGTCCCTTTCATATTTTACTTTTCTTATTGTACTTGTGAATGGTCAGTATTTCTTAACCCTTTCTTGCACTTCAGTGAAGAAGTCCAATCTGGTAGTGGTTTTGGGTGTATTCGCAAATTCATCGCAACCCTCAGAGCCGACCGCCAGGTAACTTCGCAATGAATTCACAAATACGTACAGGAGTCCAAAAACATATTTAGCTTTGCAGTCTTAATACTTTACAACTGCATTACCCTTCCCAAGAAAATCCTGACAAGGAAAATAAATCCCCCTTCATAAATAATGAGTCTAAACCACTCTAACTTTAACTAATACACTGCAGTCCGTTTAATACTCTCTCCCCCCCGCAGTCTCTTAGCTGAGTTTCCATAGCAACCCCTTTGGAACACTCTCTTGAACCAGTAGGACACAAGTTTACAACACATTCTAGCAACAACATACTAATTTCAAAATGAACAGCAACAGATGTGGTTGACTATTCAGAATTAAAAGCATATCCAAGTTTGCATTGCATGTTTTTCTTTACCACAACCAATCACAGATCTACTTACTTATTCTTTAAAGACACTACCTAATTTTATCAACTTGCATATTCACACCATCAGGATAGAAGTGATGGAGTTCACTTCATAGAGAAAGACAACAGTGTGCTCCTCAACAACTAGAAACACTGCATCCTGTTTTATGTGTAGTTATCATCAACACACACTAAACACAGAGGCTCTTTTCAGAGTGTTCCAAGGTAAACGTATTACATGATATGGCTGATAGGCCTTATCATATAATACTAATACAGTACACAACAGTGAACCTCAGATTCCCTCACAGCAATCCTTAGCTCAACCGTGGTCGAGTGGCAGAGCGCAATCAGGCCTACTTAGTGGAACATGTGTAAAGCATTTCATGCACCAACATTGACAATAAGTAAATGACAGGACTCGAAAGAAATCCTGACACCAATTTATAAAAATAGATTGTATTTTTGTACAAATATAGGCACCAAAACAAACTTGATATGTTGCATTTAACTGGAGTAATAGATTTTCAAAGGATTAAATGATAAATGCAATGAAAGCTGTCAAATGTTCACCTTTGAAGTCAATGGGGGAAAACACACTTAGAAAACAATAGTTGCAGGGCGAGTTCAAATTAACCCTCTTGTGGTTAAGGTTCTGGGGTTCCTAGAAAACAGACTCAACAGTCATTACTTCATTACTTTGCCCTGGGAGTCCGGATGCAGAGGTTACTTGCCTGTCCTTGGTGCTGGTGGGATTCGTGGGAGCTATTAAAAATGCAGCACTTGACAAAACCACACTTGGAGATGGAGATACACTCTACCCTCAGAGGGTGGAGGCCTTTGGGGTCCCAGGGCACCGGTGCAATAGCATGATTTCTTCTACCTTGCTCAGCAGCTCCGTGTGCAGAGATAGCTGGCAGCTGTTAATCAGACACAAGCCACACCAAAGATACTATACCACACGCTCAACAAATCCAAATTCAGGATGCAGGAGCAGAGCAGCGGGGTCGTTACTGACATCAGTTGCTGTTGCTGTGAGTTGCTCTCTCGCTGGAGATGTCACTCAAGGGCTCAATCCCCCTACTGGCGATCACCAAGCATTGGCTGCAGCAAATGTAGCCTTTGGGTACTTCTGTGGCTGGAGGTCGACAAGAGTGGACTAGTGGCATGAAACTTGGTGTGAGCTTAGCTACCTCTCCAGGCTTGCAGGATACCTCTTCTCTTTAGGCTCACCCTTGACAGGCCCAGTGGGTCACACTCACAACTCCTGTGATGCAGAACATTGATTCTTCTGCAGGTTGCAGTTCAAGAGAGTCTGCTTTGGATTTCTGATGTCCAATGGAGTCCCTCTTGCTGGGAGCAATGAGCTTTCACCATGGGCACATGTTGACACTCAATTCCAGTGTATGATCTATTCATGGCACTTAAGTGTCCTCTCTTTGCACTGTGGCAGAGTCCAAAGTCCTATTTTCAGTGATGGATCTTCTCTGTACCTCTTCTCAGATTCCAAATTAGAACTGAGGTTCTGGTGCTAGGGGAGACCCTTAAATTCTAGCTTAGGGGGCATTAAGGTTATAATGAACAATGGCCAATGGACTACTGGTCCCTGCATGTAACTCGCCCCTTTAGTGACAACATCCTGTGGTTGTATGTCACTGTGCTACTCAGAATACTCTATTTTAGGGTCTTTCAAAATGGCAGAACCCTTACTCTACTTTACAGACCTCTAGCCCACCCTAAAGGTGTAGCTAGCCTTTTGGAGGTGTATTTTTCCTGACTATGTAATTTTACCACCTGACTGAATGGACATGATGGGAAGGGCTTTGTATTCGAGTGGAGGGAAAGTGATTGCACATCAAGGGCGGTGAAAGCCTTTGAGGTTCACCGCCTTGATGACTGTACACACTAGCCATCCTGGGAGGGAGGAGGTGTGACCTCCTTCCTGCCCAGGCCTTTGTCTCCATCCTGGGGAAGTGCTAGCACATCCCACCAAGAGGGCAGACTCTTGTCTTGGCAGCAAATGGCTCGGAGAAGCCAGCTAAGGCACTGGAGCTTTGTATCCTAGTAGGGTAACCACACAGGGTGGCACCCCTGTGCATTTCAGTTCACCCTCAACACAAGAATCGTGCATGGTGTTTGATACCAAATATGACACAATTCGGTCATTCCATAATGGAGCTGGCTAGCTCGAGTTTTCTCGGTAGCCAGCCCATGTTACCCAATAGACCGTCGGTCACTTACAAGAACCCTTGCTTTACAGGGTTACTGTAGGGATACATATAAATGTACACATTACCTACTGGCGGTTGCCAGTAGGTAGTTATAGTTAGGACCTCGTTTGTATTCAAAAAGCGTTTTTTCTTTTGCCAATATCTTTGGCGCCGGTTGACGAATCTTCGCGAAATTTTCAAAACTAATGGGGTGCTCCGGTCAGCTCCTGTCTTGAACGTTTCGGGGTGATTCGTGAAGCGGGGGCCGAGATAAAAGGGGGGTCCCAAAACACGTTTTCCACATGTTAATTTCCATAGGAATTTTGAAACAGGTTACAGCCCTTACTGCAGAACGGAATTACACCAAATTTGGCAAAATGGTAGCCCTTGGTTCAGAAAGAGACATTTTTTTCAATGGTGTAAATCCGTTCAGTAGTTCCTGAGAAATTAAAAAAAGAAAAATATCGATATCTGAGCACCGAGGAGGGTTTGGGAACCCTCCCGGGCACGAGCTTCACTCTGATTGGCTGCCAACGCTCCAAACCAGGAAGTGTTGGCAGCCATCTTGTGACTCGGAAGAACCGAGTCACAAGAAAACAGTGAAATACAGGTGAAAAAACAAGAAAAGGGGGCAGGGTACAAACACCCTGACCCCTTAGGCCTGCTCAGGGGGTCCCACAAGGACCCCCAGGGCCAAAGAAAGCATGTTTTTAAACAAAAAATTGGCCGAATTCGCCCTGGGTGCGCGAATCCGGGTGAAAAAAAACGAAACAACGAAGGGCGGTCTCCCGCGCTTCATTTAATTAAGCCCCCGGGTGGGCCAGGTCCCGGGGGCTATCCTTAATTAAGATGCGGGGGCCGTGGAAGCCCCGCAACCCCGGGGACCGCCACCTCCCCGGGGCTCATAGATTCACTGCACAACCTCCGGGCTGGCGCTTGCATATTGCCATAGAAGCAGGACTTTGCTTTCTCCGGAGTGCGCTCGGAAAGGGACACCGGAGAGCCTGCTTTTAGGAAAAGTGAACCCTGGACACTACTTTGGGGAAGGAAACAGCACCTAGAAGCCGGTCGGCGTGTCGGTAAATGCCCAAGGAGTCCTCCTGATGCCCCGACCGCACTGCAGCTGGAAGATCCCTTCAATGTCTGTCACCCTGCAACATCCGCGGCGGCGGGGACCGGGCCATCTTTCTGCCTCTGTGCCCGTTGCCTCAAGAGGCTAGAGAGCAACGAGCCCGCCGCTAAGTGCCCCCAGCTCACCTAGTGCCATTCGCCGGACAGTAGCCGCTACCTAGGCTCGTCCCCGCCCAGCCCCACGTGCCTACTGGGCACTGACCTGAGCTGCCACCAGGGACCCACCCGCATTGCCAACTACGTGCTGCTGCAGCTGGACGGGCGGGAGCTGCACACGAGCGAGGAGCTGCAGTGTAAGGTTAGAGACTGAATGTATCAGCCATAACTCGTAATCTGTGTGTAAAGCGCTCTGACGCCTGCGCAAGATCTCGGCACTGTAGGCGCATGCCGGCAAATATTGGATGTCTTGTGTTAGAACAATAATGTGTCATAAATATTATAATTAAGTAGTCATAGGAAAAAAGTGCAACCTGTCTGAAACAGCAACCGCTTATATTAATTGGAAGGGCTTGCACTTTTCCCAGCTATGGTAGAAGCATCCTGAATTAGAGTTTCTCAAGTGTGTGTGCCAGGTGTGTAATGAGCTCGCAGAAAGCATACCGTAGTGTGTCCATATAGGTGCATTGAGTGGAAGGCAATTACGTTTTTTGATGGTCTGTTGCATGTTTACGCATGGAATGTTCCTAGAGCAATTCCCTTTTCTTTTTGTGATAAATAGGAATCTACGTAGAGGGTTTCCTGCATGGCTGCAATGCTTCACAACCTGATGCAGACTTGTCACCATACACCTCAGCAAGCAGTCTGTCATACCTGTACCAATCCATTCTTACTAGTCGGCACTCACGCAACGTGCATTTGCACCTTTAGGACATCTTGGCACCGAGTAATAGAGGCAATTTGTTACCCAACTAAGTGGTACTCATTTATCAACCTCAGACGAATGAAAGGCTGAGCGGACCTTCCAGAACTCAAGTCTGTGACCATGGAATGAATGCATTAGTTCACTGATTCGCAAGTCCCGGCCTCACACTTATTTATAAGGTGTAACTCGTCTTCAAATGCCCCCCGCCCCCAAATGCCATATCTTTTCCATCCACATCATTTGGGTCACACGCTCAGCAAATCTTGCAACGCTCCCAAAAGTGTTCATCTCTGTTGACTTCTGGGGGATCACCTGCATTAAAACTGGACTCGTCCCCCCTACCCCTCCTCCGTGGGTACTAAATAGACTGAGAGTTGTGTGAGCAACTCTCGCGTGCACTCTAAAAAGTAGACCCAGAGTGCCACTCATAGACGTGCTCCCTTAATACCATCAGGATTGCTCAGTCAGTTAAACGCTCACCGCTGAAAAATGCTTTTAAGGCCACAAGTTCTTATTTTTGCAGCTCAGGCTCAGCCTTCCATCGTTACGAGGTCGGTAAATGGATTGGCTTAAACTGATCAGTAGTAACGTATTATTTACAGTTTAGAATCGGCAGGGATGTGTTGTGCATCACTGTATAAAAGCATTTTTTTGTTTATTAGATGGATCAAGTCTCTACTGCACCTGTATTTAGAAAGGTGCCACTGTGTATTGGAACAGGAACAACTTTACCATGTTAGACTACAAATAGAACAGTGCTGTCTATGTTGTCAATGTGGGGTCCGGTTGAGAACTGATTGCAGAAACCAGGATGTGATGGGGTGGCTGGCTTGGAAATATGTAATTGGGAAACTACTAGAAAGCACACTGGTCTGTTGGTCTTTATACATTGTCATTACACACTATGCATATTTGAATTTTCAGAGTGATGAAGTGTACACACGTTTATTAATAAAATGCCAAATTTGAGGCCTAGGCCAGACACGTTATCACTAGACCAATCTCCTTCCCTGGCCCAGAGGCAGCACATTCCACTATTACCATTTAGGAAAAACTAGATTCCAAACCTATTTGCCATAATATAATGTCTGAGGTCACCGGGCCCTAAAGTTGCTGCCATATGGAGTAATCCGATGAAAGCAACAGGCTCGCACTATAAAAAAAAATCAGACCTCCAACAATGACATACGGTGTCCTTTTGTTCTCGGATGTCCCTGAGACCTGAGCACAGGGGACCGAAGCAGTAGATGTGTTTCTCTGCAGGTGCTTTAAGGTAGCACGTGGAATATACAAGTTGTCGCTGGATTTACAGGTAGAACTGGCAGTAATGCAATTATATTACATAAAGGGAATATACATTTGAATCCAACTTCTGGCACAGAAAATGTAAGATTGTCAATGGGATTGTGCTGACCTTGACAGAGGTTCACTTGAGTGTGTATGTGCGAAATACAAACAAACAACATGAATAAATTTGGTGTAGCTATTTACCACCAAACAAACCTTAATCGTGGGATATTGTTTACATTACCTTTAACTTAGAAAACAAGTGAATGGTCCCAGAGTATCACAAGTCATGGGAGCACTCTATACCTGCTGTGAAAAATCAAGGTACTGAGCAGGGCCTGATACTCAACGCCAGCGAGCGCAGATGCCCAGTCAGCAGGGAGAGGGTCATTCCTGGGGAAGGTGTCTTTTTGGCCCTCCCTGTGACAGCACTTCGGACCTCTGGTATTTCTTGTTTACATCTGCTGCTAGGCAGCGAGGGTAACCGTATAACAGCCAGTGGTTATTTGTGGCAGCAGGGGCTCCGACGCAAAAGGCCGTCATTTGATGGTCAGTGAGGGTTATTTTGTTCAGTCCTTTGTGTCGGTGCTAGATTACCACATTTCTTTCTACTCCACACCACATCTCTGCCCTAAGCCTTTTCCTGTGAGTGGTTCTGCTGTGCTGTTGAAACATGTTAAGCATAAGGAGTCAGACAGCCCACCCATGGTGCACAAGGCAATCTGACTGCTGCCTCGAAGGGCCCTCTGTGACCACAAGCATCTCCATGTTGAAGCATGTGCTGATAACATTTGTGGAGGTATTGCAGTAATTTTAAAGCTCTTACTTACCACTGTGTGGGTCACTGAAGCTCTTGCCTGCAAGCTACGTCATCTGTGGTGTGTGGTTGGAAAGATGTTGTCTTTGTTTTGATCCTGTGTGGTGTGTGATGACCACTGATGTGCAGTTATCATGTTATGGAACACAGCGCTAAGAAATAAGGCAGATGAAGGGATGTGAGAGAAAGATGCATAGTTTATGGTTTTCAGTAAGCTGGCAGCTTTGCACAGCTCTGTGCATACCCATATGGTGTTTCTTATGACCATAGTCTATATAGATAGTTACTGCTCTTGGTTGTCAAACTGACATTTTGTTTAAAATGTATGGTCCTGAGCAGGTACCCCATAAGCAAGTGGCATTAAATACTGGTGGTGCATTGCACACTTAATGCACCTCCTATAGGAGACTTAGCTGTAGATACTGTGGTTAGAGGGCACACAGCATCCCGTTTTGTTTCGTTTTCTGCAGTGTGAGACCTAGCGCCATTATTGGAAGTAAGAGTTAAAATGAAAGTTGATATTGTAAACATAAGGTGGTTTGAATTAATGCAGCCCGGTATCTTCAATTACATCACTGTACTTAGCTTAGAGGCCCCTTTCTCAAATAGAGGCATTGCCAGTGCATGTTACTGGTCAGTCATTTATAGTAGTTTCTTGCAGCCAGTCTAAGGAACTCATATCTGCCCAACATCAGTGAATTGCCAGAGGCCTGTCTTTCTGCATGTCGCTTGTCTCTTTCTCTGCCCCTCATCCATCTTTCTGCACCTCTATTGCTTCTTTCTGCAGTTCTCTTGCTTATTTCTGCACCCCTCTTTCTGCACCTCTGTTCCTTCTTTCTGCACTTCTTTTGTTTCTTGCTGCACATCTCTTGATTCTTTCTGCGCTTTTCTTCCTCTTTCTGCAGATGTCCTACCTATGTAGGGATAGTTAGAAATTAGCATTTAAAAAACCTTTGAAATTCACTGAAAAAACCATAGGTGTCAGGGACGTTATAGTTAGAAATTAGCATTTAAAAAACCTTTGAAATTCACTGAAAAAACCATAGGTTTCAAGGACGTTATAGTTAGAAATTAGCATTTAAAAAACCTTAGAAATTCACTGAAAAAAACACAGGTTTCAGGGACGTTATAGTTAGTTGGACATTTCACTCGTACAAAACCAGAGAAATTTGGCCGTTATAGTTAGTTGAGCTAACTATAACTTGCGCCCCCGCAATGCACTGCTGATGACATCCCATATTACATCATTCATGACATGGTCAGTGACATCACTGATGACATCACTGATGACATCTCAAATGACATCACTGATGACATCACTGATGACATCATACACATGATAATCTGATGTACCTCCTCATACCCTAATATAACCTTTGATACACCCACTCTAAAATACAGAATACCATTTTCGAAACCATAGACACACCAATACCAGTTACTACATACCCACTCACTGATTCCTAGGTCTACACACATCCACTCATTCACCCATACAGTCACTCATACATGCAGTCACTCATCAATACAGCACAAGCATATGCACTCATACACCTATACAGACACTCACACACCGCCACTCATCCATAGAGTTACTCACACACCTAGTCAGTCATGCAAAGAATCAATCACACTCCCATTTACTCACCTATGCAGTTATACACACCACCTCACTTATTCATAAAGATACTAACACATACTTACTCTCTTATACAATCACTTATACAAGCACATACTCATCCATACAGCCACTCTCACAATCACTCACTCTCACATATAGTCATTTATATACTCCAACACTCACATATACTGCCTTTCACATATGTAGTTACTCACACATGTACCACTGAGATATCCATTTCATCACCAACACACCCATACACACACTCACCCACCCATACAGCCCTTCCCACATGCAGTCTTGAACCCATACTACCAGTGAATCACCCACTCACACATCTATGCACAGAGTCACACACCTCCCACCCACCCACACAGACACTCAGGCAACCATACAGATACTCAGAAAACCAATCAATAACCCATATAGACACTCATGTAGCTACTCACCAACCCATGCAGCCGCTTACACACCAACTAACAGACTGATACAGACATTCACACAGTTTGGTCACTAACCCATGCATTCAGTAAGACATGTTTAATCACTCACTTATCCAGTCAGTCACGCACCTACTAAATCATCCATTCAGACACTCATACGCCCACTCATTCTTCAATACACCATGGCATATATATATATATATATATATATATATATATATATATATATATATAAAACATATTTAAACTTTACAGAAACACACAGGGCCCGATTCACAGAAATAACTTAAGACAAAATCCTAAACTTACTACCATTTTGGTATTCACAGAAGGCACTTACTCATTTTGGTATTCACAGAAGGCACTTACTTACTCATTTTTGAGTGATTTACTCATTTTGGTATTCACAGAAGGCACTTACTCATTGATGAGTAAGTGCCTTCTGTGAATACTCAAAATGAGTAAGTTGCTCAAAATGAATAAGTTACTCAAAATGAGTAAGTTACTAATTTTGGTATTGACAGAAGGCACTTACTCATCAATGAGTAAGTGCCTTCTGTGAATACCAAAATGAGTAAGTTACTCAAAATAAGTAAGTTACTCAAAATGAGTAAGTAAGTGCCTTCTGTGAATACCAAAATGAGTAAGTGCCTTCTGTGAATACCAAAATGAGTAAGTGCCTTCTGTGAATACCAAAATAGTAGTAAGTTTAGGATTTTGTCTTAAGTTAGTTCTGTGAATCGGGCCCACTGTCACTGGATGATGTCATCAATGATGTCATCAGTGATGTCATTTGAAATGTCATTAGTGATGTCACTGACCATGTCATGAATGATGTAATATGTGACGTCATCAGCAGTGCATTGCAGGGGCTCGAGTCATAGTTAGCTCAACTAACTATAAAGCCACATTTCTCTGGTTTTGTATGAGTGAAATGTCCAACTAACTATAACGTCCCTGAAACCTATGATTTTTCAGTGAATTTCTAAGGTTTTTTAAATGCTAATTTCTAATTATAAAGTCCTTGAAACCTATGGTTTTTTCAGTGAATATATATATATATATATATATATTCACTGAAAAAACCATAGGTTTTAGGGACAGTTATAGTTAGTTGGACATTGCACTCGTACAAAACCCGTGAAATTCCCCCGTTATAATTAGTTCAGGTAACTATAACTCGCGCCCCCGCAATGCACTGCTGATGACGTCACATATTACATCACTCATGACATGGTCAGTGACATCACTGATGACATCACTGATGACATCTCAAATGACATCACTGATGACATCATCCAGTGACTGTGTGTGTCTGCAAAGTTTAAATATGTTTAATATATATAGGGAAAGGTGTATTGAAGAATGAGTGGGTGTATAAGTGTGTGGATGAAGGATTTAGTAGGTGCGTGACTGACTCTATAAGTGAGTGATTAAACGTGTCTTACTGAATGCAAGGGTTAGTGACTAAACTGTGTGAATGCCTATCCGTCTGTCAGTTGGTGTGTAAGCGGCTGCATGAGTTTGTGAATAGCTACATGAGTGTCTACATGGGTTATTGATTGGTTGTCTGAGTATCTGTATGGGTGCCTGAGTGTTTGTGTGGGTGGGGTGTGTGTGACTCTGTGCATAGATGTGTGAGTGGGTGATTCACTGGGTGCATGGTTTCAAGAGTGCATCTGTGATAGACTGTATGGGTGGGTAAGTGTGTGTAAGAGTGTGTTAGTGAGTGAATGTATGTCCCAGTGGTACATGTGTGAGTAACTACATATGTGAAAGGCAGTATATATGTGTGTTGGAGTATATAAAGAGCTATAAGCGAGAGTGTGTGATTGTGATTGTGAATGTATGGATGAGTGTTTGCTTGTATCAGAGATTGTATAAGAGCGTAAGAATGAGCTAGTATTTGTATGAGTAAGTGAGCTGGTGTGTGTATAACTGTATAGGTGAGTAAATGGCAGTGTGTTTAATTATTTGCATGACTGACTATGTGTGTGAGTACCTCTATGGATGAGTGGCGGTGTTTGAGTGTCTATATAGGAGTATGAGTGCATATGATAGTCCTGTACTGAGTGACCGTAAGTATGAGTGACTGTACGGGTGAGTGAGTAGATGTGTGTGTGTAGACCTAAGAATCAGTGAGTGTGTATATAGTAATTGGTGTTGCAGTGTCTATGGTTTTGACAATGGCAGTCTGTAATTTACAGTGGGTGTATCAAAAGTTATATTAGGGTGTGAGAAGATGCATCAAATTATCACATGGATGATGTCATCAGTGATGTCATCAGTGATGTCACTGACCATGTCATGAGTGATGTAATATGTGACGTCATCAGCAGTGCATTGCGGGGGCGCGAGTTATAGTTACCTGAACTAACTATAACGGGGGAATTTCACGGGTTTTGTACGAGTGCAATGTCCAACTAACTATAACTGTCCCTAAAACCTATGGTTTTTTCAGTGAATTTGTAAGGTTTTTTAAATGCTAATTTCTAACTATAACGTGCCTGAAACCTATGGTTTTTTCAGTGAATTTCAAAGGTTTTTTAAATGCTAAGCCTAACTATAACATGTCTGAAACCTATGGTTTTTTTCAGTGAATTTCAAAGGTTTTGTAAATGACAATTTTTAAATGTATTAATTGTTATATTTATTTTTTTGATACTGATTTACTACATTTTTTAAAACTATTTTTAGATATTTTATTTTTTTAAATACATTCTAATTACATTATACATTACATTACAAAATATACTTTCTCAGAATGAATTACTTTAGTTTAAATACTTTGCAAATAGGCAATAGACTTTTAAGTACAGTAGTTACAGTTGTTGCAATGGCCAACACAATTTCAAACACAATGCAACATTGAGCTCAATGTGACTTTCAAGTTAAATGCAATTAGTTACTTTATGGATTACTTTTCTAACCACAGGACTGGATCCTAGATTCAGTCCTGGGACATCTCCTGTAAACAGTTGAGTAAAAGCGTTTTGGTTACAGTAGTGATTTTTAAGGAATATTATTGTATTTTAAAAGTTGACACTTGGAAACTTTTTCACATAGAATCACCAATGTTATCCTATGGGAGGAAATTCACTTAGCAGGTAAGTAGTGTTATCGTTACTTTTTCTTACTCAGTGGTGGATCCTGGATCCAGCACTGGTGCATCTCCTGTAAACAGTTGAAAGAATGCGTTTAAGTCATACAGGCGATTTTTAAGGAATATTTGTAGTTTGTGAAAATCGACACTTTGAAACTTTTCTGTTGAAAACCAGACAATGGATTCCTATGGAAGGAAATACAAGTTACTGGTAAGTACGGTTAGAATTACTTTTCAGGATCAGTACTGGGCTCAAAGATGCAGCACTGAGGTCTCTCCTGATAATAGGTGAGTAAATCGGAATTCGTAGTTCTGCTGATTTTAGAGGAATATTTGTAAGTTTCAAAACTCCACACAGAAGAATTTCCAAGTGAAAGCAGTCAATGTTAGCCTATGGAAGGAAATTCAAGTTACTGTTAAGTACGGTTAGAATTACTTTTCAGGATCAGTACTGGCCTCAAAGATGCAGCACTGAGGTCTCTCCTGATAACAGGTGAGTAAATCGGAATTCGTAGTTCTGCTGATTTTAGAGGAATATTTGTAAGTTTCAAAGATCGACACAAACTTTTTCAGCAAAAAGCAGGCAATGATATCCTATGGAAGGAAATTTCAAGTTACTGGTAAGTATGGTTAAAATTACTTTTCAGGATCAGTACTGGGCTCAAAGATGCAGCACTGTGGTCTCTCCTGATAACAGGTGAGTAAATCGGAATTCGTAGTTCGGTTGATTTTAGAGGAATATTATAAAGTTCCAAAACTCCACACTTAGAAGAATTTCCAAGTGAAACCAGTCAATGTTAGCCTATGGAAGGAAATTCAAGTTACTGGTAAGTACGGTTAAAATTACTTTTCAGGATTAGTACTGGGCTCAAAGATGCAGCACTGTGGTCTCTCCTGATAACAGGTGAGTAAATCGGAATTCGTAGTTCGGTTGATTTTAGAGGAATATTATAAAGTTCCAAAACTCCACACTTAGATGAATTTTCAAGTGAAACCAGTCAATGTTAGCCTATGGAAGGAAATTCAAGTTACTGTTAAGTACGGTTAGAATTACTTTTCAGGATCAGTACTGGGCTCAAAGATGCAGCACTGAGGTCTCTCCTGATAACAGGTGAGTAAATTGGAATTCGTAGTTCTGCTGATTTTAGAGGAATATTTGTAAGTTTCAAAAATCAACACTTAGAAACTTTTTCAGCAAAAAGCAGGCAATGATATCCTATGGAAGGAAATTCAAGTTACTGGTAAGTACGGTTAAAATTACTTTTCAGGATCAGTACTGGGCTCAAAGATGCAGCACTGTGGTCTCTCCTGATAACAGGTGAGTAAATCGGAATTCGTATTTCGGCTGATTTTAGAGGAATATTTGCACAATGGTGAAGGAAGGGGGTGGGGCCTGAGGTGACATGTCTGCAAACACGCCCTGTGGCGCGTTTTAAGTTGGAGAATTAATTCCTCCTCAATCCCGAGGGTCCCTAGGGGCCAACTAGCCCACAAGATAACTCCAGTATGCGCCAGAGAGCTGCGTTGCAGAGAGGTGTTCAGAGGCCACGCCCCTTTTACAACACTCTGCAACGCAGCTCCGTGGCGCTTACTGGAGGTACCTGGTGGGCTAGTTGGCCCCCAGGGACCCTCAGTATTGAAGGGATTAAATTCCTATCTTAAAACGCGCCACAGGGCCTCTTTGCACACATGTCACCTCAGGCCCCTCCCTCCCTTCACCACTGTGCAAACGCGCCCCGTGGCGCGTTTTAAGTCGGGGGATTAACTCCCCTTGAATCCTGAGGGTCCCTGGGTGCAACTAGCCCACCAGCTACCTCCATTAAGTGCCACAGAGCTGCGTTGCAGAGAGGTGTAAAAAGGGGCGTGGCTTCAGAACACCTCTCTGCAATGCAGCCCCCTGGCGCATACTGGAGGTTCCTGGTGGGCTAGTTGGCCCCCAGGGACCCCCAGTATTCAAGGGGAATTCGTTCCCCCTCTAAAAACGCGCTAGGGGGCGCGTTTGCAGAGTGCTGACAAGGAGGGGGCGTGGCCTCCGGCGCGATGCCGGATTTTTATTTTTTTTAAAGGGGGCTGTGTGGCCCCCTTCTTTTAATTATTTTGGGCCCTGGGGACCCCATCCCCCAGGGCCTGACCCCCTTTTTTTTTTTTTTAAATGCGACCGGGAAGGGGACCGCGTGGGCCCCCTCCCCGTGGCCAACTTTGGCCGGGGACCCCATCCCCCGGGTCATTGCCACCTTTTTTTTTTTTTTTTTTCCTGGAGGGGGGCTGCGTTGCCCCCCTCCTCAGGCCTCCTTAGGCCCCGGGGACCCCATCCCCCGGGGCCGGCCTTTTTTTTTCCTAAGTTGGGGAGGGGGCCGCGTGGCCCCCTCCTGGGCCACTACTTGCCCCGGGGACCCCATCCCCCGGGGCTGGCCCTATCCTTTGGGGTCCGTGGGGTGACCCCAACTCCCCCACGGACCATGCCGTCTCCCCGCGTCCTGCGGGAGCCGCTATTGCTTTTCCACATGGGGAGCTGCTAACATGCAGCTCCCCGTGTGGAAAAGCAATAGGCTTTGGATATTGGAAGCGAGAGCAGGTTTCCTGCTCTCGCTTCCAATATCCAAAGCAGTTTGCAATGACAGGACGGGAGCCGCGAGGCTCCCGCCCTGCCATAGCAAACTACAGTGTCCCGGGGGTAGGCACCCCGGGACACTGCAGGAGCTGGCCCTGGGGTGTGGTGGTCCCCAGGGCCATCAAGGGCTCCAGGAGGGGGGCCGCGCGGCCCCACTCCCAACCTTTGCACAGCCCCGGGGAGGTGGTGGTCCCTGGGGTTTCGGGGGTCCGAAACGGACCCCCACATTTGTTTTCTAAGTGCCCCGGGGAGGTGGTGGTCCCCGGGGCGTGTGGGGGGGCTGGAGCCCCCTACACAGGTGATTATTTTTTTTTAAAAAGAAGCCCCGGGGGGTGGCGGTGCCCAGGGCTGCGGGAGGGCAGAGAGCCCTCCCGCACCATTTGTTTTTAAAGCCCCGCGGGGTGGCGGTCCCCGGGGCTTGGGGGGGCCTTAGAGGCCCCCCATTCATTAAATTCATAACCCCTCGCATGCCCCCGGGACTTGGCCCACCCGGGGGCCAATTAACAACGAAGCGCGGGGGACCGCTCTTCGTTTTTTTTTTATTCGGCGGGATCCGCGCACCCTAAGCGCATCCCGCTGATTTTTTTTTTTTTTAAATGCTTTTTTCTGCCCAGGGGGTCCTTGTGGCACCCCCTGAGCAGACCTAGGGGGTCAGGGTGTTTCTACCCTGCCCCCTTTGTGCGTTTTGCGCACTTGTTTCTTGTGCTTTTTTTTAATCAGCGGGATCCGCGCACCCTAAGCGCATCACGCCATTTAAAAAAAAAAAATGCTTTTTTCTGCCCAGGGGGTCCTTGTGGGACCCCCTGAGCAGACCTAGGTGGTCAGGGTGTTTCTACCCTGCCCCCTTTTTGCGCTTTGCGGTTCTACCGAGGGACAAAATGGCTGCCAACACTTCCTGATTTGGAGTGTTGACAGCCACTTGACAGCCAATTAGCATGCAGCTCGTGATCGGGAGGGTACGCGGACCCTACTCGGCCATAGATATATATATGACTTTACTTTTGATTTTCTCAGGAACTACTGAACGGATTTACACCATTTAAGCAAAAGGCACGACACTGAACCAAGGGCTACCTCTTTGCCAAATTTGGTGTAATTCCGTTCAGCAGTTCGGGCTGTAGCCGCGATGAACGGTTCCTATGGAAAAATGAATGGGGAAAACGCGTTTTGGGACCCCCCTTTTTTCTCAGCCCCCGCTTGACGAATCACCCCGAGACTTTCAGGATAGGAGCGGACCGGAGCGCCCCAACAAGTTGGAAGCTTTCGCGAAGATTCGTCAACCGGCGCCAACGTTATTTCAAATAGAATGTTGCGGATTTCCTATGGAAAATAGGTCCTAACTATAACTATCTACTGGCGACCGCCAGTAGATAATATATATATATGTATATATATATATATATACACACACACATACACACACCTTTACTATAATGCACTCTACCTCCTGGGCTTAGGAGGACAAACTTAAGAGTGACTTACTTATATTGAGGTAGTGGTGTGACTCTGCAGTACATGGTGTGTGCAGAATCACTCTCGAACAGACAGGCTGCTCGTGCAGGACTGCAATGACAGACTTGCAGACATACTTTTACTTGGGTCACTCAGTGTGGCAAAATAAAATGCTGCAGCCCTGGTGACCCCTCTTATCACCCTTGCCCCCAGTACCACTGGTACCATCTACTAGGTACTTATACGGAGTGATAAGTGCTTGCAAATAGTGTGTAAAAATATGTTGTGAATATGCAAAACAAGAGCAGACATTCAATAGAAACCAACACATTTAAAATTCACAACTATATACGTGACTCTGTGCATCAGACTAGGTGCATTAGTGCCTGCATGAGTATGTGAGTACATGTAAGAGTGTCTGAGTGGTTGTGTGAGTGTGTGTGTCAGTGTCTGAGTGGTCCTCTGAGTGGGTATATGAGTGTCAGAGTAGGTCTGTGAGTGGGTGCATGACTGTCTGAGTGGGTCTGTGAGTGGGTGCATGACTATCTGAGTGGGTCTGTGTTTGAGTGCAAGAGTACCCAAATGGATTTGTGAGTCGGTGTGTGACTCTCTGAGTGGGTCTGTAAGTGGGTGCATGAGTGTCTGATTAGGTCTGTGAGTCAGTGCATGAGTCTGTTGGTAGGTCTATGAGTGGGTACATGAGTGTGTGACTAGATGTATGAGTGTCTGAGTGTGTCTGTTAGAGGGTGAATGAGTTTTTATGTGGGTCATTGTGTGGGTGCTTAACTCTCTGAGTGGGTCTGTGAGTGGGTTCATGACTGTGTGAGTGGGACTGTGAGTGGATGAATGAGTCTCTGAGTGGGTCTGTGTGTGGGTGTGTAAGTCTCTGAGGGGGTCTGTGAGTGGGTATGTGAGTCTCTGAGTGGGTCTGTGAGTGAGTGCATGAGTCTCTGAGTGGGTCTGTGAGTGCGTGCATGAGTGTATGAGGCTAGCTCTCTATATAGTGTACTAAAAGAAGTACACAAGGGTTACCCCATGCCAAAATCTGGGGGCAGTCCAGTAAAAAACTTGGGGGTCTGGTTTAGTGAGGACCTTAGATTTTTATCGCAGATCAATAAACTGGCGGGAGTGTGCTTCGGCACACTGAAACACCTCAAGAAATTTCTGCTGCTACTCCCTAAACTGGCAAAAGAAATGGTGACCCGCGCTCTCATTCTTTCACGGCTGGACTATGCCAATGCCCTTTATATCGGTCTCCCTGGCTACCAGCTAAAAAAGTTACAGATTGTTCAGAATGCGGCCGCTAGAACGCTACTGGGTATTCTGGGTAGATCCAGCGCTAAGCATCTTATTCGTGATGTGCACTGGCTTCCGGTTGACCAGCGTGTTCTGTTTAAGGCGCTTACCATTGCTCACGGTGCCCTCTATAAATCAGGACCCCTGTATCTCAGGAGGTGCTTTGACTTCTATGTGCCACCTAGACACCTTCGCTCTATGGGACAATGTCTCGCTGTTATTCCACGCCACGGCCTCGTGAGAATGGGAGGCAGCTCCCTCTCTGTCAGGGCGGCCAAGGCCTGGAACAGTCTGCCCTTCGAGCTTAGGAACAACCATGACATTAGGCTGTTTAAGAAGCAGCTAAAAACCTTGCTTTTTAATTAATTCTCCTGCCGTGGCATACTCCACCTGTCTCCCCAGAATGGGCTTTCGCGCTGGGACACTTCCGAGTATCCGTGCGCGCTACAAATGGCGGATAACATAACATAACATACAGTGCCCAGAGAGTCCAATGGATCCCCTACTGGTATACAGAGGCAAAAGTAGATAAAACTAACACTCTTTTTGTGGTAGTTTGGGTGAGCAGTTAGGCTTATCAGAGGGTGGTGTTAAGCATTTGTTGTGGTCAGAGAGGCAATAAATAAGACACACACTCATGAATAAATCTGAGACCAATTTGTAAAAAGAACATCGATTTTTATATAATTTTTCAGACCAAAGACTTTCTTCTAAGGTAAGTGCATTTTAAGTTATGATTTTTTTAAAGTTTTCAAAATCAATCACTGTTGTGCGCAATTAAGCACAATAGACGTCAATGGGAGAAAATCGAAAAAAACATATAAACTCAAATAGTGGGTTCTCGAGGTTCACATTCTGGATTTACGTAAGAAGCAGAGCCAGGTCCAATGTTCCAACAGCGGAAGAGCGGGAGTGTCCCGGATTCAGCTGGGAACAGGGTGCTGAAGTCATTGGTAGCCGGCACACTACCAAGAAGGGGGCCACCTGAAAACATGCTGCTCAAAGGGACTTAATGGTAAGTCTGAGGGGTTCTACATGAGGGAGCAGGTCGCAAGGACCATAGGAGCACAGCTGGTTTGTTGTTACCCAGGCCAAGCAGGCTGGATGCAGACCAGATAGGGCAGCCAAGAGTTGTGTGTCAAAATGGTCCTCGTGGTCAAGGGCAGGCAGGTTGCAGGGATGAGTTCGGGACAGCTGGGCCACTCATTGAGCAAGTCTTAGGGGTCTCAAAGTCTCCTAATGGGTGTCTGCATCCTGGGTAGTTGGAGTCCAGATTGGACTCTTTCTTCTCAGTTTTCATTGTAGGGGGTCCTATATCCCGGGTATTGGCAAGGCACAGTTCCAGTAGGACAGATCTCATCTCACTTGGTGGGGGAACAGTTCTGACCCTCTGGAGCTGAGGTACATCTTCTTGCTTGGGTGCTGCATCGGAGTCGCCAGGGAGCAGCAGATCGGTAAAACGGAATTTGCGCTTTCTGCCTGCAGGTTGCAAGGGAGTAGCCCCTCTTCTCCAAGGGAGGTTCTCATCCATTGGTCAAAGCTGGAGGTGCTCTGGGGTTCTTGGAGTCCTCACAGTTGCAGGACAAGACAGCACACCATGATTGTTGAGTCCTGGAAGCAGCCGGTAGGGTTTGACCCCAGTTTTCCCCAGCAGGTTTTCAGTTTTCGGGTTAGCAGCTCTTCTTTATCCATTGTTTCTTCTTAGATCCGTCGAATCTAAGTTCAGGGTTGGGGATGCTGTAGTGTAGTTCCTATTTCCCTAATAGGCTCTGCGCATTGGAATAATATAACCTATAGGTTTGACATAGGACTAAGGTCGGTATGTCCCTATCGATTATATTAAACTTAATTACCTGTGCCAGCCTCAGAGGCCACTTGAAACTCCTTGAGAACAAGAAGGGAGTAGTTTCTGGCAACCGAAAAACATGACAACTTTGTTTCCCTTTAGAAGCGGAACATGTCTCAGAATCGTGGAAACAATAGATAACAGTTTCACTCATTCAATCGTGCATGCTTAGTCTCTGCAGAGTTACACAGAAAGGAAAGACAGGCGTTTCAATAAAAGGGTTTTATTGAACAGTCTTGTTTCTCGTGTAAGAGATATGTGCTGTTATGATCACAAGACAGTATGCAAGATAAATAATGTATAGCGTAAGCAGTAGAAATAAATAATACTGCGCTATAATTATCTTTTAGCATAAATTCACGTACAGAAATAACATGAGCTAAGAATGCGGGTACTCATTCGATGCGTCTCTAAGCTAGTTCTACCCCAGTGTACCTAACCTAGTCTAGGTGTAGGGAAGAGTAGAAGTAGGTGGAGTATTCTCTAGTATGGTAGACTAAGAGTATGTTAAGTCTAGTATGCCAAGAGTCCCTCTAGGATCTAGTCAGCTCCATACCTTGAGAATGAGAGAGGTGGGAATCTCCTGCCGGATCTTGGAACTCTAACACCCCGCGAAGGGAGTCAGAACACTGGAAGCTGGATTCGTCTGTGTGCAGGAATGACAGCGTCTTCTCAGTGCATCAGGCCAGGATACGGGCTCCTCTGAAGTCGAGGTCTCCTCTAACTTGCTTGGGCAAGGGAAGGTATATTTATACCTGGTAGGTGTCGAGGAATGTTAGCATTGACGTGAAGTCGGACATAGGAAGACGTCAGGAATGAACCCTTAAGGTATAACGGTTCATACATAATAGATGAGTTCTTGGAGAAATCAATGGTCCTGTGCTAGGGGAAATCCCGAAGCTTAAGGGTCTGGTTTCTAAGAACTCGTTGTGACGTTAGGGTGGACGGATGTCGGTGACCAAGCCTGTATTTGGAGTGCACGGTTAATGCCTAAATAAGGACAGGGATTCTATGCCTATATAAGGGCAAGGTGAATTGTGCCTATATAAGGACATGATTCAGGAAAACTTATATACGGACCCCTAAAACGGAATACAACAATGCCATCTAAATACTATATTTAGGGGCATTAAAGGGGGTGGCAGGTAGTAGCCAATGGGCAACCTACCTTTAGGGTGTCTACTCCCTCTAAGTGACCACTTCCTATGGGAATGGGTACTACCCTAGCCCTGATAGGTTGATTTCCAACCATCACAAGATGGAAGAATTGGAAAAGTAGTGTCCACATTACCTGCCCCATCTTAAAGTAGTGCTGGGTGAATGTGGGCACACCTTCAAATCTAACTAATTTTCCCACCTGTCCTCCTGCCAAAAGGGGAGCAGAGAAGGGGGGTTGGCATCCTCCACTATCTGGGGATTCCTGGGTTGCATTTCAAAACCGGTATTGCCTTTGAAGCTTTCCGGCGTGGAGGACATGTGAAAGACCTATGCGCAGAGCAGGCTTTTTTTCTGGCCTCTGAGAGCACTGGCTCTCACCCCATAAGGTCAGAAACGTCTGGTTGAGGTAGGCTGGCTAAGACTAGTCAAAGACCACACCAGTGATTGGCAGGTTTTCAAGGGACCCTCTAGCATGGTTTCCTGTGTGCATTTATTAATAACTCCAACACTGGCATCAGTGAGAATTTATTAAGATGAGATGTTTGGTACCAAACATCTTAAGGTACAGTGAAGCCATCATGGAGCTAAGAAACTCATAATAAAAAGTATCCAGCCCATGTACTCTCTGTGTTATTCCTGTGCACTTACAGTATCCAAGAATGGACTTACATATTGTAGGGTCAGATCTGCTTATGCAGATATGTGCACACATGGATATAGTGCACCCCACTTTAGGGCTGTAAGGCCTTCAGTAGGGATTACTTATCTATATCTCATGCAGTGTATGTGGTTTTGGCACACATGAATGTGTACTATGTTGACGCTTCAGTTTTCTCTGGACCAAGACATGCAGCCTGCAATGGCAGTTTGCATGGTCTTGGTGAGGGGTCCCCAGGGTGGCACAATACATGTTGCAGCCCTAGTGTACCCTCTACAGTTCCAATGCCATAGGTACCATTTACTAGGGACTTACAAGGGGGCTGAAGTGGTGCCAATTGTAGAAAGAAATTAGGGAAAGAGCACTGGTACTGGGAACCTGGTTAGAAGGGACCCAGTACACCTCAGTCAAAGTTGCATCAAAAACCAGACAAAGAAGGGGAGGGTACAGCAAGAAAGGTCCAGATTCCCACAGTGAGTGTCTAAGTGAGTGTGTGCATAAGTCTCTGAGTGGGTCTGTGAGTTGGTGTATGAGTCTCTGAATGGGTCTGTGAGTGGGTGAGTGAGTGTCTGAGTTGGTCTGTAAGTTGGTGCATGAGGGTTTGAGTAGGTCTGTGAGTGGATACATGAGTGTTTGAGCATGTCTCTGAGTGGGTACATGAGTCTCTGAGTGGGTCCATGAGTGCCTGTGTGAGTGGATGCATAAGTCTATCAGTGGGTCTGTGAGTGGGTGCATAAGTCTCTGAGTGGGTCTGTGAGTGGGTACATGAGTGTCTGACTGGGTATGTTGGTGCATAAGTCTCTGAGTGGGTATGTGAGTGGGTGCATGAGTCTCTGAATGAGTCAGTGAGTAGTTATGTGAGTCTCTGAGTGTGTCTGTGAGTGGGTGTATGAGTGTTTGAGTGGATTTGAAGGTGGATGCATACATCTCTGAGTAGGTCTGTGAATCAGTGCTGTCTGCGTCAGTCTGTGAGTGGGTGCATGAGTGTTTGAGTGGGTCTGTGAGTGGGTGCATGAGTGTCTGAGTTGGTGTGTGAGTGGGTGCATGAGTCTCTGAGTGGGTTTTTGACAAGGTGTGTGTCTCTGAGTGGGTCTGTGAGTGTATGCGTGAGTGTATGACTGGGTGTGTGAGTTGGTGCATAAGTCTCTGAGTGGGTCTGTGAGTGGATGCATGAGACTCTGATTGGGTCTGTGAGTAGGTGTGTGAGTACCTGAGTGAGTCTGTGAGTGGATGCATATATACCTGATTGGGACTGCGAGTTGATACATGAGTCTCTGAGTGGGTCTGTGAGTGGGTGCATGAGTGTCAGAGTGAGTCTTGAGTGGGTACATGAGTGTATGAGTGGGTCTGTGACTGTGTGCATGAGTGTGTGTGTAGGTCTGTAAGTGAGTGCGTGAGTGAGCATGTGAGTGTCTTAGTCAGTCTGTGAGTGGGTACATGAGTTTCTGGCTGGGTCTGTGAGTGGGTGCTTGAGTCACTGAGTTGGTCTGCGAGTGGGTGCATGAGAGTCTGAGTGGGTCTGTGAGTGCCTGTGTGAGTGGATGCATAAGTCTCTCAGTGGGTCTGTGAGTGGGTGCATGAGTCTCTGAGTGGGTCTGTGAGTGGGTACATGAGTGTCTGACTGGGTATGTTGGTGCATAAGTCTCTGAGTGGGTATGTTAGTGGGTGCATGAGTCTCTGAATGAGTCAGTGAGTGGTTATGTGAGTCTCTGAGTGTGTCTGTGAGTGGGTGTATGAGTGTTTGAGTGGATTTGTAGGTGGATGCATACATCTCTGAGTAGGTCTGTGAATCAGTGCTGTCTGCATCAGTCTGTGAGTGGGTGCATGAGTATTTGAGTGCGTCTGTGAGTGGGTGCATGAGTGTCTGAGTTGGTGTGTGAGTGGGTGCAAGAGTCTCTGAGTGGGTTTTTGACAAGGTGTGTGTCTCTGAGTGGGTCTGTGAGTGTATGCGTGAGTGTATGACTGGGTGTGTGAGTTGGTGCATAAGTCTCTGAGTGGGTCTGTGAGTGGATGCATGAGTCTCTGATTGGGTCTGTGAGTGGGTGCATGAGTGTCAGAGTGAGTCTTGAGTGGGTACATGAGTGTATGAGTGGGTCTGTGACTGTGTGCATGAGTGCGTGTGTAGGTCTGTAAGTGAGTGCGTGAGTGAGTATGTGAGTGTCTTAGTCAGTCTGTGAGTGGGTACATGAGTTTCTGGCTGGGTCTGTGAGTGGGTGCTTGAGTCACTGAGTTGGTCTGCGAGTGGGTGCATGAGAGTCTGAGTAGGTCTGTGAATCAGAGCATGAGTCTCTGAGTGGGTCTATGAGCGGGTGCATGTGTGTTTGTGTGAGTGTTTGACTAGATATATGAGTGTGTGAGTATGTCTCTGAGTGGGTGAATCAGTCTATGTATAGGTCTGTGTGTGGGTACATGCCTTTCTGAGTGGGTCTGCAAGTGGGTACATGACTGACTGAGTAGGACTGTGAGTAGGTGAATGAGTCTCTGAGTGGGTCTGTGTTGCAGTCTCATCCTCCTGCTTCAACACCCTCTGCATGCTTCGCAAGATCTACAGGTGGATCCCGACAGACACAAGAAGAACAGTCACCCAGGCCCTCGTCAGTAGCAGACTTGACTATGGGAACGCCCTCTACGCAGGAGCCCCGGCCAAGCTCATCAAGCGACTGCAACGTATACAAAATGCCTCCGCACGCCTGATCCTCGATGTACCACGCCACAGCCACATCACCCCCCACCTGAGGAACCTGCACTGGCTCCCCGTCGACAGGAGAATCTCCTTCAAACTCCTCATCCACGCACACAAGGCACTCCACAAGACTGGCCCAGCCTACCTCAACAGACGACTCCTCTTCTACGTCCCCAACCGCCAACTCCGCTCCGCCGACCTCTCCCTCGCCACCGTCCCTCGCATTCGAAGAACTACCACCGGCGGCAGATCTTCTCCCTCCTCGCGGCCAAGACCTGGAACACCCTTCCACTAAGCCTACGACAGACCCAAGACCTGCTGACCTTCAGGAGGCTACTCAAGACCTGGTTGTTTGACCAGTAGCAGCACCCCCCCCTTTTTTCTCCCCAGCGCCTTGAGACCCTAGCGGGTAAGTAGCGCGCTTTACAAATTCTGTGATTGATTGATTGATCTGTGATTGATTGTGTGTGAATGCATAAGTCTCTGAGTGGGTCTGTGAGAGGGTAAGTAAGTCTGAGTAGGTTTATGAGTGAGTGCATGAAGCTATGAGTGGGTCGGTGAGGGAGTGCATGAGTGTCTGAGTGAGTTATTGAGTGTGTGCATAAGTCTCTGAGTGGGTCTGTAAGTAGGTGCATGAGTCTTACGAGTGGGTCAGTGAGTGAGTTCGTGAGTGTCTGAGTGGGTGTGCAAACAGGTACATGAGTTTCTGAATGCATCTGTGAGTAGGTGCATGAGTTTCTGAGTGGGTCTGTGAGTGGGTGCATGAGTATGTGATTGGGTCTGTGAGTGAGTGCGTGAGTGTATGCATGAGTCTCTGAGTTGGTCTGTGAGTGGGTGTGTGAGTCTCTGACTGGGTCTGTGAGTGGGTGCTTGAGTCACTGAGTTGGTCTGATAGTGGGTCCATGAGAGTCTAAGTGGGTCTGAGTAGTTGCATGAGTGTCTGTGTGAGTGTTTGACTGGATGCATGAGTGTATGCATATGTCTGTGAGTGCGTGAATGAGTGTAAGTGTAGGTCTGTGTGTGGGTGCATGACTTTCTGAGTGGGTCTGTGAGTGGGTACATGAAATTATTGAGTGGGTCTATGAGTGGGTGAATGAGTCTCTGAGTGTTCTGGGTGTATGTGCATAAGTGTCTGAGTGGGTCTGTGAGTGGGTCTGTGAGTCTTTTTGAGTGGGTCTGTGAATGAGAGCATGAAGCTTTGCATGGGTCTGTGAGTGAGTGCATGAGTGTCTGAGTGATTGTGTGTATAAGTCTCTGAGTGGGTCTGTGAGTAGGTGTGTGAGTCTCTAAGTGGGTCAGTGAGTGAGTTTGTGAGTATCTGAGTGGGTGTGCAAGCAGGTACATGAGTTTCTGAATGCATCTGTGAGTAAGTGCATGAGTCTCTGAGTGGGTCTGTGAGTGCGTGCTTGAGTATCTGACTGGGTGTGTGAGTGCATAAGTCTCTGAGTGGGTGTGTGAGTGGGTGCGTGAGTGTCTGATTGGGTCTCTGAGTGGATGCGTAAATGTCTGAGTGGGACTGTGAGTGGGTGCATGAGTCTAAATGGATGTATGACTGGGTGTAACAGTGTGAATGGGTCTCTGAATGACTACATTAGTATCTAAGTGAGTATCTGAATGTATTTTTTTATTTTTACAGCAATATTCACGAATACATCATGACGTTAAATGGGGGCCACGTTGAACATTGTGACGAATTCACAAATATCACTCATGGTGGAAGTAAAACATTTATTCGATGTATTTTACAGCTAAGGGGTCCTCGAAAGACCACTTTATCACAACCATGGGGTCAGGGTACCTCTACCTCGACACCTTATTTAATTGACACCATTTATTTTTACCCCCTGGGACCATGTCCTGTTATATAAAATGGTGGATGCAACTTTCTACAAAGGTTACGGCCAGCTAATCACAGCATTCCTGTTGGCGCATGTATTCACGACCTTAGATATGCAAATTTGGATTTTCTTTTCTAATATCAAAAACTACTGAACAGATTTACACCAAATCACAAAAAGCACACTTTCTGAGCCAAGATTTAGCTTTCTGGCAAATTTGGTGTAATTTCGTTTGGCGGTTCGGGCTGTAGTCATGTCTAGAATCCCCATGGGAAATTGCATGGGGAAAACGTTCTTCAGCTGAGTCACAAAAAAAACATTTAGAGAAAGGGGTAGGGTAGGATTACCCTGACCCCATAGGCCTCTTGTGGGGGGTCCCGCAGGGACCCAGCCTCATGCATAAAAGCAATTTTTTTTTATTTTTCAGCAGGAGTCACGCTGGATCTGCAGCTCCCGCTGAAAGCATTTAAAAAAAGAAACGCGGGCTGCTGCTCTTCTCTACTATTTAAGCCACATGTGGGGCAGGTCCTGGGGGCTGCAGGATTAAAAAAAGGATGGAGGCGCAACAAGCAGAAAGAGGAAGAATAAAGTTCAGAATTGAGCAGCAGGAGCCATGATAAAAGTGAGAAACAAGCAGAAAGAGGCAGAAAAAAGGTCAGAGAGAGGCGGAATCAAGGTCAGAAACAAGCAGAAAGAGATAGAGTAAAGATCAGCAATGCACAGAAAGAGGCAAGATAAATGTGAGAAACGAGCAGAAAGGCAGAATAAACGACAGAAATGAGCAGAAAGAAGCAAAATAGAGGTCAGAAAAGTGCAGAAAGAGGCAAAATAGAGGTAAAAAAAGAGCAGCAAGAGGCAGAGTAATGGTCAGAAATGAGCAGAAAGAGGCAGACAAAAGGTCAGCAGCGAGCAGAAAGAGGCAAGATAAAGGTGAGCAACGAGCAGAAAGAGGCAGAATAAAGGTTAGAAGAGAGCAGAAAAAGGCAGAATAAATGTCAGTAACAAGCAGAAGGAGGCAAATTAAAGGTCAGCAATGATCAGAAAAAGGCAAACTAGAGATCAGAAATAAGCAGAAAGCGGCAAACTAAGGGTCAGCAACAAGCAGAAAGTGGCAAAATAGAGATCAGAAATGAGCACAAAGAGGCAAAATGAAGGTCAGAAGCAAGCAGAAAGGCAAAATAGAGATCAGAAATTAGCTGAAGAGGCAAAATAAAGGTGAGAAACTATTAGAAAGAGGCAAATTAGAGGTCAGAAACAAGCAGAAATAGGCAAAATAAAGGTCAGCAGTGAGCAGAAAGAGGTAAAATAGAGATCAGAAACAAGCAGAACAAGGCAAAATAGAGGTCAGAAACGAGCAGAAAGAGGCTGAATAAAGGTGAGAAATGATCAGAAAGAGACAGAATAAAGGTCAGAAATGAGCAGAAAGAGGCAAACTAAAGGTGAGAAACGAGCAGAAAGAGGCAGAATAAAGGCCAGGAAGAAGCAGAAAGAGAGAAACTAAAGACTATCAATGAGCAGAAAGAGGCAAAATAGGGATTGGAAATGAGAAGAAAGAGGCATAATAAAGGTCAGCAATGAGCAGAAAGAGGCAATATAGAGATCAGAAATGAGCAGAAAGAGGCAAAATAAAAGTGAGGAATCAGCAGAAATAGGCAAAATATAGGTCAGCAAAGAGCAGAAAGAGGCAAAAGAAAGGTCTGATCAAGGTCTGATAAAGTTTTGATAAATGTGAGCAATTAGCAGAAAAAGGCAAATTAAAAGTCAGGAACTAGCAGAAAGAGGAAAAATAAAATAAAAGAAAGGTTGGAAATGAACAGAAAGAGCCAGATTAAAGGTCAGCAATGAGCAGTAAAAGGCAAAATAAAGGTCAGAAATGAGCAAAAAAGGCATAAAATGAGCAAAGAACAAGCAGAAGAGGGCAAAACAGAGAGCACTCAGACACTCACATACCGACCCACTCACAGACCCAGTCAGATACTCTCACATGACTCACTGCCCCATACAGAGACTCACACACCCACTCACAGACATACTGTGACACTCATGCATTCACTCACATACTCACTGTCAAAGGTTAATGGTTACATTTAATAAAAATAAAAAAAGCCTTATAAATTCACTTAAAAGACCAAAGGTTACATGGACGTTACAGTTAGGAAAAAGAAAGAACAAAAAGTAGAAATTCACTGAAAAAACCAAAGGTTACAGGGTCATTATAAATAGGAAATTGAACTAAAAGACATTAGTAATTCACTGAAAATGCCAAAGGTTACAGGGATGTTATAGTTAGGCTCAGATTTCACTCATACAAAACTAAGCCTGGGCGTAGTTCGCGAAGTAGCGCTACGCGAAGCTACGCAAAGTGCAGTTCGCACTACGCGAGCTACGCGTAGCACTACGCGAACTGCGTAGTGCACTGTTCGCAATGATTGCACAGTGCCGGATGCTTGTCCGCACTGTGCAATCATTGAAAACGGCATCTTGCACAGTGCGAGCTGTCTTTTAATGCCGCTCGAGTAGATTTTTACTCGAGCGGCAGCTTTCAACGCGGACTGGTAGTTTCTCATCGCGAGCGGTCGCGAGCATACGCGACCACTCGCAATGAGAAACCTGACCTCCCCGCGTTGGAGAATCTCGCCGGGAGGTTTATTTTCCACGCTCGCGATCGGCAACTTGATGTTGCTGATCGCGAAGCGAGAAAAAGTCTCGCCAGGATGTCATTTTGCTTGCTCGCGGTCGCCAACTTGACGTTGAGGACCGCGAGCAAGCAAAATGACCGCTGCACTACGCTACGCTACGCTACGCGTGTTTGCACTGTGCTACGTGCAATTCGCGTTGTGCGAAGTAGCGCAAACTTCGCAAACTACGCGAGCGTAGCGTAGTGCTTTGCCCAGGGTTATACAAAACCAAAGAAATTTAGCAGTTATAGTTACCTGAGCTAACTATAACTTATGCCCCACAATGCACTGCTTATGACCTCACATATTACATCACTCATCACATAGTCAGTGACATCACTGATGACATCTCAAATGACATCACTGATGACATAATTCACAGAACCACTTACATATCCACTCACACCCCATTCAGTATTGCATATACTCTCTCACACACCCACATAACCACTCACATACCTGTTGATAAACCCATAAAAAAATACTCATGTACCCACTCGCTCATGCATAGGGCCACTCACACACCCACTCACTCACTCACTCACTCACTTGTACAGGCACTCACACAATCAGTCACGCACCCATAGAGATACTCACATACCCATTCACTTACTCCTATAGTTACTAACACATGTACTCAGCCACTTAAATAGTCACTGAGACAAGCACATAGAGCTTCTCTGACACTCACTTACTCACTCATATAGGGACTCACACCCCCACTCACTCACCCATAAAGCCACTCATGCACACTCTCATTCACAATTTACAGCCACAGACACACCCACTCACTCACACAGCCACTGGCACAACCACTTGCTCACACATACAACAACTCACACAACCACTCACTCATATATACAGTCTCTCACATACCCACTCACTCACCCATACAGACACTCACAGAGCCACTTATTTACCCATACAGCTAATCACACACCCACTTATTCACCTATAAAGCGAAACACACACCCACTCACACATGGAGATACACAGTGACACAGGCACTCACATAATCTATGCTATAAAATAGAATCACTACAGACCACGCATGAAACCTCGGCATCATCCTCGACTCCTCCCTCTCCATGAACCGCCAGATCAACGCCGTCGCTTCCGCCAGTTTCAACTGCCTGCGCATCCTCCGCAAGACCTTCAAATGGATCCCCCCCGACTGCAGAAGGACCATCACCCACGCGCTCATAACCAGCAGACTGGACTACAGCAATGCCCTCTACGCCGGGATGACCAGAACTCTTCTACACAAACTCCAAACCATCCAGAACTCCGCAGCCAGACTCGTCCTCAGGACATCGCGCCACGAACACATGACCCAACAACTATGAGACCTCCACTGGCTCCCTGTTGAGAAGAGGGTCACCTTCAAACTCCTCACCCATGCCTACAAATCCCTCAACAACATCGGACCCAAATACCTCAATGAGAGAGTCTCCTTCCACATACCCAAGAGGAAACTCCGCTCCACCAACCTCACCCTGGCAGAGTTCCCCCGCATCCGCAGAAACAGAGCAGGCGGGAGAGCCTTCTCCTACATCGCAGCCAAGACCTGCAACGAGCTCCCGGTGAACATCCGACGCTCCCCTACCTTGCACACGTTCAGAAAGTACCTCAAGACCTGGCTCTTCGACTGATCCGGAGTTGCACCCCCCCAGCGCCTTCGGACCCTCACGGGTGAGTAGCGCACTTTATAAACCCCTGATTGATTGATTGATTGATAGTTAGCTCATGTAACTATAACTGCTGAATTTCTATGATTTTGTTTGAGTGAAATCTGAGCCTAAATACAATGTCCCTGTAACCTTTGTTTTTTTCAGTGAATTTCAATTTTTAAAAAATTCTATTTCCTAACTATAATATTCTTGTAACCTTTGGTTTTTTAAGTGAATTTCGAAGGTTTTTAAAATTCTATTTCCCAACTATAATGTCCATGTAACCTTTATTTTTTTTAAGTGAATTTCTATGGCTTTTAACTAGTAGTCATGTTTGCAGAGTGGTGAAGAAAGGGGGCGGGCCTCTGACCAACTCTCAGCAATCAGACTGTGTGGGACTTACCAGAGGTAACAGGAGGGCTCCTTGACCCCCAAGGCCCCTTAGCATCCAAAAGGACTTCATCCCCAACCAGCAGTGCACTAGGAGGTCCATTTGCAGAGTGGTGGGAAAAGGGTGTGTGGCCTTGGATGACCTCTCAGCAATCCCGCTGTGTGGGACTTACTGGAGGTAACAGGAGGGGTTGTTGGCTCCCAAGGACTCTAAACAGCCAAGTGGACTTCGACCCCCAACCAGTTGTGTGCCAGGATGCCCCTTTGCAGAGCAGTTGAGAGTGAGGCCTCCGAAGACTTACCCCGGGCTGGCCTTTTTTAAAATGTATTTTTAATAGGGGAGGGGGACAAGCAGCCCCCTCCCAGGCTGATTTTGGCCCTGGGGACCCCATCCCCCTGGGCCTGGCCATTTTTAAAGAATGTATTTTTATTAGGGAAGGGGGGGCACACGTCCTCTCTTCCCAAGTCGATTTCAGCCCCGGGGAACCCATTCCCCAGGGCCAAGCCATTACACTATGGAGAGGGGTGCAGTGCCCCCTCACATATTACATTACTCATGACATGGTCAGTGACACCACTGATGACATAACTCATGACATTTCAAATGACATCACTGATGACATCTCAAATGACATCACTGATGACATCATCCAGTGAGTGTGAATGCTTTTTAAAAGTTACTGAGTGTTAAATGCATATACTAAGGTAAGTTGCTGTGGGAGTGCCTATATGGGTGAGTGGGTGTGTAAGTGGTGCATAGAAGATTGAGTGGGTATGTGAGAGACTGTATACATGAATTAGTGGATGTGTGACTTTTTGTATGGGTGAGCGAGTATGTGTGTCAGTGGGTATATGAGTAACTGAGCGGCTGTGTGAGTATCTGTATGAGTGTACGTTTCTGTAGTGGTGAATGAGAGGGTGAATGAATGGTTGTATGGGTGAGTGTGTGGGTGTATCAGTGAGTATAAATGGTGAATGAGAAGGTGCATGAGTGGCTGAATGGGTGACTGAGCAGGTATATAAGTGTCTGTATGGGTGAGTGACAATGTATGAGTGGCTGTATGAGTACATGAATGGGTGTGTAAGAGGGTGTATGGGTGAGTGAGTGGGTGTGTGAGTGGCTGTATAGGTGAATCAGTGAGTGTGAGTGAGGTTGTATGTGAGAGAATGTGTTTGTCTCAGTGACTGCATAGGCCAGTGTGTATGTGTGTTAGTATATGTATGACTAAGTGAAGTGGGTGTGTGAGTAACTGTATTGGTGAGTGAGTGGCTGTGTGAGTAACTGTATGGGTGAGTTAGTAGGTGCGGGAGTACCTGAATCGGTGACACATTCAGTGTGGGAGTGGGAGTGGCTGTGTGAGTATATAGGTGCCTATATGTCTGTATGACTGGATGTGTGAGTGGCTGTATTTGTCAGTGAGTAGGTGCATGAGTGGCTGTATATCTGAGTTAGTGCGTAAGTGGCTATATGTGTGAGTTGATGTGTGAGTGGCTCTATGGATCAGTGAGTGGGTGTGAGAATCTTTGAATGGGGATGCAAATGGGTATTTCAGTGGTTGTGTAAGAGTTGATGTATAAGATTTATTGGGGTGTAAGTGGGTGTGTGAGGTGGTTCTGTGGATGATGTCATCAGGGATATCATCAGTGATGTCATTTGAGTTGTCATCAGTGATGTCATCAGGATGTCATTTGAGATGTCACCAGTGATGTCACTGACCATGTCATGAGTGATGTAATATGTGAGGTCATAAGCAGTGCATTGCAGGGGAATAAGTTATAGTTAGCTCAGCTAACTATAACTGCTGAGTTTCTCTGGTTTGTATGAGTGAAATGTGTCCCTAACTATCACATACATACCATCCATGCACATCCCTATTGACCCATTCATTAACCATTCATCCATCCATCCACTCAAGCCTAAACATGCAGTCAATCCATACATCCGCACTGCTTATCAAAGTTCTTCTCATCTACCTACTCAAAGTCATTGCATTCAGTGCATCTTGACTTCACAAAAGTCAGTTTGCTGTGGGTAAACATGTGCTTAATTGTTGCAATTAATTCATATCACTACACGTGGCTTTAATGAATGGATTGGACAGTACCACACTTCCGGCAATCATCTCCAGGTGAAACTCTTGGATCCTGCCTCTTTAGTTACACGATTGCCCCCAGGGACCTTCAGCGTCACCACCGTCGAAACAGAATTGGCTCATCCACACTGTGAATAATACTGATCTGGCAATAGTAGCTCTCCATTAGGTAATTAAAATGAAAATTAAATATAAGAAGTATCAGAGAAAGCAGATTGGTAAGTGCACACAAAAACATTACAATCAAATATTAATTTTGAGAAAACAGGGCAAACAGAGCAAATTTAAATGCATATGGGAATGCTTTAATTTCCACTTCTGGCAGACAGTTTTCTGTTATGTGTACACACCTTCACGGTACCTCTGGTCTGGTATTTATCGACACTGAATGCCAAGAGAACATCCGTTTAGTGCCAAACGTATTGAGTTATATCCAGTAAAATTGAGTCCTCCAACTTCAAAAGCAGCCATTACCAAAACAGACAAACATACAAGTGCCCTCCACGGCCGCATCTCTGTCCCCAATGCAAGGAGTTGATGGAGAGCTGAGAAAGTCCCCCAGAAAGCATCTGCACATAGAAATGCGGGTCCAGTTGATGTAGCTGGTCCGAATGCTCACGTTTCCTCTATGAGCTCATTTCTGAATCTCAGGCAGTGTCGCCCAGTTGGCGATTCTAGGAAAACAGCCAGTGCAGCTGTGGAGACGGGGCCTGGAGTAAGCAGAGACTGTCAGACCAACCGTCTGCCCGCCCCCAGCCATTCCTCCAGTCTGAACCTGGCATGATGCTGTGCGATTGTGTTGTAGCAATGTCACAGCTGGATTTAACTTAGAGGTGTCACTAAGACAATCAATGCCGACCACCTATATTTTATGTATGTAATAAATATATATACATTTTCAAAACAAGCGCAGGAGCCTACTCTTGTTTTTTTAATGTTTGCCGTGAATTCATGATTTTTGCAAATTCGCTACAAACATTTAAAAAAAATGCTTTTTTGCCCTGCCAGGGTCACTCTGGGACACCAAGAGCAAGGCTTGGGATCAGGGTATTCCTACCCTGCCCCCTTTTCTTTCTTTTCATGCTTTTTTTGGGACTCGGCTTCAGCCGAGTCCCAAGATGGCTGCCAATTCTTCCTGCTTGAGTTGTTGGCAGCCAATCAGAGTTCTGCATTTCCGTGTATGAACTCGCTATTATCCTGGAAGTCCCTGCGGCCACAGATATCACAAACTATATTTTCTTTACTTTCTCAACAACTACTGAACGGATTTACACCAAAAAAAGCGTAATCTGCGTATCCATATCTACCTTTATGTCAAATTTGGTGTAATTCCGTCCAGCGGTACTGGCTGTAGGTGTGTTGACAAGTCCTATGGAAATTAACATGGGAAACCACACTTTTTTTAGCCCCTTTTGTCTCAGCCCCTGATTGACAGATCACCCCAAAACTTTCTATGAACAGCAAGAATAACCAGCACACTTTTTTGGGAAAAGTTCGTGAAGATTTGTCAATCAGCGCCAAAGTTATAGGCAAGTCGGAAAATGCTTTTCCTATGGAAACATGGTCTTGGCTATATCTACCTAATGGTGGCCACCAGTAGGATTTATATATAAATATATATATATATTTCACTGAAAAAACAAAAGGTTACAGGAAGGTTATAGTTAGGAAATATAATTAATTATTAAATAAAGAAATACTTTAGGAATTCACTGAAGAAACCAAAGGTTACAGGGACGTTATAGTTAGGCTGACAATTCACTCGTACAAAACCAGAGAAATTCAGCAGTTATAGTTAGCTGAGCTAAGTATATCTCACGTCCCCGCAATGCACTGCTTATGACCTCACTTATTAGATCACTCTTGACATGGTTAGTGGCATCACTGATGATATCACTGGTGACATCTCAAATGACATCACTGATTACATCATCCGGTGACTGTTTTAAAAATGATTATGAGTGTTAATTATATATACCAAGGTGTATTGATTAATCAGTGGGTGTATGAGTGTCTGTATCGATGAATCAGTAGGTGCGTGACTGACTGCATAAGTGAGTGATTAGATGTCTCCTTGAATGCATGGGTCACTGACTAGGTTGTCTCAATGTCTGCATCTGTCTCTCAGTTGGTGTCGAAGTAACTGTATGGGTTAGTGAGTGGGTACATGTGTGGGTGTATGGATGATTGATTGGTTGTCTGAGTACCTGTATGAGTGTCTGTGTGGGTGGGTGAGAGGGTGTGTGACTGCCTGCATGGATGAGTGAGCTGGTGAGTCAGTGGATGTATGGGTTAGTGAGTGTGTAAGAGAAGGGCTTTATAAGTGACTGATTGTGTCTATGGCTGTGTCGGTGAGTGAATGGATGTGTCAGTGGTATATGGGTGAGTACATGGATATGTGAAAGGCAGTATAGGTGAGTGCTGGAGTATGTCAGTGACTGTATGTGTGAGTGAGGGATTGTGATAGTGGCTATGTGGGTTAGTGAGTGCATGTATGAGGGGCTATATGGGTGAGTGATTATATGTTAGTATCTGTACGAATCAGTGAGTGGGTGTGAGTATAACTTTATAGGTGAGTAAATGGCTGTCTGATTGACTATGGGTGAATGAGTAGGTATGTGAGTAGCTCTATGAGGACTGACAGCGTGTGAGTGGTTGTATGGCTGTATGAGTAGATGTATCAGTGGCTGTATTAGTGAGTGAGTTGGTGTACAAGTGGCTGTATGAGTGACTGAGTGGATGTGTGTGTAGACATGAATCAGTGAGTAGGGATGTAAGTACTGGTATGGGTGTGTCAATGATTTCGAGAATGGTAGTGTGGAAGTTGGAGTGGGTGTATGAAAGGTTACATGGGGTGTGAGTGGGTGCATAAGAGATTTGTGGATGATGTCATCAGTGATGTCATTTTTGATGTCATGAGTGATGTAATATGTGAGGTCATAAGCACTGCATTTCGGGGGCACGAGTAATAGCTCAGCTTACTATAACTGCTGAATTTCTCTGGTGTTATACGAGTGAAATGTCAGCCTAACTAAAGCATCCCTGTAACCTTTGGTTTTTTTCAGTGAATTTATAAGGTTTTTTAAATGCTAATTCCTTACTATAACGTCCCTGTAGCATTTGTTTTTTTCAGTTTCTAAGATTTTTCAAAAATTCCATTTCTTAATTGGAACACCTGTTTTTTTAAGTGAATCTCTAAGATGTTCGTACTTTCTATAATTGGATATTGTGTATTATATTTATATTATATACCACTCATTTTTGATTTCGTATATGTTTATCAGAAAGTACATTGATAACTGATTTTATTTTTAACAATTTTGTGAGTCGGCACAACATTGTCGCATTTACTGTGGAGAATCTCTGATCAGTAAATGTATTTCACATACTGAAAAAAACATTTAAATACATTTTTTAAATAAAGTTTACGTCTAAATATTTAGTAAAATATTGTTTTTTAACTTTTCTTTCTGTGACCAATTTTGTAGAAAACCACTTTACAAAATAATTTTTTATTCGCGACTACCTACATCATCGCTGTGACGTTGGTAGTCATGAAGAGCGCATGGTTTGTACAAAGTGTAAAACATATATAGACATATTCTACAGTATATTTAACAGTAGAGCTTTAATAGTGTAATTTTCAAACTCATATTTTTGTAGTGAGTTTCCAGAATAATCGTCTTCAAACACTATTTTACGTTTCTGCAAAGACAGCGGAAGCCGCAATGATGTTGGTAATTGCAGATACCGCCTGTTTTTCAACAACTCTGAAACATTTATATAGAGGAATTGTGAACAAGTTTCGGTATAGCTGTTCACTATTATAGTATTGAATGTTCTGCTTTTATTTCCATTTTTAAAGAAAACTACCTTAAACTTGTATTTTGAAGTTTCGCTTCACCACGGTAACCACAAATATATCAGACACCGTGAATATCAAATGACCAGGAAAGCAAGGAATATCATTGGATAATATACTTTTCAGCAAAATTAATAGGAAGTACACACCCACTCCTTCTTCTTGAATCTTCTTTCATAGAACTTCATTCTGAGCAGGTGGATTCATGTTGGTGTGCAGAGTTTTTGACCTTTTTTGTATCAAAAATGGCAACACAGGAAGGAGATAGGGGTCAGCAGGAACAACAGATGGACCAGGATATGGAGGAGGTGGAGAGTGAAGATTTAGAAGAAGAGGGACATCCACAAAAGAGAGACAGTGTGGCAATGGATTTTTTCAAAATCCCATCAGGGGAATTGAAAACTGCTGCACAACTAGTGCATTGCACAATCTGCGACAAGACCCTCCCTAGAGGGATGAACAAGAAATATTCATGTGGGACAACGTCCATGTTAGATCATCTAAAAACCTGTCATAAAAAATGTCTCCAACTCGCGATCAAGCAGAGGGAAGCTGGAGGACCATCTACTTCAGTGACAGCAGCAACATTTCCCAACCAGAAAGTCCCTTCAGAGGTGCAAACTACTGCAACAGATATGGCTATAGAGTTTTCAAGAATGGCCACTACTGCATGGACTGTAGCGTTGTTATAAGTGCTGGTGAGCAGTATGTCACAACTATTTGCAATGCTGCAAAACAGCATACATACTAATTTTTTCCCCTTTCATATGTTTTGCACATTTTTCCGTGCACGTTTCTTCATTTCCTCCAGTCCCAGTTGCCATTTTTGTTATTATAAAAAAGAAGAAAAAAAATTACAACTTTACGAAAGCACTAAATAAATGACTTTTCAGTTAAAAAAAGATAAAATGTATATGTATGTTGGAATGAGTGTATGACTGGGGTATGGATGATTGAATGAGTGCATAACTGGTGCATGTATGTTACAATGAGTGCAGCAGTGCTGCATGAGTGAATTTATGAGTGCATAAGTAGTGCCTGAGTGATTGGATGAGTCCATGGTAGTGCCTGGGTAATTGGATGAGTGCAAGGATACTGCCTGAGTGATTGGGTGAGTGCATGTATAGTGCTTGGGTGATTGGATGAGTGCATGCGTAGTGCCTGGGTATTGGATGAGTGCATGGGTACTGCCTGAGTGAATGGATGAGTGCAAAGGTAGTGATTGGGTGATTGGATGTGTGCGTGGGTAGTGCCTAGGTGAATGGATGAGTGCATTGGTAGTGCCTGAGTGAATGGAGTAGTGCATAGGTAGTGCCTCAGTAAATGGATGAGTGCAAGGGTAGTGTCTGAGTGAATGGATGAGTGCATGGATAATGGCTGGGTGAATGAATGAGTGCATGGGTAGTGCCTGAGTTATTGGATGAGTGCATGGTAGTGCCTGGGTGAATAGATGAGTGCATGGGTAGTACATGAGTGAATGGATGAGTGCAAGGGTACTGCCTGGGTGATTGGATGTGTGCATGGGTAGTGCCTGGGTGAATGGATGTGTGCATGGGTTGTGCCTGGGTGAATGGATGTGTAGAAGGGTAGTGCGTGGGCGATTGGATGTATGCATGGGTAGTGCCTGGATGAATGGATGAGTGCATGGCTAGTGCCTGAGTAAATGGATGAGTGCATGGGTAGTATGTGAGTGAATGGATGAGTGCAAGGGTAGTGCCTGGGTCATTGGATGAGTGTATGGGTAGTGCCTAATTGAATGGATGAGCGCATGCATAGTCCCTGAGTGAATGGATGAGTGCAATGGTCATGTCTGGGTGATTGGATGTGTGCATGGGTAGGGCCTGAGTGAATAGATGAGTGCATGGGTAGTGCCTGAGTGATTGGATATGTGCATGGTTAGTGTCTGGGTGATTGCATAGTGCATGGGTAGTGGCTGACTGAATGGGTGAGTGCAAGGGTAGTGCCTGGGTGTTTGGATGAGTGCATGGGTAGTACCTGAGTGATTCGATATTTGCATGGTTAGTGCCTGAGTGAATGGATGAGCCCATGTGCAGTGCAGTGCCAGTGAATGGATGAGTGCAAAGGTAGTACCTGGGTGATTGGATGTGTGCATGGCTAGTGCCTGGGTGATTGAAAGAATGTATGAGTAGTGCCTGAGTGATTGGATGAGTGAATGGGTAGGGCCTGGGTGAATGAAGAGTGCATGAGTGGTACCTGAGTAAGTTGATGAAAGCATGGGTAGTGCATGAGTAAATGTATGAGTGCAAGGGTAGTGCCTGTGTGAATGGATGAGTGCATGTGTAGTGCCTGAGTGAATGGATGAGTGCAAGGGTAGTACCTGGGTGATAGGGTGGTGCCTGAGAGAATGGATGAAAGCAAGGATAATGCCTGAGTGAATGGATGAGTGCATGGGTAGTGCCTCCGTGATTGGATATGTGCATGGTTGGTGTCTGTGTGATTGCATAGTGCATGGGGAGTGGCTGAGTGAATGGATGAGTGCATGGTTAGTGCCTGGGTGAATGGATGAATGCATGGGTAGTGGCTGAGTGAATGGATGAGTGAATGTGTAGTGTCAGAATGAATGGATGAGTGCAAGGTTAGTGCCTGGGTGATTGGATGTGTGCTTGGATAGTGCCTGGGTGAATGGATGAGTGCATGGATAATGCCTCAGTGAATGGATAAGTGCATGGGTAGTGCCTGAGTGAATGGACAAGGGTAGTGTCTTTGTGATTGTGTGAGTGCATGAATAGTGCCTGTGTGGTTGGAAGAATGTATGACTAGTGCCTGAGGGATTAGATAAGTGCATGGGTACTGCCTGGGTGACTGGATGAGTGCATGGATAGTGGGTACCAACTCATTGAATGGATGAGTGCAAGGATACTGCCTGGGTGATTGGATAAGTGCATGGATAGTGTCTGGGTGATTTGGTGAGTGCATGGATAGTGCCTGGGTGATTGGATGAGTGCATGAGTAAAGCCTGGGTGAGTGGATGAGTGCATGGGTAATGCCTCAGTGAATAAATGAGTGCAAGGGAAGTGTCAGGGTGATTGGATGAGTGCATGGGTAGTGCCTAGGTGATTGGGGGAGTGCATAGATAGTGCCTGAGTGAATGGAGGAGTGCATAGGTACTGCTTGGGTGACTGGATTAGTGCATGGGTAGTGCTTGGTTGATTGTATGAGTGTGTGGGTAGAACATAGTTGATTGGGGAAGTGCAGGAGCAGTGCCTGGGTGATTGGATGAGTGCAAGGGTAGTGCCTGGGGGATTGGATATGTGCATGGGTAGTGCCTGGATGAGTGCATGGATAGTGCCTGAGTGAAGGGATGAGTGCATGGGTAGCGCCTGAGTGATTGTATGAGTGCAGGGGTAGAGCCTAAGTGATTGCATGAGTGGATGGATAGTGCCTGGGGATTGGAGAGTGTATGGGTAGTACCTGAGTGATTGGATGAGTGCATGGGCAGTGCCTGAGTAAATGAATGAGTGGAAGTGTAACACCTGAGTGATTGGATGAGTGCACTATAGTGCCTGGATGATTGCATGAGTGCATGAATGGTACCTAGGTGATTGGGTGAATGCATGCATAGTACCCTGTATGATTGGATGAGTGCATGGATTGTGCCTGGGTGATTGGATGAGTGCATGGATAGTGCCTTGGTGAATGGATGAGGGCATGGGTAGTGGCTGAGTCATTGGATGAGTGCATGAGCAGTGCCTGAATGAATGGATGAATGCATGCATAGTGCCTGAGTGAATGGATGAGTGCAAGGGTAGTACCTGGGTGAATGGATGAGTGCTGGGGTAGTGTATGAGTGAATGGATCAGTACAAGGGTAGTGCCTGAGTAAATGAATGAGTGGAAGGCTAATGCCTGAGTGATTGGATGAGTGCAAGGTAGTCCCTGGGTAATCGGATAAGTGCAAGGATAGTGCCTTGGTGATTGGGTGAGTGCATGGATAGTGCCTGGGTAATTAAGTTAATGCATGGATAGTGCCTAAATGATTGGATGAGTAGATGGGTACTGCCTGGGTAATTGGATGAGTGCATGAGTAGTGCCTGGGTGAGTGGATGAGTGTATGGGTAGTGCCTCAGTGAATGGATGAATGCATGCATTGTCTGGGTGATTGCATAGTGCATGGGTAGCACCTGTGTGTTTAGATGAGTGCCTGAGTAGTGGCTGGGACATTAGATGAATTCAAGTGCAGTACCTGAGTGATTGGATGACTGCTTAGGTAGTGGCTGGATGATTGGAGAAGTGCAACTGTTGTGTCTGGAAGATGGGATGAGTACATGAGTAGTAACTTGATCAATCCGTCACTAGATTAGTGATTTGACACATGCAATATATCTCGACCTCCAACCACTGTGAAAAAATAGAAACAGGCAACAATGTATTAGAATTTCATTTTGAATATTTAGCAACCAAACAACATACAACGTTTTTAACCAAAACTTTAATTCAGCATAGACAAATGTTTTACTGTTTTTTCCTGTTTTCAGTTTTCATACTTGTTCACTTTCAACAGTGCTTTTTATGAAGACTCACCATTAAACAGTGGAAAAACAATCAATGGATTGTAAAAAAACAAAAAACAAAAAACAAATGTGCACAGTAGATCATTACAACTATGTCATACTGTTCACTGCACTCACTATAAGACTTTTAATACTGGTTTGCTGAAAGGTTACTATCGTAATGACAGAATCTATATGCTAAAACTGTTTCTGATATTTTTATATCTAGTACAAAATATACAACAATTATGAAGCAGTCTTCATTTTTGCATATCCTTTTGTAAACATTATCCCTCTTAGGCCAAATGATGTCTAAAATGTTCTTAATCCATGTATGAAAAACATAACACAAAGTACTACGTAGAAGTTGCTGTAGCAGAAACAAAAGGGGACTTTTTTTAGTGGTGAAGAGACTTTTCACATGCAACTTAAGGCTACTTGTATTATAGTACCTCCATTCACTTTTTATCTGTTGTAACACAATGTAGTCCTCAAATGTTTTACAAATTCCTTTCCCGCAGTTAAAAAGAGTCCTTAATTTCTAACAGCTTGGTGTAGACAATACCCCCAATAGGCCGAATAATGTCTCTGAAATACATAATCCATATATATGTTAACATAACACCGCATTTTCTTATCCTAGATTCTCCTTAGAACTTCGGTCTAGAAAAAGCACATATGAGTTTGGTAACTTTTTAGGTAGGCTTGATTTGAATGTCACTTGTGTGTTATTGCACTCTGTTCATCCTGCTTGACATCTTGAATATATTGTGTAGAGTCCAAAGGTTATATTAACTCCTTCATGAAATATGATTGCTATAGTTGTGAAATTTCTTTTTGAGATGGAAATTTGTGCAGCTTTAAAGTTTGTAATTTCAGTTCCTAATTTAGTACCATCCACTCTGCATCAATGTAGCATGACTAAGATATATTTTCCATACCTCTGTAGAAACAACGTTGACCTAAGTTCTGATCTGCAGTTTGGACAGATCATATCTTGATGGGCGTTTGTAGTTAAATCGTCAAACAGCACAGCTTTACAATCTGATAATGTCAAGTAGAGGAATCGTTTTGAATTGATTTCAGTGCTAGTTGTAAATTCACAATCTTCACAGTTATGGGTCCATTTATAATTTAAACATATAATTCATTGATATTCACATCTTCTTCATCTAATAGTCCTAGCATTACCATTACAAATTCTTGAGCATCCTGCTGAAGATTTTGAGAGAACAAGACTGATCCAGTACAGTCATCAGTGAGTTTTCTTATTCCAGTAGCAAAATGTACAATACTTCTATCACTTCTTAATTCTTCAAGTAAACTACACAGTTGTGAAGACATTCTTTCATCTACCTTTTCTTTAATAGAATTTGTAAAATGAGGCAAATGATATAGTCCATTTAACACTAAATTTGCATAACAGTTCACTTTTATTATCAAAGTAATAGCCTTGTATTTCCTCATTGTGCTCTACTTTTCTTTTCTTTCCTCTTTGTTGATTTTCTTTTCGTTCACCTTTCTGTTCAACTCTGATAGACTGTTTTGATATTCTCTGCTTTGGGCACAGTATTGCTTTTTGAACCACAGGATACTGGCCTAAATGAGGTTCATATTGAACTCTTATCCAATTATACTCCGTTACACAGCTCACATCAGCACTTACTTTCTTCCCATCAAAATCAATCAGAAATAAACCAGACAATGTTTTAATTTGCGACAAAGCAACATGACATTCCTTCTTTGAATACACTACTACCAATATTAACAAGACTTGTATCTACACTTAAACCTTGCGATTTGTGAATAGTTACTGCATACGCTAAAGACACTGGGAACTGCTTTCGCTGGATATACAAGTCTTTCACAAGTAGGAAATGTACAACGCATCTACCAATCTGCTTAACTTCAGCAATATCATCAAATTTTATGGCTTAGTATTCACCATCATTTCTGTTTGGATCATTAACAAATTTCATAACTTTACTCATTGCACCATTCACTAGCCCTTCTTCAACATTTAAATTGCGATGTAAGATTACACAACAAGTTTTACAGATATGGAACTGTATTTCTAACCCTGCAGTTTTCGTCACAGACTTTTCTAAACTATCCAATTCTGATTGCAGTTTTTCTCTTAGTAGCACTGTAACTCCTTGATATTCCATTTTATCATTTACTCTAATTTCGACGAGCTCTTCTTTTTCCAGCTGCAATAATTGTTCATTGAATTTACTACACTGCATAAGAGTTGGCATCAAACAAACAATAGACTTCTCTTCCTTAACAAAATTATACATTACTTCAGCAGCTGAAACATTACTTGGAAACAATTTTTAGATGAGATGGGTTTGCAATAATGTCTTTCCCTCTTTTGTGAGGACTCCCACTCTTATATACTTTAGTATATCTGCATAATACATATCTGATGCTTGGTGCATATTTTGGATTAACTTTTTGTATTGAGAATTTTCCCAAATGTTTACATTTCCAATACTTCCTAGTGAATTCCTTGTTTTAGTATGTAGTAGTTTCTTGAATGCAGGTTGTCCTTTTACGTGAGTTAGTTGTAGCAGGTCTCCAAAGACTATTAAATGTATTTCTCCAAATATTACATCGTAGTCAGTTTTTAATATTTGCTGCATTCTTAAATGTATAAAAGCTAGCATTAGGTTAGACACCATGCTAACTTTATCAATAATTAGTAGCTTTAATTTCATGTTATTTTGCAGTTTTAAATCTACAGATAATCCTAGAGATATTACTACATTCACTTATTTCAATATAACAAACCTAAAGCAAAACACAAAACTTTATTTATTAGTTACCTTTTAAGATATTAGCACCCTGTCGCACATTACAGCTGCACCATATCTCACTTCTCACTTATACATGGAGAAAGAACACTTTATCCCTTCTGTAGTAAATTTTAAAATGAACATCAAGCCCAGGGGGCGTATTTACAATCCTCATTCCCTTTCTGACGCGTCACTTTTTTCGACACACCAGCGGAATAATGTGGTGCTCCATATTTACAAGGCCACATGAAACCACTCTGCGTGGCTTTTCATGGCCTTATAAATACGGGCCCTTTTCATGCATCACTTTGCACGAAAGGAGTGTGCCATGGGTGTTGATGTGGGTGTTCCCATGCAAGACCTATGGATTCTGCCACATTCCCAAATTTCCAACAATTCATGAACCTGGGAATGTATCAGACTCCTACGCCTCCCCAGGAGAGATGAAGAGAGGTGCAACGAGGAGAAACACTTTAATTTCTCCTCTTTTTTCCCTCTTGTGTTTTGCATTTTGCAGCGCACATAGAAAGAGGAAAATACCTCTTGTGATTGTTTTTGTAGAGGAAGATGCCCCTTCTTGTCAAAAACAATCATCCCCACTACACAGGCACGATGGTGCAAGCTCCCTCCATTGGAGCATGGCAGCCAGTTGTGCGCCAGCACAGGAGAGAGCATAGGGATCCATCATGGTGTTGTAATATGACACATCCCTGTGCTTTGAAAGTAATGCAGCACGGGGCAGCCAAATGGCGTGTGGCTACGCGCTGCATTACTATCTTGTAAATTTAATCTCAAATGTACAAGTATATACAATGTCTCAACACTGTAAATCCAAAAACACAACATAAGAGCTATTTGCATGCCTCTCTACCACTGTGTCACTGGTGTATTTAGTATCTCAGTACTGTTCTACTTAAATGTATCAGATTTACATTTTGGGAAACGGTGCTTATAACAATCTGCAAGTTAATCTCTATCAAAGCATATAGCTCACTAATTCTTCCAAATACATGCAAAGAGTGTGTCACAGCTTGCATATGTAATTCACCAGGTGGTTCTAAAAGACTACATATTCCTCAGTAATACTTGTAAAAACATGTGTGTGTGCTTGAATAAATGAATACTACCTGAATGATTGAATTGGTGCACATGTAGTGCCTAGGTGATTCTTTGAGTGTATGGGAACTCCAGGGGTCATTCTATATCTGCATTGTTACTGCCTGTGTGTTTGCATGAGTATATCACTTCTATCTGGGTTTTTGGATGAGTGCATGAGTAGTACCTGAATGATTAGATAAGTGTATGACTAATAGCACAAAAATCCAATACATGCATAGATAGTGGTAGGGTGATTAAATGAGTGCAACTCTAGTGCCTGGATGATTGCAGGAGCGCAAAATAGTATATAGGTGATTTATAGTGTGCATGGATAGTGCATAGATGATTGTTTAAGCACATTCATAGCACCTAGCAGATTGGATGGCTACATGCTGCTGCCCATGTGTTTTTGGTTCAGTGAACAAGTAGTGCCTGGGTGTTTAAATAACTACATGGGTAGTGCCTGGATAATTCAATGAGTGCGTGTCTGATTACATGAGTGCATGACTAGGGTCTGAGTGATTGTGTGACTCCATTGTTAAAGCTTCAGAGATTGGATAAAAGTAAGTGTACTGCTGGGGTCATTTTATTAGTGCAAGAGTATTGCCTCAGTAATTACATGAGTGCATAGGTACTGGATGGATGATAGGTTTACTATAATGGTACTCTCTTCATAATTAGATGAGTGCATGAGTAGTGCCTAAGTGTTTGTATGAGTGCTTGCATGTGCCTCAGTATTTAAATGAGTGCTTGGGTTGTAAGTGGGTGTTTAGATGACTGCATAGGTTCTGTGCACGTGTTATAATGACTGCATAGTTACAGCCTTGTTAATTGCATAAGTAAATGGTTAGTGTCTGGGCGATTAGATGAATGTATAAGAAGAGCCTGTATAATTGAATGACTACATAATTTCTGCTTGCCTGATTGCAAGAGTACATGTTTACTATCTAGGTAATTGAACAACTCCATGGGTAGTGAATCACTGGTTTGATGACTGCCTGACTAGTGGCTGGGTGATTGCATAAGTGCCTGAATACTGCCTGACTGACTGACTGTGAAAGTACCTTCATTGCTGTTAGATACATTACAGTTGTCACCATATCTCTGACTCCTTGGTTATCTCCTTCTCTCAGCATCAAACTACCTGTATTACTGTATATATGCTTTTCTACTGAGCTATTTGTGAGTGAAGTCTAGATATCACACTTAAAATATAATTGCATACATGGCTCTCTAGGAGCATACATTGCTTTGTTACTAAGCGTGCACATGCATCACTAAGTTTCTAAAACAGAAAACAGCATTTTGAAAATTTTCGAAGCACAAAACCTTTTATGAATGGCATACCTACATCATTTCCCAAATAGTTCTTCTGTTTCTAAATCATATATCCAGCATTTTTCAAACAAAAGTTACACTCCAAATGAAGCTAGCACATGAACTCTCGAGGCATTCTTCAGTATTATTCCTCCTCAATTTTAAACAATCCATGTTTCAAGAAAAAACACCTGAAACATTGTTAATTTCTTTTAAAAAGATCCTTTTTTTCAGTTTTTGGGGATCTTCGCGATGACGTCGCAAATGCCGCGAATACGTCGCAGGAACGGAAAACAAAAGCAGACATTCAATGGCCACCAACACATTAAAAAATAAGATGTAAAAAAATTAACCCCGGGCATAGTGGGCGTAGCGGGGCTACGCGGAGGTCCATGGAGTTGCGAACAGACTCCATGGAACTCCGCTACACTAAGCTACGCCACCCGCCTTCACCCCCCCTATAAAAACAATTAATATTACATGACTTAAAATTAAATTAAAACCACTTACCTGACATGCGCTGTCCCCGGGCTGCCCTCCTCCTCTTCCTCGCCGTCTGGGTAATTCTTTGAGAAAACTGCACATGCGCGTTCACCCGCGCATGCGCATTTCTTGCGAGAAATGCGCGGGCGCGCACGCATGCGCAGTTTTCTCAAGGAATTACCCAGATGGCGAGGAAGAGGAGGAGGGCAGCCTGGGGACGCCGCATGCCAGGTAAGTGGTTTTAATTTCATTTTAAGTCATGTAATATTAATTGTTAATATAGGGGGTGGAGGCGGAAGCTGGCCAACTCCGCTCCGCTGTGGAGTGTGCAGACATTTGCCTTCTCCGCGTTCTCCGCGGAACGCGGAGGAGGCAAATCTCCACACACTCCGCGGGCAGAGCTGAGGTCTCCGCCCGGGGTACAAAAAAATCCATTCTGAACATTGCACTACACATATAACTATATATCTACTTCTTTCAAAGCATGTTTAAACTCATATTTTTCTACTAAGTTTCTTTAAAAACCATCTTTCAGACCTATTTTCTGTTTTCGCGGTTATTCGTGTCATCGCGATGACGTCATTAACTGCGACGATCGCACCTTTTCATAAAGTCTAAAATACATATATACACTAAGGACACATATTACAGTATTTTACACAGTAGGGGTTTATTACAGTATTCTCTAAAGTCATGTTTTTCTAGAGAGTTTCTATAAAAACCATCTCTAAAACTTATTTTATATTTTCACGGTAAGGCTAGAGATTGCGATGACATTGGTAATCGTGATCCCGCGGACACGTCGCAAAAACTGAAAACAAAAGCATGAATTCAATAGCCACCACAACATTCAAAAATTAAAACTATATAATTAATTCTAACCGTCGCAGTAGATAACTCACTATATAAATAACTCAATAAAAACATTTATCCGAATCTCAGTATCTCTATAACAATGCGTATTAATGATTCACTGATATATATTTTTACAATTCCACCAATATTTGCGACGTAGTCGGTAGTCGTGACATCCCCACGACGGTACACAGGGACGCGGGGGCGGTCACGGCATCGTCGCGAATATTGCGCGCAATTTAAAAAATCTATTTTGGACACATAACTTGTGTCACTAACACTCCCATTTCTCAACCATGGGGTCAGACTATCTCCAGCCTGACCCCTTATGTGGGCTTTCACACAAATTTTCAGCCCTCAGAACCGTTCCCATAGATAAAATGGTGGCCGCAACTTTCTGTTCAGATTGCGTCCAGCCAATCAGAGCATTCCCGTTGGCACATACATTCGCGATTAATCGTGAAACCACTGTGAAATATCCACGGCCAGAGATATCACTATAATTTTTGGCTTAAATTTTTCAAAAAATATTGAACAGATTTACACCAAATAGGCAAAAGACACTTCCTTGAACCAACATCTACCTCCCTGACAAATTTAGTGTAAGAGAATTAATATCACAAATGCACCTTTATTTCGCACCCCAAATTCTTGGTCCCCACTACACGGATCAGTCCCAAACTTTCCATGACAACCAGAACCTACGTTGACACTTTTTTGGGAAAATTTCATGAAGATTGGTCAAATGACACCAAAGTTATAGGCAAGGCAAAAAATGCTTTTCCTATGGAAACATGGTCTAAACTTTAAATATCTACCTGTATATATATGTGTGTGTGTGTATATTCACTGAAAAAAACCAAAGGATAAAATAACGTTATAGTTAGGTCAATATGTCAATGACAACATTAAAATTATGAACTAAAAAAAACTCAGAAATTCACCAGTTATAGTTAGCAGAGCCAACTATAATTTGCGCTCCCACCATGCACTGCTTATGACCTTACATAGTAAATCACTCGTGACATGTTTATGACAATATTTAAAACATCACGGATGACATTATTGATGACATCACGGGAAAATGGCAGCAACAACATTGCATACTACTATCATGGAAAGGCCAAACGGGTGGAGCTTTTGGGTCTTTTTTAAGGGGAGGGGGCTGCGTGGCCCCCCTCCTGAGCCTATTCTGGCTTTGGGGACCCCATCCCCTGGGGCCTCTAGTTTGAATTGGTGGGTGCCCTGGTGCCCACACAAGGTATCCTCCATTCACATGTTCGGGCCGCGGGGGGAGCCCCAGGGCCCCACGACCGCAGCTAGCTCCCTGAATGCTGCGGAAAGGCAGCATTGCTCCCACTCGGAGGAAGCAGTTATTTATGCTGCTCCCACAGGGCAGGAGCAATGTCTTAATCCGTTTCCCTGCCCGCATCAGTGTGGGATAGAAACAGATCACAAGTAGGCTCCCAGTTGGGGGAAGCATTTTTAAAGCCCCCACCCACTGGGAGCAGGGAAATTACTTTGTCCCGGGGGTAGCCTCACCAGTTCACAGCATATGAGAGGATGGGGTCCTTGGGCATTAATTGCTTAGAGAGGGGGTCCACGTGGCCGCCCTCCCTTTTTTGTGCATTTTGGCCCTGGAGATGGGGTCCCCTGGGCCTATATAGGCTCGGGAGGTGGGCTGTGAAGCACCCCTTCCCTTCAATTTGATAAACCAGCCCAAGGGGTGGGCTCCCTGAGGCCTTTGAAGGCTCAGGGAGGGGATTGTGTGGCCCCCTCCCCTTTCTGGCACCACAGGTGGGCCCCGAGTCCTCTAACGGTTTGGAAGGGACTGCATGCCCGCTCTCCTTAATTTACCTATGGGATCTGAGCCACCATTTTTTTTTTTTGATCCCACAGGAGTCCAGCCACATCGAGGCAATAATTGCCACCCATGGGGCCTTGGGAGCCTCGTATCCCTACCTTGCCCTCTTATATCTTTTTTTCTCAAACTTCAGCACAGGGGACTAAGTCCTAAAGTCCTGTAATGGCTGGGAGCAACATGTTTCTCATGTTGCTGGCAGCCAATCAGAGCGCTCGCTCTCGTGGGAGTCTAACACCTGCGAGAACGAATTGGCCCAATGGAAATGAAGTTCTCTGGGCCAATCAGAGCGATTTATTTTTAAAGAGCCGCTTCCGTGAGTGTCTCTTGACCATCTCGCAAATACAAATGCAACCGTCCAGATATGCAAATATTTTTGACCCTTAATTTCGAACAAACTATTAAACAAATTTACTATAAGTTTAGTGAAGATTCGTCAAACAGTGCCAAAGTTATTAGCAACACAAAAAATGCTGAAGCAACTATAACTATGAATATGTCAGTAACAACATTAATGTTCTGAACTAAAAAAAATACAGAAATTCACAACTTGCGCCCCGATATGTAATGCTTATGGCCTCACATATTACATCACTCATGACATGTTGTATGATATAATTTATAACATCACTGATGACATCCCAAATGACATCAATGATGACATCACTAATGACATCCCTGATGACATCATCCAATGATTGTGCTAGTTTGTTTTATAGTTTACATTGTGGCGAGCAACTACCATATTACTTTTCAACCTATTTGTGTACAGCCAGGATGCAGCTAATCAATGTAATTGTTTACAAAAAGCATTTTGTAAGCACCCTTTAGTTATTAGACAGAATTCTGTCAGCATGACAATTTCTACATAACATAGAAGACCAGGTATTAAGCCACATGCATGTGCTTGATTTGCTTCAGAAGATGGGTATCTGTAAACTTTTCACCTCAGTGTAAAGGCTGTAGGTAGTATGATCTTTAGCACCTTCAGACCTTAGTTACTTTAAGCAACTAGTCTCTTTTAGGGCAAGTTCAGCATAGAGTGTACACTGTGCTTAGTGGATATTTTTTAGGTTGAGCATAGAGCCAGCGCGCATGCGCTGCTCTGCGAGACTTATTGTAGAGGAGTAGGGAATAGAAGCCCCGCCCACTCTCCACCCATATTTGCCATTGGCTTGTGTCATTGTCCGTCCTAAATGCTGGCTTCTGATTCGTCAATAGGCTTGTTAGTTCCTCCTTAGTACCGCCTCTTCTTCATTTGTCACCTCCCATTGCGACTGGCCCCTTTACTTCGGTTGTTACACGGTACGTGTTATTTATTTTTATCTCAAATCGTTTTTATTGAATTTTCAAGAAAAGAACACATAAATAAATAAACACAATGATAATTAATAATGAACAGAATAATACTTTCAAATAATAAAAACCAGGAAAAAGGACAAAAGAAGTATAAAAACAGCAAATTATTCAAGTGCGTTACCGTAGAAGTTGCAGTGAAGCTAGAAAGAAATACAGGTGGTCTATAAAAATCACACTCTTCATAATTGTTATATGAAAAGTACAATACAGGCGTAATACATAGGACATAGCATACTATAAGCAATACATTATAGGAAATTGAAAAACAAATCCTATACAAAGCAATCCTGAAGTGGGGGGGGGTGTAAAATTGGAAAGCCACCAATTTAAAGGACGAGATCTCTCGGGCATGTGTAGTTGTGAAGGTAGTCGATGAGATAAGTTTCATGGTGGATCATATGCGAAGGAAAAGGCATCAAGGGGCCTCCATAGTTTCCTATGTGTTTTACGCCAGGGAGAGGAGTGAAGAGAGATGTTGTCAGCCCCTCTGAAAAAGGATAACCACTGTTGCCACATCCTAAAGGAAACTTCTCTGGAGTTTTTCCACTTATTGAGTACTATTTTACAGGCCAGAGTGAGCATAAGATCTAACAAATAACGATCATTCTCGTCTGGGAGCATTGAGTCCAGAAAGCCTAGTAAGATATATGAAAATTCCCTAGGGGGGTCAATCTTGAATGTTTTGCCTATACATTCGTAAATTTTGTCCCAATATGTTTGTAGGACGGGGCATTGGAAGAGCATGTGGGCAAGGTTACCAACATGAGAATTACAATTCCAGCATGTCGGGCTCTGGCTGAGGTTATGCTTAAAGATCCTCTCAGGGGTCCAGTATGTCCTGTTTATTAGCATAAGCTTAGTCTGGGATAATATTGGTGATATTTTATTTGAGAAGGGAGTAATATGTATCTTGTTCCAGTCGAATGGGATATCTTTGGAGTTAGGTTCGGATTCCCATTTTGCCTCACACTTCATATGAGTTTTGCAAGGTTTAGGGGATAAGAGCTTGTATATTTTAGAAACGGTGTTCCTTGAGAGGATCGAAGGGTCGGTAGGTTTTATAGAGCGTAGGGTGAGCAGTGAGTTAAGTTTTAGAAATTTATAAATGTCTATCGAGTATAGCTCATGCCGAGTATGGATTTCTGAGAAAGGCAAGGGGAGATTCCCTGAAAAGAGGTCTTTGACTAGATTTATGCCGTTTTTTGACCATTGTTCCCAGAGGAGCATCTCTCTGTTGATCCTCAGGGACGGGTTGCGCCAGAGAGAGGTTAAGTTGGATTTGTTTAATTTTTACCACAGATATATGATCCAGTCGTAATAAGGCTCTTTTAGTATTTAGTATAATATATTTTGAGTGGGGAATGGAGGATAAGTCCATGGTGAGGAGAGCAGGATGAGGAATATCGTTGATGATTGACCTTTCTATGTCCATCTAAACTGGGACGTAGTCAGATTGTGGGAGTAGCCAGTTAGCTCCTTGTTTGCAAAGATACGCAGTTTGATAGTTCCTAAAGTTTGGGAGGCCCAGACCACCTTTTTCTTTGGATAGTTTAAGTTTTTTCAATGAGATTCTGGGTCTCTTATCTTGCCAAAGGAACGTATTGATAAGCTTATAGATCTTCTTCAGGAATTCATTAGAAAATGTCATCGGTAGCATACTGGCTAGATAGTTTACAAGAGGGGTAATCATCATTTTTAATGTCTCTGCTCTTCCCCACCAGGGTAAAAATTTAGGTGACCAGCCATCTAATAGCGAAGAATTTTTTTGATGAGAGCATTCTCGTTAGTCTGCAGGGTGGTGATTAGATCTCTTGTGAAGTCTAATCCTAGGTATTTGAAGCTATTAGGTTGCCATAAAAGACCCGAGTTCCCAATTATTTCCTTTCCGACAAGGTTGTTCAGGAGTTTTACCTCAGTCTTGTCCTTATTTAACTTATAACCAGATACTGCTGAAAATTCTTCTATTGAGGACTCAAGTGCAGAAATAGCAGCTTCTGCATTTTCGAAAATGACTAACACGTCATCTGCGTAAGCTGTTATTTTGAGCGTGTAATTGTTGAAGCATATCCCTGTGATATGGTTGTTGTTCTGAAGTTGGTAAAGAAACAGTTCTATTGCTAAAAGGAATAGGGAGGGGGAAAGGGGACATCCTTGCCTAGTTCCCTGTTGTAGTGTAAAAGAAGAGGAGCGGCTTCCCCCTGCTCTAACCCTGGCGGAAGGGTTAAAATACAGCGCCATTACCATGCGTGTAAAATTCTCACCCAGATTAAATTTATCGAGAGTTGCTTTTAGGTAGGACCAATCAACTTTGTCGAAAGCCTTTTCGGCATCCAAAGTGATTGCCACTGTTGTAGAGTCGGTTAGTTTGGCCTTCTCCAGGACGTGACATAAAATACGAGTATTATCACTGGAGAGTCTATTCTTTAAAAATCTAACTTGTGAAGGGTGAATGAGTTTGGGTAAAGATTTTTGGAGGCGTTTAGCAAGGATCATTGCATAGATTTTACAGTCTATATTAATCAGTGATATAGGCCTGTAGTTTTTAGGGAGTGTTGGATCCTTCCCTTCCTTGGGAATCACTGCTATGATAGCTTCTGCTGGTGTCCCTTTAATCTGACCAGAGTCGCTGAATTCATTGAACATGTTTAGGAGTGGGGGGATCAACGCAGCGGAAAAGGACTTATAAAATTTAGCATTAAACCCATCAGGTCCCGGCGCCTTCCCTACTTTAAGTATTTTTATCGTATTTTCAATTTCGGAAGCGGTTAATGGGCCATTAATTTAATCTTTTTCTTGTTCCGATAGGGCAGGCAGATTGCATTTGTTTAGATAGTCTTGGGTTTTTGTGGTATCCAGGTCCTGGTTCTTGCTATTCAATGTGCTGTAGAAATTCTTAAAAACTTCTGCTATTTTGTCAGGGTCAGAGTGAGCTATTCCCTTTTGGTCCACTAGATTCTTAATTGTATTCTTCTGTTGTTTGAACTTTAGGTAGGATGTTAGGCTCTTCCCCGCCTTGTTGGATTCACAAAGCCTAATGCTTTTTTGTTTATTTATCCATATCCCAGCCCTGTCACTTACTATTGTATTATACTCATATTTCTTTTTCACTATTTCATTCAAAACTGATGCATTCCTAGATATAATATGATTCCCCTCCAGTGTAGAGATTTCTTTTTCTAATTTCTGAAGTTTTCTATTGGAGTCCTTATTCATGGCAGTTCTAATTTTAATAATCTCACCTCTAATGGTGCTTTTTAATGCTTCCCACCTTGTGAGGTCCGATGTGTCTCCAATTTTATTTACCGTAAGGTAATTCTGGATCGTACTTTCAATACTTTGTCTGTTTGAATCTGCCTCTAAAAACTCATTATTGAGTCTCCAAAGAGATTGTTTTTTAAAGGGCTTCGGGTCAGTTATAGAGAAGCTAATACATGAGTGGTCTGAGATCACTCTTGGTTCAATGGAAGTTTGATCAATTCTGGGTATAGCGTTACCGGAAGTAAGTAGGTAATCAATGCGTGAATAAGAATTATGTGGAGATGAATAAAAAGTGAACTCTCTACCTGTGGGATTTTGTAACCTCCAAGTGTCTGTCAACTTAAAACGTGTGCACAGATTGATAAGGGCTTTGTGAGAGTTGTTGATACGAAAAGGACAGCGTGAGTCCCTATCTAAGGCTGGGTCCAAGGGCAGGTTAAAGTCGCCCGCAAGTATGTGCATGGCGGTATCTGGAATTGTTTCAATTTGTTTACATCCCTATTGGGGGCATAAATATTTGTGACGTAGAATTCCAAATTATCTTTTACCAGTTTTGTTGTGACCCACCTCCCTTGTGTATCGGATGAGCTTGACACAAGGTGTTTGATTGGCTCAAACGTTCCGTCCATCATCCCCTTTTGTATCGCTTTGGTCGCCCTAAGTTGGCGGGGGTATGCCCAGACGTGGGTCCCTTGCTCACTTTGCCACTGGATTCAAGCAAGCCTGGCTGATGACGGCTGAAATGCCGGAAACCGGTCCTGGGATGCTTGTTTTCGGTCCAGGGAAGAAATGGCTTGGCAGTTCGGGCTGGACTGTTCCCATGAGGCACAGGGTCAGACTGATTTGCATATGGCCATGTCTGAACTGGGGTGGTGGAGTGAGCTAAAGAATGATGATGGATTAAACCCAGATCAGTTGACTGGGGGTGAGTGTTTGATTGGCTCAAACGTTCCGTCCATCATCCCCTTTTGTATCGCCAAGGTCTATGTTGGCTTTTTTGGCTACTAAAGTCAGGACACCGTTTTTTTTACCTAATGCATCTGAGCCAGCAACATCGCTGTAAAACCTATTTCTAAGTGAGTTGAATTGCTTGGAGTCAATTTTAGTTTCCTGTAAGAGGAAGACATCACCCCTCTGCTTGTGGAGCTAGTCAAGGATCTTCCTTCTTTGATAGGGTGGTTTATCCCCTTAACATTCAGTGAGACTATCTTGAAACTGTTATGGGACATAGCTATCGGAGAAGTCTGAGTCATTATAGTAGTGTTATGATCATAATAAGTGATTCTCTGTCTGAGGGAGCCGTTTTGTGCAGTTTCTTCTCTAGATAGGCGAAGGTTGTATTACCTTTTTGTACTTGCGATAGAGTTAATAAAAGCACTGGTGTTAAATTGGTTAGGATTGTGTACACGTAGTGTATACACTGCATACAATTCAATGAGGTACCGCCTGTATGTATAAAGCTTTCACTGCAAATCATGACATTTGAATAAAGAAAACAATAATGATAATCAGAGTAAAAATGGCAACAGGTAAAGAAAATCAAAACAAGTACATGAAGAAAGAAAACAAAGTCCAAAACCCCTACCCTGCCCACCCACATCCCAAACCCTCGCTCCCAACTCAAAGAGTAATGAACTGGCATGGTACGTGTTATTTAGACGGTGAGCACTATTTTCTTTAATGAGGTTCTCCTACTGCAGGCACGACATGTTTTGGTGCCTTCTTTACTCCCTCCCTCCCTTCCATTGTCGTGCCTTCTTTCCCTCTGCCCTACCTCTCATTGTCCATGCCTTCTCTCCCCGCCCGCCCTCCCATTGACTGTGCCTTCTCCCCACCCGCCCTCCCTCCCGTTGTCCGAGATGCCTAACATTTACAATGCAATCGGTCTCGCGTAAATGTGAGACCTATTGCATTGCAAATGCTTGTTAGTACTCTACGGTGCTTTTCTCGAAAGTGTTTCACTGTCTGCAAACAGTGTGGTACAGAGTAAACACTCTCCATAGACTAAACATTGTAAACGGTACCCACTTTTCCACTTATATCCACTTAATTTCTCAATGTAGGTTCAGTGACTGTCAGGGGTTTGATACAGTTAAAGAGTGTCCCTAGTAGAGCAGTAGTTATGTACCAGGCCTTGAGTATCTGGAGGAATTTGGTTTTCTCTGAACGGTTATATACAGATTGAACACCATTTGCAGGATGGGTTACCCTTTTATCTGTGGTTCATAGTGAACATGAATTAGGTTACCCATGAAGTGTATGGTATATATGTATTGCTTGATAGAGCCTATAATGAAAGAAATTAATTATCTGTACTACTCTGATTCCAATGTGAGTTTGATGTATTTGCCCAACCTTAGTTGAATCAATTTACCTTAAAAAACATTTGCACCAGTTACATGATATATTGATATATGTAGGCCTTCATTACGAGTGGCCGAGTTTCATATGTGTATATTTTTGCCTACAATAAAAACTGACACTCATGTGTTTTGGAATTTATTGTGCCTGATAATTATCGCTTATTATGACTTGTGCCTCTGAAATGGGTTATAACATGCATATGTTGGTGCTTATCGAACCAAAATCATCATATGCCAATATTTATTTGACCATTTCCCCCCGATAAATGGTGGCAGGTTTGGAACAGCCATACTTTTTCTAGGGGATGCAGTCTTAACCCAGAATGTACTGGGTGCCTTAAAAACTGCAAAACACATAATTCTGATATGTGCAGTAACAGTAGTTACTGTACATATCAGAATTCATTGGGCTACTCGTAATGAGGGCCATAATCACTTAGCAGTTCAAAAAGATGTATATAAATGTACCACCAACTCTGACATATTCAGAGTTCCCATATTTGTGTCATCAACGATATGCTGCATTTTATGTATGGCTCATGAATGTCGAATCATATAAATGCCATAGGTGGTTCCAATTAACTGTTTACACCCTTTGACCCTGAAGACATTGATTGATTGACCGTTTTTCTGGCTTTAGCCCTCCAAAAGCCTCCCATTCCTGCTGGAGCAAGGGACATGGACTGGGTAGCACTTGGACATAAAATAGGCCCAGGCACAAACATTAACACGCCCCCTTTAGCAAATCAGATAGCTAAAAAAAATGGCCCACATTTTCAAATAAGGACAGTTGTGTACTTGTAAAGACACACTGTATAAGTATTTTGCAAGTTATGGGAGACTCCATGCATTTGTGTTTGCTGCCATGGGTGTCACACAGGCCCCTGTAGCCCGTGGGGCGCAGGGGGACCCCAAGCCTTCAGGGGCCCCCAACCATTCTGGGGGTCTCCGGTCAGCCCAAGGCCAAATAATATCTGTGAGATATAGGAGACTTAGTGGCCCCTCTTCACATTTTGCGGGGGCCCATCATTTTGCTTTACGCCACTGCTTGCTGTTGGCAACGTTTGTGGTAATATAAGGTAATATAAGGGAACAATAAAAAAACATACTGCCCACTATACCATAAAACAGGTACACAGACAGCCAAAAACCTGGCCCACACACTGACCTGTCACAGACCAGGCCTTTCGGCATTGCCAGATTGCCCTGTAGGCCGTTCAGGGCATGGAAACCAATGAAATGTCTTGTTACTTACCGGTAATCTTCATTACCCCGATTAGGGTCCTCCCCGTCCCAGTCCTTACTACGTGAGGCAGTCCTGCCTCCACCCAGCCAATCAAAACGCCAGAATTCAAAAGCTTACATAAGCCCCTCCCACCTACTGCCATGCCTGTTATCAACAAGACTCTGACACAAACACAGCGGGAGGGAGGGAGGGAAGAGGACTGGGACGGGGAGGACCTTAATCGGGGTAATGAAGATTACTGGTAAGTAACAAGACATTACCCCCTCATGGGTCCTCCCCGCCCCAGTCCTTACTACGTGAGGAACTCACAAGCAGAGAACCAAGAAAAAACGCAGGACACCAGGGATCCATGCAAAAGTACAAAACTTTAATCAAGAAATGATCAATGAACAACAGCGTTCAAGACGCCAACAGAAAAACTGTCAGCAGAGGCATGTAAAACATCAAGCCGATAATGTCGCACAAATGTGTGATGGGACTGCCAGGTGCCCACCCTACAAATCTCCTGGATAGAGATCCCCGCCGCCTCAGCCCAGGAAGCAGACACAGAATGCGTTGAACGACCCTGCACCTGAGACGGAGGAGGCAGATCCAAAGACTTATAGGATTGGCAAACCGCCAAACGCACCCACCGACTGATCGTAGACGTGGAAACCTTCTTCCCCTTAGCCACACCCCACAGGAGACAAACAGGGCAGGAGAAATCCGAAACTCTAGCGAACGCTGGAGGTAAATCTGGAGAGCCCTGCGAACATCCAAGGAAGGGGGAACAGGGGAATCCCCCTCAGCAGGCAAATCAAGAAGTATCACCTCCTGCTGCAAATGAAATCTGGAAGAAACCTTAGTCAGAAAAGCCGGATCAAGCCGCAAAACAACCCGATCCTGCAGGAACTGCAAATAAGGAAACGAAATGAGTAAGGCACCCAACTCACCCAACCGGCGAGCGGAGGTGATGGCCAGCAAAAAAGCCACCTTAGCGGACAACCATAACAAATCCGCCTCCATCAAGGGCTCAAAAGGGGGCAACTGCAGACCCCGCAAAACAGTAGGCAAATCCCAAGAAGGCACGAGCACGGGAGAGACCGGCCGACGAAGCCGAAAGCTCCGAAGAAACCAACTCACCAAAGGAGCAACAGCCTCCAAGGAGGCCCCAGGACCCTGACAAGCACGAACCGCCGCCCACTGAGCAGACAAAGTGGAAGGGGAAAGGCCCTTTAGAAAACCATCCCTGAGAAAATCCAAAATAGAAGCAGGACCCCCCAGCACAGGATCCACCCCATCGGAAGAGCACCAAGAGACAAAGGAGCCCCAATGACGACCATAGCACTTAAGGGTCGAAGGACGACATGACAACTGGATGTCACGAGCCACCACAGAGGAACAGCCCAAAGATTCCAAGGTCAACCGCTCAAGAGCCAAGCCGTCAGCTGCAAACAACGAAGACAAGGCAGAGACAGGAGCGGAAACCGAAGAGGAGACGGAACCAAAGGAAGCCGGACAAACCGACCCTCCGCCAGCCGCAACAGGAGAGGAAACCAAAGGCGGCGAGGCCAGAAAGGAGCAATCAGCAGGACCAAAACTCTCTCCCCCCCGAATCTTCTGCAGCACCCTCGGGAGGAGGGGAATGGGAGGGAAGGCATACAGAAGGCCTGAAGGCCAGGGAATCGAAAGAGCATCCACCGCCCAAGCCTGAGGACACATCACCTCCGAACAAAACCGGGGGAGAAGAGCGCTGTGAGGAGAGGCAAAGAGATCGATCCAGGGAGTCCCGAACCGAAGACAAAGGGACTGGAACAGAGGAAGAGAGAGATGGTACAGAACAGAGGACGGAAGATTGCGGCTCAGAGCGTCCGCATGAAAATTCAACTGACCCAGAATGTACACCGCCCTCAAGGCCAACAGATGAGATTCTGCCCAAGCACAAATCATGGAGGCCAACAGGATCAGAGACGCACACCTGGTCCCCCCTGACGGTTCAAGTAACAGCGAGCCACCTGATTGTCGGTATGAACCAACAGATTCGTCCCGTGGAGATGAACCTGAAAGAACCGCACCGCCTCCCAGACGGCCGCCAACTCTTGCCAGTTCGAGGAACGGGTGCTGTCCCCCCGAGACCACGACCCTTGGCTTCCAGGGACCCTATCGTGGCCCCCCCAACCCCAAAGACTGGCATCCGTCATCAACAAAAGGGGAGGTGGAAGACAAAACCGCACCCCCTTCTCCAGATTGGGAGTGCAAAGCCACCAGTCCAAGTCCCGAACCAGAGCAGGAGAGAGAGGAACCAGAGTCTCGTAATCCGCTCTGGAAGAATCCCACCGAGCCAACAGATGAGTCACCAAGGGCTCGAGATGGAGGCGAGCCCAAGGAACCACAGCAGTGCTGGCAGCCATCAATCCCTGGACCCGCAACCAAACACGAGCCGGGGCAGAGGGATGACTCAACAGATCCCGCAACAGAGTCTGCAGGGAAAGGATCTGAACAGGAGGGAGAAACACCGCCCCCAGAGAGGTGTCGAACAGACCCCCGATGAACTGAAGTCTCTGAACAGGATCCAGATGAGACTTGTCCAGATTCACCTTGAACCCCAGATCCTGGAACAGGGCCAATGTAGTCTCCACCGCCAGAAGAGCCTTAGGAAAGGAGGAAGCAGAGACCAAACAATCATCAATAAAAGGAAACACGGAGAAACCCCGATGCTGCAAAACCCCCACAGCAGGAGCCAATACCTTGGTAAAAGTCCTGGGAGCAGTGGAGAGGCCAAACGGCAGAACCTGAAACTGGAAATGCTGCCCTTGGACCGCAAACCTCAGGAACCGCTGACTGGCAGGATGGACTGGAACGTGAAAATAGGCGTCTTCCAAGTCCAGAGAAGTCAAAAAATCGCCCTCCTTGATGAGGGGAATGACGGACTGTAACGTGACCATCCGAAAATGATCCAACCGCACCAACTTGTTCAGGGAACGACGATTCAGAATTTGGCAGAAGGAACCATCTGGCTTTGGCACCAGAAACAGATGGGAATAGAACCCCAGGCCCACTTCCTCCACTGGAACTGGCACAACCGCCCCCTTCTGCAACAACTTGGTGACGCCGGACAACATGGCAGACCGCCGCACGGGATCTCTTGACAACGGGGTAACCAGAAAACAATCCAGAGGGGGAGGGCCCCGAAAGGGAATCTGGTAAGCCCACCTGATGACAGACAAGACCCACTGGTCGGAAACCAGAACTGACCAACGGTCCTGAAACAAACGGAGTCGAGCCCCCACAACGGCATAGTCACTTCTGTCCCGCACCAGAGGGATTCTGCTGCTGCTGAGGGCGGGACTTATAATGGAACACGGCCCCCCGACCACGGGCCTGACCACGAAAGGGCTGAGAAGACAAAGCCCCCTGAAAACCCTGCTTATGAAAAAAAGATTTTTTCTTAGGTGCAGGCTGAAAAGGTTTCAACAACTTCTTTTCCTCCGCAGAGCACTGTACCATTGCATTCAAAGCGTCCCCAAAGAGACGAGGACCCTCAAAAGGCAGCTTATGGACCAAGGCCTTTTGCGCAGCCTCAAGACGCCAAGGTTTTGTCCAGAGAGACCTCCTACCAGCCACTGCCACCCCAGCAGCCCAGGAGAAGGCCCACAAGGAATCAAAAGTTACATCTGAGAGGAATTGTGCCAAGACCTCCATTTGAGCCATATCAGAGAAAACCTTGCCCTGGACGTACTTCCCCTTAGGGGAATTGTTCATGTCCTCCTCATCATCCTTAGCCCTCTTCGCCGCAGGCTCCAGCAGTGCAGACTGGACAGCTGAATTGATCAAGTCTTGTATATCAGCCCTAGAAATCTGCAAAACATCGTCCTCATGCAGGTCCAGGACATTATGCTGCTTGGAAATCGCCTTCGCAGGCACAGGAGAAGATGCCCCCTCACTCATGATGAGCAGAAAGGAGTACACCTCATGGGAACTCGCAATGTACAAAAAAGGAAGTGCCCAGCAACCTCCACTAAATACTGCCCCTTAAACAGCAAGTCTCGCAACGTGAGAACTGGAATACACAAAAAGGGCAGCCCTGCAGTCTCCACCCACAGCCACGTACTTCAAACATGGCCGCGGGGGCCGGACGCTGCTCGTAAACACCAGCGCCGGAACGACCCGAGGCCAGGACACCAGGAGAGCTCCCTGCCCCAGCCCAGCACATGCGCGGGGAGTGTCCTGACCTCAGCACAGGAGCGCGGCCGACTGGAGCACCGGAGCGGCCGCGCTGACAGAAAAAGCATTTCTTAACAATAAAGAAACATGAAACACTCATGGTACCGCAACCAAACCGGAGGAAAACCGGAAACAGAGACAGGTACCGGGAGCACCAGCGTTCCGACCGCCGTCGGAGCAGAAAAAAAACAGGCATGGCGGTAGGTGGGAGGGGCTTATGTAAGCTTTTGAATTCTGGCGATTTGATTGGCTGGGTGGAGGCAGGACTGCCTCACGTAGTAAGGACTGGGACGGGGAGGACCCATGAGGGGGTAATGAGATAATACTCCTAAAACGGCTGGCAATTTCATAATTTGTATTTGGACAGCAGCCTAAGGGAGCCACCAAATTTTACCACTAATTTTCTGTTACATTGGCCGAAAACTGCCCTTTCCACTGTATGGGGATCATTCCAGCTGGAGAAGTACATTTTGCCTGGAACAGGGACAATCGTTGCACCATTTCTAAAACTAGCTTGGTGTCATTTTTGGGTCTGGCTTGGTAGCGTGGCTGTATTCTGACCTCTTTTTACCAATGCTTTGGAGGAAATTGGGTTATGACTCCAGAGTAATTCTCTCGCTCAGTGCTATTTGCTGTTTGATGCAAAGCATGAGAGACTGTTTAACACTTCAAAAGGATACTTTACTCACCCAATTTATCCCATATGCATTGTATGCAGAAAAGATCGGTTTTTGTTTTCTTTTTCACTGCAGCTAGCTTATTTTAAATGCTTTAGTAAGGCCTGCAAATGCAGGCTCAGAGCTTTGGCTATGCTGCGTTTTTCTGGAATCTTGTAATTACTTCCCAGAAGTTAGCGGTTTTATCACTGAGCTACATCACTAATTTAAACCCCACAATACCTATTCTATGTTCAGGGCAAAATTGGTGCGAGATCGCCTTCTTTCATTTCGCCCACCCTGTAAAATTGTTATAAAGCAAAACACAATCATCTTTCTTCCTTCTGGTGGCATGAGGAACTTGTAATTAGGCAATAAAAACATGAGTGACTTGTTTGTAAGACACTTCAAAAGCCAACCGAAGATGTAAAACCACAATACGCAGCTCGCAAAGCCACATTATTGCTATTATTATCATTGCTATTAACTCTGTTATTTAAGGAGGTGTGATGTAAAGGGGGCCCTTTTTAATTGGGTTTAATCATGCATTGGAGATACAATGGAAAGGGATTTGAAATTACTCAAGAGGTGCTTTAATGGAAAGAGACATAAACAAGATGGAGTGCGCGTGTCTCTGTATCACTCTGCAAGCACCGCCACACAGTAATGAAGCCAGCCCACGTGGTGCATCAGGAAATATGCAGACAAGGCTCTAGCTGCTGATTTTTCAAAGAAATCATGAAATATAGCTGATATGGTCCACTGCAAAATGAACCTATCGCGCAAATGGCAAAATTGTAATGTAAAATAGGCCGAGGTCAGTGGAGTGTGATGTTTTTTGCATATATTTTTCTCCCCTGACCCGTGCCATTTCCTTGCATATGTGGGAGGGGAAAAAAAAGCTTAATCTTGCAAAGAAATGTGATGTCCTTTACTGCCAGAGGCTGTTGCTGCTTTAAATGAGGAAAAGGCGCAATGCATGAAGAGGGGAAAATTAAAGCATATTCATTGTGGAAATTAGATACGGTGTCAGGAGACTCAGAAAATAGCAGAGCCAGAGCAGGAGACAGTTCAGTGAACATTTGACCATAGGAAAATTATCTTCCAGAGCTCTGCACTTTCCCGACTTCACCTTCTGTTCTAATATTTACAATTTACCATATGTATTGCAGCGTTCCAATGATGGTTTAGAACCCGAAAAGAAATAAAAGCTGAGACCCTTATTTAAAAAATTTCGGCGTAGGGCAGTGCTGCAAGCCTTCCTGCTGCGCTGCCCTACGTCAAAAGAAAGGGGCAGGAATGCGCAGTATCTGTGCGATACGGCGCATTACTGTCCTCTTCTACTGCGCTGGCGCTCAAATGGCTGCCTAGCGCCAACGAAGGTGCATCAGTTTCTTCAGGTTGTTTATAGGTGAGAAGGGACACCTTCCTTCACAAAAACAACCCTTACGCCACTCCTGGGGAAGCATAGGCTTTTGACGCATTTCCAGGTTTACAGAATGCTTTAAATCTGGAAATGTGTCAAGTGCCATGGGTGTTATGTGGGTACACCCACCCTAGCACCCATGGCACGCCTCCCCATATCAGTGTGAGGCAATGTAGCAACTTGCGCTGCGTTGCCTCACACCATGGGGCATATTTACAAAGAACCGGCATAGGGCAGTGTTTTTGCTGCGCTGCCCTACGCCAATTTGAAAGGGCCGGAATGCACCATATATACAAAGTATGGTGCATCCCTGTCCTTTCAGCCGGCGCACAATTAGCAGCCGTGCGCCAACGCAGGCACCCTTGCACCATGGTGAAATAGTGCAAGGATGTCTGTGTTGTTTGCATGATTATTTTTGTGCAGGAAGGGATACCTTCCTGCACAAAAACAATAATTGGAGATTTTTTTCCTCTTTCTATGTGTGCTGCATTCTGCACACATGGAAAGAGGAAAAAACAAGGAGAAATAATGCTATTTCTCCTCGTTATGCCACCCCTGTGGAGGTGCATAGTTTTAACACATTCCCAGATTTATGCCATGCTGTAAATCTGAGAATGTGTCAAAACCTATGGGCGTTGCATCAACATCCATGCACGCCTCCCCGGTGCAGTGTGAGGCAATGAATCGACTTGCGCTGTGCTGCCTCACCTCATATCTACAAGGCCATGAAAAGCCATAAAAAGCCACGCAAGATGGCTTTACGTGAGCTTGCAGCTATGGCTAAGCCCTGTGCGCCACCATAACATCATAAAAAGTGACGTTCCAGTGGTGCACAGGGCTTGTAAATAAGCCTCCATATCTATGAGTTTCTTTCAGAAAACAATGGTTCCTGTGGATTGGTATGGTCTATTGTGATATTAATATTTCGCGTAATAGCAATGTGAAGGGTTTTTTGGGGCTGTCAGAGGGCAAAGAACCACCAATACCAATGATTGAATATATCACATACAATTTTATAGTATAGAACAAAGGAGCAACATGTATAGTATCAAAAATTTAAGAAAACATAAATACACAATTGTGCATAGTGTCCCAGTGAAAACAGGAACCTTAAATAACAGTGCTAAATAGTGACAATAATTTTAACAAGGTTTCCATAATTCTTTAAAAGTCCACCATTAAGTATGTACAAAATGTGCAGCAGCTATATATAATAATATGTGCTTGTTTATGGTTCGCTTTTGCTTATTGTCGACGACGTTTCGACCCTCTGTGTAGTACAGGGTCTCATCAGGACCTAGGGTTGTAGGGACATCTATGGAGAAAAAGGGGGATAAAATCAGCATAGGGCCCAATTAATGGCACAAATGCGACTGAAGGGAGAGAGACTGTGATGTAAATACCTGGTAGTTTCGCGCAGCCACGTGAAGGGTGTGTGCCAACCGTAGATGAAAAGAATAGAAAAAGATACTCACAATGGGACCCAGCCGGGTGCTGATTGTGGGAAAAGGAAAGGGAGTTAAGATATGAAACTAAGAGTTATTCTTGTATAAGGGTTAAATGGAAAATAGAGGCTCTTACCCCAATTGTAAGAAGAAGGAAGGGGCTGCTCGATGAGGATGGCACAGCGTTTCAGTTGAAAGGTAATACACTATAGCATAGGATGGCTAATAGTGTGGCAAGCGAACTCTCTGGGAAAAGGGAAAACATTTTTACATATGTCTTCCAGAGTCAAAAGGTATAATAGTGTCCAATTAGGGAATTAAATACCTGTGTAGTGATTTAATCAGGCTCTAAAGTTCCTGTTCCATAAGGTATGTAAAATTATGCTTCTTAACCGCGGCGCCCAGTCGGTGCTGCCGTAAGTATTGTAGTTTTATCAGGGCGGGTCCTGTCAGAGACACGAATAGTAGTTAATGGCCAGTTACATAACAATCTATATTTAATTTAAAAGTTTAAAAGGTCCTGTATATATCAGAGACCTTGTCTTTTTTGCCCGTAGGAACGATACCAAACATAATTCGCTTTTACCTTAAAATTCAGAGAGTTATGCAGCAATGCGGGAAGGTTCGCCGCTGGATTTTAACAAAGCTGCGTGAGTCAGCTCTGCCTGGGATCAAATGACAGAGAGCGCCTTGTGACAGGCCTCTAAATAGAGCAAGAACACGCCGAAACCGGAATGGGCCACAGGAATCACTGCGGATTACCGCAAGGTGGTTCCATCCGTTTTTCGGTGTTCGGTAAATCAAGGGAAGGATTAGAAGAAAGACCAGAGGTTTAGATAAGGAAAAAAGGAAGAATGAATTAAATTAAAAGAAAGAGAAAAGTTTGGCACAGGACGGGCTTGCGGATTCAGGGTGTGTGTTGCCATCACGGCAATTATATTAGCGATAATAAAAGTTACGCGCCACGAAATTTGTGTAATTAAATTCCAAGCATGTGTATAGTACTTTGGAAGTATAGGTATACGTTATATTATGGAATAACGTGAATTATAACATTTGATGAAATCGTATCTATACTGTGATACGTATGCCATAAAGATCACAGATAATGGCTAATGAAAAAAGCCTTAAGGCCACAAAATAGTCTAATCTTAACGCACAATCAAGTATACACATAAGTGTCGCCTTGCTCACATAGATTACAGTGTAAAGGCGTAAAGGTGTATATACAACATTATAGCATGGCTAACATGTGTATGTAACAATGTCATACTCCATTATACATATTATCTATTCAAAACAACTGGTCATTAGTTCACAATCCAACTGTCGGTCTCTTAAGAGCTTAGTAGTGTTACAGCAGCAGAGAGATTCGCCTATTGTCATGAGTGTAATTTGGAGCACGGTGATGGAGCATATGTATTTCGTTTATTTGAATGCAAAGTGTATTGCAGTAAGTAACATATGTGCTATATCTTGGAAACAACAATGTGTATACCCATCAGTATTGGTACAAGAAATGTTATTTGCAAACACAACGATGATCTGCAACACAAATAGTGGCACACAATATATTGTTTACTCATAAAATAGTTCATGACATCCAAGGTCACGGCAATGGTGAGACCTAAACAGTATGTTAGCCACGATGTCTCCGGGACAAATTAAAAGATCCTAAAACAAATTGGAGAGGAAAAGCACTATAAGAAATTGCGTGCTGACCCATTACCAGATATTCGCAATGACATATTGCATCTCACTACAGAAGGCCTAAGTGAAGGATATATCACTAAAAGGGAGTTTGAGTTCCTCAATACAGAATGTCCCAGAACCCCGGTTCTGTACACATTACCAAAGATACATAAGAGCACCACTAATCCTCCAGGACGTCCCATTTTGTCTGGATGTGGGTCTATACTAGAGCCCATTGGGAGATATATAGATCATTTCATTAAAAACTTTGTCCCTGTTCAGGAAACGTATGTGAGAGATACGATGTATATGGTCAACCTGATTGAAGGAATGCCGTATGATATTAATTCTGACTGGCTAGCGACCCTTGATATTTCCTCACTGTATACTAACATACCTCAGGAGGAATGTATTCATGTAATAGAGATGCTATTGGAGACAAGACCTAGGCCTGTCCAGGTACCCACCCCCTTCATTATATCTTTGCTTCGAATTGCACTACAAACTAACTATTTTGTATCTAGTGGCAATTATTATCAACAATGCTCTGGCACCAGCATGGGAGCAGTTTTCGCGCCTAATTTAGCGAATATATACATGGACTATGTAGAACAAAAGTTTGCATTAAGTGTCACCAATCTGTACCGTGCCAACATTAAATGTTGGAAACGGTACATTGTTGACATTTTCCTCATTTGGTCAGGCAGTGAACTAGAGTTTAACAACTTTGTATTGTACCTCAACAGTATCCAAACACATCTAACATTCATGTCCACTGTGCATAGATCATCTATTTCCTTCCTTGACCTTAATATTAACCATGCAGATGGGATGTTATACACCGCCCTACATAGGAAACCGACGGAGAGAAACACTCTTCTATCGTATAGAAGTCACCACCCACGTGCTCTACGAGATGGTCTACCCTTTGGTCAATTTCTGCGCCTTCGCAGAAATTGTACCTTTAAAGAAGACTACATGCGAGAAGCAGAAATACTTAAAGCCAAACTTGTCATCAGAGGCTATCCCAATAGATTGGTGAGGAAATCATTGAAACGTGCCTGGTTTTACCCCAGGGAGGAACTCCTAAAAACCAAAGCAAAATCGTCAGTAGACAGACTCATTTGTGTCACTACATTTGGCACACACACGAGTAAAGTTCGCAACCTTATAAATACAAATTGGGATATCATCAAAAGTATTGACCCAAGTATTGAGACACCCATGTTTGCTTACAAATGTGGTAAAAACATAAAAGACCACTTAGTTAGATCATCTACTGAGACAAATACGAGCAGACCAAATACACTACACTCAGTATGGGGTCTACCAGAAATCAAAGGGAACCATAAATGTGGGAATTGTGTTTCATGCCCTTCCACATTTAACACCAAAACATTTAAACATTCAAATGTCAAGCACGCATTGGAATTCTTTTCCAATTGCAACACTCACAACGTTGTGTACTGTATATGGTGCCCCTGTGGCCTCCCATATATTGGACAAACCCAGCAACCAGTGAAAGCTAGGATTGGACAACACAGGAGTCGGATACGCAGATCGGTAGCCAATGCTCCCCTAGTTTCCCACTATGATGAGAAAAATCATACTGCAGATGATATTAAGTGGCAAGTGATTGATATTGCCAAGATCCCAGAGAGGGGTGGAGACATCTCTCAAATCCTACAACGACTTAAATGTCGTTGGATAGAGAGAATTAATTCCATAGAGGAGGGTCTCAACTCTGTTGAAGAATGGCGAGGCTTTGTGACATCATTAACACACTAAGATACCTACACAAAGGTATACCTCCCAAGTGTCCTCAAGATGCGCTTGACACCATGAATCTGCATACATATGACCGACCTGCCCCGGTAGACATCGTGGCTAACATACTGTTTAGGTCTCACCATTGCCGTGACCTTGGATGTCATGGACTATTTTATGAGTAAACAATATATTGTGTGCCACTATTTGTGTTGCAGATCATCGTTGTGTTTGCAAATAACATTTCTTGTACCAATACTGATGGGTATACACATTGTTGTTTCCTAGATATAGCACATATGTTACTTACTGCAATACACTTTGCATTCAAATAAACGAAATACATATGCTCCATCACCGTGCTCCAAATTACACTCATGACAATAGGCGAATCTCTCTGCTGCTGTAACACTACTAAGCTCTTAAGAGACCGACAGTTGGATTGTGAACTAATGACCAGTTGTTTTGAATAGATAATATGTATAATGGAGTATGACATTGTTACATACACATGTTAGCCATGCTATAATGTTGTATATACACCTTTACGCCTTTACACTGTAATCTATGTGAGCGAGGCGACACTTATGTGTATACTTGATTGTGCGTTAAGATTAGACTATTTTGTGGCCTTAAGGCTTTTTTCATTAGCCATTATCTGTGATCTTTATGGCATACGTATCACAGTTTAGATACGATTTCATCAAATGTTATAATTCACGTTATTCCATAATATAACGTATACCTATACTTCCAAAGTACTATACACATGCTTGGAATTTAATTACACAAATTTCGTGGCGCGTAACTTTTATTATCGCTAATATAATTGCCGTGATGGCAACACACACCCTGAATCCGCAAGCCCGTCCTGTGCCAAACTTTTCTCTTTCTTTTAATTTAATTCATTCTTCCTTTTTTCCTTATCTAAACCTCTGGTCTTTCTTCTAATCCTTCCCTTGATTTACCGAACACCGAAAAACGGATGCAACCACCTTGCGGTAATCCGCACTGATTCCTGTGGCCCATTCCGGTTTCGGCGTGTTCTTGCTCTATTTAGAGGCCTGTCACAAGGCGCTCTCTGTCATTTGATCCCAGGCAGAGCTGACTCAAGCAGCTTTGTTAAAATCCAGCGGCGAACCTTCCCGCATTGCTGCATAACTCTCTGAATTTTAAGGTAAAAGCGAATTGTGCTTGGTATCGCTCCTACGGGCAAAAAAGACAAGGTCTCTGATATATACAGGACCTTTTAAACTTTTAAATTAAATATAGATTGTTATGTAACGGGCCATTAACTACTATTCGTGTCTCTGACAGGACCCGCCCTGATAAAACTACAATACTGACGGCAGCACCGACTGGGCGCCCCGGTAAAGAAGCATAATTTTACATACCTTATGGAACAGGAACTTTAGAGCCTGATTAAATCACTACACAGGTATTTAATTCCCTAATTGGACACTATTAGACCTTTTGACTCTGGAAGACATATGTAAAAATGTTTTCCCTTTTCCCAGAGAGTTCGCTTGCCACACTATTAGCCATCCTATGCTATAGTGTATTACCTTTCAACTGAAACGCTGTGCCATCCTCATCGAGCAGCCCCTTCCTTCTTCTTACAATTGGGGTAAGAGCCTCTATTTTCCATTTAACCCTTATACAAGAATAACTCTTAGTTTCATATCTTAACTCCCCTTTCCTTTTCCGACAATCAGCACCCGGCTGGGTCCCATTGTGAGTATCTTTTTCTATTCTTTTCACCTTCGGTTGGCACACACCCTTCACGTGGCTGCGCGAAACTACCAGGTATTTACATCACAGTCTCTCTCCCTTCAGTCGCATTTGTGCCATTAATTGGGCCCTATGCTGATTTTATCCCCCTTTTTCTCCATAGATGTCCCTACAACCCTAGGTCCTGATGAGACCCTGTACTGCACAGAGGGTCGAAACGTCGTCGACAATAAGCAAAAGCGAACCATAAACAAGCACATATTATTATAAATAGCTGCTGCACATTTTGTACATACTTAATGGTCGACTTTTAAAGAATTATGGAAACCTTGTTAAAATTATTGTCACTATTTAGCACTGTTATTTAAGGTTCTGTTTTCACTGGGACACTATGCACAATTGTGTATTTATGTTTTCTTAAATTTTTGATACTATACATGTTGCTTCTTTGTTCTATACTATAAAATTGTATGTGATATATTCAATCATTGGTATTGGTGGTTCTTTGCCCTCTGACAGCCCCAAAAAACCCTTCACATTGCTATTACGCGAAATATTAATATCACAATAGACCATACCAATTCACAGGAACCATTGTTTTCTGAAAGAAATGTATCTACCCTGGTTCCGTAGTGAGTAGGATTCCCCTGTTTTTGTTCTTGATCCATATCTATGAGGCCATGAAAATCCACGCAGCGTGGCTGTACGTGGCCTCGTAGATATGGCTCTACAGTGTATGCCCCGGAACTTCATTAGACGTCATTAAAAGTGACCTTGTAGATGAGCCCCTCAATTCTTCCACAGTACATTTATATATCATATGCCATTCAGTTGCGCACCTGCCAGAAATATCTAATGTGACGAGCCATGGTGGACAGACAAAATGTAATTTGATTGAAACAAATTCCCTAATTTATTGCTGTGCCTTACCCTTGAGCAGAGATACAGTGCACTGACAGTTGACAATATTACTCGTGCAAATATACAGAATGTCTTTAGTCCACATTTGGAATAGAATCTCTTCAATCGCAATCAACCCTTTTATTTATTTTCATTATAGACCTGCATGCGACTGGAAGTTACTTCACAGCAGCTGCTTAGGGCAGAAAACAGGCATCAAACATTTCAAGATCATCATAAAATTTGCATTTTTAAACCTTTGCTCTAGCAAAAGGGCCATTGGCGTAGCAAGGAAGGAAATGAGCTCCATGGCCCCTGTTTGTACTGTGAAATACAGCAGTAATCTGGGTTCAGTGGGCTCCTCAGGCCTCTGGGCTTTGGTGCCACTGTACATGCAGCACCTATGGGAAGGGCTTTCCATTGGGGAAGTTTTAGGGTTTGCAAAACTAAGCAGGCCTTCAAGGCACTGTAAAGTGCGAAGGCCCCTAGGGAAAAGGCATTGCACATGGTTCTGCCATTGATACATCAGTATACAGTTCACAGGTGTGACCTTGAGCAGTCTACAATCCCTTTTATTTATCCCCTTTAGCCAAGCCCTGCCTAGAGGGTGCGTGTTGCATGGGTAATCCATGTAGAGGCCAGGTGGCACTCGCCTTTCCTTCCCCAAGATAGTTCTCAGCCGGTCCCCCTGTTTGAGAGGACTCCACCCATGTAGCCTCTGAGGATTCTGCTAGGTTTGGGATGCGATCTCAGATGGTACGCCAGTGTCTACCATGAGCTAGACCCTTGAATGTCCTCTTCACTCTTGGCCGGTTCACCTTGAGTGAGTTCACTGTGCACTGGTTGGGGACATGGCACTGTTCTGTTCCTGACTGCTCCTGTTTGATGCTTCCAGTCTGAGTGATATTTAGTCTGGGTCTGATTTATCAAAGGATTGCTTTGCCCTTGAGTCACACAGGGTGTCGCAAAGGCAAAGCAATCCCTAATTCAGATTTGCCAAGTAACGCAAGGCCATCTTGCTTTGTGTGGCACTGCGCTGCTTATTGGTTCTGGAGTAACACTGGGCAGCGCAAGTTGCTGCAGAGAATTACTGTGCACGAGGGAGGCATTCCAGGGGTGGAGTGTGGGTGTTTCCACGCATCCATCTATGGATTTTGACGCATTCCCAGATTTTCCATTCGTGGTAGCCCTTGGATGCATCAAAATGCAAAGCCTCGTCAGAGGAGGGATAACGAGGAGAAATATGTTTATTTCTCCTCATTTTTGAACTTTTTATGTGTGCGGCATTCTGGAAAAAGCTTCAGAAGATTGTTTTTGTGCTGCAAGGTGTTGCTTCCTGCTCAAAAACAATCCTACCTACAAAGCAGGCACCCTTGCACCATGCTGCAAGGGCACCTGCATTTGGTGCTAGGCAGCAGTATGTGTGCCAGCACATCCAGAGAGCAAGAATGCACAATACAATGTTAAATAGAGCACATTCCTGCCCTCTCCCTTTTATGAAGTGCAGCAAGGTGTCTTGATGCGTTGTGTGAATCTTTGATAAATCTGGCCCTTAGTCCATCTGGTCCCACTCCTTTTCCCAGTGGAGTTGAAGTGTGCCTGCCAAGTCCGGACTCTTTGTGCCGCTCCCCTCCTTAACAAGGATACATCCCTGGTCACAGTTTCTCTTTGGTGCGATGCCATGTTCATGGTCACTTGGATATTGGTGATTCGCTACAGATTCCTCCCAAAGAGGATCTTGTTGCCTGGGTGGCGATCCTTGATGAACACTACATTTCTTACTCAGAGAGTGGATGCCTGGGTTCCGCGGCCATTGCTTGGCCCCTCCATTGGTCTGGCAGCTTCCTCCTCCATCATTGCCAGCTGCCAGAAATGGCTGCCGAGGATGATGTCACACGCTGGGTGATTCATCAGAAGGTCCACCAGGGCACACCCTGTTGTACTGTAGGGAGTCTGCCGGTGTGCCATCAGAAACTTTTGTAGGCACGCCTCGTAGTCTTCCCTTTTGCTGTCACCAATTTGCAGCATTTTATTGAGGGTCCTCATGAATTGCTTGACCTTCCCATTTGCCTGGAGCCATAGTGGCATGATCTTACGTTGTTTCACTCTGAGATTCTTGAGGTAGTCTCTGAACTCATGACCTTAGAACAGGGGCCCATTGTCAGTTCTGACCTTCTCCAATAGCCCAAATAGAGTGAATGTCTTTTCGAGTACTATTTGTATCTCCATGAACGCTGTGGACTGTACTGCTTCAACCATTGGGAGTTTGCAGTGGTCGTCTATGATGACAACAGTGAATTTCCCATCCGGAAAGCTACAAAAGTCCATACTTGAGTGGGTCCAGGGATGGAGGGAGTTGTCTTCAACTATGCACGTGGGTGCTGTTCCTCCTCTAGTGATTTGACAGGGGACACATCTTCAGACAGTGTCATCCACAAGCTCGTCCATCCCTGGAAACCAAACTTTCCTCCGCAGCCATGCTTTGGTCTTGGCCTTCCTTTGGTGCCCATAATGTGCCATATTCACCATCAAGCTCCACAGCTTTTGATGGATTACAATGCGGTGACCTCTCAGCAGGAGTGCATCTGTGGTGCAGCTGAGTTCATGGCAAACCCACCACAGATGGATGAGGATGGCTCTGTCCTTTGCATTTCACCCTCTGGCTCCATCTAAGAAGTGGCTCAAAGTTTGGGCATGGAGGGTCTCCATCACTTTCTGAAGTTAGGCATCTGAGCTGGTCATCTTCCAGATCATTATAAAGGTCATCATCAAGGGGCAAGTACTCTGCACTAACTTGCTGATTAATTCTTCCGCACATTTGTGTTCATCCTTGACTTCTGTTCCTTCTGTATGCTGTTGCCACGACAAGAAGTCAGTCGGATTGTGTGTCCCAGGTCAGTACTTTGTAGTCATACAATTGCAGTTGCATGGCCCATCTCTCAATCCTGAGTGGTGGTTTCTGGGACATGTCTATGAAGAGGGGGATGAGTGGCTTGTGGTCTGTGATGACCCAGAATCACCATCCATGTAGATAGAGGTTGAATTAGCCCCATCGGATAGCCAGGGCTTCCCTTTCGATTTGAGCATATCGGGGCTCCATCCCAGGGAGTCCCTGCTGGCATAGGCAATTGGGACCCATGTCATTTTGATTTTCTCTTGCAGTAGCACAACTCCCAGCCCAACGGGGCTGGCAGCAACCATTAGTTCATTATTGCGGTGTGGGTCATTGTATGCCATATTGGCGTCCCTCATTAGGACTCATTTTACTCTCCATAATGCCTCTACTGCCTTGTTATTCCACTAACGTTTGGTGTCCACCATCGTAAGGACTCACAGGGATTCTGACAGGGTCACCCGGTTTGGGATGAGCATCCTGCAGTATGTGGCCATGCCAAGGAAGCTCCTCACCTCCCCAGCATTTTGAGGCATCTGTTCTCTGTGAATTGCTTCTCCTTTCTTTGCGTCAGCTTGCAAGACCTCTTTGGAGAATATGAATCTGAAAAATTCTATGGATTATTTGAAGAATGAGCATTTATCTTTCTTCAATGTGAGACCTTGCTCCACAAGGCGGGTCAAGGTGGCACACAGACGTTTCTGGTGTTCTTCCAATGCACAGGAGTATATCAAGATATTGTCATTGATGATAAGGATGCCAGTGAGGCTAGACAGCCCTTCCCTGACAGTGTTCTGGGAAACTTCAGCAGCTGACAAAATGCTGAAGTTGAGGAGCTTATACCCCCTGAGGCTTAGGTGAGTAGAAAAAGTGGTTATATACCGGCTTGAGGGATCCAGTCCAAACTGGTGGTACCCTACATTTAGGTCCAGCTTCGAAAACAACTGCAACCCACTTAGATCAGATATTATGTCATCGATTGTGGGTGTCGGATGACGTTCATGGCGTATCACCACATTCAGGAGGCGCATGTCCACTCAGAGGTGAACAGCTCCCCACAAAGACGAGGGAGGACACCCAGAGGTGGGACCAAAAACCTTTTCTGTCGCATCCAGCCGCTCCAATTTCCAATTTCCTCCGTTCTTCTTCCACCACGGGCCTCATGTGGAAAGGTATGCATCAGTGGGGCAGTGCCACAGGGCAAACAGCTAGATCTATGTGAAGCTTTACTTGTGTGTCTCTCAGGTGGCTTTGGCCCTGAAATAGGCTTGGAAAATACTTCAGGATGGCTCCTGCATGGCTGTCATGGAAATGCCGGGCAAATAAGACTAGCCCCAGATCTTCAGCAGGGTGCTGTCACAGAAGAGTGCCTGTCTCCTCATTGGTGATGTGAAAGCAGGTGTGCATGTTCCAGGAGCCATTTGCCACTACCAGTTCAGTGACACCTGCAAATGCGTGCCAACTTCAGAACTGCCTGCCTCACCCACAAAGCGCTACACACAGGGAAACCCGCCTACCTGGCCTCCAAACTCCAGAAAGCCAGTCAGACAAGAAGCCTAAGGAGTACCAACACTCTACTCCTCATTCCTCCGAAAACCCGCAAACAAAAAACGCATCTCGATCCTTCACAGGAAATGCACCCAAAATATGGAACTCCATACCAGTCCATATCAGAACCAACCCCTCTTACCTAGAATTCAAAAGACAGCTCAAAGACCTCCTCATCAACCGATCTCTCGCAAATGGATAGCCTTAGCCAAACCACCGAAGCCTGCCCACAGTAGCACACAGACACCTTTGATATCAAGACATCTACCTCACTCACCTCATGACCACCTTCTCTTCCCCCCCTCCCTGGTCTCATCCCGTCACGAGTCATTGTGCTCTCTACAAAGACAGTACATGAAGCAACATGAGTCAATGTACATACTAATGTGATACCATATCTTACAAGTGACATTTTGTTTTATACGATGGTACTGTTTGATGCTTCTTAAATCTCTGTACATACTAAAGTGTTAATGTTACCCTACAAGTGACAATGTTGTACAGCGCTCCGATACCTTCGGGTCTGGCTAGCGCTATAGAAAACTCTTAAAATAAAAATAAATAAAAAAATAAGGTGGCTGTTCTGTATGCAAAGATCCTGGCTTTTGCAACTTTCTACCATGGGCAGGGTTATAGTTTCTCAAACTGCTCAAGGTCCATAATGTTCGCTGATGCCCCAGTGTCGATTTGAGCAGGTATGGATACATCTCCCACCATTTTGGTGCACATGAGGGCTAGTTTCCTCTTTCATCCCACGGTTGTGTTACGAAGATGTCTGGGGCACCCTTGACCCAGCGTGTGGCTGTGCCACCAGCATTAGAAATTGTTTTGTCCTTCGTGCAGTACTTTATCAGCGCTGGTAGTTGTGGTCTTCCTTGAGCTCTATGCCCTATCTCTATGCTCCTGCAGACATGAGCAAAGTGGTGGCCTTTTCTGCACCGGTAGCAAGTCTTGCCTTACAGCACACAGGCATCTCCTTGGTGCAGCTGCATGCCACAGTTCCCGCACTGGGAGGATGTCAGGCAGGCTGCATTGTCATCTGTGGTTGCTCTGATTATTGGTAGACTATGTTAACCCTCTCCTCCTTGATCCACGTGGAGCTGGCGTCACTTGCTCCTGCCATTTTGGGAGTTCTGTTGAGAGCGAGCTCCATCTCTTCTGCCCAGCTATTCGAGAGTTTATGTGAGCGGACCAGTGCCAGAATTGCATGGAGGGTCATGCCAGGTTGCCAGAGGATGAGATGTCTCAGGTTGGAAGATATGCAGCCCTGAATGAGTTGTGCATGCTCCTCCTTGGGTTGATCATCATCAAGCATGTACGGGCGAGGTGTCACAGCTGGGCATGAAAGGCTTTGATACTTTTTTCCTCTTTCTGGTGGGCTTGACGCAACTTGAATCGTTCAAAGTCCCAATTGAGTTGCTGGTCAAAGTATGCTTTTAGGGCCTGCACCATCGTGTCGTAGTCATAATCCACATCTGTTCCCTGTAGAGTCAAAAAAAGTTTGTAAATTACTTCCCCTTTGAAGGGCAGGAGGAGCAACTGCTTCAAAGTGACATTGGTTTCCCGTGTCGAATGGAAATAGTTGCTGAGCCTTGCAGTCCATGTGTGCAATGTGGTGCTGCTGTGGTACTGCCAGCCAGGGCGCTGAAGGGCAGAAGCAACATCAGGAAGGTGTGAGGGCTGTGGCTTTGCAGGGCAGGTGGGGCTGCAACCACCGCATGTTGATCATCCACGATGATGTGCGCTCACAGGGGCTGTTCGTTGATTATATGGTGTTTATAGTGAGGAGCACAAAGAAACAGTTGTAAATGGGCCTATCTGTAGAGCTGTGTGACACAGGCCTGTCTGGGAATGGCACTGGATGGTGGCGGGCTGGGCCACATGCAGCAGTGGAGAAATCAGGCAGCAGGTGCCATGGTGTTGACTATCACCCAGGTGGTGCTGCAAGCAGTTGCAGAGGGAGAGCTTACCATGCGGGAGAAGGCTCGCATTACCTTTGAGAGTCCACTGAGCGGTGCCAAACGAGGATGGGCCAGGGAAAAGCTTTGATTTCAATGGCCTGGCTGGATCCCCTCTGGCCCTGAGATGGGCGGGGCTGCATCTGGCCGGCTGCAGAGGAGTCTACGTTCCCCTGCCCAGGCAACACAGCTGGCAGGGGGCTCAGTGTGCTGTGGGAGAGCCAGTGGAAAGCAGGGCACTCTTCTATGCCCAGAGGCCATGCCATCATTTACAAGGAAAGGGGTGTCGAAATTCCACTTAGCCTAGAGTTTAAGATTTCAAGAGTCATATATTTATTTTGAAACTTTGGCTCATAAGAGGCTTTCATCCACGTAAGGTGGGGGGTCAGTAAAGTACAATTGAACAAGTGGTCTTACAGCTGCTCAATAAATCAGAGTGTTCCTTAAATCCTGAGAATGTATACATTAATTAATTTGAGCCAGTGGTTGCAAGTAGGGCCCACTGGCGCTCATTTTGTGGCACCAGTATTTATTTTTCCTCAGCACACTTTCACCCAGAGCAAGACAGAGGAAAACTCAAAAGGGGAAAGAAGGAGCAAGAGATAGATGGAATAACAGTGAGAAAGGGATAAAGTAGGGATGAAAAAGAGCCTGCGAGAGTGAAATAAAGGGGCAAGTGGTGTCCAGTGGTAGATTAAGGAGGCATGAGTCTGAATAAAGATACCTCTTCTATAAATATACATAAAATGGGAACAATGGCTAAAGGAAACCAACTGTAGATCCATGAGTCATGAGGATTAAAAGCCAATGTCTGGCTTCACCTGTGTTGCAATGGTAACTGAAACAGTAATTTCCAGGCAACTGTCTCACCATCATGAAACCAATGGTTGCTTCTCAGTGACTTCCAATCTGGATGTAGCCCACAAAGAAGCACTGAAACTATGCTACTTAACATAAAGGAGGAATTCTGCATTGCCCTGGATTGAGACCACCATTGCGCCATGATGTGGCAAGATTTATCAACCACATTTAACACTGTAGAGCATCAGAGCACATAATGTACATAGGGCGGACTGTGCCAGTTCTGCACCCTGGCACACCTTTCATAACGTGTTCCTGGTGCCGGCTGGGATAGTGCACCCTATTATGATGAATGGACTCACCCCAGGGAAGGTACAAACCAATACCTGCCCAGGTGGCATCGTATTCACTAAAATAATGAGCAACTGCTTATGAGCTTCTCTGTGTTTCACGGTGCAGGTGGCAGCCATCTGCACTTGAAGCTGGGACAGAAATCCCCCTGCAGTGAGTGACGGCATCCCTCTGCAGGGGTATTTCTGGAGAGTCCACAGGACCCACCTTTCAGCACTTCAGAGGGCAGCCTTTGGAGGGGGAGGAAACACTGGCAGTGCACCAGTTTTTTGGGGCATACTGTCAGTGACCATCCAAAGGGCCTATTTGCCTCTGCACCCAAGTATGTAGAAGGATGTGGGCAGAGGCAAATGTCCCATACAAATAAGGGAACACCTTCTCAGGAAAGTGCTGGTGCTACATGTGACCCAGCACTATGACAGACCTGCCAAGGAACACAATACCGCGTGACAAATTATATTGACTCACTTCACACTGTCACCTGGTGAGGAGCCGATATCACACAGTGGCAAGGAAAACCAGCTGAAAGCCACAGTAAATAGTTTTTGTCAGATCGTTTTCGGAGGCTTTGAACTTCCTACGTCCATTAATGGGTGTGAAACACCCCAGGACATCGGCAACAGCCTCAGCAAGCTTCTTTTGCTTTTTTTGGAGAAGAGAGTTTGGGGGCAGGGTGGTGGCATAAGTGCCTCTTAGGTGCTTCTCGGCATGAGGCCCTGCCCCCCCCAAGGCCCCGTCCCTTCTTACATAGTCTGGTTATTTATTTAGTTGGCAGGTCTGCTATCAATATTACAAAAGAGGATGCACACATCCCTGTGGCCCTTTCTTTAATATCCCAGTAGTCCAGGGGCACACAAAGTGGCTCAGGGCACTAGAGCAAAATAAGCCCTCAGGTGCTCATTTAAAGGCTATCCACCTTTGTGGGTATTAAAGACAATGCACTGGCATGATTTATACGATTCCACACAGGAACATTCACCAAGTAAAGATGGAAACACTGCTTTCTAAAACAACCAATGTCCATTGTGGACCAAGTTTCCACATTGTTTTCTAACCTATTTAAAGTCTATAATGCACGTGTGACATCGATCCTGGCTTCCTACAAGATTGGATGCCATATGTTTGCAGATGATACATCACCATTTTATGATTAATGATGAACTGGGCTCCCTAACCAAACTTTCCCACTGTCTATCACACTTTCATCACAGGATGCAGTGCAAATGGATTTGCCTCATTGGTGATAAAACTAAAATCTTGCTTTTTGGTTTGGTTAACTTGGAAACTCATCCTTTCTCTCCTTCTCAAGATGTTGGGCCCTCCTCCAACGAAATCTGGATGTGACTTTCAACTGTTAACTTTCATTCTTGTCACAAATGACCTTGTTTTTGCAAAGCAGCATTTTTCATCTACAGCAACTGAAAGCCATCATGCCATTCATACATTTCAACAAGAGAATCACCATGGTTCTGACAGTTGTTTAGTCTCTATTGGTTCATTGTAATGGCCTCCATGCAGGCCTTCTGAACATATCTGTCGCCAAGATCCAATGAGTTCATAACCTGGCTTTTCTCCTCATTTTGAGACTGAAATGCCACGGTTATATGACCTCAGCCACCTGATTCCTACATTGACTCCCTGCTATAGAAAGGACCTTCTTCAAAGCCCTCTTTATTGTTCACAAAGTTCTACATGCCTGAGCTCCAGCATACACCTCCAGCTTATTTGGACTCTTTGAACCGTTTTTTGAAACCTCAAGTCCACTAACAAGGTCTGCTGACTTCAAAGCAGAATGTGGTTACTTTTGTTAAATTGTGGTTACATTTAGAAAGGGAATAGTAAATCTGAGTCCCCCGCAAAGTTCAACACTTTCCCCAGTGAGGTTAAGTTTGAAGTGGAAATAGGAAATCTAAATCTGCCCTCCCAAAATCCTACATTTTCCCTAATCTGGATAAGGTTGGAGTTTGAATAGTGAATATAGCCCCTCCCTACACAAAGTCAAACACTTTCCCCAATGTGGTTAGGTTTGAAGTGGGGATAGTAAATCTGACAAGCCCCTCTCCCCTTCCCCCTGGCAAAGTCAAACACTTTCCCCAATGTGATTAAGTCTGTACTGGGTATAGAAAATGTAATATCCGTAAAGTCTGACTCTTTCCCCAATGTTGTTAACTTTGTAGTGTCAATAATAAATCCGACAACTCCAACCCAAAGTCCAATACTTTCTCCAATCTGGTTAAGTTTGCAGTGGGAAAAGTAAATCTAGACCCCCTAAAGTTCAAATCTTTCCCCATTGTGGTTTAGCTTGGAGTGGGAAATATTTAATGTAAGTTACATAAATAGCATTTAGTTTGGTTACGTTGGTTAGTTTGGAAGTAATACAATTTTATGTTATTTTGTAAAGATTTAAATGTAGTTTATCATATCAATTTTTGTTGAAATTCATCTTTTATTCTTAAGTGCACATATTTCAAGTTTTGAATTATAGAAAATTGTTTTGCATACACATTTAATAAACCGTTTTGTATATATTCACGTGCATATTGTTGTTAAAAATCTTAACAAAAAGCTTTTACATTTTTCAAATTATATTTTAATTAAAAAAATGTTATATGTTTAAAATACTGTCATTACCTTGTTTTGCATTTTCACTAGTACCTTTAATACATAATTCCATCAAATACATTATTTGTATTTATTTATTTCATTGGTTTGTGTTGTAAGATTTTTTTTCATGTCGATTATTCAGACTTTTTTACTTCTTGCTTTATTTTCTAGTCTATTTTTGTTGTTTATGGACGTCAGGATCTCTGCAGGTTAGCAGTTCCATATTCACTTTCCTTGGTAAAGTTAAGGCTAATTTTAATCTATTTTTAAGTTATTTATGTGGTAGGGTGGAAATTTTTTCATTGTACGGTATTTACTCAGATTTTGCTAGTTTGCAATTATGGGCCTCATTACGATGTCGGTCGGAAAGGCTCTGAACGGCAGTCGGAATCTCTTAAACCGTCCCAGAACCTATGTTTCTGACCGACTCGGAAGCATTTCCGACCGATCGACTACGATGGAAAGGTAACCGTTTGGTCATTCCGAATCGGTTCCGACCGGCATCCGGAGACTCTGAGTCGGTCGGAGCTGAATCGTACAGCTCTACGGACCACGTTTCCGACCGACGTATTACAATGTCTGATTTGGACAGCCTTTCCGAAATGGTCTGTCCGACATGGAACGGCTGTCGGAAACTGACTTTGGGGGCCCGTAGCAGGCCCCCTTCACCCTGAGGCTTCTGGTTGGGGCCCGTGGGGGAACCCAGGGGACCCCCCCTTTGAAACCATGTAGTGTGTGGCAGGCACCATGGGGTGCCTGCAACAGGGTGCAAGGTTTTCTGCAACCACCCCTTTTTTCAATGGGAGTCTGTGTTGTCGGTTGGAACACAGGTTCCCATTGAAGTCAATCGGAGACTTTCCGAATGGTGTTAGGAAACATCGTAATCGGTCAGTCGGACTCGCCGAATGCGAGTCGGTCGGAACCGATTCGGACAAGGAGTCGGTCGGATTGCTTTCCGACCGACATCGTAATGAGGCCCAAAGTGTAATGTTATGGTGTTATATTATGTGCTGTTTTTGTGGAACAGGTAAATGCACTTAAATATGTAGGACTACGATGGAAAGGTAACCGTTTGGTCATTCCGAATCGGTTCCGACCTGCATCCGGAGACTCCGAGTCGGCCGGAGCTGAATCGTACAGCTCTACGGACCACGTTTCCGACCGACGTATTACAATGTCTGATTTGGACAGCCTTTCCGAAATGGTCTGTCCGACATGGAACGGCTGTCGGAAACTGACTTTGGGGGCCCGTAGCAGGCCCCCTTCACCTTGAGGCTTCCGGTTGGGGCCCGTGGGGGAACCCAGGGGACCCCCCCTTTGAAACCATGTAGTGTGTGGCAGGCACCATGGGGTGCCTGCAACAGGGTGCAAGGTTTTCTGCAACCACCCCTTTTTTCAATGGGAGCCTGTGTTGTCGGTTGGAACACAGGTTCCCATTGAAGTCAATGGGAGACTTTCCGAATGGTGTTAGGAAACATCATAATCGGTCAGTCGGACTCGCCGAATGCGAGTCGGTCGGAACCGATTCGGACAAGGAGTCGGTCGGATTGCTTTCCCACCGACATCGTAATGAGGCCCAAAGTGTAATGTTATGGTGTTATATTATGTGCTGTTTTTGTGGAACAGGTAAATGCACTTAAATATGTAGGAAAAGTGTTGAGAAATGCTGGCCTGAAACGTTTACAATTAAACTCCCTACATTGTACATATTTATCCCAAGCCAGACTGCATAAAATATTCCCAGGAATACCTGATGAGTTTTCTAGATGCACAGGTCCAGATGCCACATTCATGCATATGGTATGGTCTTGTGTGTTTATTGGAAATTACTGGGCCACTAACTAATCTGCTTTCATCATAGACTGGACAACAACAATTGTTAGACCCTAAGAGGATTAATGACATGACTAAAATGCACCATAATGATTCGTATCATTAATTACAACTAAATGAGCGACAGCCGTTCATTGGAAGTCGCCACATGCACCTGAAATTCATAAATGGAAATCGGAACATTAAAAATGTACACAGACTAAGGATACCACAATTTGTCTACTATGCCTTCATCAAAGAAAGCATATGGACCTCATTGAATGGGATGGTATCCTGCTTCAGACACTCCCCAAAACTGACGACGAACCACCCTGATCTGGATCAGATTCTATCTATTATTTCCTGATATATCTGCATAGCTATGTAACGTAATTGTGGTTTCATCTTGACTGTCTACTGTTATATTTGGCACAGGTCACCTGTTCTCCTTTTTCATAAAGGCTGTTAGCTATAACCGATAATATTAATGGTACGTAGCACTGTATGTCACTTGTCCTTGTTTTATGGCATATCATGTTTAGTGTTTCTTCTGACATTATTGTCTACATGACTTCCAAATGTGTCACATGTATTGTATGAACTGCACTTTGTTCAATTTGGAAAAAACAATAAAACAAACAAAAAAAGTATCATGTACTGTTTTTCTTCTATGTTTGCATTATTTTATTGTGTGCTAGCTGTTTTATTTGAAGTTTTTTTATAAGTAATGAATACTGTCATTTTTATTGTTCTGAAATTGTTTTTTCGCTTTTTATACTTTTTATTCAGAATGATCGAAATATTACTAATTATATATGAAATTGTATAGGTTTTTGTTGATTAATTCATTTAGAGCAGGTATTAGTTTGAATTTTTTTCCTGGTGATTTTTTATAGTTGTGGTCTGGGTATTGTTTCAAGGTAGAGTATGCCTTGGTTGTTAGTAAATAGTTGCACTGTGCTTGGTAGCATTTGGTGCATCAGTTTAGTGTGGATATTTTTGGTTTAAATTGTTATAGGCTTAATTCTTGGTTGTTTTGTTCATTTGTGAGGATTTCTAGAAATTGGTATGGTGGTGGGTAACTTTTTCTGAGTGTCCCTCAGAAGAAGTAGTGCCACCTTTGCACTGAATTGTTAGCGATTTTTTAAAGCAATTTTTTTCAGTTATTTACAACATGGATACAAATGGTGCATTCACATTGATGAACATGTGAAGCAAAATCAAAATAAACATATTCTCTAGTGGTGTATGAGTTTTCAGTTAAAGCAGGACAGAAAAAATATATCTCTATATGTCACCGTGTCATATCCTCTGGATATGCCCACCAATCATACCCTACTGATCAGAGATATGGAATACGTTGCGAAGACATAGAGGGAGATTTACCTACTTTTCATGTAGTGCACTGCAGCAGCCGCAAATCCTGCGCTGCGCTACGTGAAAAGGAGAGAGGAGGAGAGCGCCCCATTTACTAAAATAAGGCACTCTCCTCCCCTCTCACTAACGCCGGCGCTGAAATCAGCTGTCGTGCACCATGGAGACACCTTTACACCATGGTGGAAGGGTGTCTCTGTGAGTCTAGCATAGGTTTTGCACTGGAAGCGTACCCTTCCAGTACAAAATGCTATGCTGAGACTCACTTCAAATCTTTTCCCTATTTGTATGCATGCTGTACAGTGCAGCACACATGCAAAGTTGGAAAAGGAAGGACAGATGAAAGCATTTCTCCTTCCTTGCTCCTACTTGAAAAGGGCGCAGTTTTCTCACGCTAAAGCCAATCTACTTTACTCAGTAAATTGGGTTTAGCGTGAGAAACCTTGGGTGGTAGCATGGGAATGCCCATGCTCCACTCTTGGTACGCCCACATGGTGCAAAGTAATGCTATGTGCTGCTTCCTGTTACTTTTCTGTTATTTCCAGCGCTAAACAAGTGTAGTGCTAGAAAGTAAATTGAAAAAAAATACTTTGCGCCGATTTGCATCACTTTTGTGACGCAAACACTGCGCAAAATCTTAGTAACTCTCCCTCTAGTCTTACACCCTTCATCTATGTAGCTGGCCATTCTGCATAATCTATCAGAAAGCGAGGACGCACCACCCTTGTGCTCTCAATGGATGGCCACCTCACTTATTGTGGTCCAACATTTTACATAATGTTACTGGTAAAATACAACTCCCCCCACACATAAAGAATGGCTGACAGAATTAGAATGACTAGCCTCCTAGGAGAGAATAATCCACAAAGACTCCATGCAACTATTTAATAAATATGAGCACCTCTGCTCAAATAGGTATATGACCACAGCATTGCCTTACCAACCGCTCCCATAGTAAACAAAGTTGGACACTACCTAGTCAAATACTGACACACATATCACTTTCTTATATCCCTACCCAAATGCATAAGGATTGAACTAATGTCTGTATAATTAAGTATGCTTAAGCATACATTTCAAGCTCTCTTTAGCTCACAGTGGAAGTAGATCCCCTCATTAAATACTGTAGAGACGTAGTTCAGAAGTAAAAGGGGTTTATTTGGGATCACTGAGATACAGAGACCCCATCCAGTAACCGGCTGAGGCTAACTGACAAAACCAGGAGTTCCAGTCCCACTGCCTGGAAACCTTCTCCACATTCCAGAACATGGAGGTTGTGGGTGACATGAAAGTTCAGGACACCACCTCTCCTCCCCCTTACACCCCGAAGAACAGTTACAAACTTTGTACAATATGACCAACAAATCACACAAGGAAAGAAAAGAAACAAAAAGAAACAGTGTACCTGGAAACAAAGCACATGAAGAAATTTTAAGGAACACAATCTTGCAAGAGGCGAGCAATACACCTTCAGCGACATGGCCTAGATCCCCCTTCACTTGTGACGGGCTCCTCTGATTCTGAACTCGAGGCCGTCCCACCAGTCGTAGCAGCAGAACCAAGAGCAGATCTAGCTTGACACTTCACTTCTCTTTCCAGATTCCAGATTCTATGATCACTGGTCTTTATAGCATTTTTGAAAACCTTAATCACCTCAAAGGGCTGACTGAATTTGAAACACCCACCACCTTTCGTGGAAGATTTAATCTTAACCCAGTCACCAATGTTGACCACCGTGTTCTTCACCGCCCTTCTTTCATCATACTAGACCTTCCTTTTACTCATCACCTCTCTCTCTCTTTCTCTCCAGCCCTCCGTGCTGCCCACCTCATTATCCACCAACTCCCTCTTGGAGGTCACCATGATGGGAAAACCTCCACATTGGCGACCCTTCCTTTAAACAAGCGAAAGGGGGCCTTACCAGTGGAGGAATGAGTTGTGAATCTATATTCTCTGACCTTTTTGCTTACAGCTAACTTCCAACTTTCACCACAGGAAATGGCTTGTTGCATGGTCTCCTTAAGCACCTTGCTAAACCTTTCCACAATGTCATTACTTTGTGGATGGTACAGGGCAGCCTTCTTGTGCTTAATTCCTCTAGAGCTCAGAAATTCTTACATGACCGCCGAGGTGAATTGGACACCATTGTCAGACAAAAGCGTCAGCGGGAAACCCTCTCACTCGAGAAGTTCTTCTAGGAACTCAATCACCATGCTAGACTCAACTGAATTTACTACCTTGTTGTCAGGCCACCGAGAGAATATATCAATGCACACAATGAGATAGCGATCCTGAGTTTTTAGTTTCATAGGCCCCAAAATGTCTATTGAAATGTCCGTCCACGGACCAGCAGCCTGCTCTCTAATGACCATGGGCTGTGTCCTGCATTTCAAAACCCTGTTGCAGCCCGACAAGCTCCACACACTGATGTACCAACCTTTCTACATGTACGTCCATGGCAGGCCACCAGTATGCCTCCCTGATCCTTTCCTTGGTCTTAGCGATTCCCATGTGTGACACATGAGCGCTTTTGACTAACTTGTCCCTCAGGGCAAGGGACGGAAAAAGCTTGCTACCTCGCATGAGGAGACCATCCACCACAGCCAGATCTTCCCTAACGTGCCAAAACCCCCTTAGCACCTCTTCACAGTCCTTCTTCTCGCACCAACCACCCATGACCATGGTAATGGCTTTCTGTAGGACATCACTTACAAGGTGTTCCCTCCATACGCTTTCAGAAATCAGTCCTTCACTGATGAGACACACATTGACCTCTTCCTCTAGCTCCTTACCATCAACCACTCAACATCATTGACCGTCTCATGATCTTCGCAGCCGAGTCTAGATAGACAGTCTGCCAGGACATTGTTAGAGCCAGGTAAGTATGAGATATCGAAATCAAATTCCTGCAGGCCACCACCCATTTCCGTATTCGGTGGGAGACAAAATCTATGCCCTTTTTTGAGAATACTTCCCTAAGGGGCTTGTGTTTGCTAAGTATCTTAAACCTCTTCCCCCACAAAAACTTCCTCAGCTTGTGTACTGCCCAGAGCACTCCCAGAGTCTCCTTCTCTACCACCGAATAGTTGCACTCAGCACCCCTCAAGGGCCTAGAAATAAACAGAATAGTTTTCTCTTCTCCATCAGCCTTCTGCAAAAGAATTGCTCCTAAGCCCCTCGAGCTGGCATCAGTCATAAGGTAAGACATCTTTGTGGGGTCAAAACTACCCAGGCAGGTGTTTCTTGATGCACCCAAACTCTTCCACACAGCCCTTGGACCAAACTAATCCACTACCCTTCTTTAGTAGAGACCTTAAACAAGAGGTCTTCCCTGCAAAGTTTGGGACAAATTTGTGATAGAACTCGGCCATACCCAGGAATTTCACTAGCTCCTCCTTATTTGACGGGGCACGCAAGTTGAAAATGGAGCTTACCAGTGATGCCTTGGGCTTGATGCCTGCAGCAGAGACAAAATGACCAAGGTATTCCATCTCTTTGACATTAAACTTGCATTTGTCTGCCCTAAGGGTGAGGCCAGCATCATGCAACTTCTTCAACACCGACCTCAGCCTTGGATCATGTTCTTACAAATCGACCCCAAAGATAAGTTTGTCATCCTGATACACCTTGACACCCAGAAGGCCTCCAAGAATGCCCTCCATCACCCTCTGAAAAACAGAGGCAGCGGAAATAAGACCAAAGGGCATTCTCAGAAAGCAAAAGGTGCCAAAGGGTGTCAGGAAGGAGGTAAGATCCTGGGAAGCAGAGTGAAGCTTGACCTGGTGATAAGCAGAGGTCAGGTCCAAGGAGGAAAAATTATTTGCCCCTTCAAGCGAACACAACATCTCGGTTATGTTGGGTAAAGGGTAGTGGTCAACAATAACCTCTTTGTTGAGTTCTCTCAAGTCCATACAGAGCCGACCTCTCCATTGGCCTTGCGGGCCATCACAACCGGAGAGACCCACTCTGTTGCCTCGACTTCTTGGATGATGCCCTTGGCCAAGAGTTTGTTCAACTCAGCTTTCATGCTCTCCCTCACTAACAAGGGCACATTCCTGACCTTAGCAATCTTTGGAACCACATCAGACTTAATTCTTATGCAGTGCACATAGTTTTTAAGGCACCCCAGGTCACCAGCGAAGACCGCAGGGAATTGTTTAATCCAGTCTTGATTAGTATCACCAACCACCCTAACAGGTAGCAGTTCTTTTAGACACACTGAGGGGCTCTCGTTGGGGTCAAGAAACACGCGCAGATCTCTTTGATGGAACCAACTTATGAGTGAGTCCCCCTTCATCGAGACGTAGATCTTCCCGGGGATGACCCTCCCTTTGAAATTAATAGTGCCACAAAAGTAACCAAGCAACTCTATGGTGACCCCACCATACCCCATTCGGTCTAATGTCAGGCTTCCAGAGAATGACTTTAGCTAACAAATTACACTTATAGAAAACCTTGGGAATGAGTGTGATCTTGGCCCCTGAGTCAAAGAGCATGTTGATGGGGGCGTTATTAACTAACACGAGCTCCTGCGGCCCGTCGCTTGTGTTTCCTGCAATTTGGAGAATGATAATCTCTTCCACATCCTCTTCAAAAAGATCAACCTCTCTGACCTTCTTGTGCTGCTTGTCTGACCTACAGCATTTGGATATATGACCCTTTCTCCCATATGTTTTGCATGTGGCTTTCCAACCTGGAAGGTCTTTGAAATTGGCCATGTGACCAGGGTTACCACACCTGAAGCGTTTCCCTTGAAAGTCTATTGGGTAGGGCAATTTTTGGGCTGAACTTGACTTGGGTTTAGCATCTCTATCCACACCCACCTTAACCTCAGTGTTCTCCCTCTTATCACCTGAAGAGTCCTTATGTATGATGTCAACACACGCCTTGGAATGTTCATGACTTTTAGCTATTGTAAGAACTTCTTGAAGAGTGGGAGTATCTTTTTCCCATAAGACATCCCTCGTTTTGTCTAGCACACATCCTAACATGAACTGATCCCTTAAGCGCTATTCCAATACGGGGCCAAAAGTACAGGTGAAGGCCAACTTGCGCAAGACTATTATGTACTGCTCGACTGACTCCTCTTGCCTTTGCATTCTTCTTCCGAAATGACATCGCTCATGGACAGTACTTACTTTAGGGAGGTAGTGCAAATCCAGTTTCTTGCTGCAGATCTCATATTCACTAAGGGTAGCGGAGTCACCATCAGAGAGTTCAGGAAGGTGTTCAAAGATTTCCTGCCCCTTTGAGCCCAAACAATGCATCAATAGAGAGGTCTTCCTCTCTGCGCTCAAGGAGGTACCATAAACACGAGCGTAATATGAAAATCCCTTCTTCTATTTTGGACAGGAGAATGGGGGGTCACCTGGGGAGGTTAAAAAGAACGGAGGCGCAGCAACGTTTTGCATAGTGCAGGTACAGTGCAGAAAACCAGGAAGATGGGAAACTTCAGTGACTAGGACTCCAAGTGGAACATTGAAGGTAGGTACACTCTAATTAGCAGTGTAAGCAAAGCTGTGCGCATCAGCAAAAGCAATTGGAGCAACAGTGTGCAAATGTAAGTGGTGCTGTTCACAGAGAAGAGCTGTGCGCATCAGCGAGAGACATGTGCTTAGCAAATGGAATCACAGTTTACCATATAAGTAAAGCTGTGCGCATCAGCGATAGGAGCTTCCCAGCTGTGCGCACCAACAATGTGGTGAGCTGTGTGCATCAGCGAAGAAGCGACACACAAGTAGTGAAGGCAAATAGTAAAATGGAAAAAGCGTTGTAATGCAGGAGGAGCCATGCACATCAACGATTAAACTCCCAGCTGTGCATGGGACTGAAGGAAAAGCAAACACAGAACAAACCGGTGAAAGTGTGATGCAGGAGTAGCTGTGCGCATCAGCGATTGGATTCCCCTGTGCGTGGCACTGACGTGATCAACGTGCTGAGCAACTCACATGTTGTTATGGTAAAAGTGCACCAGCCTCCGAAGATGTGACCAGAGGTTGCCAAAGTAACTGTGCAGGCTAGCGGCCTCACAAGATGGCCGCACGCAACGTGACGACATTGCGTGGGGGGGGCGGCGCTAGACAGCCGAGCTGGTGGAATACAGCAGCGCTCGTGGAGGAGCGCACCCGTGTGAGCACGAGTGGGCGATTCGCCACACGTGAAAGACATCACGTTGCAAGTTGCACGAGGCTCCTTGGGTGCCCAGGGCTCCCCCAAATTTGGGTAACAATGCCAAAAGTGGGAACCACCACCCTACGGGCAGATATATTGGCAGGCATCAGGCAGTCCCTCCAGAAAATGGTTGTTCCTCCTTACTTGTTGCCGTTCAGGCTGATGGGCAGTTCGAGGTAGGATACTAAATGAGGCAGACTCTGGAGACAGGAGAGGAGGCTTGAAATGCAGCAGGGGGTTGCCGACAGCTCACTTTTGCAAACATGGGGCCTGGAATCTTGTAAGGTAGGCTCCAGTATTTTGTTTTCCGGTATGTGTGAAGCTGTTGGGGTCTCTTGTTGTCTCATGCGCAGCATTGGTAACTCGTCGCAAAAATGTGGAAGTAGATCCCCTCATAAAACACTGTAGAGACGTACTTCAGAAGTAAAAGGGGTTTATTTGAGACACTGAGATACAGAGATTCCATCCAGTAACCGGCTGAGGCTAACTGACAAAACCAGGAGTTCAAATCCCACTGCCTGGCAACCTTCCCAACATTCCAGAACATGGAGGTTGTGGATGACATAAAGGTTCAGGACACCACACTCACCCTACCTGTTTGAAGTAAAAGCTATCACAAATTCTACTAGGTCTATAAAAAGGTTATTCGTATATACATTAGTTGTTAACACCCACATTACTGGAACAAATGCATAATGTACTCTCTTCTTGATCACATCTCCAGCAGCGGGAGTCGCAACATAGTTCAGATTTTTAGTAAGTGTGAGAGAGTCAAATACCATTTGTGGAGTATTTTAAAGTATGTGATCTTTAGCTGAAACTCTTTCATTCTCATATGTAAATCCATCGAGTCAGACCTGTCTACCTCCGTGTATACCGATGAGAGGTTAGCCTCTGAGGTTACTAGGCATTTTGTGTGGGTGTAGAGTATAATTCAGTGATAAAGGTGCCATATATACATGTTTCAGCTCTTCTCTGCTTGCCCCATAGGTTAGTGTACTGGTGTATAGGTAAAGAGGTTAGAGGGTGTGACCGGGTTCCCAACAGACAGTGGAAGGCAGAGCTTAAGTTGTCGGTATGTCCATTTCTGGTTATCACCAAGACCATATTGTTGTGTCAGCTGTTAAAACGTGAGAATTGTGGTATTCTTCAGTAGATGGCTGAGCATCAGAATCCATTGGTCAGCGCATTCTCTCCAGTTAGAGTCGACCCTCTATTTTTACTGTGGCATTGTTCCAAAGTGGAGCCTGTATTTGCAGGTAAGGATCTATATTGCTTTATGATCAGTCAGCCAGGATGCCAATAGTGATCTCGACTTTGGGTCACGTCCCCTAGGTAGAGGCAAAATCTCAATATGTAAATCAGTAGTCCTGTAGGGTTCCCTTATGGTGGCATACTCTAGTCAAGCTGAGAAAGGTGATTGTGTCGAGCTATGTAAGATATGAGTAATCTGTGATAAATGTTGGATATTGTGATATGATTCAATATATCAGAGTCTCAGACCACCTGGGGTTCTGTAAGCGCACAATTTTGCAAGCTTAACCCGAGGCCTGTCTTCATCTCACAGGAAGATGTCTTAGTCATTTTTCCATAGAGTGTCTACGAGAGGTGTGATAGAGACCATGCTCAGAACGTAATTAAAATGTGGGGTGACCATCATTAAATCACTTGCATAGTTTTTTCTTTTTGTGACTTGGTGCTGTCGTAGACCTTCTACCATGGAATGTCTAATTTTGGGTTAGTGCCTGTGTCCTGATTGGTGCAGCCGATCAATTTAAGAGGTTTCGGAATGATCCATTAGTATTTCCTTTTTTTTATTAGTATGTGAATTCTATTGGCATGTTGTTGTAATTAGTTATTTCTGTGACAGGGAAGTAGTGCTATTAATTTTTGGACTTCGTAGGCTAATTCTTCACCTGTGGTGCATTCTATAGTAATCTTTCGTAGCACAGGTCATATTCCTTATGTTTTATTGCAATCTCCTTATTTAGTATATGTATAGTTTTGTTTTCGATATTTCGATATTTATTTAGATACTTTAGACATATTTTACACTGAAATGTTTGTAGTTAATATTTTTGTTTATGCATTTTATATGTAGAATGGTGATATTTCTTTTCTTGATATTCTTGAAAACTATTTTTGTTTGTCAATATTATTTATGTCAATTTAGGTGATAGAAGCAGAGGGGCCATTTGACATAAGTGGGCATAAGTGTCTCCCATTTGTACACATTTGTCATCTAGCTCACTATCACCCTTCTTACCACTGTTCCCATTTAATGGGATGCTTACAAGTGATTAGAAAAAAAATCTAAATAAATAAAAAGAATGTTATAGAAAGCACTAGGAATGGATATATCATAAAAAGGGAGAACAAATAATTTTGGAGTATTGGTCTGGCTTTTGGTGCAAGTCATCAGTCCTTGCTGGGAAAGGGATAACGTAACTCTACAAGGACTGTTATAAAGATAGGATGACTTCCTGCTCGTGTGAGTACCTTCATATTCGAGTTAGGGTTCATAGAGCCTTGGTTTCTTGTTAGGAAGATGGATACATTGCTATGTCAACAAACAGATATGATCAATCTGTCAACTGGTCACACTCTCTTATGTTTATTTCATGGACAAACCACAGATCTTGCAACCACACATCGCTGTGTCCCAATTTTTTGTTAGTATGAAATGCTTCTGTTCCACATGACATCCTGCACAACCCTTTCATGTTTTTAGCGTGTTTGTAATCATGAGAGTTCTTGAATTATTGACCAGGATTGTGACTTCCGTAATTTAAATCAACAGAGTAGATGATTCAGGCCATAGCAGCTCTCTAAACTAGCACGCTTTCCTGCATGGTCAGAAGGGTCTTATCCACCGCCATTCTCTTTATTTCTTTTTAAATTACTTTCAAAGACTGTCTTTTTGTCAGAGTGGAGAGGTTAGGTAGCACGGAAGCTGTTGTGCCTGTTTGTTTACAATTACTGCACTGGGGTGTCAACAAAGTGTGGGAGGAGGAAGAAGTAACTTATACTTTCCACTAGCACTTTGCTTTGACAGTGTATGGGATGGGTGCTGTTTCTCTCTTTGCTAAAGTAGACTGTGTGAAAATTGTTTGCAAATCTGTAATTTTCAGCAAAGTCTGTTGTTTTAGCAATCTCCTTCGAATTCCTCAGCTCTGCTGTAAGGTCTACTATCAGCACACTTTGTGTGCCTACCAACAATTGTAATTTGGTTTATGATAAGTGGAACAATTGGGACTCTAATAGAAGTCTGTTGTGTGCACTTCACATGGTATGGGATATTTCAACTTCATCACTGTCTGGACCATGTCATTTTGGCTGATTCTGTTGTAGGCTTTGTAGTGTTGTGTGAGTTTGTAATGACGAAGCCCTTGTGTCTCCTGATGGACTCAGTAGAACTATGACTTAAGAGTTAGAGCGTAGTGAAATGAATGCAGGTTTAGAATTTTGAGTTCACAGTTACACACAGAAGAATACAGACATGTTATACTAAGCTGAGTGTGTGGGGTAGTCATTAGCGAGTACCCAGGCTGGAGAGGATGCTACAACTGGCGACGAGATAGAGGATAAGTAACCCGAAGATCGATAGTGTTCTCCCAGAGAGTTTGCCATGGTCCGGAAAACTGCTAATGCGTGCCACCTGGGCCTCTGTTGAAGTGAGGAATCGAGGTTTGGCATATGTGGAGTCAAAGCACGACCCCAGTTATGTGTAAAGTATTTGAAGCAAATAAAAACTTCCCTGAGAGGTCTACACATCGTTGGCTGTAAACCTGCTGGGAAGACTGGAAAGAGAGGTACTGCGCTACTACGCAACTCAAAGCGATACAATCATACAGAGTGATAACGCTTTAGGCGGATGCAAATAGGCTTTGAAAGAGCAGCAAAGTGCAAGATAATGCTGAAAACAGAAGTACTGCAAGGCAGAGATCAACCAGGTGTCAGACAGCACAAAGAGACATCTAAAGGCAAAAGAACACAAGAAACGGTCACCTGCTTACCGGTGCTGATTAAAGAGAGTTATGTCACAGCTCTGGAGGGAGTTGTGCTTGCAGAGCTGTCCGTACCCGAAGTGGGACACCACTAAAGCTGCCAAGTGGGGCTCAGAACAACTCCAAAGGTCTCTGAAGTTCTGAAAGCCGAGAGCAGCGATTTGAATCATGAAGGTTTGCTTCTCAAAGGGAGACCAAGAAATAGGTCAAATTTCTTGCCACTATCTAAGATGACCCTGAGGTCAGCATATTGCAAGGCCTTAGGAATGATTTGCATAAACAAGATCACCAAGTAGTGGCAGAAAGAACTCTACTCTCCAAATCAGTAAGTTCCACCAGTGGTTACAATGTTGTCGCCTTTTTGAAACCACCACCACCATTTGATGCTGCCAAAAAGCTGGATATTGGGGATAGATGGACTTCATGGATAGACATTTGATAATTTCATTGATGCGACTGAAGAAGCAGATAACAAGAAGAAGATTATCAAGTACCTTAAGAATCTTGCTGAGCTGACAAACTTACATACAGTCAAATCAAAGCAGCCTTAAATCTCAAGTTCAATCCAGGGCAGAATGTAGATTACGAAAGGTACATCTTCAGCCAAGAACAATAGAAAGATGGTGAGACCAACACCTGCAAATTTGTTGAGAGACTGGATACAGTCACCAAACACTGTAAAATTAATGAATTTAATGATGAGGAAGCTATACGGCTCAGAGCGACTGACGGATGCTTGTCAGATTCGTTCAGAGAATGAATGTTGAAAGAAACTCTTAGTATGGAGTGAGTTCCCACGGCTGCCAGAGCTGAGGAGTGTGCCGATCAATAAGCTGCTGACATAGAGGCTGGAGGTACCAATTAATCAATCAATCAGGGAGTTTTAAGCACGCTACTCACCCGTGAGGGTCTCAAGGTGCTGGTGGGGGGGGGAAGCAGCTCCGGTCAGTTGAAGAGCCAGGTCTTGAGGATCCTCCTGAAGATGTGCAGGGTGGGGGCTCATCTGATGTTCATTGGGAGCTCGTTCCAGGTCTTGGCCGCAATGTAGGAGATGGTTCTTCCTCCCATTCTTGCTCTGCGGATGTGCGGGGGTTCGGCGAGGTTGACAAATTGGAGGTTCCTCTTGGGTACGTGGGAGGGGATTCTATCATTGAGATATTGAGGTCCGGTGTTGTGGAGGCATTTCTAGGCGTGGGTGAGTATCTTGAAGGCTGCTCTCTTTTCAACGGGGAGCCAGTGGAGGTTAGGCAAGTGTTGGGTGATGTGTTCATGTTGAGGGACGCCGAGGACAAGTCTGGCTGCGGTGTTCTGTATGGTCTGGAGTTTCCGGCGTAGAGGGTGTTTCCGTAGTCCCGTCTACTGGTTATGAGTGCGTGGGTGACGGTCTTCCTTGATTCAGGGGGGATCCATTTGAAGGTATTTCGGAGGATGCATAGGGTGTTGAAGCAGGTGGAGGCGACGCCGTTAACCTGTCGGGTCATGGAGAGGGAGGAGTAGAGCACAATGCTGAGGTTTTGGCCGTGGTCCGTGGGGGTAGGGGGGCTGCCAAGGGCGGTGGCCCACCAGGTGTTGTCCCATGCAGAGGGGGAGGGTCCGAGGATGAGGACCCAGTGTGGGTCAGTCATGAATGTGAAAAACAAGCCAAAGCACAAGGCGGAATGACACAGAGTGAATTCTCTACAGAAAAGAAGTTGTGCTTCAGGTGTGGATTTTCGTTTCCACACGAAGGTATACGTCCTGCCATTGGGCAAATCTGCAAAGACTGTGGAAAGGAGAACCATTTTTGATTTGCATGGTGCAGAAAAAATTAAGTGCGTCACGACGTGAAGACAAAATGCCTGTCAGAATGTTACAGAAGCGACGTTCGATGCATGCCCATAAGGACAAGCGACCACATCAGCTGAGGCAACTCAACATCAAACAAAGTTGACCAACCTCTAAATCTTCATCAAACAGTTCTTCAGTCTCAATGTTAAGTGAAAGTGAATAAGATGGTTGTGCCCTTTTGATGTTTACCTCAGAGAAATGTGCATATGGTGGACTGCCCGCCTGTGAGGAAAAATATCTGTCCAGGAAAAGTCGACATGACAAAGCTCTGAAGTGATTCAAACATTATCCAAAAATCACATCACACTAAAGGTCAATGTGCGATCCCATACTGTTCAGTATGGATAGTGGTGTGTCAATAAATATTATGCCTGAGAAGAAATATAATGAACTGTCTACAATGCCCCAACGTATGCCATCGACAATTAAAGTGTATATGTGGTCTGCATTGATGCCACTAAAAAAACAATATCTGAGTGCCGCCTGCCTTTGGCTCCTATAGCGGAGTCTTCTAATCTTTCACAAATCGACTGACGTCAACCATGCCAAGGGGGCCTTGCTAAGAGAATGTCAAAGCCAAGTAATCAAACCAAATTTAGCTCTAGCAGAAAGGGGGTGAGGTCTCTGTGCCATCTTAAAGGTGCCCTTGACTAAGCCCCCGGGCCCCTTCCTTCAGTTGGGCTTATTGGAGGGGACAATGAGATGAGCGATGCCTTTCTTAGTTTTTTATCTTGGAATATTGCGGGTATTAGAGCTAAACTCTCTGACCCTGAATGGGGAGCATTTATAGATCAGCATCATATTGTTCTCCAACAGGAGACCTAGACAGTCGACCCAGTATATAGGAGTGGGTTTTACACCTAATCTACTCTGTCAATGCGGTTCCATCTTTGTCTGGAAGAGCGTGAGGGGGTTTGCTAATCTAGCTAGTGTTGCATCTCTTTCCAAGAACTAAACTGATTTTATACAACAGTAAGGATTTCTTAGAACTGGAAATAACAGTGAATATGTTACAGGGAGAGAGACATTTTTTTATTGTAAATATATACATTAGATCAGCCCCGCCCAACTCGGTCTCCCCAATAGTAGACCACCTCAGAGATATTTTAACCCAATCCAACCAAGGTGTTTTGAAAATAATTGCAGGGGATTGCAATACCAGACTCTCTCAGGATGGGATGAATATGGCAAGACTTTCAGAGCCTGAGGACTTAGCATCTCTAAAGGGTGTCGTGATCAAGAAGCATTGAAACATGCAGTTGTCGCTTCTCAATTAGAAGAACTAGTAGTTGAATTTGACCTGTGAATTGTCAATGGCAACACCCACTCTGACTTCCCTCCACATCCAACTTTTAAAAGAGGTGTTTCAACAAGCCATATTGATTACATTTTTATTGAGCAGGCACTCTGGTCAGCGCTGGTGGACACGGTCATCATTCCCGTGGCTGGACAGTGATCACCAGGCGTTATGTGCCAGGTTCGACTTAACCTTATTCATGAGTGATACCCTGGCGCCCATTACTTTTTCCAGCTCAATCGAGACAGCTAATAATAGGCGTAATAAAAATGGGTGGAAGTTTCATCTAATGTGGTGTTTCACAGGCAGAATTATGAACCCCTTATTTACACTTTTCGGCCTGTGATGCACCTGCTACCACTCATTGTCAGTTTGACTTTGTCACCGTGCACAGCCAGTTCTTGGATCGAATAACGCCCCTCTTCCCTAAGGCTAGAACAAGGGGAAGTATAAAAAAGAAATGACCTAGCTGGTTTGTTAAAGATTGTAAACAGGAAAAAAGTGCCCTGATAAAAAATATTTTAAAAAGGCAGCAAACCTGCGATATCTATGGCCAGGAAAAAGTATAAGTCCACACTGCTGGCAACAAAAAAGAGATGAGAGTGGGGTCAATGGGCTGATCTTACCAAAGCACTTGATAGCAAAAACCTCAAGTCCTTCTGGAAGTTAGTGGCTGAAGGCACACATATCATTGATGATCACCTGGAGGTTGTTGTCCAGCCCAATAAATGGGTTACCAACTTTACGCCACTTTATAAGAAGGAGGCTGTAGGAGGGCGGTTTGATGGGCCTCAGGAGACAGTGGATGTATTAATGCCCCCTCAACCCTCCACCTATGTGACGAATGTGGCCCACCCACACAGGGAATCCCCCTGTTTTGCCCTAAGCAAAACTAAGAAAGGAAAGCCTCCAGGAATGAATGGTATTCCAGGAGATCTGATTCTATTTAACCGCTTGACTGCGGCGCGGATTCCGCCGCGGTGCTGGGCGTTCCCTTGAGTGGGCGTGTCTCGGACGGCCGGGGGCCGTCCTCCGCACACGCCCACCGTGATGTCGGACGGCCCGTCCGACGCATGGAAAGGGTTAAACCTGAGGTCTGGGTCCCTTACCTCAATCACCTGGGTAACGCCATCATAAAGGGCAGCAAAATTCCACCATCCTGGCAGGGTGCTACTATTATCCCAATCTATAAAAAGGGGGTTAGGGAGAAACCATCAAACTACAGGCCTGATAGCTTACTGGAGAACAGACAAAGCATATTCTGCAGAAAGGTACTAACTAGGCTACAAACTTAGCTTGCCAACAACAGTATCCTGGAAGACGCCCAGGCAGATTTCAGGAACAAAATAAGCACCATTGACAAGGCCTTTTGTTTCAATATTCTGTGTTGGATGTTTGTCACCCTAAAGAAAGAACAGTTATTTGTTGCCTCCATTGACCTTCAGTCAGCTTTCGATCTGGTCCCTAGGGATAGCCTATGGAGGGTGCTGGGAAACTATGGGGTTGCAGAGGATCTCCTTTGGATTCTCAGAGTATTGCATACCGACACGTTTGCTCAAGTAAGGTGGAACAACGTTGGCGACCTCACAGAAAAGATCCCCATCAGAAGGGGCGTCAAACAGGGCTGTGTACCTGCCCCAACCTTATTTACTATGTATATTAATGGGGCAGTGAACTGGGTCTCTGCAATTGAACATGATGCCCCAAATCTTGCTGGCATCCCGGTCCTGATCCTAATGTTTGCTGATGACACACTACTTAGTTCCAGAACCCCGATGGGACTCCAGAAGGAACTGGATTTGTTTGCAGCTTTCTGTAAAAACAGAGCCTGAGAGATAAACTCCGACAAGTCCACATTTATGGGGATTAATCCTTATAGGTCCTTTAGAGGAAAAATGAGAATTGATGGTTCCCTGATAGAGCAGACTATTCACTTTGATCATCTGGGCATAAGAATGAAAGACTCTCTAAAACGGGGGATGCAAATAGATAAGAGTAAGGTCGGACTAAACCAGCGTGCACTCTTAATCAGAAGGAAACACAAGTCCAAGGCAGGAGGGGCTGTGTGATCGGTCCTAAAAATCTATCAAGCCACCACAGTGTCGGCCGCATTTTACAGGGCAGAGATTTGGGGCTACACTGATGCATCCATATTATCCATTGAGGTAAACAAATTTATTAAAGGTCTTCTTAATTTGCGTAAAGCGCCCCATTGGTTCCATTGAGATTTGATCCAGCCCTTAACCCCATTACTTGGTATCTCTTCTCAAACCATTGTTATATTGGGTGAGGGTTTGGTCTACCCCAGAAATAACTATTTACAGAGAGGCACTCAGGGACCTGATTAATTTTGACAAACTCGCACGCACCCTATGGTGGAAGCATGTCAAAAAGCAGTTTGAACTGCTTAATCTGAAAAATGTATGGATTACTCCTGGCGAAGTCACTAAAGGTGATAAGCTGCTCTTAAATAAAATCTATTGGGATCGGGCTTTGACTAGAACCTGGGTTGAGCACAGGGAAGGGTCTCTAACATGGCAATTCCTGCTTCACAAACGCTCACCCAGTTTTGAAATCTATTTGGACAAGATTTAGCCCGCCAGGGCGAAACGTCTGTATTTCCAGTTCAGAAGTGGCACCCTACTCTTAAGATCCTTTACCAAGAGATAGCGCAAAATGGACTGTGATCTAGAGAGCTGTCCCTTTTGCCCATCGTCAAAGGAAACAGAGGCCCATTTTCTGCTCTTTTGCCCCAGATATTCTATTCTACGGAAAAATTGGATAATTGCATTGTGCTAGTTGGAGGGTGTAAGACACTATTGAGAGGCATTGCGAATATTGAAAAGTGACACGAAAGAATCAATAGTATTTGGGGTCTCACGTTTCATTTGGGGGGCTTGGTCAATACGAACAAAAAGTCTAACACCAGGGAATCTGAAACCATTATTGCTGCTCCTCATGTGAGGTATACTTCTTACAAATCCAGTACCAATAGACTAAATGATTTTGACCAACTTATTTTAATCTTGCCTCCTTTTATGTGACCTTTTTAAATTATTTAAAAGCAGGCCAGAGTACTTAATATCTATGGACATTATTAGAGGGATAATCCTTCTCTTGGTGTGGCCAGGGTATTCAAAATGACGGACCACATTATAGCCTAGTTTTTGGTTACTATGGAGGTTTATGTTGATAGAGCTAACTGTTTTCCCTGAGGTTCCCTACCAGGCTTATCGCATTTCTTACTGTTTATCATAATGTTTATATATTATATATGTCTGCTCAATGTTTTATGTATTATAATGTATTTAATGCAATTGCACTTTTGTGGTCACTAGACCGAAATACAGTATATTGATGATGAAGTCAAGGCTCATTTGTAGGAATGATGAGACACCAGAAAACAAAAGTACAAGAACCCATTCATGTACTTCAAGGTACGGTGTCCACCGCCTGTTTACTCAGCTTTAGCACAGCAGCTGATATGGGACTGATATCTGTGAACTATAACATAAATGCTCATCACTAACTAGTAAGTCTATTCCCTTCAGTGTTTAATGGGTTGGGAAAACTCAAGACTATGAAAGTCCAATAGCACATTAATGAGGACATAAGTCCTATTGCTCAAAGACACAGACAAATCACTTTTCACTTACAGGAAGCTGTCGAGATAGAGCTTGAATACTTATTCAATCACAATATCATTGAGCATTCCTCTGGTCGAACTCCATGGGCTTCTCCCATAATGGTAGTGCCAAAAAGGGACAGTAAAGGAGCTGTACGAATCTGCGTGGATATGTGTCAAGCGAACAAGGCAATTGAAATGAAATTACATCCAGGTCCGCACATTGCCGACATGATAACGCAATTGAATGGTGCAAAGGTATTCTCTTACCTTGATCTGAATAAAGGATATCATCTGTTGGAACATGAGGAAATTGCAGGTACATTTCAACCTTTTCTAAACATGTTGGTCTGTTCTGTTACAAAAGACTATGGGCCTCATTTACAAGAGTCCTGCGCCACCTGAGCGTCACTTTTTATGGTGCTCCGGTGGCACAGGCCTCTCAATCATATCTATGAGGTGACGCAAAACCACCCTGTGTGACTTTGCATGGCTTCATAGATATGGGAGTAATGCAGGGCAGTGGATTTTCCCATGCATCACCCATGCGTTTTGACCCATTCCCAGATTTGCAAGGATCTGTAAAGCTGAAATGCCTCAAACGTATGCACCTCCCCAGGGGAGGCGTAACTAGGAGAAACTCTTTTATTTCTCCTAATTGTTTCCGCTTTCTATGTGTGCTGCAGAATGTAGCACACATAGAAAGAGGAAAACACCATCATTGATTGTTTTTGTGCAGGAAAGTGTCCCTTAGTGCCCAAGAACAATCCTGCCAACAACGCAGACACCCTTGCACCATGGTGCAGGGATGCCTGCGTTGGCACTAGGCACCAATTTGTACACTGGTGCAGGCAGAAAGGACAGGAATGTGCTGTCATTCATTAATAGGGTGCATTCCTGCCCTTTACATTTGATGCAGGGCAGTGCAGCAAGAAGCATTGCAGCGCTGTCCTGTGCCAAAAAGTTGTAAATGAGGCCCTGAGTTTTAGTGTGTCACCAGATGCAGAGCTATTTCAAGATGTCATTCGAAGTATCATACAGCCTGTCATAAATGCTTTGAATTATAATGATGAAATATTAGTTCTCGGGGCTACCCGGAAGGAGCACGACAAAGCACTCACACAAATCTGTCATTTGCTACCTGATGCTGGTTTAACTTTGAATGCAGAGAAATGTGAGTTTCATAAGACAAAGTAAAAATTCTTTGCCCATATCTTTTCTGAAGGGGGTATGACACACTACCCCAGCTAAAGTGCAAGCATTGTCAACTGTAAGTCCCCCACAAGATGTTTTAATGTTACGTTCATTCCTTGGCATGGTCTAGATTGATACAAGACTTTGCCACTGTCAGTGCGCCATTAAGAGACCTGACGAATAAGAATGTTTCTTTTCTTTGGTCCCATGAATGCGAGCAAAGCTTTCAGAAAATCAAACAAGCTATTGAGAATGCTACTGAAATGGCACACTTTGATCCAAAGCTTCATAATGAGGTTGTTGATGATGCTAGCCCTGTTGGGTTGGGTGCCATCCTTGCACAGCACAGTGGACACCCAAATGGTCGAAGACGCATTGCGGCATATGCAAGTCAAAGTTTGTCCCTAACTGAATGTCCTTTTTCACAATCGAGAGAAAAAGCTTAGCAGTGGTTTGGGCTTGTGAATATATCCATATATTCTTGTATGGGAAGCCCTTCACGCTTGTGATAGATCATGAAGTATTGTTGACTATCTTTGGCAATACAAAGGCAAAAATACCTCCTCCCATTGAACGTTGGGGTCTGCGATAGCAAAAATACAACTATACCAACGTGCATCATACAAACAAAGATCAGAACCCTGTTGACTACTTCTCATGAGTGCCTCTACTGTTCCTTGGCACCCATCCTAAAACGGCTGACACCTACATGAATTTCATAGTGAAATCAAGCAACCCAACTTCTATTTTGTTGGAACAAATTGTCACTGCTACGAGTCAAGAAAGTGATATGCTAAAAACCTGAAAGACATTCTTACACATCAGTCTTCATACCAGCACCCTCGACCTCTTACCAGGTACAGTGAATACCAAAAGTTTAAAAATTAAAAGATGAACTGTACGTTATTCAGAAAGGTGTTATTCACAGAGGTTTGGTAATTGCCATTCTGTAGAATCTGCAACAACAGATAATTGAAGTGGCCCATGCAGGACATAGTAGAATTTTTGCCACCAAACAAACTCTGTGAGGCCGATTCTGGTTACAAATCTTGACAAGAGAGTAGAAAGAGAATTGAAGGTTTATCATCAGTGCAACTGCCTGTCATCGAAAACCACTCAACAAACCTTAAACATGTCAGTGTTGGCGACGCAATCATGTGAAAGAACTGCTGTTGACTTCTTCGGTACTCTTTATAGTGTCTTGTAATAAAAGAACGCTGGAAAACATTTGGTTTCCATTGTATACCGTAGGCCTGTGACGTAAGCGTTGGAGGCAGGCTTAGAATGTTGAGTTCTGACTTACAAGCAGTGGAATAAAGACGTGTAAAATTACTCTCCATATGTGGCGTACTTATTGGCGAGGGCCTATGCTGGCAGGACGCTACAAGTGGCAACGAGATAGGGGATCCGAAGCCCATACACTGAAAGCGCCCTTCCAGAGAGTTTGCCGTGGTTCAGCAAACTGCTCATGCGTGCCATGTGTGCTGCAGTCGAAGGGTAGAAACAACGCTGACACAGGTGGAGCCTCAGCACAATACCAGCCTGTATTAAACACTTGAAGATAAAGAAATTGACATTGAAAGTCTACATGTCGGTGTCCAGAAACTGAATGAAACAGCTGCAAATAGGAGGTATTGTGCCATTATGCAGATTAATGGCATATGCTATACGGAGTAAAGAAGGCTGAAGGTAGATGCAGCACGGCTACAAAAGCAGCGCACAGTGATACTTCAGTACAAATCAAATTGAAATTCATGTGCTACAAGCCAGAGATTGACCATGTGGTTGTAAAGAAATATTTAAAGCACAAAGCTGACCAAATATCATAACGTTATCTGCTTTCATGGACTAATAGACCACAAGGCATATCTACTTACCAAGCCAGTGACCACAAATGTCATGTGCAGACCTCAAAAACATGGTCGGAGGGGATACATCTGACAATGCCAATTTAAATAGGCAAATGAAAATTGGTTCAGTCAATAGCTGGAGCAATAGCTACAACCTCACAAAAGGAATCCCACATCATTGAAAACAAAAGAGAAACATGGCAGTAGAACAGTTCCTGACCACAGGTTCATTCAAATCTAGTGTTGCTGCATCTGGTGGAATGTCACAAACAAAATGTCAGTAGTGTGCATCATGCAGTATGGCATACAATGATGAGCCACATCAATAGCTACATCCAGTTCATAAACATTGAGGACTTAGCCAATGTGAAGGGAGACGAGCATGGTTTGGCCCTATATAACATTGTTAGACACTGCTGCCTACACCACCTCCTCAATGGTAGTTGCTCTTTCCACCTCTATGGGCAGTCATGGCAAGCTGTACAGGGAGCAGGGCCCCTGCCTTCACTCCAGAGGAGCTGGAGACCCTGTTGAATGAGGTCCTTCTCCTGTATCGGCAGCCCTATGGCTCACCAAAGGAGCAGGTGAGTACTGCTAATACAGTCTGTCTTCTGCAACAATTATCCTATCCAATCCTGTAGGCCACAATGTGCCTCTGAGTCCCAGACTGATATCAGAGTTATATATGTCAGATAGTGTGGCCCCTACAAAGGACAATCATGTCATAGTCAAATCTGGGGAACTGGCTTCGTGTCTCAGCAGCGACACTCAACATTCTGTGATTCTCGGCAAATCACTTAATCTCCCCGTGCTTAGCAAAAATGAATGTGTCCTTTTGTAACGCAAATGGTGCTCATGAAAATTGCTCTGATACCTGATACCTTCGGGTCAAGTTTGTGCTATATAAAACTCAGAAAAAAAGAAAATGGTTCATGTGGCACTGTACTTTGTGGACTTCACATCACCATAGTAATGTGTAATTAGGCCTATATCATACACCGGTTGCATGCACATATCTATGCATGTATACATGTTATGTTGCCTATGATGAATTTGCTATTTAGCTCATGGCAGATGTGCTAACACATGTTTAGGCCTTACACCATAAGTTATGTATGTTTCATGTAAGTAGCATGTGAGGATGATGTGAGATATGTGTACAGTCCCACATATCACTCAGCACAAATGAGGCCTCCCCTAACTGTTGTCTGGGAGGTAGCAACACCCCACAGACCCCTTCAGAATGATCCACAACAGTCATGTCTTGTATAGTATGGCCATAGGATGTACTTTTAGGTATGGAAAATGTGGGCTTGTGATGGTCATGTGGAAACAGTATGCTCAGTCTGCAGAGAGCAAACCCTGAAAATGAGTTGTGCCCAGTATGGTCCATGGCCCAGGCTATAGCAGAGTTTATGTGGCTATGGAACTGATGCACAGAGTACTGTCCCTGTAGATCTGCTGAGCCTCAGACGTGGCCTAAATTAGTGTAGCAGGACAATACGTTGGCCTAAATGCACCTAGTATTACTGCATTTGATATGGTGCATTATGAGACCCCCAGACCCTAGACTGCTGTCCATGTACCCATATTGTCACTGTGTGACATTGCCTTAGGACAGGCTCCTTACGCCCACATGTCTGGTATTTTACTATCATATGACTGATGCTATCTATGTACAGGAACATTGCTGATGTGAAACATATACTCTGCAGATAGTTGGTTACATCTGCAGTGAAGTTCAGAAGTGCTTCACCAGCTGTGTAAGAATGACCAATCAGGCAGTATGTACAATGGTATGTTGATGTCATCCCATATACACTACAAACCCAAGAACCTGATTGCTAACCTCTCCAAGAGAACACTCAACCCTGATGAGGTCACTGTGCTAGAGAAGGGCTTGGGCTTCGTACCAACCCCCAAAAAGGATAACTTCGGCATGAATGAGGAACTACACCAGCTGCTCCGGAAAATCAGACTTAAGTCCTTCTTCAATGAAAATCCCGCACCTGAACGGGGGGACACTGGTCTCAGACCACCCTCCAAATTCACCCCTACTACAGGGATGGTACCCAGTGAGATTCTAACCTTCGAGAAAGCGGTGCTGAAGGAAGCTAATCAACTTAAGAGGAAACACACATTTAGTAACATGCCTAACAGCCTTCACAAGGCGATCTCCTCCCTCAAAGAAGATGAAAGTATCATCATCAAGCCCGCGGACAAAGGGGGAGCTACGGTGATCCTCAATATCACTGATTATGAACAAGAATGTACACGACAATTGAGTAACGTTCAATACTATGAGGAGCTGGACAATGACCCCACTGAACAACTCCTCACTCATATCAGGATCATGGTGAATGAGGCGGCCACCGAAGGTTGGATCTCCCCCCAGGAAGCAGCATTCCTAGTCAACACGAATCCCAAGATGCCATATTTTTACCTTCTCCCGAAGATCCATAAGGGCATTGTCCCTCCACCTGGACGCCCTATCGTCTCTGGCATTGGCTCCCTTCTTGAACCCCTGAGCCAGTGCAGTGACTTCTTCCTACGCCCCTTGGTGCAAGCGACACCGGCATACCTCAAGGACACGCGTGACGTCCTCAATCTTTTCCAAGATATCAATGACAACAACACTGAGGAAATCAGTCTCCTCCTCACACTCGATGTAGAGGCACTATATACGAACATTCCCCAAGATGCCACCATCGAGGTAGTGGGGAACCTTTTACGGGAGGCGGACCTCTCCACTAATATGCCGGCAGACTTTATCCTGGACTGCATCACCATCGCACTCAAGAACAACTTTTTCATGTACAGGACCACTACCTACCATCAAGTACAAGGTACTTCTATGGGTAGTACCTTTGCGCCTACTCTGGCGAGGCTGTACATGTCGTCTTTCGAGGCAACCCACATCTTCACGGACACCAATCCGTACCAGGACAATCTTCTCACGTGGAAGAGATATATTGACGATGTCCTCATCCTTTGGAAGGGAACGGAGGAGACCTGCACGAAGTTCCATGAGTGGATCAACGGCCTGAACCCCCATCTACGCTTTACCAAAACGTCATCCAACAAGGAAATTCCCTTCCTGGATCTACTGATCACATTGGAGAATGGACACCTGCACACAAGGACATTCAAGAAGGCAACAGACTGTAACAGCCTCCTGAGCTTCAAGAGCTACCACCCGAAGGCACTCAGAGAAAATCTAACCTACGGCCAATTCCTTAGGATCTGGCGCAACTGCAGCAACATCCGCGAGTTTGACCAACAAGCAAACACGCTTGCGAAGAACCTGAAGGAGAGGGACTATTCAGCAGACGTCATCCAGGAGGCCAGGAAATGCACCAGAAATAACAACCGCCAGGGCCTTCTGGAAACCAGGGAGCGCCAGACCAGTGAAGTCATCACCTGCGTGACAACCTTCACCCCGCTGTCCAACCAAGTAAAAAACATCATCAGACGGAACTGGAAGATCCTGAACACTGGCTCATTGAACATTGAGCAGCCTAGGTTTGCTTTTAAGTGGACTGCCAACCTACTCGATCAACTGGTTAACACACGCCCACACCCCAAGAAGAGGCTACAGGAGACCACCCTGTGGAACCTGCCGCCGGTATCAGGACACTACCCATGTGGCTCATGTAACGCATGTGCCTCCACTAGACATACCAAGACTCTACAGATGGAGGATTTTTCCTGGGAACAACGCACCCACACTAATTGCAATACCAAGAATTGCGTGTACATGATCACATGCCCCTGCAGGCTCAGGTACGTGGGGATGACCACTCGACCCATAAAAACCAGGATCAGCGAGCATAAGAGCACTATCTGCCGGGGCCGTAAAGCAACCAAGATGTCCAACCACTTCATTGAAAAAGGACACTCATGTGAGGAGATACAGTGGACCATTCTCGTGGCGAATCAGACTTGGAGTAATACATCACTCCTTAGACGTGAACAATGCTGGGTCCATCGCCTCCGCACTAACATACAGGGCCTCAATGATGATATACCCTGAACGGAACTATAATCATACTCCACATTGATTCATGAGTCGTTCTGTGTAGCACTCTGGGACCCCATTCCCCAGCCAGGGCACTTAGCACTGATGGACCTTGGCTCTCACCTCTGGGTGGCTCCCTTTGGGCCCCCCCACCGGTCTGGGGATGGGCCACGCCACCTTACACCAGTTTTTGATACATTGATTATGGTTATACCCACCGTATGTGGGTCCAATTGAGCCCTGACCGTGTCATAACCTTGGGAGTATCTGCCCCCAGTATATATATATGTCTTTAACATTACTGTGTCACTCAAACACTTACATTTTCACTCACATTACTGGCGTTGCCGGAATCTCTGTTTTTCCCTTTCCGGGGCACACTATGTCACTCTGCCAGACCTGGTACATTAGTAGACGAGCACCATTGGGTTTTCCTCCCCTTTCTGCCCCAGGTGCACGCATAACAGCTTCAGAATGCAATCCGGTATTTCTGATTCCCATGGCAACCACTTTAGGCAGGCAAAGGAGAGTCTAAGCTTACACACATGAGCAGCTGTCATTCCATCCTCCGCACATGCGCACTGAGTATCGACCTCTCCACTACTCCCCTCCACATGCGCAGCAGAGCCCTACATGATTAGGCATCCCGGAAGTAGGTGCCTCCCTAACCACCAGCACCGCTACTATATCTAAGCCGCACAGACCGCTGCTAGACAATATGCGGGCAGGCGTAAGGACGGGTAGGTGCTGAGAGCCAGCACACCAGCGGAAACTCCCGTTAAGGTGCGGGTTACCTTGCGCTTTAGCCCATGGAGCAACTCTCCTCATGATTTTAGGTAAGGGCTTTCTACCCACGCACCAACTACTAGCAACACTGCATAATGTGAGCCATGTGTTTTTATGCGTAGTACCACACTGTTAGTGCAACTAGTGCACGTTTTTGCCACACGGTACGGGCCGTAGTTTCCACCACGACTCTACCTATAATATGGGGGTATGATCGTGGAGGTCAGCATACGCCGCATACGCAACCGCCAGCCCTCTGGCATGACCTATAGCCGGCCTGTGGTGCCCTCCATGACAGCCACCATTGTGGGAGCCAGCCTGATGGTGTCTTGTACAGTCAGCCTCTATGTTGTTCATGTGCTATGTGCGCTCATTGATGCGCAATGTGGAGACACACGTTGATACCTCTGATGTGTTTCATGTTTGTCTATTGTTGTTTCTATCTCCCTCTGTTTGATCCTAGGTTTCTTCAGGAGCGGTTCAACTATTTAGTTGCAGCCTTGCTGTAGTGTTTCACAGACTCGGCCCGCCCTGATCTTGCAAGGGTCTTTCGACCCCTTCACTCACTTGCACCATCACACCACAGCTTGTTTGGTCCTGATGAAGCGCCACGGATCGTTGTGACCAACGAGGCGCGAAACATGTTGACCTTTTAGTTACTTGGGCACATTACGCCTGTTGGAGTAACTCACGACCTTTGGGGTCTTTTATTCTGACAAGGGTACCCTCACAATAAATATATCGACTCCTGGTATCCCTTAGCCAGTTTTAACTTTTCACACACTCATTCACCCTTCACATATGACTCCCCTCACCCCACGCACCCGCACACATCAGACGGCTGTTCTATAAAAGATCTCCGCTAAAGTGACCCTTCGGGGGACCCGTAGGGCATTGCAGCGCCGGCCCGACGAGGAGCAAATGCCCGATGATGAAGCATGACATCCTTCGGGGTGTGTGAGGGCAATAAGAGACAAGACATGCGCTTGCCTCTTACTAGTGGGTTCTAAACCTAAGTACCTCCTTTCACCAATTTTTTTTTAATTTTTTTTCCCCTACTTCTGGTGAGTGGGTGACCTTCAGCACCCCCACTTTTGGAACAGTTACACCCCATTTGGTTTCATGATTAGCATTAGGAGCTCGGGTACTGGACCATAACTAGCTCCTAGTCCCCCCTCTACTTGTTGAGACATCCCATATACACTGCCATATATGGCCTACAGTGTGACCCGTGATGCCAGGACTTCCAACACAAACACATTCATATGTAGTATGATGTCCAATTGAGTAAGTCACATGCCCACTAATACTTAGAGTGGGAGCTCTCAGTGAAACACATGCCAGCTCTTTCATTGTGACAAAAATCTTGGAATGTAGTCAATACAATGGTAGCAGTGATGTCTTGGACTGCATGACTGAAGTCATTTGTCCAGACTGTTCAGTAGTCTGTCCAGTTATGCACTAGTACTGTACCCTTCAGGAGAACACAATGAGGTGCTGTGTTACATGGTAACATCCGAGCACATGAGGTGTGGCCCAGGCCATGTGATGTCAGTGCGCTGGCTAAGTCACTATAGTCATGATGAGGATTGAAGGTAGTCCTTAGATTACTTCAAAAGTGTGTAGTAAGGTTTTTGTAGTGCTCAGCATGTGCGCATTACACATGTAGTGTATTAACTATTGATTGATGGTTACGCTATCTGTCTACAACCTCTGTGTCACCCTAGCAGATAACCTATATCTTGCATGTCTACTCAGTCTCTGCATCCATACAAGTCAAAACCCATCAGAAGGTGTCCATGTGGAAAGCCATCGCCCAGAAGGTGCAGACCCTAGGGGTCGCTCGTCAGTGCTGTATTCACTGCAGGAAAAGGTGGGAGTACCTGAGACGCTGGACAAAGAAGATCATGGAGGTCCAGTTGGGGCTGTCCTCCCAAGGCAGAAGGGGCATGCGCCAGACCCTAACCCTCCAAATGGCCCGCATACTGGTGGTGGCCTACCCGGAGTTTGATGGGCAGTTGAGAACCCAAGAACAGCTAGTAAGGGGCTGAGTATTGGCCTGAGTAAAACATTCTGCATGACCATCTATCTTTTGTTAAAGGCAGCTATTTCCCAATCAATCTTGAAGGTTACTCATGTCCCACGCAATGGGAGAGTTGTTGCATGCGTAGGTCTGGTAGTAGGTGCATGGTGATAACCGTAAGCTTCTGTCCATGTGACCAGGAACTAAGCAGGGTCCAGTCAAATGTCAGTTTCCAGAGTTAAACAGCCACATGGCTGCCTATTGTCACAAATCACCTACATTATCTTTTGATGTCATGTGTGACAGTGGACCCAAACAGGCCACTTGTCATACTTGTGTATGTAGTGATGCTCCCTTACTACTATGTCTCATGTGATGGTGGACCACTTACTTGTGTCATGGCATACAATGCACTCTGAATGCAGACACTGAGCACTACTTCCCCTTGGTAAGTGGGGAATGTACAGTATCATGAGGTCGCTAAAACCACCTGTGCCATCTGCATTGATGCCTACATGCTGCCATGCGTACCTTTACGTGTTGTACTGTCATATGTACAAATGTTCCACACATTATCTGAGGGTCTAGAAGGTTTTCATTCTGATTCCATCACATTTGTATGTGTTGGCCAATGTGTCCATGACAATAGCATTAGGTGATGGGTATACAGAGTAGGTGTAACCACATGCAGGTGTATGTAGACATGGGTGGGCGAGTCACACAAACCCAATGACATTGATGGTTGTCATTAGCCAGGTCAAATTGTTGAGGCAATGACACACATGGTTGGAAGACTTCCAATACTACCTGGCAATGTCAGTTTGCATGCCGTTGAGAAGGGTATATTCAGTTTGGTGTGATGCGCATGTGCAGTTGTGGAGGGTCATTCACTGGCTGGTGACATGCTTCAGGGAGTGACATGCTGACATGTGGGGTCATATGTGTGTGTCAACACTCAGTACTACATTGTTATTTGTGTTTGCTGGACAAGAAAGGTACAGTGAATTCCCTGACCTTTTGGACATGAGAAAGACTTCTTTATGGACTGGATATTTCCTAAGCCTCATGTACTTTCAGTGTTTTAATGGCATTGACTTTTGCAATGTGAAAAAAGTGTGCTCACATGAACCAATCTTGACTGGGGATAACCCTACGCAGACTCTTGTACAATGGTTCTTTGTGCTGAAATCTCACACCACTTGGAGCCGCATTGTCTCCATTATCCTCTTCTGTATTGCATATGACACCTAGATAAGCTACTCATGTGCAGCTTTCAACTGCATCATCTGGCAGTGGACAGATGTGAAAGTGTCACCTGGGAAGTGTGAACAGTGTGGAATGGGCACTTCCATGTCACCTTATTCTTGGTAGTCACATGTTGCTGCAACTTAGCTGTAGCAGATGCCCACCAGCTCTACATGTTGTGGGTTAGGGACACCTGACCATTTCCTGATTGCAGGGCCTTGTGTGGATAGGCAGTAATGCATTCCATGTGGACATCCCATTTGATGACATCAGGTAACTATGGTATGCTACAAGGGCCTAGGTTGACAGGGTGATGATATCTTGTGCTAACACATGAGGGTGGATTTGAGACAAGGTCGCACATGCAGTTGGAGCAGAATGTGGTTATGACACCATTATGTGTGACTGTGCACAGGTCATGTAGCATTCATGCATGTGCTCATGCCAATGTTGGAGCCACTGTAGTCATCCTTGTATGTGTTGTGATCTGTGCAATTGTGTAATGTGTTGTGTTAAGAACCGTTTGCCCACTGTGTTCATGCAATTACAATGAACCTATTTCTACTATTATTTCAGCATCAACTCAGGGTAGCAGGGGAGACAGGGCCCAGACCATTGGGGAAGCAGCTGGCTACAGTGGTTCCCATTGCAGCAGTGACACATATGGAGCCAGTGGCCCAGAGGGTGAAGGGAGTGCCTTGTAGGAGCCAGATGACATATTGTCATCATCAGAGTTGAGCTCCAGTGGCCACTTCCTGGTGGTGGTGGACCCCCTCTGGACCTGCGTCCTCCACATCCATGTTGGCCACCCCCGTTCCATCTCCACCATCCCTGCTGCTCCCCACCCAGATGTCTAGGCCCACTCCCGTAAGAAGGGAGCTGTCTCCTTTGCACGAGGCACCTCACCCCCTGCCCCTATCTCCCCTGCTGCCCTGAGTGTGGAGGCAATTGACATCCTGAGACACATCTCTGTGGGTCAGACTGCAGTGCTGAATGCCATCCAGGTGCAAAGCCCCTAGCTAACGCAGATGGTGTCGTACCTGGAAGGCATTCATGTTGACATGCCTGGCCCACAGAGATCCTTTCAGGATCTGGCTTCCACACTCATGGCATCCTTCCACCAATTCCACCTTTCCACCCTACCTCCTGCCTCTTCCTCATCCAAAATTCCTATTCCCGTACCTGTCCAAAGCACATGCACACATCAGCATGCATCCACCGCAACATCCACATGCAGCACACGCAAACAGAAACATATGACAAAACAAGGTGCAACCACTCACCAGACACTTGCCACCCTCACCACCACATTCAGTGATATACACCCAGACACCACACCCACTGCACCACAGACATCCAATACACACATACATCCAGACACCACACCCTCAGACACAGCCACTGCACACATACATCCAGACACTACAACCCCAGACACAGCTGGTATACACATAAATCCAGACACCACACCACCAGACACAGCCACTACATCTCCATAGTGTCCCAAGCATATGGTGTATAGCTACTTTTGTTATTGCACAATATCCAGATATCTGATACAACGAGTTACATTGCACCTACAACAAGGCAGGACTATTGGATTTGCCAATGGTTGTTAGTTGCATTAGACATTGCAGAAACAAATGAGGCTTCATTGCATAGGAATATAATAATGCTTCAGTTCTGACATGACAAGACTGTGAATGGACTATTACGAGTCTCTTTGCAGTTACATCTCCGGCAGTGGAAGGTGGTACTGCTGCAGAGTTGAATTTATTTCACACCCTGAGGGTGGGGACAAAAATTGAGCGTCCGATGGGACCCGACTCTACATCTGCTTTTTCAGCCTGCTGCTGCTAAACACCGGCAGACCCGAGACCACCTCAAGCCCTGCTACACAACTCGCACTACTCACTCGTTCCACTGCTCCCCTCATGTCCTGCTTCTCATGAAATATATGTATTGGTAAGATGACAAAGTGGAATTACTTGGAACATGTTGCTCACACCCCCCCACTCATACTGACCAAGCTATGTCCCTGCTTTTCAAGGGTGGGGCATCAATTTGCTGAGGACTCCAATTACACAGGTAAGTGTGAGACTTACTGGCGGTTCCGTCCACAACGGTGTCGATTTTGAGTGTCATTTAGCAGGTACAGCAGCGGCAGGACATGAGGAGCTGTTTACAGGTAAGTTTTGGCCTTATGTCCCTCCCTTTCCGACAGCTCAGATGGGGTGGTGAGACCACCACGGTTGGCTCGTCGGAAAAGAGCATTGTAATTGGGCGGGCATTTCGTAAGGTGGTCCGCTCTCCGACTAGCTTCATTGGTCCATTCCAATACCACTGTGGTCGAAATGTCCTGGCGGAGTTGGAGGGACCGCGGCAGTCATAATTGTATGTATATGGATGCATCGTAATCCGATAGCCGGAGCGACCGCTTCCAATGATAGCGCGGCAGTCTGACCACCTCCAACAGGACCACGGAAGCCTGTCTGACTGGCATTGTCATCAGCCCCTTAGTTTGTATTATCCAACAACCGTACATTAAAACATGAAATAAAATATATATCCCATGTGTTCAAAACCCAGTACCAATTAGGGGTTGTACCTCATAGTACTCCATTGCCAATAAGAAAGAACATAATTTAACACCACCTAGTCACATCGTATGGCCCAACAGAATACCATGCAACTAAAACTGAATTCGACAATTTGAGCATGCAGTTAAAAATCCAGAAATTATGCCAATTGCTGTTCAGCCGTATGACTGCACCCGGTCGTGGAAGTATCATTTCTCACTATGTTACCTATATCCTATCACCCCAGCAGTAAAATACACAGTACTTAGCATGAGGTTCACAGAAATGCATCAACGTTTCAAAGATACGCTAACTTATACCCCATGGATTATGAGAGGACGATACTGAAGCAGCATGCAAAGTTGCATTGCTGCCAAAAACAGGATTAATACAATGCCAAACAGTAAAAAAGGACAAAACAAACCAAAGAATGGGCTAAAATAAGCCAACCAAAAGACAAAGAACACCATCTTGGACAAGGTCATCAATCCAATCCCTCAAAAGCATTACAGTGCAACTAGTAATGGGGAAACAAATCAAACCCTAATGATCATAACCAGTATTAGCATTACCTGATCACTGCTAATAAATGGATTCTGTAAATCAAAAACACCAAACAAACACACAACCAGTATACATCCCAGATACCCAGGGATCATATCCACATGAGTGACCAACAGTAGCATTAGTTAAACAAACACCCATTTGTTAGTTATGTCTCGATTGTATGGAGTAGTATGTATCATGTGCAGTAAGTAAACAACTAAAAAGATTATTTTTATAGTAAGCAGACATGAGTGATACATAAAATTCTACATATATGCGTATGTGCAGACTGATTGTAATAGTACTCCATTAAATTGAATAAGGAAGTATCACCAAATGTATACATAGGTACAGTAATAACAATCATATGGAAAATGAGTTATAATGCAAATGACAAAGATGATATTTGTCAAAGGTATCTACTGGTACAGTGCAAAATGTCCCCATCGGAACAGTAAGTGTAGCAAGCTGGTACCAAGAATCATGCATTAATGCATAGCCAAAAAGTGTTATAATTCTTTGTTAACATTAAGGTCATGACCAACAGCCCTAAGTCTAATGAGCCATTTCACCTCTTGTTGGCATAGTAAGGCCACTCTATTGTCCCCATGTAATTGCATGTTGATCATTTCCAAAGTGTGACATCTAATTCTGATGCCATCATAGTTGGCATGTGCTGAATTATAGTGTGCAGCAAGAGGATATTTGTCATCTCTGTTGCGGATAGCTCAATAGGTTCATGTATCTAACAGTCCTGCCTACATAGATGGGAGAACAGTAACAAATGATGCACACAATGAATTTAGTACCACAGTTGATACAATCATGAATACAATATTGAGCACTGTTGTTATACTGGAAGTGAGCTATCTTGTTGATGGTAAAAGGACAAATATAAAATTTTCAACACTTAAAAAAACCTTTTGGTGTTGACGTTAACCATGAAATGGAAATAATGGGAGGCACAAGATAGTGATCTCGTACAGTCCTTCCCTTCTTGTAAACAATGCTAGATTTAGCAGGAATAACGTTTCTTAAATTAGTGTCAGCTGTAAAGATATGCCAATGTCTATGCAGGATGTTCTATAGGTCATTACTGTAGGAGTGCCCATCAGAAAAATGAGGAACGACGGGGCCCCAGGGCCGAATGGGATTCCTACCTCTGTATTGAAAACTGTGCAAGATTTCTGGGCAGGAATATTAACGTCACTCTTTACCCACGCATTCACGATGGCAATGATCCTGGGCTCCTCGAGAGGATAATTTTTTTTCCTATTCATAAAAAGGAAGATCATTTCAATCCGGCAAATTATAGACTTGTCGCCCGGCTTGATTTAAAACCAAAGCCTTCGTCCGCATACTATTGGAGGAACTGGAGACATGGGTCATGGAAAAAATAAATTCTCCCGCTCTTTCAATCTGGATTTAGGCCCGACCGCTCAACAATGGATAACATCATAGCGCTGGCATACTCATCAACACAAGCAGTTGGGAGGAAGCAACCCTCCCGGTTCTACTGTTTTGTTGATTACAGCACAGCCTTTGACAGGGTGGACCGAGGAAGGCTATGGGAGAAGTTGTACACATGGGGATCCCATCCCTGCTCCTCAAGGCAATAATATCACTATATCAGGGGACACGGGTAAGGGTAAAAACAAGCACCACCACAGTAGCTTCCAGAATACCCATGAACAGCGGGCTCAAACAGGGCTGTGTGCTGGCCCCCTTCCTTTTTAATCTCTTTACAGAAGACCTGGGGGTAGCCCTACAAGGTGCCAGCTTAGTTACTCCAAGGCTGGGTAGGGTGAGACTGCCCATCCGGCAGTATGCTGAAGATACAGCAATCATAGATCACGCCAGAGCTGGGTTACCGAGAACCCGCAACTTCCTCCACCATTACAACCAGGAGAACAAGTTGCAGGTCAATCAGAGCAAAACTAAGGTAGTCGTGTTCTGCAAACACCCTCACAAAAAACAAACCCGTTGGCCACTGGGAGATGTGCCAATAGGGACAACGCCTGCTTATAACTTACTCAGGGTTTGGCTCTCAGAGGGGACCAAACTGACAGTTCATCTTAGGCACCTCAGAACCAAATCTACTAGTATCATCCAGGCTTTGAAGCACCTAAGCAATCATCAACAAAGTGCCCCTGCTGAGCCCATGCCAACAGTTTTAAAGGCAAAACTGGTGCCAGCCCTCAACTATGGGCATCTGGCCTATCGTGGAGCTTTTGCTAGGTTCCTAATGGACTCTTAGATCAAGGTATATAAGACAGTGCTGCTTGCCCCTAAACAAGCCAGAGGAACGAGGCTGAGACTGGAGCTGGGCCTCAAGAGCCCAGACCTGGGGTGCCAGGGGGACCTGATAAAGTATTACATCAGGGTACTGCAAGCCCCAGCGGTCTCCCTCATACACCACTTGAGAACAATCTTTAAGGAGGAGGGATCTCTATGGCAAGTATTGTAAGGAACTGCAATCAGCACTCTGAATATTAGGGCTGACAGCCTGTATCCCTCCAAAATACAATTTTCTGTCTGAAAGAAAGTAGTGAACATACAAGTAATATGAATCTCGTTTGAGAGGGACACTGAAAGTCTATGAGCCAGCCCCATTTCAGAGTCCTTGGACGCATCCTACCTCCTTGGCAAAGCACAGCCTTATTTCTCAAAAGCACTTTCAGCCCAGGCACGAAGGAAACCCCTCTTCATGAGGCTCACTGCTTTGCCAATCTCAGATTTTAACCCTACCTGGGCTCGCACGGAGGGGGTACTTGTTTTAACTGGTTTTATCTGCATTAGCATTAATCTGCACTTAGCACGTATGAAACATTATTGTTTGCATTCTTTTATATGATTCCGCTTTCATGCAAAGATGCTACTTCAAAGTGAATTGAGTCCCATCCAGTTTTAATCATGCAACAAGGGCTAATTTAAGAAATATTGACAGTGCTTTTCATTGGTACTTTCTGACAAAGTGCTGGTGGCATGAACCGCTGCTCTCTTTTATGTGTAACCGCAATCCACATTTTTTTCTTCTTACCCTTTTAGACATGTAATGATTTTAATTAATTGAACATGAATAAACTCAACTCCAGGTCATTACAGTTCTCGTTAAAAGATGTGATGAGAACAGAATGCATCTTCTTATTATGTCTGGGCCATGTGGAACGCAAGGTAGAATGTTCCACTTTATTAATACGGTCCCTTGCTTTACAAATCAAATCTTGTGTATAGCCCTTATTAACCCCTTCGCTGCTAGGCCTTTTCCCCTCCTGTGCTAAGCCTTTTTTTGGATATTTGGGGTAGTTCGCGCTTAGGCCCCTGTAACTTTTTGACCACATAACGTATCCACGCCAAATTTGCGTCCTTTTTTTCCAACATCATGGGGATTCTAAAGGTACCCAGGGTTTGTGGATTCCCCTGGAGGGGACCCAGAAATTAGCCAAAATACAGCTAAATATTGGTTTTTTGTAAGCCTGGGCGTAGTTCGCGAAGTAGCGCTACGCGAAGCTACGCAAAGTGCAGTTCGCACTACGCGAACTACGCGTAGCACTACGCGAACTGCGTAGTGCACTGTTCGCAATGATTGCACAGTGCCGGATGCTTGTCCGCACTGTGCAATCATTGAAAACGGCATCTTGCACAGTGCGAGCTGTCTTTTACTGCCGCTCGAGTAGATTTTTACTCGAGCGGCAGCTTTCTCAACGCGAACCGGTAGTTTCTCATCGCGAGCGGTCGCGAGCATACGCGACCACTCGCAATGAGAAACCTGACCTCCCTGCGTTGAGAATCTCGCCAGGATGTCATTTTGCTTGCTCGCGGTCGCCAACTTGACGTTGAGGACCGCGAGCAAGCAAAAAATGACCGCTGCACTACGCTACGCGTGTTTGCACTGTGCTACGTGCAATTCGCGTTGTGCGAAGTAGCGCAAACTTCGCAAACTACGCGAGCGTAGCGTAGTGCTTTGCCCAGGGTTAGTTTTTGGGGGAAAAATGCGAAAAAAGGGCTACAGATGAAAGCGTCTGGTTTTTTCCCTGAAAATGGCATCAAAAAAGAGGTTGTGGTGCTGAAATCACCATCTTCCCAGCTTTCAGGGACAAGCAGACTTTTGTCAGAAAACCAAATTTTTTTACACAGTTTTGGCATTTTTCTGGGACTTAGTCTATTTTTGCTATTTTTTGTGCTTTCAACCTCCTTCCAGTTAATGGTAGAAATGGGTATGAAAGCAATAATGGATCCTGGAAAGCCATACATTTCTGAAAAGTAGACAATATTCTGAATTCAGCAAGGGGTCATTTGTGTAGATCCTTCAAGTTTTCTTTATAGAAACAAACAGTTAAATATAGGAAAAATTGAAAATTAGTTGAAAAAATCAGCCTTTTGTGTCAACGTTTTCACCTGTAACTTCTTTTAATTATGACAGCTATTTGAAAGCAATATACCGTTACATCCGCTGGACCTTTCTGGTTGTGGCGATATATAGGACTTGTAGGTTCACCAAGAACCCGACGAACCCAGAGCCAATAACAGAGCAGCGTCTTGCAATGGTTTTTTATTATGTACCGGGTATATAGCAATTATTCTGGGAAAATTTATACATGGAAAAATCGGAATGAAAGACACCTATGTATTTCTGAAATGGGAACAAAATATAGAGTTTAGAAATAGTAGATATTTGCACATTTCCGAAATTGGGAGTACCCATACTAGCATGAGAATTATAGGAAATTTTTCAAAATGACTTCTTTTTACACATTGTCTTTCATTTGGAAGGCAGAAATGCATCAAAAGTCAATAGATAATAACAGTTGCTCTACAATTTTGTGTTACCCTAAGTCTCCCGATAAAAATGGTACCTCACTTGTGTGGGTAGGCCTAGTGCCTGCGACAGGAAACGGCCCAAAACGCAACGTGGACACACCACATTTTCACAGTGAAAAATGACCCTTTTTTTGCAAAGTGCCTAGCTGTAGTTTTTGAACCCTAGCTCTGCCGGCACCTAGGGAAACCTAGCAAACCAATACATTTTTGAAAACTAGACACACAGGGGAATACAGGATGGGGTGACTTGACTGGCTCTCACCAGGTTCTGTTACCCAGAATCCCTTGCAAACCTAAAAAATTGTCAAAAAAAACACATTTTCCTCACTTTTCTGTGGTGAAAAGTTCTGGATTCTGCGTGGATCCACAAACTTCCACCCAACCCGCGTTCCCCAAAGTCTTCCGAGAAAAATGGTACCTCACTTGTGTGGGTAGGCCTAGTGCCCGCAACAGGAAACAGCGAAAAACGCAACGTGGACACACCACATTTTCACAGTGAAAAATGACCCTTTTTTTGCAAAGTGCCTAGCTGTAGTTTTTGAACCCTAGCTCTGCCGGCACCTAGGGAAACCTAGCAAACCTATACATTTTTGAAATCTAGACACCCAGGGGAATCCAGGATGGGGTGACTTGACTGGGTCTCACCTGGTTCTGTTACCCAGAATCCCTTGCAAACCTAAAATATTGTCAAACAAAACAAATTTTCCTCACTTTTCTGTGGTGGAAAGTTCTGGAATCTGCATGGATCCACAAAATTCCACCCACCCCGCGTTCCCCAAAGTCTTTTGAGAAAAACGGTACCTCACTTGTGTGGGTAGGCCTAGTGCCCGCGACAGGAAACGGCCCAAAACGCAATGTGGACACACCACATTTTCACAGTGAAAAATTACCCCTTTTTTGCAAAGTGCCTAGCTGTAGTTTTTGAACCCTAGCTCTGCCGGCACCTAGGGAAACCTAGCAAAATTATACATTTTTTAAAACTAGACACACAGGGGAATACAGGATGGGGTGACTTGACTGGCTCTCACCAGGTTCTGTTACCCAGAATCCCTTGCAAACCTAAAAAATTGTCAAAAAAACACATTTTCCTCACTTTTCTGTGGTGAAAAGTTCTGGATTCTGCGTGGATCCACAAACTTCCACCCAACCCGCGTTCCCCAAAGTCTTCCGAGAAAAATGGTACCTCACTTGTGTGGGTAGGCCTAGTGCCCGCAACAGGAAACAGCGAAAACGCAACGTGGACACACCACATTTTCACAGTGAAAAATGACCCTTTTTTGCAAAGTGCCTAGCTGTAGTTTTTGAACCCTAGCTCTGCCGGCACCTAGGGAAACCTAGCAAACCTATACATTTTTGAAATCTAGACACCCAGGGAATCCAGGATGGGGTGACTTGACTGGCTCTCACTAGGTTCTGTTACCCAGAATCCCTTGCAAACCTAAACAATTGTCAAAAAAAACACATTTTCCTCACTTTTCTGTGGTGGAAAGTTCTGGAATCTGCGTGGATCCACAAAATTCCACCCACCCCGCATTCCCCAAAGTCTTCTGAGAAAAATGGTACCTCACTTGTGTGGGTAGGCCTAGTGCCCGCGACAGGAAACAGCGCAAAACACAACGTGGACACACCACATTTTCACAGTGAAAAATGACCCTTTTTTTGAAAAGTGCTTAGCTGTAGTTTTTGAACCCTAGCTCTGCCGGCACCTAGGGAAACATAGCAAACCTATACATTTTTGAAATCTAGACACCCAGGGGAATCCAGTATGGGGTGACTTGACTGGCTCTCACCAGGTTCTGTTACCCAGAATCCCTTACAAACCTAAACAATTGTAAAAAAAAACACATTTTCCTCACTTTTCTGTGGTGGAAAGTTCTGGAATCTGCGTGGATCCACAAAATTCCACCCACCCTGCATTCCCCAAAGTCTTCCGAGAAAAATGGTACCTCACTTGTGTGGGTAGGCCTAGTGCCCGCGACAGGAAACAGCGCAAAACACAATGTGGACACACCACATTTTCACAGTGAAAAATGACCCTTTTTTGGCAAAGTGCCTAGCTGTAGTTTTTGAACCCTAGCTCTGCCGGCACCTAGGGAAACCTACCAAACCCACACATTTCTGAAAAGTAGACACCCGGGGATTCCAGGGAGGTATGGCTTGCGTGGATCCACCAACGTTTCTTACCCAGAATCCCCTGCAAACCTGAAATTTTGCTGAAAAAATCACTTTTTCACACATTTTGTGTGGGAAAGTTGTGGCATCACCGGGCTGACACAAATTTCCTACCACCCAGCGTTCCACCAGGTCTCCCGATAAAAATGGTGCCTCACTCGGGTGGGAGGCCCAAGTACGCACGACAGGCAAGGGCCCAAAACGTATTGAGGCGACATCAAAAATGCCTATCACAAAACAACCTGGTTTTGCAAGGGGGGTCCCATGACTTTTTGGCCCGGGGCCCGGCGGCCACCTAGGGAAACCTAGCAAACCCACACATTTCTGAAAAGTAGACACCCGGGGGATTCCAGGGAGGTATGGCTTGCGTGGATCCACCAACGTTTTCTTACCCAGAATCCCCTGCAAACCTGAAATTTTGCTGAAAAAATCACTTTTTTCACACATTTTTGTGTGGGAAAGTTGTTGCATCACCAGGCTGACACAAATTTCCTACCACCCAGCGTTCCCCCAGGTCTCCCGATAAAAATGGTGCCTCACTCGGGTGGGAGGCCCAAGTACGCGCGACAGGCAAGGGCCCAAAACCTATTGAGGCGACATCAAAAATGCCTATCACAAAACGACCTGGTTTTGCAAGAGGGGTCCCATGACTTTTTGGCCCGGGGCTCGGTGGCCACCTAGGGAAACCTAGCAAACCCACACATTTCTGAAAAGTAGACACCCGGAGGATTCCAGGGAAGTATGGCTTGCGTGGATCCACCAACGTTTTCTTACCCAGAATCCGCTGCAAAACTGAAATTTTGCTGAAAAAATCACTTTTTTCACACATTTTCAATGTTGCCTCAATACGTTTTGGGCCCATGCCTGTTGCGGGTACTTGGGCCTCCCACCCGAGTGAGGCCCCATTTGTATCGGGAGACCTGGGGGAACGCTGGGTGGTAGGACATTTGTGTCATCCCAGTGATGCCACAACTTTCCCACACAAAAATGTGTGAAAAAAGTGATTTTTTCAGCAAAATTTCAGGTTTGCAGGGGATTCTGGGTAAGAAAACGTTGGTGGATCCATGCAAGCCATACCTCCCTGGAATCCCCCGGGTGTCTACTTTTCAGAAATGTGTGGGTTTGCTAAGTTTCCCTAGGAGGCCGCCGAGCCCCGGGCCAAAAAGTCATGGGACCCCCCTTGCAAAACCAGGTCGTCTTCTGATAGGCAATTTTGATGTCGCCTCAATACGTTTTGGGCCCATGCCTGTTGCGGGTTCTTGGGCCTCCCACCCGAGTGAGGCACCATTTGTATCGGGAGACCTGGGGGAACGCTGGGTGGTAGGAAATTTGTGTCAGCCCGGTGATGCCACAACTTTCCTACACAAAAATGTGTGAAAAAAGTGAATTTTTCAGTAAAATTTAAGGTTTCTGGGGGATTCTGGGTAAGAAAACGTTGCGGGATCCACGCAAGCCATACCTCCCTGGAATCCCCCGGGTGTCTTCTTTTCAGAAATGTGTGGGTTTGGTAGGTTTCCCTAGGTGGCCGCTGAGCCCCGGGCCAAAGAGTCATGGGACCCCCCTTGCAAAACCAGGTCGTTTTCTGATAGGCAATTTTGATGTCACCTCAATACGTTTTGGGCCCTTGCCTGTCGCGGGTACTTGGGCCTCCCAACCGAGTGATGCACCGTTTTTATCGGGAGACCTGGGGGAACCCTGGGTGGTAGGAAATTTGTGTCAGCTCGGTGATGCCACAACTTTTCCACACAAAAATGTGTGAAAAAAGTGATTTTTTTCTGTAAAATTTCAGGTTTCTGGGGATTCTGGGTAAGAAAACGTTGGTGGATCCACGCAAGCCATACCTCCCTGGAATCCCCCGCGTGTCTAGTTTTCAGAAATGTGTGGGTTTGGTAGGTTTCCCTAGGTGGCCGCCGAGTCCCGGGCCAAAAAGTCATGGGACCCCCTTGCAAAACCAGGTCGTCTTCTGATAGGCAATTTTGATGTCGCCTCAATACGTTTTGGGCCCTTGCCTGTCGCGGGTACTTGGGCCTCCCACCCGAGTGATGCACCGTTTTTATCGGGAGACCTGGGGGAACACTGGGTGGTAGGAAATTTGTTTCAGCCCGGTGATGCCACAACTTTCCCACACAAAAATGTGTGAAAAAAGTGATTTTTTCAGCAAAAGTTCAGGTTTCTGGGGGATTCTGGGTAAGAAAACGTTGGGGCATCCACGCAAGCCATACCTCCCTGGAATCCCCCGGGTGTCTAGTTTTCAGAAATGTGTGGGTTTGGTAGGTTTCCCTAGCTGGCCGTCGAACCCCGGGCCAAAAACTCATGGGACCCCCCTTGAAACTAGGTTGGTTTGTGATAGGTAATTTTGATGTCGCCTCACTAGGTTTTGGGCCCTTGCCTGTCACGGGTACTTGCCCCACCCACGCGTGTGAGGTACCATTTTTATCGGGAGACCAGGGGGAGCAGAAAGGCTGTAATGGTGGCGGGGATGTGGGCATTGGCGTGCCCACTTCGGGCAGCCCCCACCCTAAAAACAAATGCGCAAAAAAAAATCCCTGGCGTCAAGTGGGCTTTCTGCCCCCAGGGGGCAGAAAGACTGTTATGGTGGCAAGGGCGTGGGGGCATTGGTGTGCCCATTTTGGGCAGCCCCCACCCTAAAAAGAATTGCACAAAAAAAAATCCCAGCCGTTTAGTGGGCTTTCTGCCCCCCCAGGGGGGCAGATTGGGGGCTACTGCCCCCATCTGCCTCCCAGGGGGGGGCAGAAAGGCTGTAATGGTGGTGGGGGTGGGGGCATTGGCGTGCCCGTTTTGGGCAGCCACCACCCTAAAAAAAATTGCACAAAAAAAAATCCCTGGCGTTTAGTGGGCTTTCTGCCCCAACGGGGGGGGCAGAAAGGCTGTAATGGTGACGGGGGTGGGGGCATTGGCGTGCCCGTTTTGGGCAGCCCCCATCCTAAAAAAAATTGCACAGAAAAAAATCCCTGGCGTTTAGTGGGCTTTCTGCCCCACCGGGGGGGCAGATTGGGGGCTACAGCCCCCATCTGCCCCCCAGGGCGGGGCAGAAAGGCTGTAATGGTGACGGGGGGTGGGGGCATTGGCGTGCCTGTTTTGGGCAGCCCCCACCCTAAAAAATAAATTACACAAAAAAAAAATCCCTGGCGTTTAGTGGGCTTTCTGCCCCCCCGGGGGGGCAGATTGGGGGCTACTGCCCCATCTGCCTCCCAGGGGGTGCAGAAAGGCTGTAATGGTGGCGGGGGGTGGGGGCATTGGCATGCCCGTTTCGGGCAGCCCCCACCCAAAAAAAAATGCGCCAAAAAAAATCCCTGGCGTTTAGTGGGCTTTCTGCCCCACCGGGGGGGCAGAAAGGCTGTAATGGTGACGGGGTGGGGGCATTAGCGTGCCCGTTATGGGCAGCCCCCACCCTAAAAAAAAAATTACACAAAAAATAAATCCCTGGCGTTTAGTGGGCTTTCTGCCCCCCCGGGGCGACAGATTGGGGGCTACTGCCCCATCTGCCTCCCAGGGGGGGCAGAAAGGCTGTAATGGTGGTAGGGGGGTGGGGTCATTAGCGTGCATGTTTCGGGCAGCCCCCACCCTAAAAAAAAATGCATCCAAAAAAATCCCTGGTGTTTAGTGGGCTTTCTGCCCCCCCGGGGGGGCAGATTGGGGGCTACTGCCTCCCAGGGGGGGCAAAAAGGCTGTAATGGTGGCGGGTGGGTGGGGGCATTGGCGTGCCCATTTTGGGCAGCCCCCACACTAAAACAAATTGCACAAAAAAAAATCCCTGGCATTTAGTGGGCTTTCTGCCCCCCCGGGAGGGCAGATTGGGGGCTACTGCCCCCATCTGCCTCCCAGGGGGGCAAAAAGGCTGTAATGGTGGCAAGTGGGTGGGGGCATTGGCGTGCCCATTTCGGGCAGCCCCCACCCTAAAAAAAAATGCGTCCCAAAAAATCCCTGGTGTTTAGTGGGCTTTCTGCCCCCCCGGGGGGGCAGATTGGGGGCTACTGCCCCCATCTGCCTCCCAGGGGGGGCAAAAAGGCTGTAATGGTGGCAGGTGGGTGGGGGCATTGGCGTGCCCATTTTGGGCAGCCCCCACACTAAAACAAATTGCACAAAAAAAAATCCCTGGCATTTAGTGGGCTTTCTGCCCCCCCGGGGGGGCAGATTGGGGGCTACTGCCCCCATCTGCCTCCCAGGGGGGGCAAAAAGGCTGTAATGGTGGCGGGTGGGTGGGGGCATTGGCGTGCCCATTTTGGGCAGCCCCCACCCTAAAACAAATTGCACACAAAAAAATCCCTGGCATTTAGTGGGCTTTCTGCCCCCCCGGGGGGGCAGAAAGGCTGTAATGGTGGCTGGGGGGTGGGGGCATTGGCGTGCCCTTTTCGGGCAGTCCCCACCCTAAAAAAAATGCACCAAATAAAAATCCCTGGTGTCTAGTGGGCTTTCTGCCCCCCCGGGGGGGCATATTGGGGGCTACTGCTCACATCTGCCCCCCAGGGGGGGCAGAAAGACTGAACATTGGCACTTTTTTGGGGGGGAGCAAAAGCCCTTGCCCAAGGGGCCGCTCCCCCCTCCCTGGTGCCTTAGTGGGTGGATCCCTGCTTGGGGATCGCCCTCCTGGGGCAATCCCCAAGCAGGGATCCATTGGGAGGGGTACCATTGGAAAGGGGAGATTCTCCCCTTTCCAATGATACCTCTCCTGTCTTTCTACGTGCTCAGGGGCTGAGATAGCCCCTGAGCACGTAGAAAGTGAAACTGAAATGAGCCTAAAGGCTCATTTTAGTTTAGTTTTCAGTGAAATGAAGTCAGCGCGACGTGCGCGCTGATCTTCATTTCACTGAAAGGGAGGGGGGGCCTCGGGGGCTGGGGAAGCTCTTCCCCAGCTCCCGAGGCGGGGGGGGTGAAAAGGAAATCCCTCTGCTGTCTGCAGCAGAGGGATTTCGTGCCCCTGGCCTCATGACGGAATGGTTCCGTCATGAGCACAGGGGCACCGATGCTCATGACGGAACCATTCCGTCATGAGCATCGAAGGGGTTAAGGAACCTATTTGCAACTATCCCGAGTTCTGCCTGAAATTTATCATCCACACTAAAGTTATGCCATAGGTGGACCATCGCCCCAAAGTGAATGGACAGAATTTGGTGTTTGGGGTGTGCACTAGTGGCATATATTACTGCGTTACAAGAAGTTGGTTTCCTATACAAACTAGAGGCAATTTTTTGATTGTTTACATAAATGGTGACGCCTAAAAACTCAATAGATGTCTTGCTGTAATGCGAGGTGAACTTGAAATTACACTCATTACTATTCAGATGTAGTTCCAACTCACCTAAAGATGAATCAGAACCTGTTCAGATATGAAAAATGTCGTTAATGTACGTGCCCCAAAACAAGATTTTATCAGTTAGGGCAGGTACACAAGACTTCCAGAGATGAAAGTTTTTGAAGTTCCCCATTTACATATTGGCATAGGAAGGTGAAAATTCCCAAAACATGCGCCTTCCAAATATTGGATTGGTATTTGATCGCAAACCCAAATTGCGATTCGGTAATGTGTTACTTTGTGGTTATTGGGAGTAGACACCCTTTCTTTGGGCACTCTAGAATGTGGCTCAACAGACTGTTCAAGCATCCAGTCTTTGGCACTCAAGCTTTCCTGTGGTAATATGGAAGTCACTTCTAGTGGGGAGCAGACAATCTGAATCCTAAATTACTTTTGGAAAAAGAACTAAAATGCTTCCTTTTCAACCGATACCGAAACAATGTTCACTAACGTTGTATTAAACAAGTTTCTGTTTTACCAAACAAGCTTTCTTTATGTGAAAATGTCTACCTCACCCACCCCACATTTCTCCATCTGCCTCTTTTCACTCATTCTTGTGCTTTACTCATCTGGTCCTCCTATGACACCATCACTTTCCCATGCACCATGATTCCTGACCACGCATTTCTGTGACCTTCTAATTTCTAAGTGTCTCTCAAATGCACCTCTCTTCTTTTCTCCTTCCACCTCTTGCCTTCAATCTAATATGTGTTCCCTGCTCACTATCCCCGTTCATAATTCTCCTAACTCATTTCTGTTTTAGTAGAATGTGGGAAGCCTGGATAGCTATTGCAAGTGGACACGAGCAGAATCTTCTGTCACCTGTACTGTATGTGAACTGGCGGGCTAGAGCACAAAGTGTGTGTCAGCCTCTTGGGTTTGACAGGCCTCTTAACCCCTTCGGTGAGTCGGATGGCCGGGGGCCGTCCGACGCACCAGTGCTCATGTGCGTAGGATGGCCCCCGGCCGTCCAATCACATGGCACTCAGAATCCCTCTGGTGCGGGCACCAGAGGGATTCCCTTTACCCCCCAACAGCCTCGGGAGCTGGGGAAGAGCTTCCCCAGCTCCCGGGGCTGCTCCCCTGGTTTCCCTGAAATGACGATCAGCGCGCACGTCGCGCTGACATCATTTCAGTGAAACCGAAACTGAAATGAGCCAAGAGGCTCATTTCAGTTTCACTTTCCACTTGCTCAGGGGGCTATCTCAGCCCCCCGAGCATGTAGAAAGACGGGAGGGGTATCATTGGAAAGGGGAGAATCTCCCCTTTCCAATGGCACCCCTCCCTAGTGGATCCCGGCTAGGGGATTGCCCCAGGAGGGCGATCCCCAAGCAGGGATCCACCCACTAGACACCAGGGAGGGGGAGCGGCCCCTTGGGCAAGGGCCTTTGCTCCCCCCTATATATTTTGGGCAAAACAGTTTTTCTGCCCCCCCGGGGGGGCATAAAGCCCACTAGAAACCAGGGATTTTTTTTATTGATGTTGGGGTGGGGGCTGCCCAAAATGGGCATGGCAATGCCCCTACCCTCCCCCAGAGAGCTTTCAGTCTTTCTGCCCCCCCAGGGGGCAGACGGGGGCAGCAGCCCCCAATCTGACCCCCGGGGGGGCAGAAAGCCCAATAGAAACCAGGGATTTTTTTTGTAGTGATGTAGGGGTGGGGGCTGCCCAACATGTGCATGACAATGCTCCACCCTCCACCCCCCACCCCCAGTAAAATTCCAGTCTTTATGCCCCCAGGGGGGCAGAAAGCCCACCTGAAACCAGTTTTTTTTATTGATGTAGGGATGGGGGCTGCCCAAGATGGGCAGGTCAATGCCCCCACCCCCAGTGAAATTCCAGTATTTCTGCCCCCCCCAGGGGCAGATGGGGGCAGTAGCCCCTGATCAGCCCCCGGGGGGGCAGAAAGCCCACTAGGCACCAGGGATTTAAAAAAAAAAATTATGATGTAGGGGTGGCGGCTGCCCAGAATGGGCATGCCAATGCCCCATCCCAAAAACAATTACCACAGTCTTTATGCCCCCCCCGGGAGGCATATTGGGGCAATAGCCCCTTATCTGCCCCCCCAGGGGGGCAGAAAGCCCACTAGGCCTCAGGAAATATATATTTTTTAAATTCAGGGGTGAGGTGAGCCCAGAATGGGCATGCCAGAATGGGGATGCCTCCTCAAAAAAATGCCACAGTCTTTCTGCCGCCCCCCGGGGGGCGGATGGGGGCAGTGACCCCTGATCTGCCCCCCGGGGGGGGCAGAACGTCCACTAGGCGCCAGCGTTAGGCTGGCTTTTTTTATGCGTTGGGGCAGCCCAGAATGGGCATACCAATGACCCCACCCCCCAAAAAAATAGCCACAGTTTTTCTGCCCCCCTTGGGGGCATATTGGGGCAAACACTCCCCGATCCCCCCCCCCGGGTGGCAGAAAGCCCACTAGGCACAGACTTGTTTTTAGCAATGTGCCAACCTGTGGATTTTGGGCCCTTGCGCAGCCGGCAAATAGGGAAACCTAGCAAGCCTGTACATTTTTTTAAACTAGACACCAAGGGGAATCCAGGATGGGGTGACTTGTGTGCCTCTCACCATGTTATGTTACCCAGAATCCCTTGCAAACCTCAAACTTAGTTAAAAAAATACATTTTCTTCACATTTCTGTGATGAAACATTCAACAACTTTTTTCTATATGCCTTACTTTCCTCACACAGAGAGTACCACCCCACACAATATTTCTTGTAAGTGATGATTTTATTAGTTTAAGTACAAAATGATGTTCCACGCCACTTCACAATGAAGCTCACTTTTCCCTGACTGTCTATGCAGTTCAGAGAGTGAAGTGGATTGAAATTAAGGTAGTGGTATTTTGATTAGGCAAGGTAGATGAGAAACACAAGTAGTGTGTAGTGTGTGTTGGCTGTTAGTGTAGCCTGCATGAGTAAATATCTGACTGATACTTGTCAAAAAAATAAGCACATATGACTGTTCTTTAGTGTTATGGGGAACGGGTATCCTAATGACAATGAAAACTTGAGGTAGACGAAGGCCCAGAATTATTAACATAGGTGCTCACGTGGTGCATAATGGTGCAAAAGGCAGCATTGATAAATTGTTGCACACAAAAGGATTTTTTGCAACAAGCGCAACACTAGGGGTGGGCGGAGCTCGCGGTGCTGTACTTCGAGTAATTCTGTAGAGTTAAATAAAAACTCTGCCTGATTCTTTGGAGTTACGCCCATCCGCTTGCAGGGAAAATCCTCGTGCAGTCAGTGCAAACTTCAAAACAATGTGATGCTGGTTCACTCTTGCGGTGACTTCATCTTAAGTGCTGTCCAGTTGTTATTCACATCTGTTACCACGTGGTAATGGAGAGCGCAAAGACAGCCGTGGAAAACGACGAGCTGAATTGTATTTTCAACATCCCCGCATGCACTCAATGTGTAATCTTGGGCTAATCCATTTGTCAGCTCCCTCCTATCTCAGTAACATTGGTAGGGCCAAGAACCAGGATCAAATATAATGCTGTGAACTATATACGTACAATACCACATTAGCATACAGTGCATTGATATTCTGGTATACTCCGGTGGATATTATAAAAGTTACTAGTTTTATAAATGAGGCCCGTCAGTAATCAAAGTGTTGCCTGTTTATTTCCTGCAGAGAGCTGTCGGTGGTGGTGATGTGCTCCCTAAGTGGAAGGGATCTCTGCTGGAGAGGGTTTTCTGTTCTATGTATCCGGCATCCCTGCTCGGGAGGGGTGGGAGTGGCGTGTGCTTGTTATCGTACAGCAGATACAAGTGGGGGACACGAAACAAGTCATTCAAGAGCAGTGTCTCACTCTGGAGCTTGCTGAGTCAGGGACAGGGGTGAGTGGTGCAGCTCAGAACACTGAGGGAGGCAGGGCGGGCGTGGTGGCTGCATGGAGAACAGTGGGGTGGAGAGAAGGCAGGATGCGATGGGAGCAACAGCATAAGTAAAGGAGGGGAAGAGGAAGGGCAGGGTGTGAAGGAGAGTAGTGTGATGTGAAGAGGAAGAGGGTGGGCCACACAAGCAGGGAGAGGGAAGAGGAGATGAGCAGAAGGAGGTGGGGGATAGAAACAGTTGGGCCAATGAGAGATGGGACAGGTTGCAAAATGGTCTGAGACGGAAGAGAAGAGACTAAGCTTTAAGTCTGGGGTGCCTCCGGTAGTCTTGTTGTGTGTAGCCGACGTGGCATTAAGATCAATGCTCTGCCTGGTGCAGGTGGGGGTGGGCAGAGCACTCTGTCCTGTACTGTCCTGTACATCACTGCAGCAGCTGCCCAGATCAGGCCTGCCAAAGTTTGGGTGGGAGAGGGAGGCTGTGGTTTCCTTTGGTGTGTGTGGGATGCTGGACTCCTCTTTGCTCACTCTTCAGCACCTTGTCAGGTGCATGAAACGAATATACAAAATGCAATTACCCTTCAATACAGAGGTAACGCAGGCACAGAATGGCAAAATTTACCTGATGCGCATCCCTTCTATCTGTTCCTCTCAGCTTCACCCAGACCTTGGGCTGCAGAAAGACCCCTGTCACCAAGCCATGCCAAGGGGGGTCTTTTGGTGAGTAGACTCTGGCCCCTTCCAGTTCATGTGGCTTTGGTGAGTAGCCTAGACTCAGACTTCTGTTGACAATAGCCACCCGGCCTGTACCCTACATCACCAGCACTTTGCGTCCCATGCTCTCCTTCTGAGCTCCTTGTCGTTCACAGCGGATCTTCCTGTGAGTAGGTTTTTTGTGGATGACAGCCTCTTAGCCTAATACTAGGGGTGGCGCGATGTAGGTAAACTCCACCATGCAGCAGAGGGTGGAATTTTTGATGAACTCCGTGCTCCAAGTAGAGCGCAGAGTGGCCAAAACTCTGTGAACTCCGCTGGCGGATCGGAGTTCACTGCCCACCCTTAGTCAGCATACAACTAAAATCTCTTTTTAGTGAGTGCATGGTCGATGTCATCGTTGATCAGTGAAACTTAGTTAATGTCTCTGCAAAATTTGCTTCCCATTTGCTCAATGTAGCTCTGCAGATTTTTGCAAAGTGTTGCTCAAATCATACTTTCCCTTGGCCAAGTTTGTGTTACTTCTTACAACAATTTTGCATAAGAGCAATTCACTCCTGCTGAAATGATATGGACATGTGATGAAATCCTATTCATAACTAACGTTGGGATCTGAGATGGAGAATTAGACTTGTTCGTGAGGTGAACAATTTGTTAATTTTCTTGCTTGAAAACAAGGAGCGTCCACTATCATTTCACCTGGGGTGAAAATTCTGAGGTCAATTGGGATTTGGTGCACTTTTCATAAAAAAGAGATAGCAGTAGGATAGCACACAACACTTTCTAAATGTGCCTTTTGTAAGCAAAAGTTGATGAAATAGCCCATCATGCGCAAATTATTTAATGGTTACAAACCCGTTCATTCACTATATCAGGGGTAAAAAAAAGCTTTTTCTAACATGCTAAATCCAATTAGTGATTTAGAAAAAACATTTCTGAATTGCTAAATGGGTTTAGAAGTTATTACCAATTCGGAATTTGGGAGATGCGTGTTTGGGGCATCACTTCTGAACTGTCAACTGGTATGCTACGTATCAAAGGTTTGTGATTGGAATTCCATTCGCAAACCACTGACCAGATGGATGGTGGTATGCTGCCCATTGCAGGTCACCAGTCATTTGGCTAAGTGTCTTCTTTGCTAATGAGTCAAGAGAGGATAGAATACAATAGAGAGACACAGGGCTCCATCGGAAATCAATCCATGTCCCTTCATTTGCACAGGTTCCACCTAAAATAGGGGTATTCGAACAAGCAGTTATACATGAGATAGAGAATTCCACTGAAATAAACCAGAAAAAAACATTCAGTAACCTTTCCGAATGGGAAAAAAAGCATTGACAGAACTAAAAGAAGACAAACGCATTGTACTAAAACCGGCAGATAAAGGGGGTGCTATAGTCATCCAAACCACAGAGGCATACAATGTAGAATGTCTCCACCTCTTGGGGGATAGGAGAAACTACGAAATTCTGGGAAGAGATCCCACTGCCCAATTACATAGAGATATCAACAGCATCTTGGAAGAAGCGCTTGCTCACAATAAACACCTATAGTGTCTGGGATAGATTCTATTTTGGATCCACTATCACAATTTTGTGATTTTTATCTCAGACCAATAGTTCAGAGAATGCAGGCATACTTGAAAGACACAAGGGAGGTGTTAAATCTGATTAAGGACTTAGATTTCAAGCCAAAAGAAGACCTTCTTACATGATTGGACATCAAATCTCTTTTTACTACTATCCCTCAAAGGGAAACACTGAGAGTGATTGAGAATGTGCTCAGAAAATTGGGATTTCCAAACCCCCAGATCCCTAATCTTAGGTTTATCTGAACTGGCATTAACTAGAAACCTTTTGTCAGTACGGTGATACTCTGTACCTGCAAACCATGGGACATCCATGGGTAGTCCATTTGGTCCCAGTGTGGCCTGTCTATATGTATCAGAATTTGAGAAGGAAAACATCTATTCAGAAGAAAATCCCTATTTGGGAGTGATTAGGGTATGGTGCTGTTATATTGACAACATGATCCTTATCTGGCATGGAGATCAGGCAGGAGCCAACAATGTTTTGTCCTGGCTCAATGGAAGAAATACCTACTTTTATTTCACCTCTACTCTTTCAACAGAGGCACTCCCTTTTCTGGATCTCATTATTAAACCACTCAATGGGAAACTTAGCAGTGAAGTGTTTCACAAGCCTACGGACAAAAAAAACCTATTATCCTTTCATAGTTTTCACCCTAAATCATTTACAGAAACCGATCTTATGGAAAGTCCCTCTGTCTCAGGAGGAACAGTTCAGACATCCAGGATTTTGAAAAGGTGGCAGATGTGCTGAGTGAGAAACTATTTGATCGAGATTACGCTGAACATGTAATCAGAAGAACCAAAAAACATGCAAAAAATAATAATAGGGACTCACTTTTGGAAGTAATTGAGAAACCTAAATAAGACAGGAACGTGTGTGTGTCGACTTTTAGCATGTCATAAAACTGCATTAAAAAAATCATCACAAAAAACTGGCACATTTTGAATACAAATGGCCTGAATTTAAAGAGCCCTTTGTTTGCTTACAAAAATAGTGCAAGCATAAGAAATGTGTTAGTTCACACGAGGCCACAACCACATAGAAAAAGGAATCAGATAAGCCCTTCAGATAGGGCTCTTCCACCAGTGATTGGGCATTATTGCTGTGGGTCGTGTAAAGCTTGCTCATTGACTACCAATACAAAATCTGCAGATATCGGACCTAAATACCCATGAGAACTGACAAATCATACGACCTGTAACACAGAAAATGTTATTTACCGCATTACCTGCCCATGCGGGTTACAATATGTTGGGATAACCACGAGAAGGGTTAAGATACGAATATTAGAACACATGAGCAATGTAAGAAGCCGAAAACCAATGACGAAACTGACAGCGCACTTTGCCGAACAGAATCACACTGAAAATGATTTGAAGTGGCTAGTGATAGATAAACCTTATCTTCCCCCAACAATAACAGACAAAACAAAACTGTTGTTCCTTCGGTGCAAAGACTAAAAAGCAGTGAAAAGGGACTGAATGATTCTATCACTTGGCACCACTTACATAATACATGTCTGTAAAATATGTAAATGGTGAATATAACAGCCCCTTCTTAGTACTTTGAATCATCAGGGCACTCAAACTAACATTGAACAATGTGAGATTTAGAGCATCTATGTGCCCATAAGGTTAAATAATTCATTAGAAAGGTTCTGTATAGAATGGATAATAATGGCTCTTACTATCCACTGCCAGAACGAGACTGTCTAGGAAGTGTAATAATTATCACCTGGGAATTGTAGTCCTTAATTACTAGCATCTAGGACAAGAGCAATATGAGTGGATTCTAATCCTCCTGTTTCAATTTTTTTTTTTTTTAGTTAATTATTGCGCATTGTCACATCAATAACCTCTAATGACTGAACAGTTGTATAGGCATGCCTTTATATCCAGAAAGTATGAAAAAAAGACCGGGAACTCTCTCAATTATGGTAAGAGAGAACTACTTTAACCATTAACAGTACTGCCCTAATTGGCCGTTTTGTTCGTCCTGGTGGTCTTGGACGGGGAACACTGTTCCAAGATGGCCGCCCCTATTACAATGGAGTAACCAGTAGCTTTGATTAGGGGCGGGCATGAGGCGATCACGTGAGCGGAAGAACTCAGAGTCTTAGAGAGGATGAACTCAGAGTGTTAGGGAGGAAGCCTTTCCCTTCCGGACATCATTGGAGGGTGAAGAGTGGCCGAATCGGGAACACCCGTCCCTTGATGAAGTAAATAGGGTGCTGCAACATGTTCTGAATTAGATAGGGAGAGTGTGAAATGTATGGTACTACAGATGCAGTGGCGGTATGATGTATCAAACTAGTTTTTTATTAATAACGAGTTGAAGAGGGGCACGCAGCAATCGGTGTCCAGACAATATATACACCATTAGTGTTTTCCCGTAACTATCCCCGAACATCCAGGGGGGCACAACACTTGAGAAAGACGCTCTGAACTGGGCAGTTGGGCTAACGGGCTGTACATTTTTTACTTCCGCGGATGGCAACATGTGGATCAGGAAACAAGGCATTTTAATATTAACTATTGGTTCTCCTGATTGCCTTTTTAGAGTGTGACTATAGGACGGCATCCCCACTCTTTCCCCAAGTTAGGATCATCATTGATTAAACTCGGGTAAGTCTGGCACCAAGGGGCATTTGGTGTTATATATGGGAGTTCATTTTGAGTGTGTTTCTTAACACGGGGTGTATAATTTTAATGAAACAGAATATGGTGAAATGAAGAACATGATATGACAATGGATGAAGAATTAAACATAAGGGGATAAGGACAGTGATAGTTATATAGAGCAAAATATATTTATGAACTATGTTTTATTCCCTTAGGAACGCAGACGATGTATGTCTACTAAATCACAAGTATTGCCATGGGTAGGTCCCCTACCAACTACTGATTAGGCTAGGAGGGAACACTACAAGGACATTTTTTAGGGATCTGTATCCTGATGAATGCCAACGACCCTACTGGGCAGGAATCAAGGCCAGAAACATGTTAATACAGCAGATAGGTTAATGGTGATATTACTTTCCCATATACCCCCATGAACTTCTTCTTTTTAATTCTGTCAAGTGGAATCCATAATAAAAGATCTCAATATCCACTTAGACAGTTTTAATATTTTTGTTCGCATTAGGGATTCCTACCAAAACACTCTTTCTTTTCTTTCTTCTATATTTTTCCTTGTACGCCTTCCTGGGCATTGGTCTGCGTCAGGTTGTCGTAACGGCCCTATGATGAAGCATGCCACTCATTGAGTAGGTGAGGGCAGTATTTACAACCCTTTGGGGTTCCCAAAGTGTTTTTCTTCCTTTTTAGGTGACTTCTACATGGTAGTTTCCGATCTTCCCCTTGGGCTTTTTATTGTTCTCTTTCCTTTTTTCCTTACTTATGTGGGACCAAAGGCCCACCTCATAAAGGGTGACTTATCTCATCTTTCCTTTACCCCTAACTAGAGGTCCTTCTCGTGAAGTGAGTTATAGAAATTTGGTGGGAGAATGAGGGAAGGCGTAATCTCTCGTCCCTTCATAGTTGTGGATTTACTGCTCAGTAGTTGGCCTGAATATTAGGCAATGCCATCCTGCCATCATACCACCCTCTCACAAGCTTTCGCATGGCTATCCTCTGAGGTTTCCTGTCCCAAAGCAGGGTTCTAACCTCATTTTCTATGGCTCGGTAATAAGACTCTTGATCCCAGTTTGGTGTGTTCTATAATGCATAGAGAAATCTTGGGAGCGCCATCATTTTAAAGAGGGGCTCTCGTCCCAGCACGATAGTGGTAACGTTCTCCATTGTTTCACGTCTCTTTGAAGCTGTTGCAAGGGGGCTAGAAGACTATGGGTGTGGAAGAGATCGGGGTCTGTAGTTATGTATATACAGAGGTATCTAAAACCCTCTGTCACAACCGCTGCCTCACATTCTGGTGGCAGAACCAGGGTCGGACCCCGCAGTAGATAGACCATGGATTTAGACCAGTTGATCTTATAAACAAAGTAGTTACCGAAGTTAGTGAAAATATTGAGAATTCTATGGATGGAGGAGCGTGGTGCTGCGACATATAATAACACGTCGTCAGCATACAGAGATATTCTGTCCTCCCAGTCGGCAGTCCATCGGAGTCCCCGAATCAACGGGTCTCCTCTGACCTATGTCACCAGCGGCTCAAGGACTAACGCGAAGATTAATGGCGATAGGGTGAAGTCCTGCCTCGTATCCCATTTGAGAAGGAATGAATGTAAGGCTCGTCCATTTACCACCACTTGCGCCAATGGGTCTACATATAGCAGTCGGAGCCATGCCAAGAATTTAGGACCAAATCCTAGTCGTTCCAAGACCATGGATAGATATGTCCATTTGACTGTGTGAAAGACCTTATGGGCATTCAGAGACAGTACTGCTGCATCTTCTTGTATTGTATCTACCCTACCAAGTACCCCATAGTTCAAGCACAGTATCTCGCCCTGGCATGAAGCCGGACTGGTCTGGGTGAACTAATGTAGATATGATTTGGACTAACCGAGACACTAGTAGTTTAGATAGGATCTTGGCCTTCACGTTAATCAGTGAAATAGGGCGGTAGCAGGTGCATTGCTCCTTCAGTTTCCCTTCCTTATGGATTACCACTATGGACAGGAGCTGCTGGTCTGTGGGTAACATACCCTTCTGTCTGCTCTCTATATACATTTTAAGGAAATAGGGCGCTATGCAGGAGGCATTCAGTTTATAGGATTCTATTGGGAGGCAGTTCGGCTCCATTGCCTTTCCCGATTTGATGCTACAAATTGCATTTACCACCTCTTCCGCTGTGAGGTCACTCTCCAACAGTTTTAGGTCTTCTGAAAGAAGCCTGGGGAGGGGGAGATCAGCCAATAGGTCCCTTATCTCATCTGCTGTGGCCGTGCTCTCTGGAGAGTACAGATGCTGGTAATATGTAGCGAAGGCTTCGGCGATATCCTGAGAGTCTCTTAATGTCTCCCCTGTCTCATTGTTGAGGGCAGTAGCCCAGCAGCTCACTTGATCGTGTCTGTCAGGCCAGGCCAGCAACTTTCCCGCTTTGTCTCCTAATTCATAGATTTTGTACTGTGTCGCCGAGCATCTGGTTTTTGCCGCATCTCCGACTAAATCTCGATATTCCTGCCTCTTGAGATCTAAGGTGTGTCTCAATGTTGTTCTCTCCTAATTCAGTTTCCAGGTCAACTATTTCACTTTCCATTTTTTCTATTGCTGCTCTTCTATCCCTTTTGTTTCCTACCACGAGCGACAGCGCTTGTCCCTTAATGACCCTTTTAAAGGTTTCCCAAAGAATCTGTGGGGAATCAACTGAGGATTCATTTTCTTTGAAATAGCTATCTGTCACCTGCACAAGTCCTGCTTTTATATGTGGAATTTGCAAATACCAGAGGTGTAGTGAGATGGACTGTTGGATGTATGCTGTGCCCATTACGTAGTTTGCCCACAGTGGTGAATGGTCAGAAATTCCTAGGTGTCTCACCTCTCTGAAGTTGAGTGCTTTGTCAGCTACTGTAAGGAAGACATTTATTCGTGAATGGCTATAGTGTGATTCCGAAGAGAACGTGTATTGTCTCATTAATGGATTGTGTGTCTGCCATATATCGATCAGTTCCAGGGCAGTCAGAAAGTCTGATAGTCATGAGGGGCAGTGTGGCAGATCTCTAGTGGGGTTGCGGTCTACTACGTCACACAACGTTGCATTACAGTCTCCCCAAATGAGGAGTTCTCTATCTGGTAGGTCCAGTAGCAATTTACCCAACTCTGGCAAAACTATGCTGTGTAATGATGGCGTTATATACACCTATGCTATATCGACAGGTTTCCCTTCCAATGTGCCAGATACTGTAGTAAATCTTCCCTGTGCATCAGTCCAGGTCCACCCCACTGTGATGGGGAAGTTTTTCCTCAGGAGTATTCCTGTGCCTCGCAAATCTGAGTTGAAACCCGCATGTGATATTAATTTATAACCCCACCTTTTCAGGGTTCTACAGGAGTTGCCTACTAGATGAGCTTCTTGTAATAGGACCACATCAGGTGATTGGAGTTTGTTGCATTGTAGCACTATACCATGTTTTATTTTGTCCCCTAAGCTGTTTACATTCCGTGACAGCAACTTGAGTGTAGGAATGGTCAGTGCGTCAGTCATGGGTTGGTGGTGGGTTATGTCCAAACCCCCTCCTACTCCCATGGAGGAATATGAGTCAACTACGGGGATGCCGTCAAGGTTTTCTGTCTGCTGCTCCAGTGTGAGGATCTGTACAGGATATAGATCTGGCTGCTGCAATACTCAATGTGGAAGGCAGAGTCCGAGAATGGACACCACCATCTTCCATCCCTTCTCTTCTGAAACAACTAAGTAACCAGAAATCTAAACTAAGGAAAAACCCTAGCCCCCAACCTGCCTCCCTGTATGGCGAACATTGAACTGCCCACCTCCTGTCAGGGACTGTCCGGGACTATGTCGGGAACACAGTCAGGGACTTGGGCAAGGACTGGGAATGGGGTAGAAAACGTACACAGAGAGAGGAGTACAGCGCTGCCCAGGATCACACAGGAAGTCAGAGGAGAAAAGGGATCCAAAGGGGAAGCCTGTACAAAGGAGCAAGATGGCTAAGACTCAGAAAGGAAGGGCACTCAAAGGCAATTTAGCATTCAGACTAAGTACACCCAGGACGGACGTGCAAGACATATATATAATACAACATTAACAATAAAGGGAATGTGGGGTAAAGCACTCAGGAGCTCCACACGGTAAGACTGAAGCTCAGTAAGTTCCTCACCCACAATTGCTGTTACAGATACTGACTGAAAATACCCACATATAGGATATGTATGCAAAGGCAGGGTCTGTGGAGCTTATACCTATGGTGATGTTATAACAGTAACTCAAAGACAATACTCACAGTGAACAAGAAACACCACCTAGGTAGTCAGCTGTGCCCACGGATCCTGGCGATCAAACAGGAACACGCAAGGCAGTAACAGCAAAGGGGTAGAACTAAACACAAGCACAATAGACAAGGAGCTAGCAAGGAGGAGTGCTTAACATGAAAGGAAAGAAATCACAGGGCACACTTGGCAGAAAGCAGGTAACAAACATACAAGGTAACAGAAGCAAGACAGCAGAAATAGAAAGACAGCAAACTAGAAGTGGAACCAAGGAAATGGGTAGAAAGGCAGGGACTGGAAAAGGATATACAGAAGGGGAGGCTACAAGGGTATACTAGAATAGTGCAGGTTCAGGAATCAAGAAAAAAAAGTAGCATAGAAGGCAGTGCTGGGGCAGGAACAAGAATTGAGCAAAAGCTCAAAGTAGCACTGCAGGTAGTGCTAGTTCAGGAGAAGGGAAACTGCTGCAGGTCAGGAACAAGGAATGCTAAGGCTCAGGAGTCAAGGTAGGACTGCAGGCAGTGCTAGTTCAGGAGAAGGGAAACTGCTGCAGGTCAGGAACAAGGAATGCTAAGGCTCAGGAGTCAAGGTAGCACTGCAGGCAGTGCTAGTTCAGGAACAAGGGAAACTGCTTCAGGTCAGGAACAAGGAATGCTAAGGCTCAGGAGTCAAGGTAGCACTGCAGGCAGTACTGGTTCAAGGAAACAGGAAATAGTTACAGCTCAGGAAACAAGGAGTCAAGAGAGCACTGCAAGCAGTGCAAATCAGGAACAAGAAGTATCTGAAGCCCAGGAACAGGAACAAAGAATAAGTATAGCTCAGGAACTCAGGAAACAAGGTAGCACTGCAGGCAGTGCTAATTCAGGCACAAGGAATAACTATAGCTCAGGAACTCAGGAAACAAGGTAGCACTGCAGGCAGTGCTAATTCATGCACAAGGAATAGCTATAGCTCAGGAACTCAGGAAACAAGGTAGCACTGCAGGCAGTGCTAATTCAGGCACAAGGAATATCTATAGCTCAGGAACTCAGGAAACAAGGTAGCACTGCAGGCAGTACTAATTCAGGCACAAGGAATAGCTATAGCTCAGGAATCAAGGAACAATGATTAACTATAGTGCAGGAATCAAGGAATATCAAAAGCTCAGGAAACACTGAAAACAAGGGTATCAAAAGCACAGGAAACACTGGAAACAAGGATCAGCCTCACCGGTATACAGCTACAATGACCAACACTGGGCTGAAGGGAGCTGGGGCTTAAAAGAGCTCACAGTAATCACATGCATCAGGTGTGAGCAGACTAGCAGCAGCCAGCCACAGGTGAACTGAATTCCTCCACCCATCCTTGGCCTGCAGGGGTGGAGACAAAGCAGTGGGAGCAGGGGATTATGGGTAATGGAGTTTCCAGCATGAGCAGACTGGCTTCCACAAAACACGGCATAGATTGGGAACGGATGTCAATTCCTAAATGATGTCCAAATGCCTGGAAGTCAGGATATGCATACAGGGGAGTTTCTGGAAGCATATTAGAATTCTGGAAAGCCCCACAATTCGGCCCCCTGGTGGTGCAAACGAGAGCACAGGGAGTGAATCGTGACACCTCCCCAACTCTGCAGAGCGCTTGTCGCCCCCACCCACCCTAAACTCAGAGGACTATGGCTTGGCTTTTTTGCCCTCACCCTCAAAAGTAATATTACAAGTGGTATCAAGTTTATAGGAGTTCGCATTATGCCTCAGTCGATCGGTTCCAGCGGAGCCCCCAGGGCCAGGATACATATCATTCCTCGCTCTTGGTGAATTCGAGGCCCGGCAGTCTATTCTGATAAACAATCATCCATCCACAAAAAGGCATTGGTTACCACCGTTACTCCACTCCTCAGTAACTCTTTGGGGTCCTGCTCAGTTTTCATTGACGTATCCCGGAGGTTCATCACTTTGTGTTTGGACTGGAGTTCCCTACTCATCACCATCCATCCAGCCATTCTCATGCTTCGTCGGGGTGTGTGAAAAAACAAGCTTTTCCTTCTGGTTCCACCCGCAGCTTTGCTGGAAAAAGCATGACATATTTTACTTCTTTTTCCCCCACTGCCTTTTTAACTTCCATAAAACTTCTTCGTCTCTAGATTTGATGGTGAAGTCTGAAAAGAAAGTGATTGTATTGTTCTTGTACTCTACCGATGTGGCATCACGGGCTGTTTGCAGTATGACATCTCTATCGTGAAAGTTAAAAATGCGGGCCAGGATAGGTCTCAGAGGGGCCCCAGTCTTTGGCCTGCCACCAGGTACCTGGTGTGCGTTTTCTAAAGAGAAGTATTTTGAGAGTTCACAAGGTTGTAGGTGTTTAAGGATCAATTCCTCTACAAAGAGATCAGTTTCAGGTCCCTCTGCCCGTTCCGGGGCTCCAATAATTCTGACGTTGTTGTGACGGGACCTTCCCTCATAGTCGTCCAGCTGGGCCTCATGGAGCTTACTCACTTTTTGAAGTTCATTGACTTGCCGTTTGAGGATGTCAAGTCCGTCTGTAGAGCTACTGCCTTCTCCTCCACTTCCATGACTCTCAAGCCCATATTTCAAAGGACAGCCCTGATGAGTGAGACTTCTGTTGCAACTCTGTCAATGCTTGTTTCCAAGGAGGCGTGCACTCTGTTGATGGCAGTCATTATATCACGAAGCGTGGGGTCTTCATTTTCCATTACTGGCTGCGAAAGTGATTGTGGTTGGTCTTTAGAACTCCCTGCCGCTTCTTGACTCTTTTGCCACGAAAACGTATCCAACTTGGTTTGGTGGGAATTACTCACACCTTTCCCTGCCGTCATGGTGCGCAGTGGGTCGAGGTGATGTTCAAGCAGGTCGCCTAAGGTGGTCTGTGCACCAGGGCAATCACCACTGCCTGCCTATGGACCCTTCAAAGCTCCACGCGGCCTGTCGGCGTTCCCCCAATGACATCAGTCCACCTCCAAGTTTGTTCACCCATGCTGGGCCACAAGCAGGTCTTCTCAACTCCTATGTTATGATCTGCTGCTTTGTGGATCACTGTATTGCCTGTATTGCGTTGTAGACTGTTGTCTTGGATGACCTTTTGGTCCATGCTTTGGTAATCTATCGTTTTGGTAATGCTCTGTAATGTCAGTTTGGGTTTCACCGCTGTACACTGCAGTGGGTCTTCACGTGCTGCTTAGGTTGTTCATGAGATATCCACTGGGTGTGTCGGGCTACTGGAGATGCCGTTATTGCTGCTTCGGTTTTGCTTCCCGCGCACGATCTGGTGGTGAGCACCCTATATTCAGGTTACAAGTCTGTGAGGCCCACCTGTGTCACGATCAGTCGGGACCCACGGGGCGGGGAGAGGGGGCACCCCTCTCAAACAGTCCTCTATGCCGCCAAGGTATTTTCTAAATCACCTGGTTCACCATTGCAGGCCTCGGTTCATCTTCTTAGTCAGTTAGACTGCTGGCTGGCAATCTGCCCAGGTCTCTACCTAGTCATATAGTCATTTAATGGTGCCTCTTGGTTTTGTACCTATCGCTACAGTCGGTCATGGCACAGATTCCTGTTTTATCCAGGTCGCTCCGCAGTGTTCAGCTGAGCTCTTCCCATTTCCTTTCCCCTAGTTCTATGGGAATTTCTAGTGCTTCAGTCTTTTGTCTGGGTGTGAGGTAGTGTCGTGGTGCCCTCTGCCCTGTGTCAATGTCGCAAGAAACCACTGCTTCAAGGGCAGTCAGGGAGAGCGGGCGAATGGCGTTGGCCCCTTTGTCTTTCAGCCACCGGCATCACGCTGCGGTATGCTCTGGGGCCCGCCAGTTCTCACCCGCTATCTTGTCACGGGTCTCTGGTGCTCTAGTCAGCATGCCTGCAGTAGTTTTTCCAGTCTTTCCCTTCTGGACTTCTCGGCACTCGACTACGTGCCAGGCTCTCCTTCACCTCCACAAGGTCGCTCTTCGCTCGCCCGGGCCCTCACCGCCAGCCGCAGCATGTCATAGTCAGTGCAACTGCTGTGACTTCTCCACTCTCCACAGGTCTCCGCTGTGCTTTCATCGCTGCTGGTCGAGACTTCCGCCTTGTCCAGGGAGAGGCAGGATTCCTCGCTAGTTACTCTGACGCGAGGCTTCACTCGTTCTATTCAGTACAGCAGTATTGGTTGATTGGTGTGTCGGGCTCCACCCATTTGAGCCCCCGGATGCAACTTTGTGAGTAGGCCGCTCCATGTCTCTCGCTTCATAGGCTTCACCAGCCCCCACCACACCTCTGGATGCTACAGGTGGCTGTCGGGCACCACACGTGACATATTTGGTACCACCAAACCGGATCTTTGGACGGATTTTGTGGGATTTCGGCGGTTGGCTGCCAGAGCTCCCTTAGTGCACAGCCATCTTCCTCACCAGCCAGGCATGCCCCCTTATTTGTGCTTTGGATATCCAAGTGTGGGAGTTTCAAGAGGACACTGTATGGCACTCCCTTGTTTTTCTCCACTCTGACTTCTAGTGCACCCAGAAGATTCTTGCTCTTACAAACAACTGTTGCAGTCCAAATTTCTGTATTAGCAGTTTGCATCTCTTCTAGAGTAATTGTACTTTGAGCTAGGCTCCTTGCTACATCACCACTGTGGCTGACTAGCTCTACCTGCATGTTTGCAGTTCTTTTACACATAGGCCCAAATTTACTAAGCCCTCACGCAAGGCAATGCAAGGCATTGCAATGCAATGCAATGAAAGGGCTTAAGTGATATTTACTAAGCCGCGCAAAGCCACATTGCGTGACTCAGCATGGTTTAGTAAATCCGGAGTAACGCAAGGCAGTGCAGATCACTATCTTGTTACTCTGCATTGGAAAGGCATTCTATGGGCTGGTTGTGGGTGTTCCCATGCATCCACCCATGGATTTTGGCACAATCCAAGATGTACTTAGTGTAAAGTAGGGCAAAGCATTATTTGCATGACTTTCAGGCTACTTTCCTGCACTAACAAAGTTTAGTGGTAGAAAATAAATGATATATCCACACTTTATGTGGTGTGCATCACATTTTGTGACTTTTTACCAGTGCAATGTGTTGATAAATGTACCCCATTATATTTGATTTCTCATGCTAACTGCTATTTTTACACAGAGCTCTATGGCCCTGATTATGAGTAGTGTGGGTTGGAATTCCTGTTTAGAATTCAGCTCCACACATTTATATGCTGTCAGGTGTTCCCACACTTTACTGGTCGGAAATTGCAACTTGAAAAATTACTTAGGGAAAGGGCTAAGTTGAAGCCCAAACCCATCACTTGGCCCCAATACTTTCATGGCACAGGTGTAATGATACATTACGAAGCTGGCTGACATCATCTCCTCCCCAAACCACCACCCTCATTCTCACCCTCCCCTCGGTCCACACAGATGTCTTTACAGACATTTACCGTTTACAGACGGTTCCACTTGTTCAGAGCAGAACGTAAATGTCGGCTTTAAAACTGCTAGATTTGGGAATTCAGTGTGAAATACTAGCCAGTTAAAATAGTTTGCATAGTTATTCCTCATTCTGTCAGGTCTAATTCATAATTGCAAGTGTTACATGCAGAGACTGTGGCTGGAATCTTTGCATGCAGATCTGCATTATTTGTAATCAGGCCAGACATTGCTAGCCTTCCATACCCTCCATGTCCTATAATGTTTTTCTTTAAATCTTTTGGCACATGCACAGAAGAATTAATATTAAGGCTTATTAACTAAGCAAAGTATCAATAGAGGTGAGTAGATTCAATTGTATGTTTGTACTATATTTACTCTTTTTATTACAGTCACATAATTCCAGAGGGTTGCTTTTGGGAATCTACAATGTTTGTACATTTCTATTCACAAATTCCTAGGTTTCTGACATAATCCTGGCCCCTTGATATACCACCATAAAAAGAATTGTTGTTCTGAGATTTACATTTTTAATGTGTGTTTTTGTATCATTAGAGAAGTCATTTAGCTCGGGTAGACATTGCTAATCCGGCCGAATTTTTCTGGACGACATTTTAGAAAATGGTGTATGTGTTGCAGTGATGATGTAATATTTCAGGAACCATGAGACCTGTATACTTTATTTTGGTGTCAAAACATAGGTTTTGGGGGTCAGGTAATCTTAAAGAGACAGAAAATAATTCCCCAGAGTAACCCTTTTGCCATTTTGCAAAATGACGGCTCTATAATGATGTGTTTCAGCCATCATATTGGCAATTCTTTTAACATTGATTTTGTTTCAGGTTTTTCTTTGATTCAACTTTGTAAACATGAGTAAAGCAGGGGGTAGCAGAGGATCTTTTTCTCCTGAGTGTTGCTAACTACAAAATCTGAGGACTTTTTCAACAAAAAGAATGTGTCATATGCCAAACTAATCCAAAAGAAAAGCTAACATCAACTGCGTCTGGACAGAAGAGAGTTTGAGAAGCTGCAGAATATGGTAAGATTAAGTTCACAAAAGATTGGAACTGATGGGTGAAGAGGATCAAATATTTTACCATTGTAACAACAAGTGCTACAAGTCGTTTACAATGGGAAAAAGCCTGGATTTTTTTTTTTAAATAGCAGAAACCAGTGAATCACAGCAAGAATCTGAGTCTTCTGAGAAAGTGACGACAACCAAACCCAATGCTCATCTACTTAGAAGATCAGAAGATCAATGGCTACCCCTTGTCCTCCTCCAACAATTGATCAGAACGCAGAGGATCTTCAATGTGATTTAGGCAGAACAAGGGCCAAAGGGATTGATGAAAGAAAAAAGTACAGAGTATGTGAGTCTCAAAGGGCAAACACGTTTTTATCTGCAGCTAGTTTCTTCTGAGTTGAAGTTTTCAGCTGAGTAGCTGATCTAAACAGCTAGGAGAATGCATTTGCAGCAGATTTGCATGCCTACCAGAACTGCATGCATGCATACATTTGAAAATCTTTATGTCCAATGAGCTTCCAGCAGCAATGTAACCACCAGCCTTCAGTTAAGTTTGCACTCTGGTCAACATTAATGAAACTGTATTGATCCATAATAATGAAATTACATTTTTTCTGGTGAGAATATATAGAATGACAGGATTTGTTTTTGCCAGTCTAACAAAAAGAAAATGAGCCACTTCTGATATTCTCAGCTGATTTGACTCCTGAAGTTCTTGCTGCAAAAATACGATCACAGGATGGAGAACAATTAGCAGGAACCATTTTAAGAAATGTCCTGAAATATGTAGATTTTGGAATTAATGACAAATTTTGTGATGCCCCAGAGCTCCGTAAATCATGCAGGTCAACAAGAATGCCTGATGTTGTCTTAAATTTTTTTACATCATTGTTTAATATCTGCAAAGCAAAACTGTTAAAAACTAAAGTTTTAGAGTTCAGAACAGAGGCCGACAACATTGATGATGGCTTTGAAGATATAAGCGTAGAAGTGGAATCCCATGAACCAACAGGCTTATGCTGTGCAATTTTCCAAATCATGTTTTATGAATTACATCACGGCAAAAAGAAAACTCCGCTACACATGATAACTGCCCATGCAATCTAAGACAAGTGTAAAAGTAGAGAGCTATTCCCTTCAATGAATAGGATTGGTGTATCAACAGGTTATAATGACATAGTACAGAGCAGGAACTTGTTAGCAGCTCATGCTGTAAAATCTTGTGAATCCGACAGCATACCACTACCAAGCCACTTTACCAGAAAAGGTTTTACAATTGCTGCTCTTGATAATTCTGATTTTGAAGACAGCTCTTCTGTGTCTGGAACATCCAGCACACCTGATACTGCCATGGTGCTTTTTCAAGACTGTACCAATGGAGTAGCTACTGGAAAACAAGCTGTGTCAGCTGTAGGCATAAACAAATAAAGCTGCAAACTTCTTACCCATCTGCCTTGCCAAAGTGTGCAAAATCACTACAAGCCATCAACACATCCCAGTCTACCAGAAAGTTTCAAAGTGGCTGAGGACATGGATCATCTTCTACCTGATGCTGTGGTCCACAAAGCCTATTCAGCTGAATTTTTCATATTGCTTATTCGGTGCGGATTGAAGGATAAAGAAAAGCCAGTTCCTCTGTGGGCTGGAATTCATGCTCTGATCTCACAGAATACCATTCCACTGAAGAAAGTTGGATTTTTCACTAGTAATGCGATTTCCAGGCACAAACTACGCAACAGTATACACAGCTCTACAAAATTTCCAAAATGTGCGTGCTCAGCCTATCTTGCCAATTGTCTGCCAAGAAGTTTTTTTTCCGTATTGTAGCTAACATTTTTATGAGCAATCCAGTAGAATTTGATGATCTTTACCCGTTGATGGGCGTTTTCCACATAACAAAAGTTGCATTGCGGTGTGCAGGAAGTTATCTCAGTGGATGTGGCATAGATAATGCACTTATTGAGGCTGAAATCTTTGGAAGCAAAACTATCCATTTAGTACTCATTATGTTCGTTCGTTACAAGGTATGCTCATCATATTTAAGGCTATCGAAACATTGTGTTGGAATGCTTTCTGAAACAAGAATGACAAATTAGGTTTTGCTTATCTTATATCAGAAGTGAACAAGGCCCAGGGTGCACTTCATTCAAAAGACATATAATGCAAAGCCAGGCAATGTTGAATACACTCAGTTCAAAATCAGAAAACCTGAAAACCAAGTTCGTAGAGTTTGTCAAAGAATGTCAAGAAAATTAGAACTTTGCAAGTACTGGGGAAATGTTTTAAACATGATAGCACTAGTGAAAAACTTGATTCATGGTGATTGGGAGCTGCACATGAAGACTCTAAAGTCACTGATTACTGTGTTTCGTGAATTCAATTGCATAAACTACCTGAGATATGGGTCCTAGTATTTGGAAAGAGTGAAGAAGTTAGAGGTGGAAAAACCATACCTCTACAGAAAATTATTCTAAAGACATTTTGTGGTGAAAGACTTAGAGGGACGTTTCAATGCTGTGGTTCCAGATATGAAACTGAAACACACGATCCTGAGATCACAGAAAAGCTCCAAGGGATTGTTGGTCAGACTCATAAAAGTGAATATGTTGCTCAATGCCAGCTAGTTTATCATGAAGTCCTTTCTATTTGCAATGTTTTCAGAGAGATGACAAATTCAAAATTAATGGACCATCGTGAAATTATTCCTCACAATGAACTTGTGAGAAAGAGAGGGGAACATTTTAATAAACATGTTGACAGCCTTCTTCATTTCATGCAGCAGCAAGGAATCCCCCTTGAAAGTACTGAGCCTGTGCCACTACACAACTTTGTGACCAAACAATATGTGGATAATGATATAAAGACATGTCTACTACATGTCCTGGAACATGGATTGAAACTATACGCAGAACTGAAGCAGGAGAGAATTGTATTGAAAGAGAAAAAGCTGTCTGACATAATCACTAAAGCTAAATGTCCATGCTTTAATTGCCATAGTAAGAGTTTCATCCAACCAGCCGCTACATAACAGGTTACAAAAAAACAACTTTCGCAGCACATAGAGATTTGGATGTAGCAACACAAAAGGAGTGAATTTATCAAGGATATTCTGTCTATGACCTTCTTCCAACAAATGCATTATTTGATCAAGATGCTGCAACTAAACCAGTGAAGCACAAACTTGTACAAGGGCTTAAAAAAATCTTTTGCCTGAAGAATTCCAATTCGAAAAGGTGCCCTCATTAAAAACTGCTGTTGTTGTGGACTACATGTCACAATTGCGAGTGGTCAAGATTTCGTTCATGCAAATCTTCGGAAAGGTTGTTCAGACTGTTCTACAGATATCAAAGTCAGTGTGCACCTTGCAAGAACTGCACATTGTCTTTGACAGTTTTCTTGAACTATCTGTCAAAGAATGTGAGAGAATCAGAAAAATGTCTACAGGTGGAACAATTGGCCTTGCCTTGAGCTATACCTGTGCAACTTGATAGATTCTGGTCATCAAAACATTCGGGATGTTTCAGTGAACACTAAATTTACAATTATTGAAAGTGGAATGATTGTCAATGATGAGTTGGTGCCTGCAGCGATATATTCAAAAGGTACAGGCCATATTGTTCACGAACTCAACAGCAAATTGGAGGAAGCTGACCTTTGTGTTGTGCCACATGTTGAGTGAGCTGTTTGAAATGGTTCCAATCGAGTCATTGTAGTGTCAAATGACACAGTTGTTATTAGTGTGCTTCTTAGATTTGTTGCAATGTTGATACTTCGAGGATTGTCAGAGTTATGGATACATTGTGGAAGAGGCGAGAAAAGACACTTAATCTTGCTTGTTATTCTGTACAAGAAACTTGACCCAGAGATGCCCAGTGTTCTTATCAAGGCACACATTCTTATGGGCGATGACACTATGAGCAAAATTGAAACAAAGCTTGAAACTTTAACTGCTGATCCTGTGAAGTTTCTAAAAGGATTTTCTGAGACAGAAGAATGTGACTTTAAAGATGTTGAAAAATACCTTGTGCATGTGTAGAAATGAGTTCTGACTGTCACACATTTGATGATCTTCGGTACAGTGAGTTCAAGAGATTAGCCTGCTAAGTGACATTCTTCTGATATCATATTCCGTGCATGGACACATTAAAAGGGAGTTCTACTTTATCAGAAGATGTGTAAATGTTTTGGATCATGCATATGTAGAGAAAGATCCGTGTGAATTTGGTTAGAAAAATATTGAAGGGATGCTAAAACCTATGCAATTTCTAAAGCCTCTACCCATAGAACTTAGACATACATTTACTTGCAAGACCTTTGCCACAAAAACATGTCCCTGTCGATATTCTGTTCTAAAATGTTTTACATTCTGCAAATGTAACACAAGCGATTGCTGAAACAAATAAATAAAGTAAACTATGAAAATGTGTCTAAAACAGGAGTGATAAACATTATTTTTTTTCATATTCAGATCATAATCATTGTTTGGTGTATACATAAAAGGATTAAAAAACATTATTATTTGTTTCATTTCTATATATGTCTCTTCTTCTATTATAGCTGACATTTTGGAAAATGGTGGAAGGGTTGCTCTGAGGAGCTATTTTCTCTCTCTATAAGACTACTTGACGCCCGAAACGTATGTTTTGACACCAAAAGGAAGTATGTAGGTCTCATGGTTCCTGAAATATTACATCATCACTGCAACACATCCGCTGTTTTTAAAATTGTCGTCCAGAAAATTTTGGCTTGGATCAGCAATGTCTACCCAAGCTAAATTACTTCTCTAATTATCCAAAAACACAAATTAAAATGAAAATCTCCGGACAACTATTTTTTTACTGAGTTTATATCAGGGGGCCGGGATTAACACAGCCAGTTTTAAGTTTATGGTGTGATTTTGATTTTTTTTTTGTAAGGCACGCTTTTTTTTCCACAGGCAAGTAGTTTACTGTGGGGACACCCCTTTTTATACAAACCCATTATTGAAGGTGCATCTCCTTTCCTTTTACTGCCTTCTAAGTACACTTACCCCTGTGATTTGAAGGGACCTTGTAACACGTGCTTCCTTGGTGCTAAACGTCATTAATAGCTTTGATGGATATCCGCAAAGCTCTTACTTTGTGGGTCTATAGAAGAGTTTGGGTTGGTCTTTTTGCTCCCTATAACACAACTTTTCCCGCCCTTAATGAAGATATAGCAAGGAGGTGGACTTTTCTACTGGAATAAGTAACATTTTTGTGAAGAAGTATTTTGAAGTTATGAACGTAAACTGAAATTCCTGTACACTTAAGTGACACTTAGGTGCATACATGGTTTCAAGAATAAGGCCAAATATTACCATTGTTAATAATTCGCATCTTCATCAAAGGTCCTATCTGGAACATTAAACTAGCATTTATCACAGACTGTGAATCCGATTGACGAACATTGGCCGAGTAGGCCAAGGCAAAATCCTAGTTGTGAAAGAATAATATTGTGTAGTTACTGTGTTGTAGGGGTTTGCATATTTCGCTTTTTTTATTTTTTTTTAGAAGGTACGCTTTTTCGTGTATTTTTTAATTATTTTTTTGCTTTGAGGTAGGCTCTTTGCTACCTCACCACTGTGGCTGACTAGCTCTACCTGCATGTTTGCAGTTCTTTAACACATAGGCCCAAATTTACTAAGCCCTCACGCAAGGCAATGCAAGGCAATGCAATGCAATGAAAGGGCTTAAGTGATATTTACTAAGCTGCGCAAAGCCACATTGCGTGGCCCAGCATGGTTTAGTAAATCCGGATTAACGCAAGGCAGTGCAGATCACTATCTTGTTACTCTGCATTGGGAAGGCATTCTATGGGCTGGTTGTGGTTGTTCCCATGCATCTACCCATGGATTTTGGCACAAACCAAGATGTACTTAGTGTAAAGTAGGGCAAAGCATTATTTGCATGACTTTCAGGCTACTTTCCTGCACTAACAAAGTTTGTTGGTAGAAAATAAATGATATATCCACACTTTCTGTGGTGTGCATCACATTTTGTGACTTTTTACCAGTGCAATGTGTTGATAAATGTACCACATTATATTTGATTTCTCATGCTAACTGCTGTTTTTACACAGAGCTCTAAGGCCCTGATTACGAGTAGTGTGGGTTGGAATTTCTGTTTAGAATTCAGCTCCACACGTTTATATGCTGTCAGGTGTTCCCACACCTTACTGGCCGGAAATTGCAACTTGAAAAATTATTTAGGGAAAGGGCTAAGTTGAAGCCCAAACCCATCACTTGGCCCCAATACTTTCATGGCACAGGTGTAATGATACATTACGAAGCTGGCTGACATCATCTCCTCCCCTAACCACCACCCTCATTCTCACCCTCTCCACGGTCCACACAGATGTCTTTACAGACATTTACCGTTTACAGACGGTTCCACTTGTTCAGAGCAGAACGTAAATGTCGGCTTTAAAACTGCTAGATTTGGGAATTCAGTGTGAAATACTAGCCAGTTAAAATAGTTTGCATAGCTATTCCTCATTCTGTCAGGTCTAATTCATAATTGCAAGTGTTACATGCAGAGACTGTGGCTGGAATCTTTGCATGCAGATCTGCATTATTTGTAATGAGGCCAGAAATTGCTAGCCTTCCATGCCCTCCATGTCCTATAATGTTTTTCTTTAAATCTTTTGACACATGCACAGAAGAATTAATATTAAGGCTTATTAACTAAGCAAAGTATCAATAGAGGTGAGTAGATTCAATTGTATGTTTGTACTATATTTACTCTTTTTATTAAAGTCACATAATTCCAGAGGGTTGCTCTTGGGAATCTACAATGTTTGTACATTTCTATTCTCAAATTCCTAGGTTTCTGACATAGTCCTGGCCCCTTGATATACCGCCATAAAAAAAATTGTTGTTCGGAGATTTTCATTTTTGATGTGTGTTTTTGTATCATTAGAGAAGTCATTTACCTTGGGTAGACATTGCTAATCCGGGCCGAATTTTTCTGGACGACATTTAAAAAAATGGTGTATGTGTTGCAGTGATGATGTAATATTTCAGGAACCATGAGACCTGTATACTTTATTTTGGTGTCAAAACTTAGGTTTTGGGAGTCAGGTAATCTTAAAGAGACAGAAAATAATTCCCCAGAGTAACCCTTTTGCCATTTTGCAAAATGACGGCTCTATAATGATGTGTTTCAGCCATCATATTGGCAATTCTTTTAACATTGATTTTGTTTCAGGTTTTTCTTTGATTCAACTTTGTAAACATGAGTAAAGCAGGTGGTAGCAGAGGATCTTTTTCTCCTGACTGTTGCTAACTACAAAATCTGAGGACTTTTTCAACAAAACAAAATGTGTCATATGCCAAACTAATCCAAAAGAAAAGCTAACATCAACTGCGTCTGGACAGAAGAGAGTTTGAGAAGCTGCAGAATATGGTAAGACGAAGTTCACAAAAGATTGGAACTGATGGGTGAAGAGGATCAAATATTTTACCATTGTAACAACAAGTGCTACAAGTCGTATACTATGGGAAAAAGCCTGTTTTTTTTTTTTTAAATAGCAGAAACCAGTGAATCACAGCAAGAATCTGAGTCTTCCGAGAAAGTGACGACAACCAAACCCAATGCTCATCTACTTAGAAGATCAGAAGATCAATGGCTACCCCTCGTCCTCCTCCAACAATTGATCAGAACGCAGAGGATCTTCAATGTGATTTAGGCAGAACAAGGGCCAAAGGGATTGATGAAAGAAAAAAGTACAGAGTATGTGAGTCTCAAAGGGCAAACACGTTTTTATCTGCAGCTAGTTTCTACTGAGTTGAAGTTTTCAGCTGAGTAGCAGATCTAAACAGTTAGGAGAATGCATTTGCAGCAGATTTGCATGCCTACCAGAACTGCATGCATGCATACATTTGAAAATATGTATGTCCAATGAGCTTCCAGCAGCAATGTAACCACCAGCCTTCAGTTAAGTTTGCACTCTGGTCAACATTAATGAAACTGTATTGATCCATAATAATGACATTTTTTTTTCTGGTGAGAATATATAGAATGAGAGGATTAGTTTTTGCCAGTCGAACAAAAAGAAAATGAGCCACTTCTGATATTCTCAGCTGATTTGACTCCTGAAGTTCTTGCTGCACAAATAAGATCACAGGATGGAGAACAATTAGCAGGAACCATTTTAGGAAATGTCCTGAAATATGTAGATTTTGGACTTAATGACAAATTTTGTGATGCTCCAGAGCTCCATAAATCATGCAGGTCAACAAGAATGCCAGATGTTGTCTTAACTTTTTTACATCATTGTTTAATATCTGCAAAGCAAAACTGTTACAAACTAAAGTTTTAGAGTTCAGAAGAGAGGCCGACAACATTGATGATTGCTTTGAAGATATAAGCATAGAAGTGGGATCCCATGAACCAACAGGCTTATGCTGTGCAATTTTCCAAATCATGTTTTATGAATTACATCACGGCAAAAAAAAACCTCCGCTATACATGATAACTGCCCATGCAATCTAAGACAAGTGTAAAAGTAGAGAGCTATTCCCTTCAATGAATAGGATTGGTGTATCAACAGGTTATAATGACATAGTACAGAGCAGGAACTTGTTAGCAGCTCATGCTGTAAAATCTTGTGAATCCGACAGCATACCACTACCAAGCCACTTTACCAGAAAAGGTTTTACAATTGCTGCTCTTGATAATTCTGATTTTGAAGACAGCTCTTCTGTGTCTGGAACATCCAGCACACCTGATACTGCCATGGTGCTTTTTCAAGACTGTACCAATGGAGTAGCTACTGGAAAACAAGCTGTGTCAGCTGTAGGCATAAACAAATAAAGCTGCAAACTTCTTACCCATCTGCCTTGCCAAAGTGTGCAAAATCACTACAAGCCATCAACACATCCCAGTCTACCAGAAAGTTTCAAAGTGGCTGAGGACATGGATCATCTTCTACCTGATGCTGTGGTCCACAAAGCCTATTCAGCTGAATTTTTCATATCGCTTATTCGGTGCGGATTGAAGGATAAAGAAAAGCCAGTTCCTCTGTGGGCTGGAATTCATGCTCTGATCTCACAGAATACCATTCCACTGAAGAAAGTTGGATTTTTCACTAGTAATGCGATTTCCAGGCACAAACTACGCAACAGTATACACAGCTCTACAAAATTTCCAAAATGTGCGTGCTCAGCCTATCTTGCCAATTGTCTGCCAAGAAGTTTTTTTTCCGTATTGTAGCTAACATTTTTATGAGCAATCCAGTAGAATTTGATGATCTTTACCCGTTGATGGGCGTTTTCCACATAACAAAAGTTGCATTGCGGTGTGCAGGAAGTTATCTCAGTGGATGTGGCATAGATAATGCACTTATTGAGGCTGAAATCTTTGGAAGCAAAACTATCCATTTAGTACTCATTATGTTCGTTCATTACAAGGTATGCTCATCATATTTAAGGCTATCGAAACATTGTGTTGGAATGCTTTCTGAAACAAGAATGACAAATTAGGTTTTGCTTATCTTATATCAGAAGTGAACAAGGCCCAGGGTGCACTTCATTCAAAAGACATATAATGCAAAGCCAGGCAATGTTGAATACACTCAGTTCAAAATCAGAAAACCTGAAAACCAAGTTCGTAGAGTTTGTCAAAGAATGTCAAGAAAATTAGAACTTTGCAAGTACTGGGAAATGTTTTAAACATGATAGCACTAGTGAAAAACTTGATTCATGGTGATTGGGAGCTGCACATGAAGACTCTAAAGTCACTGATTACTGTGTTTCGTGAATTCAATTGCATAAACTACCTGAGATATGGGTCCTAGTATTTGGAAAGAGTGAAGAAGTTAGAGGTGGAAAAACCATACCTCTACAGAAAATTATTCTAAAGACATTTTGTGGTGAAAGACTTAGAGGGACGTTTCAATGCTGTGGTTCCAGATATGAAACTGGAACACACGATCCTGAGATCACAGAAAAGCTCCAAGGGATTGTTGGTCAGACTCATAAAAGTGAATATGTTGCTCAATGCCAGCTAGTTTATCATGAAGTCCTTTCTATTTGCAATGTTTTCAGAGAGATGACAAATTCAAAATTAATGGACCATCGTGAAATTATTCCTCACAATGAACTTGTGAGAAAGAGAGGGGAACATTTTAATAAACATGTTGACAGCCTTCTTCATTTCATGCAGCAGCAAGGAATCCCCCTTGAAAGTACTGAGCCTGTGCCACTACACAACTTTGTGACCAAACAATATGTGGATAATGATATAAAGACATGTCTACTACATGTCCTGGAACATGGATTGAAACTATACGCAGAACTGAAGCAGGAGAGAATTGTATTGAAAGAGAAAAAGCTGTCTGACATAATCACTAAAGCTAAATGTCCATGCTTTAATTGCCATAGTAAGAGTTTCATCCAACCAGCCGCTACATAACAGGTTACAAAAAAACAACTTTCGCAGCACATAGAGATTTGGATGTAGCAACACAAAAGGAGTGAATTTATCAAGGATATTCTGTCTATGACCTTCTTCCAACAAATGCATTATTTGATCAAGATGCTGCAACTAAACCAGTGACGCACAAACTTGTACAAGGGCTTAAAAAATCTTTTGCCTGAAGAATTCCAATTCGAAAAGGTGCCCTCATTAAAAACTGCTGTTGTTGTGGACTACATGTCACAATTGCGAGTGGTCAAGATTTCGTTCATGCAAATCTTCGGAAAGGTTGTTCAGACTGTTCTACAGATATCAAAGTCAGTGTGCACCTTGCAAGAACTGCACATTGTCTTTGACAGTTTTCTTGAACTATCTGTCAAAGAATGTGAGAGAATCAGAAAAATGTCTACAGGTGGAACAATTGGCCTTGCCTTGACCTATACCTGTGCAACTTGATAGATTCTGGTCATCAAAACATTCGGGATGTTTCAGTGAACACTAAATTTACAATTATTGAAAGTGGAATGATTGTCAATGATGAGTTGGTGCCTGCAGCGATATATTCAAAAGGTACAGGCCATATTGTTCACGAACTCAACAGCAAATTGGAGGAAGCTGACCTTTGTGTTGTGCCACATGTTGAGTGAGCTGTTTGAAATGGTTCCAATCGAGTCATTGTAGTGTCAAATGACACAGTTGTTATTAGTGTGCTTCTTAGATTTGTTGCAATGTTGATACTTCGAGGATTGTCAGAGTTATGGATACATTGTGGAAGAGGCGAGAAAAGACACTAAGGGGCCGATTCCGATTCGTGACGGTAATTTCTCCGACCGAGCCGTCCTCGGAGAGATTTCCGACCGAATCGGACCCGTGCAGTCCGACCGAACGAGTCCGATGCATTCGTATGCCACCGGACACGAGTCGGTCGGACTCCCATTGTACTCAATGGGAGCCGGTCGTACAACGCGTACGCAGGCTCCCATTGCCTCAATGGGTGCGAGGCGGACAAGGGCGCCCCCTACAGCGAGTACGCCGCGAAGCACTTCGCGGCGTACACGCACAGGTAGGGGGGACCCTTGGGTCCCCCCTGTGTGCGCCTCGCACGGGTACGCGTACAGGGGGGTCCGACACGGACCCCCAAAGTACGGCTCCGACAGCGAGTTCGAGTCGGACGGCGCGAGTCGGTCGGAGCGGTCGAGGTGCGCATCGTACTTACCCGGCCGGAAAACGTCTCCATTGCGCGGTGCGAATCGGGTCCGAGCGAGTCGGTCGGAGCGGTACGATCCGGGTACGAGTCGGTCGGAGCGGTCGGGTCGCCCGGACGAGTCGGTCGGCGAATACGCATCGTACTCGCTCGCCCGGACGCGCGTACGACTCGGTCGGAAAATAGGGCTCCGGATCGGATCCGGTAAAACCGAATCCGATTCGGAGCACTACCGGCCGAGATCGGAATCGGCCCCTTAATCTTGCTTGTTATTCTGTACAAGAAACTTGACCCAGAGATGCCCAGTGTTCTTATCAAGGCACACATTCTTATGGGCGATGACACTATGAGCAAAATTGAAACAAAGCTTGAAACTTTAACTGCTGAACCTGTGAAGTTTCTAAAAGGATTTTCTGAGACAGAAGAATGTGACTTTAAAGATGTTGAAAAATACCTTGTGCATGTGTAGAAATGAGTTCTGACTGTCACACATTTGATGATCTTCGGTACAGTGAGTTCAAGAGATTAGCCTGCTAAGTGACATTCTTCTGATATCATATTCCGTGCATGGACACATTAAAAGGGAGTTCTACTTTATCAGAAGATGTGTAAATGTTTTGGATCATGCATATGTAGAGAAAGATCCGTGTGAATTTGGTTAGAAAAATATTGAAGGGATGCTAAAACCTATGCAATTTCTAAAGCCTCTACCCATAGAACTTAGACATACATTTACTTGCAAGACCTTTGCCACAAAAACATGTCCCTGTCGATATTCTTTTCTAAAATGTTTTACATTCTGCAAATGTAACACAAGCGATTGCTGAAACAAATAAATAAAGTAAACTATGAAAATGTGTCTAAAACAGGAGTGATAAACATTATTTTTTTCATATTCAGATCATAATCATTGTTTGGTGTATACATAAAAGGATTAAAAAACATTATTATTTGTTTCATTTCTATATATGTCTCTTCTTCTATTATAGCTGACATTTTGGAAAATGGTGGAAGGGTTGCTCTGAGGAGCTATTTTCTCTCTCTATAAGACTACTTGACGCCCGAAACGTATGTTTTGACACCAAAAGGAAGTATGTAGGTCTCATGGTTCCTGAAATATTACATCATCACTGCAACACATCCGCTGTTTTTAAAATTGTCGTCCAGAAAATTTTGGCTCGGATCAGCAATGTCTACCCAAGCTAAATTACTTCTCTAATTATCCAAAAACACAAATTAAAATGAAAATCTCCGGACAACTATTTTTTTACTGAGTTTATATCAGGGGGCCGGGATTAACACAGCCAGTTTTAAGTTTATGGTGTGATTTAGATTTTTTTTTTTGTAAGGCACGCTTTTTTTTCCACAGGAAAGTAGTTTACTGTGGGGACACCCCTTTTTATACAAACCCATTATTGAAGGTGCATCTCCTTTCCTTTTACTGCCTTCTAAGTACACTTACCCCTGTGATTTGAAGGGACCTTGTAACACGTGCTTCCTTGGTGCTAAACGTCATTAATAGCTTTGATGGATATCCGCAAAGCTCTTACTTTGTGGGTCTATAGAAGAGTTTGGGTTGGTCTTTTTGCTCCCTATAACACAACTTTTCCCGCCCTTAATGAAGATATAGCAAGGAGGTGGACTTTTCTACTGGAATAAGTAACATTTTTGTGAAGAAGTATTTTGAAGTTATGAACGTAAACTGAAATTCCTGTACACTTAAGTGACACTTAGGTGCATACATGGCTTCAAGAATAAGGCCAAATATTACCATTGTTAATAATTCGCATCTTCATCAAAGGTCCTATCTGGAACATTAAACTAGCATTTATCACAGACTGTGAATCCGATTGACGAACATTGGCCGAGTAGGCCAAGGCAAAATCCTAGTTGTGAAAGAATAATATTGTGTAGTTACTGTGTTGTAGGGGTTTGCATATTTCGCTTCTTATTTTTTTTTTTTTAGAAGGTACGCTTTTTCGTGTATTTTTTTATTATTTTTTTTTGCTTTGAGCTAGGCTCTTTGCTACCTCACCACTGTGGCTGACTAGCTCTACCTGCATGTTTGCAGTTCTTTAACACATAGGCCCAAATTTACTAAGCCCTCACGCAAGGCAATGCAAGGCAATGCAATGCAATGAAAGGGCTTAAGTGATATTTACTAAGCCGCGCAAAGCCACATTGCGTGGCCCAGCATGGTTTAGTAAATCCGGATTAACGCAAGGCAGTGCAGATCACTATCTTGTTACTCTGCATTGGGAAGGCATTCTATGGGCTGGTTGTGGGTGTTCCCATGCATCTACCCATGGATTTTGGCACAAACCAAGATGTACTTAGTGTAAAGTAGGGCAAAGCATTATTTGCATGACTTTCAGGCTACTTTCCTGCACTAACAAAGTTTGTTGGTAGAAAATAAATGATATATCCACACTTTATGTGGTGTGCATCACATTTTGTGACTTTTTACCAGTGCAATGTGTTGATAAATGTACCACATTATATTTGATTTCTCATGCTAACTGCTGTTTTTACACAGAGCTCTATGGCCCTGATTACGAGTAGTGTGGTTTAGAATTTCTGTTTAGAATTCAGCTCCACACGTTTATATGCTGTCAGGTGTTCCCACACCTTACTGGCCGGAAATTGCAACTTGAAAAATTATTTAGGGAAAGGGCTAAGTTGAAGCCCAAACCCATCACTTGGCCCCAATACTTTCATGGCACAGGTGTAATGATACATTACGAAGCTGGCTGACATCATCTCCTCCCCTAACCACCACCCTCATTCTCACCCTCTCCACGGTCCACACAGATGTCTTTACAGACATTTACCGTTTACAGACGGTTCCACTTGTTCAGAGCAGAACGTAAATGTCGGCTTTAAAACTGCTAGATTCGGGAATTCAGTGTGAAATACTAGCCAGTTAAAATAGTTTGCATAGCTATTCCTCATTCTGTCAGGTCTAATTCATAATTGCAAGTGTTACATGCAGAGACTGTGGCTGGAATCTTTGCATGCAGATCTGCATTATTTGTAATGAGGCCAGAAATTGCTAGCCTTCCATGCCCTCCATGTCCTATAATGTTTTTCTTTAAATCTTTTGACACATGCACAGAAGAATTAATATTAAGGCTTATTAACTAAGCAAAGTATCAATAGAGGTGAGTAGATTCAATTGTATGTTTGTACTATATTTACTCTTTTTATTAAAGTCACATAATTCCAGAGGGTTGCTCTTGGGAATCTACAATGTTTGTACATTTCTATTCTCAAATTCCTAGGTTTCTGACATAGTCCTGGCCCCTTGATATACCGCCATAAAAAAAATTGTTGTTCGGAGATTTTCATTTTTGATGTGTGTTTTTGTATCATTAGAGAAGTCATTTACCTATGGTAGACATTGCTAATCCGGGCCGAATTTTTCTGGACGACATTTAAAAAAATGGTGTATGTGTTGCAGTGATGATGTAATATTTCAGGAACCATGAGACCTGTATACTTTATTTTGGTGTCAAAACTTAGGTTTTGGGAGTCAGGTAATCTTAAAGAGACAGAAAATAATTCCCCAGAGTAACCCTTTTGCCATTTTGCAAAATGACGGCTCTATAATGATGTGTTTCAGCCATCATATTGGCAATTCTTTTAACATTGATTTTGTTTCAGGTTTTTCTTTGATTCAACTTTGTAAACATGAGTAAAGCAGGTGGTAGCAGAGGATCTTTTTCTCCTGAGTGTTGCTAACTACAAAATCTGAGGAATTTTTCAACAACAAAAAAATGTGTCATATGCCAAACTAATCCAAAAGAAAAGCTAACATCAACTGCGTCTGGACAGAAGAGAGTTTGAGAAGCTGCAGAATATGGTAAGACGAAGTTCACAAAAGATTGGAACTGATGGGTGAAGAGGATCAAATATTTTACCATTGTAACAACAAGTGCTACAAGTCGTATACTATGGGAAAAAGCCTGGATTTTTTTTTTTTAAATAGCAGAAACCAGTGAATCACAGCAAGAATCTGAGTCTTCCGAGAAAGTGACGACAACCAAACCCAATGCTCATCTACTTAGAAGATCAGAAGATCAATGGCTACCCCTCGTCCTCCTCCAACAATTGATCAGAACGCAGAGGATCTTCAATGTGATTTAGGCAGAACAAGGGCCAAAGGGATTGATGAAAGAAAAAGTACAGAGTATGTGAGTCTCAAAGGGCAAACACGTTTTTATCTGCAGCTAGTTTCTACTGAGTTGAAGTTTTCAGCTGAGTAGCAGATCTAAACAGTTAGGAGAATGCATTTGCAGCAGATTTGCATGCCTACCAGAACTGCATGCATGCATACATTTGAAAATATGTATGTCCAATGAGCTTCCAGCAGCAATGTAACCACCAGCCTTCAGTTAAGTTTGCACTCTGGTCAACATTAATGAAACTGTATTGATCCATAATAATGACATTTTTTTTTCTGGTGAGAATATATAGAATGAGAGGATTAGTTTTTGCCAGTCTAACAAAAAGAAAATGAGCCACTTCTGATATTCTCAGCTGATTTGACTCCTGAAGTTCTTGCTGCACAAATAAGATCACAGGATGGAGAACAATTAGCAGGAACCATTTTAGGAAATGTCCTGAAATATGTAGATTTTGGACTTAATGACAAATTTTGTGATGCTCCAGAGCTCCATAAATCATGCAGGTCAACAAGAATGCCAGATGTTGTCTTAACTTTTTTACATCATTGTTTAATATCTGCAAAGCAAAACTGTTACAAACTAAAGTTTTAGAGTTCAGAACAGAGGCCGACAACAATGATGATGGCTTTGAAGATATAAGCATAGAAGTGGGATCCCATGAACCAACAGGCTTATGCTGTGCAATTTTCCAAATCATGTTTTATGAATTACATCACGGCAAAAAAAAACCTCCGCTATACATGATAACTGCCCATGCAATCTAAGACAAGTGTAAAAGTAGAGAGCTATTCCCTTCAATGAATAGGATTGGTGTATCAACAGGTTATAATGACATAGTACAGAGCAGGAACTTGTTAGCAGCTCATGCTGTAAAATCTTGTGAATCCGACAGCATACCACTACCAAGCCACTTTACCAGAAAAGGATTTACAATTGCTACTCTTGATAATTCTGATTTTGAAGACAGCTCTTCTGTGTCTGGAACATCCAGCACACATGATACTGCCATGGTGCTTTTTCAAGACTGTACCAATGGAGTAGCTACTGGAAAACAAGCTGTGTCAGCTGTAGGCATAAACAAATAAAGCTGCAAACTTATTACCCATCTGCCTTGCCAAAGTGTGCAAAATCACTACAAGCCATCAACACATCCCAGTCTACCAGAAAGTTTCAAAGTGGCTGAGGACATGGATCATCTTCTACCTGATGCTGTGGTCCACATAGCCTATTTAGCTGAATTTTTCATATTGCTTATTTGGTGCGGACTGAAGGATAAAGAAAAGCCAGTTCCTCTGTGGGCTGGAATTTATGCTCTGATCTCTCAGAATACCGTTCCACTGAAGAAGGTTGGATTTTTCACTAGTAATACAATTTCCAGGCACAAACTACGCAACAGTATACACAGCTCTACAAAATTTCCAAAATGTGCGTGCTCAGCCTATCTTGCCAATTGTCTGCCAAGAAGTTTTTTTTCCGTATTGTAGCTGACATTTTTACGAGCAATCCAGTAGAATTTGATGATCTTTACCCGTTGATGGGCGTTTTACATGACAAACGTTGCATTGCGGTGTGCAGGAAGTTATCTCAGTGGATGTGGCATAGATAATGCACTTATTGAGGCTGAAATCTTTGGAAGAAAAACTATCCATTTAGTACTCATTATGTTCGTTCGTTACAAGGTATGCTCATCATATTTAAGGCTATAGAAACATTGTGTTGGAATGCTTTCTGGAACAAGAATGACAAATTAGGTTTTGCATATCTTATATCAGAAGTGAACAAGGCACAGGGTGCACTTCATTCAAAAGACATAAAATTCAAAGCCAGGCAATTTGAATACACTCAGTTCAAAATCAGAAAACCTGAAAACCAAGTTTGTAGAGTTTGTCAAAGAATGTCAAGAAAATTAGAACTTTGCAAGTACTGGGGAAATGTTTTAAACATGATAGCACTAGTGAAAAACTTGATTCATGGTGATAGGGAAAGTGATTGGGAGCTGCACATGAAGACTCTAAAGTCACTGATTACTGTGTTTCGTGAATTCAAATGCATAAACTACCTGAGATATGGGTCCTAGTATTTGGAAAGAGTGAAGAAGTTAGAGGTGGAAAAACCATACCTCTACAGAAAATTATTCTGAAGACATTTTGTGGAGAAAGACTTAGGGCCCGATTCCGATCTCGCTTGTAAACCGTTCTGACCGACACGGACCGGGACTGGATTCCGACCGACACGTACACGCGCTGTACGGCCGGCGTAGTACGATGCAATGCGTGTGAAATACAAACGACTCGCACAGAGCACAATCCGCAAGACCGAAACATACGGAAAATAGTGATCCGCCCGTAAATGGACCGGGAACCGTTCCAAACGACATGGACCGGGAATGGTCCTGACCGCCACGAACATGCGCTGTACGACCGGCATAGTACGATGCGATGTGTGTGAAGCTAAACCGACTCGCACGGAGCACAATCCGTAAGACCGTAACGTATGGAACACAGTGACTACCACGTTAAAGAGCCCGTCGCGACCGATGCGTACGCGTACCCTGCAACATAGCATAGTGTGAGTGTGACAGACTCGGATTAGCCCGCAATTGCCGCTGTAAGCGTCCGTCCCGGACAACTGAACATCTCCGTCATGCTCACCAAATTAAAATAGAAACAGACTGAAAAAGACCATACAATCATTGTCAAAGTCAATAAAAAAATGAAATAAAAAAAAATTACAAAGACACACCCACAACTCTACCTACATAAAGGGCCAAGGGCCATATGTATGAAGCCAATTTGCGATCGCAAACGCCGAAATTCGCAGAATTTCGGCGTTTGCGATCGCAAATTAGCAGTGTGCAATGTATCACACTGAAACCCCCTCGCAAAATAAGGAATCGCAAATTTTGCGATTCCCTATTTTGCGATTGCATTTAAGGAATCGCTAATTGCGATTCCTTAAATGCAATGTAAGAAGCACAAAAAAGTGCAATTTGGGCTTAAGGAATCGCAAATTACCACCAACTTCAAGTTGGTGGTAACTTACGATTTCACTTAAAAATGCACTTTTTGCATTTTTAAAGTGCCATGTGGCGCACATACATGCCCTTAGGGCATGTATGTGTGCCACATGTGCACACATGCACATTTCAGGGGTGCAACAGGGTGTCCTTTTGACACCCTGGCACCCTTGAAATTACATTCTCAATTTGCGATTCTCTAATTGCTAATCGCAAATTGAGAATGTCTTCCCATTTATTCCTATGGGCCTCTAGGCCCATAGGAATGAATGGGGAGGAATTCCTTAATTGCGAATCGCAATTAAGGAATATGAAGGATTCGCAAAATTTATTGCAAATCCTACATACATCTCGTTTTGCGATTCTCAAATAGCGATTCTCTAAAATTCGCTATTTGAGAATCGCAAAACCAAACTTTCATACATATGGCCCCAAAATCCCTACCATGATCCTTTGCAAATTCTACAGAACTGCCAGCAGAGAACACTACCACACTGCACTCAGAGACACACTCACAACTCACCCACCACACAACCTTTACACCATTAGCACCTCCCAAAAGCACACTCACAAACACCCAGCTAAACTCACACCCACTCACCCTCACTTGCACCCTCACACACACATCAATCTCCACCACCACCCATCACCATGCCCCAAAGAAGAATCCAAAGTTCACAGATAGTGAGTTGGAACTCATGGTAGATGAAATCCTCAGAGTAGAGCCACAGTTATTTGGCACATTGGTCCAACAGACCCCCATGTCCCAGAAAACAAAGATGTGGGAGAGGATTGTCAACAAGGTGAACGCACAAGCACCTTGCCTGCGCACAATGGAGGATATCAGGAACAGGTACTATGATGTACGAAGGAGGGTCAAGAAGCTGATTGGCAGAGACCACGCCCTGAGGCAGTGGACTGGCAGTGGCCCTCCTGCAAAACCTACGCACTTCACTTCCTGGGAGGAGAAGGTGCGAGGCATCCTTCCACCGGAGGGCATCCATGGATTAACAGGAATACCAGAGCCTGGTGAGTACATAACCAACTAGCCAATATTGTGAGCCAATACACACACATCACTGTCAAGGGGACAGTGAAACCAATCACTGTTAGCAAAGCCACATCAACCGAAAGCCAATAATCCTGTGATGTGTATGCCAGTTAGACAAACACAATACCTGCAATCTCAGAGTAATATGGAACTATGACCTAACATGGACAAACTTACTAACAAATACAGCAAGGCATTGGCCCAGAACACCAACAAACACTGCCAGCCATTTTGCAAGCACTGTCACACTACCTCACAGGGAAGCTGATTCACAGGAAGGAAGGTTGGGTATGCTGGGAAGGTGGGTGTAGGCAAAAGCATGATGGGAGTCATAGTCACAGCCAATAGTCCCTATCCCACATGGCCCATCAAGCCCACCCTGAACCATGCTCACCTCACAGGGAGTGGAAAAGTACTGCCAAGATGGCTGACACTGGGCTCTGCTGTGGGAAGCACAAGACCCTGGTGGTACTTTTGCTCCAACAAACAACAGGACACCACTGCCTGACATCCTGAAAGTTGACTGTGACTCCCTACAATGGAAGCATGCTTCATGGTGGGCCATCTGGTCTGGGGGGGAGGAGGACTGCCAGCTCTGACTACATCTACCAGCAGGCCCTGTCACACACACACACCCTCCCACAAACTCCACACAACTCACCTGGGAGAATGCACTCCCTCAGAGCCAAGTTAAATCTCCTACAAAGATGCCTCACACTGGGCTCTGCTGTGTGAAGCACAAGACCCTGTTGGGACTTGTGTTCAAACAAACACCAGGACACCACTGTCAGCCATCTTGCCAGCACCGTTACACCACCTCACAGGGAAGCTGATTCACAGGAAGGAAGGTTGGGTATGCTGGGAAGGTGGGTGTAGGCTAAAGCATGATGGGAGTCGTAGTCACAGCCAATAGTCCCCATCCCACATGGCCCATCAAGCCCACCCTGAACCATGCTCACATCACAGGGAGTGTAAAAGTACTGCCAAGATGGCTGACACTGGGCTCTGCTGTGGGGAGCACAAGGCCCTGGTGGGACTTGTGCTCCAACGAACAACAGGACACCACTGCCTGACATCCTGAAAGTTGACTGTGACTCCCTGCAATGGAAGCATGCTTCATGGTGGGCCATCTGGTCTGGGGGGGAGGAGGACTGCCAGCTCTGACTACATCTACCAGCAGGCCCTGTCACACACACACACCCTCCCACAAACTCCACACAACTCACCTGGGAGAATGCACTCCCTCAGAGCCAAGTTAAATCTCCTACAAAGATGCCTCACACTGGGCTCTGCTGTGTGAAGCACAAGACCCTGTTGGGACTTGTGTTCAAACAAACACCAGGACACCACTGTCAGCCATCTTGCCAGCACCGTTACACCACCTCACAGGGAAGCTGATTCACAGGAAGGAAGGTTGGGTATGCTGGGAAGGTGGGTGTAGGCTAAAGCATGATGGGAGTCGTAGTCACAGCCAATAGTCCCCATCCCACATGGCCCATCAAGCCCACCCTGAACCATGCTCACCTCACAGGGAGTGTAAAAGTACTGCCAAGATGGCTGACACTGGGCTCTGCTGTGGGGAGCACAAGGCCCTGGTGGGACTTGTGCTCCAACAAACAACAGGACACCACTGCCTGACATCCTGAAAGTTGACTGTGACTCCCTGCAATGGAAGCATGCGTCATGGGTGATTACCTGGTCTCTGGGGGAGAAGGAGGTCCTGCAATGCCTCCAAATGCTATCAAGGCCGGCTCTACACACACCTTCTCAGCCAGAACAAATAGTCACTCCATGACAGTGAAAGTAAATGCCCTGGCAAGATGGCTGACACATGGGCCTGATGTATGAATTGGCTGCAAGTCACAACTAGGCACTGGCCCCCTCACACACGTTCACACTCACAGCCATCTCAACTGTATGTTTCCACTCACTGTCTGGGGATGCAGTGTCCCAGGGGTGCCCCCTGGCCTGGCTGTGAAGGTGTATGGGTTCTATGACAATTGGGGAGATGCAGACATAGCACATATCAAAACACACACACAAAGCTACATATACATCATTGTCAGGGGACACCTGACAGTGAATGGAATGACCACAGCAAGATAGCGGACACTGTTGCATGGTGTCATTTACACAAGGCGCTGTTGTGAGCTGCATCCTACTCCTACATCATGCAGCGTTGTCAGCATCCTTGACCCAACACTCCCTTCACTGTCATTGACACTTGCAACACAAGGAGTAACCTGGACTGGGTTGGAGGAGGCATACAACTTACAGCAGCATAACTCAAACACACAAACCTCTGGCCCTCACTGTCATGAGCATGGAAAATCAAGAGAGCTGCCTTGGTTAACTCCTCTTCCCATGGAGGACATTGACAAGATAAATGACGTTATCACGTACAAAGCTCAGCAGCTACATCATTTGCTACGGTAACACCATCACATGTGTGCAATGAGATGTAAACTAGGAACACATACAAAAAAATAGTATCTCTCAAGAAATCTCAGACATACCGGACTCTGACCATGTTGCATAGACACACCAATGTGACTCAAAAATACATGCACAAATACCAGCACACATGCCACAATCTTGCAACACATTGTAAGAGGAAGTGCACGTATGTCATTGTTAAAGCACAAATGTTGACAAGGACAACACACCTGTGTCAGGCAAGGGATTGCACGTGAGTAGCAATGTCCATGTACAGTCAATGAATCAATACATGAGCTGTTCATGCACACAGCTCCATGTGCCCATCAAAACCCTTCAGGTCGTCATGACAATGTGCTTAACCAATATAGACCTCTGTCTGTGACAATTGAGGACAATGCAAGGTACATACACTCATTATGAAGTACAGTAGCAACTGCAATGTGTGTGATCCGTTGATGTGTGCTGAACCACAACATACATTGTGTGTCTCTTCCACCCACAGGGGATGCTGGGGACACTGCAGGAACAGAAGAGGAATCCCAGACCCAGACTCTGGTTGACCCTGAGCTCTCCGGTGTGGATGTCCCCCAGTCCTCTTCGGACGACGACGAACGACCTGGCCCCTCCGGTGTGGGTCAGCGTGCAGCACCAGCAGCTGTAACATCAGCACCCCCTGCCACCACTCCTGCTACATCTGCAAACACCCAGATGACCTCTACCAATATGGACAGACCAAGTCAACATAACACCGACGGCAGAGCTACACAGGGCACTCTGGAGGTGGCAGACAACACCACCAGTGCCAACACAGAAGGAGGCCCAGTGTCGTCTGTGCCTGCAACGGCAGGTCCTGCTCGTGTGGGTAGGGCTGGTGGGAGGGTGGGCAGGGTGAGGCCACGGCCTGAAGATGGGTCTGCACTGCAAGATGATCCACAGTTGGTACGCATCATAGATGCGTACCAGGAAAGCACAGGAGGCTTTGGCTAGGTAGTGGGGATCCTCAGGGACATCCAACAACAGCAGGCTGCCCATCATGCCAGATTGGACTCCCACATGTCCCGGGTGGAGACACACATGTCCCGAATGGAGTCCAATAAGGACAAAATTGATGAACTCACGGCGGTGCATAGGGACATACTCACATGCCTCCTCCAGATTGCTGGCAACATGACTACACCTCCCTGTGTGCCCACTACATCTGTTGCCACAACATCTGCAACTGCCACAGGGAGGGATGAGGACTCTGGTGGAGAGTCCTCGGCACCACAGCAGCCTGCACCTGAGGGTCCCCCTAAAAAGAAGAAGAGGGGTCATCCGAAGAAGGACAAGTGAGAGGCAGGTGGCCATGCATACCCCCCCAGGAAGTGAACACCTGCTCATGACATCCTCCATTGTGTGCAAAGCATCCACCTTGTTGACTGTCACTGAACTCTCCCACATGTGATGGAGGGTCTAAGTTGGAACAATGAACTAAATGACTGTGGACTTTACTCAGGAAATTTCATCTACCAACACTACCAACTCCTCTGTGAACTTTGGATTCCTATCACACTGTCCAGCACTTTCAATTATATTTACTATTCTCACACATGCATGTAAATAAATTCATAATCACACAATACTTGCCTCTGTTGTGAATTATACTTGGTTTGTGACATAGAGATGATGACCTGCTAAACAAAGACTGTGCAGGAAAACTACTACAGCAATGTAAACACTGTTTTGTGAGTCATGGTGATGTGACACATATGAGAGATACACACTACTAAGTCAACACAACACAAATTTCCCATGGGCATCATACTCATTGCCTCCACTATTGTGAACTGAAAATACAGTGGAATGCACATACACAACAGTGGCAATCAGCCCACAGGTACAGTATGCAAATGAATGTCGGATGTGTGGATACAGATGAAGCACATCCCAAAGTGAAGCACAGGTTTATTACACAATCACAACATGTAAACTCCACAACAGATGCAAGGTAACCTCACGTGACAGTGAGCACAAAGTAACCAAGTGGGCAAGAAATGCCAGTACGTGGGTGTGTGGCACTGCATCTGTTCTCCACGAAAACTTGCACTCTGTAACAGGATTGTGTGTTTTAGAGGTCACATGTCACCAGACAACAGCCAAAGGACCCTGTGAAGGACAGACATACAACAGTATTTAAATCACAAAATAACTGCATACATCTCCTATAGACATTCCATACACAATTCTTAAGATACGTGAAAACAACCTAGTAATCATGTCAACACTGTTTGGGAGAACATACTAACTCAACGGACACATAACTGCAAGGATCCTGTCAAGTAGCAGTCAGCCACACGTATGCAGCGACATTGCACTACATACACATATCAGGCAATGAAAAAACGTAGACAACTCATCACTGTATACTCACAATCATGCGAAAAAGTTGTTGATGAGCTGTGTGCGAACATCCCCCTCACCCTCATCATCACTCGCAACATGACCCAGGGCAGGATCCTCCATGGCTGGCGGCTGCTGGTCGTCATCATCCTGGTTGAGAGGCAACTCCTCCCTCACTGCCAGGTTGTGTAGCATGCAGCACACAGTTATGATCTTGCACACCTTTTCTGGTGCATATTGGAGGGCCCCTCCTGTCTGGTCCAGGCAGCGGAATCTGCTTTTAAGTAGACCAAATGTCCGCTCTATCACTCTCCTGGTCCGCCCATGTGCCTCATTGTAACGTATCTCCACAGGTGTCACAGGGTTCCTGAGTGGTGTCAGCAACCACGGCATGTTGGGGTATCCGGAGTCACCTACATATGAACAAACAAACATATCATGGGTCTGAAAAGAGGGTTAAATTCCAAGATACAAAAAGCACACAAGGTAGACAGATATTACACACCGACAAGCCAGGCACGCTGGTTCTGCAGCTGTGACATCATCTGTGGGACCTCACTATTCCTCATGATGTAAGCGTTGTGTGCCGAACCAGGGAAACGTGCACAGACATGTGATATCGTCATGTCCTGCAGACATACCACCAGGGCATTTATGGAGTGGAAATGTTTTCTGTTCCGGTATGTCTGCTCATGTGCTTGTGGTGGTACCAAAGCCACATGTGTCCCATCTATGGAGCCTATGACATGTGGCATCCTTCCCAGTGCATAAAAGTCACTCTTTACGTCAGTAAATTGTCGTGGGGTCGGGAATTGGATGTACCGGTTCAGGAAATACAACATCGCCTCCAATACATCGCGAAGCACATGGCTGAACATGGTCTGTGACATCCCACCAGCAGTAGCCACAGTGTACTGGAAGGTTCCGGTGGCAAAGAAGTGTAGGGCTGCCATCACCTTCACCTTGGGGGTCAGCGCTGATGGACATGGCCGTCCAGGTTGTAAATGTGGGGCCAACTGCTCCGCCAAATCCTCAATTAGTGGTCTGGTGAGGCGGTACCATTGGATGTAGTCACGTTCAGCCATGGTTGCAAGGTCTAGGAAGGGTCTGTGGACAGCTGGTGCCCTGCAGTACATAGGTGATCAAAGAAAGATTGTCAGTTCCCCTACATATGTGGCAATGACCATGCCAAATATCACATGCTACATCATAGCAAGACACAATTACGTCAGGTGTGTGCTGTTGAGCACGGACACATATGCCAGCTATGTGCCCCTCATCTAAAATTTCAGCTCCAGATGGTTACACAACAAGTGCAATGCTGTGCTGTGAACAATCTATGGGGTCTGTCACAGTACATCTGAACAAATGTCACATACCAAACACACACCTCAGTGACTAGTGAGGATAGATGTGTTGTCCAAATGACAGGTGTTTGTAAGTTCCACACACAGGGATCTTGTAATGTCACATGGCCACTGTCATCATGTAACGTCTGATGTACACGTACCATCACACCCATGAAACACACATGATGCGCTCCTAGATTTGTTTGCATGGCAAACATGGATGCCTGTGACACACAGACACAACAGCAACTCACATGCCAAAATCAGAAGGATGTTGGAAACGATTTACATCTGCCACCTACAAAAAGACACATGTGCGTAGCACAATACGCAAATACTCTGGATTAACCTCACATTGGTAGCTCAGGAACACTTCGTTACACACAGTCAATTTCAGCCGTAATTCATGGTGTATGTAATCATGTCATCACACAATGGGCACCTGGAACTGTTTACAGGCCTTGGGTGGTGATCTGAAAAGTTGTCACTCACAGTAGTGATGTGCATCACACACAATGGTTTTTGTCCCCATGATACATGGCATATCCTGGGAGTGTGTGCTACAATGTGCTTCCTACAATATGACATGTGATGCCATGTACACACATGTCGTGAGGCATGAAATGTGATGTTATATACTGTATGACAGGCTGTTTGTCTGTTGTAAAGCACCTGAGTCTCAGCCAAAATATTGTGGGTGGCATCCTTTGGCTGTTATCTGTAATGGTGACAGACCTGAGTGAGTATTCAAAAGATGCGTCGTACACTTGTGGACCGATCCGGACGTACGCATTGGCTATTGACTGTCATGGAGAGGGACGCGGGTGAGTATTCAAACGACGCGTCGTACACTTATAGACTGATCCGGACGCACACATTGGCTATTGACTGTCATGGAGACGGACGCGGGTGAGTATTCAAAAGACGCGTCGTACACTTATGGACCGCTCCGGACCCACGCATTGGCTATTGACTGTCATGGAGACGGACGCGGTGAGTATTCAAAAGATACGTTGTACACTTGTGGACCGATCCGGACGCACGCATTGGCTATTGACTGTCATGGAGACGGATGCGGGTGAGTATTCAAAAGACGCGTCGTACACTCATGGACCGATCCGGACGCATGCATTGGCCATTGACTGTCATGGAAACGGATGCGGTTTTGCTACGTGTACGAATCACGTGCAAACAAATTCCGTTGGCTCCCAACAACAATGTATCAAAGTCAATGGTGTCATGATACGGAATGTTTGAACGACGCGGAAGGCTTGTACGATGCGTGCAATGTAATGGATCGGCCAATTTCGGATAATGTGAATGTCTCGGACCTATCTCTTTGTACGCATGGAACAGAATCTGCCTCTGCAGCACAGATATAAGACTGTCTGTTCCCCAGAGACTTCACTTGCCTGCACTACATGCTACAGGATTACATCTCTCACTACCACTGCTGCTGTCTCTGCATCCTCTGTGATCTGCAATGGCACGTACTGTGGAGAGGGCCCCAGCATTCACCGAGGAGGAGAACCAGGCCCTGCTGGACAGCCTCCTTCCACAGTACAGCAAGCTGTATGGGAAACCAGGGGAGCAGGTGAGTGTTCAGTCCACTGCCTTTTCAATTGTACATGTTGACACGGTGCTGACTGTTAAGTCGGGATGCACTGCCCCTGTGACAGGAGTCAGTACTGACTGATTGGCCAGACAGGCCTGTGGCATGGTGTGCCACATGAAAATCTGGAGGATGCAGTATTGTCACTTGTCTGTTGTCCTGCATGCACACCATTCTCCCATTGACTTTCAAGACATGAGCCCATCATGGTGTCTGGGGATGGAAGTATGTTCATCATGTCAACAATGACTTTGGCCATCCCATTTGCTGTGCCAATTACAGAGTCACTTGCATGAGATGAGACATGTGTGTAATGACACATGACACTCACAATCATTGCAGATCAGACAAGAGGCAAAGTAGTGCATGCTTGCCCATGTAATAAGTGAAATCATACATACATCTGACAGATGGGTCCATTGCCAGCATGTGTACGAGAAGCATGGTTCACTGGCAGACTGACAAGTGCCTGTTTCACATATGTGTCAGTCAAGTTAGCAGTGGCTTTTGAATTATGCAAGGGTTTGCTCTGTGATGTGTTGCAATTAAACTCATGTGTCAAGTCAATACAGGTGACTGATGTGATTCTGTTTCTCCTCCTTCTTCACAGCATCATCTACGGCTACTGGAGGAGACAGCTCCACAGACAGAGAGGAGGCGGAGAGTCAGACTGGGTCCGCTGTGGAGGAGGTGGAGGGACCCAGTGGCATGGAGGGTGAGGGGAGCCACACTGAGGGACGCTCAGCAACATCAATGTCAGCTGAGGAACACTCCAGCTCCAGTGACGACTCCCTTGTGGAGGCGGCTGTTACTAGACCACAGACCACAACTAGCGAGTGTGTCTCCACCACCACCACCATCTCCACCCTCCCAGCTGCTCCCATCCCAGATGTCCGTGGAGGCTCCCGTGTCCCATCTCCTTTGGTCCAGGCACCGCACCCCCTGCCTCTGTCTCCCCTGCTGCCCTGAGTGTGGAGTCTGTGGACTTGCTAAAGCATATCCATGTGGGGCAGACATCGATGCTGAGTGTCCTTCATGCCCACACCCGCAATTGGTGTTATACATGGAGGGCATGTCATCACACATGTCTGCCCTACAGCGGACCAATCAGTCCATGGCCTCCTCACTGTTGGCAGCAGTGTCCCTCCTCCAACAGTCCCTCACCCCTCCTACCTCTGCCCCATCCACAATCCCCACTACCCTACCTGCCCAAAGCACACTCACACAGGCACATACATGCACCAAAACAGACACAAGCAGGACAGAGCAATGTCAGTCAAAGCCAAAACGAACACGCACGCACACTCAGGGGACTGACAGCACACACAAAGGGGATAGGGTACAGAAGCACACACAGCCATCCTCAACCACTCCGCATTCGTCAGATACCTCTCCCTCCAGAACCCCTTCCCTTGACTCACCTGCAACCCCCACTTCCCAGAAGGTCTTCCTCTGTGACCTTGGTCTCTTCCCCACATCCATCCGAACAAATTCACATGGAGAAGAGGAAGTCACCACGCACAGAGAGGAGATCTCCCACCACACGCACACCCTCCCCCAAGAGCAGGAACACTGAGGCCCCCACCCGAAAATCCCCCAGGAACAAGAAATGCAAGACCCCACCACAATCCGACACTTCCACCACACAGTCTCCGTCCTCCAGACCCCAGGCCACCACTCCAAAATCTCCTACACCACACCCTTTCCCAGGTTCCCCAACACACCGTTACACCATCCCCAAGATGATTAGGCCCTCCCCCCCTACCACAAGCACTTCCACTCCCACAACATCACACCCTCAGTCAGTTCCTGCAACTGCAGTGGAGACCGTGTCCCCCCAATCTGTCCTGACCACTGCATTTGAGCCCCCGCCCACTCCTTCGGACATTGGCACTGCAGTGGAGACCCCACACACTCCTTCAGACATTGGCACTGCGGTTGAGACCCCACACACTCCGTCGGACATGGTCACTGCAGGGGAGACCCCACCCACACAATCCGACAGATCCACTGCAGTTGCTACAGAGACTCCTGTACCCACCACCCCTCCCCTGCCCCATACTGGTATCCCCTAATCCTGTCCCTGCGGTGCCTGGCCTGCCCCTATGGATGCCCCTCCAAGGGAAGATGCCCCCTAGTCATGTCAGTGCAGGCAAGCAATGTGTGACAACTTGTCATGTATCACCCATGAAGGACTATTGACATGCACTGGCCATTGGCCTTTTGGTAATCAGGAATTTACAATTATTTTTATGACATGCTGAATAAAGCTTATTTTTGTTATTTCGTTGATTTGCATTTAATGTACATGATGTTGCTGATGAGTGTACTGAAGTTGCTTTTGTAATAGTGTTTGTTGACTATAAGTGATATGGTGATGTGATGAACTGCATGTGGTCCATGGTATATGTGTCCTATTACAGTATGTATCCATGTCATCATTGGCTGTAATTTCAGGTTGTCGTGTTCCCAATCCTTTGGCACAGGGAGTGTATCATTCTTTTCACCACTTCACATCTTTGGCGTACACTGTTGCACATATGTTGGGCTGACATTTGTGCACTTTGTAACATTTTCTGACTGTATGCCCGTCTCCACTGCACATGCAGATTAGCGCATTGATGATGAACAAGTCATCTGTGTCATCAGTGCAAGTTGCTAAACATCTGTTTTGAGTATGTGCAGATGACTTGAGACACTCCTGTACACAGGCTGATGTGACCAGAGGTTTCTGTGTGTTGTAATTGTTGGCTCAATGTCCGAGTTTTATACTGACATGACAGAGCCCTGCAAAGACAAAGTTTGACACAGCTGACCTTCCACAAGAGTGAAGTCACCTCATGGCAGTGTGTTATTCAGTGACATTGCCTGAGCCCATGGTGTGGGTTCTGTGAGCATGACTCTGTGTGTTCCCATCCCTTTTTCTACACAGCCTGTAGTCCCTGCAGATGTTCCTGTTTGTGATGCTTGCTGTGTTGTCCTGTGCTTTGTCAACATCTTTGACTTTGGGTTTCTGAGATGTGGGTGCATGGAAAACATCTAGTCATTAGGGTGTCATCCCTGGGTGTGGTTGATGTAAGGGCCTGCACTGTGGGTAAACGCACATTTGACATATTCAGGATTACCCGAGTCACATTTGTGTTTCCAACATCAGCTTGTTTTCACTATGTGATCTCTTTCTGTGAGTTTGTCACTTGTATGTGTGTGTGACTGCTCACACTCATCAGATCCTACCCTTCAATGTTGGATGATGGCAACATGTGTTCTTTGTGGGTTTCCTTGTTTTTTTTTTAGGTCTGGGACTGTGATAAAGATCCATTGTGTCTGATACATTTCACGTCATGCACATGTACCTCATACTATGCAGTATGAAGGACATTCCTAAGGTTTGATGACTGGCCATGTGTAATGTTTTTGTACACCTTAGATCCCACCACCACCCCTGGGATTGTCATGGGTGCATGTGCAATGTCACCAGTCAATGTGGGCTTAGCTGAGGCACATTGGTGCAGATCAAGGTGTGTTGTATTTAGAATGTCCAAATGTGATTTGTCTCATGGCTAGCCCCCTACCTACATTGTGTCCTTACATTACAGGCCATGCACAGTGAGTTGTGTTTGGGTATGTGTGATGGAAGTTGATCTGTCAAGACACATGACACAGTGCGCACAGGTGAGTGTGCTCCACAGTATGGGCAACATCCAGATTTGTCATCACAGAGGGTCATCAGACAGGATACTGTCACCACAGTGTAGGGTCCTTGGGGGTACTGCTGGAGTGGGTATGTCTCTTGATGTGTTGGTTGTTGTCCCGCCCAGCTGGTTTCACATGTGTCTGTTGTGAACCCGCTCATCTAACAATGCCCGATTGCCCACAAACAGGAACCCAATTCAGGAGATACTTCTGGATTGTACTGAAAACGCATATGTCTCAGTGGAGTTCAGCCCCCTATCATGTGTGTTTTCGTAGCCTGGACACACTTACACACACACACACATGTTGTGTTTGTTCTGCAGTGTGTGGCTGGCTGGTTGTGTTGGTGCATCTGCACCATGTATTTATATTGGTTTTGTGGGGCATTGAGTGGATGTTGGTTGGAGGTTTTTTATCTACTTGCCCTGGGACTCCTACATCGTCAGTCTGCACATTCATCTTGTTCACTACTTCCCATTGCTGCCACAGTATGGAACGTGATCTCCTAAATGCTGTGTTCTCCAAAGGATTCCTTTGTATGTGTGTCTGTTTGTGAACGAATGTGTTTAGGCATTATGATGGTCACTTCTTACATTGTCCACTTGAACATTGGAGGCATTGTCAGCCCCCATGGGTGATGATTGTCTGCACATGGCTGAGGGTATTTTTGAAGCCACAACAATGTTTCCCTAAACAGATCTATGTTTGTTTGGCACACAACCACTACATTATCACTACATGGCTTGTGGTTTTAAGACCAGGAATCCTACATGATAGTTTTCACATGCTGGTATTTTGTACCCCTCACTCACATTTTGTTCACTGCAGTGAGGTGGGGGTTAAACCCCATTTCACAGATGTCCCTGACATTACATGAGGGTTTGAACCCCACACTCACCTTTTGATCACTGCAGTGAGGGGGGGGTTAAACCCCATTTCACAGATGTCCCTGACATTACATGAGGGTTTGAACCCCCACACTCACCTTTTGGTCACTGCAGTGAGGGGGGGTTAAACCCCATTTCACAGATGTCCCTGACATTACATGAGGGTTTGAACCCCACACTCACCTTTTGGTCACTGCAGTGAGGGGGTGGGGGGTTAAACCCCATTTCACAGATGTCCCTGACATTACATGAGTGTTTGAACCCCACACTCACCTTTTGGTCACTGCAGTGAGGGGGGGGTTAAACCCCATTTCACAGATGTCCCTGACATTACATGAGGGTTTGAACCCCACACTCACCTTTTGGTCACTGCAGTGAGGGGGGGGATTAAACCCTATTTCACAGATGTCCCTGACATTACATGAGGGTTTGAACCCCACACTCACCTTTTGGTCACTGCAGTGAGGGGGTGGGGTTAAACCCCATTTCACAGATGTCCCTGACATTACATGAGGGTTTGCACCCCACACTCACCTTTTGGTCACACCTGTGATGGGAGTTTCAGTAGGATTTTCCCTTTCAGTGTCACTGTTGCACCCAGTTTACACACAAACACAGTCTTGGCATGATAGCAGTGGGGGAGTGTTCGGCCTACAACCCCTATGGGTAGAGACTGCTGGTAGTGATAACCATCCACCCCCCTATGGGCTGGACAATGCTGGGAGTGATAGGCATCCACCCCCCTATGGGTAGAGACTGCTGGTTGTGGTAGCCATCCATCCCCCTATGGGTAGGGACTGCTGGTAGTGATAGCCATCCATCCCCCTATGGGTAGAGACTGCTGGTAGTGATAGCCATCCATCCCCTTATGGGTAGAGCCTGCTGGCAGTGATAGCCATCCATCCCCCTATGGGTAGGGACTGCTGGTAGTGATAACCATCCACCCCCCTATGGGCTGGACAATGCTGGTAGTGATGGCCATCCATCCCCCTATGGGCTGGACAATGCTGGTAGTGATAGCCATCCATCCACCTATGGGTAGAGACTGCTGGTAGTGATAGCCATCCGTCCCCCTATGGGTAGAGACTGCTGGCAGTGATAGCCATCCATCCCCCTATGGGTAGGGACTGCTGGTAGTGATAGCCATCCATCCCCCTATCAGTAGAGACTGCTGGTAGTGATAACCATCCACCCCCCCTATGGGCTGGACAATGCTGGTAGTGATGGCCATCCATCCCCCTATGGGCTGGACAATGCTGGTAGTGATAGCCATCCATCCCCCTATGGGTAGAGACTGCTGGTAGTAATAGCCATCCACCCCCCTATGGGCTGGACAATGCTTGGAGTGTTAGCCATCCATCCCCCTATGGGTAGAGACTGCTGGCAGTGATAGCCATCCATCCCCCTATGGGTATTTACTGCTGTTAGTGATAGCCATCCACCCCCTATGGGGTGGGCAGTGCTAGTAGAGATAGATATCCACCCCCTATGTGTGTGTTACATTTCGCAGGATCGTGACGTTTTTGTGTGTGGTGGGTGTCTGACTTACAGTCTGTGACATACGCGTCGGTTTTGGTTGTTGATCCGGTCATAGATGTACAGTGCAGGGATGTCATGCGCGATCGAATCCATGGTTGGTTCGTCTCGTAGACGTTGATCGGTGGGTCGTCTCGTAGGCGGCGATCGGTGGGTCGTCTCGTAGGCGTTGTTCGTTGGTTTGTCTCGTAGGTGTAGATCGTTGGTTCGTCTCATAGACGTAGATCGTTGGTTCGTCTCGTAGGCGTAGACCGTGTTGTGGCGCGAATCGGACCTGAAATACTGCTCTTCCGGATGCTGAGACGTGCTGGAGGTGGCGACGTGTTCGGCGCGTAGGAAGTACGCATCGTACTTGGCCGGCCGGAGAGTGCTGTGGAAATGCTTCCGGACGACTCCATTCAGCGTTTACGGAGCCGGCTCATACGGGAAATGTGCTGGAATCGGAGCGTACGTGTCGTTCGGGATTTGGACACATTTGCGCATCGTACTTCATCGTTCAGACGGACCGGCTCCCGGAACGTGTCGGTCAGCAGGTAACGCTACGGACAGCTCTCATAGGCCTTCCGAGCGAGATCGGAATCGGCCCCTTAGAGGGACGTTTCAATGCTGTGGTTCCAGATATGAAACTGGAACAGACGATCCTGAGATCACAGAAAAACTCCAAGGGATTGTTGGTCAGACACGTAAAAGTGAATATGTTGCTCAATCCCAGCTAGTTTATCATGAAGTCCTTTCTATTTGCAATGTTTTCAGAGAGATGACAAATTCAAAATTATTGGACCATCGTGAAATTATTCCTCACCATGAACTTGTGAGAAAGAGAGGGGAACATTTTAATAAACATGCTGACAGCCTTCTTCATTTCATGCAGCAGCAAGGAATCCCCCTTGAAAGGACTGAGCCTGTGCCACTACACAACTTCGTGACCAAACAATATGTGGATAATGACATAAACACACGTCTACTAGATGTCCTGGAACATGGATTGAAACTATACGCAGAACTGAAGCAGGAGAGAATTGTATTGAAAGAGAAAAAGCTGTCTGACATAATCACTAAAGCTAAACGTCCATGCTTTAATTGCCATAGTAAGAGTTTCATCCAACCAGCCACTACATAACAGGTTACAAAAAAAACAACTTTCGCAGCACATAGAGATTTGGATGTAGCAACACAAAAGGAGTGAATTTATCAAGGATATTCTGTCTATGACCTTCCAACAAATGCATTATTTGATCAAGATGCTGCAACTAAACCAGTGAAGCACAAACTTGTACAAGGGCTTAAAAAATTATTTTGCCTGAAGAATTCCAATTCAAAAAGGTGCCCTCATTGAAAACTGCTGTTTTTTTGGACTACATGTCACAATTGCGAGTGGTCAAGATTTCGTTCATGCAAAACTTCGGAAAGGTTGTTCAGACTGTTCTACAGATATCAAAGTCAGTGTGCACCTTGCAAGAACTGCACATTCTCTTTGACAGTTTTCTTGAACTATCTGTCAAAGAATGTGAGAGAATCAGACAAATGTCTACAGGTGGAACAATTGGCCTTGTCTTGACCTATACCTGTGCAACTTGATAGATTCTGGTCATCAAAACATTGGGGATGTTTCAGTGAGCACTAAATTTACAATTATTAAAATTATTACAAGTGGAATGATTGTCAATGATGAGTTGGTGCCTGCAGCGATATATTCAAAAGGTACAGGCCATATTGTTCACGAACTCAACAGCAAATTGGAGGAAGCTGACCTTTGTGTTGTGCCACATGTTGAGTGAGCTGTTTGAAATGGTTCCAATCGAGTCATTGTAGTGTCAAATGACACAGTTGTTATTAGTGTGCTTCTTAGATTTGTTGCAATGTTGATAGTTCGAGGATTGTCAGAGTTATGGATACATTGTGGAAGAGGCGAGAAAAGACACTTAGGGGCTGATTCCGATCTCGGTCGGAGGCGTACCCAATACCATTCGGTCGGGAAAAAAGCCATGCGAAAGCCTGTTTCTCGACCGATCCGTACAGCACACCGAACGAGTAAGTACGATGCGCACAACAGCAAAGAATCCGGCCGAGCCGTACTCACCCAAACCAGGTCCTGTTCCCCGACCGAGGCGAATCCGGAAACGCTGAATCGAGTCGCACGGAAGGGAAAATGCAGCTCCGTCCGGCCGAACGAGTACGATGTGCTTTCCGTACGCGCCGAACCCGTCGCTACGCACGGCACGTCAAAGCATCCGGGAGAGGCGCACATAAGCTCCGATTCACGCCACAACACGATCCACGGCTCCGAGACGAACACGGCAGCGACGAGGACGACGCGAAGCGACGAGGACGAGGCGAAGCGACGAGGACGACGCGAAGCAACGAGAAGGACGAACGACACGAACCAACCATGAATCCCTTCGTCCCGATCATACCAATATTCTACATTTACTACCGGAACAGGCACGGACGCGTACGGGCGCAGAAGGTAAGCCAGACACCAACCACAAAACACATACAACACGTACACGACACATCACACACACACAGAGGGATGCAGAATATACTTACACCAGCAACAGCAGCACCATAGGGGCGGGATGCCCATCACCAATGCCACATATGCACACAGGGGCCTGAATGCGTACCACCACCCCTACCCAGGGGGGGCTGGATGCCTACCACTACTACCACCCTCACCCAGGGGGGCTGGATGCCTACCACTACTACCACCCTCACCCAGGGGGGCTGGATGCCTACCACTACTACCACCCTCACCCAGGGGGGCAGGATGCCTACCACTACTACCACCCTTAGCCAGGGGGCAGGATGCCTACCACTACTACCACCCTCACCCAGGGGGGCTGGATGCCTACCACCACCCTTAGCCAGGGGGCAGGATGCCTACCACTACTACCACCCTCACCCAGGGGGGCTGGATGCCTACCACTACTACCACCCTCACCCAGGGGGGGCTGGATGCCTACCACCACCCTTAGCCAGGGGGGGCAGGATGCCTACCACTACTACCACCCTCACCCAGGGGGGGCTGGATGCCTACCACCACTACCACCCTTAGCCAGGGGGGCAGGATGCCTACCACTACTACCACCCTCACCCAGGGGGGGCAGGATGCCTACCACTACTACCACCCTCACCCAGGGGGGCAGGATGCCTACCACTACTACCACCCTCACCCAGGGGGGGCTGGTTGCCTACCACCACCCTTAGCCAGGGTGGCAGGATGCCTACCACTACTACCACCCTCACCCAGGGGGGGCTGGATGCCTACCACTACTACCACCCTTACCCAGGGGGGCAGGATGCCTACCACTACTACCACCCTTAGCCAGGGGGGCTGGATGCCTACCACCACTACCACCCTCACCCAGGGGGCAGGATGCCTACCACTACTACCACCCTCACCCAGGGGGGCTGGATGCCTACCACCACCCTTAGCCAGGGGGGCAGGATGCCTACCACTACTACCACCCTCACCCAGGGGGGCTGGATGCCTACCACTACTACCACCCTTAGCCAGGGGGGCTGGATGCCTACCACTACTACCACCCTCACCCAGGGGGGCTGGATGCCTACCACTACTACCACCCCCACTCATAGGATGGACAATGCATGACACAACCAGCACACCACAACCTAGGGAATGCAAGAAGAAGACATCCCCCAACACCATGACAAGCGTGTGTAGACTGTGTCAAATGCCTACAACACCGAACATGACTTTGAACATACAATGTGACCCCCTAGCACATGTGCCACACATATATGTGTGTGGCACCCACAATGCAAGCAGGCCATGACCATTGTGGCAATGGGGTCCAAACCCCCATCATCACAGTGACCAAAATGAAAGTGTGGGGTCCATAGCTGAAGCACACTTTGAACAATGTGGCAATGGGGTCCAAACCCCCATCATCACAGTGACCAAAATGTAAGTGTGGGGTCCATAGCTGAAGCACACTTTGAACAATGTGGCAATGGGGTCCAAACCCCCATCATCACAGTGACCAAAATGTAAGTGTGGGGTCCATAGCTGAAGCACACTTTGAACAATGTGGCAATGGGGTCCAAACCCCCATCATCACAGTGACCAAAAGGTAAATGTGGGGTCCATAGCTGAAGCACATTTTGAACATTGTGGCAATGGGGTCCAAACCCCCTCATCACAGTGACCAAAATGTAAGTGTGGGGTCCATAGCTGAAGCACATTTCGAACATTGTGGCAATGGGGTCCAAACCCCCATCATCACAGTGACCAAAATGTAAGTGTGGGGTCCATAGCTGAAGCACATTTCGAACATTGTGGCAATGGGGTCCAAACCCCCATCATCACAGTGACCAAAAGGTAAGTGTTGACAAAGAAAGAGGTGCAACTGCCAAACTGCATGGATGATTCCTGGTCACAGAACAACAAACACATCAGTGGCAAAGTAGTGTATGTGTCCCATTGCAACATAAATTGGGGGAGCCAAATCCTGCAGTGCAAATAAGACATACCTTTGGCCATGTGCAGACAAACAACACCCATGGGGGCTGACACCGTCAACAATCATCAATGACACAATGACAGAAGTGACCATCAGAATGCAGACCCACATATTTGCACCAATGGGCACACACATGCAGATACCCTGTGGAGACTGCAGATGTGAGGTGAACTTATACCATACCATGGCAACATTGGGACACACAAACCATGATCATTGTGCTGACCGATGACCTAGGAGTCCCAGGGACAGCAGGGGAAACCCACCAAACTACATACAGCCAATGGCACACCCAAGATATGCCAATGCAGTGGTGCAGATGCACAAACACAAACAGGCAGACCCACACTGCACATCATACACAACAGGTGAGGGGGGGGGGTGCCAGTGTCCCCAGGCAACCACACAACACATGAGGAGACCTGAATACCAATCATACAGATGTGCATACAGTGCCACACAAAGGTAATTCATGGATCCAAATCCCCTATGTGGGCAAGCAGGCATTGTCAGATGAGAGGGAGCACAAATCACACATGTCACACAGGCACGTAGGGACAGCAACTGACACAGCAAGACACAGACACACCACAGCACCACCCCCAGGGCCCCCACAATGTGGTGACCCTGGGCTGCATTACAATCCCACTGTGATGACAAAGCTAAATGTGGTTCACACTGTGAACCACAGTCATGTGTACTGAGCAACTAACTACCATCACACCTACACAAGCACAAATCAAACAGCATGGCCAGTAAGCCAAGGCCAACATGGAGGCAGGGGCCTAGCCGGGCAACAACTCTCATCTGCACACACTCAACACCACACCCCTCGACCTCCAACAATGTGCAGCAGTGAAGCACACATGCACTGGTGACATTGCACATGCACCCATGACTATTCCAGGGTGGTGGGTGGGAACCAAGGTGCAGAAACACATCACACATGGACACTCAACAAGACTCCTGAATGTCTGACACACTGCACACTACGCTGTACATGGACATGACGGCAATACCACACCAACCAATGGGATCACAGCCACAGTCACACACCAATGAAGAAGCCAAGGTCACCCACAAAGAACACACATAGACAACAACCAACATTGCAGCCCGGACCCTGAGGAGTGCCAGCAGTCACACACACAACGTGTCACAATCACTGAAAGATAACACAAACTGGAAATCACATGACAGGGGCAAACAACAAATGCCAAGGGGAAACCTGACTGTGACCCATCTGCGTCTGCACACAAACTCAGCCCTGACAGCAAGCACACCTATGGGTGACACCCTGATGACCAGTAATGTGCCATGCACCCACATCACAGAGAACCCAGGGAGAAGACTTTGGGGGAACATAGCTCAACTCAGTTAGCATCACAAACAGGTACAACACTAGGGATCACAGCATGCACAGCTAAACGGAAGTGAACACACAGACATGCACATACAACACACACCTTGGGCGCAGGCAATGTCACAGGAGTACACACTGCCTTGAGGGGACTCCACTCCTGTGTGAGGAAAGCTGTGCCATATGTTGCCTCAGTAGGGCCCCACCATGTCAGCTGAGCACTTGGTCACACAATCAATGAGGGCTCCCGTCACATCAGCCTGGTCATGGAAGTGCCAACGGAATCATCAGCACAGATCCAACACACTTGTATAGCAATGTTGCACTGACAACATAGATGAGTCCTTCCCCATTGATGCCCAAACCTGCATGTCCACTGGAGATGGCCACACGGTCAGGGAAGTAGACGAATTGAACAATGGCAGGCACAACAGATGTGCAGGGGTGGAAGCCACAGATGTGAAATAGCCAATCTAAGTAGGAAATCCCATTGCCAAATACTGAACACATGACACCCTCAGATGCTGCTATGGATGACATGGATACACCACAGGATAGGACACATTCCCCCTGGACCACATGGGTTCCTGCACAGTAACACTTCATTATCATGAGACCAAATATCACCATCACTGCAGCAAGGGCATGGTTAGCATCATCAACATCATGTACATCAGAAGCAAAAGCACTAGAGAACAGAAAGTTGCTTTATTCAGCATATGTGGCATTAAAAGTAGAAGTCCGGTAGAACATAAACAAAGGCCAATGGCCAGTCCATCAACAAAGTCACAAGTGGGTGACAGTGGCAGATGCCACCCTACACATTCCTGCACAAAACCAGGGACAATCTACTAGGAGGGGCAACCGGGGGTAGGCCAGGCACCGCAGGGACAGGATCAGGGCTCACCAGGAGGAAGCAGGGAAGGGGTGGTGGGTGCTGGAGAGCCACTGACAACTGCAGTGGAGGTGTCTGACATGGTGTGTGCCGGCACAACTGGGGGCATGGCTCAGATGTTGTGGGTGCCGGCACGACTGCAGTGGACCCTGCAGATGGAGTGGACAGGTCCGCCACTGCAGTGCCCAAGTCAGACTGGGTGGTAGTGGACTCCACTGCAGTGCCTACCACCAGGGGAGGAGAATGGGGAACAGGCAAGGTGGGCTGGACAGAGGGGGAGGACACCCTCACCACATCAGTGGCACAGACAAGCGCAGCGGGGGTGTGGTGCCGGGAGAGCAAGTGGCAGGGGGAGAAGGCCGGAGCCTCTTGGGGATGATATATCTGTGGGTGGGGGAACCTGGGGCAGGGTGTGGTAGGGGCACCTGTGGAGTGGGGGCCTGAGGGATGGAGGAAGGAGACCTGGTGCTTGAGCTGCAGGGCGGCGGCGGGGTCTTGCTCTTAGCACTCCGGGGGGACTTGCGGGTGGGGGCCTCAGTCTGTCTGCGCCTGGGGGAGGGTGTCCGGGGGTGAGGGGCACTCTGCTCCGTGTGGGGGGGCTTCCTCTTCCCCCTGGATGCTAGGGCAGCTGGATCGGAGGGGAAGAGGCCGAGGTCACTGAGGAAGAGGCGCTGGGTCTTTGGGGTTGCAGGTGAGGCAAGGGAGGGTGCTTTGGAGGGAGAGGCAACTGAGGACTGCGCAGTGCCCGTGGATGCGTGTGTGTGTACCAGGGCACCATCCCCTGTGAGTCTGGTTTCAGTCCCCTGACTGTGCGTGCGTGTGCGTTTTGTTTGTGGCGTGTGTGTCTGTGTGCTGGACGTGTGTGTGCTGGTGTGTGCCTGTGCCGGTGTGTGTGTGCTTGGGAAGGGTAAGGTGCTGGGGAGTGTGGATGGAGCAGAGGCAGGAGGGGTGAGGGACTGTCTGAGGAGGGACACTGCTGCCGTCAGGGAGGAGTCCATGGACCTATTGCCCCTCTGTAGGTCAGACATGCCCGATGAGATGCCCTCCATGAACGACACCAGCTGAGTCAACAGAGCGGTGTGTGCATGGAGGACACTCACCATGGCTGTCTGCCCTACATGGAGCTGGCGAAGGAGGTACACAGACTCCTCACTCAGGGCAGCAGGGGACACAGGGGCAGGGGGTGCGGTGCCTGGCCCGAAGGAGACACGCTCCCGAACATGGGAGCCTCCACGGACCTGGGGAATGGGAGCCGATGGGAGGGCGGTGGTGGTGCTGGTGGTGGCGGGGACAGCAACACTAGCTGGGGTGTGGTGGCTGCTGACACCCGCCTCCACAAGGGAGTCATCCTCCGAGTTGCTCTGGTCCTCAGCTGAGGTGGATGGTGCTGAGGACTCCTCGGTGTGGCTCCCCTCGCCCTCCGTGCCACTGGGTCCCTCCGACCACTCCTCGGCTGCTGACCCAGTCTGGCTCTCTGGCTCCTCCTGGTCCGTGGAGCTGTCCCCTTCCGTGGCCGTGGATGTATCTGAAAACAATGGGGAAACAGACAGACATCAGTCACCTGCACCAAACGCACACACCACTGTGAGCACAGCACATTACAGAGCAAGCCCTGGCATCATTAGTTGTACATTGCTAAAAGTGCCCTAACTGAACAGGAGAAGCCAATTGTCAGTCTGATGCCAAGCATGGCACTCACATCCCACATGGCCTTGCACCCATTTGTCTGGTGTCTGTTGGATTGCAACACCCCAGTGTGGACACATGCACCAAGTACACAGTAGTTGGACAGTGCAGAGGACACGGTGTGGCATGTGGACATGCACACATCACAGCTCTTGCCACTGAGTCAGTACAGGTTTCCGGATGAAAGGGATGCCCAGAGTCAAATAGGAAATACATGTGATGCATACCAGCGACAGACACCATGATGCACCCATGTCCTGATAGCCATCGCCACAATGGTGTGCATGTAGCACATGTCACTCCCCTGCAGGACCACCGATAAGTTGACACATGCCATGGCAGAGGCATGACTGCTAAGTCATACATCACTGTCTCAGTGATGTATGACTTGGCAGCCAGACAACAACACTATGCACTGTGTCACAATAGTAGGTCATGGGGAATGCAAGTCCTGGAGCTGCACAAGTGCACATGTACATCCCCCACACAACACATCATCTTAACCCTCATCTGTCCAGGTCATACCTATTGGACATATGGGAGACCTGTGACACTACCCTCTGAACCTGAGCCCCTCACAATTTGCTGTGAATGGGGAACAGCTGCCTGAACTTCACATTCGCATACCCCAATCTGCACGCGCAGCTGATCAAACACCTATGTGACACACAAGTATCGTCTCCTATGGTCACATCTCCAGGGGCATGCTGAGCCCCTACCAAGAAACACCCCAGCAGTCCTGGCAACTAATCCACAGCACACTGACACAGAGGCAGACACCTGAGGGGTCAAATCACTGTGCACAATGTGTCAGCTGATACACGGGAGTGGGAGTACAGAGTGCATTGCATGGCCTGGAGTAGGCATGACTGTCCTGCTCCACATGAATGAGGGATGTGCCCTGGACAGTGGATAGCTGGCTATGTATGTGTGACACACATAATCTGCACACTCCTGGGGCCCAAACATTGTTCCCACCCGCTGCATGGGCGTGTGCCACATTCCCCAGGCACATGTGGTGGCTCAGCTCAGCAAGTGGACCGCATATCAAAGCAACACGCAGATCACATGTCCAAACACAGGCGTTGTGTGAACAATGGACCCACCCATGATGCCCACAACAGAGTTAGGGAAACAGATGCTGTCCCCCACCTTTAGTGAAGCAAACTGCAAGGACACAGTCCCAAGTGACACAATTCCCTGACTGTAAGGGCCACACCTGGGTATCAGATGAGCAGTGGGCAGTGCACAATAGAGGGACATGGCTCCTGGACAACATGACTGCTGCACTGTGGCAGTTGAACCAGGCCAGAGGAGGGCACAAAGCATGTAATACAGAGTTCACAGTGCAGTCTTTGACTCACCCCTCCTTGCTGCTGTCTGGCCTTCAGCTGCCCATCCAGGTCTGGAAACACCACCGCCAGGATCTGGAGCATGTGGGGGTCAGGGTCCGTGTTCCGCCCCTCCTGCGAGGAGGCGACAGCTTCAGCTGGACCCGTGCAATCCTCCGGGTCCAGCCCCGAAGGTCCTGCCACTTCTTCTGGCAGTTGCGGATCCGGCGCTTGTAGACCCCCACGGACCGGACGGCCCGGACGATGTCCTTCCAGATCTCCTGCTTCCGATGGGCATTAACCTGTCAGGATGACAAAGTGAAAAGGCCATTACCACACATGCAACATATCCGTGCATTACACAGTTGTATATACATGTCTCAATCACAGGGGCACATGATGTACACAGGCAGTGCAAAGCTGCCCATGGACAGTTTGCCAGACGTCACTACATGGTATCATTGCATGGGAAGTAAAACCATGTTCAAATGCACTGTCACTGCACCATACCTGTCCAGTGCAAGTCACTACACACTATGGGGGGTGACAACTACTCAGTGAGCCTGCTAGCCAGTGGCGTGCAGACTTTCAGCCTTGCTAGTCACACAAAATGCACATTCAGAAAGGCAGTGCACAGAACACTCACCTGCTCCCCTGGTGTCCCATACAGCTTGCTGTACTGTGGAAGTAGGCTGTCCAGCAGGGCCTGGTTCTCTTCAAGGCTGAAGGCTGGGGCTCTCTCCACAGTACGTGCCATTGCAGGGTCCAGAGGGGCAGAGACAGCAGCAGTGCAGTGGCAGATGTCGTCCTGGAGCATGTAGTGTAGGCAAGTGAGCTCTCAGGGGAACAGCCAGCAATATATATGTGCTGGAGAGGCAGATACTGTCCCTTGTGTCCAAAGTGATAGGTCCAAGTCGTTTGCATCTTCTGAATCTGGCCAATCCATGGAATAGCAGCACCAAAACACGCCCACAGCATCCTTCAAATCTTCAACTTCATGACATACATGATTTTGCAACATTGTTGTGGGTGACCAACTGATTTTCCAGCAACCGACTCGTTCAAAATTCGAAAACGCGTCCGTTGCCAGGCAAGCCCATTGTCAATGGGTGCGCACCGATCGGTCCATTGCGGTACAACGCGTACAGGGGTACAACGCGTACCCGCACACATTGAATGCAATGGGCCGGCCGGAGGCACCGATCGGTCCATTGCAGTTCAACGCATACAGGGGTACAACGCGTACCCGCACACATTGAATGCAATGGGCCGGCCGGAGGCACCGATTGGTCCATTGCAGTTCAACGCGTACAGGGGTACAACGCGTACCCGCACACATTGAATGCAATGGGCCGGCCGGAGGCACCGATCGGTCCATTGCAGTTCAACGCGTACAGGGGTACAACGCGTACCCGCACACATTGAATGCAATGGGCCGGCCGGAGGCACCGATCGGTCCATCGCAGTACAACGCGTACAGGGGTACAACGCGTACCCGCACACATTGAATGCAATGGGCCGGCCGGAGGCACCGATCGGTCCATTGCAGTTCAACGCGTACAGGGGTACAACGCGTGCACCGCACACATTGAATGCAATGGGCCGGCCGGAGGCACCGATCGGTCCATTGCAGTTCAACGCGTACAGGGGTACAACGCGTACCCGCACACATTGAATGCAATGGGCCGGCCGGAGGCACCGATCGGTCCATTGCAGTTCAACGCGTACAGGGGTACAACGCGTACCCGCACACATTGAATGCAATGGGCCGGCCGGAGGCACCGATCGGTCCATTGCAGTTCAACGCGTACAGGGGTACAACGCGTACCCGCACACATTGAATGCAATGGGCCGGCCGGAGGCACCGATCGGACCATTGCAGTACAACGCATCACTGTACATGTGACTGGCATATGTCAGCATGCCTGTCTCAGATGGACATATGCCAGCCACAGATAGCTCCCAGGGAGTGAGGGGCACACCTACATCACGACAGCCTGTCCAAACTTTATCATAAGGCATGTAAGGCTGCATTTCCTATTGTGTGTATGTTGGTGTACATGTTGTCCTGTGGGTGTCACCTGTGGGCAGCCCACCCCCAGGCTGTGCACGTGTTCATGGGGACAGGATCCTGGGTGTTACGTGTACATGACCACTGTGATGTGCAACTGTTCACATCTGTGCATGTGCCATGGTCACATTTCACGGTGGTGTATGTGTATGTCATGTCACATACCCCGTGAGTCCCATGTGGGACGGTATGTTTGAGCCAGGGTGTCCCAGTGGCACAATAGTGATGGTCCTCCACAGTCTTTGTGCATGTAGTGTTTACAATGTCTCTGATTTCATGTGCACAATGGGAGACAGTCTCCACATCCACGTTGTGTGTGCATGGACTTTGATGTTGTGCGTGTGTGTGTCACAGACGTCCATGTCTGTCCTGCCGTGGCAAGTGGGGCCACTACCTGTGGGGGTCATGGTTGTTTTGCTGTGGTGTATACATGATACTCCATGTAATGCCAGTGTCCATGTGGCAATACAGGGTCCCTGGGAATGTACCTGTCGTTGAGCTGTGGTGCCTGGGGCACATCTGTCCTCACATGTCACTGTGAGGGGTTATTGTGACACGGCAGCAGGAGATGGGAACTGTGACACGGCCTCATGATATCCAATGGGCCAACCTGGGACTAATTGATGCCACCTGTTGGACCGTGTTGACAGATGTTGGCCATGTATGTACCATACATGTCCTTCCGGAACTGCACACTTCATGTAGTTGTGCCTCATAATGATGTATGTTGGGATCTTGAGTGTGTTCAATGCCACATATGTGGGGTGACTGACAATCTTGTTTACTTCTCCTCTGCACTGCAGGGCTCCTGCTGTCCATCGACCATTCCTAGACCTGGCAACGATGGTGGAACGGGACAGCATCCGACGGTACCGCTTCACCAGGCAGCTGATTGAGGATTTGGCAGTGCAGTTGTCCCCACATTTGCAGCCTGGCCGGCCGTATCCTACAGCGCTGACCCCCAAGGTGAAGGTGATGGCAGCCCTACACTTCTTTGCCACCGGTACCTTCCAACATACTGTGGCGACTGCTGGTGGGATGTCACAGACCATGTTGAGCCGTGTGCTCCGCGATGTTTTGGCGGCAATGTTGCTATTCCTGAACCGGTACATCTATTTCCCTAGACTGCGACGACTCACTGACGTGAAGAGTGACTTTTATGCCCTGGGGAGGATGCCGCATGTCATTGGCTCCATTGATGGGACACATGTGGCTTTGGTACCACCACAGGCCCAGGAGCAGGCCTACAGGAACCGCAAGCACTACCACTCGGTCAATGCACTGGTGGTGTGTCTTGCAGACATGACCATCACACACGTGTGTGCCCGTTTCCCTGGTTCAGCACACAATGCCTTTGTGATGAGGAGTAGTCGCATCCCCAGGATGATGGCACAGATGCAGAACCAGCGTGCCTGGCTTGTCGGTGTGTACTGACTTTGTGCCATTGTGTGTGATCTGATCTGTAGTATTCCGCCCACTTTTCCAAGTCAGCTAATGTGCACTTGTCTGTCCGTAGGTGACTCGGGATACCCCAACATGCCGTGGTTGCTGACACCCCTCAGGAACCCTGTGACACCAGCCCAGATGCGCTACAATGAGGCACATGGTCGGACCAGGAGAGTGATTGAGCGGACATTTGGTCTCCTGCAGAGCCGCTTCCGCTGCCTGGACAAGACCGGAGGGTCCCTCCCATATGCCCCTGCGAAAGTGTGCAAGATTATCATCGTCTGCTGCATGCTCCACAACCTGGCAGTGCGGAAGGAGTTGCCTCTCATCCAGGATGACAATGACCAACATCCGCCACCTGTGGAGGATCCTGGCCTGGACCACAATGCCAGTGACGATGATGATGATGATGATGATGGTGATGTCCGCACACAGCTCATCACCAACTTCTTTAGCTGAATGTGAGTATCCTGAGGTGTCATGTCAATGATGTGAGTTGGCATGATGTGTGGGTGGTGCTCTGGTGCTGTTGGAGTGTGTCCATGGGCTACTTGACTGGATGTGTGTTGCGATGTGTGCTAACAGGTGGGAGGTACTCCCCAACAGTGTTGACATGCTAACTTGGTTCTGGGTGGGTATCTTGTAACATGTATTGTGCATGAGTTTTGCTGTTCTGTCCTGTACTCCATTGCTTTTGACTGTGTGTCATTTCTGTCCTTCACAGGGTACTTTCAGATTCGTTTGGTCAACTGTGTCCACCGACGACGTGATTGCACATCCAGGCTGGTAGCTGTTGTGTCCCTACAGGTGATGTGCGCCACACCCATGGACTTCCTTCCGTCTACAGTTGTTGACTGTGTGCCCGCTGCCAGGTGGGATTACCTTGCATCTGTAGTGGTTACGACATGTTGCAACTGTGTAATAAACCTGTGCTTCACTTTGTGATGTGCGTTGTCTGTGGTCACACATTTGACTGCCATTTGCTTACTGCACCTGTGGGCTACTTGACTACAACTGGGAATGGGTGTGGTGTCTGTGCATTGCACCGTCTTCCCTGGCAACATCAGTGTAGGCAATGAGTCAGATGGCCTAGGTGTGTATGTGTTGTGTAGCCCTGGTGGTGTGTCTCCCTCATGTGTGTCACGTTGCCTGTACTCACATGCCTGTGTTGTCCTTGCTGTTGCAGTTCGCATACACAGTGTAATTTTGCAGTTCATCATCCCCATAACAGCACCCACGTTGGAATCATGACAGAGGCAAGTATGGTGTATTAGTGTGTTTATTGTGATACATTTGTGTTAATAGTGCATAGGATGGGTAGTGCTGTACATAAATCTTGCAATCCCAAGTTCCTAGGTGAATTGAAAGTCCTGGTAGACAGGATCCCCAGTATCGGGGCCACAGTTGTCTGACACATTGGTCCAACTTGTACTCCCCATGCAATGTGTGGGAGTAGGGTTGCCGTCAACAGGGTGAACAGTCTGTGCACAAAGGCGAACATCCAGAACAGGTTCAGGCTTCCTGGGAGTTGCGCTTGGCCATCGGCCTCTCACTTTTCCCTCCTCGGACGACCCCTCTTCTTGGGGGGGCCCCTCAAGTACAGGCTGCTGCGGTGCAGGGGACTCTCCGCCAGAGTCCTCCTCCCTCCCTGTGGCAGTTGCAGTTTGTTCGGCACCAGATGTTGTTGGCACACAGGGAGGTGTGGACTGGTTGCTGTTCTTCTGGCGGAGGCATTGTAAAATGTCCCTGTGCACCGCCGTCATCTCATGTAGTGCATCCCACTTGGACTCCACGCGGGACATGTGTGAGTCCACGCGGGACATGTGTGACTCCACGTGGGACATGTGGGAGTCCAAGCGGGCATGATGGGCAGCCTGCTGCTGTTTCATGTCTCTGAGGAGCCCCACTACCTGGCTGAGCTCTCCGGTGCTGGACTGGTACGCATCAGCTATGCGTACCAGTTGTGGGTCATCATGCACACCAGCAACGTCTGCAAGCAGCGACCTCTGTCTCCCACCCCTCCCACCACCCCTGCTGACATGTGCAGTGTGTGCAGTGGCATGCACAGATAACCCTGGTCCACCTTGGGTGTTGGTGGTGGTGGTGGTGTCCATGGCCCCAGGTTGGTCCAGGGTCCCTGTGCTGGTGTTGTTCCTTGTTCTGTCCATGTCGGCAGGGATGGTATTTGTGGTGACAGTCGTTGGAGGGGTGGGTGCAGGGGGTGCAGCTGGTGGTCCTGCTGGTGCTGCAGCTGGTGGTCCTGCTGGTGCTGCATGTTGACTTGCACCGGATGTGCCAGGTTGGTCTTCATCGTCCGAGGAGGACAGAGGCTGTACTGACGCCAGTGAGCTCGGCATCCTCTTGAGCCTGGGACTGGGACTCCTCAGCGTCTGCTGCTGTGTCCCCATCATCACCTGTTTTTGGGAGACACAAACAATGTATGTTATGTTTCTGCAGGCATCAATGGCTGACACACATGACAGTTGTGACTGTGCCTCTGGGTGCGGGCCTGTACATTGCATTGTCCTAAGTCGTCACAGTCAGGGGTTGATATTGGTGTGGCACATTGTCCTGCATTATTTGGGCATTTCTATGTATTTTCTGGGGTGTGAACATTGTCTGCATTGGTTGTGTTTGGTTGACAGCCGGCCCTCCTTCCCACCCACCCAGCCAGTCAGTTATCCCACCATGGAACGTGCTTGCGTTGCAGGGAGTGTAAGTTGTCTCTCAGGATGTCAGTCAGTGGTGTCCTGCTGTTTGTTGGTGCACAGTTGGCAGCAGGGCCTTGTGCTCCCCACAGCAGTAGCCAGTGTCAGCCATCTTGTGAGTCCTTCTCCACTCCCTGTGATGTGAGCATGGTTCAGGGTGGTGTTGATGGGACAGTTGTGGGGGTGAGCTATGTCTGTGACTACGACTCCCATCATGCTATTGCCTCCACCCCACTTCCCAGCATTCCCATACTTACTTGCTTTTGTGGGGAGTTCAGTGTGTGTGGGTGTGAGAGCAATGGCAAGATGGCTGACAGTGGTGTCCTGCTGTTGGTTGGTGTGCAGTACCCAGCATGCCCTTGTGCTCCCCACGACACAGCAACAGTGTCAGACATCTTTGATGGGCCTTTCCACTCTCTGTGGGATGTGCATGCGTGAGTGTGAGCTTGCTGGGCCATGTGGTGGGGGATGTAGAGCTGTGACTACGACTCCCATCATGCTATTGCCTCCTCCCCCTTCCCAGCATGCCCATGCTTCCTTTCTTTTGACTCTGCTTCCCTGTGGGGTGGGCTGGCTGTGCTGACAGGATGGCTGGGAGTGTTGTCCTGGCAGTTGTTTGGCTAGAAGTCCCAAGAGTGGCCCTGTGCTTCACACAACATAACCCAGGGTGGTGGTTCTTTGTGGGATCTTGTGTTAGGATGGGGGCATTGCATTCTACCAGGTGGGTTCTGTGGAGTTTGTGTTGGGGTGTGTGTGAGGGGAGGTGCTTGTGACTATGGTCAGTGCTGCAAGTCCTCCTTCCCACCCAGCTAGCCAGATATCCCACCATGGAACGTGCTTGCATTGCAGGGAGTGTAAGTTGTCTCTCAGGATGTCAGTCAGTGGTGTCCTGCTGTTTGTTGGTGCACAGTTGCCAGCAGGGCCTTGTGCTCCCCACAGCAGTAGCCAGTGTCAGCCATCTTGTGAGTCCTTCTCCACTCCCTGTGATGTGAGCATGGTTCAGGGTGGTGTTGATGGGACAGTTGTGGGAGTGAGCTATGTCTGTGACTACGACTCCCATCATGCTATTGCCTCCACCCCACTTCCCAGCATTCCCATACTTACTTGCTTTTGTGGGGAGTTCAGTGTGTGTGGGTGTGAGAGCAATGGCAAGATGGCTGACAGTGGTGTCCTGCTGTTGGTTGGTGTGCAGTACCCAGCATGCCCTTGTGCTCCCCACGACACAGCAACAGTGTCAGACATCTTTGATGGGCCTTTCCACTCTCTGTGGGATGTGCATGCGTGAGTGTGAGCTTGCTGGGCCATGTGGTGGGGGATGTAGAGCTGTGACTACGACTCCTATCATGCTATTGCCTCCTCCCCCTTCCCAGCATGCCCATGCTTCCTTCCTTTTGACTCTGCTTCCCTGTGGGGTGGGCTGGCTGTGCTGACAGGATGGCTGGGAGTGTTGTCCTGGCAGTTGTTTGGCTAGAAGTCCCAAGAGTGGCCCTGTGCTTCACACAACATAACCCAGGGTGGTGGTTCTTTGTGGGATCTTGTGTTAGGATGGGGGGCATTGCATTCTACCAGGTGGGTTCTGTGGAGTTTGTGTTGGGGTGTGTGTGAGGGGAGGTGCTTGTGACTATGGTCAGTGCTGCAAGTCCTCCTTCCCACCCAGCTAGCTAGATATCCCACCATGGAACGTGCTTGCATTGCAGGGAGTGTAAGTTGTCTCTCAGGATGTCAGTCAGTGGTGTCCTGCTGTTTGTTGGTGCACAGTTGCCAGCAGGGCCTTGTGCTCCCCACAGCAGTAGCCAGTGTCAGCCATCTTGTGAGTCCTTCTCCACTTCCTGTGATGTGAGCATGGTTCAGGGTGGTGTTGATGGGACAGTTGTGGGGGTGACCAATATCAGTGACTACGACTCCCATCATGCTATTGCCTCCACCCCCTTCCCAGCATGCCCATGCTTCCTTCCTTTTGACTCTGCTTCCCTGTGGGGTGGGCTGGCTGTGCTGACAGGATGGCTGGGAGTGTTGTCCTGGCAGTTGTTTGGCTAAAAGTCCCAAGAGTGGCCCTGTGCTTCACACAACATAACCCAGGGTGGTGGTTCTTTGTGGGATCTTGTGTTAGGATGGGGGGCATTGCATTCTACCAGGTGGGTTCTGTGGAGTTTGTGTTGGGGTGTGTGTGAGGGGAGGTGCTTGTGACTATGGTCAGTGCTGCAAGTCCTCCTTCCCACCCAGCTAGCTAGATATCCCACCATGGAACGTGCTTGCATTGCAGGGAGTGTAAGTTGTCTCTCAGGATGTCAGTCAGTGGTGTCCTGCTGTTTGTTGGTGCACAGTTGCCAGCAGGGCCTTGTGCTCCCCACAGCAGTAGCCAGTGTCAGCCATCTTGTGAGTCCTTCTCCACTTCCTGTGATGTGAGCATGGTTCAGGGTGGTGTTGATGGGACAGTTGTGGGGGTGACCAATATCAGTGACTACGACTCCCATCATGCTATTGCCTCCACCCCCCTTCCCAGCATGCCCATGCTTCCTTCCTTTTGACTCTGCTTCCCTGTGGGGTGGGCTGGCTGTGCTGACAGGATGGCTGGGAGTGTTGTCCTGGCAGTTGTTTGGCTAAAAGTCCCAAGAGTGGCCCTGTGCTTCACACAACATAACCCAGGGTGGTGGTTCTTTGTGGGATCTTGTGTTAGGATGGGGGGCATTGCATTCTACCAGGTGGGTTCTGTGGAGTTTGTGTTGGGGTGTGTGTGAGGAGGTGCTTGTGACTATGGTCAGTGCTGCAAGTCCTCCTTCCCACCCAGCTAGCTAGATATCCCACCATGGAACGTGCTTGCATTGCAGGGAGTGTAAGTTGTCTCTCAGGATGTCAGTCAGTGGTGTCCTGCTGTTTGTTGGTGCACAGTTGCCAGCAGGGCCTTGTGCTCCCCACAGCAGTAGCCAGTGTCAGCCATCTTGTGAGTCCTTCTCCACTTCCTGTGATGTGAGCATGGTTCAGGGTGGTGTTGATGGGACAGTTGTGGGGGTGACCAATATCAGTGACTACGACTCCCATCATGCTATTGCCTCCACCCCCCTTCCCAGCATGCCCATGCTTCCTTCCTTTTGACTCTGCTTCCCTGTGGGGTGGGCTGGCTGTGCTGACAGGATGGCTGGGAGTGTTGTCCTGGCAGTTGTTTGGCTAAAAGTCCCAAGAGTGGCCCTGTGCTTCACACAACATAACCCAGGGTGGTGGTTCTTTGTGGGATCTTGTGTTAGGATGGGGGCATTGCATTCTACCAGGTGGGTTCTGTGGAGTTTGTGTTGGGGTGTGTGTGAGGGGAGGTGCTTGTGACTATGGTCAGTGCTGCAAGTCCCCCTTCCCACCCAGCTAGCCAGATATCCCACCATGGAACGTGCTTGCATTGCAGGGAGTGTAAGTTGTCTCTCAGGATGTCAGTCAGTGGTGTCCTGCTGTTTGTTGGTGCACAGTTGCCAGCAGGGCCTTGTGCTCCCCACAGCAGTAGCCAGTGTCAGCCATCTTGTGAGTCCTTCTCCACTTCCTGTGATGTGAGCATGGTTCAGGGTGGTGTTGTTGGGACAGTTGTGGGGGTGACCAATATCAGTGACTACGACTCCCATCATGCTATTGCCTCCACCCCCTTCCCAGCATGCCCATGCTTCCTTCCTTTTGACTCTGCTTCCCTGTGGGGTGGGCTGGCTGTGCTGACAGGATGGCTGGGAGTGTTGTCCTGGCAGTTGTTTGGCTAAAAGTCCCAAGAGTGGCCCTGTGCTTCACACAACATAACCCAGGGTGGTGGTTCTTTGTGGGATCTTGTGTTAGGATGGGGGCATTGCATTCTACCAGGTGGGTTCTGTGGAGTTTGTGTTGGGGTGTGTGTGAGGGGAGGTGCTTGTGACTTTGGTCAGTGCTGCAAGTCCCCCTTCCCACCCAGCTAGCCAGATATCCCACCATGGAACGTGCTTGCATTGCAGGGAGTGTAAGTTGTCTCTCAGGATGTCAGTCAGTGGTGCCCTGCTGTTTGTTGGTGCACAGTTGGCAGCAGGGCCTTGTGCTCCCCACAGCAGTTGCCAGTGTCAGCCATCTTGTGAGTCCTTCTCCACTCCCTGTGATGTGAGCATGGTTCAAGGTGGTGTTGATGGGACAGTTGTGGGGGGGGCAATATGTGTGACTGCGACTCCCATGAAGCTATTGGCTACACTGACTTGGCCAGCATACACAGAATTCCTTCCTTTGAGTGGTCTTCACTGTGTGTTGGTGTTGTTGTGGTGGCTACATGTCTGGATGTGTTTGTTAGATCTATTTGTGCCACTGCCTAGCTGTAGTTGTAGTTGTGTTTGTACATGTGTTGGCACAGTTGGATGTGACTTTCTTGATGGCATGTGTTGTGTTTATCTGACTGACATACACATTTTGGGATGATTCTGTTCTGGTTGCTGTGTAATTGCTATGAGTGCATGGTTTGACTCTCCCCTTGACAGTGATGTGTGTGTTTTGTGGCAGTATATTGTGTACATTTGTTGTGTACTCACCAGGCTCTGGGATGTCCTCTAGTCCATATACGCTCACTGGCGGAAGGATGGCCCGCACCTTCTCCTCCCAGGGCCTGAGGTATATTGGCTTGACAGGAGGGCCACTGCCGGTGTATTGGCTGTTGATGTAGTCTTTCTTCAGCAGGTCCCGTACCCTCCTGCGTACGTCATACCACCTGTTCTGGATGTCGCTCTTTGTGCACCGACATGGTGATTGTGCGTTCACCCTGTTGATGATCCTCTTCCACATCTTGGTTTTCTGGGAGATGGGGATCTGTTGGACCAGTGTGCCAAACAGCTGTGGCTCTACCCTGAGGATCTCGTCTACCATGACTTCCAATTCACTATCTAGGAACTTGGGATTCTTCTTGGGGGGCATGGTGATGGGTGGTGATGGTGAGTGATGTGTGTGTTGGTGTGCAGGTGAGGGTGTGTGAGTGTGTGTTTTGCTGGGTGTATGTGAGGTAGGTATTTGTTGGTGTGCTGATGGTGTGTGGCTTGTGTGAGGGATGAGCTGTGGGTGTGTGGTTGCTTTCTCTTGGGTGCTGGCAGTGGAATGGCATTTGCAAAGGCTCATGGTTGTGATTTGTGTCCTTTATATAGGTGGAGTTGTGGGTGTGTCTTTGTTCTCTGTCCCCACCCCCCCAGTATTTATTGGCTTGGTAATTGCTTGTTTGGCCTTTTTTGGGTGATTTTTCCTTTGTGCTGTTTGTGTATGTTGGAAATGTTCTTGTGACCGAGTCGGACCCTGCATTTGTCTCGTACGGTGTTCTCCGTTTCGTTCACGCTGTGTTTGTGCAGTTTTCTATGCTGCGTACGCGTCGGTCGCGGTGTTTTGTGTTGCTTCGGCTCGGTTTTGTATGCGTGTCGGTTGTACGGCTTGGCCTCCGTCCGACTCGCTCGTGGTTTTCGCGCCTTGCATCGTACTTTGCGGTTTGGAGTTCGCGTGTACGTTTCGGTCGGATTTGTTCCGGGTGCGTGTCGGTCGGTTGGATTCGCGTGTTTTTCCGGCCGGATTGCTGTTTTCCGTGCGGCTCGGTCGGTCGACTTAATTTCGGTACGTGTCGGCCGGATTTTTCACGCCTTGCATCGTACTTGGCGTGTCGGGCGCCACGGGTACGTGTCGGTCGGTATTATTTCCGGATCCGAGTCGGTCGGTGCTTTTTCCGGCCCGAATCGGAATCGACCCCTAAATCTTGCTTCATATTCTGTACAAGAAACTTGACCCAGAGATGCCCAGTGTTCTTATCAAGGCACACATTCTTATGGGCGATGACACTATGAACAAAATTGAAACAAAGCTTGAAACTTTAACTGCTGAACCTGTGAAGTTTTTAAAAGGATTTTCTGAGACAGAAGAATGTGACTTTAAAGATGTAGAAAAATACCTTGTGCATGTGTAGAAATCGAGTTCTGACTGTCACACATTTGATGATCTTCGGTACAGTGAGTTCAAGAGATTAGCCTGCTAAGTGACATTCTTCTGATATCATATTCCGTGCATGGACACATTAAAAGGTAGTTCTACTTTATCAGAAGATGTGTAAATGTTTTGGATCATACATATGTAGAGAAAGATCCGTGTGAATTTGGTTGGAAAAATATTGAAGGGATGCTAAAACCTATGAAATTTCTAAAGCCTCTACCCATAGTAGTTAGACATACATTTACTTGCAAGACCTTTGCCACAAAAAGATGTCCCTGTCGATATTCTGTTCTAAAATGTTCTACATTCTGCAAATGTAACACAAGCGATTGCTGAAACAAATAAATAAAGTAAACTATGAAAATGTGTCTAAAACAGGAGTGATAAACATTATTTTTTTTCATATTCAGATCATAATCATTGTTTGGTGTATACATAAAAGGATTAAAAAACATTATTATTAGTTTCATTTCTATATATGTCTCTTCTTCTATAATAACTGACATTTTGGAAAATGGTGGAAGGGTTGCTCTGAGGGGTTATTTTCTCTCTCTATAAGACTACTTGACCCCCAAAGCGGCTGAAATGCCAGAAACCGGTCCTAGGATGCTTGTTTCCGGTCCAGGGAAGACATGGCTTGGCAGTTCGGGCTGGACTGTTCCCATGAGGCACAGGGTCAGACTGATTTGCATATGGCCATGTCTGAACTGGGGTGGTGGAGTGAGCTAAAGAATGATGATGGATTAAACCCAGATCAGTTGACTGGGGGTGAGTGTTTGATTGGCTCAAACGTTCCGTCCATCATCCCCTTTTGTATCGCTTTGGTCGCCCTAAGTTGGCGGGGGTATGCCCAGACGTGGGTCCCTTGCTCACTTTGCCACTGGATTCAAGCAAGCCTGGCTGATGACGGCTGAAATGCCAGAAACCGGTCCTAGGATGCTTGTTTCCGGTCCAGGGAAGACATGGCTTGGCAGTTCGGGCTGGACTGTTCCCATGAGGCACAGGGTCAGACTGATTTGCATATGGCCATGTCTGAACTGGGGTGGTGGAGTGAGCTAAAGAATGATGATGGATTAAACCCAGATCAGTTGACTGGGGGTGAGTGTTTGATTGGCTCAAACGTTCCGTCCATCATCCCCTTTTGTATCGCTTTGGTCGCCCTAAGTTGGCGGGGGTATGCCCAGACGTGGGTCCCTTGCTCACTTTGCCACTGGATTCAAGCAAGCCTGGCTGATGACGGCTGAAATGCCAGAAACCGGTCCTAGGATGCTTGTTTCCGGTCCAGGGAAGACATGGCTTGGCAGTTCGGGCTGGACTGTTCCCATGAGGCACAGGGTCAGACTGATTTGCATATGGCCATGTCTGAACTGGGGTGGTGGAGTGAGCTAAAGAATGATGATGGATTAAACCCAGATCAGTTGACTGGGGGTGAGTGTTTGATTGGCTCAAACGTTCCGTCCATCATCCCCTTTTGTATTACTTGACCCCCAAAACCTATGTTTTGACACCAAAAGGAAGTATGTAGGTCTCATGGTTCCTGAAATATTACATCATCACTGCAACACATCCGCTGTTTTTAAAATTGTCATCCAGAAAAATTTGGCTCGGATCAGCAATGTCTACCCAAGCTAAATTACTTCTCTAATGATCCAACTATTTTTTTACTGAGTTTATATCAGGAGGCCGGGATTAACACAGCCAGTTTTAAGTTTATGGTGTGATTTTTTTTTATTTTTTTTTATAAGGCACGCTTTTTTTTCCACAGGAAGGTAGTTTACTGTGGGGACACCCCTTTTATACAAACCCATTATTGAAGGTGCATCTCCTTTCCTTTTACTGCCTTCTAAGTACACTTACCCCAGTGATTTGAAGAGACCTTGTAACACGTGCTTCCTTGGTGCTAAATGTCATTAATAGCTTTGATGGATATCCGCAAAGCTCTTACTTTGTGGGTCTATAGAAGAGTTTGAGTTGGTGTTTTTGCTCCCTATAACACCACTTTTCCTGCCCTTAATGAAGATATAGCAAGGAGGTGGACTTTTCTACTGGAATAAGTAACATTTTTGTGAAGAAGGATTTTGAAGATATGAACGTAAACTGAAATTCCTGTACACTTAAGTGACACTTAGGTGCATACATGGTTTCAAGAATAAGGCCAAATATTACCATTGTTAATAATTCGCATCTTCATTAAAGGTCCTATCTGGAACATTTAACTAGCATTTATCACAGACTGTGAATCCGATTGACGAACATTGGCCGAGTAGGCCAAGGCAAAATCCTAGTTGTGAAAGCATAATATTGTGTGGTTACTGTGTTGTAGGGGTTTGCATATTTCGCTTCTTTTTTTTTTTTAGAAGTCACACTTTTTCGTGTATTTTTAATTAATTGTTTTGCTTTTTTGTGTATTCATTTCCCCCTGAGAAACTATTTAGCATGAAAATGTCTTGTGGGAAGTGTAATACCAATTTGCGCTATGTTCGCAAGAAATGGTCTGTTCAAATAAATCTTTTGAGTGACTTTTACACTCCAGGCCAGGCGTGGCCCCCATAGTTTTCATGAGAAATACCATTTATTTACATTTCATGTAATATTTGTGATTTTCATAATTTTTGCACAAATTATACATCAGGGATATAGAGATAGAAGAAGAGTTTACATCAACTCGTTTCGTATGTTCAGCATTATTTTTAGCTTCGGGTCGAGTGACATGGAAATATCACGCAAAAAGGCTGTCGTTAATAACGAAGGTGCAGAGTAACTGTTTGTTCCCTAATGGTTGTGGGGCCTGAATCCGAGTTTCTGAGCGATTCATGGAAAATAATATATGGCACTGGTCTTTCTAACTTGCAAATCCATGCATTATTCCAGTGCATGCACTATTTTTGCCATGCAAATTCTTACAGGTAATAAATGGAAGAATTTGGGTGGCCAATACCTACAGAACTTGCGCAATTTATTCATAACTCCCAAAACTGAATTCAGGTTCTAATACCATTTACGCCCGATTGCAACAGTACCACAGCACTTTGAACGAGACCATCACGGTACACAAACCTTTCCCCCATGTAGGGTCCAGGAATGGATTTCCCGCCGTACAAATGCAAATCATACCTTTCCTTATGGTGAATGTTATATTTTATATCATGGAAAATAAAAAAATTATAGTTGGGGTAATAATGTAACTTTCACTTTTTTCCTTTTTTCCGCGAAATACGTGGACAATGGGAGTTATTTCTAAAAAAAACACAAATATTTTTGTGGTTCTCTAACCCTACGTGTGCAGAGTACCTGCAATAAATTTGAAAATAGGACGAAATTTCGGGGCAGATTTACAATAACTGGCGCATCCCTGCATATTAGCAGGGATGCGCCAGTTAGTTTGCGTGATTCAAAAAACCCCTTGCGCCTCCTTGGATGCGCCGCATTTACAATGCGGCGCACCGTAGCACAAGGATAGACAGATGCGTGACGCATCTGTCGGCATAAGGGTGACGCAGTGCTGGAGTCGTGTCGCAAGCGTGACGCAACTCCAGCACTGCTCAGGGGTGCCCTATACCTAACATGCTGCGTCACTCCTTATGCCTGCTTCAAGCAGGCGTAAGGATTTGACGCAGCGGGGACGTAAAAGTGACTCAGTGAAATCTTGAAGATTTCACTGCGTCACTTTTACGGGGCTTCCTTGCGATGGAACGCCCACCCTGCATACATTGGGGCAGATTTACAAGGCCCTTGCGCCACTTTTGCGTCATTTTTAACATGGGAAAAGTGACGCAAAAGTGGCGCAAGGGCCTTGTAAATCTGCCCCATTATACCTGACGCAGGTATAATGTAGCGCAGGGCTTTACAACGTGACGCATCTCATTAGATGCGTCACGTTGTAAATATGTCGCATAGTGGCGCATTGTTTGCGCCGCCGCTGCGTCACAAAAGTGACGCAATGGCGGCGTAAAAGTGTCACAAGGGGCTTGTAAATCTGCCCCAGAGTCTTTTTTGCATGATCACCCGCTCACCCCTTTTGTCCCACCTGTTTCAGTACTTTTACCTCATGATATCCAAAAGCTACTCAAATATAAAAGTCTGCGGGGCATATTAGCAACGTGATTATCGCCGCTTTAGCGGGACTTTTTCCCGCTAAAGCGGCGATAATTCAATCGCCCTATTAGCAAGCTGTCGCTAACTGCTGTTAGCGACAGCTTTTAGGCGATAGCGACCGGGTTGGGTGCCACTTTGCATGCCAGCAATATTTATCGCTAATGGCATGCAAAGTAGACGTTCCCAACCTAAAAGCGACTGGAAACAGTCGCTAAGGTCGCTATCGCCTATTAGCGAGGCAGGGGAGGTGATTAACGAACCAGCGCTAAACACGTTTAGCGCTTGTTTGTTAACGCCTGGTCCAAACCTGACTTAGCCATGTAATCCAATGGGAGGTGTATTACATGGCTAAATCCCCTCGCCCTATTACCAAGCTAACACTGGTCACAGTGCGAATATCGCTTGTTTTCAAGCGATATTCACACTGTTCTCAGGGTTTCTATCGCTTTGGAGATAAGCGTTGCTGATAGCACGCTATCTCCGCGATAGAAACCTGCGATAGCCGGCGATAATTATCCTAGCGCTAACTGCGCTTAGCGATAATTATCGCCGGTTATTGCTAATAGGCCCCTGCCTTCTTAGCAGACATTTGGCCTGGTTACCAGTGGCATGTTGAATTGCAATCCTGGTGTGACCACCTCTTTGGTGATTACCAGGACCCATAAAGATCTCTCGCTTTGGCAAGTCAAACCTCGTGGAATTGATCGAGGGGAAAAGGCCCACTAAGAACCAAAATCCACTGTATTCCCCCAAAAACTTAAAGTATGTGTTTTTATTCGCTGTGATAGTTATCGAATCCAAGATGGCCTACTTGTAATCAGGCCATTATTCTTGTCAGCAAGTGCAAGTGGACAGTCAATTCCTGGTTCTGTAACTAAAGATTTCCAATATAGAAGCAGAGATTTATTTTTTACAGTCTTCATACCACACTAAACACTTTTTTTTAATAGAACCCTTTACATACATGTAACCCTTACAAATGCTACTGCGGTTGCAGCTCATTTTAAATTAATTGTTCCCCTCTGCTTCTGGTCTTTCTTTATTCTATGCTGATTAGTCTGTTGTTTCCCAGCAGTAGATGCCTCACAGCCGAAAGTACACCACCTTCCTATGCATATGATTTTCACCTTACCTTCATCACCCACTGAGACACACATTTGAGACACAAAATGATTATATTGGAAAGGAGAACCAAATGAGTGTGATTTATAATAGGTTCGCGAGACAATGGTTTCCAGCCTCTCTGTGGAGTAGAGAGGTGGTACTTGGAGCAGCTTGTTAAGCTGAAGTGCTTGGCCCCTGGCCTTGCGCTGCTAGTTAATGATCCTCTCTGCATGTGCCTTCTCTCTAATCTGGGAAGAGATAGTTACAAATTGTATCTATAATGCTATATTACTTAACAGTATAATATATTATAAATCATGGCATTGCATCCATGCCTTGTAATTGGAGGGCTGCATTGCATGAGCAGTTCCTTAATTCAGTGTAGAGCGGTCTCCTTAAGCATAACTGCCTCTCAGGATCAAATCACTTTGGCAAAGAAGCAGGAAGAGAAGAATTAAGGCTTTACAAATGTATGATATACGGTATATATTCGAGATCTCGATTGACCTGTGTTGGCTTTTTACACCTCTGTCTTCAAATAGGTATTTTAAAGTCCACTCATTTTTTTTACTACCTTTCTGGCTATTTGAATGTGTGTTTTATCATTCCCTTGCTTACCTCCACTTTCTGTTTGTACATTTTTCATTTCTTTCGTCTCCATTACATCCTATTCCCTTTTACATATTTCTCTCAATCACATTTGTATTCGTCTTCTCAATGTTTCAAGCTCATTTCTTTTCTATGCATGTCTCCCTGTCCTTAGTGAAGTTAGTCCTCCAGCTCATCTGATCTTTCGCCCTCTCTCCCTGTATCTCTCTCTCTCTCTCTATCTCTCTCTTTCTTTCGTTCGCATGAGTGTTGTATTCTCTTCATAAGGATGAACAGACAATAAGGTGCCAGTTTTTCACCAACTTGTTTTTTATTATGGGCTACCTCTCAATTACATTCGTTCCTCTACTTCTGGGGGAGATCTATCCAAGCTGCACCTGCGCTACTTTGACCTGTGCATCCCCTCAAGTCCCATTGAGTCTTTGGGAAGGAAGCGGTGTGCAGTGTCCTGGATGTAATCATAGGGGCTCGTCGCACTATGTTGCACTAGTTTTTCACAACATGACAAAGGGTTCTACCTCTCAGCAAACTGTAAATGATAGCAGCAGACATATTAGATTTTGCTTACATAAAAAAATTAGCGTCCCTTATCAAATGGCATAAGGTAAAAGACAAATATACTGATGAGGAAGAAATAATAATTAGGGGTGTGTTTAGATGTTAAAGATTATTCTAAAAAATATTGTGGAGCTGTGATGATAATTTGAAGAAAGCAAAATAGTGATGGGTGGAATGCTTGTTTTAGCCATAAGTACTTATTTTGTCTGCATTTCTGACCTTCGTTGTTTTGCCAACCATGACTCCTCAGAAAGGAATAAACCATATGCAAATCAGTCTTGACCCGGCTGTAATGGGAAGAGTCCAGCCTGAACTGCCAGGACAAGTCTCTTCTGAATGGGAACACAAGCAACTCCTGGCTAGTTTTGGCTTATTTGTGCCTCTTCAATGGGGTGTATCTTGAATCCTATGACACAGTGAGCATGGGACCCACATCAAGACATAGCACTCCCACTTAAGGTGTCACACTGAAAAAAGTAAAAAGTGAAGGGTGGAATGCTTGGATTAATCTCAAATAATTGCAATTTTTCACGGCTGCGTCCCAGCAAATCGTTCTTTTGCTCACTATGACACCTCAGAAAGGAAGCAGCTATATTCAAATCGGTCTTAGTGCTGCTCCAATGGGAAGAGTCCAGTCTGAACTGCCAGGCCAAATCCCTTCTGAAAAGCCACACAAGCAACTCCAGACCACTTTCAGCCTATTTGGGTCTCTTTAGTAGGGTGTACATTGACTCCTATAGCCCAGTGAGCACAGGAACCACTTCCAGGCATACCAGTTGCATTTAGGGTGTTGCACTGAAGAAAGCACGAACGTGATTGGTTGAATGCTTGAATTAAACTTGCAACTGGTAAGTACTGGAATCTGAATCCTGAAATAGCCAAATACCAAAATTTTAGTTTTTAAGATTCTGTTCAATGAGATCACCTCATATTTTTTATATACTATATAAAAGCCTCCAATGCCAAAACCAAAATTGTGAATAAGTACTACATTAGTATTCATTGATTTAGGTATTGCCTTACACTGCTCACTTCGATCCATTTCACATCATCATTAAGAACTTTGCTATTAGTCCACAGCTGTTATGTCAAGTTTTGTTTGAATCTTAATAGTTTTATTTCTGCAATTTTAACTTCAATATGTTCATCCAGTGGTTGTATGACAGTCCAGAACAAGGATTTTACATCACACTGCGAATCTTGAAAATGAGTTGCCAATATTGTAGTGAGAATTGAGTATCTGATAATTTTGTAGTGTGATTCGAGTACCCGATCGTAACCTTCTCTTCAACTATCCTTGTCTTAGTGTTTTGAATTATCATGTCCAAATAACATTTGTCACAAAGGCATGTAACCAAGTAAAGCACATTGCTGTTTTAGCAAATAGTGTCATTTTTCAGGATGCACAGCATTCTCAGACCCAAATATAATTGCTTACTATGAGCAGCATTGTGGTAGCCAGTAACTTAGCCACAAGGGTAGTGTTCATTCACCGGAGGATGATGCCATTAGGTAGTTTGGTGAGGTGATGTTTCGGTCTTATCAAATGAGCATGCAGCAGTCTATCTCTGAGACTGGATGTGGAAAGGAAGACATGACGTCCCAGTATGTTTCTGTCCAAGTACTTTATTAAGTAAATATGTTCACGCCCATAAAGCTTCTCTTGCCTTTTCAATTGCACAACCTAACATAAACTGGTCATGTAACCTCTCCTTACTTAATGCACCAAAATTGCATGAAGAGGCTAACTTACGGAGTGCAGTGATATATTCCTGGACTAATCCATCTGATCTTAGCATACGGCTTCCAAAGTGATAGCATTCTAAAACAATGCTAATCTTTGGCAGATAATGCAAATCCAATTTTCTGATGCTAATCTCAAATTCATTTAACTGATTTGCCTCTAGATCACTTAACTCCGCATGATGTTCATAAACCTCCTGGCACTCAGAACCTAAACAATGCATTACCAAAGCGTTCTTTCGCTCAGCACTTAAGCTTGTCCCACAAACTTTGCTATAGTGAAGAAAAACCTTCTTCCATTTGTGCCACTAGAGAACAGGTTCCCCTGGCAAATACAAAAAAAAATGGAAGTGGGCTTATATTTAGCATTTTTGTAATTCCTTAAACAACAACTTATTAGAGTAAAATGTAAAATCAAGAAAAAACCTGTCTGAAAAAAAGAAGATTAAAAAATGTGTGTGACAAATAACTTCTACATACAAGTACATAAAATACTACTTCGAAGAAAGACTTCTGCAAAGATGAGAAAATCACTGTAACATTTATGTTGACACACTGTAATTTTAGAGCGTGTTAGAGCATTAGAGTACGTTTACAAACTCCAGTCAAGAAATAGATTCCTAAAACGGGAAGAGTCAGTACCTGATGAGATGCGTGAATCACCGGTCGTATTGTAAACCCTTGGTGATTTACTGTAGCAGAAATCACAAACACTGTGAATGTGAAGATGGTGTGCACATCACCGTGGAACACAAATCACTACAAATCATGTAAGGTGATGGTATGGTGTGCAAATCGACAGAAAGATGCCAACCTTCCTCAGATATGCCACTAACTGCACCAAATCGTGAGTGCTGTTGGTGCAAGAAGTACACAGTTCACCCCTAAGATGGCCGCCTTACGAGAAGTGGGACAATGTGTAACACCGAACCACCAGAAAAGAATGACTCCACCTAAGATGGCCCCCAACGTGGAATGCGTGATGACGTGTGGACTGGTCTTCTGGCAGAATGACACGCTTTAGTGGTGCGTGACACGCACCAAATGCTGAAACTGTGTGGCTGCTGTGTGGCACCATCCAATTTAAAGAATACTCACAAACATCTGCCAGGCACACGGGAGACCAGATACTTCAGGAAGATGCCAGGGTGCTGCAAACTTCAATGAGATCATGGCAAGATAGCTGTTGGGGTTGCATGACGTTTCCGCTCATAGCCAGTGTGGAAATAAAGACACAACGTCCTTGTAAGTTTCCGTCCAAGTACTATTTTAAGTGAATATGTTCACCCCAACCAGCACAACACAGCTCGCCTTTCGTCTAGTAAGCTCCAACTGCCAGATCCCAACATGCCTAAAAACCTGGGCATGCCTATCAACAAGCTTGGCCTACGCACACCTAGACACAGCTAACATTCCATGACCAAAATGTACACTCTAGATACCACACTAGACCATTATTTAAGAGCACATTTCTGTGGTTGTATCTTATTGTGACCTACAATTAGGATAATTCAGTGATCATTGATTATTTGACGTCCCTTCGGTGTATTTAACTAAACTCTACACTACCACAAGTCTGGCTTCATCTTCTCTTACTCTTGGTACAACTAGACACTCCTGGGAGCTATTTCTATTTCTCGTATAAGTTCTTTGGATTCCTCCTTAACCTTATTTTATTTTCCAAATGTTTGGGTTGGGCATCAAAATCGAAAATCTCTGAAAAGTTTCTGCATATGTGGAGCAAGGGTCCTACACATGGGTGCAAACTATTGTACCTCAACAAAACATTCCTATCTGTTTTTTTGTGAAACACCTTACTGCTTGATTTTGTTTTGTGTGTTTTGATCAGTAAATATAGGAATTATAGTTTGTCTTTACTTAGTATCTCAGTAAATGGAAATTATGATCTTGGCAGTTTAGCCACAGAAAGAAAATCCACTAAATCTGTTTTTGTGCCATTCCAGATAACATTCCAGATAACAAAGGCATTTATTGATCACTTCCATATCTTGATATGTTTCAGATGTAGCTTCTGCTCAAGTAACATTCCTGACTGTTTACAGTGTGTACAAATATATTTGCTAGAATGAGAGCACAGGTGGCACCCATAGAGGTGCCACTGGTTTGTAAACAAATGGATCTTCAAAGTTAAAAAATATTTAATGTCAATATCAAACAAACAATCACCAATTGTATCTGATTTGACCATTCCATTGAAAAGAGTAAGGGGCACATGCATCAACATCTGAATTTGCGATTACCAAATAGCGATTTTTAAGGATTAGCTATTTGGTAATCGCAAATGCCTATGCATGTAGGAATCGCAAAGAAAATTGCGATTCCTTAACATTACCTAATAGCGATTCTGTAAATAGCGAATTGCTATTAGGTAATGTGACTCCATTCATTCCTATGGGCCTACAGGCCCATAGGAATGAATGGTAATGCATTTGCAAATTGCGATTACTAAATTGGTATTTAGGAAAGGTTTCTTGCATCTGCATTAGGGAATCGCAAATTGTGATTCCCAATTTGCATTCGCAATTTAGGGAATTGCACTAAATTGCGCTTACCTAAATTGCAGATTTCCAAAAATGTACATGCATCAGAAAAGGCCATTTTGCGATCGCAAACGACCAATTTTGCAAATCGCACTGTTTGCAATCGCAATAAGTTTGATGCATGTGCCCCTGTGTCTTCTAAACTCCTCATAGTATTATCTTAGGGTATACCAGTGAGTAATAATTTTAAATTTAACTTCACCATGATCTGGATATTAAGATCAAAGTCTAATTCACATAATATGTTAACAAAGCCCATTGCATCCTTCATGTATGCTGGTGTACATAAGACTTCAGAACATAAGACAAAATCAATAAATTGCAACAATGGCTCTAAAAGGGATCCAAAGCCAAACACTGAGGGTCCTTCATTGGGTTGACTTTTTTTCTATACATATCGTTAATATAAAGAAGAGAGCTAACCTTGTTTTGGTGTTAGTCCCCATCGTGTTTATCAAACCATGTGTGCAAATCAGTTTTATCCATTATACCGATGATTTTCTGATTGATAATCTCAGCAGGATCAGATTACAACACATGCTTGCTATTCTGATCTGAAAGTAGTTTTACTATCTTATTCTCATATATGTTCTTCTGTGGAATCATTGTGACATCCCCTTTGTCAGTTGGCTTTATCATTATATCTTTATTTTCAGATAAAGATTTGATTACTGCCTGGAGCTCTTTTGACAAATTTTGAGAATGGAAAGTACAACTCTCATTTTTATTTCTTGTCCTTGAAGACTTTATTTTCAAACATCATGAATTCTGAGGTAATGAAGTTTGGAGGGGGAAATGCTATAAGTTTGAGACCGATAATATTATTAGTGCGGATACTTTTATTTAAAAAGAATTGTTTTACATAAATATTTCCCATAAGCAGTGCAAATTCTATGCAGAGCAGAAAATGGTTATATATCGGTATTGGGACATAGATAAGGCCTTTGATTCAGGACTGTAATTTTACTCTGGAAAGGTTCATACTTAGATTTACTACAATTCAGGTGGTGAACCTGACAATGCCTCCATGTGATCTTAAGTGAATTATATACCCATACTTCCTGATTCTCAATCCATCCCTTCTCCTCCTCCTCTGCCTCTGCCTCATCCCCTTCTTTTTCTTAACAAAGAACAGCAGCTGTTTGGGTCGCAACCTTCTTTGGAAAAGCCTTGGCCCAAAGGTGGACCTATTTATTGCTGGAATTCAAATGACTTGGGCCACAATCATCATCCCTACTTGTATTTGTAAAAATCCAGATATGGGGTGTGGGCTTAATGTTTCTTTTCCTTCTTCTGTTCCTTTGTACATTAGTTGCATCCTTCCATAAATACTCGCCTGTATTATTTTATTATATTTTGCAGTTTTATATAGTACAAACAAGATCCAAATGGGTATCAGAATGCCTTAGAAGAGATCAAGTTCTACTTCTTAACAAACACTTTAAAAACTAAGATTTACATAGCTTCAAATAAAAGAACACATTTCTGGTGAAATCAACTTTCAGCTGGATTGCATTTTAAAATAATAAAAACAACTTGTCTTCATTCTTTTCATTAAAGGATTGAAATCCTGCAGGAGAATTGCAGAGTATGAAAGGCATGACCCGATACTCAAACAAGCCAAACCTAGTGCAGGACATAGTTTTTCTTTTCATCACCCTTTATCTCTGACTATATGGTAAGCTCCCCTTTTTTCTAGTTTAATGAATATTGTTGCATTTTGGGTCTGGTATAATAAAACAGATATTAATGGGTATAGCTAAAACATCTTTATTATAAGTCTACTGAGGGTCCTACATTCTGAAAAACTTCTCAGCTCACCACCCTTTTTGGGAACACAAAATAGAGGAGAAGATGCAGGGAACTATGTGGGCCTTACTAACTCATTTGCCAGGTTGTCATCTTGGTACGGCTTAAGTTATTCTGATTCAGTATGTGGATACACCTGACTACAAGGGATCGGTACCTGATTGTAAATCGATCAGAAAATGAGGACAGTGAGGTTGTATAAACAATACCTTGAGCTAGACCAATTCATGAGAGCACTTTGGAATGATGACTTTCGCCTGATTTACATGTAGTCAAAAAACTAACCTAATATTAATCAAAAGTAAATTGCATTACACTTGAGCCTTATTTATATGAGGTTTATGCAAAGTCAGCATTGGCTTACTCAATCATCCCAATCTGAGGTGCATCAATAAAGTCAAAGCTTTTTTTCTTTATAATTCCCAAAGCAAATCAAATAAATTATGTGTGTGTGTGTATGGAAGCATACTGCACCTGAAGACAAAATAAAACCATTAAAAGCCTTAGTCTACTCAGGAGCCTTTTTCTTGATTACAGGAATTTGCAAAAATTGAGCAAATGTAATGCCCTTATAGTTCCATGAGGTTCTTGAATCTAAAAGCCCAGAAACCACATCTCCTGACCGTCTTGCAAAACTAATTTCATGGGAACACAGCTGACTGCATAGTATTCACTACCTATTTGGAAACTGACTTAATTTCTTCACTCAAAAAAAGACAGATACTTTCATTGTTGAGAAATCTGACTTTCCACCTGCTGCTGCCTTCCAATGTGTAATATTACAGATGTTTGATTCTTAAATGGTTGAGGTCTACTTCTACTGTCTTTAACGAAACTACCTGAACTTCTACAATATAAACATTTACTCTGCAAACTATTTCTTCTGTGTCTTCTTTAAACATCAGATGTCTTCTACTACTTTAAAACATAAGTTCTGTAGCTTCTGTGTCTCTGTTCTTCTGTAACTTAGTCCGGATGGATTGAATTTCTAGCACAAAACGTTTCGGGAAAAAAAGATTCTGTGTTGATCTGCGTCAGTTTTGTGACAAAACATGGAACACAATTTTAGCAAATATACCCCCAATGTCTTGTGGAGATGGTAATGACCAAGGATTAGGTAGTTATCAATAGAGAAGGTTGTTATTTTGCCATTTATGTGTACTGAGTCTTGTTTGGCTTCAGTTTCATATCAACTTTAGCTCATTAAAAATATTGAAAAATGGAGATAGCTACCTTTAGATGTTGGAGGACATACTCTCTGGAGTTGATAGAGTTAGTGAGGTAATACCTGTTCTATGTATATATACATATTCTAACTTGTATCGGCAAGCCGAAAGAAATCGGGCACTCTGGTGTGTATGCAATTATTCCTTTATTTTTCCTCTTACAGGCAGTTTCCAACTACTAACGCATTCCAGCTTATAAAAAGACTTTCTCAAAGTGCGCAATCCCCATCAGCACATGACACAAATAACAAACAATTCATAGACATGAAATATATACTATTGTACTCATGGGGGCATATTCTCAAGGACTTATTGCCGAGTTAGCAGCAATTTATCGCAGCCAAAGTGGCAATAGATATATCGCACCATTCACAACCTGGTGCTAACAGCCGACATCGCCAGTTTTCCTGCGATAGCAGCCGCAAAAAACATTGCCACGGATGACACCGGCAACTAACGCTAATGAGATGCAGAGTAGGCATTCCCTTGCAAAAAGCCGCGACAACACCACTTCGCAATATTCCCTACGACCAGCCAGATCGGCGATAAGATCACAAAACAGGCGATAAGGCACGTTAGCAGCAGGGATTTAACACCTGCTCTTACCTGGTGTTAAGTCGGACAACAACCTGCACCACAAAAGGGAGCCCAGACCAGAGCCACACCTGAAGAACAAAAGATGCCATGGAGCCACTGATCATGCAACTCGGAGCCCCAAGAGGGCCACAACACCCACCGCCACCACACCCAGCCCCCCCCCCCCCAGGGCCCTACCACGGACAAAGATATTTAACATCAACTCTACGAAATCATGAACAAAACAATTCGCCTGATGTCGCACAAGTACAACAATTAACATTCATGTGTGGTCAGAAAAAGGAGAATCATCCATTCCTCGTTGAATTTCAAAACAAAAGATTTTATTCAAATTCAACCCAAAACAACTATTCGGAAGAGCCATGGCGGGTCTTCTCTGGACAATCTGTAAGACACAGCCAGCAAGACAAAATTCAAGATGAGGAGGTGTGTCATGCGCTCATCAAAGGACAGAGAGAAAGAGAAAGAGAGAGAGGAAGAAAGGGAGAGAGAGAGAGAGAGAGTGAAAGAGAGGGAGAGAGAGAAAGAGAGAGAGAGAAAGGGGGAGAGAGGGAGAAGGAGAGAGAGAGAGAAACAGAGGAAGAGAGAGAGAGACAGTGAAAGGAAGAGAGGGAGAAGGAAAGAGAGAGAAACAGAGGAAGAGAGAGAGAGAGACAGTGAAAGGAAGAGAGGGAGAAGGAGAGAGAGAGAGAAACAGAGGAAGAGAGAGAGACAGTGAAAGGAAGAGAGGGAGAAGGAGAGAGAGTGCCGACACTGTGGACCCAGGCCTCACTGCTCACCTGCTGCCACCGGTGTGTCTCCAACCACTGCAGTCCACCAGCTCCCCTATCTGAAACCGAGTCCAGATTTATGAATGGCAGAGTTCATATCAGTGCACACACCATCATCGCTTGGCCGCCCCTGCGCACACAGGCTGCTGCACCCCAGCCCCTCCCGCCACCCAGCGGTGTTAGCCCGCCCCTGCGCACACAGGCTGCTGCACCCTAGCCCCTCCCACCGCCCAGCGGTGTTTGCCTACCCCTGCGCACACAGGCTGCTGCACCCCAGCCCCTCCCGCCAACCAGCGGTGTTTGCCCGCCCCTGCGCACCCAGGCCTCACTGCTCACCTTCCGCCACCAGCGTGTCTCCAAGAGGGCCCACCACGTGCCAGTGCAAGCTCCAAGCCCGGGGCCCGCGACCTTGGCAGCCTCCACATCATGCAGCCTCGCCCCGTGGGCCAACAGGTCACACACGTGATTCTGGGTCTTGATTTCGCAATGGCAGAGATCATATCAGTGCACACGGCATCATCGCAGGCTGCACACCCGCTCAGCGCTATAGGTGCCACTAACTCTGTGAACCGCGAGGCAACGCCACATGGCGGTAGGCCCGTGCTGCCCGCTGGCTCAGGCCTACACTGCGGTCCAGCAGGGCTCACACAAACCATTACCAGTCCGGGCCTCCAGGACGGCGCATCATCGCAGGCTGCACACCCGCTCAGCACCTAAGGTGCCCCTACCTCAGTGCACCGAAAGTCACCGTCCCGTGGCAGTAGGCCCATGCCAGCCACAGTGTTTCCGGTGCCACCAACTCTGTGCAACACAAGTCATAGACCCTTTCTGATTGAGTCCCGTGAAATGCCAGGTGGGCGCAGTCATGTCACCTCCGGCAGTGGGGAAGAACTGGGACTCGTAGCGTCATTGTCCCCCCTTTATACGTACGCCGAGTGGGCTGGGTCGGTGTACGCCAGGCCAGCGTAGGGGTGTGAATAATTATCCCTGGGCTCTGGGCGTGGTTCATTTCTGGGCTGGACAGGAAACCAACTGATGCGTGTGTCTCTGTTGCAGTGTCTGTGCCACACGTCCCGCAATCGACAACGTTGCAATGTTGCATGCACCCGGAGGGCGGCCTCGCACGAAGGTATTGTACAGGGAGTGCAAGGCCGCTCGGGCTCTTGGCTCAAGCATGCCAACTGTTGTGTGTGCATCGCTATTGGTGCACCATAAGCCTAAGGCCTAGCCCCAATTGCAGCACAAAAGCCACATCACATTTCCAGGATGCAAGCAGTAGTCAGACAAACATTAGGGATGAAAGCTCCTTTGTCGCAATACATAAGGCGGAAGGACATCTGCACCTCCGACCTTGGTCTTGCATGTGGCAGGCACCCCCTGAGAGAGATACCATAGCAGATGATGACGACTCCCACACTACGCACTGCCCGACGAAAGACCAACGTATACGCACCCCACACACAGAAGTCCTTGCCCGAAGTTATCTTGCATGGAATGTCCTTCACACTTACTCCCACATTAGCCCAGGCGTACAACCGTTGCACACTAAAACAACTCATTGCTCCAAGCTGTGGCATTTCATCCACAGCACTGGCGCAGGTCAGAACAGTGCTGCTTCAACCAGAGCCACCAAGGCAATGGCAGAACATCCCGGGCACATGCACAACCCCTGTCACGTGGAACTGTACCGTGCACGTATGCTGCATTTGTTGGGGGCACTGCCACTGGCAGTGTTGCGCATCAGTTACCGTCTGCGCTTCCGTCTAGCTTACGTCACCTGCAGCCAGCCCTGGTTCCACTGCCGATCATGCATATTCGAGTGGCCCATGGATGTCTGTCTATCCAACACAACGGTAGCTGAACCGGATTATGACTTGTGTGTGCGCCCCCTGTTGGCCCACGACCAGGAGTGTAACCGTGTTACCCGTTCATGGGATGCCTTTATATCTGGTGTATGTGCTGGCAGTTGGGCATGGGAAATTGCACAAGTCCTCGTGTGCAGTGACCACATCGAAGCGCTCCCCCATTGGGCTGTGTTGCGGATTGGTGAAACGGCATGGACGGAGCACATCTGTCCGGACCAGTTAATGGATTGGCTCGCCCCCGTGCTCGTTGAGGCCGACAACGACGTACTTTTGGAACTGATTGCCCAGGAAGCTGCGCTCGCATTCATGGACGAGTAACTACGTTCCTGCAGCCACAACTGCTTGTAACCCAGAGCACAGGTCCCAACACCTTCTTGCATCTTGGAGAAATAATCACATATCCCACCACAACCGTGGACATGGCTGCATTCGCCTGGACTCAGAATGCATGTGCGTGCACCTACGCGTGTTGACACACACCTGTGCAAGGTGAGGCAGGCCCATGGGTGGAGCTGCACCGCGTCGCTTGGCAAGGTTCCTTTCTCGGACATACTGCTGGAGGGAGTGTACACACATGGCAATGTAGTACTACATGTGACCTTGTTGGTCCCTTTCACCTGCTCACTGTCAGCAGAGCAGACAGTCTGTGCAGTCCGGTGGTACAGCACAATGCAGATCCCATGGGCAGTGAGTCGTGTCCCCTGACACGGGGCAATGAGCATACGCCAAACATCACATGACTCGTCCAGCAAGGCAAGGTGGGCTGAGACAGTTGCCATCCGTAATGATTGGTGTTCATTTTTGCCTCCCCAGTTCTTGCACATCTACATGTTCCCATGCTGCCTGTTAGTGTCTGAAGCATTGGTCTGCATGTTGTGGCCCTTGTCTTGCCCATACTGACACGCACATGCGAATAAAATCTACGCCACTTCACTAGTGTTCAACTGTGATGAGTGTTGATTAGAATGACAAATCGTGTGCCTCAATGAGCATTGTCCGTACACAGGGAGGGACTGACTGACGCATTTAACTTAGGGGTGAGTCCCTATTGCCAGCTCCACCTCTGTAAGCCAGACATTGTGGTTGGGATAGTTGCTGGTGGACCGGTGCTCTTACGTGTCTTCAGCAATGTGAGTATGGTGTCCAAATTCTTGTCTTGCCATGTGGATCAATGTGATCCATCTAAACAGGATGTGTCCACACAGTTGAGTGTGAGTAGGTATGCGAAGAGATGTTCTGTCGTCACATGTGATGGGGGACACTACTTTAGGCCTGCTACCGATTTAGACATTCTTACACACAGCCCCATTCAATACATGGACGTGGGGGTACGTTGGGGGTTGCGAGATTGTTGTTCATGGGCAATGAGGCCACAGCTAGTTCACACGTACACAGTCATCTAATTGGCCATGTGGGTCAGGGTCAAACCTGCGCATTGATGTCATTTCCCAGGGTGTACCTTTTTATGCAATCAATGTCCCTACATTCATCCATACTCTTATACTTGATTGAACATAGACATGACACATCTGTGTGATTTGGAATGTTTTATTCACATTCTGTGGAGTGTCGGAGCTGGAGCAGTACATGGCCATGCAAACCCCACATAACATGGTTGCCCAGTGGAGGGCCAACCAGAGTCCTTTGGGGAATGACAATTTAATTGGGACAGGAAGAGTTCAGTCTGCAGCCTGATTGCTGTGTCATTGGTAACCAGTGCGGATGTGGCAGTCCATGTCGGGGTCCAGGTGAATGTCGCAGAGTGTTTCGGGGGACAGTGGAAGGTGTTGTTCCCGGGCATGATGCAGAGGGCTGAACCAAGCAGGGACAGGCCATATGGCGGGGATGGATGCTACAACCTCCTTTCTCAAACAGAGTCATTGCCATCCAGATCTTAGTCCTCTGATATGTCTTCTGTGTCAGGTGTGTCAGGTGTGTGTGGTGGTGTTATGGCTGCATCACTGTGTGCCACTGACACATCAGGTGGCGGAGGTGGTATGGCTGCATCACTGTGTGCCACTGACACATCAGGTGGCGGAGGTGGTATGGCTGCATCACTGTGTGCCACTGACGCATCAGGTGGCGGAGGTGGTATGGCTGCATCACTGTGTGCCAGTGACACATCAGGGGGCAGAGATGTGTGTGTCGAAGTTCCTGCAGCAGTCATCTGGGACAGGCTCTGTGGCAGCAATGGCGAGATGATGTTCTGCAGGGCATGGTAGATCCCAGCTACATCTCGCTGGTGTACAGCCGTGGCAGCCATCCTTCCAGCCTGCATCCGCTCCATGTTCTCCATTGTCCTCCGCATCTGTGCCATCTCTGTGCTGTCATCGCTGGAGCCTGTCTGACTGGACAGTTCTTGTATCCGAGTAATGGCTCCAGCGACGTCAGCCAAGGATTGTTGTAGAGCATGGAACGGACTGTGGGTGTCCGTTAGGGACTGTGAGTGGTCCCTGATGGGACTCATACACCCACATATGGCATCAATTTTGGCTGCCATGAGGTCGAAACCCACCTGCACCTGTTCAGCCAGCCCCCTCTGGCAGTCTGACACACGGCGTTAGAATGCCATGTGTCTTTCCGTGAGGTGCTGGGAGCCAGCCGTGGTGGTGGGTGCTTCCTGCTGTGTGGGCTGTGCAGGGGGTGGGGTCACCTTGATGCAGCTGGGCTGCCCTGCTCCTGGAGGTGGGGTGCGGAGGCTGTCCACGAGCCGTTGGAGGGTGTCTGAGCAGATGGCCAGGGGTTCCTCCTCATCATCACTGAAGAGATGTCTGGTCTGCTCTGCAGGAGGTGTTGATTGTCCCTCTGCAATGTAAAGGGGCGATGCAGGTTCACAGTGTGTTCAATGGATGTTGACGCATTGTACATGTTTACATACAGACTGCATGACAATGTACATTGTGACTGTGTTGGATGAGCTGGCTATTTGATGGGGGACAGTGGACATTTCGGCTACATGACTGATGTGAGGTTGTACTCGTACATTATCATCTCACAGTTTCCTGCTATTCCAGATGTGATTGGCCAGTTTCTACGCACAAGCGGCACCAGTTGTGTCCTCTGTTCTGTAGTGAAGGTGTTGCACTCTGTACCACATTGTCGTCAATGTTGATGTGCTGTGATTGCTATGTGTGTGTGCTGCATTGTGGGAGAGTCGCCCCTGCAGCTCTGATTTAGCGGCTCCTCATCCTTTTGGGGCGGTGTACCTTTGACATATGTGCTTTTGGGGGGCTGAAATGTTGGCGACTTGGGTCATTTGTGCTCTTGGACGGTTTTTGTACTCTTGGCATTTTTGTCCGCAGATGTGTTGTTGACGTCAGGGATTGTATGTGCACGTGGATGTGTCAGAGTGTGACCTGCTCCTTTGAGGATGTGATCCACACTGGGCCACCTCAGTGTTGTGTCGTGCACCATGTCATGTATTTTGACTGCAGTCATGCTATTGGTCATGCAGTGTCACTTGCATTGTCAGTGTGGCTCACAGAGCCGCTGCTTTGCTGGATTCGGCACATGTGCATGGGTAGGTTGTGATATTGGTGATAGGGAGGGGGGCCCCTTTGTGCACATAGTGGACGGGGGCCTACTTGGTATTTCTATGTGTGCTGCAGTGTGCCAAGGGTATGAGGGACATGTTCCACAATCATTGTGGGTGTGCAGTGTGCTATACATAATTGTGCATCTCTGCCATTGTGCCCATCTCCACCCGTCCACCCAGTCCCTGGTCGTTACTCACCCTGTTGCTGTTGGGTCAGGTCATGTCGGGCTGTGTCCGGACACCCAACTCCTTGCACCGTCTCCACACTGATGACTGTGGCCACCATTTCCTCCAGCTCATCCAGCTCCTCCTGTGGTGCAGGACTCCCACCTCCAGTCACCGTTGCTGCATTCCTGTTGGCAGCGAGTTTCTGCTCGGTTTGGCTATTGACATCATGCCAGCACCTCTTGACCTCCTCCATTGACCTCCTCGACACTCCGACTGCATTCACGTTGTTCAAGATCGACTGCCATATTTCTGTTTGTGTTGCCAATGACACAGTGGAGGTGACGAACAGTTGTTGGTAGTGTTCTATCACCTCCGTGACGATGATCCTGTTTTCCTGCGGACTGAACCGCGTCTTCCTCTTCCTCTTCTCCTTGCCCTTCCCCTTGGTTTCTTGCTGGTCGTCTGTGGGGCTTGTGGGGTTCGCGTTGTCCTCTGCACTCGATCCGGGTGCATCCATGGTGCTACGCAGTTTATTATTTTTTTTTCTGCTTTTATGGTCCATTTTCTTGCATGACGCGTGAGAATTGCAGGCCTGTCGCTGGTTATCGCAGATTTTTTTATCGCGGTTGGCCACATCGCCACTTTTTTCGCGTTCGTGTTTCGCGTTTTTTTGCCGTCAGGGTAATTTTATCGCTGTCATTTGACGCGTTAGCGTGTGACTATCGCATGGTACCGCTGTGTTGAGAATAAAACGTTAACACAGCGTTATTTTCCCGCGATGGACTGCGATGTGCAAAGTTGCGTTAAGATAATTTTGCGAAAATTCTCACACGTTCTTGTGAATATCCCCCATGGTTTCCCCACATCAGGATCACAAATTTTTGAAATAAAATACATAATTCATGAATTGATTTAAAAATAGTTATAACTATTATCACAAATATAGTAAAAACAGAGACGATGCCAATAAATATAGACTTGATAAAAAATCATATCCAATGAGATTTACAAATAATTTGATGGATAGATAATCAGAAAATTACCAATACAATAATAATACAATGTAATCCTGTGCACACGCTATGTGTTAAGTACGTTATGGCGTAATTCCACCAACTTAGTTACATATCATACATGTAGAAAAGTATAGTGTCCCCCATCACATGTGACTTCCGGTCCATTTGATTACACACGGAGAAGACAGTAACGTGAAGCGTACTCGCTTCTAGATTAAAAACCCCCCCTTACATCATTGGGGCACTCACTTGCTAGGACCTCACCAGCTACAATATGAGGACTTTTACCATGGAACATTAAGGTAAGAGAGCGTGCCTGAACGGGGACGGGGCTACATTTGTCAATAGTTTGGTATGCCTCTCATACCACCTGATCTACCAATCTAGGAACGAAGCTACCCACTTACACCGAAACCTTGGATCCGGGGGTCAAGCATATTACAGCCGGGACGGAAGTAAAACCGGCGGGGAGAACTGGATATATTACATCTACCTGCTCTACAGCCCTGAAGAAGTCAGTTGGGAAATCTCCCATGACGAAACACGTGTTGGCTGGGCTATCTTACGGAATAAAGAAAGAAAGAATACTTTACAAATTTGTCGTGATTGCAAGAACAAAATACTTTTCTACATGTATGATATGTAACTAAGTTGGTGGAATTACGCCATAACGTACTTAACACATAGCGTGTGCACAGGATTACATTGTGTTTACAGTGGACCTCGTCTTGGGTCCCCGATTGAGGGTTTAGGGTGTTAGTCTCCCTCACCTCTGCACCGCACTGATAACTCTCAGAAAGAATTGCGTATAATTGGGAGGCGCCAGGTCCACACTTAGAAAACGCCCCGAAGTTCCTTAGTACAATAATAATACATTTATCCTGTCTCAGTTACATCCAGTAGCTTAGATCACCATTCAAGTCATTGATCGCTCTGTCCACGTATATTACGTGAATGAGACTCATTTTTAGCAGTAGCGGTCGGTGGTGGGAGTGCCGCCGGGTGCTGATGTGGGGCGGGGGAGGGGCAGGGTGGGGGTAGTAAACTACAGATTACGGGTGATTACAAGTAAGTACACATATCAATAAATAAAACGAATTTCGTTTCTCGCGCTGCATCGCCAAATGTGAGGCGGCACTCCCACCACCGACTGCTACTGATTTTTGGCTTGGCTTTGGATGATTCCGTGGCTGCGTGACTGACTGTATAAGTGAGTGATTAGGTGTCTCAGTGAATGTATGGGTGAGTGACTGGTTGTGTGAATGTCTGTATCAGTCTGTCAGTTGGTGTCTAAGTGGATCACTGATACAACATCGACTCTCATAACATCGAACTACATAATTATCGAGTCAACAATATCTTAAACAAAAATATTGACACACAATACACAAAATAGAAATAACACTAATATCGAAAAAAAATACCGTTGAAATAAATCTCGATGACAAAAATATCGATGACAAAAATATACAACACAAAAATATCAATAACATTAAAATAAAATGAAATACATCAAAAATACATTTTAACTATATCAAAAATAAAATATAAACATAAAAAAATACTATTTACGATAATAAGAATAAAATAACACATACCAATTAATGTAAATAAGCAATACAATCAATAACAAATTAACCACATTAATTTAAACAAATAAATTAAATATACAAAAACAAATTAATAAACAAACAATATTATATACAAAATAAATCAAAAGTAACGAACATAAACAAACATAATTATGTATATAATAAAGAAAAAAATATAAAACATTTATCTACATATAAAATTAAATAACAACAATAAACAAAATAAAAAACAAACAATAAATAAACATAATAAACATTAAATAAATTACAAGGTAACAGCTAAAAAATTCAAAAAAGCTATCTCAACCAAAAAATTTAAAACACTCTAACACAAACCAATCGAAAACTCTAACTAATTAAACAAACACTATAAAAATGAGATAATTAACATCAAATTTACCATATAACGGACGACCACGGAGGACGAACCAACGTTTGAGAGAGAGAAGACAAAACGAAAATCAACTATACGAAAAACTATTCCAAACATCCCGCAATAAAGGTAAGCACAAAACTTGATAACTAAATAAATTAAAATAACTTGTAAAACATTATAATATAATTTTCTTAATATATAACAGATTCAACATCACTAAAAATGTATCTAGAAATTTCTGCATAAAGATTTAGGACACAACAACAATAAAATTAATCACAAAGTAAGTATATGACTTCACCAACAACTAACGTAAATTATTTTAAAAAACTAGACTGAATAAAATAACAAAACATAGCTAACAAATATTCTTTTATTTTTATTAGCTTCTACAAAATCAACAAAACTAGAACATCTACTAAGGTCACTCCATCAACTAAAAATAGTAAGTATATTTATTTAATTACAAATAAATAATAATAAACATTTAATAAGATAAATAATTAAATTAACTAAAATTACAACGTAATGTATTGTTTTTCACAGATTATAATTCACAACTCTACCTAAAACCCCCAAAACAAACATTACCTTTGAAAAGATAACCAAAATCAAAATAATAAAAATGTATAATACAAAGTAAGTATATAAAATAACCAACAATTAGACCTAACTATTAAAAAATGTATTTTATTAAAAAACGAATTATCACTAACAAATACTTTTCTCTGAACAGCTTCTACTACATTCAACAAAAAATAACATCAACGAAAGAAAATTCACCAACTGCATTCAGTAAGTATTTTTATTTCTCCAATAAATTAAATAGACTAAAAAAGCTAAACAAACAAATAAACTAATACTATAACCTTCTATTTTATATTTCACAGATTACACTTCAATAAAGGTACACCTTAAAACAACAAAGCAAGAATGACCTTTGAAAACAGAAACAAAAGGAACATTACAGAAAAAGATATAATTAAGTAAGTATATAAATTAACCAACATATACAACAAACTAATTAACAAAATTAAATTAAATTAAAATGCAAATATAACTGAGAAATTTTTTTCTCTTACCAGCTTCTACAAATTACAACCTACAACAAAATCATTGAAAACAAAATCATCAAAGAAAAATAGTAAGTAATTTTTTTATCAACAACATAAAAAAAGAAGCTAAATAAATAAAATGTAACACTTTAAAAACAATAACAGTTTGCTCTTAAAGCAACAAAAAAAACCATCAACAATAGAAAGAAAATCCATCAATAAAATAAAATCAAAATACATGTAAGTGTCTTTCAAACATATTAATTATACACAATGTTTATTGTTCAAAATAATATAATTAATAAATATATATACATATATTCACAGATTAACCAAGAAATGGCAGAGGGAGCAAAATTCATTACTTCACAAAAAGGAAACTACTTTTCTGCTACATGGGGTACACTTATATCCAAGAGAAAATGAGTGGAAACAAAACACATTGGAAATGCAGTAAATATTACTCTAACTCTTGTTATGGTAGAGCCACTGCAATAGAAACCAATGTAGTAAATGTCAAAGAATATAACCATCCCCCAAATGTAACTGAAATTGAAGTTAGAGATGCTCTCGAGACAATAAGAGAAGCAAGTACCAGCTCACAACAAACAAGTACCCAAATACTTAAAAATGTGGTAACTAGGGTACCTGAGCATGCTACAGGACAACTGCCATCTATCCACACTCTGAAGAGATTAATTTCCCAAACTAAAAGAGCTACAGCTCAAACACCACCTACCCCTCAAACTTTTTCTGAAATACAAATATTACCTGAATATACCATCACTCACAAAGATGAAAAATTCCTTCTCCATGATAACAGAAGTTATGAAAAATGAATTCTCATCTTTGCAACAAATACCAACTTACAAAAACTTAAAAACTGAGACACGTGGATGATGGATGGCACATTCAAAGTTTGCCACAAGCCTTTCTATCAATTATACACAATCCACGGTGAATATGAAAATACTAACATACCCTTCCTATACGCACTACTCCCTAATAAACAGAACACCACATACCTAGAGCTCCTAACAATTGTCAAACAATACACCAACAACTACTTTCCGCAAAAAATAATCATTGATTTTGAACAATCAATGATTCAATCAATTTTAAAATTATACCCACACATTGCAATACAAGGTTGCTACTACAACTTTAATCAAAGTATCTGGAGGCACCTACAAAAACATACTTTAAGTATAGAGTACGCTACTAATAGCAACTGTGCCTACCAAATAAAAAATTAATAGCCCTGGCCTATGTACCAACAACTGAAGTAGCACACCATTACAACCTACTTCTTGAAAGCCCCTTCTATCAGGGAAATGAAACCAAACTAATTCCCTTCCTAGACTACTTCAAAAATACTTGGGTGGGAAGGTTACATAGGTCAGGGCACCGTAGGCAACCAAAATTCCAAATACCTTGGTGGAACGTATATGATAGTACTCTAGCTCAAAAGGCAAAAACAAACAATGCAGTGGAAGGATGGCGCAATGCCTTCCAAGCCACAATTGGAAGAGAACAATCAACCCTACATAAACTTATAAAAGCTATTAAAAAATAACAAAGCTATCAAGAGCTCAAACTAGAGCAATCCCTAATAATAATCCACCCCAAACTAAGGGGCTGATTACGATGGCGGAACGATCGCCACCGCCGGGCCGGCGGTGAGGTCCGCCGGCCGTGCGGACAGCGATTCTCCGACCGCCAGATTACGATGGCGGTGGGATCCAGACCGCGACCGCAGCGGAGGCAAGGCCTATCCACCACGGAACCGCCACAGGCAATCGTTACGATTGCCTGGCAGGGCGGTCAGCATGCTTACAATGGTGGCGGAGCCTAGCAGGCTCCGTCCGCCAAATTATGATGCTTGCGGAAGCCAGCCTTTCTGTGGCGGTTGAACCGCCATTGAAAGGCTGGTGGGGATTGGTTTCGGGGGCCCTTTGCGGGCCCCCCTTGTGTTGGGGGAGGTGTGGGTGCACTGGGGGTACCCATGGTACCCCCCTGCATTTCACTGCACCATGTGGCAGGCACAGTGTAGTGCCTGCCACGTAGTGCAGTGAAATCCACAACATGCTCTTTTCGACATCGCGGTGGCGCTGCTGTCAGCAGCCACCGCCGCAATGTTAACGGTGCGGAATCGGACCACAGCGGTGGCGGTTCCATCCTAATCTGGTAGGCGGGACCGCCGCATGCATGGCGGACGGTCCCAAACACCGCTACGATGGTGGGCGGATCAAGTCCGCCCGCCATCGTAATCAGTCCCTAAGTAAACAAACTAAAAGTATGTATGAATACCTGCAACATAAAACTAGACTATTTGCAAACACCAAAGGTCTAGAATACTTAGGCATGATAGCTAAATCTATACTCTAAAAAAACAACAATGCTAAACACCATAAACATTTAAAACTTCAAAACATTTAAACTACATAAGTCTACTATTTTTTTTAAATATGAATTATAACTATGTCATGTGTAATAAAATGTAAATTAAAAAATACAAGTAAATCAACGTAACCAAAAACATTTCCCACCCATAATAATTAAAAATAACTTACAATTATGTAGCAGTAGTCGATCCGGGAATTCCAATAAATCCATAGAAGATAAATCAAAAACCAAATCCATTAGAAAAGGGAACCCAAAAAAAATGCAAAAATACAACTGTAGACACAATGATCCGACGACGCAATGCTCTCAATTACGAAACCCTCAAAAACCCGAAAAATAGTTTAAAATAAAAAAACGCTCCAACAAACCCAAAAAATAAAAGGAAATATAAAAATTCTGGTTTTCAACAAACAAAGTAACATTACCTTTTTTGTAAAAAAAAAAAAAGGGTTGAGACCACCATCCGTTCACGTTTGGGAAAACCTGGAAAAAAAAATAAAACAACACCCACCCACAATAACACGTACAAACCCACAAACATTAACATTAACAATAAACACAACATAACACAATTAAGCAACACATAACTAACACTACATGCTCTACTCTAATCCAACACTACGACAAACACATAAAACACTAAACAACCAAAACAACACCTAACCACACTAAAAACAAACAAACACGGTTCTCACAAACCTAACTAGACTCCTACTACCTCGCCCCTACCCTAAAACTACCTTAAAAGTTAATTAAAAGAAACTTAAATTAAGCGACAAAACGCAGCTCCAAACCGCGAGGTTTGTCTTCCAAAAGGACCTAATAGCGAAACAGATAGATAGAAAAGTGAGAAAACTAGAAAAAAATTGCTGCGTAATAAAAATGAAAAAAAGTCTTAGAGGCCGATTACGATGGCAGACGGACTGGAGTCCGTCCGCCATCGTGGTGGTGACCGGGACCGTCCGCAATACATGCGGTGGTCCCGCACACCCAATTAGGATGCGACCGCCTCCATGGCGGTCGCATTTTGCACTTTAACATTGCGGCAGGTGCTGCTGACTGCAGCACCCGCCGCGATGTTCAAAATGCATGTTGTGCATTTCACTGCACTACATGGCAGGCACCACACGGTGCCTGCCACTTGGTGCAGTGAAATATAGGGGGGTACCGTGCACAAACACCACCCCCAGACACAAGGCGGCCCGCAACGGGCCCCCGAAACCAATCTCCACCAGCCTTTCAATGGCAGTTTATCCGCCACGGAAAGGCTGGCTGAAGAAAGCATCCTAATTTGGCGGATGGTGCCTGCTAGACACCGCCACCATTTTATGGATGCAGACCGCTCCCCCAGGCAATCAGAACGATTACCTGTGGCGGTTCCGTGGCGGACGGTCTTTGCGTCCTTCGCGGTCGCGGTCTGGATCCCACCGCCATCGTAATCTGGCGGTGGGAAAATCGCGGTTTGATGTGGGAAGGACCGCCACTGCCGGGCTGACGGTGACGGTCCTTCCGCCATCGTAATCGTTCCCTTACTCCCCATTGAAAAGAATGGAGAAATAATATTAAAATACAAAAAAATAAATGTATATTTTTATATATTGTAAAATAAATTACAAATGTTCCAAAAATATGCAAAAAATTGTAAAATATCTATGAAATATTATATTATTAAAAAACAAAAAATATAGGCGGTCATTATGATAGTGGTGAACCCGCCACCGGCAGCCTGCCAGTGGCAGGTTCACCGCCATCTTGCGGCCAAATACCACCCGCCAGATAAGGATGGCGGGCGGTGTGCTGACGGATTAAAAGCCCGTCTGCCACGGGTCCGACACAGGCAATCGTTACGATTGCCTGTCGGACCCGGCCAGCATACCTAGAACATTAGGATGCTGCATCACGCCAGCCTTTCAATGGCGGTTCAACCGCCATTCAAAGGATGGCGGGGATGTACTTTGGGGGCCCGCCTACAGTTCCCTGCACCAGGTGGCAGGCACCACGTGGTGTCCGCCAAGTAGTGCAGGGAAATGCACAACATGTATTTTTGCCATTGCAGCGGATGCTGCAGCCAGCAGCACCCGCCACAATGGTAAACATACACGATGTGACCGCCACAGTGGCGGCCGCATTATAATTGCATGTGCGGGACCGCCGTTATATGGGCGGGTGGTCCCGATTCCGGGATGATAGCGGACGGACTTAAGTCCGTCCGCCATCATAATCACCCCTTAATATTTAATATATATTAAAATGTATGTATATTTCATGTACTGTAAATTATACCAAAAATATTACAATGTATACTGAAAAATATATGTGAAAATATATATTTGTAAATTATTTAATATATTAAATATTATTTTAATAAAAATAATATTCAATATACTAATTAATAAAATATACAAAAAATATGTAAAATACATTTTATATAATCGTATTAAAAATAAAATTATATAAAATATATTAAAACCTTGTTTACAAAAAGAAATACAAATGTTTTTTTATCCTAAAAAATAATAAACAATGAAAATTAAATTGTTTAAAATGAACTACAAATATATGTACTTTCCTATTACATGGCTATTCTTCAAAAAAATTACACATTTTCAATTATGTTGTAAAACTATGTGTATATTAAAAATATTGTTAAATTTCCAATTCTACATTAAAAATGTATGTTAAAAATCATTGTTAATTTTACAATTTTACATGAAAAATGTATGTAGAAATATATTGTTAACTTTACAATTCTACATGAAAAATGTACATTTTGAACTAAATCAAAATGCCTTGGATAATGTTTTTAATATTGTGAGAAAATCTATAACAAATGCAAATAAGAACAAATAAACTGTAAAATAAAAAGAAACGTGTAATCAGTAAAATATTTTACAAAAATAAATAACATATATCTTCTTTCTTATTTAAATATAAATACAAAATAGAATAGCTAATAAACAATAACAATTTTCTATGCCTAACTCCAAAACTAACAAAACTCAGGGAAAATGCTGGATAATAAACCTAATTAAATTACTATTCCAACTCCAAAACAAAATAAACTTAGGGAAAGTGATGAATAATAAAACATAATAAATTACTATTCCAACTCCAAAAAAAACTAAACTCAGAGAAAGTGCTGGATAATAAATATAATTAAATTACTATTCCAACTCCAAAACCAACAAAACTCAGGGAAAGGGCTGGATAATAAACCTAGTTAAGAGGCCTATTAGGATGGTGGGCGGATCGCTCCCGCCGGGCCGGCGGTGGCGATCTGCCCGCCATCCATGCCTCAGTGACCCCCCTGCCATATTTGGATGGCTGGGGGGTCCGCGGCGGACGGGAAGACCGTCCGCCGCTTTTCCGACGGTCGACTCATCGACCGGGCGGAAAACGTGCACAATATGGTGGCGGTGTCTGCAAGACACCGCCATCCATATTGTGATGCAGGCGGAGATGTGCCTTTCCATGGCAGCGTTGCAGCCATAAATTTTAATTCAAAATTTTTAAATTACTCCCCACCCTTATCCCCTATAAACCCAACATCCCGCTCCTAAAATGTAACCAACATTTTTAAAAAATATACATTTTAATCCAAAAATTTTAAATTACTCCCCACCCTTATCCCCTATAAACCCAACATCCTGATCCTCAAACTTAACAAAAATTTACAAAATATTCAAATTGTAATTCAAAATTTTTAAATTACTCCCCACCCTTATCCCCTATAAACCCAACATCCTGCTCCTAAAACTTAATTAAAAAAACAAAACAAAGTTTTTACCATATATTTTTAAAATTTATTTAACATATAATAACTAATACTAATTTAATAATAATTAAATACTAACATTAAAAAAATCGATATTATTTACAACCATAATTTTGACATTTACAAAATTGATATATTTACATAACATTAAATTTGATATTTTTGACAACGAGAAAACTTACCTCGATATTTTCAGTTTTCGATATTCTTAAGTGGATATTACTGCAAGTCGATATTTCCACATCGATATTCTGTCTCTGCATCTGTCTAAGTGGCTGTATGGGTGTGTGAGTGGGTATGTGAGTTTCTATATGGGTGAGTGATTGGTTGTCTGAGTATCTTTATGGGTGTCCAAGTGTCTCTGTGGGTGGGTGAGGAGGTGTTTGACTGCCTGTATGGTTGTGGGTGAGTGAGTGGCTGTGTGGGTTGGTGAGTAGGGGAGTCAGTGGCTGAATGGGTGAGTGAGTGTGTGTATGGCTGAATCGGTGAGTGAGTGCATGTTTTTGTGGTATATGGGTGAGTAATTGGGTATGTAAAAGGCACTATAGGTGAATGATGGGGTATGTGACTGACTGTATGGGTGAGTGAGTGAGTGTGAGAGTGGCTGTATGGGTGAGTGTGTGCTTGTGTCAGTAACTGTATGGATGATAGAGTATGTGTTAGTATCTGTATGAGTAAGTAAGTGGGTGCGTGTGTAACTGTATGCGTGAGTAAGTGGCTGTGTGATTGACTGTATGGGTGAGTGAGTAGGTGTGTGAGTAGCTCTATGGTTGACTGACTCAGTGTGTGAGTGGCTGTATGGGTGTTTGAGTGGATAGGTCAGTGGATATATTAGTGAGCGAGTGGGTGTATGAGTGGCTGTATGGATGAGTGCATTGATGTATATGTAGACCTACGAATCAGTGAATGGGTGTGTAAGTAGTGGTATGGATCTGTGAATGGGTTTGTGAATGGTTGTGTGGGAGATGGAGTAGGTATATGAAAGGTTCTATGGAGGTGTGAGTATATGCGTTAGTGATTTTGTGGATGATGTCATCAGTGATGTCATTTGAGATGTCATCAGTGATGTCACTGACCTTATCAGGAGTGATGTAATATGTGAGGTCATAAGCAGTGCATTGTGGGGGTGAGAGTAAAATGTCAGCCTAACAATAACGTCCCTGTAACATTTGTTTTTTCAGTGAATTTCTGATGCTTTTTTTTATTCTATTTCTTAACTATAGCATTCCTGTATTTTTTTCTATAATTATATATTGAACATTACATCTGCATGGTACACCACTTATTGTTGTATTTGTCATCTATTTATTTAAAAAATACATTAATCATCTTATTTCAAGATACTTTTTATTTTCGCAATGATGTCGCGATCGCCGAGGACACACCATGAATATTGCGTGTTTTTGACAAAGTGTAAAGCACATATAAAGACATATTTCACATAAAGTTTCAGTGTAGCTGTTTAGTAAAATACTAATTTTAAAAAACTACATCAAAAGTGCATTTTCCTTGTTCACATCGACACCGGAGGTCGCAATGATGTCAGTAGTCACGAATACAAATGAGTGTAAAAAACATATATAGACATATTTTACACAAAGTTTGAGTCTAGCTGTTTAGTAACATATTGGTTTAACTTTAGTTTCACAACACATTCGTCAGAAACAACAGTTTCAAAAAATAACTTTCTGCATCGGTACTTGCGAATAGTATATGACAACTAAAGAAAAATTTCATTTGTTTGCACAGTTTCTTGAACTTTCCAGGTACTGGTTAGTTTGTTATAGGAGCTATCCCAAACAGTTTTTTAAAATTGTGATGATTTTTTACTTTTTTGGGCTATTTCTACAAAAATAAAATGGCATCAGAAGAACCAGAGAAAGACCTACAACTGGTTGAAGTTGTTGAAGACCAGGAGGAGTCAGCTGCACATGAACAGTCTTCTGATGAAGAAACACCAATGAAGAAACAAAGAATAGCTTGGGATGTTTAAACTAGTCCATCTGGTGAATCAAAGAACACAACTTAGGGGCCAATTCCGATCTCGCTGGGAAAGCCCTACGGCCGACTGGTGCCCGTAGAGCTTCCCGACCGACTCGTGCTCCGGGGCTCTGACCGCCCGAGTACAATGCGAACAAGCGCTGACGGACACGGGTCGCTCGGAGCTCCATTGAAGTCAATGGGAGCCTGTTGTACGATGCGTACATAGGCTCCCATTGACGTAAAAGGTACGTTGCACACAAGGGCGCCCCCTGTAGTGGGGACGCGTCTGTGCCACCCACACCGTACATGCATGTGTAGGGGGGACCCCTGTGATCGACTCAAGAGGCTAAGGGTGTAGGGGGGTCCGGCGCGGACCCCCGAAGTACGCTTCCCGGAGCGTTGACGTGTCAGAGGCTCCGACTCGATCCGGCTGTCCGAATCGTGCATCGTACTGGCTTGGTCGGAAATCGCCTCCATTGCACGGCACGGTTTGCTTACGGACGAGACATACGGAGCGGTTCGGACCCGGAAATGACTCGGTCGGCGATTTCGCGTTTCTCGCATCGTACTTGCTCGCTCGTACAGCTGTACGCATCGGTCGGAAAACACACGTACGGCTCGTACTTTTACAGCCCGGATCGCGTTCGGAGCCCTTCCGAGCGAGATCGGAATCGGCCCCTAAATTGGTGAGTTGCAGCATATATGAGAAGACATTGTCTCAGGGCACATCACACAAATATTCATGTGGTACAACAAGCATATTGTACCACTTGAAAACATACCACAAGAAGCAACTTAAAATTGCACAGAGAAAAAAAGAGAGGAACCATCAGCCTCCAGACATCCATCCCCTGCTCCTGGTGACAAAGTTCCAGCTGGTTCTGTAGTAGAAGTATGTATCCATTCTCCACTAAAAACTGTACAAAAGTTACTTCTACTCACTAATCTTTTCTTCTGGTTTTGTCTTCTCATGTACAAAACCATTTTGTCATGAGACTCCATTCTATTTATAATAAAAATGAAAAGCTTCCTCTTCAAAGCAGATGCCTTATCAACTACTACTTCAACTCATTCTTTCTGTTTCAGTGCCTCTCTCCTGCTTCTATACTTCTTCATATTTTTAAGTAGATTTGCAGTCATTCTATTAGGAAACATCCTAGCTCTGATTTCTGTTTCTGTCTCCTGGTTAAGGTGTGTCCATCTTTGTTACATTCTTTCCTGTTCTTGTAATATAGATTTTGTCCACTCTTATTCTTTCTCATAGTTTGCTTATTTTCATTATTTTGTAATCTTTGCAGGTGCCCACATATATTTTTAAGAAATGGATTTGTCCTCTTACCAGCAGCTCTTTGTTTTTCACCACTTTTTCTATATTTTGCCCCTTTTGTGTCTCAATTCTGCATAGATACTGTAGTTACTTCTGTTGCTTTTTCCTCCAAGCTTTTGTAGGCATTCTAACTGTCTGTATTTATGCAGATATTGTTATGTAAAAAAACAAAAAATTATATTTAAATTTTACTGTAGCCAACGTAGCAGCTACTTTACAACTGACTTACACAGAATACAAAAACAGTTTTTATGTTATGTTGCAGTTTTAGATCTACAGTTGAACTTAGCTATATAATGACATACACTTCCTTCAATATACCAAAGCAAAGCACAAAACTTTATGTATTAGTTACCTTTTAACATTATAGCACCCTCTCCTACAACAGAGCTGCAACATATGTCAGTTCTCACTTATACATGGTGAATGACCAGTTTATCCCTTCTGTAGTAAATTTTAAAATGAACATCAACCAAAGTGTAGAAGTACATACAGAGCCTGATTCTGATGTGGTTAGGAAAGCATTCCCACCTAGGGCCTGATTGTGATGCGGTTAGGAAGGCCTCCTAATGGCATTTGCTCCTTCCAAATCGGAACGTGTCTTCCCGACCCAGGGCCCAATTATGAAGAGGTTAGGAACATATGCTCCCATTGAAGTCAATGGGAGTCCAACCAAATCGTATCTGGAAGCATCCGGATGCATCGTACTCCGTCGGTCGGACTCTCCCGATCCGAGTGGGTCGGAAACCATTTCCAAACCGATTCGGTCGGGGAGCTTTCCAACCCGCATCAGAATCAGGCCCACAGTGTCTAAAAACTGTAAATCCGAAAACACGACATAAGAGCAATTTGTGTGCCTCTCTACCACTGTGTAACTGATGGATTTAGTATCTCAGTACTTTTCTACTTAGATGCATCAGATTTAAATATTGGGAAACAGTGCATATAAAAATATTTACATTAATCTCTATCAGTGCACATAGCTCACTAATTCGTCCGAGTACATGCAAAGAGTGTGTGACAGGTTGCATATATAATTCACCAGATGGTTTTAAAAGACTAAACATTCCTCACTAAAACTTGTAAATACATGGGGTTGTGGTTGAGTATATCAATACTCCCTGAATGATTGAATGAGTGCATAGGTAGTGCCAAGGTGATTTTTTGAGGATATAGGTAGTGCCTGGATGATTCCCTGAGTATTTGGGAACTCTATGGTTAATTCCATATCTGCATAGTTACTGCCTGTGTGTTTGCATGAGTATATCACTGCTATCTGGGTGCTTGGATGAGTGCATGAGTAGTGCCTGAATGATTAGGTATGTGCATGACTAATGCCTCAATAATTCAATACATGGATAGATAGTGGTTGGATGATTAAATGAGTGCAACTCTAGTGCCAGGATGATTGCAGGAGTGCATGCATAGTATCTAGGTGATTTATAGAGTGCATAGATAGTGCGTACATGATTGTTTAAGTACATGCATAGCACCTGGCAGATTGGATGAGAGCATGAGTAGTGTTTCAGTAATTGGATGAGTATATGGCTGATGCCATGTTTTTTTGGTTGAGTGAACACGTAGAGCCTGGGTGATTAGATAAGTACATGGGTGGTGCCTGGATAATTGAATGAGTGCATCAGTAGTGCCTGGCTGATTAGATGAGTGCATGACTAGTGTCTGAGTGATTGCATGAGTCCATTGTTAAAGCTTCAGTGATTGGATAAAGCACGTGTACTGCTGGGTTGATTGTATCAGTGCAAGAGTATTGCCTCAGTAATTGAATGAATGCATATGTACTGGATGGGTGTTAGGTTCACTGCAATGGTACTGCCTGCATAATTGGATGAGTGCATGGGTTGTGCCTCAGTATTTTGATGAGTGAATGGATTGTCAGTGGGTGTTTGGATGAGTGCATTGGTTGTGCCTGGGTGTATGAATGACTGCAAAGGTACAGCCTTGGTGATTGTATAAGTGAATGGTTAGTACCTGGGCGATTGGATGAATGCATGTGTAGTGCCTGCATAGTTCAATGACTACATAATTAGTGCCTGCGTGATTGCAAGAATGCATTTGTAGTACCTGGGTGATTGAATGAGTGAGTAGATAGTGAATGAGTAAGTGGTTTGATGACTGCCTTTGTAGTGGCTGGGTGATTGGATAAGTACCTGAGTAGTGTCTGGCTGGCTGTGAAAGTACCTCCATTGCTGTAGGATACATAATAGTTGTGACTATATCTGTGACTGTTAGAAATGGGATCTCTAGTTGGCAAGGGCTTGCACCTTTGTCCAAGTAGGGACCCTTCTTCCTAGTCAGGGTAAGGGTTGTTACACTCGTGAAGTAACCCCTGCTCACCCTCGTGGTAGCTTGGCACGAGCAGTCAGGCTTAATTCAGAGGCAGTGTGTAAAGCATTTGCACATAACCCACAGTAATACAGTGTAAGCACTACAAACGGACACCACACCAGTTTAGAAAAATAACCAATATTTTATATACTCAAGACAAGACCAATTACGACAAAAATCCACAATACTATACTTTACGAATGAATACTTGATACGTTAACTTCTTCTTTGCAGGAATAGCACAAAAGCAAAGTTCAGTACGAGTCGGTAGCTCCGTCCGAGCCTACCGTAATGCTGAAAACCACAGAGTCTAACAGTTCCAGCCGACCGCGTCGATACGGGCCAGCAGAGTCGTGAACAGACCCGGTCACAGTACCTTTTCTCGTTGTGGCTGGTACGGAGTGTACGAGCCGGTCGGCGTTCGTCGCGGTTGCGGTGCAAGACGGAGCGATGCAAGGTGCGGTGTCCCTCGATGCGGTGCAGGCAGCGGCTCGATGAGCGTCGGGCAGACGGAGTCGGTGAGTCCAAGGCGTGCGATGCAGGGCGAGACGATGCTCGATGCGGTGCTGACAGGTTGCGATGCAGGCGACCTAGCCGGAGTGCGGGAGCTGGCGTCGGACAGCGGTGCGAGTCGGAGCGGTGCGTCGCAGACGTGCGAGCGGTGCCCCAAATGCGGTGCGGTCTCGACTCTTGAGCCAGTTGCAGCGACAGTGTCGGTCTGGTCCGGCTGGCCCAGTGAAGCGATGCGATGCGAACTGCGGTGCCCACAGGTCACGGTGCAAGCAGCGGCTCGATGTGGGCGGCGTCGGACGTCGCCTACGGTGTGACCAGGGTTGTGATGCGAAGCGGGGCGATGCGGTCTGCGGTGCAAACAGGTCACCGGCCAGGGATGGATTCGGTTGACGGAGTCGGTTGCAGTTCCCTTCCTCTGTGGCAACTGAAACAGCGTTCCAGAAGCGGTACCCAGAGGCTTGTGAAGTCTTTGCAGTCCCTGAGACTTCTTAACAGGAGGCCAGCTCGGTTTCTGGCCCTTGGAGATACTCAGCACAAGTTCGTAGAAAGTTCAGTCCAGTCCTTTCACTGCCCAAGGCAGAAGCAGCAGCTGCAGGCCAACCCAACAAAGCAACAACACAGCAAAGGGGCAGTACTCCTCCTGGCAGCTCTTCCAGCTCTTCGTCTTGGCAGGTTCCTTGATTACAGCGAGATCTAAATTCCTGGGGTCAGGGCCCCAATATTTATATCCCAAATTCCTTTGTTCTCTGAAGGCAGAGAGGCCTTTGCCTAGTCCAAACCAGTTCTGGAGCACTTTGTTGACAAGTCTCCGTCCCTTCTTTCAGTGAGTAGGCCAGGGACATCAGACGCACCACAGGAGGTGGAGCCAGCATTGTGGAGGGAAGGCACTGTCCTATTCAGGGCCCAGGTGCGACCCCTCCCACCCATCTACAGGTCGATCTGGCTATTCAGCCCTGCGCTGACTCACCCTGTCTCCTGGCATCCCCCAGCCCCTGTCACTCACATTCCAGACACGGAATACACAATCTCGCAGAGGCAGGCTTGGATGGCTAGGCAAGAAAATACCCACTTTCTAAAAGTGGTATTTTCGAACCCAGAATGGTAAAACCAACCTTACTAAAAGCTGCATTTTATCATTCTGAGTCCAGGCATACTAAACTCGAATTTCTACCATGTTCCCGGGGTCAGTTAGGATTATAAGCTGTAATAATCAAAACCGCCCGTTCTGGCCTAGGGGAACAGGTAGCCTTGCAATAGTGAAAAACGAACTAGGCTGTAATTCACTATCAGGACATGCCGCACACACCCGGGCATGTCCTACCTTTCGCGTACAACGCACCCTGCCCACAGGGGTACCTTGGGCCTACCTTAGGGGTGACTAACATGTAGCAAAGGGAAGGTTTAGGGACTTGCAAGTGTGTGCACTTGCCAAGTCGACATGGCAGCCTCAGGCTGCGCACAGGCTCTGCGATGGCAGGCCCGAGTTACACTTTACGGGCTGTTTGCGTGGGTGGCACAATCCAGTGCTGCAGCCCACCAACAGCATTTGGTCTATAGGCCCTGGCACTCGCAGTGCACTTTACAAGGGACTGACACATAAACCAAATAGGCCAATCATGGAAACACCAATCCATAACACATTTTATACAGGAGCACTTGCACTTTCCCACTGGACCGCAGTGAGGAAAGTGCGCAGAATCATCACACCAGCAAAAACAGAGTCAAAACCGGGAGGTCAGAAAGCAAAAGTCAGGGGAAACACGCCAAAAGATGCCAAGTCTAACACATGTCCCCTCCAGCTGAAAGTAGGGAGAACTACCCAACCCCATGGGAGTTCTCTTCACTAAGGCGGAAGAACCTGGACAGACCATCTGCGTTGGCGTGTTCTGTACCAGGACGGTGTTCCACCGTAAAGTCCATTCCCTGTAGGGAGATGGACCACCTCAGCAGTTTTGGATTCTCGCCCCTCATTTGCATCAACCATCTGAGGGGCCTGTGGTCTGTCTGAACCCGGAAGTGAGTCCCAAACAGGTATGGTCTCAACTTCTTCAGCGCCCAGACCACAGCAAAAGCTTCCCTTTCTATGGCACTCCACCTCTGTTCCCTGGGAAGTAGTCTCCTGCTAAGGAAGACTACAGGCTGATCCAGGCCCTCTTCGTTCAGTTGTGAGAGCACCGCTCCACACCATGCTCTGAAGCGTCAGTCTGCACGACAAATTCTTTGGAGAAGTCAGGTGCCTTGAGCACGGGCGCCGTGCACATGGCTGCCTTCAGGGCATCAAAAGCTTTCTGGCAGGACTCAGTCCAGATCACTTTCCTGGGCTGCCTCTTAGAGGTCAGCTCTGTTAAGGGGGCAACGATGGTGCCATAGCCCTTAACAAATCTCCTATAATAGCCGGTGAGACCTAAGAAGGCTCTCACCTCTGTCTGGGTCTTGGGGGTTCCCAAGCCAGAATGGTGTCAATCTTGGGTTGTAGGGCGCCACCTGGCCGCTTCCTACCTGGTGTCCCAAGTACACCACAGAACCCTGCCCGATCTGGCACTTACTGGCCTTGATCGTGAGGCCTGCACCTTGCAGAGCCCTCAACACTTTCTCAAGGTGCTGTAAATGTTCTTCCCAGCTGGAACTGAACACAGCAATGTCATCCAGGTAGGCGGCACTGAAATCCTCCAGCCCAGCCAACACCTGATTGACCAACCTCTGAAAGGTGGCAGGGGCATTCTTCAACCCAAAGGGCATCACCCGGTATTGGTAATGACCTTCTGGGGTTGAGAATGCTGATCTCTCCTTGGCCCCATCGGTTAAGGCAATCTGCCAGTACCCAGACGTCAAATCAAACGTGCTGAGGAACCGGGCAGCTCCCAACCGATCAATGAGCTCATCAGCTCTGGGGATGGGGTGCGCGTCAGTCCTGGTGACGGCATTGAGCCCACGGTAGTCCACACAAAACCGGAGTTCTGGAGTGGCACCGGGCGCCGCAGCCTTTGGGACCAAGACCACTGGGCTGGCCCAAGGACTGTGGGAGGGCTCAATCACCCCTAACGCCAACATCTTAGAGACCTCCTCCTTGATGCTGGCTCTGACCCGGTCAGTCATCCTGTAAATCTTGTGCTTCACAGAAGGGCTGTCACCGGTGTCCACGTCATGGGTACACCAGTGAGTAACACCGGGGTCAGAGAGAACAGTGGGGCGAACTGTCCCAACAACTGGCGACAGTCCCCCTGCTGCTCCTGAGTCAGAGTAGGGGAGAGGATCACACCCTCTACTGACCCATCATGCTCCTTGGTAGACAGGAGGTCAGGGAGAGGCTCACTCTCCTCTTCCAACCCGTCATCTGTCGCCAAGAGCATACTCACTTCGGACCTCTCGAAGTGGGGCTTGAGGCGGTTCACGTGAAGGACCCTCAAAGGGTTCCTTGGAGCCTGCAAATCCACCAGGTAGGTGACGTCACTTTTGCGCTCCTTTACCTCATATGGCCCAGTCCACTTGTCCTGCAAGGCACAAGGTGCTACTGGGGCCATGACCACACTTTTGTCCAGGTTGAAATTCGACCAGAGTGGCGTTCTGGTCATACCATCTCTTCATTTCTTCCTGGCTTGCTTCTAGGTTCGCCTGAGCGAGTTTCCTGAAGCGGGCAGTTTGGTTTCTAAAGGCCAGCATGTAGCTAAATACATCCTGGGGAGTTTTCCTGGGAGCTGCCTCCCAGCCTTCCTTTACCAAACTCAGAGGTCCTCTGACAGGGTGGCCATACAGGAGCTCAAAGGGGCTGTACCCAAGAGACTTCTGAGGCACCTCCCTGTATGCAAAGAGTAGGCATGGCAAGAGGACGTCCCACTTACGCCTCATGGGTTCTGTTAGACCCTTGATCATGCCTTTCAAGGTCTGGTTGAATCTCTCCACCAGACCGTTTCCTTGTGGGTGGTAAGGAGTGGTGAACTTGTAGGTTACACCACACTCCTTCCACAGGGATGTCATATACTTCGATATGAAATTGGTCCCCCTATCGGAAACCACCTCTCTGGGGAATCCCACACGGGAAAAGATCCCCATTAACGCCCGGCCCACCACTGGCGCCGTCGTTGTCCTGAGAGGGATTGCCTCCGGGTACCGGGTGGCATGGTCCACCAAGACCAGGATGTACCTGTTGCCCATGGCTGTCTTGGGATCCAGTGGCCCCACAATATCCATCCCTACCCTTTCAAAGGGTGTTCCAACAACCGGAAAAGGTTGGAGAGGAGCTTTGACCTTCCTCCCACTCTTACCACTTGCCTGGCAAGTTTGGCAAGACCTACAGTGTGCATCTGACTGCCTTCGCATTTGGGGCCAAAAGAAGTGGGTGACAAGCCTGTCAAAGGTCTTGTCCTGCCCCAAATGTCCTGCCAAAGGCACGTCATGAGCCAGACCCAGTAGGAAGGTCCTGAAGCGCTGGGGTACCACCAGCACACGGGCTGACCCAGGCTCAGCAACCTTAGGCTCACTGTATAGGAGACCACTCTCCCAGTAGATCAGATGTGACCCGGACTGATTACCAGCTGCCTGGTCTGCAGCCTGCCGCCGCAGACCCTCCAGAGTAGGGCACTCGTTCTGCTCCCTGCAGAACTCCTCCCTGGTGGGACCCCCTTCTTGCTGCCAATGGGTCAGCTCAGAGATGTCTCCCAGTTCGGCTACTTGCTCCCCTGTAGGCACCGGGGCGTCCCCCTCGAGGTCCGCCTCCTCCCGGTCCGTGGGAACTTCGGGGGCCGGTTTCCCGCGCCCCCTGCCCTTTCTCTTGGCAGGGACTTGGGCCACTGTTTCAGGCTCCAAGTCCTCTTGATAACCCTTTCTGGCTGCCATTGACCGAGTAGACACGCATGCCCACTCTGGCAACCCAAGCATCTCCAAGTGGGACCTGAGCTCAACCTCCTTCCATGAGGACTGCTCCAGGTCGTTTCCTAGCAGACAATCTACAGGCATGGTAGGGCTCACAACCACCCTTAAGGGACCTGAGACCCCCCATTCAAAGGGAACCTGCGCCACCATACACTGGCGCTCAGAGTTGTCGACAGCAACTACTTGGTGGAATGCTCCTGGGACTACTTGCTTCTCAGACACCAGGTGACACCGGACTGAGGTCACACTGGCTCCAGTATCTCTGAGAGCCTCTACCCTGTTCCCATTAATGGTCACCCAGGTGCTATATTTCTTTGTGTTAGGGGGCACCTGGTTTCCTGGGACCATCTCACTGTCCCGAGTGAGACAAGGGTCATTTCTGCAGGATCCCCACCCTCCTGTGGGCACCCCTCCTCCCCAAGCGCTACACTAGCCAACACTTTGGACTGTCCACCGGTGGGTGGCTGTGTCCCCTTCGGGCACTTGGGGTCCCCCTTAAAGTGACCTACCTGGTCACATGCATAACACTTGCAGGGGCCGGTCTCAACAGGCTTCCCTGTAGAGACCCCTTTCTTCTTATCACCGGGGGCTGGGAACCTTTACCTTGGGTACTAGTTTGGGGCCCTTTAGAGAACTCCTGTGCTTTACCCTTGTCCCCCCACCTTTCTGCTGGGGACCCTGCCCACCTTTGGCTGAGTCTCCCCCAAACGCTTTCTTGTGGACCCTGGTACTCACCCAGCGGTCCGCTTCCATAGCAAGCTTCCTGGGGTCAGTTAGCTTACTATCAACTAGGTGCTGGCGCAGATCTGCAAAACATAGACTAGACAAGTGCTCCCATGCAATCAAGTTGTAGAGCCCCTGAAAATCTGTTACGCTACTGCCCTTCACCCAACCATCCAGAGACCTGCAGAACACATCCACACATTCCAACCAAGTGTTGACATCAGACTTCTTACTGGACCTGAACTGATCCCTGTACTTTTCAGGAGTAAGACCATACTTCGTGAGAAGGGCATCCTTCATGTCAGCATAGGTGAGGTGATACCCCTTACCCAAAGCTATCAGAGCATCCCTTGCTTCTTCCGGGAAAAGTGGCCACAATCCTGCTCCCCAATTCTCCTCGGGGACCCCATTCATGTGTATGGCTGCCTCATAACCCTGGAACCACCTTTGTATGTCATCCCCCTTCTTGAACTCCTTGCCTACGTTCTTGGGAATGTGCACAATCCTGTCTGCCTTTCTGGACGAATTGCTGCCACCATCTGAGCCTGACTTACTCCTAAGTTCTAGCTCCTTCAGTTCTCTCTCATGCTCTAAGAGCATCTTCCTCTCCTCTATGGCCAATCTCTTCTCCTCCCGCTCACTCTCCAGCCTGAGCTTCTGCAGCTTGAACTGCCTTGCCTCCCGCCTGTCCTCCAGCTCCTCTGGGGACAGACTGCTGCTGCCCGACCTGGCGGGTTCCCCCCTACCCAAAAGCACATCCACCCTGGAAATAGGCTCCTCCACCTCCTCACTGAGATTACCAGGCTGCCCATTGGCATGTCTGGCTGCTACCCAGGCCCTCAGCGCCTTCTGTAGCTCCTCCTTCCTTGTGAGGCCTTTAATTTGGACTTTCAGGTTTTTACAAATCGCTCGTAGCTCCTTTACGGCGTAGGATTCCAACCTATCCTCCTCAAAGATAACTTCCAGAGATGCAACGGATGATGCAATTGATTCAGGCATGACAAAAGTAGTGAGTTGAAAACTGGCAAGATCAAAAATAGGCCAAAAGAAAAAGAACCAGTATGTGGTACGTAATGGTCTGCGATATGGTAGTAGTGCACACCAATCACTGTAAGTCAAGTGCAAACACAAGTCCTATCCTCACCGCTGACAACCAATGTTAGAAATGGGATCTCTAGTTGGCAAGGGCTTGCACCTTTGTCCAAGTAGGGACCCTTCTTCCTAGTCAGGGTAAGGGTTGTTACACTCGTGAAGTAACCCCTGCTCACCCTCGTGGTAGCTTGGCACGAGCAGTCAGGCTTAATTCAGAGGCAGTGTGTAAAGCATTTGCACATAACCCACAGTAATACAGTGTAAGCACTACAAACGGACACCACACCAGTTTAGAAAAATAACCAATATTTTATATACTCAAGACAAGACCAATTACGACAAAAATCCACAATACTATACTTTACGAATGAATACTTGATACGTTAACTTCTTCTTTGCAGGAATAGCACAAAAGCAAAGTTCGTGCGAGTCGGTAGCTCCGTCCGAGCCTACCGTAATGCTGAAAACCACAGAGTCTAACAGTTCCAGCCGACCGCGTCGATACGGGCCAGCAGAGTCGTGATCAGACCCGGTCACAGTACCTTTCTCGTTGTGGCTGGTACGGAGTGTACGAGCCGGTCGGCGTTCGTCGCGGTTGCGGTGCAAGACGGAGCGATGCAAGGTGCGGTGTCCCTCGATGCGGTGCAGGCAGCGGCTCGATGAGCGTCGGGCAGACGGAGTCGGTGAGTCCAAGGCGTGCGATGCAGGGCGAGACGATGCTCGATGCGGTGCTGACAGGTTGCGATGCAGGCGACCTAGCCGGAGTGCGGGAGCTGGCGTCGGACAGCGGTGCGAGTCGGAGCGGTGCGTCGCAGACGTGCGAGCGGTGCCCCAAATGCGGTGCGGTCTCGACTCTTGAGCCAGTTGCAGCGACAGTGTCGGTCTGGTCCGGCTGGCCAGTGAAGCGATGCGATGCGAACTGCGGTGCCCACAGGTCACGGTGCAAGCAGCGGCTCGATGTGGGCGGCGTCGGACGTCGCCTACGGTGAGACCAGGGTTGCGATGCTGCGAAGCGGGGCGATGCGGTCTGCGGTGCAAACAGGTCACCGGCCAGGGATGGATTCGGTTGACGGAGTCGGTTGCAGTTCTCTTCCTCTGTGGCAACTGAAACATCGTTCCAGAAGCGGTACCCAGAGGCTTGTGAAGTCTTTGCAGTCCCTGAGACTTCTTAACAGGAGGCCAGCTCGGTTTCTGGCCCTTGGAGATACTCAGCACAAGTTCGTAGAAAGTTCAGTCCAGTCCTTTCACTGCCCAAGGCAGAAGCAGCAGCTGCAGGCCAACCCAACAAAGCAACAACACAGCAAAGGGGCAGTACTCCTCCTGGCAGCTCTTCCAGCTCTTTGTCTTGGCAGGTTCCTTGATTCCAGCAAGATCTAAATTCCTGGGGTCAGGGCCCCAATATTTATATCCCAAATTCCTTTGTTCTCTGAAGGCAGAGAGGCCTTTGCCTAGTCCAAACCAGTTCTGGAGCACTTTGTTGACAAGTCTCCGTCCCTTCTTTCAGTGAGTAGGCCAGGGACATCAGACGCACCACAGGAGGTGGAGCCAGCATTGTGGAGGGAAGGCACTGTCCTATTCAGGGCCCAGGTGCGACCCCTCCCACCCATCTACAGGTCGATCTGGCTATTCAGCCCTGCGCTGACTCACCCTGTCTCCTGGCATCCCCCAGCCCCTGTCACTCACATTCCAGACACGGAATACACAATCTCGCAGAGGCAGGCTTGGATGGCTAGGCAAGAAAATACCCACTTTCTAAAAGTGGTATTTTCGAACCCAGAATGGTAAAACCAACCTTACTAAAAGCTGCATTTTATCATTCTGAGTCCAGGCATACTAAACTCGAATTTCTACCATGTTCCCGGGGTCAGTTAGGATTATAAGCTGTAATAATCAAAACCGCCCGTTCTGGCCTAGGGGAACAGGTAGCCTTGTAATAGTGAAAAACGAACTAGGCTGTAATTCACTATCAGGACATGCCGCACACACCCGGGCATGTCCTACCTTTCGCGTACAACGCACCCTGCCCACAGGGGTACCTTGGGCCTACCTTAGGGGTGACTAACATGTAGCAAAGGGAAGGTTTAGGGACTTGCAAGTGTGTGCACTTGCCAAGTCGACATGGCAGCCTCAGGCTGCGCACAGGCTCTGCGATGGCAGGCCCGAGTTACACTTTACGGGCTGTTTGCGTGGGTGGCACAATCCAGTGCTGCAGCCCACCAACAGCATTTGGTCTATAGGCCCTGGCACTCGCAGTGCACTTTACAAGGGACTGACACATAAACCAAATAGGCCAATCATGGAAACACCAATGCATAACACATTTTATACAGGAGCACTTGCACTTTCCCACTGGACCGCAGTGAGGAAAGTGCGCAGAATCATCACACCAGCAAAAACAGAGTCAAAACCGGGAGGTCAGAAAGCAAAAAGTCAGGGGAAACACGCCAAAAGATGCCAAGTCTAACAGTGACTTATTGTTTAAATCCTTCTGTCAGTATCAAACTGCCTAGTTTAGTGTATTTATTCTTTTTACTGAGCTATGTGTGAGTGAAGTCTAGATATCACAAGCTGCTCTGTTACTCAGGGTGTACATGCATCAGTAACTTTCTAAAACTGAAAACAAAACTGCTCACTTTTTCAAAGCACAAGACCTTTTCTTAATGGCATATCCACATCATTTCTAAAATATTTCTTGTATCTTTAAAACATATATTCAGAATTTCTCAAAGAAAAGTTACACACCAACTGAAGCTAGCACAAGAACTCTCAACAGACATTCTGCACTATTAACTCTCCTAAATTTGAAACACAGCGTGCTTAAAGAAATATACCACCCTCAGCATATACATTGTGGCACGGTGGAGAAGCAAGGACGGACACGGGAGTAAAGAGGTGTGGGGTTTATTCAAAGTAACAAATGATGTCAGGATGGTTTGTCCATTCAAAACATAACGATTAATCAAAAGAAAAGGATTCTCCCGGGGTCACGTAGGTATTAGGCACCGTCTTCTTCCTCTCTTCCTTCAGAGGGGGGCGGTTTCGGTGGCTTAGTCCTTTCCCTTCTTCTTGGGCTTGTCAGGGGAGGACTCGGTTACTCATAAATGAAAGAAAAAAAGATACGCCCCGTAAGGATTGGATTCCTTATAAATAATACTGTGTCAAGGGAACAGGGAGCGAGGGGAGATGCCACCTAATACCGCCACCAGTGCTCTCTAAGTGTCTGCAGTACAGCGCTCAGGACTGGAGATACAGCGCACAGCGAGTAAGCATACGGTACAGTGCGAGCGGGGCAGGAAATTCAGCTACCTCCACCCACCCGGTCTTTGTTTACTCTAGCCCCCCTTCCCCAGATGGCTTCCAACCTCCCTCGTACCTTGTGGAGCCACGCCCCTTCAGGGACATGGATGGCCTCCTCGCGGTACCGGAGAGGGTCCGGCTCCCGTTCTGGGTCGTTCACGCAGCCGGTGTCCTGGGGCTCTGGCGCCGACGTCGTCTCCTCCCTGCACCCTCTTTCTGTAGGTTCCTGGAGTCCGGGGCCCGCAAAGAAGGTCTGGACACTCTCTCGTTGTCCCCATGGCTCCTTCCACGATCCGGCTCCTCGATGCGAACGCCAGCTGAGTGCTTCGTCTTCCGCTTTGTACGTGACCAGGTCATCTGACCATGTCACTTGATCTGGAAAAGCCTCAGCAAGCGTGGTTTCCTTAAAGGAACAGTCCCTGTTCTTCAGCGCCACGTTCTGCGGACAGAGAAGAGGATAGGGAGACAGGTAAGGGGGAAAGGTCTCTGTTGTATTATCCGAGGATAGGGGGGGAGATGGTAGCAGTTCGTCACACACCCCTACCCCAGTCTGTTCACTGTCGGGGAACAGCGGAACGCGGGAAAGGAAGTCCGCATTTCCATTGTCAGAGCCCTTGCCGTGGCAAACTTCAAAGGAGAAGTGCTGCAGGGAAAGAAACCAACACAGAATCCTTGGGTTATTCCCCCTATTACGGCTCATCCAGTGAAGCGGGGCATGGTCAGTGTACAGGATGAAGTGGGAGCCCTCCAAAAAATACCTCAATTTGTCAATGACCCATTTGAGCGCAAGACATTCCTTCTCGATTATCGGATAACGCTGCTCTCGTGGGTACAGTTTACGACTTATGAACAGGACAGGGTGTTCAACCCCGTCAGGGGAAAGCTGTGACAAGACCGCCCCCACCCCGTGTTCAGAAGCATCTGTATGGGGTAGAAATGATTTTGAGAAGTCGGGGGACCGTAGCACGGGACTGGAAGTGATGGCTGCCTTTAGCTGGTGAAAAGCCCTCAGCGCCTCAGGAAGTGGGTGTACTAGGACTTTTGTCTTGACTCCCTTTTGTAACAGGTCGGTAAGAGGTGTGGCCAGCTCAGAATATTGGGGAATGAACCATGTATAGTAGCCAAGAAGCCCTAAAAACGCCCTGACTTCCTTCTTGGCGGTGGGAAAAAGGGCTTGGACAATGGCTTTTACTTTTTCTTCTTGTGGCTCTATGAGCCCGTTCCCCAGGAGGTACCCCAGATACTTGACTTTTTGGAAGCCTGCCTTTGATTTCTTTGCATTTATGTGCAACCCGGCTGTCTGAAGGGCCTGTAGGACCTTACGGCAGTGTTGGAGATGTAGTTCCCAGGTAGGGCTATAGATGATGATATCATCGAGGTAGGCGGATGAATATGCCTGGTGAGACGATAACACCTTGTTCATAAGCCTTTGGAACATGGCAGGTGCTCCGTGTAAACCGAAAGGTAATACAATAAACTCGTATAAGCCGGTGGGGGTAGAAAAGGCTGTCTTTCCTTGGTCCTGTGGTTTAAGGGGCACCTGCCAATATCCCTTCGTAAGGACGAGTGTTGTGATGTACTGAGCCTCACCATCCTCTCAATCAGCTCATCTACACGCGGAAGAGGATAGGAGTCACACTTGGAGATTGCATTCACCGCCCTGAAGTCAATACAAAACCAGACGGAGCCGTCCGGTTTTGGTACTAACACAATCGGTGAGGACCATTCACTTTGTGAGGGCTTTATCACACCCAAGGCGAGCATGTTTTTGACCTCCTGTTTTATCGCCTCCCTCCGGGTGGCAGGGATACAATATGGTTTTTGTTTTATCGTTTTTCCAGGCTGGGTGTCGATAGAATGCTCTGCCATATAGGTGCGCCCGGGGAGGTCGGAAAACAGGGGAGCAAAAGGGTGTAGGGTGTCCATTAGGGATTTCTCCTGATGTGGTGTGAGCTCATGGTTAACAACCAACTGCTTTAGGGTGATGGGGGGGTTCGGTATAGGGACAACGGTATGTAGGTCTTTGGGGGAGGGGCCCTAACCATTTTTTAAGAAGGTTGAAATGGTATAGTTGTGTGCGTCGGGGTGTGAGTTGAATGCGACATGAGGTTAACCCTACTTTGTCCACGACTTTGTAAGAGCCCTGCCATTCTGATTTCACCTTTGCCAGGGCAGAAGGCATAAGGACCAGGACCCATTCCCCTACCTTTAGATGTCTCCACTTCTTTCCCTTATCATAGAATATTTGTTGCTTTCTTTGGGCTTGCTCTAGATTGGCATCTGCAAATTCTCTGAGCTTATGTAGTCTGGTACGCAGGCTTTGGGTATATTCAAGAAAAGATGTTGTTTCTTCTTCTTTCTCTTGCTCCCACACCTCCTTTGTTATCTCTAGTAGGCTACGGGGTTCTTGGCCATAAAGGAGCTTGAAAGGGGAACATCCTAGGCTGGTTTGGGTTTGGCTTCTGATGACATATAAGGCCAGGGGAAGGACCAGGTCCCATTCCTTGCCTTCAACACATAATAGTTTTTTCAAGGTTAGCTTGAGGGTAGCGTTGTAGCGCTCACATAGGCCATCCGTTTGTGGATGGTAAACTGACGTTTTGATGTGGGATATGTCCAAAGATTTGCAGATATTTGCCATTAAGTTTGAAAGAAAGGGGGTTCCTTGGTCCGTGAGGATTTCACGGGGGAAACCGACTCGGGAGAACAGTTCTAGTAGCTTGTTACTGATGATTAGAGTAGTGGGGGCACGCAAAGGGAAAGCCTCGGGATACCGTGTGGCGTAATCCACGACGACTAGGGATTAGAGATTGCCTTTCTTGGTTCGGGGCAGGGGCCCAATGAGATCCATGCCCACCCTTTCGAACGGTTGACCGACAACCGGAGGCGGTTGTAAGGGAACAGCTGGGGGCCTGTAGGGGTTTTTCTTTTGGCACACCTCACACTCATGACAAAACTTACTCACGTGTGTGAAGAAGCCAGGCCAATAGAAGTGCTGCAACAACATTTGGGTGGTCTTGTGGGCCCCTCTGTGTCCTGCCAATAGACGTGAGTGTGCATAAAATAAGACCTGTTCTCGAAAAGCCTGGGGTACCACCAGTTGTGGGGGATCTCCGGGGTTCCCAACCCTGTATAGGAGTTCGTTTTTTATTTTAAAAAAAGGACATTTGGGGTTTGGCGTGTTTTTGGTCTGTCAGGCATACCCCCATGCGACCTGAAGGGTAGGATCATGTTGTTGGCTGAACCTAAAGCTTCTGTCTGAGAGCCAGGGGGCTTGGGTGAGCAGGGACGGGTGAACTGGGCCTTGGGGTTTCATGGGTTGTACTTTGTCTCTCAACAGGGTCAGAAAGGCTGGGTTGTCCTGGCCCAGAATCATTTGTTCGGGGAGAGAGGGTAATACCCCTAGTTTGGCTTGTAGGAGCTGCCCATCGGGTAGGGAAATAGGGAGTTGGACCAGAGGGTAAACACGGACGTCCCCATGAACACATCTGATGGGCACCGTGTCTTTGGTTGGGATGGCTAACGGACTTACCAGAGACTGAAGTATAACAGACTGGCGACAGCCTGAATCCAATAAAGCCCTTACGGTTGTGCCCTCCACAAGCACACTTACATAGAAGCTGGGTCCCATTTTTTCTGAATAGAGGATTGAACGGGGTATACAGCTTATGTCCATAGGCTCGTCCTGTGTTCTTTTGCGGGGACAAGACCTGGCAATATAGCCCCAGTCTTCCATGATGACTTCCTTTGAGAGCATAGCTAGTACTACGGAAAATAGAGCAGAAACCAAGGCATATACCGCAGAAGAAGCTACTGAAATCTACAGTCTAATTTCTGCTACCAAAATGTTTGACACCCAAGAAGGTACAATAACTCAGCAATTGAAACATCTTGAATTTATTTGTCGACGAGAATTGAATCAGAGATTGCATGCTTCAACCCTCAATCAGTACCATAAACACAAAAGGATACCTCGCGGTCTACGGTTAGCCATTAAACCAATGTTGTTCCGTTTTCAGTTCAATAAGTCTTTTATGGATCGTTGGTATGCAGTCCTGAATAAATGTTCCCTGGATTTAATTTTATTGATAGTAGAGGAACTTTCCAAAACAAGTAAGGAACTTGAAGAAGAAATTTATAACATCAAACAAGATTTATCCGTACGTATTGATTCAGGAGATTGGGCCAATACATTAGAACAAATTAACATTAAATTGGAAAATTATGGCAAAGAACTACAAGAACGTAAACTTCGCAAATTTAAAAGGGATACAATTGATTACCGTTTGAATGAGGTATATACTTGGGCAGAAATGTACGTGCAGCGCAGACCTTACAAAAAAAATCTTAACGCTTCATCAGAGGAAAGCGTAGTATCAGATCGTGATATACAGCCAACTAGACCTCCTTTGAACAGCAATGGAACCAGAAGCCACTCAGTAAGCACCAGTAAGACCGGAACTGATACAAGTGAAATCCATGCTTCAAGCTCCACAGAATCTTTTTTATCCAAGGGACAAAAGTCCTCGCAGCCACCAGACTTAGCAGAAGGACAAACCAGTGGAAGTGCTGTAAAACCAGGCGAGGACAAAGAAAAAACCAAAGAGAAATTTCGTCAAAATCTACGGAGTCAGAAACAATCATCATAAACATTTCTTCTCAAACACTGACTATCCAACAAACGCAAATTTTAAACAAAGGAACATCTTTTGTACCAACGTACAAGACAACTTTTCATGAGACAGAAGTTGCCATTTATCGTTTCATGCGAAATTTACGTTTACGTCACTTTTTTGATAATGACTTGACACAACCAATCACTAAAGAGGATCATGAGTTTGCAGAGTTCAGACCTAAGAGCACTTTTGTACCTCAGTTTCTCATAAAATATTAGATTGTTTTGAATCTTCTGTTAAACAGGATTTGAGCAAATTGAATTACCATCAACACAAAGGTCAAAATCTATCTAAAAAGAAAGAAATATTTTGAAGGATTTAGCTAATAATGAGACCTTGACATTCCAGCCTGCGGATAAGGGAGGCGCTCTGGTCATGATGGACTCGTCATACTACCACAGAAAAGTGCAAGAACACCTTATGGATGAAAACACGTACCTTAAACTGGATCATGACCCTACTAATGAAATAGTCCAAGTATTAAAGAATATCTTGGATAAAGCTCAGGATATGGATTGGATTTCCAGTAAAACTAAAAGCTTTCTCATTCAACAGCATCCGGAACGGCCACATATGTATATGTTGCCAAAGATTCATAAACATCCTACTGATCCCCCATTCAGACCCATTGTGTCTGGATGCGGGTCGATATTTGAGCCTCTGGGAGTTTACATCGATCAATTTCTTCAACCAATAGTACGGACTTGGAAATCTTATATACGAGACACCACAGTCTTCTTAGCACGTTTACAACATTTGGATTTAGCTAATACCACTGAATTAATTTTATGTACAATTGATGTAACATCGCTGTACACTTCTATCCCGTTGCAAGAAGGGTTGGAAGCTATTGAATGGGCGTTACTCAATCAACCCGACATACGTGCCCATAAAGTTTTTCTTTTGGAGTTACTACAATTTTGTCTTCAACACAGTTACTTTTAGTACCAAAATGAATTTTTTCTCCAAATCAGTGGATCATCCATGGGTTTTGGGGGGGCGTCCACATACGCGAATATTTTCATGGCCGCATTTGAAGAAAAGTACATTTTTGAAAATCTTAACTGGAGTAAATATCTCATTACATATTGTCATTACATTGACGAAATTTTTTTGATTTGGTCTAATACAAAAGAATCCCTCCAAGAACAAATTCAAGTGTTGAATTCCCGAAATAATAGGATCCAATTTACTTCTAACATCAGTGAGACAAGTCTACCTTTTTTGGATGTTTTGGTGGTCAAATTGAATTCCACCATCGATACTAGTGTGTTCACTAAACCCACCGATCGAAACAACACGTTGCTGTTTCAGAGTTTTCACTCCCCAAAATTGATACAGAATTTACAATATTCTCACATGATTCGTTCCAAGAGAATATCATCCACCACAGAGAAATTCAATGAAGAACTGAATAGGATCAAGACTAGATTTGAACAACGTGGATACCCCTCAACAATTATTAAACGTGCGGAGGACCGAATTCAACAAATTGATCGGAGTACTCTTCTTATCACCAAACAAAAAATACCCATTAACCGGCCAGTTTTTGTGTCTAAATTCTCCACGAAATCCAAAAGTATTAAGAAAATCATTCTTAAGAGATGGGAATTATTAGCACAGGAACCAGACTTTGGTGCATCATTCAACCAACCACCACTTTTTGCCTACACTAGAAGTGACAATCTCAAAGAACTTTTGGCCAAAGAAAACTTGAATATCAACACGAAACCCACAGGGATGAAAAGATGCAGCAATTGCACGCACTGCAAAAATGTCATGCAACAGGATTTCATTACACACCCCAGAACTGGTGCTAAAATTATTCTCAATCATTCCTCAGATTGCAACACAACGCATGTGATTTATTGTATTAAGTGCCCATGCGGTTGTTTATATGTCGGAAAAAACGAGAGAAAAGTGAAAGTTCGCATTGGAGAACACAAAAGTATGATCAGAAATAAAAACACAAATTTGAACTTAGTAGTTCACTGGATGGAGCAAGGTCACAATATTTCTCAACTTCGGTTTGTAATTGTGGAAAAACTTACAGTAAAGGAAGGAATTGATTCAAGTAAAAAATTATCTCAAAGAGAGGTGTTTTGGGTCAGGAGGCTCAATACCATGATGCCACTTGGTCTGAATGACAAATTGGATTTGAGCTGTTTCTTGTAAATATTGTCGTTTTTTCGGAGGAGTTGCTTTCACCATATATATTAAAACAAATTTGTGTTTTTTACTCACATGCACAATTATCACATATATTGCAGGACAACTGTTATCACTGTTAACGTCATGCCAGAATACCTGTCACAGTTAATATATATTCACCATAGACAGAATGTACATGTTGCTTCACGTTTTTATGGAAACATTGTTGACTATCAGTGGTATTTGGATCAACTGCATCATATCTCAAATAGTATGTTCGTTTCCACATGTTTAATATCTCAGCAGTGTGTGTACACTTCTGGAATCATTTCCTGTGACCTTGTTCTAGAGTGCACTATCTCATTATTTTTATCACTCTTTTTTCCATGTTCACTTTTTTATCATTTAGTGGCACTTTACGTTTATTTAGTATTATGCATATATTTGTTTGTACTTTTGCATGTGTGCATGTCATAAGTTGTGCTTCGTGACATGTTGCCCATTATCATCATTATTGTTGCTATTTTTAGCATTCTTCTCATCTTGGTGGTCCTTTTTCTGTATTCGTTCAGTCGGATATTTTGGGTCCCGTATTTTTCCTGATTAGTTTTTATACTTATCCTGTAGTGGTTTCCCCCTGTCCACAGGCTCTTTTTGGATACAGTCTCAGGTTTCTCGTGGAACAATGTTGTTTAGGTCGGGTATCATGCTGGATCGTACCTTTTCAAGATGGCGGCCATGTTCGCCTAGTTGCCTTCTGTTAGTTTCTAATACTCTTAGTCGGGTGATTATCGTATTTTTCGCGGGCTTTCTTGTAAGTTAAATACAGGGTCAGCGTTTTACTCGTATCCACGGTGCAGCTTGGATATCCGTTACGAGGTTCCGTTTTCTTTTCTCCTGGTGAGCAATTTAGATACTACGTGTGTTTCCGAGGTAACTGTACGCATGCTTGAGGCTTTTTATTTATTATGTTTCTGCATTCATTGCAGATGGTTTCTTTCGGTCTACATCTACCACCAGGTATTTCTTTGTCAGTTTCTATTTTTTCTGGGCCCTTTTTAAACACTTCACGTTCCGCATTTTGATTTAGATTTCCGTTATTTTCAGATTGTTGCCCTGAAGGTCATCTTTATCAGGTACTTACACTTGGTGTTTTGGTCATGGTTGTGAGCAGCATCATTTATAAGGACATATGTCCTGTTCCATTCTTTTTATTTATTTACATTCATTCTTGTTTTCCAGTACATTAGTTTCTCTGCTAGTATACAGTACGTCAGTATTCAGTCACGTGCCAAGTAGGCCTTTTGCCATTTCAGCTGTTTTTGCCATCTCAATTTTCTTCATTTTCTCTTTTTGTGTGTGTTTATTAGTAGCATGTAGTACCAGTTGTTAGTTATGGCATGCCGTTATTTTATGTCATGGGCATACCATGTATCACTTATAAGCAACATCTGTTGGTGATGGCAACTCTTCCTCCTTTTTTCCTTTTTTCATTTATTTATCATAAACTTTCCTTTTATCATATCTGACACATTCATGATATGTTACCTGTAAATCATCAGGGTGTCTCACCATTTTGGTAGCTATGCGGCATTTTTTTGGTATGCTTTAAATATTGAGAGATATGCACTAAGCATTTATTTGTACATATGTTTTTTGTATTACAGTGGCCCCTCAAGAAGGGACAGGGTCCCGAAATGCATTGGGCTACCCATGACTGTTTGCGAATGATCAACACTGTATAATTTGTTAAATCCATTTAGGTTGAGTAAATGTGTATAAGTTAAAAGATACATCTGTGTATGTATTGTTAGAATTGTGTTGTTACAGATGATTGATTCATCATTCGTTTCTTTCAATAAGAAAAATTATTGAACTGAATTGGCTTGCAGCTTGATTTTGTTAAAGTGTTTTGCTAGAACTTGTTAGATATTTAGTATGATGATCTAGTTGAAACAAACTAAGCTTGTTGAACATACATGTAGTGCACGCAGTTTGTCAAGTGAATTTTCGCTTGATTTTGTTTCATTCAATATAGCCCCATTCGCCACACTCAAAACACTGAGGACCCTTGGCGGAAAACGGCTCGGGCGATAGGGACAGAGCTTCATGGACTCTGAGATGGGTATCTGGGTTTTTTTCTCAGTTTTCACAGGGGGTCCTGACAGGCGTGTGGTTTTTTCGGAATCCCAAGGAAGGGAACGAGGTTGGGCCCTGTAAAAAGACGTGGCCATTTCCACGGCCTGTTCGGCAGTCAGGTGGGTATGCTGTTTAAGCCACCGTTGGATAGGGAAGGGTAGGGCCTCTACGAACTGTTCCAAGTAGATCAAGGACATGATCTCTTCTTTGGTGCTGGTTTGGGGTTTCAACCATTTATCAGCTGCAGCCTTCAGTTAGAAGTACAGGGTCTTCGGGTTGTCCGGAGGTGTTCCTCGCTCCTTCCTAAACCGCACCCTGTAGGCTTCTGCATCAAGTCCTAAATGGTCCAGAATGATACCCCTTATCTCATTATATGGAGTGTCCCCATTAGCATTGGCTACCTGATAGGCAGCTTGTGCTTCACCCGTAAGAAGGGGGGCCAAAAAGAAAGGCCATTTGGCTTCGGGCCACCCTGACGCTCTGGCTGCCCTCTCGAAGTTTAATAGGAATGCATCGGGGTCTTCACCGGGCTGGTATTCCTGTAGAGACACGTTAGGGCCTGTTCCAGCACGGGTTTGCAAGTGAGCGGATAACTGTAATCGGTCGTCCGCAACCTTTTGCATGTTTTCTTCCTGGTTCCTCATGGAGTCCCTAAGCATTTCCCTGTCAGCCTGGGCAGAAGACATTTGCTTCTCTACAGCCCACTCCAGCTTCTCCTGACCACGTATTAACTGCTGGATCAGGTTCTCCATGATGGTAGTCTTTAGTGGAGGCGTAACCAAGTCCCACTTCTGACACCACGTGTGGCGCGGTGGAGAAGCAAGGACGGACACTGGAGTAAAGAGGTGTGGGGATTATTCAAAGTAACAAATGATGTCAGGATGGTTTGTCCATTCAAAACATAACGATTATTCAAAAGAAAAAGATTCTCCCGGGGTCACGTAGGGATTAGGCACCGTCTTCTTCCTCTCTTCCTTCAGAGGGGGGGGTTTCGGTGGCTTAGTCCTTTCCCTTCTTCTTGGGCTTGTCAGGCGAGGACTCGGTTACTCATAAATGAAAGAAAAAAAGATACGCCCCGTAAGGATTGGATTCCTTATAAATAATACTGTGTCAAGGGAACAGGAAGTGAGGGGAGATGCCACCTAATACCGCCACCAGTGCTCTCTAAGTGCCTGCAGTACAGCGCTCAGGACTGGAGATACAGCGCAAAGCGTAAGCATACGGTACAGTGCGAGCGGGGCAGGAAAATCAGCTACCTCCACCCACCCGGTCTTTGTTTACTCTAGTCCCCCTTCCCCAGATGGCTTCCAACCTCCCTCGTACCTTGTGGAGCCACGCCCCTCCAGGGACGTGGCTTGCCTCCTCACGGTACCGGAGAGTGTCCGGCTCCCGTTCTGGGTCGTTCACGCGGCCGGTGTCCTAGGGCTCTGGCGCCGACGTCATCTCCTCCCTGCACCCGCTTCCTGTAGGTTCCTGGAGTCCGGGGCCCACAAAGAAGGTCTGGACGCTCTCTCGTTGTCCCCACGGCTCCTTCCACGATCCGGCTCCTCGATGCGAACGCCAGCTGAGTGCTTCGTCTTCCACTTTGAACGTGACCAGGTCATCTGACCATGTCACGTGATCCGGAAAAGCCTCAGCAAGCGTGGTTTCCTTAAAGGAACAGTCCCTGTTCTTCAGCGCCACGTTCTGCGGACAGAGGAGAGGATAGGGAGACAGGTAAGGGGGAAAGGTCTCTGTTGTATTATCCGAGGATAGGGGGGGAGATGGTAGCAGTTCATCACAACATAAAATTTTCAACAGGCTTAAAGAACATAGATCACCATGTAAACATATATGTGATTTAATTATAGATATACACCTTCAGGCCATCTTTTCAAAAATATATAGTTCTCTACATCTTTAAGTAAACTCCTCATACATATAACTATCTGCAACCAGAAAACCATATCTCACATCTAAACATATGCAAACCAGTCATATAAGTCAAAAACCGCATTGACAAAAACTTCCTAACATAACCTAACAAGTATTACTACTTTATAATTCATATACAGGTGCAGCACATTTTCTTATATTTTATTTGGGACTACACTACTCCTGTTTAATAATGTAACTAAAAGTAATACAATACCCAGAATGCAAATAACATAGGTCTGTCAGTTCTACACATGATGTTTAGACATTTAAAACATTGCCATTTTTAAAGGCATTGCTCATTGTAACTTTCAACGTAATAACATCTTAAACACATATCCTCTTCCAGATACAGGTCATCTGTAATTTTTTTCATATCACTGTGATACTCTTTTATAAAATTCCCATATAGATCTTAATTTCTAATGTAAATGTTTTAAATAATTAAAAGTTCTGTACATATCAGTGAATTGAGTTTGTAGAATATATTGTTTTAGCTCTTTCTGTATAGTTTTGACACTGGATTTGTAAAAACGAAGCACAAGAATGGTGCACCACTCTCATGCAAAGCAACTATAAAATGGAAGCCTCTTCAACTTTCCACTCTATGATCATGAGAAAGGAAGCAAATGAAATCATGTCTTCCATTTTAGACTACTCTATTTCCACTTGTGAATGGTTAGCATTTGTTAAACCTTTCCCTCTCTTTCAAAAAGAGATTCCTCTCTATGCGTTTTCGTGATCATCGCGGAGTAGTCGCGAAACCTGTATTTAGCTTCAGATTTTTTAAATGCATATACTGCACAACAGTTTATTACATAGTTCTTAGTTGGAAATGAAAGTTTATCATAACTTACATTGTGCCATAATTCCTTAACTTTTAAAAAAAAAGTTCTGTCCCTTTAACACCCTTCCCCCAATACACTCTTAGCTGAGTGTGTGTAGCAACCCAGTGGATCAGTAGGTCACAAGTTCACAGCACATTCTAGAAGGACCTTGCTACTTCCAAATCAGATACAGCAGGTGTGGTTTGCTCTACAGATTCAAAAGCATATCCATGTCTGTATTACATTTCTTTTTTTAAACAACAGCCAATAATAGGACTTCTTGCTAATGCATCCAACACACTACCTAATGTTATACACTTACATGCTGACAGCATTCAATCAAATCTATCTTTTTTGTTTTGTTAAAAGAAAATACTTCCATTTTACTGCTTTTCAATTGGAAAACTACCTCATTCAGCTCCAGTCTTCTCCTAACTGCTATTGCTCCTTCACTTCAATATGCTTAGAATGTGGCTTGTCGGCCACAGCTATGTCTATTGGGCTAAAGATGCTGCAAAAAAGAGAACAATTGACAGGGACTTGGGTTTGCCAGATGAGGAGACTACTTGGTTTGCCCAGAGAGGGTTAAAGTTTCATCAGTTGCTGGCGTTGGATAAAACCATTGTGGATTGGCGAGCTCCTCATCTCATAATTTTGCACTGTATTGGAAATTACCTAGGCACACTAACTGGGGTTGGGCTGGAACTCTTTACTACATTGATGATGCTTTTCCCTCACACTGTCTTGGTGTACTCTAACATATGCCAAAGGCAAAAATGGTAGTGGTCTAATACATTCTGTCCACAAATTGACAAAGTCAGGAAATATGTTCATAAAACTGTTTCTGCATTCCTCAGAGACCATGGGCTCAATCTATTACAACAACCTGCAAAACGCAGGAATGGAATTTATAGAAATGATGGAGTGCACTTTACAAACGAAGGAAACAGGGTGTTTCTAAGTAACCTGGAACTCTGCATCCGGTCTTATGTGTAGCTGTATTATTCACAGAATCAACAAAAAGGCTTTTGTCAGAGCCACCCTAGTACCCGAATTATTGTTAATTTTTTTATAAAGAACCTTTTTTTTTAGTTTTTGGCAATCTTTGCGACGACGTCGCTATGGTGGCGAACAAGTCACGAAAGTGCAAAGCAAAAGCAGACATTCAATGGCCACCAGCACACATGCAAAAATAATAACTAAAAATAATCAGTTCTAAACATTGCACTACATATATCACTATATGCATGTTTTTTTTAAAAACATGTTTAAACTCATGCTTTTGTACTAACTTTCTTTAAAAACCATCTATAAAATCTATTTCCCATTTTCGTGGTTTATTAGAGACGTCATAATGACTTTATTAACTGTGACAATAGTGCCTTTTTCATAAAGTGCAAAACACATTTATGCACACATGTTACAGTATTTTACACACTAGGGGTTTATTACTGATTAGTCTAAGCTCATGTTTTTTTCAGTGAGTTTATATAAAAACTATGTCTAAAACCTATTTTCAGTGTTTGCAGTGACACCGAGAGTCGCAATGACATCGGTACCAGCGACGATCACACTTTTTTGACAGACTGGAAAACACATATATGCAGACATATTAAAGTATTTTTGGCTCTAGGGGTTTATTACTTTACAGTCCAAACTCATGGTTTTCTAGTGAGTTTCTATAAAAAACATTTCTAAAACCTATTTTCCATTTTCGCAGTGACATCAGGACTCACAATGGCGTCGGTACCCACGATCACCACGAATATGCAAAGCAAAAGCAGGAATTTACTAGCCATCACAAAAATTACAACTATATAATTCATTCTAACCATCACACTAGATAAATCACAATCTAAATAATGCTATAAAACATTTATCAGTCTCTCAATATCTCTATACCAGTGTGTATTAATGATTTACTGGGCTCTGTGAGGGCATTCGTCTCTAAGTGGGTCTGTGACTGGCTGCATGAGTCCTACAGTAGGTCTATAAGTGGGTGCATAAGTCTCTGAGTGGGTATATGAATGGGGCATGAGTCTTTGAGTGAGTCTGTGAGTGGGTGTATAAGTCTCTGACTGGGTATGTGAGTGGGTGTGTGAGTGTCTGAGTGGGTATGTAAATGGGTGTATGAGTGTCTGAGTAGGTATGTGAATGGGTACATGAGTCTGTGACTGGATCTATGAGTGAGTACATAAGTGTCTGAGTGGGTCTGTCTATTAGTGGGTCTGTGAGTGGGTGTATAAGTCTCTGACTATGTATGTGAAAAGGTGCATGAGCCTCTGAGTGCATCTGTAAGTGGGTGCATGAGCCTCTAAATGCTTGAGTACACCCATGGGTCTCTGAATGAGTCTGTGAGTGGATGAATTAGTGTCTGAGTGGGTATGTGAGTGGGTGTATGAGTGTCTAAGTGGATATGTGAGTAAGTACATGAGTCTGTGACTGTGATCAGCAAGGGTGTGTATATAGATATAGATACTTTGCGTTTTGTATTTCCAACAGTATTTGCGATGTCGCAGCGATAGTCACGAAGTCCCTGCGATGTTACATGGGGGGACACGCTGGTGGTCACATTATCATTGTGACTATCTCGCTTGATTAAAAAACACAATTTTGGACATATAACTCATGTCTCCAACACCCCATTTGTCAAACATTGGGTCAAAGTACTTCCACCCTGACCCCTTATGTTACCTTTCACAGAAATTTTTAGCCCCGGGAACTGATCCTGATCAATAAAATGACAGCGGCAACTTTCTGTGCAGGTTGCATCTAACCAATCACAGCATTCCCATTAGCGCGCGCAGTAGCGATTAACCACAAAATCGTTGCAAAATATCCACGGCCAGAGATATCACTATAATTTTCAACTTACTTTTCTCAAACACTACTGAACGGATTTGCACCAAATAACAAAAATCACAATCTACGTTACAACATCTACCTTTCTGACAAATTTGGTGTAATTCCGTCCAGCAGTTCGGGCTGTAGGTTCGACAACGCATTCGTATGGGAATTAAAATTACAAATGCATCCTTATTTTGTTCCCCTATTTCTTGATCCCCACTGCACAGATCGCTCCCAAACTATCCATGACACACAGAACCTACCTTGACATTTTTTTGAGATAATTTCATGAAGATTGGTCAAACGACACCAAAGTTATAGCCAAGTCAAAAAATGCTTATCCTAACTATACCTATGGCCCTAACTATACCTACCTACTGATGACCGCCAGCAGGTAATATATATATATTAGCAATCTCAAAAGTTCTCAGAGGGCCGGGACCCAGGACCGGCACTGGTGCACTTCAGGGTTGAGGAACCCTATTATACGAACCACCTCCGATAGCAGCACACAGCATACGGAATGCGCACTCGCCTACAGCAAAATGCAAGCTTACTCCGGTTTACTTCATGTCAAGTTTATTTACTCAAAATGCCGAATTATCCAACGTGTTTTGGCGTATTCCACACCTTACTCACTCACCCTTTACTGGAGGTGAGTGCACATGCCGTACGCTCTGTGTGGATATCGGAGGTGGTTCATATATGTATATATATATATATATATATATATATATATATATATATATATATCATAGCGAGAGAGAGACAGAGAGATACAGATATAGATATAAATATTTATTTAGTGATAAAGTTCTTTGTGCAATATTCCTTCATAAGACTAAAAACCACAAGTTCAGGTTAAACAATATCTCTAAATTTGAACCAGCAATCAAATGTCCACAATACAAAACGTGATTTCTAAATACTTTTCTGAAATTCTAATCATTCTCCAAAAGTCTCTTTTGACAATAGTTGTTTGAAATGGAAAAATACAAATCCAAGCTCAAGGTCATAGCTAGGCATAATTGCCTAGCAAGGACGCTCTGGAATACGGGTAAAATTATACTCTATGATCTAAGATTGTAGGTCTCCTCTTCAAACAATATTAGAGTTCAAGGATTCCTAGGAGCTGTAGCTTTCCTGTCAGACGCCATTCCATAGTGCAATGTGACAGGCATGCATCCATTCGCTAGGTGTCACCAACCATTCCTTCCTCAGAATGATGCAAGCGAGAAAGGGTTTGGAGTCTTACACTCCTGTAACTGCTCAGTCCTGACCCTTAAGCCATGCACCCTGACTGTATGTGTCTCTCCACATCCAACATACACCTCTAATACTTCAGCAGCATACTGGTACCTAGAAATGGTTCCAACCAGTCAGGGTCTTCCTCAGAGTGTGCACCTTCCCAGCTTCCTAGCACATTAACTATTTGAGATACAAGCTCCACAGTAGCCAAACTGATGCCCTCAGTAGATCAAGATCCAGAGACTCGATATACTCAAGTTTTCATGGTTTTCCCTGATGGGCAACACCGATTCATTTTAGTATTTGTAGTCTGGGAATGATTTCTTTATTATTAGTTTCAGAGTTGTTCTGAATGCCCAGAACATTGATTACAGGTTCTAAAAGAGTGCAAATGTTGTCCCTAAACCAATCCCTGGCTAGTTCCATCAATTTCTGCTCCTATAGTTATTAACACTTTTGTTTATTGGCATTTCCAAGGTTAAAATAATGCAGCACAATATAAACTATAAATCAGTTTCCTGGGATTACAGTTATTAGCAATGCAGTACAATGTAAACACTGAATCAGTTTCCTGGGTTTACAATTATTAGCCCACGCTGTGCCAACAGGAGCAAGCAAACACCTACAAGGGATGGGGCTATGATCTCACTTTTAGGAGCGCTAAATGCCATAAGATAATAATAATATACACTTAAAATATAAACATTAACAATGTCCAAGTGTGTCTAAGGCTTATTACAGAATGCAAGAGCAACATAAAATTGCAGCAATGGCGGAGGGGCCAGGGAAGGACAAGCCATTCTACCTACAGCAGCACCAGGACCTATGCACCAACAGTCCCATTGGTGCTCAATTTCACTGCCAGTACGCCACCCCACAGCCTACCCCTCCACATAGTCAACTGTAGTCCCTGCCCCAGGGAACTCCCATTCATCAACCACTTCCCTCCCGAGCAGTTTGATAGGTCTGTGATGAACACTTCTTGCTTCCTCCCTCAGAAGTGCCCTTTTCTCAACCAGTGCCCAGCGAGTGACATCAAATACCCATGTCATTAGGCCCCTGGGTGATTTCCAGGCCATTGCCACACATCACTTGGCAAAATCCAGGGTCAAGTGCACAAATCTGCTCCCCACCTTCTTAGGGCCCGGCCAACAGAAGAGGCCCAGTGAACAAATGGCAAGTCTGTTATTGAGTGACCTAGACTGGGTCTTATTAAGGCACAAAATTAGCTCCCCCATGACCCTGGAAGCCTAGGGCAACCCCAGGTCATGTGTCCAAAGTCAGCATCTAGAGTTGAGCAGCGAGGTCTACCTCTAGGCTCCCCACCATAAAGTCTGGATCCTATGAGGAGTAAGATACAACCTGTGGGTGTAATTAAATTGTATGTATTTAAGACGCATGTTGCAGGAAACTTTCTTTGGATATGCAAGCACACTTCCATATTAAGCATCTGTCATATCCTGGCCCAAGTCAGCAGTCCAGCAAGCACGAAGAGTGCCCAAATGTTTCCTTACCAACCTATTTAGAGCCTTATAGAACCATGAGACCAATTGAGATCCTGAACACAGGGTCAGAAGCAACTGAAGGACCGCATATGTTGGAGGTTCCACTCCTGCAATCCCCCACAAGCCCCATATGGCACGGGTAAGCGCTTCATAAGTAAGGAATTGGCCCACTGGCAGGCTTGACTACTCCACCAGCTCACCAAAGAGAATTAAAACATTCATTTGAAAACAGTTTCCTAGGGTCACGAGCCCCACCTCCGTCCAGGAGTCCATCTGCCTTCCACTGGAGAAAGCCAATGGGTCACCATGAGGGAGGCCCACCAATGGGAGTTCTGGAGCATAAGGGGACACCATACCAGTATGCCACTGCACACAACAGCAGCAATTCAGGGCGGTAGACAAAAGGATACCTGTGCAGGGAATCTGGAGTGCCGGACGCGACAGCTTCACCATCAAGAGTCCCTGGTTGGGTTCATTGCCCAACTGACCAATTTCTGCTAAGCCCCCTCCATCAAGCCATTTAGTGATCGACTGAAGCTGAGCTGGAAGAAAGTACAGTTCAAAGTCTTGTACTCCCAGGCTACTTTCAAGTGGGGGTAAACAGAGAGTAGCTAATGCAACTCTCTGACACCCGCTATCCCAAATCAATTCACGCAAGAGTGCATCAAGAATCCAAAACCAGGAAGTAAATAAGCCTTGGGAGCATGACCATTTTAGAAAGCACAACACATGCCATGGTTGGTAATTTGAGTGTGCGTCAAAGACACACAGAACTTCAGTGATCGAATGCCCCCCCCGAATTACCCTCATGCAGATCGTGGAGGACCTGGATGCCTAAATATTAAAAGGTTTTCGGAGTCCAAAGTATATCAGTTGGACAAGAAAAAGGGTAGCCCAAACCTGCGACAACCGGAAACACACATGTTTTACTCTGATTTACCCTGAGACCTGAGCACCCTCCAAACTTCTCAAGGAGTCGCAGAGCCTGGGGAAAATCAGTTGTGCCATCCTTAAGGTAAATTAGCAGATCATCTGCAAATAAAGAAATAACATGGACTGAGCCATCTTGCTAAAAAGTGCCCCAATCCATTCCCTCCATTTGAAACCTTTCTGCCAATGACTCTATGGCCATAGCAAATAAGAGGGGCGACAGGGGGCAACCCTGTCTAATTCAAATTCCCTTAAATACCTCATAGGCTTCAGAAATCATGCTACCTGTTTTAACCCTGGACATTGTGTGAGTGTAGAGCAGCCTGACCCATCTCACCCAATTAGCACCTAGACCCATACTATGCATAGTGGCCTCCAAGAAGTCCCACGCACTATCTCAAAGTCCTTCTCAAGATCCTCCTCTAATTAAGAGGTGTGGTGTGCGTCTTGCTTTGAGAGTATTATCTATGAAAGGAAACATCTCACAGAGTCCCAAGCAGGTGAAATTTAACATGATTTAGGAATTAAGTTCTATAAAAAAAAGAATTAAATATACCACCCATAGTTAATCAGTTCAGCTCATTTTAACTACAAAGGAAGTTCCACATTTTTGGGATACTACACATAGAAAGGAGACAGAAAATATTCTGTTACATTTTCAGTTTTGTGCCATGATGGTGAAAATTTCTTTACAAAATGCTATCTCTGGAATGGGAGGAGGCATATTAATGGAAAAAAGTTTAGTGAAATCTACATACCACCTCTATCCTCTAAATTAAACTAAAATACTTTGGGGCCTATTATGATGGCGGGCAGGTCGCGCACCGCCGGCCGGGCTGTGGTGATCCGCCCGCCATCTGCACCTGATTTACCCCCCGCCATATTAGTATGGCGGGGGTACCGCGGCGGACGGAAAGACCGTCTGCCGCTTTTCCGCCAGCAGGCAATCGTTACGATTGCCTACCGTGCGGATCTGGGGCATAATATGGTGGCGGTGACGAGCAGGCACCGCCATCCATATTATGATGTGCAAATTTCAGGGCCTTTCCACGGCAATGATGCCGCAATGGAAAGGCCGGCTGAAATTGCTTTGGGGGCCCGTTACGGGCCCCCGGGGGTGGGGGGCTGCACTTGGGGGGTACCTATGGTACCCCCCTACATTGCTTTACACAAGGTGGCAGGCACCGCGTGGTGCCTGTCACGTTGTGCATGGCAATGCATACCATGCACTTTTAACATTGCGGACGGAGCAGCACCCAGCAGCACCGTCCGCAATGTTAAAGGCCAGAATGCGCCCGCCACTGTGGCGGGCGCATCCTAATTGGCCTCGTGGGACTGCCGCACCTCTGGCGGTCGGTCCCATTTTCCGTTACGGTGGCGGGCGGACAAAGTCCGCCCGCCATCGTAATGGGGCCCTTTGTTTGTGTGACCTCTTTCATTGTGGCATAAAATGTAATTAAGGGACACCTCAGTCAGAATCATTTGAACATTTACAGCTTCTTGAACTATAATAATATTTTGAGACTGGTACTTTGCTTGAGGTAAAGAAATATGAAAGTTCAATGCCAGCAAGTCAAATGGTTTTTTGAGATTTTGGCGAATGAGGGACATCCGCTAAAAAAGGTGCATAACCCCTTTGACCTATTTAGATTACATATATGGATATGCACTATAATCTGTGTAGAAGGGCCACCCACCTATTTTGGGTGGCCCTGCATCCACTAAATATCCCAAAAATATTTTATTAATCTCCGTTCTCACTCTTTCTTACCCCTCTGGGGTTCATCTACATTAAAGACTGGCAAAGCATTGGAAAAATGTGTATCTGTGACTGACGTCGCATAATCCTCAATATTTTGAGACATTTGCATTATTTTTCCCAGTAGATCAGCGTTGATCTCGGCTTTACTCTACAAGTGCTTCTGCGCTCCCATGGGTTAGTAGATGTTATATAAATGTTGCAATATAATATAATTCAAAACAATACAAGTCTTTTTTGTGTTTATAGAAAGAGAGCAATTGGTACATTTTCAAATTGCACAATTAAAAGGGACAGGGGTAACATTATTACACAAACATAATCATTCATGAACTCCGGTGTACGGTAAAAAAAAAGATCCCGGAGGGAAAAGGGAAGCATCATAATTCATGGGTGACTTCTCATCTAGCCAGGGCCCCTCATGAGTTATGAGTGTTTGCTGCACACAAGGGGATAGACTCTGTCTCCCTCAGCTGCAGGGTTGTGTTCTCTCTGCAGCACAGTCAGCAGAAAGGTACAATTCCGGTTTCCTTCCTGCTTTGTTTTCACCATCCTAAGTAATACTGGATTAATATATCAGTCTTCATAACGTACTGCTTAATTAATTTATTTTTTTTATCGTAAAAAGTGCTACGTTGGTCAGTTCCGTGACTGTTAACATGAGATTCTGGAGTACAGGACACTTCTGCTGCTGGCCCTCCAAATCCATCAAAACAAAAAAAGACAGTGCAAACGCGGGAGAAAGTCATCGAAATGAGTGATGTTCATGTCACATCATGTATTCGTGGCTTTAATTAATTATGTACTACGTCTTTACATGTTGCTTTCTTTCATTAATATTTGCCTTAATTTTTTTGATTTTATATCAAAATAATATTTTAGAAAAAATGCATGCATTAGTTGCACCCCATTTAATTGAAAGGGCATTAACGACATTTGTAAAAAAGGCATGCTTCGAAAAAAAGAAAACACAACTGGTTGTAGCTGATGAAAAATTTATTTTTCTACAAGATGATGAATCTCCTTCACTAATTTGACAGGAAAGTTTACATTTTAGCAAATGTACGAAGCAGAGTATCAAGCATCATTTTCTTTGATATAATGTCTGCAAGCCAAGAACACTGTTCATAGGAAAACGTTAATTCGAAGAATAAAATAATTGTATTTATTCAATTTCGATGTAAAGCGATGATCTCTCATCCACCAGCAAGCAATCGAAGATACCATAAGCTCTTCTCTCTGCAGTCTCCCTTCTACTTTGAGTCTCACTGTCCAATTAGGGATAGGGTCAAAAATCCAACTGGAAAAGATAAACCAGACTGGTTAGGAATACTTATAATTTGATTGAGTTGTCAAAGCCAGCTAAGCTAAGCGATAATCGTTATGTTGAAGAGCATGCGAATTGTCATGAAAAACAACAGATAACTCCAGAAGAGCAGGAAACCATGCTTTGAAGGGTCAAGAGGGTGGCATATGTGCAAGAGTGCACACCACCATTTTGGTAAATATTGATAACTGTGGAAAAAATAACCTTTTACGTTTGAGCAATCCTATAGGAACGTACATAGAACCATAGCCTCTGATGTTGGTGTCCGACTGAAGAAATGCCGATGTTGACTAAGAGGTTATCAGTAAATAGGCTATCCTGGATATTGTCGCAAACCTCAAGGATGTGAACAAATCCTCAGTTGGTCCATTTTCCAGTAGCTCTTTTACTCAAGAAATGTCATATTTCAATTGTCGATAAACTGCAGAACTGAAATTGTATGCTTGAATCCTGCATTTCTGTCTAGGCAAAAATGGCAAGTATTATTGGTAAAATCCAGCAAATTTCTTACTTGGAAACCTCTTGCCACCTTGGACACATTTCGGTGCTTAGAAATGCAGGATAATTTACTTAACCTCTAACAATTTTTGTTAGGGAAAGGATCTTGCAAAATGTTCAAAATAGTTTGCTAGCAACTGACTCTATTATTTCAACCATTTTCCTTCTGCGGGCAGACTTATGTTCCCAACCTAGCTTTCTAGTGTTCTGTTCTTTAATTAGCTTGAGAGGATTGCTGAAAAAGTGTCATTCTATATCTCCATGGTATCTACCATCAATGGTGCTCCTCCATAGCATCAAGAGATAGAGACACTAAAGCTGAGTTATTAACCCCTTTTGCCTGTCGTCCCATCTACCACAAGGGCCACCAGAGTCACAGAGTTTTTTCCTGTTTGTTGCTCCTTTAAAGTGCATTGTGGCCATCAAAAGGAAAAAAACAATGATACCCTACTGACTGGGAGAAATCTCCTGGCAAGTCAGGGACTTTATTTATTTATTTATTTATTTTAAAGAAGAAAGCCCGCTTTGGTTATTTGTTTCTTTGGGATTACTTTCCGTGAAAAACCCCACCAGACCTGGAGGGATCTTTAAGTAATGCATTTGGGCCTAGATGTACGACCATTTTTTGCAGTCGCAAAGGGGCATTTGGCCCGATTGCAACCGCAAAAAACGGATGCACAATGTACTAACCCTATTTTGCGAGTCGCTAATCTATTAGCGACTCGTAAAATAGGGTTAACGACTCGCTATCAGGAAGGAGCGTGCCAAGGGCGTCCCTTCCTAATAGCGAGTGCAAATGCCATTTAGGAGTGTTTTGCGACCATATTTGCAGTCGCAAAAAACTCGCAGTTTACTACCTACTTCAAGTAGGTGGTAAGCCATTCGCAAACGAGAAGGGGTCCCCAGGGGACCCATTCCCTTTGTGAATGCATGCGCAAATATTTTTCAAGAGCAGGCAGTGGTCCCAGGGACCACTGCCTGCCCTAAAAAATGAAACTGAAAAGTTGAATTTTTCTTTTTTAAATGCATTCCATTTTCCTTTAAAGAAAATTTGCTGCACTTAAAAAAAAACTGCTTTATTGACAAAGCAGTCGCAGACATGGTGGTCTGCTGACCCCAGCAGGCCACCATCCCTGGGAGTGCTAGCCATTCCCAATGGGGTCGCAAATTGAGACAGCCTCATTAATATTCATGAGGCATGCAATTTGCGACCCCATTGGGAATCGCAAACAGTGTCTGAGACACTGTTGTACATTGAATTTTGCGACTCGCAAATTGCGACTCGCAATTTGTCGCAATTTGCGAGTCGCAAAATTCGATGGTCGTACATCTGGCCCTTGGTTTATGCTCTGTCGGTAGATGCTGGGCTTTTACCACCCCCAACTGTCTGGCAACCTACCCTCCTCTTACTAAATCAGGCCTTTTGTTTGGATTGAGATTAGAAAGTTACACAAATGGAGACTGACATTTCCCACCATGCTAGCCAGGTGCCTCAGAGAAAAGTGCTCTTTTGTCAACATAAAACATTTCTTTGTTTATCTTTTTCTTTTTAGAAATAGGAGAAGTGCTGTCCATACCAGGTCCATCCACTTTGGAGACTGTTAGGATACCTATAAAAGCAAGGTGTCATAGTACTGAAATAATTAGTCGCTACTGTTGGGGAAAAACTATCCTGTCAGGTAAAAGGCAAGTGAGGTTGTCTAGATAAATGAGGACGCATTTTGCTAGTCACCTAAAGAAAGTTCCTATTAGTTGAATTGAATTGAAGCAACAGGCAATCAATGCACTGAAAACTTACAACATGCCCCACAGTTATATTTCTGTTTTCTGGACAAATAAACAACTACCACATATTTCAACCGAAAATTAAATCAAATTCTCATTGAGGAGTAAGGAGCTGGCGATCTTTGAAAGTGATGAGGTGTAAAACATGGTCCAAATTCCAAAAGGAGAGTGAGAGAGCCCCAATTCTAGACAGACTCTGGGGATTGACCCCTGAGAAAAGTTTGGAAAAAACTGGGGATAAAGAATATTCTTTAAAGTGCAATCTTTTCATAAATTTACATAGGTTCTCAAAGGGGACTCATTACACTATTCGAATACCATTATGGTGTACAAATAAAATCTGCTGCTACATTTTCAAAATGTGCTACTGTTTGGGTCCCCCCTTATATCTATAATTGCTTCCACGGTGCCAGTATTTTGCCATGGTACCTCCACCCATATGTCGCGGTGACCCCATTTGCCAGCAATCAAAAGTTGCTAGTGCCAGAATTTTGACATTGATGCCATCCATATACCAAGGGTGACTCACATGTCAAAAATTACCTACAATAAATCAGGGCCATCAATTTGTCATTGTTGCCCTTCCATATGACATTGTTGCATTCCCTCCCTTATTTCGAGGATTACTTTAAATATGTCAGCGCCAGGGGCGTGGCCAAGATGGTGGCATGAGCGGATGCGTTTTGAGTGTGCTCCTTCTCCGCCTGGCCTAACAGCATTGACACTGCACCCGATCCACCCGGCGACTGAGTCTGAAGGTCTCCCCCCTGTTTGGTGGCTCTCGGGCTTTCCCCCGAGAGGCCGAGGGGGAGCGAAGTGTGTCCGGAGCAGCGTGTAGCGGGGGCGCGGATCGCCGAGTGTCAGACCTGCGGCTGAGCCCTGGCCGTAGTGAGCGAAGGGACTGTGCCTGCACGGTGCCCGACCACGTGGGAGGGGTCGCCAGCTCCCGGCTCGGGTATCCCGACCTCTGCACTGGCCGCAGCACCGCCGTATGTGGAAAGCGGGGTGCCACATTGCTGTCTTGGGGCCTGCTCGCACCTAGGACGGCTCCATGGACTGGCTCGCCCCGACGGGCCCTTGAGGTGAGAGCGGGCTCCTAGGGCCTTGCGGGTGGGGTCCGCCTTCAGCAGCTGTGTCTGCCTGCATCGCGGAGGTCATTCTGAAAGGCAGTGCCCGCTTGGTGAAGGTCTGGTCGGGACCGTGCACGCTGGTTCCCGTCAGCGCGAGTGGTAAGCCGTGGACGCCTGGGCTGTGGACAATGCCGTGGGTTGGGCGGCGGCCATTCAGCAGACCTCGGGTGTGTTCGTCATTCAAGCAGCGCTGCGGGGGCGGGCTACAAATATATGGAATCCAGCAGAGGGCCCCTATGTGGCGGAGCGCATCGTCTGTCCCGAGAAGAGGACGTTTAGCCCCCCCTCTGAGGCCTGCACCTTTGCTTGGGGGATTAGGACCATGTGGCCTGGCCTGGCCTGAACGGACCCTGTGGCTGCTGAGGCCTTTGCCCGATAATAGGGTCTATCGCCCCCCGGGCCGAGTGGCAGCAGGAGGTGAGGTGAGGAGCATGTGGGGGGCACCCCATTGTAAGTTGTGCACCATCTGCAGTCCTGGGAGGAGGCCCGACTGTGGGTCACTCAGCACAGGACTTGATTGGGGACCATTGCCACCATCTCTCTTGCCTCAAGAGGCAACCTCCCTGCAACAGGAGTATAGATACTAGAATAAGAGACTGCAATTTAGATTCCCCTCTGGGTTGAGGCGGGGTGTTGTCACTATTCACTCTGGGCCCACTCCCTGAGTCCTGGGGCCCCCCTCTAATAGCCTCCCTGTCTGCCTCCATCTGAGGAGGGGCCTGCTTCCCACCCCCCAGAAGCGCAGCCTCATAGCACCCCGCGATTCCTGAGCATACGGTGCATAAACTCCACTGGAGATCCTACCACCGTCCTGCCACCCCCTGGGCGATACAGGAGGAACTTGGCATCAACCAAAGTAAAAAAAGAAAGCTCAGTCCGTGATCTGCTCTTGAAGAACACCGGGGAACCCCCCGGGTACAAAACGCCACTGGGAGAATTGAAGAAGTACAGTGGAGGCGAGGGACCGGAGAGAACTGTGACCCTTGAGTTTCTGGAGGCACTGTTCGCCTCCTTCAAGGATCTTCAAGCAGTGAAAACAGACCTGCACATGGAGCTCAGAGAGGTGCGTCGAAATGTTGACTCCATTGGGGAACGAGTGGCGACCCTGGAGGAAGGATCTGCAGCCAGGGACGAAGAAATTGAAGCCCTCCAACAATACGTTATTCGCCTTCAAGATCAACATCTCGATCTACAGGCCCACACGGAGGACCTGGAGAACAGGTTCAGACGGAACAATATTTACATAAGGGGGGTCCCTATGAGCGAGGAGGGCTCAGACCTTGAAGGATGCATCAAGGACCCTGTTTAGCACTGTCCTAGGCACCTCGGCAGAGAATAAAGTGAAAATTGACCGGTGCCATCGGGGTGGGCCCTCCGCGACAGCCCAATCATCCCCCAACAGATATCCTGGTCTGTGTCCACAACTTTAAAGTTAAAGAAGCTATTCTGAAGGCGGCCCGAGAAGCACAGAAGCTGCAATTCAGGGACCATTCACCGCAACTCTTCCAAGACCTCGCTGCCAGCACCCCTCAAAAAAGAAAAGTCTTCTGGCCGGTGACTAATCACCAGCGAGCCGCAGGCATCCGCTACTCCTGGGGCCACCCGTTTAACCTTATATTGCGTCATGAGGGCAGAATCCACCAAAAACGCTCCTTGTCTGAAGCCTGTAAGACTCTTGGCATAGATACTACCGACCAGGCCCCTCGTCGACCCCCATCAGAAGATAAGGCCCAGGGCAGATGCAGCCGAGGTCCGAGGCAAGGCTCTAGACTTGAATGCCTCCATCCTGATCTGGATACAATGGTCAAAGAGCGGTCTGCAGTGCTTCGCTCCCTCTCCAGCGTGGGGGGTGAAGAGACCAATCCTCCTATTTGAGGTATTTCTCGGACTAAGGGTGGATTGGCCAATCTGGTTGGGTGGGGGCGGGGGGCACTGATCCCAGGTGCAGTTTTATGCCTTTCTCTATCTTGGTTGCCCCCCTTTGTCACGGCCTTCCCGTAGGGATGGACTTTGCCTATCTCATCTTTGTGTATATTTTCACTTGTCTTGTTTCATGTTTGGGGTTTATGATACTGTGTTGGGGTTCCCCTTCTGACGAGTCATATGCAGTAGTTCCTTCCCACACTCGACCTGTTTGCAGAATCTTCCACTTATTATATAACTCCAGCCCTATAGAAATGTCCAGAGTGGCTCTTGCCTGGTTTTCCAAGGCTTGCGTTTTCCCCTTTGACACTGGAGACTAAGATAATTAGCCTCAACGTCCGAGGCCTCAACAACCCTACCAGGAGGTCGCAGTCCTCTCACTGTTGGAACAGGGCGACATTTGTTTGCTTCAGGAGACACATTTACTCCCCAAAAATACTCACACAATGCACACTAAAAGGTTCCCACAACAATTCTGGTCCTCGGGGAAGGGAAAGAAAGGGGTGTGGCTATTCACCTGTCTAAAGGCTTCGCTGGTACAGTCCTGGGCCCTATCGCCAAGATTAAGGGTAGCCTGCTGGCCCTTGGGGTACAAATGGGCACGTTCCATTTTACAGTGGCTTTGATTTACACCCCAAATGAACAACAAGAGTCATTCTAACAGAAGCCCTGGCCAAGGTTCTTCTCACTCCGGATGCAGCGGTGGTGGTGGGCGGGGATCTCAACATAGGGATGGATGCTGAGCGGGACCGTTCTGGCCTTAGATCAGGTAGCATGGGAGCCCTCTCTTCAGGGGGGCGGGAGTGGCTGGAGGATTGTGTGATGCGCAACATATGGTGCTCCCTCCATCCTAATAAGCGAGACTATACATTCTATTCTGCGGCCCATAAAACTTATGCTCGGTTAGATCATTTCCTGGCCTCGCCGGCTACATGGGAACAAGTGTCGACTCCACTAATGAGGCTCATACATTCTCGGACCACGCACACATAACGCTGACCCTACGCACCTCCCCATTCCCACACAGGCACATCCCTGGCGCCTCCGGGAGACCTTGCTTCAGTCACCAGCAACGGTGGTAGCACTCAAACGCACTATACAAGACTATTTGGCGCTCAATGCCAATGACTCCATCGCGTTGTCCTCGACTTGGGAAGCCCTAAAATTGGTGGCCTGTGGGGCACTTATAGCAAAAGCAGTGCACGACAACAAGCTGAGGAAAGCCAAAAGGAAGGAATTGGAGACAGCAGTATTTGAATTGGAATCCATCCATAAATGCACCGGGGCCCCCCGGATCTGGAGGCAGCTTGAGAGAGAGCGCCTGCAACTCAAACGCCTTGATCTCGATAGAGCCGAGCACGCAATGTTGCGCCTCAAACATAAATACTACGTAGAGACCAACAAAGGAGGTCATATGCTTGCGCACTGCCTCCGCAGTAAACAACACGCACAGGTGGTTAAAATGGTCTGGACAGCCTCCGGGGCGGAAGTGACAGAAGTAAACAGTATTGCAGATGCATTTCAGGCCTATTATGCTGACTTGTATTCCTGCGACTCTTGGTGCTTCCTAGACCCGGAGATATACCTACAGGCGGTGGCGATTACCCCCCTCCCACAGGCGGAAGCTGAATCATTGGACAGACCTATTCACATTGAAGAGGTGATCTCTGCAATTGCCCATCTGAAGCCCCTGAAGGCCCCGGACGGTTTCAGTGCGTTATTCCAAACAACTTTCTGCTCTGAACTTGCCCCCATACTCACGCGCCTGTTTAACTCCTTTGCTGAAACGGGCACCCTCACAGACACGATGCTTCAAGCTTCAATTTCAGTTATCCCTAAGCCTGGGAAAGAACTAATGCACTGTAGCTCATACCGGCCGATCTTGCTCCTGAACATTGATGCAAAATTGTACGCTAGCATACTAGCCCATAGTCTCAACTGTCTGATGCCCGGCCTCATAGATCCGGACTAAGCAGGGTCTATCCCTGGTCGCCAGTGTGGGGACAACACTAAACGTCTATGTCATTTTATAGATAAGGTTCAGCGTTCTCAGGAAGAGGCCTTGTTACTAGCTGTGGACGCTGAAAAAGCATTTGATAGAGTGCACTGGCCCTATCTTTTTGCAACTCTTAAGCACTTTGGAATGGGCTCGCACTTCAGTAACTGGATTTCGAGCCTTTATAGCTCCCCCAAGGTGGCAGTACGCATGAATGGCGTGAGGTCTAGCGGCTTTCCTATTGTCCGAGGTATGAGACAAGGATGCCCACTCTCGCCACTTTTCTTTGCTCTTTATATGGAGCACTTGGCCCAGAGACTAAGAGACAACCCTCGTGCAATGGGCATCTCTTTTGGAGTGGATCAACACTTGATCAGCCTCTACGCTGATGATGAAATCTTCTCATTTACTCTGCCCTTGACTTCACTACCGGCCATTGTCACTGAACTCACAGTGTTCGGTGAAGTTTCGTGCTTTTGGGTAAACATTCAGAAGTCACAGATCCTGAATCTCCACACTCACCCACACACCGAAGGCACCTTGCAATCTCAATTTGACTTTCACTGAGTGACTGAGGATCTCCCATACCTGGGGCTAGCCCTAGGCAAAAGTCTTCTGAAAACCACGGAGACCAACTACTCGAAGCTTCGCACTCTCATTCATAAAGACATTACGCAGTGGCAACGGCTTCTGCTCTCATGGCTAGGGAGAATTGTGGCGGTTACAATGAATGTCCTCCCCAGGGCCCTGTATGTCTTCCAGACTCTCCCTCTGGCTCCTACGGCCGGCTTAATTATGACTCTCCAGAGAGAGATTGAGCACTTTATCTGGAAAAAGCCAAACCAAGGCTCCAGAAACAGCTACTGCAACGTTCAAAGCAAGATGGGGGGGCTCTCGATACCCAACTTAGCTCGCTATTACCAGGCCGCTCAGCTGCACTATTTGTTGGAGTGGAACCGCCCACTTACAGAGAAATATTGGGTCTTCATGGACCAGATGGTAGCTGGGTCACATATCTGGAGGGAGGTGTAGCTACCTCAACCTTACAGAGCCTGGGGGCTTTACTCCTCCCCTGTGACCCGTCCAATGCTCCAGATCCAGGACAAGGTTGTGACTGCTGCGGTTCTTACTACATTCCCCTCGCCTATGACGCCTCTATTTTCCAATCCAGATTTCCACCCCAGCAAGACCGCAGGTGCAGTTTGGCGTTGGGTGTAGGGTGGATGTAAGCGCATGGGTTGTCTCTTTGATCACAATGGCCCCATTCCATTCGAGCAGCATATAACGGACTATGACTTGCACAAAACAGACCGTTTCACTCATATGCAATTGACACATTGGGTGCTGGGCCCGGCATCCGGCCTAAGGCAGGTAGACCGATGACCCTGTTTAAGAAGTGGCTGCTTATCAAGAATGATGAAAAGAAGATTATTTCGGAAATCTATCACCATCTAATGAAAGCAACGCAAAATGCAGAACTCCGGGGCAGAAATGGTGGTAGGCAGAGCTAGGCCGGTCATTATCACACAAGGAATGGGATGGCATTTTCTATAGAGCGCACCACACAGCACACAATACAGGACACACGGAAACGGCCTACAAGATTATTTCCTACTGGTACTACACCCCCTCCTGGATACAAAAATGGAATGCCCAGTGCGATGGCCAATGCTGGCGAGGATGTGGCAATCTGAGTACACCGATTCACTTGCTCTGGCACTGCCAGAAACTGACTAGATTCTGGGATCAGATCCTAGATGACGTTGATCAAGCCTTTGACACTACCATCTCCAGATTCCCTGCATATACTCTACTAGGTCTCCCGAATGCGCTCACATTCCCGCTCCACTCCATCAGGGGTATCCAGAAGGCCTTGGCACTTAATGCCACACATAGGCTGTTGCCGAGTAGTTGGGGCACAGACAAAGTCCCAGACCATCGACAGTGGCTTCACCACCTCTGGCCACTACTGGGTATAGAACGGCTGTCTATGGCTACATGTGCGGACAATACAGCATATACTAAAATCTGGGCCCCCTTCATCACTATCCTTTCTTCTGAGTTCCGAGAGTTGACATGCCCGAATTACCTACGCATTTTGCGACTGCTTCCGGATTCCCAGGTAGATGACTCACCTCTGCCAGGACATAGACTAACCCAGGATTCAAAGCATCTCCCGTGATAGCACCAATCTTTAACCTTGGCTCATTCAGAAGGGGTAAGGGTGGGGGTTGGGTGGTAGGTTTCCTTTCTTCTGGGGAAATTCTTTTGTATGCTTTGTTTGTTTCCGTTTGAAACCTTTAATGTGGCTGCTTCAGCAGTTGTGTGTTCATTGGCACATCACAAATGGTATTCTGAGGCGGAGCATAGCTCCTATCACTAATCATCCTGAGCATTGTTACCTACGTAGTGCTCTGCACCTTCCCTGTGATGCGGCCGGCCCATGATGGGTTGTAGGCGACATGCTATGTAACCATTAGCCCACAGGTTCCGAAAATTATAAAGTCATTTTTGCCTGCTGCATTTCTCCTGATTACCTGGCCGGCCCACCAGGGTTGTAGGCGGCATGCTGTGTAATTGCCCTTTTATTTGCTGTGCCAATAAAAAAGAGATTTGATTCTAAATATGTCAGTGCCAGCATTTTGCCATGTGTGCCTCATATACCAAGAATCACCTCCAGTACGCCATAGCCTGCATTTTGCCTTGGGCTTCTTTGCCTTGGGCTTCCCCCCCTCATGTCAATAATTAACTTAACTATACCATCATGTTGCCTTTGGTACCTCCACAACTAAGGAATTACATCAGATGTGTGAAGGGCTGTGGCAGACTCACAAGCATAACACACACACTCTAACATGCTGGCTAACTCTCATATGCTTGCTCACCCTCACATGCTCTGTCACGCACTGTCTCACCAACTGTCTCATTCACATGCTCACACTTTCACTCACATGCTCATTGGTGGTCCTACTCACATGGTACCTCAGTCTCATTCACTTACTCACACACATGCTCACATACTCTCACTCATATGCTCACTCACTTTCTCATATATTATCTCACACTCACTAACTCGCTCTAACTCACTAACTCTGTCTTACTTTCACACATTATATCTGATGCACTCTCAGACACTCATTCTCACACTGTTACTCAATTGGTATTCACCAATGTTAGAATCACATCTGCTTCAGTAATACTACAGGCCAAACAGGCCTTGGATTAAGCCCCACACCACACATGGCCACTCACAGCTGCTATGCAAAGGAATCACACAAAAACCAATGAGACATTGAATACAACTACCATCAGTAAGGGAATATATATATATATATATATATATATATATATATATATATATATATATATATATATATATATATATATATATATATATATTATCCACTGGCGGTCGCCAGTAGATAGCTATAGTTAGGACCTATTATCCATAGGAAATCCGTAACATTCTATTCCCAATAACTTTGGCGCCGTTTGACGAATCATCACGAAATTTTCAAAACTAGTGGGGCGCTCCGGTCCGCTCCTGTCTTGAAAGTTTCGGGGTGATTCATCAAGCGGGGGCAGAGAAAAAAGGGGGGTCCCAAAACGTGTTTTCTCCATGTCAATTCCCATAGGAAATTTTAGCCACGGCTACAGCCCGAACTGCTGAACGGAATTACACCAAATTTGGCAAAAAGGTAGCGCTTGGTTCAGAAAGCGACCTTTTTTTTTTAAATGGTGTAAATCCGTTCAGTAGTTGCGGAGAAATTCAAAAAATAAGAGTGAAAAAATCAATTTCCTATAGGAAACTTTATGCAAGGCTACAGCACAAACTGCTGAACGGAATTACACCAAATTTGGGAAAAAGGTAGTGCTTGGTTCAGAAAGCACCCTTTTTAAAAATGGTGTAAATCCGTTCAGTAGTTGCTGAGAAAATTCAAAATAAAAGTTTCGATATCAATGGCCGCGGTGGATCCGCGCACCCTCCCGACCACGAGCTGCATGCTAATTGGCTGTCAACACTCCAAACCAGGAAGTGTTGGCAGCCATCTTGTTCCTCGTTAGAACCGAGGAACAAGAAAGCAGTAAAACAAGTGCGCAAAACGCAAAAAGGGGGCAGGGTAGAAACACCCTGGCCCCCTAGGTCTGCTCAGGGGGTCCCACAAGGACCCCCTGGGCAGAAAAAAGCATTTTTTTTTAAAAAATCGGCGTGATGCGCTTAGGGTGCGCGGATCTTGCAGATTAAAAAAAAAAAAAAACACAAGAAACAAGTGCGCAAAACGCACAAACGGGGCAGGGTAGAAACACCCTGACCCCCTAGGTCTGCTCAGGGGGTCCCACAGAAAAAAGCAAAAAAAAAAGACCGGCATCGTGCCGGAGGCCCCGCCCCCTCCCTGCAGCAGTCTGCAAACGCGCCCCCTGGTGCGTTTTAAGAAGGGAAGTAATTCCCCTTGAATACTGGGGGTCCCTGGGGGCCAACTAGCCCACCAGGAACCTCCAGTATGCGCCAGGGGCTGCGTTGCAGAGAGGTGTACAGAGGCCACGCCCTTTTACACCTCTCTGCAACGCAGCTCTGTGGCGCTTTTGGAGGTACATGGTGGGCTAGTTGGACTCCAGGGACCCTCAGTATTCAAGGGGACTTAATCCCCCAACTTAAAACGCGCCACAGGGCGCGTTTGCACAGTGGTGAAGGGAGGGCGTGGCTTCAGGTGACATGTGTGCAAACAGGCCCCGTGGCGCGTTTTAAGATGGGGAATTAAATCCTCTTCAATCCTGAGGGTCCCTGGGGCCAACTAGCCCACCAGGTACCTCCAGTAAGCGCCACGGAGCTGCGTTGCAGAGTGTTGTAAAAAGGGGCGTGGCCTCTGAACACCTCTCTGCAACGCAGCTCTCTGGTGCATACTGGAGGTATCTGGTGGGCCTGTTGGCCCCTAGGGACCCTCGGGATTGAGGAGGAATTAATTCTCTAACTTAAAACGCGCCACAGGGCGTGTTTGCAGACATGTCACTTCAGGCCCCACCCCCTTCCTTCACCATTGTGCAAGTATTCCTCTAAAATCAGCCGAACTACAAATTCAGATTTACTGACCTGTTATCAGGAGAGACCTCAGTGCTGCATCTTTGAGCCCAGTACTGATCCTGAAAAGTAATTTTAACCGTACTTACCAGTAACTTGAATTTCCTTCCATAGGATATCATTGCCTGCTTTTTGCTGAAAAAGTTTCTAAGTGTCGATTTTTGAAACATACAAATATTCCTCTAAAATCAGCCGAACTACGAATTCCGATTTACTCACCGGTTATCAGGAGAGACCTCAGTGCTGCATCTTTGAGCCTAGTACTGATCCTGAAAAGTAATTTTAACCGTACTTACCAGTAACTTGAATTTCCTTCCATAGGCTAACATTGACTGGTTTCACTTGGAAATTCTTCTGTGTGGAGTTTTGGAACTTTATAAAATTCCTCTAAAATCAGCCGAACTACGAATTCCGATTTACTCACCTGTTATCAGGAGAGAACCCAGTGCTGCATCTTTTAGCCCAGCACTGACCCTGAAAAGTAATTCTAACCGTACTTACCAGTAACTTGTATTTCCTTCCATTGGAATCCATTGTCTGGTTTTCAGCAGAAAAGTTTCAAAGTGTCGATTTTCACAAACTACAAATATTCCTTAAAAATCGCCTGTATGACTTAAACGCATTCTTTCAACTGTTTACAGGAGATGCAGCACTGAGTAAGAAAAAGTAACGATAACACTACTTACCTGCTAAGTGAATTTCCTCCCATAGGATAACATTGGTGATTCTATGTGAAAAAGTTTCTAAGTGTCAACTTTTAAAATACAATAATATTCCTTAAAAATCACTACTGTAACCAAAATGCTTTTACTCAACTGTTTACAGGAGATGTCCCAGGACTGAATCTAGGATCCAGTCCTGTGGTTAGAAAAGTAATCCATAAAGTAACTAATTGCATTTAACTAGAAATTCACATTGAGCTCAATGTTGCATTGTGTTTGAAATTGTGTTGCCCATTGCAACAACTGTAACTACTGTACTTAAAAGTCTATTGCCTATTTGCAAAGTATTTAAACTAAAGTAATTAATTCTGAGAAAGTATATTTTGTAATGTAATGTATAATGTAATTACAATGTAATTTAAAAAATAAAATATGTAAAAGTAAATAGTTTTAAAAAATGTAGTAAATCAGTATCAAAAAAATAAATATAACAATTAATACATTTAAAAATTGTCATTTACAAAACCTTTGAAATTCACTGAAAAAAACCATAGGTTTCAGACATGTTATAGTTAGGAATTAGCATTTAAAAAACCTTTGAAATTCACTGAAAAAACCATAGGTTTCAGGCATGTTATAGTTAGAAATTAGCATTTAAAAAACCTTACAAATCCACTGAAAAAAACATAGGTTTTAGGGACAGTTATAGTTAGTTGGACATTGCACTCGTACAAAACCCGTGAAATTCCCCCGTTATAGTTATTTCAGCTAACTATAACTCGCGCCCCTGCAATACACTGCTGATGACGTCACATATTACATCACTCATGACATGGTCAGTGACATCACTCATGACATCACTGATGACATCTCAAATGACATCACTGATGACATCACTGATGACATCATCCACATGATAATCTGATGCACCTCCTCACACCCTAATATAACCTTTGATACACTCACTCTAAATTACAGACTGCCATTCGCAAAACCATAGACACTCCAACACCAATAACTACATACCCACTCACTGATTCTTAGTCTACACACACATCCACTCACTCACCCGTACAGTCACTCATACTTACGGTCACTCAGTACAGGACTATCATATGCACTCATACTCCTATATAGACACTCAAACACCGTCACTCATCCATAGAGGTACTCACACACCTAGTCAGTCATGCAAATAATTAAACACACTGCCATTTACTCACCTATACAGTTATACGCACACCAGCTCACTTACTCATACAAATACTAGCACATTCTTACGCTCTTATACAATCACTGATACAAGCACACACTCATCCATACAGTCACTCTCACAATCACACACTCTCGCTTATAGCTATTTATATACTCCAACACACATATATACTGCCTTTGACATATGTAGTTACTCACACATGTACCACTGGGACATACATTCACTCACTAACACACTCTTACACACACTTACCCACCCATACAGTCTATCACAGATGCACTCTTGAAACCATCCACCCAGTGAATCACCCACTCACACATCTATGCACAGAGTCGCACACACCCCACCCACACAAACACTCAGGCACCCATACAGATACTCAGACAACCAATCAATAACTCATATAGACACTCATGTAGCTATTCACAAACCCATGCAGCCACTTACACAGCAATAGACAGACGGATACAGACATTCACCCAGTTTAGTCACTAACCCATGCATTCAGTAAGATACGTTTAATCACTCACTTATAGAGTTAGTCACGCACCTACTAAATCATCCATACAGACACTTATACACCCACTCATTCTTCAATACGCCTTTCCCTATATATATTAAACATATTTAAACTTTACAGAAACACACAGTCACTAGATGATGTCATCAGTGATGTCATCAGTGATGTCATTTGAGATGTCATCAGTGATGTCATCAGTGATGTCACTGACCATGTCATGAGTGATGTAATATGTGACGTCATCAGCAGTGCATTGCGGGGGCGCGAGTTATAGTTAGCTGAACTAACTATAACGTGGGAATTTCACGGGTTTTGTACGAGTGCAATGTCCAACTAACTATAACTATCCCTAAAACCTATGGTTTTTTCAGTGAATATATATATATATATACTTTGACTGAATTCAAAAAGAAATCAACTTTTGCACAAACTCTCCCTAAGGATTCGATAAACCTGTTTTCGGATCGAGTAATTAAGGACCTCAAAGAACTTTCCAAAGAATCCAGTAAGAACTACAACAAAAATACTAAAAATGAGGAAAGGAACTATGCACAGATCATGGACAAAATAAGATCGAGGACAGATATTGTGATACGACAATCTGACAAAGGGGGCAACGTGGTCCTCTGGCCCCTGGCCAAGTATAATGAAGAGGTGAGACTACAGCTAAGAGACAATGAATGCTATCAACGAGTCCCACAAAGTAACCTGCTTGAGGTCAATATCAAGTATCACAAAGAACTAGCGAGATGGAGGGCAATGGGACTCATAACAGAAGGAGAGTATCAATATTTAAAAGTAAATAACCCAGTAACACCTATATTGTACTTAATACCCAAAGTCCACAAAAATATGCTATCCCCTCCAGGTAGGCCTATAATATCGGCCATTGGGAGCCTGTTTGAGACCTCTTCTAGGTTTTTAGATCACTTCCTACAAGACATAGTGAAAATCCTGCCGTCCTATATACAGGACACCAGGGATTTTCTGAGAAAGTTACACAATGTACAGTGGGAAGAAGGTGACCTGCTAATAATCTTAGATGTAGCCTTGCTATACACGAGCATTGCACACCGAGATGGCCTAAGGGCTCTTAGGCATGTTTTGGGCACCAGACCTATACATGTATTCCAACACTCTGAAATATTAATTACAATGGCTGAACTATGTTTAGAAAACAACTTCTGTTTGGGAATGACACCTACAGGCAACACAGGGGTACGGCCATGGGCACCTGCTTCGCCCCCAGCTATGCGAATCTTCACATGGGCTGGTGGGAGGAGCGGGTGCTCAGGGTCGTACATAAGACAGAGTGGAATGAGAACATAAAGGTCTGGTGCCGATATATTGATGACCTGTTCATCATTTGGAGGGGGTCAGAGGAGAGGGCAAATATCTTTCTGACGGCTCTCAATAGCAACACACTAAACCTGACCTTCACTAGTACCATCAGTGATTCACTTGTGCACTTTTTAGACTTGGAAATTTTTATCAAGGATGGCAGCTTGCACTCACACACTTTTAGAAAACCTACTGCAGGAAACTCTATTTTACATTCAAGTAGTTTCCACCCCCAAAAGTTAAAACAGAGTATCCCCTATGCGGAACAGCTCCGCATGAAGAGAAATTGTAGCGAGACAAGCTCACTCAAGCAAGCACAAACTGACTTGACAAAAAGATTCAGGGAGAGGGGGTACAGTCAGCTAGTTTTAAATCAAGCAGTAGAGAAAGTAGATGGATTATCCAGAGAAGATATATATTTCATTTAAAAAATGAGGGAAGGAACAAATTGGAGATTCAAAACAGGATATCAGAATGATAACCGGGTACAATGCCTATCATGCAAGGGTGAGAGACTGCATGAATAGGCATTGGCACCTGGTTAAAGGGGATCCCACATTGAACAGCTTAGTTACACGCAAACCTCTTGTCTCTTATAGAAGAGCTAAGTCAATGAGACAACAATTGGTAAACAGCAGCCCTGAGGTAATTGAAACTGAGAGCTGGTTGAAGGCTAATCCTGGTTTTAATAAGTGCTTTAAATGTAAGGCGTGCAAGCATGGAAAAAACAAGGAGATACAGCTGCCCTTAATGAACAAACCTTGGAAAATTCCACGTTTTTTTAACTGTAAAAGTGATTATGTAGTGTACGTGCTCCAATGCACCTGTCCGATGGTATATGTGGGCAGTACAATTCACATGGCCCATGTCACAATCCTCCACCACCTCAGGGCAGTGAAAAACAAGGACCAGTCTTACCCAGTTTCCCGACATATAAATGATGTTCATGCTGGCAAGGTTGAGGAGTTAACTTATTATGTAGTGGACTCTGTCCCCAAAAAGAGACAAGGGGGGAATCGTGAAGGAAAGTTGAGACAGCTCGAGTCCCGATACATATTAATGTTTGATTGCAAGACTCCTTGTGGTTTGAATTCTGATGAAGACTTGCATGTCCATCTTGAATGAAAGATGAAAGTGTATAACATACTGATCCACCTCCAGAAGAATGTGAAACCAAAGTGTATTAGGATAGTTATGTCTGTACTCCCATTCTGATGTTTTTAACAATTTTTTATGCTATGAATAGATACTTTCCACATGATCTACTTAGTTTTATACCTTGTCCCGGAGTGGTGACCCCTTTATATAGAGTGCTTTAGGAATCACATGTAGAGTTGATTGATTTGACTGTATATATTGTGCTGCTAGTGAATTTTATTTATGGAATAGTATGTGTTGTGTGACAAAATCAACTGTCCCTAAAGAAGTACCTGTACTTCATGCTGTTATTTTATAGTGTTTTCTTAATATATTGTATCTGGATTTTATATACATATTATGCACGGAGGCATGTGCACTTTACAATAGTAACAACCAGAGGGAATCTCTGTTTATTCCATAAACAAAGGAACTTTCCTGAGAGAATGATGCTGCTATCAGAAGAAGACGTTTGAGTGATGCATTTGCACTTTAAAACAGCAATTTGCACTGAAGCACTTGCACTTTCTTGACACTTTTAAGATCTGATATGAGCACGAATGGACGAAGTTATGAAAAGGTAGAGAGCACAATTAGTAGACATTAACATACAATCAAATGACGAAGCTCTACGTACTTTTGAAATTCGCCATCAGCGGTTTAACATACATGATATTTAGCACCTGCACTTTAGATGAAGAATCCGTAATATTAGCACTTGCGCTTTAATATTATAAGGCATAAGGATTGCCTAGCGATTCCTCTATGAAATATCGGGTACTTGCCGCTGGGGGTCATTTTCTTGACCTTGGTTTAAATGATTTATTGAAACAGACTGGGGTTGTAAATCGAGGCATATTTTTCCCCAAAAGAAAAAGTGTATGCCAGCCAATGCGCGTAAAATCAAACTCAACTGAAGCTTGCACACTATGGGACTTTAAGTAGATGCGCAGTAAAGTATATTCAAGCAAATGTGGATACAATCATAGGGAGTTGTAACACACTGATATCTCTCTGATTTACAAAAATGAGTAGTCAATTAAAATTTACAAACGAAAAACTCTAAAAAAAACAGAAAAATATGAGTGTAAAGAAGAAAAATTCTAAAAAATTGCAAAACTGTATAAAAAATATAAAAATTGTAAATTCAATAACTGTGCAACCCCTTATTTTTAAATTCAACAATTGTGAAACCTATGTATTTGAATTACGATGTATCTTGAAGTATGCTGTTTATGTTTGTTATCACGTGATTAGGAAAGTAGGTTTAAAAACAAAGAATGTACTGAGGCTCGGTGTGTGAACAAGGCAGGGGATCCTGCCGAAACGCGTCATAGCCCGGAAATCGATTGAATTTTATTTATTTATTTATTTATTTATTTATTAAACTTATAAGGCGCAGCAGCTACCCAAAAAGGGTTTCCTGGTGCCGAGACGGAACAGAAGAACATAAGGCGGCAAAGTTGATTACTGGTTGAAGAGCCAAGTCTTCAGAGATTTCCGAAATTGGGTGTATGCCGTTTCGTTTCGGATAGCTTTTGGAAGTGAGTTCCATAGCAAGGGACCGAGGTAGGAGAAAGACCTTCCTCCCATCCGGGATAGCTTTATTCTAGGCATCGAAAAGTTCCCTTGAGTGGATGAACGGAGGCATCGGGACGGCACATAAGGGTTGACCAAGGCTTGGAGATATTTGGGGGCAACACCTGTTTTGATTTTGAACATATAGCTCAGGGCTTTGAACTTAATGCGGTTCTCCACCCTGAGCCAGTGCAGGTCTCTCAAGCGGCCTGAGACTGAGGTCATCCTGGGTACCCTACAAAGTAGTCTTGCGGCAGAGTTTTGGACCAGCTGAAGCCTGCGCGTCACCGCCTTGTTAGATCCGAGGTAGAGGACATTGCAGTAGTCCAGTCTCGAGGTGATGAGGGCCTGGACTACTGTTTTCTGCGTGGGCTCTGGCAGCATCCAGATGATCTTTCTTAGCCACTTCAAGATGGTAAAGCAGGTGGCTGCTACCTTGACTGTCTGATGGTGCATTGAAAGTTGGTCGTCAATGATAACACCAAGGTTGCAGACTTTGCTGGAGGGTCGGGGGAGAGCACCCATCGCACTAGGCCAGTGTTGTGGGCCCCAGAGATCTTTGTTTTTGCCCAGAACCAGTACCTCTGTTTTCTCTCCGTTTAATTTAAGGTAATTGGTCTGCATCCAGGATGCAATTTTTCCCAGGCCAACGCTGAAGATGGGATGGCCTGGCTGCTTTGTTCATGGAGAGAGAAAAGATGATTTGGGAATCGTCAGCATATGAGAACAGGGACAGTCCTGCTTTGTCTGCGACATTGGCTAGGGGTCTAACATATACGTTAAAGAGTAGGGGGCTGAGGATAGAGCCCTGGGGCACCCCGTGGGGTAGAGGATGAGTGTCAGAGCTAGTAGAGGAGGAAAAGATTTGGAAAGTGCGGTTTGAGAGAAAAGAGATGAGCCAGCTGAGGGCAGAGCCTCCTATGCCTATAGAGCAGAGCGTTTGTACTAGTGTGGTATGGCATACCGTATCAAATGCCGCGCTGAGGTCAAGCCGGATGAGGGCGACCGTGTCGCCACATCCAGATGGTGGCATAGCCTTTCCGTTATTCCTAGTAAGGTGGTCTCGGTAGAGAAACCGGCTCTAAAACCGGATTGGGAATGGTGGAGAAGCTTTTGGTCTTCAACAAATTTAGTGAGTTGGGAATGTATGTGTTTCTCCAGAATTTTGGAAAAGGCAGGCAGCAGTCGATAATTGGAGGATAAGTCTGGGTCAGCATTGGCCTTTTTAAGGAGAGGAACCACCATGGCATGCTTCCAGTCATGTGGGACCGTGGCTTCTTCTAGGGAGGCATTTAGAAGGTCCATGATGGCAAGTAGAGGTGGTGACTCTAGCTGCTTGAGCACTGAAATAGGCAAAGTGTCCTTAGGTGATCCTGATTTGATACTTCCAAGGATCTTTACATATATATTCAATGAAAAAAACAAAAGTTAAAGGGACATTATAGTTCAGAAATGGAATTTTAAAAAATTAGAAATTCATTGAAAAAAACAAAGGTTACAGGGATGTTATAGTTAGGCTCAATTTTCACTCGTACAAAACCAGTAAAAATAGTTAACTATAACTGCGCCCCCGCAATGCGCTGCTTATGACCTCATATATTACATAACTCATTACATGGTCAGTGACATCACTGATGACATCTTAAATGATATCACTGATGACAAATATCCAGTGACTGTGAGTGTTTTTAAAAGGTTTATCAATGTTAAATATATATACACCAAGGTCTATTGGTAAATCAGTGGGTAAATGAGTGCTTGTATGGAGGATTCAGTGGATGCGTGACTGACTGTATGTGAATGTGAATGATTAGGGATCTCAGTGAATGTATGGGTCAGTGACCGGCTGTGTAAATTCTGTATCAGTCTGTCAGTTGGTGTCTAAGTGGCTGTATGGGTATGTGAGTGAGTACATGAGTGGCTGTATTGGTGAGTGATTGGTTGTCTGAGTACCTATACGGTTGTCTGTGTGGGTGGGTGAGGGTGTGTGTGACTGCCTGTATGGATGAGTCAGTGTGTGAGTCAGTGGCTGTATGGGTTAGTGAGTGTATGTGTAAGGGGCTGTATAGATGAGTGTGTGTACGGCTGTGTGGGTTAGTAAGTGGATGTGTCAGTGGTATATAGGTGAGTAATTGGGTATGTGAAAGGCAGTATAGGTGAGTGATGGGGTATATGAGTGAGTTTATGGGTGAATTTGTGAATGTGACAGTGGCTGTATGAGTGAGTGTGCTTGTGTCAGTTACTGTATAAGTCAGTGAGTATGTGTTAGTATCTGAATGAGTAAGTGAGTGGGTGGGTGCATATTTGTATGGGTGAATGACTAGGTTTGTGAGTAGCTCTATGGGTGAGTGACTAGGTGTGTGAGTAGCTCTATAGGTGGCTGACTCGGTGTGTGAGTGGGTGTATGGGTGTATGAGTGGATATGTCAGTGGCTGTATTAGTGATTGAGTGGGTGCATGAGTGGCTGTATGGGTGAGTGAGTGGATGTGTATGGAAATATATGAATCAGTGAGTGGGTGTGTCAGTACTGGTAGTTTTTTTATTCCATTTCTGAACTATAACGCCCCTGTAACTTTTGTTTTTTCAGTGAATTTCAAAGGATTTTAAATGCTTTTTCCTAACTATAACATCCCTGTAACCTGTTTTTTCAGTGAATTTCTATTGGTTTTTCAGTAGTAGTCGTGCTTGCAGAGTGGTGGAGAATATGGGCTGAACCTCTGACCAGCTCTCAGGAATCCCACTGTATAGGACTTACAGGAGGTACCAGGAGGGCTTCCTGGCCCCCAAGGTCCCTCAGGAGTAAAGAGGACTTCATCCCCCATCTAGTATTGCTCTAGAAGGTATGTTTGCAGAGTGGTGGAGAAAGAGGGCTTGGCCTCTGAAGACCTCTTAGCAATCCTGCTGTGTGGGACTTACTGGAGGTAACAGGAGGAGTAGTTGGCCCCCCAAGGACGTCCAAGGAGGGGGCTGCGGGGGGCTGCGTGGCCCCCGCACTGCATTTTATTATAGACCCATGGAGGTGGCGGTCCCCTGGGCTGTGGGGGGCTGAGAGGGGCCCCCGTATTTGCATACTTCAGTGCCCCAGTGAGGTGGCAGTCCCCGGGGCTGCACAGGGCCAGTATGGCCCCCCACATTTGTATAATTAAGTGCCCCGGGGAGGTGGCAGTCCTGGGGATTTTCTAAAGCCATAGAGCCCCTCCTTGATTATAACATGCCCCTGGGATTTGACCCACCCGGAGGCTTCTTATAAAAGAGGCGCAGGAGCCCACACATCTTTTTGTTTTTTCATTTTGCATGAATCTGCGGATCCACCCGAAAAACGCTTTTAACCCCTGGTGGGGTTCCTGCGGGACCCCCCACAATATCTGGGTGGGTCAAAGTTTTCCTGCCCATTTTCTTTATTTTAAATTTTTTTGTGGTACTCGGCTTAAAGCCAAGTCCCAAGATGGCTGCCAACACTGCCTGGTTGAAGTGTTGGCAAACAATCAAATTTTAGCATGAGGACTGTGGATCCGCGAGTCCACTGGAAGAATCCATGGCCTATATATCTATATTTTTTAAACTTAAATATCTTTAAAACTACGTAGTGGATTTACACCAAATCACAAAAAGCACGCTTTCTGGACGAACATCTAGCTTTCTGCCAAATTTTGTGCAATTTCGTTCAGCGGTTCGGGCTGTAGTCGTGTTCAAAATCCCTGTCAGGAAATCCATTGCAAAAACCTGTTTTGGACAGTAGGTAATGTATATAAATATATATGTATGTATATATATATATATTCACTGAAAAAACCATAGGTTTCAGACACGTTATAGTTAGAAATTAGCATTTAAAAAACCTTTGAAATTCACTGAAAAAACCATAGGTTTTAGGGACAGTTATAGTTAGTTGGACATTGCACTCGTACGAAACCCGTGAAATTCCCCTGTTATAGTTAGTTCAGCTAACTATAACTCGCGCCCCGCAATGCACTGCTGATGACGTCACATATTACATCACTCATGACATGGTCAGTGACATCACTGATGACAACACTGATGACATCTCAAATGACATCACTGATGACATCATCCAGTGACTGTGTGTTTCTGTAAAGTTTAAATATGTTTAATATATATAGGGAAAGGCGTATTGAAGAATGAGTGGGTGTATAAGTGTCTGAATGGATGATTTAGTACGTGAGTGACTGACTCTACAAGTGAGTGATTAAACGTATCTTACTGAATGCATGGGTTAGTGACTAAACTGTGTGAATGTCTGTATCCGTCTGTTTGTTGGTGTGTAAGTGGATGCATGGATTTGCGAATAGCTACATGAGTGTCTATATGGGTTATTGATTGGTTCTCTGAGTATCTGTATGGCTGCCTGAGTGTTTGTGTGGGTGGGGTATGTGTGACTCTATATATAGATGTGTGAGTGGGTGATTCACTGGGTGCATGATTTCAAGAGTGCATCTGTGATGGACTGCTTGGGTGGGTGAGTGTGTGTATGGGTGTGTTAGTGAGTGAATGTATATCTCAGTGGTACATGTGCGAGTAACTACATATGTAAAAGGCAGTATATATGTGTGTTAGAGTATTTAAATGGCTATAAGTGAGAGTGTGTTATTGTGAGAGTGGCTGTATGGATGCGTGTGTGCTTGTATCAGTTATTGTATAAGAGCGTAAGAATGTGCTAGTATTTGTATGAGTAAGTGAGCTGGTGTGTGTATAACTGTATAGGTGAGTAAATGGGTGTGTGATTAATTTTTTGCATGACTGACTAGGTGTGTGAGTACCTCTATGGATGAGTGGCGGTGTGTGAGTGTTTATATAGTTGTATGAGTGCATATGATAGTCCTGTACTGAGTGACTGTAAGTATGAGTGACTGTACAGGTGAGTGAGTGGATGTGTGTGTAGACCTAAGAATCAGTGAGTGGGTATGTAGTTTTTGGTGTTGGAGTGTCTATGGTTTTGAGAATGGCAGTCTGTAATTTAGAGTGGGTGTATCAAAAGTTATATTAGGGTGTGAGAAGATGCATGAAATTATCACATGGATGATGTCATCAGTGATGTCATTTGAGATGTCATCAGTGATGTCACTGACCATGTCATGAGTGATGTAATATGTGACGTCATCAGCAGTGCATTGCGGGGCGCGAGTTATAGTTAGCTGAACTAACTATAACAGGGGAATTTCACGGGTTTTGTACGAGTGCAATGTCCAACTAACTATAACTGTCCCTAAAACCTATGGTTTTTTCAGTGAATTTCAAAGGTTTTTTAAATGCTAATTTCTAACTATAACGTGTCTGAAACCTATGGTTTTTTCAGTGAATTTCAAAGGTTTTTTAAATGCTAATTTCGAACTATAACGTGCCTGAAACCTATGGTTTTTTCAGTGAATTTCAAAGGTTTTTTAAATGCTAATTTCTAACCATAACGTGCCTGAAACCTATGATTTTTTAAGTGAAATTCAAAGGTTTTTTAAATGCTAGTTTCTAACTATGCCAACAGAGGTAGGACATGTGAAGAAAGAAGAAAAAACGCACAGAAAGAAGCAAAAGATGTGCAGAAAGAACCAACAGAGGAGCAGAAAGAGGCCTTGTTGCAAAATCATCCTGTGCCCACAACTTTTTCAGACGGGTACTGGTGGTAACTGACTCTGACTAACCAGAGCCAGTGCGCGTTTGCACAGTGGTGAAGGGAGGGGGGGCCTGAGGTGACATGTGTGCAAACGCACCCCGTGGCGCGTTTTAAGTTGGGGGATTAGGTCACCTTGAATCCTGAGAGTCCCTGGGGCCCAACTAGCCCACCAGGTACTTCCAGTAAGCACCACAGGCCTGCGTTGCAACGCCTGTAACAAATTGTGCAGTTGTGTTTAGGTAGTGAAGAGGGTCGTGCAGGGGGTAGTGTTTTAGGGTTTAGGGTAGTGCAGTGGTGTTTGTGTAGTGTAGGGGGTCATGCTGGGGGTAGATTTAGGGTTTAGGGTAGTGCAGTGGTGTTTGGGTAGTGTAGGGAGTCGTGCTGGGGGAGTGTTTTAGGGTTTAGGGTAGTACAGTGGTGTTTGGGTAGTGTAGGGGGTCGTGCTGGGGTTAGTGTTTTAGGGTTTTAGGGTTTAGGGTAGTGCAGTGGTGTTTGGGTAGTTTAGGGGATACTGCTGGGGGTAGTGTTTTAGGGTTTAGGGTAGTGCAATGGTGTTTGGGTAGTGTAGGGGGTACTGCTGGGGGTAGTGATTTAGGGTTTAGGGTAGTGCAGTGGTGTTTGGGTAGCGTAGGTGGTACTGCTGGGGGTAGTGTTTTATGGTTTAGGGTAGTCCAGTGGTGTTTGGGTAGTGTAGGGGTTCGTGCTGGGGGTAGTTTTTTAGGGTTTAGGGTAGTGCAGTGGTGTTTGTGTAGTGTAGGAGGTCGTGTTTTAGGGTTTAGGGTAGTGCAGTGGTCTTTGGGTAGTGTAGGGAGTAGTGCGGGGGTATTGTTTTAGAGTTTAGGGTAGTGCAGTGGTCTTTGGGTAGTGTAGGGGGTTGTGCGGGGGTAGTGTTTTAGGGATTAGGGTAGTGCATTGGTATTTGGGTAGTGTAGGGGGTCATGCGGGGGTAGTGTTTTAGGGTTTAGGGCAGTGCAGTGGTGTTTAGGTAGTGTAGGGGGTCATGCTGGGGGGAGTGTTTTAGGGTTTAGGGCAGTGCAGTGGTGTTCGGGTAGTGTAGGGGGTCGTGCTGGGGGAGTGTTTTAGGGTTTAGGGCAGTGCAGTGGTGTTCGGGTAGTGTAGGGGGTCGTGCTGGGGGAGTATTTTAGGGTTTAGGGTAGTGCAGTGGTGTTCGGGTAGTGTAGGGGGTCATGCTGGGGGTAGTGTTCTAGGGTTTAGGGCAGTGCAGTGGTGTTCGGGCAGTGTAGGGGGTCGTGCTGGGGGTGGTGTTTTAGGGTTTAGGGCAGTGCAGTGGTGTTCGGGCAGTGTAGGGGTCGTGCTGGGGGTGGTGTTTCAGGGTTTAGGGCAGTGCAGTGGTGTTCGGGCAGTGTAGGGGGTCGTGAAGGGGGTGGTGTTTCAGGGTTTAGGGCAGTGCAGTGGTGTTCGGGCAGTGTAGGGGGTCGTGATAGGGGTGGTGTTTCAGGGTTTAGGGCAGTGCAGTGGTGTTCGGGCAGTGTAGGGGGTCATGCTGGGGGTGGTGTTTCAGGGTTTGGGGCAGTGCAGTGGTGTTCGAGCAGTAAAGGGGGTCATGCTGGGAGTGGTGTTTCAGGGTTCAGGGCAGTGCAGTGGTGTTCGGGCAGTGTAGGGGGCGGTGCAGGGGGTGGTGTTTCAGGGTTTAGGGCAGTGCAGTGGTGTTCGGGCAGTGTAGGGGGTGGTGCAGGGGGTGGTGTTTCAGGGTTTAGGGCAGTGCAATGGTGTTCGGGCAGTGTAGGGGGTCATGCAGGGGGTGGTGTTTCAGGGTTTAGGGCAGTGCAGTGGTGTTCGGGCAGTGTAGGGGGCAGTGCAGGGGTGGTGTTTCAGGGTTTAGGGCAGTACAGTGGTGTTCGGGCATTGTAGGGGGTGGTACTGGGGCTGGTGTTTCAGGGTTTAGGGCAGTGCAGTGGTGTTCGGGCAGTGTAGGGGGTCGTGCTGGGGCTGGTGTTTCAGGGTTTAGGGCAGTGCAGTGGTGTTTGGGCAGTGTAGGGGGTCGTGCTGGGGCTGGTGTTTCAGGGTTTAGGGCAGTGCAGGGGTGTTCGGGCAGTGTAGGGTGTTGTGCTGGGGCTGGTGTTTCAGGGTTCAGGGCAGTGCAGTGGTGTTCAGGCAGTGTAGGGGGTCGTGCTGAGGCTGGTGTTTCACGGTTTAGGGCAGTGCAGTGGTGTTCGGGCAGTGTAGGGGGTCGTGCTGGGGCTGGTGTTTCAGGGTTTAGGGCAGTGCAGTGGTGTTCGGGCAATGTAGGCGGTCGTGCGGGGGCTGGTGTTTCAGGGTTTAGGGCAGTGCAGTGGTGTTTGGGCAGTGTAGGGGGTCGTGCTGGGGCTGGTGTTTCAGGGTTTAGGGCAGTGCAGTGGTGCTCGGGCAGTGTAGGGGGTCGTGCTGGGGGTGCTGTTTCAGGGTTTAGGGTAGTGCAGTGGTGTTCGGGCAGTGTAGGGGGTCGTGCAGGGGCTGGTGTTTCAAGGTTTAGGGCAGTGCAGTGGTGTTCGGGCAGTGTAGGGGTCGTGTTGGGGCTGGTGTTTCAGGGTTTTGGGCAGAGCAGTGGTGTTCGGGCAGTGTAGGGGGTCATGCTGGGGGTAGTGTTTCAGGGTTTAGGGCAGTGCAGTGGTGTTCGGGCAGTGTAGGGGGTCGTGCTGGGGGTGGTGTTTCAGTGTTTAGGTCAGTGGTGTTCGGGCAGTGTAGGGGGTCTTGCTGGGGGTGATGTTTCAGGGTTTAGGGCAGTGCAGTGGTGTTTTTGTAGTTTAGGGGGTCATGTTTTAAGATGCAATGCTCCAATACCTGACCAGTCTGCACTACATAAAACTGCAAAAAACTAAAAATAAAAAGTGTTTTGCACACTTTTGTCATTGGGCTATATGTGGGCTACATCTAGGTAATATTTGTGCTACATTTGGGCTCTTATTTCACTGGTGGCCATCTTGGAAGACTTCTTTGTTATGAAGTTTCCTAATTTCTTCATTTACTGCAGTCTCCTCAGTAGGAAATGCTTTCAGTTTTTTACTTTGATTCCATCAAGAAGGCATTCAGATGTGTCTCACATCTGCCATAAATTCAGAATGTTAGCACTCTAGTTGCTCATTAGATCACTGGAGTAAAGCTACTGCTCACCAGGGAGTTAACTGGTAGTCTGCTGCTGGTATTGAAAGTGATTGTTTCAGTCTGCATGTCAGAATTTTCTAATGAAATAGAAGAGGATTTGAGATCTCACTTAAAACATGCCCTAATTTTTCTTTCTGCAGCACTAACCATAATTTCTATTTCAAAAAGAACCCCTCATTTTGTTCCTTTTTAAATTAAATGTTTTAAGTGTTACCGGTTTATTCCAATCAAGATGGCTTCAGGTGTGCCATACTTTTGTCATAAGTAAGGCTGTTAGCACTCTAGTTGTTCTTTAGAACACTCTGGGAAGCTGCAGTAGAACACAAAGGCATCAACTGGCAGGCTGCTCCTGTTGAAATATAACAGGAAGATATTTGAGATCACACTTGAAACATGTCCTAATTTTTCTTTCTACAGCACTAACCATAATTTCTATGACAAAATGAACCCCATCATTTTGTTCCTTTTTAAATTAAATTGTTTAAGTGTTACCAGTTTATTCCAATCAAGATGGCTTCAGGTGTGCCATACTTTTGTCATAAGTAAGGCTGTTAGCACTCTATTTGTTCTTTAGAACACTCTGGGAAGCTGCAGTAGAACACAAAGGAATCAACTGACAGTCTCTGCCCTTGTTGGATGTACATGTTTTACTGAGAATGTCAGACTTCATTCTCACATGAGTGAGAAAGATAATGTGAATTTACAGAAAATATGCTCTCATTTTAGCTTCTGGAGCACCTTCCAAACCTCCATGGGACAAGCATGAGAAAATAGTGTTCTCTCAAACATGATTCATGATATCCCAGCAGAAGGTTTTTCACATGGTAAAATCACCTTAGAATTCACCACAATTCCTAAAATTAGTATGGTACCATCAACAAATAAATTCTAATGTAACTAAAGCCTGATATCACCCTTTATATTTCTCCTTTTGGTGACCCTCAAAATCTTCTATTCACTACAATGCATTTCAATGAGGTACTATCATTTATATTGGTCCCAAGATGGCTGCCAGCAATTCCAGGATGAAGTGCTGACAGCCAATCAGATCTCACAATGACATGTGTGGTTAGGCTCCGCCCAGATATATATGTGACTTTACTTTTGATTTTCTCAGGAACTACTGAACGGATTTACACCATTTAAGCAAAAGGCACGACACTGAACCAAGGGCTACCTCTTTGCCAAATTTGGTGTAATTCCGTTCAGCAGTTCGGGCTGTAGCTGCGACTAAAGGTTCCTATGGAAAAATGAATGGGGAAAACGCGTTTTGGGACCCCCCTTTTTCTCGGCCCCCGCTTGACGTATCACCCCGAGACTTTCAGGATAGGAGCGGACCGGAGCGCCCCAACAAGTTGGAAACTTTCGCAAAGATTCGACAACCGGCGCCAACGTTATTTCAAATAGAATGTCGCGGATTTCCTATGGATAATAGGTTTTAACTATAACTATCTACTGGCGACCGCCAGTAGATAATATATATATATATATATACATACATACATACATACATACATACATACACATTCACTGAATCAAACAAAGGCTACAGGGACAGGGACGTTATAGCTAGGAACTAGAATTTGAAAAACCTGTACTGGAGAGTAAGTCTCTGTGTGAATGGCTGTATGGGTGAGTGAACGGATGTGTGAGTGCTAGTATGGATGTGTGAATGGGTATGTAAGTGGTTGTGTGGGTATGTGAGTGAGTGTGTGAGTGCTTGTATGGGTGAGTGAGTGGCTGTGTTGAAAGGCTGTATGGGTGAGTGAGTGAGTGAGTGAGTGAGTGAGTGAGTGAGTGAGTGAGTGGGTGTGTGAGTGACAATTTAGGTAAATAAGTGAGTGTGTGAGTAGCTGTATGGGTATGTGTGTGGCTATGTGAGTGGCTGTATGGGTGAGTGACTGGTTGTATGAGTTGCTGTATGGGTGAATGAATGGTTGTGTGAGTGGTTGTACTAGTGAGTGAGTGGATATGTGAGTGCCTCTGTGGAGGAGTGTGTGGATATGTGAGTACTGGTATTGATCTGTGAATGGGATTGTGAGTGGTTACATGGGTGTGTGAGTAGGCATACAAGAGGTTGTAAGGGGTGTGAGTGGTTCTGTGCATGATGTCATCAGTGATGTCACTGACAATATCATGAGTGATGTAATATCTGCAGTCATAACCACTACATTGCGGGGGCATCAGTTATAGTTAGCTTAGAGGGAAACATGAGCCTAACTATAACGTCCCTGTAACCTTTGGTTTTTACAATGAATTTCTACATTTTTTTTAAAATTCCATTTCCGAACTATAATATCCCTGTAGCCTTTGTTTTTTTCAGTGAATTTCTAAGGTTTTTTAAATGCTAATTCCTAACTATAACTTCCTGTACCCTTTGGTTTTTTCAGTAGACACAGAACTCTATGTTTTTTTCAAGTAGTAGTCGCGTTTGCAGAGTGGTGGAGAAAGGGGGCTGGGTCTCCGACCAGCACTCAGTAATTTTGCTGTGTAGGACTTACCAGGAGAGCATCTTGGCCCTAAGGACCCTCAGGAGTAAAGTGGACTTCATCCCCCAACTAGTATTGCGCCAGGAGGCACGTTTTCAGAGTGCTGGAGAAACGGGGGCATGGCCTCCAAAGTCCTCACAGCAGTCACACTCTGTAGAACTTACTGGAGGTAACAAGAGGGGTAGCTGGCTCCCAAGGAACCTCTGTATCCAAGGGGACTTCATCCCCCAACGAGCAGTGCGCCAGGAGGAGCGTTTGCAGTTTGGTGAAGAAAGGGGGTGTGGCTTCCGACAACCTCTCAGTAATCTCGCTGTGTGGGACTTACTGGAGGTAAGAGGAGGGGTAGATGGCCCCCAAGGGCCCTCAGCAGCCAAGGGGCCTTCAACCCCCCACCAGCACTGTGCCAGGAGGTGTGTTTGCAAAGTGGTAGAGAAAGGGGGAGTGGTCTCGGAAGACAACTCAGAAATCCCACATTGTGGGACTTACTGGAGGTAACAGAGGGGGTAGTTGGCCCCTAAGGACCCTCTGTAGCTAAGGGAACTTCATCCTCCAACAAGTTTTGCACCAGGAGCCTTGTTTGAAGAGTGGTGGAGAAAGGGGGTGGGGCCTCTGTCAACTAGCTGGTCATTTTTTATATTTTGCAGGGGCAGGGGCTGCGTGGCCCTCATCCCAGGGCCACTTTTAGCCCCGGCGACCGCATCCCACGGGGCCAGCCCTTTTTAATGGGGAGGCCCCACTCACCAGGCCGATTCAGCCCCCCAAAACCCATCCCCTGGTGCCTGGGCTTTTTTTTAATACATTAAAGGGAGAGGGCCATCTCCAGAGGCCCGGCCTCTTTTTTAAAAAATAAAAAAAATAAAAAAATAATAATGGGAGGAGGGCCGAGCATCCCCAATCCCTTTCTGATTTTGGCCCCGGGTACCCCATCCCCTGGGGCCCGGTCTCTGTTGTGGGAACCTGATCCCACCCAGGGCAACCAGTTTGCAGTGTAGGGGACCACGGGTGGAGCCTCATTTCCAACATTGCTTTTACACATAGGGAGCTGCTAACATGCAGATCCCTCTGTGTAAAAGCAATTGTGCTCCTCTTTGAGTAAGTGAGAGCAAAATGCTCTTATACTCAAAGCAGAGCACCATTTGCTATGGCTTGGTGGAAGCAATAAAGCTCCTGCCAATCCATAGCAAGCAGCTATGTCCCAGGGGTGGGCACCCTGGGACATAGCAGGAGCTGGTGCTGGGGGCTGCAATCCCCAGGGCCATGTATGGCTCCAGAAGGGGAGCTGCACGCCCTCCTCCTTTCTTTGGGGGAGGTGGTGATCCCTAGGGCTGTGTGGGGTCGCAAGGCCCCCACATTCTATTTGTCAATAGCCCCAGGGAGGTGGCAGTCCCCAGGGCTGTGGGGGGCCATGCGGCACCCCTGCATTCTTTAAACAAAAAACACCGGGAAGGTGGCAGTCCCCGGGGCTGGGAGGGTCTGCGTGGCCCCACCATTAACAAAAAGTAAAGCCCTGGGGCTGCGGGGGCTCCACGCAGCCCCTGAATTTTTACTTGTAAAGCCACAGGGAGGTGGCAATCCCCAGACTGGGGGGGTCTGAGAGGCCCCTCATTTAATACTTAAAGAAGCCCCGGAGAGATGGTGTTCTCCGGGGCGCGTGGGGTGCTGTGTTGGCACCCCCTGCATAATTTAAATAAAAAACACCAGGGAGGTAGTGGTCCCCGGGGTTTGATTAAAGCCTAGGAGGGGGCCCCCTTCCTTTATTTTTCATATGCCCCTGGGATTTTGCCCAGCCGGAGGCTTTCTTTTAAAATATTGCGGGAGCAGTCACTGTGTTTTTGTCAATGTTGCTGCGAATCCGCAGATCCACCCACAAATTTACAGCATAATTGAATAAACAATCTAATTTTAATGCATGGTCAGGTCCCTGTGGGACCCCCACCATATATGTGCGGTCAGGCCATTCCTACCCTGCCCCCTTTTCTTTATTTGTCACTTTTTTGTGGGACTCAGCTTCAAGCCGAATGCCAAGATGGTTGTCAACACTTCCTGGTTGAAGTGTTGCCAGCCAATCAAATTTCAGGAGGATTCGCGAGTCCACTGCAAGGACTTGCGTACCCAGTTATCTATATTTTTAAAACTTAAATAACTCTGAAACTACTGAGCAGATTTACATCAAATCACAAAAAACACGCTTCCTGGACCAACATCTAGCTTTCTGCCAAATTTGGTGCAATTCTTTTCAGCGGTTCAGGCTGCAGTAGTGTTCAAAAAATTGAAAATCCCCATACACATAACATAGGGAAAATGCGTTTTGGAACCCCCCCCATTTTTCTTGACCCCCACTTGACGGATCACCCTGAAACTTTCACCACAGCAGCTGAACCAAAAAGGGGAACTTTTTCAAAAATGTTGTGAAGATTCGTCAGGCGAAAGTGTTTGTATGGAAACTTTGGTCCTAAGCTAACTATAACTACCTACTACCTACTACCTACATATATATATATATATATATATATATATATATATATATATATATATATTCTTTCTGCATATTATATCATTTTCCCGAGATCAGTGTGGCTCTGGAATCGTTCATTTTTTGGATTCTTTCGCTGGAATATATATATATATATATATATATATATATATATATATATATATCTTGATCCTCTGTTCTACTCAACTCCAATTCTTTGCGAAAACAGCCACGGACCACACAATATGTGCAGTAGTAGTTTCTTCTTTATTTGTCAGCCATTATGCGTTTTGGTCCATCCGGACCTTGATCACATGACAAACGCTGCCCTGATTTATTTCCTTTCTAAAGTGACACGTGTAAAATCAAAAAAGCAATTTTTCATAGACAGTGAAGACATACTGAATGAATTTTGTAGTACGTTGAAACAGACTCATTGGTTCTTGACATTTTAAAATCCACCAACATTATTAAATAATATTAAAAAATGTTTTAGATTAAAATATCACATTAATTGTATAGTATGGATTGGTTGACATTTAGTACATCACATAATTTTCTGCACAATATATTTGTTTTCCTCCAATCCAACTTTTTAACTCTAGTCATATGTATGACTTGCGATAGTTGTCAAGTGTAATAATGAGCTGAGATCGTTGATCCTGTCTATGACTTGAAAAAGTGCAAGTGCAAATTATTAGTGCAAAGAAGTCTAGTCAGTGTTTTAGCCACCCCAGTTCCTTATAATAAAGTGCGTGAGTGCTAAAGTTAAAAAAAACAATATTTCTTTGGTTTGGGCATGTGTAGCAGCAAACGAATCCATTGTCGCAAGGACTCGTCTTATATAATATTTGTAATTAGACAAATATTTATTTCAATAAATGCAACTTAGGGCATACTGACAAACGCGTTTCAGCCTCCTGGCCTTCGTCAATGTCAGTGAATCTATACAGAAAACTGCCTTATAACAACAATTCATTTCATTGGTTAGCGGCTGAAAAAAAAACATCAAAGAGGGGACTTCGTGATTAATCCACACTCCAAGGGTAAAGGAGTGTCGGCCATCTTAACACTTTCGAAATTTCATTGTATGTATTGAGCACAATGATACCCACACGCATCAAGACATTAGCAATGACGCATTGAAGAGGTAAACATGATTTCAACAGGGTTGAATTCAAATTGCAAAAATACTATGCGTAATTCATGTAAAATGTATATATTGCCCATAATTAGTAGGTCATTACAAGAATTAATAAGCAAATGCTCGGGTCTATTCAGACAGACGAATTCCATAATTCATTGATCTATTACCCCATAAAGCGTCAAGGGTACAATCCAGCTCTGGATGAGCCTATTTCACCATTCTTAATTAAAACCACATTAATTCTATTAGTATCTTACTGTCTATATACATTGCATAGGTGAGGGAGTACATTGTAGAATTCACTGAGTTTCTTTAGCTAAATGGGATGGTTCACAGACTTTATCGGCCTAGCCAATGTATGACCACAACTCTTCTTCGCTATTTGGGGAGAGGATGTGGTCCGTCGGCTAGACTACCGACTTTGGTGCTGGAAACCAAGGTTCGAGCCTCGGGGTCGCGTCCACATCCTGTGATTCTGGGCAAATCACTTAATCTCCCCGTGCCTGAATGTGTCCTTGTGTAACGTAACCAGTGCTCATGTAAAGCGCTCCAATACCTTCGGGTCGAGTTCGCGCTATATAAATCTGCATTAAAATAAAAAATTAAAAAATTAAAATTCAACCCCCAAGGGACACGGGTACATAAATTAACTATGTATTTGGCCTTCAGCTGTCTAAGGAGTTTTACCCTGTCTCCTCCTCTTTCTTTTATTGGAATTTGGTTGATGCAATAGTAGAGCAGTTTATCACTCCTGGCCTCATGCATAGCAGAGAAATGTCTTGCCACAGGGTAGGATCTGTCCTGGTTAGTTATTACCCTTTTATGTTCTAGGATTCGCTTCTTTGCCGGGTGTTTTGTACTGCCAATATATTGCAGTCCACATGGACAAAGTAAACAATACACCACGAAACTGGAGTTGCAAATAAGCAGCTTATTAATGGGCCTTCTCTCCTTTTCCCAGGTACTACATAGTCCTTCACCTTCCTGCAGTTCTTACAGGCTTTACATGTGGTGCCCGGGAAAAAACCCATAATGGTGGACCTGTTTTGGGGTTTGTCTTCAAAGTTGCTCTGTACTAGAATATCCTTCAAAGAGGCACTTCTCCTGAATGTAACATCAGGTCTCTCGGGTAACAGTTGGCCTATTGTACCATCTGTTTGATGGATGTTCCAGTTCTTCTGGACCAGATCCCTGATCCTCTGTGATTCCACAGAGAAAGTCAGAGTCAGCCTGACTTTTGATTGTTTATCCTCTGTGGCTCTGTCTATGGGGGATTTGCCCACTAGCAGCTCCTGTCTATCCTTCGTTTGATCTCATTTACTTCCCCACGCAGGATTTTATTTCCATAGCCCCTTTTAGAAAATCTAGTTAGGGACTCTCTTTCAGCCTCGTGATAGTCCTCTGGGCGGGAACAGTTGCGTTTTAGTCTTAACAACTCCCCGTAAGGTATACTATTGATTAAGTTGCGCGGGTGCTGACTCCATGAGTGTAAAACTGTGTTCCCTGCGGTTGGTTTACGATAGAGCTTACTACACAGCTTGTTATTTGCCACAAATACTAGAAGATCTAGGAAGGGGACTTCTGTTTCAATAATATTGCTTGTAAACTTAAGGATTAATTCATTTTCATTGAGAATCTTGATGTATTCTTCTACCTCTGTACGAGTCCCCCTCAAGACAATAAACAGGTCATCTATATACCTGGTCCACAGGGCTATCTTATCTACCCAGAATTCGTTGTCATCCGTCCAGGCCACGTGCTTCTCCCACCAGCCCACGAAAAGATTTGCGTAGCTGGGGGCGAAGCAAGTGCCCATGGCGGCCCCTGTGTCTGTAAATATAGGTGTCCTGAAAAGAGGAAGATGTTATTATGTAAGCAAAATTAACCAATTTGTGATATTTATATATATATATACAAACATATACATTATATACATGTCGCTCAAAGAAAACTGAGACCAGCACTCTCAGGAGAAGAAATATCCACTTTTATTGGATTTTCCATGTACACAGACGTGTTTTGGCAAAGCGCCTTTTTCAATGTTGGCGGCTGCCATTTTTTTCCTCTATTTTATTCAAGCAATGTAAATTACGTCTAATTAACAACATTAAAGACGGACTTCATTTTTGGTTTATATTCAGCGCCAACTTTTAGCATGTTCATTAATTTCATATTTGTTATATATATATATATATACTGCTTCAATTCATTTTCACACCATTATTACCTTAGTTCATTCTATTATGTAAGAATTATTTTCAATTCATACAGTGTTATCATTTTTCAAATTATTTGTCCCCTGCTCTTGGGGGCTCAGTTTCATACTATCGTGCCCACAGATGGGCTTTCTTTGCACTGAATTCATGAGCATGCTATACTTCTATCTCGCCCTGTATGGGCTTTGGTTCCCATGACACTGTAGGATAGATGTAGTGACCTGTGTCTAGTCCCTTTCCACAGGCAGCTTACTTTTATCTTTTATCCACTTATTCATAAGTGAACCCCCAATTCATCACTGCTGTTCAAACTCATGGGTGTTTTTGTTTGTAAGTCAATTATGTATCTTGATTCCAATCTACGAAGCTTCAACTCTCTGTCCCCACCTCTCACATCATGAGGTACTTGGTGCAGACAGAAGAACTTGAGTAGATTTCGATTACTTTGATGATGAGATTCAACGTGTCTGGCAACTGGATAGGTAACATCTTTGTTATTGATCACCCTCATATGTTCTAGGAGTTTCCATTTCCTGTGTAGCCAGTCCAGTCTCATAGGGACATCCTCTGTACCCCATCGGGACAGCAGAGCCTGTTTGGCCACACCCAGTGCCAGAGTGATAGCTCACTCTCGCATTGATATCAAATGGTACCTCAGTGCATTGGGGAGGCCTAAAAGGATGTAGCTAGGAAATCTAGGCAGGTCCATGTCGTATATTTCATCGAGAACTATTAGGACTTCCAACCAAAACTGGTGTACCTTGGGGCAATGCCAAAGCAAGTGTGTCAGAGTGCCTGTCTGGCCACAGTGTCCCCAGCAATTTGGATACTGACGTGCTACAGGCTGAAGTGCTAGCTCTGTGGAAGATGCCATGCCATTCCCTGGGGGTGAAGGTGTGCTCACATTCTACTTCCCATCTCTTTTGTGCCAGCAACTTAGTATGAATGACGGGAGTAAGGAGGAAGGAGTAAATATCCGAAAGAATACGTTTATTTGATTGACGCGTAAGTAGGCATTTTTTCAAATGGTGTAAGGGGTCGGCTTGCATGAAAATGAATGTGTGGTTGCAGGAGCCAGTGCCATATGGCGATGTATTGCCAATAAGCAATGGGGGAAGGTCATAATTGGAGCATGGTTGGGGGAAGTCCAAGATTCCATCTGTGTCAAAAAAGTCCCTTGCCCTCTTACAATTGGCTTCTTGCCATTTGAGAAAGATGGATTCCTGCAACGCCGGTGGAAAATCTGGGTTGCCTATGATTCAGGTAAGGGGTGATATGCGGGAGGAGAGATGTTGCGTTACTTGGACCCTGTCCCACACCCCCACCGCTACCCTAGTGACAGGGGATATATAAACTCCTGCCAGACAAAATACTTTAGGGAGCCATGATACCTTTCATATGTGTATTCCTGCAACTGCCTGGTCGATGAAGCACCAATGTTACTCAGTGCTCATCTTAATCCATTCTACCAGGTATCTGAGCTAAGCTGCCTGGTAGTATTGCTCTAAATAAGGTATGCCTACTCCCCCTTCTGTTTGATTCAGATAAGCCTGCTTCTTCACCATGCGTGCCTTCTTCCCTGCCCAAATGAAGTCATTGATGAGGTGTTGTGAATTTGTCTATAGTGTGTACAGGAGGTTGCAGGGGCAGTGTCTGCATGACATAGTGGATTTGGGGGAGTAGGCTCACCACAGCTAGTCTCCTGAGTCATGATAACATATACTTCCTCCACAAAGCCAGCTCCGACCTAGTGATAGAAAGTAGAGCGGCGTAATTGCTGTGTGAAGTGCACACTGGCGTGAGATGTATTTGGAGACCCAGGTAACTAATTCCTTGAGTAGCCCACTCAAATGGGAATAATCGCTTGAGTTTGGCTTGGCCGTCCTTAGGAATGGTAAGGTTAAGAACCTGGATTATCTTAAAATTAATTTATACCCTGAAGACTGGCCACATTCTTCCATTTCCTGTATCAGAAGTGGGAGAGAAGTAAATGGCTGTGTCACTGCGAGTATTACATCATCAGCATACAGCACCAATTTATGGTCCCTACCGCCCCATTGGTATACCTGTTATGAAAGGGTTCCTTCGAACCCATTCGGCAAAGGGCTCCATGTAGAGGGTGAATAGTAATAGGGACAATGGGCAACCCTAATGGGTGCCTCGTGCCACTCCAAATATTCAGGACATCAACCTATTAACCCTAACCTGTGCTATGGGGTCCGCATAGCTGCACCCAACCCAACGTCAAAACCGTGTACCTCATCCAAACTTGATAAGCACAAATTGAAGGTATGGCCAGTGCAGGGCGTGGCCAGCCCGCCAATATGGCAGATGTGTGATTCCACTGCTCTGCTCCGGCCTACTGATTCCCCTGTGCAATCCTCCTGCTGGGTACCCATCCAACCTTGTAAAAGCCGCAGGGTGGTGGCTTTAGGTAGAGCCACATAATAGTTGTTTTGTGGGACAAATCCATGCAGATTGCATAAAAGGGGAGGCAGTAGTTCTGGCTGCCTTGAGGTGGAGGGTCAGAGTCCCGGAGGCTGGCAGCACCTAGGGCTGTGGGGCACCACCGCTCAGCCCACGGAAAACTGAATTGTGGCTGGTTCTTGCCTGCGGCTGCCCCAGTGGACTGGACCTGCTGGCCGTGAGGTAAGGAGCTGGACAGTGTGGGCTGCTGGAGTGCTCTTGACGTGACCTGCCAGAAGAGTCTATGAGCTGCTCACTGGGGCTGCCAGACAATTCCTGGAAGACCGAGCCACCCTGCAAGGCTTTGCTGGTGAGAGGCAGAGTACCTTGGGAGTAACTACATCCCTTGAGATGGCCTAGTGGAGTTGTAGAGAACTGCTCATCGGCCTGCGAAGTGGCTGCCTTCCAATATTCACGGAGGGAGTGGCGTACTGAGCTTAGGTGCCTGGCTGCTGTGCTCATGTAGCCCTGGACTGGGAGTTGGTTGTGCTGGTCTGGGCGAGCCTTGAGAAACAGAGGCACCAGGAATGGCTGGTGTACTTACGGCAGGGGCCCTCTGAGGGCTGCGGAGCTGAGCTTTATCCCTCAGCACTGCGGGCCTGGCTGCTGCGGGCCGCCCTGTGTGTACACCCGGACTGTAGCTGACTGCTAGCCCAGTCACTGATCTATGGCCTGTGGAGGAAGTGAGTATTGACAGCCTGGTGAGCAGTGGCCGAGTACTGTAGTTGCAGACCTCGGATCCTGACACACCCTGCCCTGAAGACCCAGCTGGGTGTATTGGGGACCGGCAGCAGATAGTGGTGCCTCACTAGGTGGAAGGCATTGGGATGAACGCCCCCGTGGGTTTGCTAGTGGGCTGCTGGAAGGTGAGGTCTCTACATCCTGGGAGAGCGTGCCGGACGGCCCAGATTAGTGCTGGCGGAACTTTAGAGTGGGCACCAGGGCTGCATTTGGCTGTAGGTTAACAATACCTGTGGCCTGCGAGAAGGTACTGTGGAACTGCTGCTGCTGGTGTGAGTTAGGGGGCCATTAGAGGGCGTGTTCCTCCATCGTACTTCTGGGGAAGTGCTGGGAGAGACAGCAAGGGCTTTGGGACATTGCCTGGGAGTCTACTGGGCCGGCTTAGCTTGCGAGAGGTCTGCGCCTTCAAGGGACAGTTTAAGTCTATACCCTAGGGTCTGACTGACTGTTGGAAAGGAGTGCCCCTCCTCATCACCGGGGAGCAAAAAAGACAGTGACCAGGTTGTTAGTAGAGAACCAGTGGAGGCGCCTGACATATAGAAGACTGCTGGCCATTATTTTACTGACATAGGTGTTGTCAGTGGTAAATGATGAGTTTGGACATCCTGAGAGTGGAACATCACAAACTTGCTGACAGAGTGAAGGAGGTGGAGATAGGGCTCGAGGAAGTGCACCCAGCGCACGTTGACTTAACAAGACAGGTGGCGGCATTGGCAGACAGGGTGTGCACCCTGGAACATAGGGCTGAGGATGCAGAAGGACGCAATCGGCAGAATAATGTCAGCATAGTGGGCCTACCTGTGGGCACTGAGGGCTCTGACATGGTGGCCTATCTTGAACAATGGCTTCAGGCAGAGGTTGCTCCCAATCACCTGACACAGTTCTTTGCCCTTGAACAGCCACATAGAGAGCCAACTCAGCTGTCGGCGCTTGGCCAACTGTCCCGCCCGATAGTGGCGAAACTCCTTAATTTCAGAGATAGGGATGCACTTCTGAAGAAAGCACGAGAAGATGGTCTGTTTACTGTAGGCAGCAGTAAAGTTTTGTTATTTCCTGACTATACCGTCTCCCTTCAGGATAAGAGGACCACATATATGGAAGTGAAAAGGGCACTAAGAGAAGAGGGAATCCAATACTCTCTGATGTTCCCGGCGAAATTAAAGATCATCCCGGATGGTAAAACTCATTTCTGTGAAGACCCTAGAGCAGCGTGGGATTGGCTAGACACTTATGAGATGGGATCAGCCCCGGCATAATCCTGCAGTGAAGCAAGGGATAACACGCGTAGGCCAAGGAAGAGATTTCGGTAAGCCAGAAGTAAGAGCGTCACTAAGAAACCAACCAGATTGGAGGCAGAGAGGGGGCAGTCAGCTGCCTTGAAGGCCACAGCAGAAATTATGAATCAAACGGGGTCGGAGTCGGAGTTGGACTCCCAGCCAGGAGACAGAAGATTGGCGGACTCCAAATCAGAGGGTTCGAGGCTGGCTAGCAAAGATTTGCCAGTAATAACCCCGCAATCAGTGGAGGAGCTTGTTTGACATTGGAGACCAACGACTTAAGGCTTGTGCCATTGGAAATGGCTGATTGTTCATTGTGTAGTATGGCTGCACCTATAGGGGAGATCATCTCTCGCTGGGGATATTATACATGTCTGCAGTGGTGTTGAGTGAGAGATGACCCCATGGACCGCTATGCTGTGGTCCTACAGTCTATTGGGATGGGGCCTAGATTGGCCACTAAGGGGCCTGACGAAATTGAGCCTGAGCAGATCCTTGACCATTGGCTCATTCTCCATAGCACCCCACCACTTAGCCCCTTCTAGGAGTTCTGTGGAGCCTAGCTTATGACTCTGCTCTTTGGTTATTGTATGTTTTGGCGATCAGCAGTTGTAGTGCGGCCCTGGGAAAAGGGAGTTTGTTGTTGTGTATGTGTTGTTCCCTGTCTCTGGGAAGCAGTTACTAGGGGAAGATGCAGGGACCTGATTGGGAAGTGAGTGGAGACTACAATTGTAAGTCTGGGCAGTGAACTCCGCTTCACTTGCAGAGTTTGCAGAGTTATCCGCACTCCACGTTACGCGCTGCTCATGGAGTTCCGAAAAACTGCACTCCGCTCTGCGGAGTGGAGTTTTTTTCCTCGCTCGCGTTCGTCAACAGCAAGTTGGCGAACGCGAGCAAGGAAAATCCACCTCCTGGGGAGATTTTTCCTCGTTCTCGATCGCCAACATCAAGTTGGCGAGCGCGAGGGTGGAAAACCAACTTCCCAGAGAGATTTCTCAACGCGGGCAGTCAGATTTCTCATTGCGAGTGGTCGCGTATGCTCGCGACCGCTCACGTTGAGAAACCGTCCGTTCGCGTTGAGAAAGCTGCAGCTTGAGTAAAAATCTACTCGAGCAGCAGAAAGGAAGCAGTGCCCGCTTGCGCTGTGCTTGGTGCCATTTGCGATGATTGCACAGTGCGGACAAGCACCTTGCACTGAAAATCACTGCGAACGGCATTTATCTTATGCACTCCGCCGTTTGCGGAGCTCCGTGTAGCGTGGCAGAGTTTTTTTTCTACTTCCACCCAGGCTTATACAATTGCCACACATACTCCTATGGCGGATTGAAACACGTAACTGCTATGTATGTCATGGAATGTGAGGGGCATGAGATCTGCCACCAAGCGACACAACATTAATAGATACTTGAGACTCAGGGGGGTGCACATTGCCATGCTGAAGGAGAAACACCTTACCAGGGTTGAAGTAGAACAACTGCGCCATAGGTGGCACAGACAATTGCACACCACCTCTTATTTTGCATATGCCCGGGGTGCACTGATATGGGTGAGAGCAAGAACCCCCGTTGAACCCCTACACACACTGGTGGATGGGGAGGGTCAATATGTGTTAGTACAGGGTAGGCTAATAGGCTAATGGGGAACGAAATGATGCTTGGGACTATATATGCACCTAATCAGGACCAACTGCAATTCTTGTACGCTCTGTCGGACCCACTAGGTCAACTAGTGAATGGGGATTTACTGCAGTTGGGGATTACAATTTTGTTACTGAAGTGCTACTAGACCGTTCTACCGCACCACTACCTTTGGGCACCTGCTCATAAGATAGCGATAGGCTTCCGGGAATGGCTCCAACATTGGGAGTTGACCGACATCTGGTGCTCACAGCATGGTAGGGAGTGAGATTAATCCTTCTATACTCATATTTATGCCCTACATACATGATTGGACCAGTTCCTCTGCTCCAGGCGATTGTGCCATCATGCCACGTTCACAGAGTACCTGGTGCGCACCCTATCTGACCATAGTCCCTTACTCATGGGGCTCAGACTATCAGATTACAGGCCCACAATCCCAACATGGCACCTACAGCCAGTGGCACTCGAAGACCTGCGCTATATAGAAACACTACAAACCACCATAGCAGAATACTTTGATTAAAAACCAGGGTACAACATCATCTACTCTTTTGGAGTGGGAAGTCTTTAAGGTTGTCATCCGAAGCCATTGTATGTGGCAGTCAGTGGGGGTTAGTAGGGAACTCAATGCGGCATTACATGCACTAGACGCCATACTTCACACGATTGACAACACTTTGGGGTTAGGCCCGGCAAATCACCAGCTTTTACTTGCCACGAAGGAATGATACTACTCCATATTAGAAAGATTGCGCTGCCATGACTACAAAACATTTGTTGAAGAAACACACAATAAAGAAGGAAAGTCGGGGAGGCAGTTGGCATGGCTGATTCGCCCTGATTAGCGGGCACACCCATCACGCATCTGTCATCGGCCATGGGGACGCATGTTTATTGCCCGCGGGACATAAATGACGTGTTCAGATGATATTACAAGACCCTGTATAGCTGCCCAGCAGCACTCCTAGAAAATTTGCTGGCGGTGTTTCTCGACCGTCTCCCTCTTTCAACATTAACCCATGAGGCACGGGAAAGCATAGGAGGCCTAGTGACTATCCGGGGGATTAAATGGCTAATAAAGACATGTCCACTGGCAATACCCTTGGTCCTGATGGACTGCCAGCAGAGTTTTATGCTTCCTATGCAGACTTGTTGGCTCCTAGGTTGTAGTACTGTATACTGCATCTCTGAGGGAAGGTTGCCTTTCAGAAACTACAAAAAGCGTGACCGTCATTCCTCTTCCCAAAACTAAAAACCCGGGGGTGCCAGCTTCCGCTTTCCGCCTGCTGTCAATGCTAAATATGGATTTCAAATTTTTTAGTAAAATTATTGCTACTAGGCCACTCCCCCATGTGTCGGACCTGGTTCATGAGGACCAGAATGGTTTTGTTCCGCTCTGTAGCACGTCCCTCAACGTTAGAAGATTCTACCACCTTCTGTACCACCCTAAGGTCCGGATTCTACCGGGGGCACTATTTATGTCCGTGGACGTTGAAAAGGCCTTTGACTCGGTGAGATGAGACTACTTGTAAGAGGTTATGCACAGGTTGGGTATGGGCGAGGCCTGGATCGGATGGGTATCTTTACTGTATACAAGACCAACGGCGCAAGTTAAAACTGTCACCACCATTCCTACGTTGTCTCACAGGGCACCAGACAGGGATGTCTGCTGTCACCCCTACTCTTTGTGCTTGCAATTGAGCCATTGGCAGTGCTCTTTTGGGGAGAGGGGAGGGGGAGCGGTATATTAGTGGATGGCCATGAGCATATTATCTCTCCCTATGTGGACAACCTCCTGCTTTAGCTGTCTGGAGGCACGGCGGGAGCCAGAGAGGCGATCAGAAGCCTAGATGAGTTTGGGGTGATAGCGGGGTTGAAAGTTAATAGATCAAAAACATGCTTGTTCCCCTATAATCAGGAAACTCCCATTCCTATAGATCTCCCAGTGGCTCTTACTTGGGCCCCTGTGACCTTTAAGTATCTGGGTATGCAGGTATATTATCAGCTAAATTATATGAGTGAGGGGAATCTGGGCAAGACGCTGCAATCACTGAGGACTTGTGTCACCTTCTGGAGATCTCTGCATTTATCGCTTATGGCCCGGGTGTCATTCTCCATGATGGTGATGCGCCCACGGTTGTTATAGTTCTTTGCCAACCTCCCAGTCAAGATTTACAGGGCGTGGTTTGGAAGGTTAGACGTCCTGCTCCAGGAGCTGATATGGGATGGAGCCCGGCATAGGGTGTCCCTTGCAGTGCTGAAGCACCTACCAGAGCAGGAAGGCCTTGGGGTCCCGGACTTCGAACTGTACTACATAGCAGCTCAGCTGCAGTGGATGACTAGGTGGCTTTACAGTGCCCACAGGGGTACTTTGGACAATCTGGGACTGGTGCCGCATCGGATACTTTTATTCGCCAAATAATTATGATGTCCTGCTGTGCAAAAACATCTGCCGAGTGTTTTGCTGCAAGTATCCCTCCTTTGCTGGTGTCGCAGCACGGTGCGGACCGTGCAGGGCTCCATTTTGTGCACCGCTATACCGCTGGTGGGATTGCCTCATGGATCCCCGATCCAGTGCTTTACAGCAGCCCAGCTTCAGACCTGGACCATGTCCAGGATGACAATGGTAGTAGATTGCTTTGAAATGGGTACCTTTATCCCATGGAGGAATTATGTGAACAATTAAGATGAACAAATGAGAGAGCTAGGACAATGTGTGGGCCGTCCTTGTCCCTTGGTAAATATTGATAAACAACTGGGACGGACCTGTCTAGCAGTATGTCCGACACCGCAGTGCCTGACACCGCAAGGGTTTGCTAAAAGAACCCTCACACACCAACCTAGTTGGTGTCATGCTTCATCATCGGGTTCCCAGCTGAGTAGCCGAATGCTACTCAGCTGTGCTGCGACCCCTGGTTACAGTGGAGCTGGTTTTTTTTGTGTAAGTGTGATGAAGTGGTGTATTAAAAATACCTCTGGGTCTCTAACTGATAATTACTTTATTCCCAGTGGTCCAGGGTATATTTAAAATAAATGAGTGGATAACATAAAAGACTGTTAGTTGCGTCTTAGTTATCAGCTAGGTCGACATGTTTCAGCCCGTGAAAAAATTGAATAGGGCTTTCATCAGGACCTTTCTCACAGTGAATTAAAATCGTGGTGAAAGTGAAAAAAATGAAAAAGTTGAGTGGCAAAAACTTTTTTAAACCACATGTATATGCATTTTGTAGCACACACGCTAAGGTGTGCTAATTATGATCTATGGACTAACCGTAATTTGCGTCCACATCTGTGTGAGTACCTGTAAAAGAAAATTACAAAACAGGACAATACAACATGTAACATATACAAGCCTGCAATACATTATATGCTCTTTTCATCTTTCATTAAGAATATGGTGGTGTTTTTTTGCACTCAGTCTCATACGAACGTGTGGCACCAATCATACACATATCATGCACTCCAAATGCTTTTATGAGTGTGGAAAACATGCATGTGACAGGGCTAGACAAGGCGCTGAATTTTTATTCTTTCAATGCAGTTTCAATCTGCGTGATTGGTGAGGCGCAGAAAAAAACATGAAGGCTCAGTAATTTACAGCCTACTTGCGGCGATAGTGAAATCACGTGCTGCCCAGTGAGAATGCGCCGTGCATGCTTTAGCTCTATCAATCTATTAGGTGATGAGCGAGGCCCGTGACTTTCGTGTGGACCAAAGGGTCTGTTGTCCTAAATTTTGAGGAAAGGGGTATAATTACGTTGTTTACGAAAATACAAAGTAACTCTGGTCCCGGGAGGGGAGAACCCCTAATATCACTCTCTGTTAGGGGAGGTAGAGAAAATGCAGTGATTAGCACTTCCATGCCCGTTTCTCACGAGTTAGAGGAGGAAGGAAAAACAAAATCCGGCTGTGCGGGAAGGACCCTTTGGTCCACACGAAAGTCACGGGCCTCGCTCATCACCTAATAGATTGATAGAGCTAAAGCATGCCGGGCAGCATTCTCACCGGGCAGCACGCGATTTCTCCGCCGCAAGTAGGCTGTAAATTACTGAGCCTTCACGTTTTTTCTGCGCCTCACCAATCACGCAGATTGAAACTGTATTGAAAGAATAAAAATTCAGCGCTTTGTCTAGCCCTGTCACATGCATGTTTTCCACACTCATAAAAGCATTTGGGGTGCATGATATGTGTATGATTGGCGCCACACGTTCGTATGACACTGAGTGCAAAAAAACACCGCCATATTCTTAATGAAAGATGGAAAGAGCATATAATGTATTGCAGGCTTGTATATGTTACATGTTGTATTGTCCTGTTTTGTAATAGCATTTGGCTACTCAGCTGGGAACCCGATGATGAAGCATGACACCAACTAGGTTGGTGTGTGAGGGTTCTTTTAGCAAACCCTTGCGGTGCCAGGCACTGCGGTGTCGGACATACTGCTAGACAGGTCCGTCCCAGTTGTTTATCAGGGAATTATGTGAACATCATGCACCCCCCAGTAGCCAGTTTCTCATATATGAGGCATTGATGCAGTCATATACTAACCTATGGGGCCTGGGAAGGGAGGAGCCACCACAACATTCAGGGCTGCAGTTACAACCCTCCCTTGGCTCAGCGTCAGGTGACATGGTCATATAGGGGGGCACTTAGTGACATGGGATGGAAACCATTTGTGAAACTTAGGAACTGGTGGGAAGCTGTCCTGTGTCATGACATACCTGATAGAGATTGAGACAGAATGTTAGTCTACCCCAAATGTATCTGTCGAAACACGAGGTTGTTTTATATACAATTTAACTTACTGCACATGACGTATCTTACCCCACAGTGGCTGTGGCTCATCTACGGAGCGAGTGCCCAGGAACGCTCCAGATCTCTATTTCCTGATGCAGACTTTTGTCACATGACATGGGGATGCCCGCACTGCAGACTCATTGGACTGAAGTTCTGATTCGCCTCCATACAGCGGTAGGGTGTGCACTACCTTGCACGGTGGTATCTGTCGAAACACGAGGTTGTTTTATATACAATTTAACTTACTGCACATGACGTATCTTACCCCACAGTGGCTGTGGCTCATCTACGGAGCGAGTGCCCAGGAACGCTCCAGGTCTCTATTTCCTGATGCAGACTTTTGTCACATGACATGGGGATGCACGCACTGCAGACTCATTGGACTGAAGTTCTGATTCGCCTCCATACAGCGGTAGGGCGTGCACAACCTTGCACGGTGGAGACCTGTTAAATGTGAACCTTCTCCCTACCTAAAAAGTGCAGAGTGGGTACCCGATTTCGAGATTTAGCCCTTGCATTGGCCAGGCGTAGAATTGCGCAGACATGGAAGTCACAGATAGGACCGATGATTGATATATGGACCAAAGATGTGACTATGTGGGCTAGGGCTGAAGAAAGCATCCTCTGAAGGGAAGATGCCCGAGGCCTCCGGAGACATCCTGTGGCGGAACTGTGGGTGGAGATATTGGAGTGCTGGGAACACTCGACCAGTGACTCAGAATCTTAACAAGAGGACTTAGAGGGCGGAGATGGAGATGATGACAGGACAGCTAATGGAGTTGGATGGAATAGGAAACACCCCCACATAAGTTTAGGAATACATATGGGCAATCTTCATTACACCTACTCTGCGGTCAGTATCGTACACTGACACTGGGTTCCAGCTGGGATATGGAGTGGGATGTGGGCTATGATATCACCCTCCTATAAAATACTGACTTATACACACCACATCCACCTGGAGGTCTTCTCTTCCAGAGCCTGGTGAGACTAGATTATTGCATCCACGGTCCAACCCCCAGAGACTTTTTGTTAGCTCTGTTTGGTTATATTTGTTTATTAAATGCATACATATCTTTTCTCTGATTCTCTCCTGTACTTGACGATAAACCAGAGTCCATCAACATTAGTCCATGTCCCGACAGCCTAGACATCACACTATGTACTCTGCAGACCTATCTGGGCACTGACCAAGGGGACCCACACACCCAGGGGCGTGACAATACCTTCCATCCATAATACTACCGACCTGTGTACACTTAGATATGTTAAGGGTGGGCAATCAGGGCTGACTTGAAATATGCATGGTGGCTTCAGGATGATGATTCTTGTACAATATGTAGGGCCTTAACTATTGAAATGAAGATGTATTGTGGATATATTGCACTGTTTTCAAATACCAATAAAGATATGTTTTTTAAAAAAAAGAAGGTATGGCCAGTGCACTCGGTCGAAGGCCTTCTCAACATCGACAGAAAAGAGGAGTGCCGGCAGCTGAGAGCATAGTGCCTTGTCAAGAAAGTGACAAAGGCACTTTGTGTTGTCGCTGCAGCCCCTCACTGGTATAAACCTGGATTAGTCTGGGTCAATATGGCCTTGCATGTAGGGACCCAAATGAGATGCTAGGATGCTAGTAAAGACTTTAACATCAATGTTTAGTAGAGAGATGAGCTGGTACGAAACGCAGTACACAGGATCTTTGCCTGGCTTAGGGAGGACCATGATGATGGCCGTCCTCATAGATTCTGCAAGAACACCAGTGTCACTGAAGGAGTAGTATAGGTGCGCTAAGAGGGAGGGAAAGAGTGGCTGCAACCACTTTATATTCATTCATATCTATATTCGATCTATGTACAAACAGATCATAAAAGCACAATTTCATTAAATAGATCACAATAAAACAAGTTACATAAAAGCCACAGTGCGTTTAAAAAAATGTATTAAACTTTTAAATAGCTTGTTAAAACCGAAGTCGGCTGTACAATTTGATCCCTGAATGTTAAAATTTATAACAGCAAGCCCCTCGCCCTTCTATTCCTCCAACAAGTCCACAAAAAGGATGCTACCACAAAGCAAACATGGGGAGTCGAGAGAGCTTTTAAGAAATGCAGTGCCACTCTACATTGCGTAAAATTTTGGGGCCTTAAAATTGGGAGGAGAAACCTTTTTCTTTCAGTGTGGTAAAACTTGCAAAACAGGGCCAGATGTAGATCGGGCTGGGGTGAGCAGTTATCACAAGGGCAGGGACCCAAATCTGCATGCTTGAACCTCTTCTCTGGAAGCCTGAACATCAAAGGGATTAGATTCAGGCGAAAGCGCAACAGAATAAATCTGTGTTGTGCTACAGTCACTGAGGAAAGGTAACTATAACCTTCCCCCGTTCTTGGCGGAATTTGATTATAGACTGCAAGCGCCCTCTTATTTCCCTTCTGTAAGTAAAGGGAAAAAAAATTCCGTTTAGAAACCTTACTACAGGATGTGGGATCCCTGAAGAGTACTCCCTGCCCAATTGCATCTAATTCCGCCTCCACATACCTGAACCAACCGATCCTGCTGTATCCCTCGAGCCCCAAACAATCACCAATTATACGTTGGGTTAAGTTAACTGTAGTCCTACACCAAATCGAGAGCCACAGCAGGATGGGTGCCATTCTGATAGAGTCGAGCAAGTATGGAAGTCCCAATTCCAAATGTAGGATATAATTAGATGTAGAGGGTGGTAACGAGACCCTTGACTTGAAAAAGGTATCTTCCACTTTCTGCAGTTGATCGCTCTGGGCCATTCCCCAAACTCAGGCCCCATAGGTTGCCGCCGCCTTGATTTTGGCTTGGTAAATGGTTTTAATTGTGTCCAAAGGGCTGGCGCCTAATTTTTTGGCAAACCCCTTTATGGCTTGGAGACCTCTTTCCATACACAAATTTCTGTGCTATCTGTTCATCCTGGTAGACTATGTTGCCCTGTGGGCCCACGATCTCTGTTATCCGTTGTTGTATGGTTTGGGCGCAGAGCCTTTGAGCCAGGAGGCGGCCCGCATTGTTACCCCCAGAGTAGTATTTCTGTTTGGTGCACAAGCAAGCATATTCTACTTTTTCCATGTCTAAGGCCTTAAGTTCTGTGGGCCAGCTTGAGTTGGCGTCTCACTTTGTAGGAGCCTTGTGAGTGTTACCACTTATAGTTCCTAATGCCTTCCTCTAGAGCGGTGCATTTGTCCATCATTTCCTTATTAAGCCTACCCGATATGGCGATGAAGTGGCCACTGACGACTGCTTTCAGGGTGTCCCATAGTAAGGCTACAGGAGTGTCCTGTGTGTCATTAGTGTTCAGAAAATCAGATATGGTGTCAGTGATTTCGGATATATTAGACTCATAAGTGAGCAATTTATGGCTTTAGCACCAAGTGCGTTGGTGAGGTGCCCCCCCTCGGGTAAGTGTAAAGTAAGAGTGATAGGCAAATGGCCAGAAAGGGCTGCTACACCATTGTCAACTGATGTTGTAGCTAGTGTGACGTGTGGGGAGGTGAAAAAAATATCTATCCATGTGTAGGTCTGGTGGGTGGCTGAGAAGAAAGTGTATGCCTTCGTGTTTGCTTCATCATCAGATTAGGCTGCAGCCACACATCTACTAGCCACATCTCTGCGAGCCATTTCTGGCTTTTTGCTGAAAAGGCTCTTGCCTGTCCTACTCGTTGTGCCAACCTGTTAAGAGTAATTATACAGGAACAGTGGTCCCTTACAACATAAGTAAAAGACAATAATAATCACAGAGATATAATGATGACTGTGTTATAGGAGTCTTTACAGGAAAATTATACTTTTATTTACATCAGGAATAAAGTGATCATAGAAAGTGGAACACTGTTCAGAAAGGAAGTTTCAAAACTCATGCATAACGTGTGGCCGAAATACAATCAACAAATAGGCCACAAACATGTAAATAGTACCATTGAACGTATTTACAGTGATTAATTGAACAAATCAGTGTTAAGGTGCTGAGGTCGACAGCGTTTTGATCTCTAACATGGTGGTAATAGGATCATCATTAGGACATAGTGAATAATGCGTTAGATGAATGCCTGCTTAATGGAAGTGGAGATACACACATCAAGCAAATTCAAACGATCAGTGTGGATGGCAGAGTGACCCATGTGTCCAGAGTGGCACTACCCACTACATTCGCCCTCCGGCTTCGCTGGTAATCAAATGTTGAGCCTGCAAACAATGGCCCTCTGTGTGGCCTGAGTAGGTGAGAGGTTGATCCTTCAGACATTTCAGGTTCTGATGTGTTGTCCTGTTGCTGCAGCTGGTGCAGAGTAGAGCAGGTCTCTCCTTGCGACTTTTGGTATCAGTTGGTTTATTGAAGTACATGGTCGTCTGAGAAGAATAGCAGGGCTCCTCATTCGGTCCCAAGGCTGACTTCGATGGATGGTGAGTATCATCTCCCTTATGTAGTGTGTCCATATCTTATAATGAGCAGGCCCTCTCTAGAGTGTGTATGCTTTGAGCCTCATTATTCCAGATAAAAATGAGTCTGAAGGGGTGTCTCCACTTGTATCGTATCCCTCAACCTCGAAAAAGTCAGTTATGGGCCGAAGAAATCTGCGGAGTTGCAGTGTTATGGAGAAAGATCTTGATATAGCCATATTTTTGCGCCCTCAAACTCAATATTGTTCCAGTCACGCACTGCTGCAATGATGGTTTCTTTTTGACTATACGAATGGAGGCAAGTGAGTATATCCTGGGGTGACCAGGGGACTTGGCTGGATGCCCCACCTGAGCGTGTGATCCATTACTTGTTCGCGCTCTGCTGGTCAGGTACCACATGACAGAACAGGTAAATGACATAGTCCTCAAGTTTCCCTGAGTCCACCTGCAGTGGGGCATCTTATATGGAAATGTTAGATCTTTGAGACTGATTTTTCAGGTTTTCCAGCTGGTAGAGGAGTTCTGTGTTCTTGTCCCTCAGTTCCAATAGCTCTCTCCTGTGATCCTCCAGCTCCTCCTCCCGCGAGTTGCCTGTATGCTCCAAAGTGTGAGCCCTCTGACCCAGCTCACCAATATCCTTCTTCATATCCTTGACCTCTGTGGCTATGTCATACTTCAAAGCAGCTATGTCTTCCCAGAGGGTGCCGAAGAGATTTTCCGAGAATGTCTGGTTGACTGGTGCATCATCATCCTGGGAACCAGCGGCTGATGGCGATGGGGGCCGGGAAGCAGGCAAAGCTGTGTCACCTACTTGGTCAATCTTTTTCGTGGACGACTTGAAAATAATGTCCTTCAGGGTTGCATCTTTCTTGGTGCTACGGTGGGTGGACATGCTAGTTACTCAAGGCGCTGCTGAGAGAAATTAAGATAGATCCTGAGGTCCAGGGTAGATGTCGCTGTGTGTGTAGAGGTCTCACCTAGCATCTCAGGAGGGTGGGGGCTTTGCACTGTCAAAGGCGTGGGAAGTACTGGCACTCCAGAACAGCGGGGGTCATTGGGCACAGTCTAAATGCAAAGTCTTCAGCCCTGCCACTATATGGGGTGATGGCTATGGTCCCTTTGTCAGGTCTAGTGGCATTCAATCGGTGGCAAGGAGAACCTAAGATGCCGGTGGGCCCAACGCAATAAATCGATATACCCCCTGCCAAGCGGGGTCGCTGCGGTTGGTGTCTAGCCAATCAGGCACCCTGTGGCATCAGAATGATAACAGGTTACTGTCTGGGGCCAGGGGCATTGTGTGTGAGGCCCCCAAGTTGTATGAGCCCAATAGCACACCCAAACCCAGGCTTCGGGTGTCGCTCCAGCACAATGTCCCAGAAAGTTATACACACTGACCTGGAGTAGCACGGGCCAACTTGCCTGTGTGGCTTTCTAGAGTGCTTTTTTCAATTTGTAGCCCTTAGGAGGGGCACCAGTTACCCCATCCAGAAGCGCTGTAGGTGCATAGAGGGGCATATGGCATAACTTTGCTGTCCTCCCTGGGGGGCGGAGCTTGCCTGGCTCCAAGATGGCCATGCACTAGCGCAGCTCCGCCATTACCGGCTCATTATCCTTCACAATCCTCTACAAAAACTGGTTCCTCATCGCTGAGTCTGTAGTCCCCAACTCCAGAACTGGGGTAGAATAGATTGGCGCGGCGGCAGACTTTTCTGGAGCTCCAGGGAGCTGAAACACGCTCCAGTGCAACTCTGCTGCCTGGGTGTTGCCTGGCTTGCATTCCTCCTCCTCCGGTGTTTTCGGCACTACCGCAGCGGCTTTCAAGTGCGGGGGCCCTACCTGGGGTGCCTAGGTGAGCGTTGACAATCCTGCCTGCTTGTGGAGTGAGGACAGCTGCCGAGACCGCTGCGACGGTGCTGCGCGGTCGGAGATGCTACCTTGCTCTGGCCTGTACTGAGGCGGCTTCCTGCGCAGTTCCCGGTGTCGAGGTGAGCTTCTACTGCACTCCTGGTTGACTCTATCCATGCCCAGAGCTGCGGCCTGACCTTGGGATAGCGGCCGGGCGGACTACGGCCCCCGGGGTGCTGTTGCTCTGCAGAATCTGCCGTGACTGCTGTGGCTGCCCGAGGCTGTGCTTTGCTGATTGTGGCGGGGAGAGGCCGGGGCGGCTCTAGTACTGGGCTCTCCTGCGCCGGGGGCTTAGACATAGAGATGAAGAGGCACACGAAGTAAAGAGACGAGTGCCCCGGTCTCCCCCCCATTACAGATGGTCGCATTGGATTGAAGGGGGCGCTCCTCCTGCTCGAACTCCCCCTTGTGAGCTGAGGTCTAGTCTTGAGCATAGAAGCAGGAGCAGACAGATTGTGACATATCAGGAGCCGGAGTGGGTTTGCCGGGGTCCTGGCCGACGTGTACACCCACGTTCTACAGCAGGGGCCGGTGTTGAGCTGGAGGCTTCGGTGGTGCTGACCGGGGGGCACACTGCTATGCGCCGGCCTTCAGCCAATTGATATCCTGGGTGCCAGTATCTGCAGGATGCTTGGGCTGATTTCAGCACCTCTGGGAGCTATTCACACCGCACTGCGTATCCATCACGCCCGGGACCAGCACCAGAGGTAAAGGGGGCACGCTGCAGCGCTATAACATGGGGAAGAAAGCCAAGTCACAGTCAAGGCTGCCATTTGAGCCCAGGAAGTCGCAGAGGCAGCAGGAACTAGATAAGAACCCCTCAGAATCGGGCTCTGAAGCTGGTGACGCTGCTTCCGATCCAGACATCAAACAGCTTCTGGCCATTATGCAATGCAGCCTTAATAAGATAGATGACAAGAAAGATGCCCTATCTTTCAGAATGGACAGGATGTCCGAACGGTTGGACAAGCAGGCAGGCAAGCTGGATAGCGTAGAACCACGAGTATCAGAAGCAGAGGATGCCATAAATTCAACGACCAGATCACAGGCAACCATGGCAAAACAACTGCAGGCGGTGTAGGCTAGAGCGGAGGACTTGGAGGCCCGCTCCAGGTAGAATAGTCTTTGTATAGGTGGGGTTGCAGAGTCCACGGACATCCCTAACATGGAGCTGTTTGTGGAGTGCCTACTCACCACACTGCTGGGCTCGGACTGTTTTTCTACAATGTTTGTAGTGGAGAGGGCGCACCGCTCACTGGCCCCTAGGCCAGTCCCATGGCACCGCCACGCCCAATAATAGCGTGTCTACTCAATTATAGAGACTGCGACAGTGCACTTCGGAAATCCAGAGAACTCCAAGAGTTGCTCTATGAGGGGATGGCAGTGGCTCTATACACAGATTTCACATCCCAGGTCCAGGAGGCGTGCAGACAGTTTGCACCTGCCAAAAGAAAACTGTGTGAACTCAACATAGAGTATAATGTGCTGTACCCAGGAAAGTTGCGAGTCATGGGGGATGGTAAAACGCATATTTTTACGGATCCTTCCCAAGTAATGCAATTCATCAAACGAAGGAAAATTGTTGGCTCCACAAATGTGTCTGGGCTGGTGGTGAAGGCGAGACTCATTAGCATGCATAGCATCTACAGTTGGAACTGAGGGGCCCAGCTGGGGATCTGCTCTGGCCTGGGGTTGATACTGAGTGAGGCGGCAGAGGCGGAAGCCGGACTGCAGCAACCGTGTGTGATTGTTAAGGAGCACTCTCCAGTCGCGAGCTGGGGTAGCCCGAGTGGGATGAGAGCTATGCTTGAGGTTATTTGCCAAGGGAGGGCTGGAATGCATTGCTTATTTTTGGCCCCTGCTTGGAAGGGAGGGGGGTTCCTCTCTTTCATTTCTGTTATAAAACCATGCTTTGCATTGGTGGGATGTGTGTAGGTGGCTGGTCTTCATCGGCAGGGACCCGCATCATAGACTGAAGGATATGACATTAATAGAATGCCGGCTGGCACAAGTTTTTGTGTTGGAGCTGGGCGACATCTGCCCCGTAGTGTGATCCACAGAAGGGTTCCCCCCTTTTTTTTTCTTTGTTTAGACTATAAGCCGCTAATTGGTTAATAGGGTGAGTTAGGGCGGGCACGGGAGGGGGTTTCGTTTGTGCACGGTTGGGGGACGCATAGCGCGGGTGGGGGATGGTTAGGGCAGGATGAGACACACACTGGAATGCAGATATCCACGAGGTGCATATGAGTACACTGTGATGAAAAGAGTTGGATGTAATGCACGGAGAGTTATGATAAACAAAACAGTTGCCACTCCTGCTGATCACGGGTAGCACGGTCCATCTCCTAACATGGAATATTAGGGGGCTCAACGACCACAGGAAGCTTAGGAAGGTAATTGCATACATGAAGAGGCACCACATAGATGTTGCACTGCTACAGGAATCTCACTTGCCTCCACATAGTGACATGTTAGGCCACAAGCTGTTACAGGGAAGGGTTTCTGCAGCAGACTTCACGTCACATGCTAGGGGAGCCCTGACTTGGGTGAACCCTGCTTCAGGTATTGCGGTGCAGACACTCGATACTGACCCTAATGGTAGGTATGTTATTGTAAGATGCCAGAAAGAAGGTCTCGATGTCACGGTTGTAAACATTTACGGCCTCAACTACAATGACCCACAATTCTATAATAGCTTTGGTAGCATCCTGCTTCGCTATAAAGCCTCCTCAATAGTAATAGGTGGGGACTTCAGTTGTATCCTAGATCCCCAAAGAGACCGATCTAAGGGTCCCCGCATCGCCATTTGGCGGTGGCCGGTGCGATCCTAGACCTCATGGAGGGCTTAGAATTGAGGGACATATGGAGGCTACTTTTCCCCGACATTTCTGGATTCACTCACTACTCTGCTCCACATGGCACCCACACAAGAATCGACTACTGGCTTGTGTCCTGGGGCCTCAATGGCCAGATCACGAAATGCTTTCTTCACCCGCGCACTCTTTCAGACCATTCACCAATACAGCTAGACTTGCATTGCCCAGCTAGGCAGGCGCCAGCTTTCCTTTGGAGGTTTCCGCCTTATCCCTTCTTGATCCAATATTTGTGTCAGAAATCTCTGCAGACATTAAAATATACTTTGAGAAAAATATGGGATCAGTTGACAGTTTCGCTAGCATCTGGGAGGCTTTTAATGTATATATCCGGGGTATGGTTATAGCTAAACACTCTGGGGTGCTTAGATCGTTGAGGAACCGGCTGACTAAACTTGAGCAGGACATCTCTACTTTAGAGCGAAAGTTTCAGGTGACACGTGACAACAATATATTGGGCGACATTAAGAACGTTCTAGAAGAATACCAAGATACAGCACATAGAGAGGTTAAACATCTAGGCAAGTATGCCACGGCCAGGGTTTTTGGCGAGAGAGATTGCCCAGAAGCCATGTTGGCTGCACTGATGCATCCCAAGCGCAAAGTAGACACTATCTCTGAGATACTGGACGAGGGCGGACAGCCATTGCGTAGCAGTCAGGACATAGCCAGTCAATTTCACAGATACTACTCGCAACTGTATACCGTCCAGACTACCCCTGATGTAGCTGCTATACGTGACTACCTGGAACATATACAGATGAGCTGATTAATGAACGCACACAGAGAGTACCTCATGTCCCCCCTCTCCCCTGGGGAGGTCAAGATAGCCATCAATTCCTTGCATATTGGTAGTGCCCCTGGCATAGACGGACTCACTGTCTCCTTTTATAAGACATTTGAAGACTTGTTGGTCCCGCACCTCATGACCTTGTATGAGCATATGGCCCAAGACGGTGTTATGCCCCCTTCCATGAGAGAAGCACTGATCATCATGCTATTGAAGCCGGGGAAACCACCAGAGGCATGCTCCTCGTACAGACCATTGTCCCTTATAAATGTTGATACCAAGATATATGCCAAAATCTTGGCTAATCGATTGGCCCCACTGCTGCCATTGGTGGTTCGCCCAGAACAATCGGGGTTCATCCTGGGGCGCAGCCTTACATCTAATTTACGTACCATATTCGGCATACTCCAGAGGCTAGATCCAGGGATCAAGGCAGCAGCGTTTTTTTAGATGCCTAGAAGGCTTTTGATTCTGTGGAATGGGCCTTCATGAAGGTAGTTTTACAAAAAATTGGAGTCGGAGATATCTTTCTTCAATTAATAATGACTCTATATGCCCAGCCTACCACTCGTGTCTGGCTGGCAGGGAAGTTTCTGCCCCTATATATATAACTAGAGGGACCAGACAGGGCTGCCCACTGTATGCCACTGTACTGCTCCTGTATGCCTTGGTCGCTGAACCCCTCTCCTGTGCGCTGCGAGAATATCATTCACATAGGGGACTGGGGTTCCCGGGAAATCGGTTAATAATCTCTGCCTATGCAGACGATACCCTGCTGTATGTTCGGGACCCATTGAATAACCTCAATCCAGTTCTGGCAGAGGTCGTTCAATTCGGGAGTATGTCAGGACTTCACATTAATTGGTCCAAATCGCTGGTGTTCCCTTTCACTCCAGTGACCACCCCATCTGCATTTGATTTCCCCATGCAATGGACTACAGACCCAATTCGTTATTTGGTGGTCCAGATACATGCCGACCCAGCTGTTGTCATAGCGGAAAATTACGGGAAGGTCATTTCTAAATTAGAGGACGACATTAACAGGTGGATCAAACTACCTCTCTTTTTGATAGGTTGCATCTCCATAATGAAGATGGTTATCCTGCCTAGGTTCCTCTTCCTATTCCTCAATATCCCGATATTGTTCCTGTGCTCCTTCTTTGGGCTCCTCCTTAAACTACTGATTTTATTAGCTTGGGCCAGGAAACAACCAAGAGTCAAATGGGATACATTGACTCTTCCATACGCGGCTGATGGATTGGGGGCGCCGGATTTAGAACTTTATTACAGGATTGCACAGGCTTCGCATGCGTACAGTTGGCTGCATGGCCCTTGTGATCTCCCACATCTGTCTTTGGAGCGGAACGCTGCGGATTCCTTGACTCTCCCACAGTTCCTCTTTACCACACCAGTCCATAGACAAGGGGTAATGGATTCCCTAAATTCCACAATACACGCATGGGGCAGACTGTTAGACTCACAGGACTCATGTACTCACCGGCCCTGCCTTTGGATTGATGCAGTTGGCTCCCGATGTGCAGAGAGCGGGCTGTCTTTAAAGGTATGGCACATATAGGCATACATACTTTGAGGGACTTCTACCAGGTTGGGACTCTGCGCAGCTGGGAGGACTGCACTGAGGGCACACAAGGACTCTCGTCATTGGACAAGTTCCAATATCTTAGAGTTCAACACGCATGGAGAAAGCAGCTGGGGAAGACATGCAGGAACCTGCGGAGTTCCCAGCTCTCACATACATTATAAAAGCAAATTCTCCAGCGAAACCTATCACTATTCTCTACTTTCTGGCCCAGGAACCTCGGAAATTACAGGCGCACAAGGCCAGGACGGAATGGCAAGGCGACCTAGACATAGACATAGACTATAGGTGCTGGGCGTACTGTTGCGAAGCCACGAGGCATGCGTCCCTGAATGGTAGGCATTGCCTGATCCATTTCAAATATCTAAACAGGGTGTATTATACCCCCCGAAGACTGGCGCGATATGGATTGAGGGAGAATGCCAGATGCGACAGATGCGCTGAGCCAGATGCTGGGTTTCACCGTGTGGCGTGGGCTTGCCCTAATATCTTGGCCTTTTGGGAGGAAGTTTTTTCAGCACTTAGTGAGATTGTGGGACAACGCCTAACGGCCAGTCCCTTAATTGCGCTATTGGGCTACGACAGGTTGACTGCCTGAAATTGGTCGATATGGGATTGCTATTGGCCAAGCGTAGGGTTGCAATGCGGTGCGCTAAAGGTCCTATACCACTCATCCACAAATGGAACTCAGATATGTTATGCTGCAATACGCAATCTGACATGTATAACGAACTTCTTCCTTCACAGTGTCGTCCCAAAGGCTTCTGGGGCCTATACCAGCAATACTTAGTTGGGAAAGAGTCGGATGAGCCTGAGGGGAGGGATGAACAGACTGCCGCCTGAAGAGTACTGTTTCCTGTTACTTCCCTGTCATTGCGCTCGCTGTAATTTCAGCTTTAGGGAGATTGCTGTACATGTTGCTCTTTGGACTCTCCCTGTGTTCATTGTGGGACTGTGTATTCATGTTGAATTGTGCTCTTATTGTCAGCTATTTGACGACATAAACTGTTACAACTACCTCTGCAGCGATAAAGGGATGTATCGCCTTGTTGGGGGGGGTGGGAGGGCGGTGGGGGGGACCTGGTTGATTGTTCATATACAATTACTATAAGTCATATCAGCTTCAGTGGAATAACTGATGTATGATGTATAACGTTTTAAAATGCAATAAATAAAATTTAAAATTAAAAATTAAAAAACTTTGCTGCCCTCCCAATGGGGTGCTCAGTGCGGTGAGCAGTGAAACAGGGATTCCCATTGTGGCGGATGCGCATGACCCAGCATTTGTAAATACATGCAAGCTGTACATAGGCCTGTGTGGCATCACTGTTATGGTCTCAACAGCCACGGCCCTCGAGGGGGTGAGGTGGTGCTGATCCCGGCACTGCCAATCTTCATGAGTTTGCTCCAGGAGTCAGACTGCCCACTGGCTCCCAGTTTCACTCAGCAGCACGTGCGACAGACCCCAGCAATGGTTTCAACAGGTCCCTGAAGGCCCGTGCCCCACTAACAACCGGTCTTGCACTCACTGGCCTCATGTTGCCTCCAACCCAGTGGGCCGCCACTCCGCAGGTGTATGACTAGTCGTGGAGGAGAGGAGCCGGGGGGCAGCCGCAGAGGTAGGTCGAATGCAAGTAAAACTTTCTAGAGAGTATAGTCTCTACCACTGCAGGGCCCCAGCAGCCACCATGTTGAGGCCTTGGCCGGTGCAAACTGAATGTGCCTCTCGGGTGATGATGAAAAAGAGGGTCGGAGTTGGTTCCCGACACTCACCAGCAGGTCCCGGGGGGAAAAGAGTCAGCTGTGGGTCCCGCAGCTCGCCCCATATGCCCCATGCTGCATAACGTGGTGGAGCTCTGATAAGACGCATCTACAAGGGCGCCATGGTAATCACGCCCCCTGCCTATTGATCTTTTTAAAGATAATATTGATTTGCGGGCACCGTTATTGGTCAATGTATTGAGTAGTGCCATCTGTATAAGCCCCCTGAAATCTTGGTCAAGTTCAATCAATGTTCCTATTTTTAAGAAGGTGCAGGTTGGAGACCAGATTCTATCATCCAATATCCCTGATTGACTCTATAATGAAGGTGCTGGGCAAAATCCTGTTAGTTTGAGGAAATTTGCCGTGGGAAACAATATTTTGTTTGATGCCCAGTATGCATTTAGGCAGTGTTCGGGTCTATTGATCAATCCCTGAACCATTACCTCATAATCAATAAGTACACCAGGGTGAAGAAGGGTTGTGGTCTTCTAGCATTCTTGGACCTTATCTCTGCATTCGATTATGTAATAGAACATAGCTATTGGGTAGAATGTTAGAAATAGGAGTGGAGCCCCCTATAGTGCACTTCCCCAATTAAGATCTGAAGGGGGGTTAGACAAGGGTGCGTGTTGGCCACTTTTCACTTTAACCTCTACATCAACAAGCTTGAACAATCTTTAATAAGAGTAGGGGCTGACACTTTCAAGGTGGGGACCAGGCACCTTCCAGTATTGTTAAATGCTGACGAATGAGTCCTAAAGACAAGAACTGCGGTAGGTTTACCGAATGTATTGGATAATTTTATTCTACTCATGAATCAACTTGACCTGTCTACCAATGTGTTGAAATCATACATTATGGTATGGAGTTGAGTGAATAGTAAGCCAAAAGTCAATTGTATCAATAGGACCAGGCTCTCTTGTGTCCTGACCTTTACGAATTTGGGGGGTGCAATTTGATATTAAAGGCACTTGGACACATTTAGTGAATGTAAGGAAGTTCCAATTTGATTTGTTCATTGTCGAAATGTTTAGGTTTTCTGCAAAATTCGGATTTAAACCCATGGATGCGATGATTAACATCTACAAAGCCAGGTGCATTTCTGTGACCAACTCTGGTGAAAATATTTAGGGAACATGTGATCTAACTCCTATTCTGGTTAGTGAAAATGACTTCCTGAAAACATTATTATCTGCTACAACTAGTTCACCAATGTATGTATGTCATTCAGAATGGGGTGTCCTGTATCCTGAGGACATTCTAAAAGCTATCCCCCTTTCTGTTATGGCTCTCAGTGTGGTCAAAAATGGAAACAAACCTTAATCGATTTGTGATTTTATATTGCTTGCAGCATGAGAATGTACATAATATTTTTTGGTTGACATATAATAAGTAACAATTTACTCTATTGGGCAGCTTGAACTCTGTGATAACCTGAATATATAAATTCCTCTGTTAAAATGACTGTTATTCCGAATTTATGAAATGTTAATGAAGAAAATAAAAATTCTAAAATGTAGGAAGAGGGGGCCTGATTCACAGAACTAACTTACGTCAAAAACATAAACGTAAACGTAAACGTAAACGTAAAGTTAGTACTTTTTAGGTATTCACAGAATGAACTTACTCATTTCGGTATTCACAGAAGTTAGTAGTCCTAACTTTAGGACTACTAACTTCTGTCACAGAACTAGTGATTAGGGCTGATAAAGCACTAATACAATACCAACTCTTGATATTCTCTTACTCATTACTGGGTATAGCGAACCTTGCTGGTTTTATAGAAAACGATGGATTTAGGCCCAGATCTCTGTACTGGGGTGAATGTATGACATTGTTCTGCATTCTGTCCATCAACTGTTGTTTTTGCATTTGTCACCCCGAGTGGGACGGGTATGCCCAGACGTGGGTCCCATGCTCTCCATGCCACTGGAATCAAGCTATCCTGGCTGAAGAGGGGTGAAACCCCGAAACCGGTCCTAGGATGCTTGTTTCCAGTCCAGGGAGGACCTGGCTTGGCAGTTCGGGCTGGACTGTTCCCATGAGGCACAGGGTCAAGACTGATTTGCATATGGCTGGGTTCAAACTGGAATGGCATGGTGAGCAAAAAAACGATGGATTTAGGCCCAGATCTCTGTACTGGGGTGAATGTATGACATTGTTCTGCATTCTGTCCATCAACTGTTGTTTTTACATTTGTCACCCGAGTGGGACGGGTATGCCCAGACGTGGGTCCCATGCTCTCCATGCCACTGGAATCAAGCTATCCTGGCTGAAGATGGGTGAAACCCCGAAACCGGTCCTAGGATGCTTGTTTCCAGTCCAGGGAGGACCTTGCTTGGCAGTTCGGGCTGGACTGTTCCCATGAGGCACAGGGTCAAGACTGATTTGCATATGGCTGGGTTCAAACTGGAATGGCATGGTGAGCAAAAAAACGATGGATTTAGGCCCAGATCTCTGTACTGGGGTGAATGTATGACATTGTTCTGCATTCTGTCCATCAAATGTTGTTTTTGCATTTGTCACCCCGAGTGGGACGGGTATGCCCAGACGTGGGTCCCATGCTCTCCATACCACTGGAATCAAGCTATCCTGGCTGAAGAGGGGTGAAACCCCGAAACCGGTCCTAGGATGCTTGTTTCCAGTCCAGGGAGGACCTGGCTTGGCAGTTTGGGCTGGACTGTTCCCATGAGGCACAGGGTCAAGACTGATTTGCATATGGCTGGGTTCAAACTGGAATGGCATGGTGAGCAAAAAACGATGGATTTAGGCCCAGATCTCTGTACTGGGGTGAATGTATGACATTGTTCTGCATTCTGTCCATCAACTGTTGTTTTTGCATTTGTCACCCCGAGTGGGACGGGTATGCCCAGACGTGGGTCCCATGCTCTCCATGCCACTGGAATCAAGCTATCCTGGCTGAAGAGGGGTGAAACCCCGAAACCGGTCCTAGGATGCTTGTTTCCAGTCCAGGGAGGACCTGGCTTGTCAGTTCGGGCTGGACTGTTCCCATGAGGCACAGGGTCAAGACTGATTTGCATATGGCTGGGTTCAAACTGGAATGGCATGGTGAGCAAAAAAACGATGGATTTAGGCCCAGATCTCTGTACGGGGTGAATGTATGACATTGTTCTGCATTCTGTCCATCAACTGTTGTTTTTGCATTTGTCACCCCGAGTGGGACGGGAATGCCCAGACGTGGGTTCCATGCTCTCCATGCCACTGGAATCAAGCTATCCTGGCTGAAGAGGGGTTAAACCCCGAAACCGGTCCTGGATGCTTGTTTCCAGTCCAGGGAGGACCTGGCTTGGCAGTTCGGCGGGCTGGACTGTTCCCATGAGGCACAGGGTCAAGACTGATTTGCATATGGCTGGGTTCAAACTGGAATGGCATGGTGAGCAAAAAACGATGGATTTAGGCCCAGATCTCTGTACTGGGGTGAATGTATGACATTGTTCTGCATTCTGTCCATCAACTGTTGTTTTTGCATTTGTCACCCCGAGTGGGACGGGTATGCCCAGACGTGGGTCCCATGCTCTCCATGCCACTGGAATCAAGCTATCCTGGCTGAAGAGGGGTGAAACCCCGAAACCGGTCCTAGGATGCTTGTTTCCAGTCCAGGGAGGACCTGGCTTGGCAGTTCGGGCTGGACTGTTCCCATGAGGCACAGGGTCAAGACTGATTTGCATATGGCTGGGTTCAAACTGGAATGGCATGGTGAGCAAAAAACGATGGATTTAGGCCCAAATCTCTGTACGGGGGTGAATGTATGACATTGTTCTGCATTCTGTCCATCAACTGTTGTTTTTGCATTTGTCACCCCGAGTGGGACGGGAATGCCCAGACGTGGGTCCCATGCTCTCCATGCCACTGGAATCAAGCTATCCTGGCTGAAGAGGGGTTAAACCCCGAAACCGGTCCTGGATGCTTGTTTCCAGTCCAGGGAGGACCTGGCTTGGCAGTTCGGCGGGCTGGACTGTTCCCATGAGGCACAGGGTCAAGACTGATTTGCATATGGCTGGGTTCAAACTGGAATGGCATGGTGAGCAAAAAAACGATGGATCTAGGGCCAGATCTCTGTACTGGGGTGAATGTATGACATTTTTCTGCATTCTGTCCATCAACTGTTGTTTTTGCATTTGTCACCCCGAGTGGGACGGGTATGCCCAGACGTGGGTCCCATGCTCTCCATGCCACTGGAATCAAGCTATCCTTGCTGAAGAGGGGTGAAACCCCGAAACCGGTCCTAGGATTCCTAGGATGATTGTTTCCAGTCCAGGGAGGACCTGGCTTGGCAGTTCGGGCTGGACTGTTCCCATGAGGCACAGGGTCAAGACTGATTTGCATATGGCTGGGTTCAAACTGGAATGGCATGGTGAGCAAAAAAACAATGGATCTAGGGCCAGATCTCTGTACTGGGGTGAATGTATGACATTTTTCTGCATTCTGTCCATCAACTGTTGTTTTTGCATTTGTCACCCCGAGTGGGACGGGTATGCCCAGACGTGGGTCCCATGCTCTCCATGCCACTGGAATCAAGCTATCCTTGCTGAAGAGGGGTGAAACCCGAAACCGGTCCTAGGATTCCTAGGATGATTGTTTCCAGTCCAGGGAGGACCTGGCTTGGCAGTTCGGGCTGGACTGTTCCCATGAGGCACAGGGTCAAGACTGATTTGCATATGGCTGGGTTCAAACTGGAATGGCATGGTGAGCAAAAAAACGATGGATTTAGGCCCAGATCTCTGTACTGGGGTGAATGTATGACATTGTTCTGCATTCTGTCCATCAACTGTTGTTTTTACATTTGTCACCCGAGTGGGACGGGTATGCCCAGACGTGGGTCCCATGCTCTCCATGCCACTGGAATCAAGCTATCCTGGCTGAAGATGGGTGAAACCCCGAAACCGGTCCTAGGATGCTTGTTTCCAGTCCAGGGAGGACCTTGCTTGGCAGTTCGGGCTGGACTGTTCCCATGAGGCACAGGGTCAAGACTGATTTGCATATGGCTGGGTTCAAACTGGAATGGCATGGTGAGCAAAAAAACGATGGATTTAGGCCCAGATCTCTGTACTGGGGTGAATGTATGACATTGTTCTGCATTCTGTCCATCAAATGTTGTTTTTGCATTTGTCACCCCGAGTGGGACGGGTATGCCCAGACGTGGGTCCCATGCTCTCCATACCACTGGAATCAAGCTATCCTGGCTGAAGAGGGGTGAAACCCCGAAACCGGTCCTAGGATGCTTGTTTCCAGTCCAGGGAGGACCTGGCTTGGCAGTTTGGGCTGGACTGTTCCCATGAGGCACAGGGTCAAGACTGATTTGCATATGGCTGGGTTCAAACTGGAATGGCATGGTGAGCAAAAAACGATGGATTTAGGCCCAGATCTCTGTACTGGGGTGAATGTATGACATTGTTCTGCATTCTGTCCATCAACTGTTGTTTTTGCATTTGTCACCCCGAGTGGGACGGGTATGCCCAGACGTGGGTCCCATGCTCTCCATGCCACTGGAATCAAGCTATCCTGGCTGAAGAGGGGTGAAACCCCGAAACCGGTCCTAGGATGCTTGTTTCCAGTCCAGGGAGGACCTGGCTTGTCAGTTCGGGCTGGACTGTTCCCATGAGGCACAGGGTCAAGACTGATTTGCATATGGCTGGGTTCAAACTGGAATGGCATGGTGAGCAAAAAAACGATGGATTTAGGCCCAGATCTCTGTACGGGGGTGAATGTATGACATTGTTCTGCATTCTGTCCATCAACTGTTGTTTTTGCATTTGTCACCCCGAGTGGGACGGGAATGCCCAGACGTGGGTTCCATGCTCTCCATGCCACTGGAATAAAGCTATCCTGGCTGAAGAGGGGTTAAACCCCGAAACCGGTCCTGGATGCTTGTTTCCAGTCCAGGGAGGACCTGGCTTGGCAGTTCGAGCGGGCTGGACTGTTCCCATGAGGCACAGGGTCAAGACTGATTTGCATATGGCTGGGTTCAAACTGGAATGGCATGGTGAGCAAAAAACGATGGATTTAGGCCCAGATCTCTGTACTGGGGTGAATGTATGACATTGTTCTGCATTCTGTCCATCAACTGTTGTTTTTGCATTTGTCACCCCGAGTGGGACGGGTATGCCCAGACGTGGGTCCCATGCTCTCCATGCCACTGGAATCAAGCTATCCTGGCTGAAGAGGGGTGAAACCCCGAAACCGGTCCTAGGATGCTTGTTTCCAGTCCAGGGAGGACCTGGCTTGGCAGTTCGGGCTGGACTGTTCCCATGAGGCACAGGGTCAAGACTGATTTGCATATGGCTGGGTTCAAACTGGAATGGCATGGTGAGCAAAAAAACGATGGATTTAGGCCCAAATCTCTGTACGGGGGTGAATGTATGACATTGTTCTGCATTCTGTCCATCAACTGTTGTTTTTGCATTTGTCACCCCGAGTGGGACGGGAATGCCCAGACGTGGGTCCCATGCTCTCCATGCCACTGGAATCAAGCTATCCTGGCTGAAGAGGGGTTAAACCCCGAAACCGGTCCTGGATGCTTGTTTCCAGTCCAGGGAGGACCTGGCTTGGCAGTTCGGCGGGCTGGACTGTTCCCATGAGGCACAGGGTCAAGACTGATTTGCATATGGCTGGGTTCAAACTGGAATGGCATGGTGAGCAAAAAAACGATGGATCTAGGGCCAGATCTCTGTACTGGGGTGAATGTATGACATTTTTCTGCATTCTGTCCATCAACTGTTGTTTTTGCATTTGTCACCCCGAGTGGGACGGGTATGCCCAGACGTGGGTCCCATGCTCTCCATGCCACTGGAATCAAGCTATCCTTGCTGAAGAGGGGTGAAACCCCGAAACCGGTCCTAGGATTCCTAGGATGATTGTTTCCAGTCCAGGGAGGACCTGGCTTGGCAGTTTGGGCTGGACTGTTCCCAAGAGGCACAGGGTCAAGACTGATTTGCATATGGCTGGGTTCAAACTGGAATGGCATGGTGAGCAAAAAAACAATGGATCTAGGGCCAGATCTCTGTACTGGGGTGAATGTATGACATTTTTCTGCATTCTGTCCATCAACTGTTGTTTTTGCATTTGTCACCCCGAGTGGGACGGGTATGCCCAGACGTGGGTCCCATGCTCTCCATGCCACTGGAATCAAGCTATCCTTGCTGAAGAGGGGTGAAACCCCGAAACCGGTCCTAGGATTCCTAGGATGATTGTTTCCAGTCCAGGGAGGACCTGGCTTGGCAGTTCGGGCTGGACTGTTCCCATGAGGCACAGGGTCAAGACTGATTTGCATATGGCTGGGTTCAAACTGGAATGGCATGGTGAGCAAAAAAACGATGGATTTAGGCCCAGATCTCTGTACTGGGGTGAATGTATGACATTGTTCTGCATTCTGTCCATCAACTGTTGTTTTTACATTTGTCACCCGAGTGGGACGGGTATGCCCAGACGTGGGTCCCATGCTCTCCATGCCACTGGAATCAAGCTATCCTGGCTGAAGATGGGTGAAACCCCGAAACCGGTCCTAGGATGCTTGTTTCCAGTCCAGGGAGGACCTTGCTTGGCAGTTCGGGCTGGACTGTTCCCATGAGGCACAGGGTCAAGACTGATTTGCATATGGCTGGGTTCAAACTGGAATGGCATGGTGAGCAAAAAACGATGGATTTAGGCCCAGATCTCTGTACTGGGGTGAATGTATGACATTGTTCTGCATTCTGTCCATCAAATGTTGTTTTTGCATTTGTCACCCCGAGTGGGACGGGTATGCCCAGACGTGGGTCCCATGCTCTCCATACCACTGGAATCAAGCTATCCTGGCTGAAGAGGGTGAAACCCCAAAACCGGTCCTAGGATGCTTGTTTCCAGTCCAGGGAGGACCTGGCTTGGCAGTTTGGGCTGGACTGTTCCCATGAGGCACAGGGTCAAGACTGATTTGCATATGGCTGGGTTCAAACTGGAATGGCATGGTGAGCAAAAAAACGATGGATTTAGGCCCAGATCTCTGTACTGGGGTGAATGTATGACATTGTTCTGCATTCTGTCCATCAACTGTTGTTTTTGCATTTGTCACCCCGAGTGGGACGGGTATGCCCAGACGTGGGTCCCATGCTCTCCATGCCACTGGAATCAAGCTATCCTGGCTGAAGAGGGGTGAAACCCCGAAACCGGTCCTAGGATGCTTGTTTCCAGTCCAGGGAGGACCTGGCTTGTCAGTTCGGGCTGGACTGTTCCCATGAGGCACAGGGTCAAGACTGATTTGCATATGGCTGGGTTCAAACTGGAATGGCATGGTGAGCAAAAAACGATGGATTTAGGCCCAGATCTCTGTACGGGGGTGAATGTATGACATTGTTCTGCATTCTGTCCATCAACTGTTGTTTTTGCATTTGTCACCCCGAGTGGGACGGGAATGCCCAGACATGGGTTCCATGCTCTCCATGCCACTGGAATCAAGCTATCCTGGCTGAAGAGGGGTTAAACCCCGAAACCGGTCCTGGATGCTTGTTTCCAGTCCAGGGAGGACCTGGCTTGGCAGTTCGGCGGGCTGGACTGTTCCCATGAGGCACAGGGTCAAGACTGATTTGCATATGGCTGGGTTCAAACTGGAATGGCATGGTGAGCAAAAAACGATGGATTTAGGCCCAGATCTCTGTACTGGGGTGAATGTATGACATTGTTCTGCATTCTGTCCATCAACTGTTGTTTTTGCATTTGTCACCCCGAGTGGGACGGGTATGCCCAGACGTGGGTCCCATGCTCTCCATGCCACTGGAATCAAGCTATCCTGGCTGAAGAGGGGTGAAACCCCGAAACCGGTCCTAGGATGCTTGTTTCCAGTCCAGGGAGGACCTGGCTTGGCAGTTCGGGCTGGACTGTTCCCATGAGGCACAGGGTCAAGACTGATTTGCATATGGCTGGGTTCAAACTGGAATGGCATGGTGAGCAAAAAACGATGGATTTAGGCCCAAATCTCTGTTAGGGGGTGAATGTATGACATTGTTCTGCATTCTGTCCATCAACTGTTGTTTTTGCATTTGTCACCCCGAGTGGGACGGGAATGCCCAGACGTGGGTCCCATGCTCTCCATGCCACTGGAATCAAGCTATCCTGGCTGAAGAGGGGTTAAACCCCGAAACCGGTCCTGGATGCTTGTTTCCAGTCCAGGGAGGACCTGGCTTGGCAGTTCGGCGGGCTGGACTGTTCCCATGAGGCACAGGGTCAAGACTGATTTGCATATGGCTGGGTTCAAACTGGAATGGCATGGTGAGCAAAAAACGATGGATCTAGGGCCAGATCTCTGTACTGGGGTGAATGTATGACATTTTTCTGCATTCTGTCCATCAACTGTTGTTTTTGCATTTGTCACCCCGAGTGGGACGGGTATGCCCAGACGTGGGTCCCATGCTCTCCATGCCACTGGAATCAAGCTATCCTTGCTGAAGAGGGGTGAAACCCCGAAACCGGTCCTAGGATTCCTAGGATGATTGTTTCCAGTCCAGGGAGGACCTGGCTTGGCAGTTCGGGCTGGACTGTTCCCATGAGGCACAGGGTCAAGACTGATTTGCATATGGCTGGGTTCAAACTGGAATGGCATGGTGAGCAAAAAACGATGGATTTAGGCCCAGATCTCTGTACTGGGGTGAATGTATGACATTGTTCTGCATTCTGTCCATCAACTGTTGTTTTTGCATTTGTCACCCCGAGTGGGATGGGTATGCCCAGACGTGGGTCCCATGCTCTCCATGCCACTGAAATCAAGCTATCCTGGCTGAAGAGGGGTGAAACCCCGAAACCGGTCCTAGGATGCTTGTTTCCAGTCCAGGGAGGACCTGGCTTGGCAGTTCGGGCTGGACTGTTCCCATGAGGCACAGGGTCAAGACTGATTTGCATATGGCTGGGTTCAAACTGGAATGGCATGGTGAGCAAAAAACGATGGATTTAGGCCCAGATCTCTGTACTGGGGTGAATGTATGACATTGTTCTGCATTCTGTCCATCAACTGTTGTTTTTGCATTTGTCACCCCGAGTGGGACGGGTATGCCCAAACGTGGGTCCCATGCTCTCCATGCCACTGGAATCAAGCTATCCTGGCTGAAGAGGGGTGAAACCCCGAAACCGGTCCTAGGATGCTTGTTTCCAGTCCAGGGAGGACCTGGCTTGGCAGTTCGGGCTGGACTGTTCCCATGAGGCACAGGGTCAAGACTGATTTGCATATGGCTGGGTTCAAACTGGAATGGCATGGTGAGCAAAAAAACGATGGATTTAGGCCCAGATCTCTGTACGGGGGTGAATGTATGACATTGTTCTGCATTCTGTCCATCAACTGTTGTTTTTGCATTTGTCACCCCGAGTGGGACGGGAATGCCCAGACGTGGGTCCCATGCTCTCCATGCCACTGGAATCAAGCTATCCTGGCTGAAGAGGGTTAAACCCCGAAACCGGTCCTGGATGCTTGTTTCCAGTCCAGGGAGGACCTGGCTTGGCAGTTCGGCGGGCTGGACTGTTCCCATGAGGCACAGGGTCAAGACTGATTTGCATATGGCTGGGTTCAAACTGGAATGGCATGGTGAGCAAAAACGATGGATTTAGGCCCAGATCTCTGTACTGGGGTGAATGTATGACATTGTTCTGCATTCTGTCCATCAACTGTTGTTTTTGCATTTGTCACCCCGAGTGGGACGGGTATGCCCAGACGTGGGTCCCATGCTCTCCATGCCACTGGAATCAAGCTATCCTGGCTGAAGAGGGGTGAAACCCCGAAACCGGTCCTAGGATGCTTGTTTCCAGTCCAGGGAGGACCTGGCTTGGCAGTTCGGGCTGGACTGTTCCCATGAGGCACAGGGTCAAGACTGATTTGCATATGGCTGGGTTCAAACTGGAATGGCATGGTGAGCAAAAAAACGATGGATTTAGGCCCAAATCTCTGTTAGGGGGTGAATGTATGACATTGTTCTGCATTCTGTCCATCAACTGTTGTTTTTGCATTTGTCACCCCGAGTGGGACGGGAATGCCCAGACGTGGGTCCCATGCTCTCCATGCCACTGGAATCAAGCTATCCTGGCTGAAGAGGGGTTAAACCCCGAAACCGGTCCTGGATGCTTGTTTCCAGTCCAGGGAGGACCTGGCTTGGCAGTTCGGCGGGCTGGACTGTTCCCATGAGGCACAGGGTCAAGACTGATTTGCATATGGCTGGGTTCAAACTGGAATGGCATGGTGAGCAAAAAAACGATGGATCTAGGGCCAGATCTCTGTACTGGGGTGAATGTATGACATTTTTCTGCATTCTGTCCATCAACTGTTGTTTTTGCATTTGTCACCCCGAGTGGGACGGGTATGCCCAGACGTGGGTCCCATGCTCTCCATGCCACTGGAATCAAGCTATCCTTGCTGAAGAGGGGTGAAACCCCGAAACCGGTCCTAGGATTCCTAGGATGATTGTTTCCAGTCCAGGGAGGACCTGGCTTGGCAGTTCGGGCTGGACTGTTCCCATGAGGCACAGGGTCAAGACTGATTTGCATATGGCTGGGTTCAAACTGGAATGGCATGGTGAGCAAAAAAACGATGGATTTAGGCCCAGATCTCTGTACTGGGGTGAATGTATGACATTGTTCTGCATTCTGTCCATCAACTGTTGTTTTTGCATTTGTCACCCCGAGTGGGACGGGAATGCCCAGACATGGGTTCCATGCTCTCCATGCCACTGGAATCAAGCTATCCTGGCTGAAGAGGGGTTAAACCCCGAAACCGGTCCTGGATGCTTGTTTCCAGTCCAGGGAGGACCTGGCTTGGCAGTTCGGCGGGCTGGACTGTTCCCATGAGGCACAGGGTCAAGACTGATTTGCATATGGCTGGGTTCAAACTGGAATGGCATGGTGAGCAAAAAACGATGGATTTAGGCCCAGATCTCTGTACTGGGGTGAATGTATGACATTGTTCTGCATTCTGTCCATCAACTGTTGTTTTTGCATTTGTCACCCCGAGTGGGACGGGTATGCCCAGACGTGGGTCCCATGCTCTCCATGCCACTGGAATCAAGCTATCCTGGCTGAAGAGGGTGAAACCCCGAAACCGGTCCTAGGATGCTTGTTTCCAGTCCAGGGAGGACCTGGCTTGGCAGTTCGGGCTGGACTGTTCCCATGAGGCACAGGGTCAAGACTGATTTGCATATGGCTGGGTTCAAACTGGAATGGCATGGTGAGCAAAAAACGATGGATTTAGGCCCAAATCTCTGTTAGGGGGTGAATGTATGACATTGTTCTGCATTCTGTCCATCAACTGTTGTTTTTGCATTTGTCACCCCGAGTGGGACGGGAATGCCCAGACGTGGGTCCCATGCTCTCCATGCCACTGGAATCAAGCTATCCTGGCTGAAGAGGGGTTAAACCCCGAAACCGGTCCTGGATGCTTGTTTCCAGTCCAGGGAGGACCTGGCTTGGCAGTTCGGCGGGCTGGACTGTTCCCATGAGGCACAGGGTCAAGACTGATTTGCATATGGCTGGGTTCAAACTGGAATGGCATGGTGAGCAAAAAAACGATGGATCTAGGGCCAGATCTCTGTACTGGGGTGAATGTATGACATTTTTCTGCATTCTGTCCATCAACTGTTGTTTTTGCATTTGTCACCCCGAGTGGGACGGGTATGCCCAGACGTGGGTCCCATGCTCTCCATGCCACTGGAATCAAGCTATCCTTGCTGAAGAGGGGTGAAACCCCGAAACCGGTCCTAGGATTCCTAGGATGATTGTTTCCAGTCCAGGGAGGACCTGGCTTGGCAGTTCGGGCTGGACTGTTCCCATGAGGCACAGGGTCAAGACTGATTTGCATATGGCTGGGTTCAAACTGGAATGGCATGGTGAGCAAAAAAACGATGGATTTAGGCCCAGATCTCTGTACTGGGGTGAATGTATGACATTGTTCTGCATTCTGTCCATCAACTGTTGTTTTTGCATTTGTCACCCCGAGTGGGATGGGTATGCCCAGACGTGGGTCCCATGCTCTCCATGCCACTGAAATCAAGCTATCCTGGCTGAAGAGGGGTGAAACCCCGAAACCGGTCCTAGGATGCTTGTTTCCAGTCCAGGGAGGACCTGGCTTGGCAGTTCGGGCTGGACTGTTCCCATGAGGCACAGGGTCAAGACTGATTTGCATATGGCTGGGTTCAAACTGGAATGGCATGGTGAGCAAAAAAACGATGGATTTAGGCCCAGATCTCTGTACTGGGGTGAATGTATGACATTGTTCTGCATTCTGTCCATCAACTGTTGTTTTTGCATTTGTCACCCCGAGTGGGACGGGTATGCCCAAACGTGGGTCCCATGCTCTCCATGCCACTGGAATCAAGCTATCCTGGCTGAAGAGGGGTGAAACCCCGAAACCGGTCCTAGGATGCTTGTTTCCAGTCCAGGGAGGACCTGGCTTGGCAGTTCGGGCTGGACTGTTCCCATGAGGCACAGGGTCAAGACTGATTTGCATATGGCTGGGTTCAAACTGGAATGGCATGGTGAGCAAAAAACGATGGATTTAGGCCCAGATCTCTGTACGGGGGTGAATGTATGACATTGTTCTGCATTCTGTCCATCAACTGTTGTTTTTGCATTTGTCACCCCGAGTGGGACGGGAATGCCCAGACGTGGGTCCCATGCTCTCCATGCCACTGGAATCAAGCTATCCTGGCTGAAGAGGGGTTAAACCCCGAAACCGGTCCTGGATGCTTGTTTCCAGTCCAGGGAGGACCTGGCTTGGCAGTTCGGCGGGCTGGACTGTTCCCATGAGGCACAGGGTCAAGACTGATTTGCATATGGCTGGGTTCAAACTGGAATGGCATGGTGAGCAAAAAAACGATGGATTTAGGCCCAGATCTCTGTACTGGGGTGAATGTATGACATTGTTCTGCATTCTGTCCATCAACTGTTGTTTTTGCATTTGTCACCCCGAGTGGGACGGGTATGCCCAGACGTGGGTCCCATGCTCTCCATGCCACTGGAATCAAGCTATCCTGGCTGAAGAGGGGTGAAACCCCGAAACCGGTCCTAGGATGCTTGTTTCCAGTCCAGGGAGGACCTGGCTTGGCAGTTCGGGCTGGACTGTTCCCATGAGGCACAGGGTCAAGACTGATTTGCATATGGCTGGGTTCAAACTGGAATGGCATGGTGAGCAAAAAACGATGGATTTAGGCCCAAATCTCTGTTAGGGGGTGAATGTATGACATTGTTCTGCATTCTGTCCATCAACTGTTGTTTTTGCATTTGTCACCCCGAGTGGGACGGGAATGCCCAGACGTGGGTCCCATGCTCTCCATGCCACTGGAATCAAGCTATCCTGGCTGAAGAGGGGTTAAACCCCGAAACCGGTCCTGGATGCTTGTTTCCAGTCCAGGGAGGACCTGGCTTGGCAGTTCGGCGGGCTGGACTGTTCCCATGAGGCACAGGGTCAAGACTGATTTGCATATGGCTGGGTTCAAACTGGAATGGCATGGTGAGCAAAAACGATGGATCTAGGGCCAGATCTCTGTACTGGGGTGAATGTATGACATTTTTCTGCATTCTGTCCATCAACTGTTGTTTTTGCATTTGTCACCCCGAGTGGGACGGGTATGCCCAGACGTGGGTCCCATGCTCTCCATGCCACTGGAATCAAGCTATCCTTGCTGAAGAGGGGTGAAACCCCGAAACCGGTCCTAGGATTCCTAGGATGATTGTTTCCAGTCCAGGGAGGACCTGGCTTGGCAGTTCGGGCTGGACTGTTCCCATGAGGCACAGGGTCAAGACTGATTTGCATATGGCTGGGTTCAAACTGGAATGGCATGGTGAGCAAAAAAACGATGGATTTAGGCCCAGATCTCTGTACTGGGGTGAATGTATGACATTGTTCTGCATTCTGTCCATCAACTGTTGTTTTTGCATTTGTCACCCCGAGTGGGATGGGTATGCCCAGACGTGGGTCCCATGCTCTCCATGCCACTGGAATCAAGCTATCCTGGCTGAAGAGGGGTGAAACCCCGAAACCGGTCCTAGGATGCTTGTTTCCAGTCCAGGGAGGACCTGGCTTGGCAGTTCGGGCTGGACTGTTCCCATGAGGCACAGGGTCAAGACTGATTTGCATATGGCTGGGTTCAAACTGGAATGGCATGGTGAGCAAAAAAACGATGGATTTAGGCCCAGATCTCTGTACTGGGGTGAATGTATGACATTGTTCTGCATTCTGCCCATCAACTGTTGTTTTTGCATTTGTCACCCCGAGTGGGACGGGTATGCCCAGACGTGGGTTCCATGCTCTCCATGCCACTGGAATCAAGCTATCCTGGCTGAAGAGGGGTGAAACCCCGAAACCGGTCCTAGGATGCTTGTTTCCAGTCCAGGGAGGACCTGGCTTGGCAGTTCGGGCTGGACTGTTCCCATGAGGCACAGGGTCAAGACTGATTTGCATATGGCTGGGTTCAAACTGGAATGGCATGGTGAGCAAAAAACGATGGATTTAGGCCCAGATCTCTGTACTGGGGTGAATGTATGACATTGTTCTGCATTCTGTCCATCAACTGTTGTTTTTGCATTTGTCACCCCGAGTGGGGCGGGTATGCCCAGACGTGGGTCCCATGCTCTCCATGCCACTGGAATCAAGCTATCCTGGCTGAAGAGGGGTGAAACCCGAAACCGGTCCTAGGATGCTTGTTTCCAGTCCAGGGAGGACTTGGCTTGGCAGTTCGGGCTGGACTGTTCCCATGAGGCACAGGGTCAAGACTGATTTGCATATGGCTGGGTTCAAACTGGAATGGCATGGTGAGCAAAAAACGATGGATTTAGGCCCAGATCTCTGTACGGGGGTGAATGTATGACATTGTTCTGCATTCTGTCCATCAACTGTTGTTTTTGCATTTGTCACCCCGAGTGGGACGGGAATGCCCAGACGTGGGTCCCATGCTCTCCATGCCACTGGAATCAAGCTATCCTGGCTGAAGAGGGGTTAAACCCCGAAACCGGTCCTGGATGCTTGTTTCCAGTCCAGGGAGGACCTGGCTTGGCAGTTCGGCGGGCTGGACTGTTCCCATGAGGCACAGGGTCAAGACTGATTTGCATATGGCTGGGTTCAAACTGGAATGGCATGGTGAGCAAAAAAACGATGGATCTAGGGCCAGATCTCTGTACTGGGGTGAATGTATGACATTTTTCTGCATTCTGTCCATCAACTGTTGTTTTTGCATTTGTCACCCCGAGTGGGACGGGTATGCCCAGACGTGGGTCCCATGCTCTCCATGCCACTGGAATCAAGCTATCCTTGCTGAAGAGGGGTGAAACCCCGAAACCGGTCCTAGGATTCCTAGGATGATTGTTTCCAGTCCAGGGAGGACCTGGCTTGGCAGTTCGGGCTGGACTGTTCCCATGAGGCACAGGGTCAAGACTGATTTGCATATGGCTGGGTTCAAACTGGAATGGCATGGTGAGCAAAAAACAATGGATCTAGGGCCAGATCTCTGTACTGGGGTGAATGTATGACATTTTTCTGCATTCTGTCCATCAACTGTTGTTTTTGCATTTGTCACCCCGAGTGGGACGGGTATGCCCAGACGTGGGTCCCATGCTCTCCATGCCACTGGAATCAAGCTATCCTTGCTGAAGAGGGGTGAAACCCCGAAACCGGTCCTAGGATTCCTAGGATGATTGTTTCCAGTCCAGGGAGGACCTGGCTTGGCAGTTCGGGCTGGACTGTTCCCATGAGGCACAGGGTCAAGACTGATTTGCATATGGCTGGGTTCAAACTGGAATGGCATGGTGAGCAAAAAAACGATGGATTTAGGCCCAGATCTCTGTACTGGGGTGAATGTATGACATTGTTCTGCATTCTGTCCATCAACTGTTGTTTTTGCATTTGTCACCCCGAGTGGGATGGGTATGCCCAGACGTGGGTCCCATGCTCTCCATGCCACTGGAATCAAGCTATCCTGGCTGAAGAGGGGTGAAACCCCGAAACCGGTCCTAGGATGCTTGTTTCCAGTCCAGGGAGGACCTGGCTTGGCAGTTCGGGCTGGACTGTTCCCATGAGGCACAGGGTCAAGACTGATTTGCATATGGCTGGGTTCAAACTGGAATGGCATGGTGAGCAAAAAACGATGGATTTAGGCCCAGATCTCTGTACTGGGGTGAATGTATGACATTGTTCTGCATTCTGCCCATCAACTGTTGTTTTTGCATTTGTCACCCCGAGTGGGACGGGTATGCCCAGACGTGGGTTCCATGCTCTCCATGCCACTGGAATCAAGCTATCCTGGCTGAAGAGGGGTGAAACCCGAAACCGGTCCTAGGATGCTTGTTTCCAGTCCAGGGAGGACCTGGCTTGGCAGTTCGGGCTGGACTGTTCCCATGAGGCACAGGGTCAAGACTGATTTGCATATGGCTGGGTTCAAACTGGAATGGCATGGTGAGCAAAAAAATGATGGATTTAGGCCCAGATCTCTGTACTGGGGTGAATGTATGACACTGTTCTGCATTCTGTCCATCAACTGTTGTTTTTGAATTTGTCACCCGAGTGGGACGGGTATGCCCAGACGTGGGTCCCATGCTCTCCATGCCACTGGAATCAAGCTATCCTGGCTGAAGAGGGGTGAAACCCCGAAACTGGTCCTAGGAAGCTTGTTTCCAGTCCAGGGAGGACCTGGCTTGACAATTCGGGCTGGACTGTTCCCATGAGGCACAGGGTCAAGACTGATTTGCATATGGCTGGGTTCAAACTGGAATGGCATGGTGAGCAAAAACGATGGATTTAGGCCCAGATCTCTGTACTGGGGTGAATGTATGACATTGTTCTGCATTCTGTCCATCAACTGTTGTTTTTGCATTTGTCACCCGAGTGGGACGGGTATGCCCAGACGTGGGTCCCATGCTCTCCATGCCACTGGAATCAAGCTATCCTGGCTGAAGAGGGGTGAAACCCCGAAACCGGTCCTAGGATGCTTGTTTCCAGTCCAGGGAGGACCTGGCTTGGCAGTTCGGGCTGGACTGTTCCCATGAGGCACAGGGTCAAGACTGATTTGCATATGGCTGGGTTCAAACTGGAATGGCATGGTGAGCAAAAAAATGATGGATTTAGGCCCAGATCTCTGTACTGGGGTGAATGTATGACATTGTTCTGCATTCTGTCCATCAACTGTTGTTTTTGCATTTGTCACCCCGAGTGGGACGGGTATGCCCAGACGTGGGTCCCATGCTCTCCATGCCACTGGAATCAAGCTATCCTGGCTTAAGAGGGGAAACCCCGAAACCGGTCCTAGGATGCTTGTTTCCAGTCCAGGGAGGACCTGGCTTGGCAGTTCGGGCTGGACTGTTCCCATGAGGCACAGGGTCAAGACTGATTTGCATATGGCTGGGTTCAAATTGGAATGGCACGGTGAGCAAAAAAACGATGGATTTAGGACCAGATCTCTGTACTGGGGTGAATGTATGACATTGTTCTGCATTCTGTCCATCAACTGTTGTTTTTGCATTTGTCACCCCGAGTGGGACGGGTATGCCCAGACGTGGGTCCCATGCTCTCCATCCCACTGGAATCAAGCTATCCTGGCTGAAGAGGGGTGAAACCCCGAAACCGGTCCTAGGATGCTTGTTTCCAGTCCAGGGAGGACCTGGCTTGGCAGTTCGGGCTGGACTGTTCCCATGAGGCACAGGGTCAAGACTGATTTGCATATGGCTGGGTTCAAACTGGAATGGCATGGTGAGCAAAAAAACGATGGATTTAGGCCCAGATCTCTGTACTGGGGTGAATGTATGACATTGTTCTGCATTCTGTCCATCAACTGTTGTTTTTGCATTTGTCACCCCGAGTGGGACGGGTATGCCCAGACGTGGGTCCCATGCTCTCCATGCCACTGGAATCAAGCTATCCTGGCTGAAGAGGGGTGAAACCCCGAAACCGGTCCTAGGATGCTTGTTTCCAGTCCAGGGAGGATCTGGCTTGGCAGTTCGGGCTGGACTGTTCCCATGAGGCACAGCGTCAAGACTGATTTGCATATGGCTGGGTTCAAACTGGAATGGCATGGTGAGCAAAAAACGATGGATTTAGGCCCAGATCTCTGTACTGGGGTGAATGTATGACATTGTTCTGCATTCTGTCCATCAACTGTTGTTTTTGCATTTGTCACCCCGAGTGGGACGGGTATGCCCAGACATGGGTCCCATGCTCTCCATGCCACTGGAATCAAGCTATCCTGGCTGAAGAGGGGTGAAACCCCGAAACCGGTCCTAGGATGCTTGTTTCCAGTCCAGGGAGGACCTGGCTTGACAGTTCGGGCTGGACTGTTCCCATGAGGCACAGGGTCAAGACTGATTTGCATATGGCTGGGTTCAAACTGGAATGGCATGGTGAGCAAAAAAACGATGGATTTAGGCCCAGATCTCTGTACTGGGATGAATGTATGACATTGTTCTGCATTCTGTCCATCAACTGTTGTTTTTGCATTTGTCACCCCGAGTGGGACGGGTATGCCCAGACGTGGGTCCCATGCTCTCCATGCCACTGGAATCAAGCTATCCTGGCTGAAGAGGGGTGAAACCCTGAAACCGGTCCTAGGATGCTTGTTTCCAGTCCAGGGAGGACCTGGCTTGGCAGTTCGGGCTGGACTGTTCCCATGAGGCACAGGGTCAAGACTGATTTGCATATGGCTGGGTTCAGACTGGAATGGCATGGTGAGCAAAAAAACGATGGATTTAGGCCCAGATCTCTGTACTGGGGTGAATGTATGACATTGTTCTGCATTCTGTCCATCAACTGTTGTTTTTACATTTGTCACCCGAGTGGGACGGGTATGCCCAGACGTGGGTCCCATGCTCTCCATGCCACTGGAATCAAGCTATCCTGGCTGAAGAGGGGTGAAACCCCGAAACCGGTCCTAGGATGCTTGTTTCCAGTCCAGGGAGGACCTTGCTTGGCAGTTCAGGCTGGACTGTTCCCATGAGGCACAGGGTTAAGACTGATTTGCATATGGCTGGGTTCAAACTGGAATGGCATGGTGAGCAAAAAAACGATGGATTTAGGCCCAGATCTCTGTACTGGGGTGAATGTATGACATTGTTCTGCATTCTGTCCATCAACTGTTGTTTTTGCATTTGTCACACCGAGTGGGACGGGAATGCCCAGACGTGGGTCCCATGCTCTCCATGCCACTGGAATCAAGCTATCCTGGCTGAAGAGGGGTGAAACCCCGAAACCGGTCCTAGGATGATTGTTTCCAGTCCAGGGAGGACCTGGCTTGGCAGTTCGGGCTGGACTGTTCCCATGAGGCACAGGGTCAAGACTGATTTGCATATGGCTGGGTTCAAACTGGAATGGCATGGTGAGCAAAAAAACGATGTTTTTAGGCCCAGATCTCTGTACTGGGGTGAATGTATGACATTGTTCTGCATTCTGTCCATCAACTGTTGTTTTTGCATTTGTCACCCCGAGTGGGACGGGTATGCCCAGACGTGGGTCCCATGCTCTCCATGCCACTGGAATCAAGCTATCCTGGCTGAAGAGGGTGAAACCCGAAACCGGTCCTAGGATGCTTGTTTCCAGTCCAGGGAGGACCTGGCTTGGCAGTTCGGGCTGGACTGTTCCCATGAGGCACAGGGTCAAGACTGATTTGCATATGGCTGGGTTCAAACTAGAATGGCATGGTGAGCAAAAAAACGATGGATTTAGGCCCAGATCTCTGTACTGGGGTGAATGTATGACATTGTTCTGCATTCTGCCCATCAACTGTTGTTTTTGCATTTGTCACCCCGAGTGGGACGGGTATGCCCAGACGTGGGTTCCATGCTCTCCATGCCACTGGAATCAAGCTATCCTGGCTGAAGAGGGTGAAACCCCGAAACCGGTCCTAGGATGCTTGTTTCCAGTCCAGGGAGGACCTGGCTTGGCAGTTCGGGCTGGACTGTTCCCATGAGGCACAGGGTCAAGACTGATTTGCATATGGCTGGGTTCAAACTGGAATGGCATGGTGAGCAAAAAAATGATGGATTTAGGCCCAGATCTCTGTACTGGGGTGAATGTATGACACTGTTCTGCATTCTGTCCATCAACTGTTGTTTGTGCATTTGTCACCCCGAGTGGGACGGGTATGCCCAGACGTGGGTCCCATGCTCTCCATGCCACTGGAATCAAGCTATCCTGGCTGAAGAGGGGTGAAACCCCGAAACTGGTCCTAGGAAGCTTGTTTCCAGTCCAGGGAGGACCTGGCTTGACAATTCGGGCTGGACTGTTCCCATGAGGCACAGGGTCAAGACTGATTTGCATATGGCTGGGTTCAAACTGGAATGGCATGGTGAGCAAAAAACGATGGATTTAGGCCCAGATCTCTGTACTGGGGTGAATGTATGACATTGTTCTGCATTCTGTCCATCAACTGTTGTTTTTGCATTTGTCACCCGAGTGGGACGGGTATGCCCAGACGTGGGTCCCATGCTCTCCATGCCACTGGAATCAAGCTATCCTGGCTGAAGAGGGGTGAAACCCCGAAACCGGTCCTAGGATGCTTGTTTCCAGTCCAGGGAGGACCTGGCTTGGCAGTTCGGGCTGGACTGTTCCCATGAGGCACAGGGTCAAGACTGATTTGCATATGGCTGGGTTCAAACTGGAATGGCATGGTGAGCAAAAACGATGGATTTAGGCCCAGATCTCTGTACTGGGGTGAATGTATGACATTGTTCTGCATTCTGTCCATCAACTGTTGTTTTTGCATTTGTCACCCCGAGTGGGACGGGTATGCCCAGACGTGGGTCCCATGCTCTCCATGCCACTGGAATCAAGCTATCCTGGCTGAAGAGGGGTGAAACCCCGAAACCGGTCCTAGGATGCTTGTTTCCAGTCCAGGAAGTACCTGGCTTGGCAGTTCGGGCTGGACTGTTCCCATGAGGCACAGGGTCAAGACTGATTTGCATATGGCTGGGTTGAAACTGGAATGGCATGGTGAGCAAAAAAACGATCGATTTAGGACCAGATCTCTGTACTGGGGTGAATGTATGACATTGTTCTGCATTCTGTCCATCAACTGTTGTTTTTGCATTTGTCACCCCGAGTGGGACGGGTATGCCCAGACGTGGGTCCCATGCTCTCCATCCCACTGGAATCAAGCTATCCTGGCTGAAGAGGGGTGAAACCCGAAACCGGTCCTAGGATGCTTGTTTCCAGTCCAGGGAGGACCTGGCTTGGCAGTTCGGGCTGGACTGTTCCCATGAGGCACAGGGTCAAGACTGATTTGCATATGGCTGGGTTAAAACTGGAATGGCATGGTGAGCAAAAAAACGATGGGTTTAGGCCCAGATCTCTGTACTGGGGTGAATGTATGACATTGTTCTGCATTCTGTCCATCAACTGTTGTTTTTGCATTTGTCACCCCGAGTGGGACGGGTATGCCCAGACGTGGGTCCCATGCTCTCCATGCCACTGGAATCAAGCTATCCTGGCTGAAGAGGGGTGAAACCCCGAAACCGGTCCTAGGATGCTTGTTTCCAGTCCAGGGAGGACCTGGCTTGGCAGTTCGGGCTGGACTGTTCCCATGAGGCACAGCGTCAAGACTGATTTGCATATGGCTGGGTTCAAACTGGAATGGCATGGTGAGCAAAAAAACGATGGATTTAGGCCCAGATCTTTGTACTGGGGTGAATGTATGACATTGTTCTGCATTCTGTCCATCAACTGTTGTTTTTGCATTTGTCACCCCGAGTGGGACGGGTATGCCCAGACGTGGGTCCCATGCTCTCCATGCCACTGGAATCAAGCTATCCTGGCTGAAGAGGGGTGAAACCCCGAAACCGGTCCTAGGATGCTTGTTTCCAGTCCAGGGAGGACCTGGCTTGACAGTTCGGGCTGGACTGTTCCCATGAGGCACAGGGTCAAGACTGATTTGCATATGGCTGGGTTCAAACTGGAATGGCATGGTGAGCAAAAAAACGATGGATTTAGGCCCAGATCTCTGTACTGGGGTGAATGTATGACATTGTTCTGCATTCTGTCCATCAACTGTTGTTTTTGCATTTGTCACCCAGAGTGGAACGGGTATGCCCAGACGTGGGTCCCATGCTCTCCATGCCACTGGAATCAATCTATCCTGGCTGAAGAGGGTGAAACCCCGAAACCGGTCCTAGGATGCTTGTTTCCAGTCCAGGGAGGACCTGGCTTGGCAGTTCGGGCTGGACTGTTCCCATGAGGCACAGGGTCAAGACTGATTTGCATATGGCTGGGTTCAAACTGGAATGGCATGGTGAGCAAAAAACGATGGATTTAGGCCCAGATCTCTGTACTGGGGTGAATGTATGACATTGTTCTGCATTCTGTCCATCAACTGTTGTTTTTGCATTTGTCACCCCGAGAGGGACGGGTATGCCCAGACGTGGGTCCCATGCTCTCCATGCCACTGGAATCAAGCTATCCTGGCTGAAGAGGGGTGAAACCCCGAAACCGGTCCTAGGATGCTTGTTTCCAGTCCAGGGAGGACCTGGCTTGGCAGTTCGGGCTGGACTGTTCCCATGAGGCACAGGGTCAAGACTGATTTGCATATGGCTGGGTTCAAACTGGAATGGCATGGTGAGCAAAAAAACGATGGATTTAGGACCAGATCTCTGTACTGGGGTGAATGTATGACATTGTTCTGCATTCTGTCCATCAACTGTTGTTTTGCATTTGTCACCCGAGTGGGACGGGTATGCCCAGACGTGGGTCCCATGCTCTCCATCCCACTGGAATCAAGCTATCCTGGCTGAAGAGGGTGAAACCCCGAAACCGGTCCTAGGATGCTTGTTTCCAGTCCAGGGAGGACCTGGCTTGGCAGTTCGGGCTGGACTGTTCCCATGAGGCACAGGGTCAAGACTGATTTGCATATGGCTGGGTTAAAACTGGAATGGCATGGTGAGCAAAAAACGATGGGTTTAGGCCCAGATCTCTGTACTGGGGTGAATGTATGACATTGTTCTGCATTCTGTCCATCAACTGTTGTTTTTGCATTTGTCACCCCGAGTGGGACGGGTATGCCCAGACGTGGGTCCCATGCTCTCCATGCCACTGGAATCAAGCTATCCTGGCTGAAGAGGGTGAAACCCCGAAACCGGTCCTAGGATGCTTGTTTCCAGTCCAGGAAGGACCTGGCTTGGCAGTTCGGGCTGGACTGTTCCCATGAGGCACAGCGTCAAGACTGATTTGCATATGGCTGGGTTCAAACTGGAATGGCATGGTGAGCAAAAAACGATGGATTTAGGCCCAGATCTCTGTACTGGGGTGAATGTATGACATTGTTCTGCATTCTGTCCATCAACTGTTGTTTTTGCATTTGTCACCCCGAGTGGGACGGGTATGCCCAGACGTGGGTCCCATGCTCTCCATGCCACTGGAATTAAGCTATCCTGGCTGAAGAGGGTGAAACCCGAAACCGGTCCTAGGATGCTTGTTTCCAGTCCAGGGAGGACCTGGCTTGACAGTTCGGGCTGGACTGTTCCCATGAGGCACAGGGTCAAGACTGATTTGCATATGGCTGGGTTCAAACTGGAATGGCATGGTGAGCAAAAAAACGATGGATTTAGGCCCAGATCTCTGTACTGGGGTGAATGTATGACATTGTTCTGCATTCTGTCCATCAACTGTTGTTTTTGCATTTGTCACCCAGAGTGGAACGGGTATGCCCAGACGTGGGTCCCATGCTCTCCATGCCACTGGAATCAATCTATCCTGGCTGAAGAGGGGTGAAACCCCGAAACCGGTCCTAGGATGCTTGTTTCCAGTCCAGGGAGGACCTGGCTTGGCAGTTCGGGCTGGACTGTTCCCATGAGGCACAGGGTCAAGACTGATTTGCATATGGCTGGGTTCAAACTGGAATGGCATGGTGAACAAAAAAACAATGGTTTTAGGCACAGATCTCTGTACTGGGGTGAATGTATGACATTGTTCTGCATTCTGTCCATCAACTGTTGTTTTTGCATTTGTCACCTCGAGTGGGACGGGTATGCCCAGACGTGGGTCCCATGCTCTCCATGCCTCTGGAATCAAGCTATCCTGGCTGAAGAGCGGTGAAACCCCGAAACCGGTCCTAGGATGCTTGTTTCCAGTCCAGGGAGGACCTGGCTTGGCAGTTCGGGCTGGACTGTTCCCATGAGGCACAGGGTCAAGACTGATTTGCATATGGCTGGGTTCAAACTGGAATGGCATGGTGAGCAAAAAACGATGGATTTAGGCCCAGATCTCTGTACTGGGGTGAATGTATGACATTGTTCTGCATTCTGTCCATCAACTGTTGTTTTTGCATTTGTCACCCGAGTGGGACGGGTATGCCCAGACGTGGGTCCCATGCTCTCCATGCCACTGGAATCAAGCTATCCTGGCTGAAGAGGGGTGAAACCCCAAAACCGGTCCTAGGATGCTTGTTTCCAGTCCAGGGAGGACCTGGCTTGGCACTTCGGGCTGGACTGTTCCCATGAGGCACAGGGTCAAGACTGATTTGCATATGGCTGGGTTCAAACTGGAATGGCATGGTGAGCAAAAAAACGATGGATTTAGGCCCAGATCTCTGTACTGGGGTGAATGTATGACACTGTTCTGCATTCTGTCCATCAACTGTTGTTTTTGCATTTGTCACCCGAGTGGGACGGGTATGCCCAGACGTGGGTCCCATGCTCTCCATGCCACTGGAATCAAGCTATCCTGGCTGAAGAGGGGTGAAACCCCGAAACCGGTCCTAGGATGCTTGTTTCCAGTCCAGGGAGGACCTGGCTTGGCAGTTCGGGCTGGACTGTTCCCATGAGGCACAGGGTCAAGACTGATTTGCATATGGCTGGGTTCAAACTGGAATGGCATGGTGAGCAAAAAAACGATGGATTTAGGACCAGATCTCTGTACTGGGGTGAATGTATGACATTGTTCTGCATTCTGTCCATCAACTGTTGTTTTTGCATTTGTCACCCCGAGTGGGACGGGTGTGCCCAGACGTGGGTCCCATGCTCTCCATCCCACTGGAATCAAGCTATCCTGGCTGAAGAGGGGTGAAACCCCGAAACCGGTCCTAGGATGCTTGTTTCCAGTCCAGGGAGGACCTGGCTTGGCAGTTCGGGCTGGACTGTTCCCATGAGGCACAGGGTCAAGACTGATTTGCATATGGCTGGGTTCAAACTGGAATGGCATGGTGAGCAAAAAACGATAGATTTAGGCCCAGATCTCTGTACTGGGGTGAATGTATGACATTATTCTGCATTCTGTCCATCAACTGTTGTTTTTGCATTTGTCACCCCGAGTGGGACGGGTATGCCCAGACGTGGGTCGCATGCTCTCCATGCCACTGGAATCAAGCTATCCTGGCTGAAGAGGGTGAAACCCCGAAACCGGTCCTAGGATGCTTGTTTCCAGTCCAGGGAGGACCTGGCTTGACAGTTCGGGCTGGACTGTTCCCATGAGGCACAGGGTCAAGACTGATTTGCATATGGCTGGGTTCAAACTGGAATGGCATGGTGAGCAAAAAACGATGGATTTAGGCCCAGATCTCTGTACTGGGGTGAATGTATGACATTGTTCTGCATTCTGTCCATCAACTGTTGTTTTTGCATTTTCACCCCGAGTGGGACGGGTATGCCCAGACGTGGGTCCCATGCTCTCCATGCCACTGGAATCAAGCTATCCTGGCTGAAGAGGGGTGAAACCCTGAAACCGGTCCTAGGATGCTTGTTTCCAGTCCAGGGAGGACCTGGCTTGGCAGTTCGGGCTGGACTGTTCCCATGAGGCACAGGGTCAAGACTGATTTGCATATGGCTGGGTTCAAACTGGAATGGCATGGTGAGCAAAAAAACGATGGATTTAGGCCCAGATCTCTGTACTGGGGTGAATGTATGACATTGTTCTGCATTCTGTCCATCAACTGTTGTTTTTGCATTTGTCACCCCGAGTGGGACGGGTATGCCCAGACGTGGGTCCCATGCTCTCCATGCCACTGGAATCAAGCTATCCTAGCTGAAGAGGGGTGAAACCCTGAAACCAGTCCTAGAATGCTTGTTTCCAGACCAGGGGGACCTGGCTTGGCAGTTCGGGCTGGACTGTTCCCATGAGGCACAGGGTCAAGACTGATTTGCATATGGCTGGGTTCAAACTGGAATGGCATGGTGAGCAAAAAAACGATGGATTTAGGCCCAGATCTCTGTACTGGGGTGAATGTATGACATTGTTCTGCATTCTGTCCATCAACTGTTGTTTTTGCATTTGTCACCCCGAGTGGGACGGGTATGCCCAGACGTGGGTCACGTGCTCTCCATGCCACTGGAATCAAGCTATCCTGGCTGAAGAGGGGTGAAACCCTGAAACCGGTCCTAGGATGCTTGTTTCCAGTCCAGGGAGGACCTGGCTTGGCAGTTCGGGCTGGACTGTTCCCATGAGGCACAGGGTCAAGACTGATTTGCATATGGCTGGGTTCAAACTGGAATGGCATGGTGAGCAAAAAAATGATGGATTTAGGCCCAGATCTCTGTACTGGGGTGAATGTATGACATTGTTCTGCATTCTGTCCATCAACTGTTGTTTTTGCATTTGTCACCCCGAGTGGGACGGGTATGCCCAGACGTGGGTCCTGTGCTCTCCATGCCACTGGAATCAAGCTATCCTGGCTGAAGAGGGTGAAACCCCAAAACCGGTCCTAGGATGCTTGTTTCCAGTCCAGGGAGGACCTGGCTTGGCAGTTCGGGCTGGACTGTTCCCATGAGGCACAGGGTCAAGACTGATTTGCATATGGCTGGGTTCAAACTGGAATGGCATGGTGAGCAAAAAAACGATGGATTTAGGCCCAGATCTCTGTACTGGGGTGAATGTATGACATTGTTCTGCATTCTGTTCATCAACTGTTGTTTTTGCGGTTTTATAGAATCAGCATGTCTGGAAGGAGACTAAGCGTAATACAATACAACAAGACCTTCAAATGTATTTGTTATTTTTCTTTAATCCTGTGATTAACTGATTATTAAGGGGGATATTCTCAAGAACAAGTGATAATCATCGCTAAATCCGCATAACGCAACTTTGCACATCGCAGTCTATCGCGGGAAAATAACGCCGTGTTAACGTTGTAGTCCCAACACGGCGGTACCATGCGATAGTCTCACATCAACGCGCCAAATGTCCACGAAAACGTTACTGGGACGGCGATGAAAACCCAAACCCGAACGCGAAAAAAGTTGCGATGGGCCCAACCGCGATAAGACAATCAGCGAAAAGCAGCGCCAGGCCTGCAATTCACACACGTCAGGCGGGAAAAACCACTACAAAAGCACCAAAAAATAACACACAAAAAAACCAAACTACAGCGACGCACAATGGAGGCAGCCGGAGCAGTGACAGAGGACGGCCAGAACCCCACAAGCCCCCCGGAGGAGCAGGCTGGTACCTCGGGGACAGGGAAGGGCAAGGAAAAGAAGAAGAGGAAGACGCGGTTCAGTCCGCAGGAAAACAGGATCCTGATCACGGAGGTGGTATAACACCATCAACATCTGTTTGTCACCTCCACTGTGTCATTGGCAACAAGAAATGGAAAATGGCAGTCCATCGTGGACAAGGTGAATGCAGTCGGAGTGCGGAGGAGGACATTTGGAGAGGTCAAGAGGCACTGGAATGACGTGAAGCGCAAGACCAAGCAGAAACTCGCCAACAACCAGAAGGCAGCAATGCAGACTGGAGGTGGGAGTCCAGCGCCACAGGAGGAGCTGGATGAGATGGAGGAAATGGTGTCCACAGTCATCAGTGGGGAGACGGTGGCAGGAGTCGGGGGGACCGGACACTGCTCAACATGACCCGACACTACAGCAACAGGGTGAGTAACGTCCAGGGACTGGGGTGACGGGGGGAGATGGGCACAATGGCACACATGCACAATGGAGTACAGCACACTGCACACCCACAATGACTCTGGATCATGTCCCTGAACCCCTTGGCACACTGCAGCACACATAGCAACTGCACGTAGGCCCCCGTCGACTATGTGCCCAGACGAGTCCCTCCCACACATCACTCATCTCACTACCAACCCATGCACATGTGCTGAACCCAGCAAAGCTGCGGGTCTGTGAGCCACACTGACAATGCAAGTGACACCACATGACGATTAGCATGGCTGCAGTCCGATCACCATGACATGGTGCACGCCACCACACTGTGATGGCGGAGTGTGGACCACATCCGTAAAGGAGCAGGCCACACTCTGCCACATCCACCTGCACAGACAACCCCTGACGTCAACTACACATCTGCAGACAAGCCATGCCCCAGAGTCCCAACTACCACCAAGACCCAAATCCACCCCAGTCTGCAACATCTCAGCACCGTATGGGCACAGATGTCAAAGGCACACCGCCTGAAAGGGAGAAGGGGCAGCCAAATCCGAGCTGCAGGGGCGACCCCCCCATAATGCAGCACACACACATGACATTCAGAGCACATCAGCATTGACAACAATGTGGTACAGACTGCAACACATTAACAACAGGACAGAGGACACCACAGGTGCTGCCTGTGTGTAGAAACTTGCCAATCACATTTGGCATAGCAGGGAAATGTGAGATGTCAATGTACAGGCACAAACACATATCCTTGATGTTGTCGAAATGTCCACTGTCCCGCATTTAATAGGCAGCGCCTCCTGGACAGCCACAATGTACATTGCCATGCAGTCTGTATGTGAACTTGTACAATGCGTCAAAACACATGTGAACACAATGTAATACTGCATCTCCCCTTCACATTGCAGAGGGAGCATCAACACCTCCTGCAGAGCAGCCCCACCAACTCTTCACCGATGACGGGGAGTACACCTCCGACATCGTCACCGAAGCCCTCCAAGACCTCATCGACTGCCTCAGCACCCCATCTCCAGGAGCAGGGCAGCCCAGCTGCATCGAGGAGATCCCACCCCCTGCACAGACCACACAGAAGGACGCACCTACCACCCCGGCCGTCTCCCAGGACCCCCACGAACAACACATGGCCTTCCAACGCCGTGTGTTGGAGGCCCAGGAGAAGATGGCCGATGAGGTGCGGGTGGGGTTCGACCTCATGGCAGCCAAACTTGATGCCATACATGGGTGTCTGATTCCCATCAGGGACCACATGCAGTCCCTGACGGACACCCACAGTCCGCTCCATGCCCTCCAATGATCCATGGCTGACATCGCTGGAGTCATGATACTGAGACAAGAACAACTGTCCAGTCAGAGTGGCTCCAGCGATGTCAGCCGGGAGTTGGTACAGATGCGGGGGAACATGGAGAACATGGAGCGGATGATGGCGGAAAGAATGGCTGCCACGGCTGCACACCAGAGAGTTGTGGCTGGGACCTTCCCGGCCCTGCAACACATCGCCATGGCATTGCTGCCTCAAGGCCTTGTGCAGATGAATGCTGCTGCTGCTTCTACCTCCACATCTCCGCCCCCTGATGCATCAGTGCCTCGCAGTGCAGCAGGCAATCCACCTCCGGCCCCTGATGTGTCAGTGGCACACTGTGCGGCCGACATACCACCACCACTCACGTGTGAGGCACATGTGACATCAGAGGACGAAGATGCGGGTGAAGCAACCTTACTGGTACGGAGGAGACAGTAGCATTCATCTCCGCCATATGGCCTGTTCCTGCTTGGTCCTGCCCTTTGCATCATCAACTTCCACTGTCCCCCGATGCACTCTGCGACACTCACCTTGGACCTCGACATATTCTGTTTGGTTGCCAATGACACAGCGATCAGACTGCGGACTGCACTCTTCCTCTTCCGTGGTACCTCTCATTCCGCCATTAGGACTCTGTTTGGCCCTCCACGGGCCTAATATGTGAAGTGGGATTTGCATGGCCCTGTACTGCTCCAGCTGCACCACTCCATTGGATGTGAATAAAACATTCAGATTCGCACAGATGTGTCATGTCTCTGATCATTCAAGTATGAAAGTATAGATGGATGTAGGGTCAGTCATTCCCCCTTACCTCCATGTTGCTCATGTCGTGGGACTTGCATCACAGGGTGCAACATTGTCGATAGCGGGCCGTGTGGCGCAGACACAGCAACAGAGACGCATGCATCAGTTGGTTTCCTGTGCAGCCCAGATATGGACCATGCCCAGACGCAAGGGATATTTGTTCACACCCCTACGCTGGCCTGGCGTACGCTGAGCCAGCCCACTCGGCTTACGTATAAAGGGGAGGACGACGACGCAACGTGTCCCAGTTCTTCCCCAATGCCTGAGGTGACATGGCTGCATCCGCCTGCCATTAACCCTGGGCAAAGCACTACGCTACGCTCGCGTAGTTTGCGAAGTTTGCGCTACTTCGCACAACGCGAATTGCACGTAGCACAGTGCAAACACGCGTAGCGTAGTGCAGCGGTCATTTTTTGCTTGCTCGCGGTCCTCAATGTCAAGTTGGCGACCGCGAGCAAGCAAAATGATATCCCGGCGAGACTTTTTCTCGTTCGCGATCAGCAACATCAAGTTGCCGATCGCGAGCGTGGAAAATAAACCTCCCGGCGAGATTCTCAACGCGGGGAGGTCAGGTTTCTCATTGCGAGTGGTCGCGTATGCTCGCGACCGCTCGCGATGAGAAACTACCAGTCCGCGTTGAAAGCTGCCGCTCGAGTAAAAATCTACTCGAGCGGCAGTAAAGACAGCTCGCACTGTGCAAGATGCCGTTTTCAATGATTGCACAGTGCGGACAAGCATCTGGCAATGTGCAATCATTGTAGAACAGTGCACTACGCAGTTCGCGTAGTGCTACGCGTAGCTCGCGTAGTGCGAACTGCACTTTGCGTAGCTTCGCGTAGCGCTACTTCGCGAACTACGCCCAGGCTTACCTGCCATATGACGAGGCTCAATCAGATAGGGTCCATGACTTGTGTTGCACGGAGTTGGTGGCACCGGTTACACTGCGGCCGGCACGGGCCGACTGCCACGGGACGGTGACTTTCTGTGCACTGAGGTAGGGGCACCTAAAGTGCTGAGCGGGTGTGCAGCCTGCGATGATGCCGTGTGCGCTGATATGGTCACTGCCATTGCAATATCAAGACCCAGAATCAAGTGTGTGACCTGGTGGACGGCGGTGCGTGGCTGCATGATGTGGAGGCTGGCAGGGTCGTGGGCCCCGGGCTTAGAGTTTGCACCGGCACGTGGTGGGCCCTCTTGGGGACACGTCGGTGGCGGAAGGTGAGCAGTGAGGCCTGTGTGCGCAGTGTCAACACTGTCTCTCCCTGTCCCTCTCTTCCTTTCACTGTCTCTCTCTCTCCCTCTCTTTCTCTATCTTTCTCACTCTCACTCTCCCTCTCTTTCACTCTCTCTACATTTCTTTCTCTCTCTCTTTCTCTCTCTCTCTGTCCCTTTTTGGGCGCATGACGCACCTTCTTATCTTCAATTTTGTCTTGCAGGTTTTGACTTGCAGTTGTCCAGAGGAGACCCGCCATGACTCTTCCACTTATTGGTGTTGAGTTAAATTTGAATTAGATAATTATTTTTGGAATTCTCAGGTGTATGGATGTTTTTCCTTTTTCTGGTCACACATGAATGTTGATTGTTGTACTTGTGCGACATCAGGCGAATTGTTGTGTTCATGTATTTGTAAGGTAGATGTGGGATCTCTTTGTCTGGGGGGGGTGCCGGGGGTAGGGCCCCGGGGGTGGGGGGGTCAGGGTGAGTGCCTGGGGGTGGTGGCGGTGGGTGTTGTGGCCCTCTTGGGGCTCCGAGCTGCATGATCAGTAGCTCCATGGCATCTGTTGTTCTTCTGGTGTGGCTGTGGGCTGGGCTCCCTTTTATGGTGCAGGTTGTCATCCGACTTAACACCAGGTAGGAGCAGGTGTTAAATCCCTGCTGCTAACGCGCCTTATCGCATGTTTTTGATTCTTATCGCCGTTCTGGCTGGTCGTTGGGAATGTTGCGAAGTGGTGTTTCCGCAGGTTTTTGCACAAGAACGCCTACTCTGCATCTCATTAGCGTTAGTTGCCGGTGTCATCCGTGGCGATGTTTTTTGCGGCTGCTATCGCAGGAATGCTGGTGATATCGGCTGTTAGCACCAGCTTGTGAATGGTGCGATGGATTTATCACCACTTTGGCTGCGATGAAGTGCCGCTAACTCGGCGATGAGTCCTTGAGAATATGCTCCTAAGTGTTTTACCTTTATTGGCAGTGTTGTGAGTGGTCAGTGGAATAATGATTTAACATTTTTTGGCATACAGTAGTAATTTTTATTATATTTCATGGAGGTCATGCATCATTTTTGTCTGCTAGACCCATCAGGATCATGCCATATTATGTGGGTACATTATTTTCTTCACTTTTGTTGCAGAGACAATGTAGTGTTTCTACTGCCAGCTTTGGCCCACTTCTCTGATTTGGGTCGCCCTATGTGTATTTGAGGATTAAAAAAGTTCCATTGGAATGCTTCACTTGGCCAGCAGAAATGGCAAATCTGTAGACTGCCTTACACCGTTTAGTCACAGTGTGAAGCCAAAAAGCCAGATATTAGGTTCACATGGAACTGGCAACCCTATAATTTATGCAACATTGCTAGTAACAGAACACCAGAAAACCTCTATTCTTAGGAATGACCATAGCATATGCAACATATCTGTACTATGAGATTTGCATCTCAGACACATCGTGCACGTTGAGGCTGTATTTCTGTAACTTATTTGGTGTAAATGTTATATTGTATTGATTATGTCTTGGTGCCTTTCAAGCCTTAGCTGGATATGTTAATGTTCTTGCCCATTCCTCATTGCTCAATTACATTCCCAGATCTCTATTCCAGGACTAAGCCCCCCACTTAGAATAAGAAAGTTTGTCTGCCCATCCACCAGATCAGTAGAGGCATTACAGCGCTGGCCTGAAAGAAGACCCATGACTCATCACCATTCTTAGAGATCTCTGCCAGGCAAACAGAGATCTCTGTACCTTCAGCAGAGCCTCATTCATGGTGGTACCCCTTAAGGAACTGGAACTTTGCTGAACATAAACCACGGTTAATTTGTCTGCTCAGAAAGGATTTTTGTTCTTTAAAAATACTAAGGAAATGTTTCCTGACTTGCTGGGAATTTTCTCCCATCAAGAGGGAGTTATTTCTTTGGTTTCCTTTCCGTGGTGGTCCCGAACACGAGATATCCAACCTGAAAGGTGGTTCAGTCGTAGGTATTTTCATGATAGTCCAATGTCAGACAGGCCATTGGTCAAAGGTCAAAGGTTTCTGCCAGTGGTGCCAGCGTAGACTCAGCTGTTGGAAAAAGGGCATTTTCCCAGACTCTAAATATGGCTGGGGAATCGCAAGTTTGGCAGTTGGGACATAGGCTATGTTTTTGATGGTGGACCATAATCGCCAAATTCAAAATCAGTGCCTAAGTTTTTTTTGTTGTATTTATGTTATACTAGCTGGAGTTTGAATTGCTCCGACTATCTGGCGTTTCGGAAGGCAATCAAAACCTATCTCTTCCCTCTTGTTTAGGTTCTAGCTTATATGTCTTGCTGCAGTCAGCGCCGGGACGCCTCTTTGCTGAGGCAGCTGTGCGCTATACAAGTTTGGTTAACATAACATAACATAACATGGCTTTAAGAGTCAAGTGCTGTCCCAAATAGATTGGGTATACCAGTGTGCAATTTTGAAATGTGGGAGGTTCTGCATTTTCGAAGTTATCTGCTATAAGTAATACCCCAGCTTCACTCTATATTGTCATGTTTATCGATGCTGCATTTTTATGATTCTTGGGTAGCACTATAATGGTAGTTCTGGTGCATATGGCACCATGGTTTTAGTCCACATAAAGTCATAAATCATCGCTGACAACTGCGTCTCACACTGTTTATCAATACATTATTTTGATATAGTCTGGCAGTGTCATCGAACCCAGCCACTTGGAGAGATTTGCCATGTATGGACTGTTGTAGATATATAGTCTTCTCAGTAGGCTGTACCCCTAACAAGCCTGATACACATTGCTGCTGTGCTGACAGATAATAGAGCTCATAATCTGGAGTGTTCATGTCTTCCTTAACGATGTTGTGATGGAGTTTCCTTAGTGTACCTTTATCTTTTCCATTTTGTCCACATCAGGTCAAACAATAGAGTTGAGGGTCTTAAATATCTGCTTCGGGAGATTCATCGGAATACTCACAAGATAATGTAGCAAATGGGATAATACCACCATATTTGAAAGGGCTATCCTGCCCATTGTTAATAAAGCAAAAGGACGTAGCATTAGTATATTTTGATTTATTTCAATGGCAGCCACAGCAAAAGTAAAGTGGGGGAATGGGGAATAATAATAATTTTTTTAAACGTACCTGTCGCCGACGGATGTCTCTGTGGTTCTCTGCTCCTGGCAGTCACTGAGAAAGCACTGGCTCCCCCCATTCAAGACACTGCTCTCATTCTATACCTAGCATGAGAGCAGTGCCAGGATTGGTCTGAGCAGCCTGGTCTGCCACTCAGACAGTGCAAGGGAGCCTGTGCTGTTTCTCCAACGCGGCTGTGCAACACAGCTGGGTTGGAGAAATAGAAGTGCGCATCTCGGTTTGGCCGACCTAAGACAGCCAGCCAAATTAACATTTGCACTCTCCAGTGCCCATCACTCCTCCCCTGCCATGGCTATGCCCTCCCCACCCTACACTGGCTCAGTCAGTCACAGATAAATAAAATGATATCAATGTTTTATTATTTTATTTTTCTGTGACTGACTTTGACCAGTGGGGTGACGCTCCTCCGCTATTACGGATTAATTTATGTGGTGGGTGATAATTGTGAATAAACATGATATGTGTTTATTTACTAACGAGCCCAATAAGTCAACAAAATTATATAGTTCCAACAAATGTTATTTTATATCGGTGGGTGCATCCTTGAGAATAATATGCACAACGTTTCAGTGTGAAGAAATAAAATGTATATAGTTGTGTAAACATATGCCTCTGGTTCATCCAATAATCTCTGAATCTTAAAACCGGAGGCTCCATCACTTGTCCAAACAGCAACTGTGACAGAGAGCATCCCTGTCGGGCTTCCCTGTTGGCGGGAAGGAATCAGATCTAACTTACCCATTAATTTGACAGTTTCTGACCCAAGCAGTGGGCAATGTATAAAGGAGTTTGATGCATTCCAGTATTTGATGCCCAAACCCCATATCTTGCACTACTGTGAATAAATAATCCCGGTTTAAGGAATCAAATGCTTTTTCCATATAATTGAACGTCAGAGCAAGTAATGAGAGTCTGGCAGCTCACTGATTATAGGAAACGCCCACCTAATATTTTCCAAGTGTTTCCATGTGGGATAAATCACAGTTAATCAGGATGTGGCAGATGGGGCAAAGTTTTGGGCAATCTAATTGTAATACCTAACCACGGATCTTGCTTTCTATATTCAACACGGATAATGGGTAATATACCCTAATGTGTAAGGGATCCTTCCCAAATTTCAGGAGTTCCATTACTATGGCTTCTCTTTTAGTTGGAACCACACAACCAGTTTTTTTTGTGTCGATGTACATATCTAATAATTGAGGAGCCTGTATATCCTGGAAGTGTGCATAAATTTCAGACAACAGATCACCAGTTACAGGGTTTTTAGGATTTACCAGCCTCTTAGGGCCTTAGTAAGGTGGATGGGATACTCCATCACAAACGTGGCAGATGCCCCATCCGCAGTTTTACAAGTGCATTATAGCCTATGGAGCTTGTTACAAGGTGGATGGGATATACATCACATTGTGACTGAGTACCCTGTCTGCTTAACTCTAAATTAGGCCCTTAGGGGCATATTATCAAGAAACAGCGTTAAAATTATTGCTGCTTTAGCGGCAGAAAACTGCCGCTAAAGCGGCGATAATGGGCTTGATAATATGCCTTGAGAATTCAATAGAAGCCCATGTTCTGGTGTCAACATGGGCTTCTATTAGAATTCTCAAGGGCATATTATCAAGCTCATTATCGCCGCTTTAGCGGCAGTTTTCTGCCGCTAAAGCGGCGATAATTTTAACGCCGTTCTTGATAATATGCCCCTTAGTCTCTAATTCAGTTAACTCTTAGTTATTGGAGCATAGCATCAGCTTCTACAGGTTTAAAATAGAGTTACTTGATGCCAAGTCGCCAAAATCTATGGTGGACATGAGCCATATGCAAAATGCAACTCATGTTAAACCAAACACTCCATGGACAGCAGGAAAAGGGCTTATTTGGGGAACAGATGAGGAGAGTGCTCTGTTTTCAATGTATCCCTTAACAAAGGCAAAACTTACATTTATAATCATCTAGTGGCTAGAGATGGTAAATGCCAATGACACCCTGCGAGAAATGAATGATGAACTTCACCAACACATAGACACTGGTTCTGACATACCAGCTTTTATCAGCTTTTGTATACATGCTACACGTCTTCAAAAGTGATGTATTTCAAAATTAGCTGGTCATGGCTCGAGGCATGTCCTGCAGCCTGTCATACAATATATATCTGCAATCAAAACTTAAAAAGTACATCACATTTTACCGCACATCAGATAATGCAAATGAAATAACTGAAGACCAATTATCTTGCAAGATTTACAAATGTGAAGACTTACGTAATGTGCACAAGTGCAACTGAAGCCATATAGCACTGACAAAAGAGGCACAGCCTCATTGTTGAAATGATAGATGATGCTGAAATCGTACTCACACTTGAGTGTACTTAATTTGGGGGATCAGGCTACGATACCATGATACCGAAAGACAATGCACACCCTTTCTTCTTCGTGGCCAGAAACCATTCCGTGAGAATATAGCTGTGCTGGGAGAGCAAATAGTTCACTGTCCAACTCAGGCAAGCACCTGTAATACGTGATAAGCACAAACATAATTGAAAAATCATGTTTGTATGCTGTTTGTATAGATCTATGTTTTGCCACTATGTGTGTGCGGAGTCACATTGCGTGCTCTGTAAAGGAAGACTTTCAAATGATATGAGCAAAAAATTTTGTCAGAAGTCTTTTGTGGCTTGTAGGAAAGTATCCCATTTTACATGGTTACCCCCTAAATTTGCCAGATACCTGATGCCAACTTGACTGAGTGTGCCCTGGGTCCCAGCCAATCAGGCTCTAAGGGCCTGTGTTCTATCCCAAAACTGTACCTTTGTTTCCACAATGGCTCATCTCGGGTCCCATGTAAGTCGCTTGTAAAAGGGACCCCTGATACCAAGGACATTGTGACCAGAGAGGGCCTCTGAGGGCTGCAGCATGTATTATACCACCCCCAGAGACCCCTCACCTGAACACCCACACACTGCCATTGCAGGCTACGTGTTCTGATGCCTGTGGCATGGGTAAGTCACCCCTTTAGCAAGCCAATAGCCCTAAAGACAGGGTGCACCATACCACCAGTGAGGGCATAGATGCATGAGCAATATGCCCCTAGAGTGTCTGTGCCATTCACAGGCATTGTAAGTGCAGTGAAGCCATTTTTAGTATAAGGGCTGGGAGTTTGTCATTATGAACCCCACAGCTCCATGATGGATCCACTGAAAACCTCTCAGCATATTAAACCCACACTGATGCCAGTGTGGGATTTAAGGTAAAATGCCCTCAGACGGCATCTTAGAGATGCCCTGTGAAAAACAACCAGCCCCGGTGTGGTTCCTGACTGGCTCCCAGCCATTTGCCATCACCAGACAGATTTCTGGAACCCTGAGTAGACAGCCCCCATTCTCTGGGTCCTGAAACAAAGCACATACTGGGCAGAAGTGTCATGCCTCCTCCCCCAGGATGGGCAGGGTCCACGAAGGGGAAGCTTCAAAGGCTTGCCGCCTTTGTTAGCTGCCACCAGCCTCTGCTGCTATCAGCAGCTGGCTTCCACTGGTTCTGACCCCCACTTTGGGCAGGGAAATCAGCAGTAAACCCTAGAAAGTAAGGGAGGTGTGCCTACCTTTGCCAACCCCACCCCACCGCCGCATTGGTAGAGGACTGGTACTTGTATCGACGTGACTGCCCTGCCGGAAGAAAGCACTGCAGCTGTACTGCCTCCACGACCTCGAGGGATCCTCCCGGCCCACGACCATAGCTGTTCACAGCCCCGTGCCAGAGAGCCCATACCCTCCTGCAAGTAGCCCTGTTGGCCTTCTCCTGTACCACCTGCCAGACCACGACCACCCCTGGATGGTACGAGGACAGTGGATTCTGTTCTACAGCAACCGGCCACCAGAGACCGTGATGGAACCTGTGTTGGCCACCTGCTGAAACCTATCTCGTTCATTGCCCACCGCCAATTGTGAGGGTAAATATCATTGTCGGTATTGACTGCCTCTGTGCTGAAACTGAATTCTGCACCTTTCGAGTGGTCATAGCCCCCCATGACCGATACTGCACTCAGTGGTGGCCTGTATACAAAGTATCTTCTCCTAGACTAAAATGTGTTTCTTGTACGTGAAAAGTATTGGTTGATGTCATTCAAACCTATAGCCAAAAATATTTTAAATATTGCATAATTGGAATGTCTACTTGTCTGTAACTAAGTTCACTTCGTTCCTAAAATAAAAGAAACTAAAGTAATATTTTTACAACCTTTGGCCTGGAGTTATGTCATTGAGTGTGTGTTCCTGCCTTATATGAGTATGTACAACAAGTGCATTCCCACTACCCTCTGATAAGCCTAACTGATCAGTCCAGCTACCACTAAATTGAGAGTGAGGAATTATCTACTTAAACCTCTGCCACACCTTTGGTGACTCACTGGACTCTGTTCTGAAACCTGGGATAGAGAATATGTCAACACGCACATTCTCCCTTGTCAGTTATCACAAGCTACAAACCCATGCCTCTTTGGAAGAAAAGGTACCTTTGCTAATCATTTGGGACTGAGATTTGGAAAATCCAATTTACACAGAAAACAAACTTCAAGTGGGATCCTATCTGAGAAGTTCAAATCTGCCATCAGACAAGAGCTTTGTTAAGTTTGTTACTTGGGTAAGATGTACTTGTACCTTCTGCATTGACTTTAAGAGAAGTGTACATTAAACAACACATTTTTTCACTTAGTTTTTAAATATGTAACAGAGACACTTTTTGCTCACATCATTTGGCAGTCTTCCTTGAAAGACATCTGCTACACATCTTCAATACAATATATTATTTCCAGAATAAAGGAGGGACACCTCAGTGTGATTGACGATGTTTGGTACTTCTCAAGTTCTGGTCACAGTTGATTGTTTTCATGAGTTGGTGTCTGATAGATCAGGAGACTCCTTTTTTAACAGGACACACTCAGATAGTATTCACAGGAGATTCAGAAATCACTTTCATGCGTGAGGCTCGACTGGTCAGTAGTAGTTGGAGTAAGGAAGAGAAAAATGTCCTATAACAGATTCTATGAGAGAATGTTTGCCTCTACATGCAGAATCTGCATGGCTTTGGTGCAAAGGAGAGAGTGATGGTCTGTGGGAACATTGTACAACTAAGTTTAAATAACTCAAAAATATTGTGTTAGGTTCCCTCTTAAGAGTACTTCCTTCCGAAACTGGGACTTCAGAATTTGATTCTAGCACTCGCCTCGAGGAAGCCAGCTTGCATTCCGTAAGAAAATCTCCTATTGCCTGTTAGGAGAATATGGGAAGATTGCATTACTCCCAATGACTTGAATATTTATGTCGAGAACTCCCAGAAAGGTGAAAGCCAATTCCCTGATCTGGTACATGGGGCTATTTGGACCTCTTCCTACTGAGAAGCCTGCCTACTAACTTCATGCAGCAGGATTCAAAGACCTGTGCGTTGGGAAGCTTCTTATGTCCTGGACCCAGAAGGGCAAACTGACCATCAGTGGTGGCTAGCTTTCAGCGAGGGTGGTGGGGCGGGGGCACTAAATAAATAAAATAGACTTACCTTCCTAACTTGCAGCACAACGTCCTCCTCCCTCGGGTGTCTTCTGGAAGCTCCGGACGCAGGAAACTGCTCTACCCAATCCTGGTGCTGCTCTCAGAGCATGAGAGCAGCACCAGGATTCTATAGAGCAGGCTCTCTCAGTGCTCCTAAGAGCATTGGAGGCCTGTGCTTTCTCTAACCCAGCTGTCTAAGACAGCTAGGTTAGAGAACTTTAAAATGTGCATGTCTGGCTGGCTGGCCAAAGACGGCTGGCCAAAGAGACATGAGCATTTTGAAGTGCAGAGCTCCCTGCTGCTGCCACTTGGCAGCGCCCCGTCCTGACAGTTCGGGACAGGTTGCTGAAAAATAAAATGATAATAAATACATTTTATTACCATTTTATTTTTCAGTTCTGGGGCTTGTAGGGCGATGCTCCTCCGATCAAATGGAGGAGCCACCCCTGCTGAACTTAGAAAGCAGAAAATTGACTTTCTGCTGAAAATCAGGTTCTGAACTCACTGTCCAGTAAAGCTCAAGGGAGTCCCGCTTCCCTGTAAAAATTGCCTACTAGCCTATCAGTGGATATGAAAGACAGAGAACTAAGGTTATTGCTGTTCTGCAGTATTCACCCATTTCGTACAGGGGGTTAGTGGTATTGTTCACTCTGAAAATCACTGCAAGTTTGAAAATGTTTTAGACCTTTTCTTCTATATTCTAGACTTGAGCGAATTGTCTTTTTTACCAACGATATCTAGTGAAATTTGCACCGTTTTTTTGCCTACAAAAACAGGCCCTATTTTGTGTAATTTTCATCCATGGGATATTGGACTGAGAAAAAAATTGCTTGTGGCAAACAGTAAATCAACAGCTAGAGTCTTTTTCTGCTTAAACCAGTCTCCTGCTGGAATCTTGCAAGACTTTTATACGTCAGGTATGTCTACACATTCAATTTTCATGCAAGATATTGGTCAATTACATTTCGCAGAAGCTGTGTAATGTTTGTGAAAAGTGAGCATATTTCATGAAACAATTCGCAATTTCACCCATTTCTTTTTGTCCACATCACAGCAGCAGTCTCCATCATACCAAGGCAGAGGCTTTGTCTTGTTTGAGACTGAACATATAATGGTAAGTAAGAGGTTTCTGTAATAAGAAAACTATACATGTAAAGATCATTGTAGAAGAGACTGGAATAAGCACCCAGATAAAGCATAGCAGAAATTAAGAGACATTTAAAAATTGAAACAATAAAGGTATGGAGTTATTTGTCTGATTTACATTGCATATGAATGTGACAAATAAAGTCTTGCCTCCAATGAGGTTTGCACCCGTTTTTTGACAAACCACTATGACTATTAAATGAGAGTAATCTAGATTATCAAACTAATATTTTATATTTAACATTTGATTAGCATGTCTAATTATTTTACAGTCCCTGAGGAGGATTAACACCTTAAATTATTGTTCATTTATCCAAAAGATTCAAATTGTTGTCGGATATGTAAAATATACAATAATATATATACATTTTTCTTTATTTTAAAGTTTCTTCATAAGTCTATTTAGAGAAAATTCATGTGCAGCCACACATGTTCAGCTTCTTTGCCACTTCTTCGAAGAGTGCATGGTCATTTGAAAATGTCTTTCTCGCCCCATGTGACCCTCAATATAAAGTATTTTAAAATATTAGAGCAGCTTCCAAGAATATCTTTTCTCATTCCTTCAGCACTGACTCACAAGTACCTGTTGACCTGCTCGCAACTCCTCTTTATAGAAATGAAGGCATTGTTATTCATACACTTTCTTTAAAATTAGCTGCTGTTTACTTCCAGGCTGGAGCTTGTAAAATCATTAATAGATCACATTCCTCTAGTCTCTCACCAAAGGTTTTTAATGTACGTTTGTCCTCCCTGTTCTTTCTTCTGTCTCTGGAATCCTTTATTGCCGGATAGTTTTTTTTGCTGAAGGATGCACTGAGAATACACATAGCAAAAACTAAGGGGGATATTCTCAAGAACGTGTGTTAAATATCGCAAAAATCGCTTAACGCAACTTCTCACATCGCAGTCCATCGCGGGAAAATAACACCGTGTTAACGCAGCATTCACAACCCGGCGGCACCATGCGATAGTCTCACGATAACGCGCTAAATGCCCGCGTTAAAATGAACGCAAAGCCCAAAAAATGCGACACACGGACGTGAAAAAGTTGCGATGACCCCAATGGCGATACAAAAATCAGCGAAAACCAGCGACAGGCCTGCGATTCCCACGCAAAAGCAGAGAAAAAAAAGACAAATAAATGCAACTGCGTAGCACCATGGACACACCCGGACCCAGTGCAGAGGACAACGCGAACCCCACAAGCCCCAGATGACCAGCCTGGAACCCCGGGGCCAGAGAAGGGCAAAGAGAAGAGGAAGAGGAAGAGGAAGACGGGTTTCAGTCCGCAGGAAAACCGGATCATCGTCACGGAGGTGACCGAACACTACCAACAACTGTTCGTCACCTCCACTGTGCCATCGGCAACACAAACGGAAATATGGCAGTCCATCGTGAACAACGTGAATGCAGTCGGAGTGTCGAGGAGGTCAATGGAGGAGGTCAAGAGGTGCTGGCATGACGTCAAAAGCCAAACCAAGCAGAAACCCGCTGCCAACCTGAATGCAGCAACGGCCACTGGAGGTGGGAGTCCTGCGCCACAGGTGGAGCTGGATGAGCTGGAGGAAATGGTGGCCACAGTCATCAGTGCGGAGACGGTGCAAGGAGTTGGGGGTCCGGACACTGCCCGAAATGACCTGACCCAACAGCAACAGGGTGAGTAACCACCAGGGACAGGGGGGACGGGGGAGACGGGCACAATGGCACACATGCACAATCAAGAATAGCACACTGCACACACACAATGACTGTGGAACCTGTCCCTGATGGCCTTGGCACACTGCGGCACACACAGAAACACCAAGTAGGCCCCCGTCCACCATGTGCACAAATGGCACCCCCCTCACCAATCCTACAACCTACCCATGCACATGTGCTGAACCCAGCAAAGCAGCGGCTCTGTGAGCCACACTGACAATGCAAGTGACACTGCATGATCACTAGCATGGCTGCAGTCAAAATACATGACATGGTGCACGCCACGACACTGAGGTGGCCCAGTGTGGATAACATCCCCAAAGGAGCAGGTCACACTCTGACACATCCACATGCACATACAACCCCTGACGTCAACAACACATCTGCAGACAAACAATGCACAAGAGTACAAAATCCGTACAGGAGCACAAATGACCCAAGTCACCAACATCTCAGCACCGTAAAAGCACACAAGTCAAAGGCACACCGCCTCAAAGGGATAAGGGGCCGCTAAATCAGAGCTGCAGGGGCGACTCTCCCACAATGCAGCACACACACATAGCAATCACAGCACATCAACATTGACCACAATGTGGTAGAAAGTGCCACACGTACACCACAGAACAGAGGACACAACTGGTGCCGCACGTGCGTAGAAAATGGCCAATCACATCAGGCATAGCAGGAAACTGTCAGATGATAATGTACAAGTACAACCTCACATCCGTCATGTAGTCGGAATGTCCACTGTCCCCCATCAAATACCCAGCTCCTCCAAAACAGTCACATTGTACATTGTCATGCAGTCAGTATGTAAACATGTACAATGTGTGCACATACATGGAACACACTGTTAACCTGCATCTCCCCTTCACATTGCAGAGGGACAATCAACACCTCCTGCAGAGCAGACCAGACATCTCTTCAGTGATGAGGAGGAGGAACCCCTGGCCATCTTCTCCGACACCCTCCAACAGCTCGTGGACAGCCTCCGCACCCCACCTCCAGGAGCAGGGCAGCCCAGCTGCATCGAGGTGATACCACCCCCTGCACAGACCACACAGCAGGAAGCACCCACCACCACGGCTGGCTCCCAGCACCTCACCGAAGAACACATGGCATTCCAACGCCGTGTGTCAGACTGCCAGAGGGGGCTGGCTGAACAGGTGCGGGTGGGTTTCGACCTCATGGCAGCCAAACTAGATGCCATACGTGGGTGTCTCAGTCCTATCAGGGACCACTTACAGTCCCTAACACCCACAGTCCGCTCCATGCCAAAAAACAATCCTTGGCTGACCTCGCTGGATCTATTACTCGGATACAAGAACTGTCTAGGCAGAGAGGCTCCAGCGACGACAGCACAGAGTTGGCACAGATGCGGAGGACAATGGAGAACATGGAGCGGATGTAGGCAGGAAGGATGGCTGCCACGGCTGAACACCAGCGAGATGTATCTGGGATCTACCATGCCCTGCAGATCCCCATCTTGCCATTGCTGCCACAGAGCCTGTCCCAGATGACTGCTGCAGGAACTTCGACACACACATCTCCGCCCCTGATGTGTCAGTGGCACACAGTGATGCAGCCATACCACCTCCACCCCCTGATGAGTCAGTGGCACACAGTGATGCAGCCATACCACCTCCGCACCCTGATGAGTCAGTGTCACACAGTGATGCAGCCATAACACCACCACACACACCTGGCACACCTGACACAGAAGACATATCAGAGGATGAAGATGTGGACGGTAATGACTCTGTGTCAAAAAGGAGGTTGTAGCATTCATCCCCCGCCATATGGCCTGTTTCTGCTTGGTACAGCCCTCTGCATCATGCCCTGGTACTACACCTTCCACTGTCACCCGAAACACTCTGCGACATCCACCTGGACCCCGACATGGACTGCCATATCTGCTCTGGTTACCAATGACACAGCAAACAGGCTGCGGACTCAACCCTTCCTCTACCGATTAACTTATCATCCCCTAAAGGACTCTGTTTGGCCCTCCACTGCGCAACCATGTAATGTGGGGTGTGCATGGCCATGTACTGCTCCAGCTCCGACACTCCACAGGATGTGAATAAAACATTCCTAATCACACAGATGTGTCATGCCTATGTCCAATCAAGTATGACAGTATGGATGGCTGTAGGGACATTGATTGCACAAAAAGGTACACCCTGGGAAATGACATCAATGCGCATGTTTGACCGTGACACACATGGCCAATTACATGACTGTGGAGGTGTGAACTAGCTGTGGCCTCATTGATCATGAACAACAATCTCGCAACCCCCCAACATAGCCCCACGTCCATGTATTAAATAGGGCTGTGTGTAAATATGTCAAAGTCGGTAGGAGGCCTAAAGTAGTGTCCCACATCACATGTGACAACAGAACATCTCTTCGCATACCTACACACACTCAACTGTGTGGACACAGCCTGGTTTGATGGAACACATTGGCCACATGGCAAGAAGTTGGACACCATACTTACATTGCTGAAGACACGTAAGCGCACAGGTCGACCAGCAACTCTCCCAAACACAATGTCTGGCTCACAGAGGTGGACCTGGCAATAGGGACTCACCCCTAAGTGAAATCCATCAGTCAGTCCCTCCCTGTATTCGTACAATGCTCATTGGGGCACACGATTTGGCATGCAAATCAACACTCATCACAGTTGAACACTAGTGAAGCTGCGTAGACTTTATTAGCATGTGCATGTCAGTACGGGCAAGACAAGGGCCACAACATGCAGACCAATGCATCATACACTAACAGGCAGCCAAGGAACATGTAGAGGTGCAAGACATGGGGAGGCACAAATGAACACCAACCATGACTGATGCCGACGGTCTCAGCCCACCTTGCCTTGCTGGACGAATCATGTGGTGTTTGGCGAATGCTCACTGCACCGTGTCAGGGGACACCACTCACAGCCCATGGGATCTGCATAGTCCTGTACTGCCGGACAGCGCTGACTGCATGCTCTGCTGACAGTGAGCAGGTGAAGGAGCCCAACAAGGTCACATGTAGTACTACATTGCCATGTGTGTACTCTCCCTCCAGCTGTGTGTCAGGTTGAGGAACGTTGCCAGGCGCCACTGTCCACTCACCTTGCACAGGTGTGTGTCAACTCGCAGTCCTGCACGCACATGCATTCTGAGTCCAGGCGAATGCAGACATGTCCACTGTCATGGTGGGATATGTGTCCATTTCCCCAAGATGCAAAAGGGTGTTGGGACCTGTGCCATGGGTTACAATCTTTTGTGGCTGCAGGAACGTAGTTACTCGTCCATGAAAGTGAGCGCAGCTTCATGGGCAATCAGTTCCAAGAGTACGTTGTTGTTGACTTCAACGAACACGGGGGCGAGCCAATCCATTAGCTGGTCCGGACAGATGTGCTCCGTCCACGCCGTTTCACCAATCCGCATCACAGCCCAATAGGGGAGCGCTTCGATGTGGTCACTGCACACGAGGAATTGTGCAATCTCACATGCCCAACTGCCAGCACATACGCCCAATACCAAGGCATCCCATGAGCGGGTATCACGGTTACACTCCTGGTCGTGGTCCAACACGGGCGCACACACATGTCATAATCCAGTTCAGCTACCATTGTGTTGGATAGGCAGACATCCATGGGCCACTCGAATATGCATGATCGGCAGTGGAACCAGGGCTGGACACAGGTGACGTACGCAAGACGGAAGCTCAGATGGTAACTGATGCGCAACACTGCCAGTGGCAGTGCCCCCAACAAATGCAGCATTCGGTCACGGTACAGTTCCACGTGACAGGGGTTGTGCATGTGCCTGGGATGTTCTGACATTGCGCTGTTCGCACTCGTAGAACCGGCACTCTTCTGACCTGCGGCTGTTATGTGGATGATATGCCACAGCTCAGAGCAATGAGTTGTATGAGTGTGCAAAGTTTATACGTATGGGTTGTCCTGTACGTAAGGGTCAAGGCCGTTCCATGCAGGAGTACCTCGGGCAAGGACTTCTGTGTGTGGGGTGTGGATACGTTGATCTTTCATTGGCGCCGTGTGTAGTGTGGGAGTCGTCTTCGTCTGCCATGGTATCTGTCTTAGGGGGTGCCTGGCGCATGCGTTTCCAAGGTCGGAGGTGCAGATGTCCTTCCGCATTCTGTATTGAGACACGGGGGCTTTCATCCCTAATGTTAGTCAGACTACTGCTTGTATCCTGGGAATCTGATGTGGCTATCGCGCTGCAATTGAGGCTAGGCCTTGGGCTTATGGTGCACCAAAAGCGATGAACACACACACCAGTTGCCATCTATGAGCCAAGACCCCGAGCGGCCTTGCGCTCCTTGTACAGTCCCTTCGTGCGCGGACACCCTCCGGCTGCATGCAACATTGCAACATTGTCGATTGCGGGCCGTGTGGCGCAGACACTGCAACAGAGACACACGCATCAGTTGGTTTCCTGTGCAGCCCAGATATGAACCACGCCCAGAGGCCAGGGATAATTGTTCACACCCCTACGCTGGCCTGGCATACGTCGACCCAGCCCACTCGGCGTACGTATAAAGGAGGGGACAACGATGCTACGTGTCCCAGTTCTTCCCCACTGCCTGAGGTGACACTGCCTGAGGTGACCTGGCCTACGACGAGGCTCAATCATATAGGGTCCATGACTTGCATTGCACGGAGTCGGTGGCACCGGTTGCACTGCGGCCGGCATGGGCCCACCGCCACGGGACGGTGACTTACTGTGCACTGAGGTAGGGGCACCTAAAGTGCTGAGCGGGTGTGCAGCCTGCGATGATGACGTGTGCACTGATATGGTCTCTGCCATTGCTATATCAAGACCCAGAGTCAAGTGTGCACCTGGTTTATCGCAATGTAGGCCTGAGCCAGTGGGCAATGCGGGCCTACCACCGCGTGGCGTTGCCTCGCGTTTCACAGAGTGAGTGGCACCTAGAGAGCTGAGCGGGTGTGCAGCCTGCGATGATGACGTGTGCACTGATATGATCTCTGCCATTGCAAAATCAAGACCCAGAGTCAAGTGTGCGCCTGGTGGCCCACGCTGCAGGGATGCGTGGTGTGGAGGCTGCCACGGTCGCGGGCCCCGGGCTCGGAGCTTGCACCGGGATTTGGTGGGCCCTCTTGGAGACACGCCGGTGGCGGAAGGTGAGCAGTGAGGCCTGGGTGCACAGGGGCGAGCAATCCACGCTGGGCGGTGGGAGGGGCTGGGGTGCAGTGGCCTGGGTGTGCAGGGGCGGCCATGCGATGTTGCCGTGTGCAATGATATGTACTCTGCCATCATTAGCTGTGGACTCTGTTTCAGATGAGGGGCCTGGTGGCCTGCAGTGTGAACCGGCACGTGGTTGGAGACACACCGGTGGCAGCAGGTGAGCAGTGAGGCCTGGGTGCGCAGGGGCGGGCAAACACCGCTGGGCGGCGGGAGGGGCTGGGGTGCAGCAGCCTGTGTGCGCAGGGGCGGCCAAGCGCTGATGGCGTGTGCAATGATGTGAACTCTGCCATTCATGAATCTGGACTCTGTTTCAGATTGGGGACCTGGTGGCCTGCAGTGTGAACCGGCATGTGGTTGGAGACACACCGGTAGCAGCAGGTGAGCAGTGAGGCCTGGGTGTGCAGGGGCGGGCAGTCCACGCTGGGCGGCGGGAGGGGCTGGGGTACAGCTGCCTCGGTGCGCAGTGTCGGCACTGTCTCTCTCTCCCTCTCTTTCTCTATCTTTCTCTCTCTCTCTCCCTCTCTTTCTCTATCTTTCTCTCTCTCTTGCTCCCTCTCTTTCTTTCACTGTCTCTCCCTCTCCCTCTCTTCCTTTCACTGTCTCTCTCTCTTCCTCTGTTACTCTCTCTCTCCTCCCTCTCTTCCTTTCGCTGTCTCTCTCTCTCTTCCTCTGTTTCTCTCTCTCTCTCCTTCTCCCTCTCTCCCCCTTTCTCTCTCTTTCTCTCTCTCCCTCTCTTTCACTCTCTCTCTCTCTCTCCCTTTCTTTCTCTTTCTCTTTCTCTCTCTCACTGTCCTTTGTTGTGCGCATGACACACCTTCTTATCTTCAATATTGTCTTGCAGGCTGTGACTTACGGTTTGTCCGGAGAAGACCCGCCAAGACTCTTCCAATTAGTGATGTTGATTGGAATTTGAATAAATTGATTATTTTTGGAATTCTGCGATGTATGTATGTTTTTCCTTTTTCGAACCACACATGGATGTTGGTTGGTGTACTTGTGCGACATCAGGCGAATTGTTGTGTTCATGAATTTGTGAGGTAGATGTGAGATATCTTTGTCCGGGGGGGTGCCCGGGGTAGGGCCACGGGGGGGCCCAGAGGGGGGGGGTGGCGGTGGGTGTTGTGGCCCTCTTGGGGCTCCGAGCTGCATGGTCAGTAGCTCCATGGCATCTGTTGTTCTTCTGGTGCGGCTGTGGGCTGGGCTCCCTTTTGTGGTGCAAGTTGTCGTCCGACTTAACACCAGGTAAGAGCAGGTGTTAAAACCCTGCTGCTAACGCGCCTTATCGAATGTTTTGTAGTCTTATCGCCGATCTGGCTGGTCGTTGTGAATGTTGCGAAGTGGTGTTTCCGCGGGTTTTTGCACGGGAACTCCTAGTCTGCATCTCGTTAGCGTTGGTTGCCGGTGTCATCCGTGGCGATGTTTTTGCGGCTGCTATCGCAGGAAAACTGGTGATATCGGCTGTTAGCACCAGATTGTGAATGGTGCAATGAATTTATCACCACTTTGGCTGCGATAAAGTGCCGCTAACGCGGCGATAAGTCCTTGAGAATATGCCCCTAAGTTCGAAGCTTTTATGGGGGCTTGCAATTAGACATCAGTCCTTACCAGTCTGTTGCCCTTCATCTTGTGATCAGTAAATATTCAGATATTTTATCATAGTAAAGAAATCAAAATTAAAGTTGTGTTCTCTAAGTATATTTTGCACAGATGGGTTTGTTGTTGATTCTGGATTGCTGTGGTTCACTGAGTAGAATGAAGTATTTTAGTGTCTAATTTATAGTTTATCTAGCAGAATGTCTCCACACGGTTGTGGCACATGTAATTCCTACTCCAAGGCAGTGGAAAAAGATCTGCCATGCCTAGACTGCTGAACATGGGCTGCAGCTTGGACCTTTGGCAGGAAAATGGTCCCCTCTCTGGTCAGACAGTTCATTTATATGAAGGAGCCCTGGGAACAAAAGAAGGGGGCATCTTTGCTAATGTCTCTTCTCCCTAAAATGTGGGTGTGGGCAGGGACCACAGCCTATTGAAGACTATTATTTCTTTTTCTGTGAAGGTCCACTATCCTTTGATTGACCGTTTTTTCACTCAAATCACTCTGTCAGACGTGATGATTGAGCAGTAATTATAGACTAGACATTTGATGTACCACTACTTCTGCTGGACTTCGCTAAGCACCTTTGATGAGTGGATGGAGGAGTCATATGAATTGCTTCTGGCAGGATAGACACTGTTTGTTGAGCTCAAAATTGGCAGCTACACTGTGGACAGCAGGTAATAATAAATTATCTATCTTTCTAGTTGATTTACAATTAGGTCCGCCTCTGAGTAAAATGTTGTCCCCTCGTTATGATTTTTTGTATTTTATTTGGGGCATTAACTGCAGGGGGCATATAGACCCGGGTCATTGCAAAGTAGCCCGTGTGACTAAACCTAATAATTCCAGGTCCAGAGAAACAGGTTGTGCATCTGATAAAACCATGCAGAGACAGGGACTTTGGGCAGTAACAGTGGCTGGCCTCAATCTAAAAACTGCAGCACTCCAGGGTAAACATACATCACTCCCTTTGGACTTATCCTACCTTGTCCTGACCACTCAATCTCCTACATACAGCACCCAATCAATGCCGGCCATCCTGCTGATATTTTCTCCCTGCTCTGAGCAGGCAGAATGTGGCAGCGTATTTGTCCCCATAATTGATGAAATAGCACATTAAAAGTACCCAGTGTTCCTAGGTCCCTATCGTTCTTCCTTATTTCCGTGATAAATCTAATAATTGCAAGATTTTGGTGCACGGATACTGGTCATAGTTAAAAAATCTGGATCCCTACTATCCCAGTATTAAAATCTAACTGACTTACAATCAATGAAAGTGACATAGCAAAGGTGTTGTGGTCCCTAATGCAAGCAAGTAAAATGGCCACTGTACTCCCCTAATACGATACTAAATGACATCAATAATTGGGGCCATGAGGTCTCACACTCCTAGGCCTCATTACTGTAGTGTCTTGTGAGATACAGATGACGGGACCCCTTTGGTTCCTGAGGGGCTCTGTAGAACAGTGACATAAATGTGTGGGTGATAGAATTCATGATGTAGAATGCTCGGTTTACGGTTACCCGCTGAGCAATAAAGATGTGTAATACCAAGCTCTGTGTGTGGCGTAATCTTTCGCATGTACCCGAGCTGGGGAGGACTCTATAACTAGCGACGTGATAGGGGACTACGTAAATTCCGTGACCCGAAGAACTGCGAGTGCTCTCCCAGGGAGTTTGCTGTGGTAGAGCAAACTGCTTGTGCGTGCCACGTGCGCCTCAGTGAAAATCGACAATTGGTGTATGTTGAGACAAAGCACCAGTCCAGCCAGTGCAAGGTCTGTGAAGAAAGTGAAGGCCTTACAGAAATTTTGTTTGTCATTGGCTGGAAATGTGCTTGCAAACTCGAGACAAGAGGTACTGCACCTCAACGTGCCACAGGTCCATCATTCATACAGTACACACAACGCTAAAGTCAGTGACTACCAGGTACAGAGAAGTGCTAAAGGCAGTGATAGCCAAGTGCAAGAAAGCATTACAAGCGGAAACAGTTCTGACACACAGAAACGCTAAAGGAAGTTGAAACCAGGTACCATGCAAAGAGACTAGAAGGATAAAGAACCCATACAAGAAACAAAGTCATTACTCATCGCTAAAGAATAAGACAGCACCTCACAACCAGAGAGCAGGTGTGACGACCCAAATGCCAGCACGCGGCTAGCGCTTGATGAAGGTGCTGCTCAAAGCGTGCAGCAGATGCTGCTGGAGCGAGCTCCGCTCCTGGTAGCAGAAAGTTCAGCCGTTTATGATGCTGCTGCATTCCTAAAAATACTGCTTCCCTTCGAAACCGCCAAAAGGCAAAATATGGGTGACAGATGGACTGCCTGGATGGAAACCCTCGATGATTTCATTGATGCACTGGAAGAAGCAAATGAAATAAAGATCATTAAATATGTACAAAATTTAGCAGGTGAAGGAGTCAAAGAAGTGATAAAGAAAATACCACAAGGTGATGAAGTGACGTACCGTCAAATCAAAGAAGCATTAAACACCAAGTTGAGTCCCAACAGCCCCAAGACACATTGTGGCTTTTGCTAGTCGAAGTCTGTCATCAATAGAACATGCCTATTCACAACCTGAACAAGAGAGCCTCGCTGTGGTGTGGGCTTGTGAGCATTTTTGTGTGTTCCTGTATGGGAAGCATTTCACAGCTGTCACCGACCATCAAGCATTGCTCACCATTTTCAGCAATCCTAAAGCCAAGATGCCCCCTCACATTGAGAGGTGGGGGTTGCGACTGCAGAAGTATGATGATACGATTGCACGCCCATCCAGGAAAAGATCAAAACCCTGCTGACTACTTCTCAAGTGTGCCAATACAGTGTCATGGCACTGCTTCTAAAGCAGCTGATGCTTTTGTAAACTTAATTGTGAATTCCAGTACCCATGCTGCCATATTGGTGGAACAAATCATTGCTGCCACAAGCACTGACAGAGATTTGCTGATACTCAAACGCATTATTAAATATCAATCGTGGCGAAAGTATACTCGACCCCTTCATGGTGACCTTGAATACCACAAATTAAAAAATGTGCAGGAAGAACTTTCAGTTACCCCAGAGGGCATCATTTTAGGAGTTTCAAGAATTGTCATACTCGAGAGTCTGAGACACCAAGTTATGGTTCCCTCATCTTGATGAAAGAGTTGAAAAAGAGTTTTAGGCATGCCATTTGTGCAACTGATTGTCATCCAAGACAACCGCACATCCATTAAAGATGTCTGATCTTCCAAAGCATGCATGGGAGAAGATTGAAATTGATTTCTTTGGACCCCTTGACAATGGACATCATTTACTAGTAATTGTTGATGAATATTCAGGTTTTCCCCTTGTGGAAGATCTATTATCAGCTACTCATGACAGAGTCATTGAGAGACTAGAAAGTATTTTTGCAACATGGGGTGTTCCTTCGATCTTGAAATCTGACAATGGTCCAGCTTTCAATAGTCGAGAATTTAAAGATTTTCTCACTCCTTTAAATTTCAAGCATCAGAAAAGCACACATCTTTGGCCACTGGTGAATGGTGTGGTCGAGAGATTTATGAGCACCCCCAAGAAGTCCGTTCAGCGCGATGTGCTGGAAAAGTTTGAACTCAAAGTAGTTATTTTATCCACGCTTCATGCATGCAGGTCAACTCCCCATTCTACCATGGGTGAAAGCCCTGCCACCTGAATATTTGGGAAAGCCATAGGCACCAAATTGCCACAATGGACCACTGAGAGATCTATTGACATTCATAAATTTCGCACTACTGATTCGTCTCACAAACGCAAAATGAAGACCTATGCTGATAGACGCCGCCGTGCTCACAGCATTGGGTTCAACAGAGGAGACCAAATTATCGTCAGGAAGAAAAGGAAACTCAAATCTGATGCTCCTTTTGATGCTGACCTACTGAGGGTTGTAACTAGTAAATGACACAGGTAGGCTCATTACGATGCCGGTCAGACCGGCTCCCGCGGTCCTGTTGGAGGCGGTCGGTTCGACCGCCGGTTTACATTGCATGTGTATACACAGAATTCCAACCACCGCAGACCCTCTGATTCCACCAGGAAGTTTCAACCATGGTGGTATCAGAAAGGACCAATGGGGTAGTGGAGTCAGACATACGACGGCCAGGAGTAAATAAGTAAATAAATAAATAAAACTATTTGCCTTGCGCTCGCTGCCTCGCCGAGTTGGCGATGCAGCGAGCGCAAGGTAAATAGTTTTATTCATTTATTTACTTACTTTACTCCTGGCTGTCGTATGTCTGACTCCACTACCCCCCACCCTGCCCCTCCCCCGCCCCGCCCCACTGCCCGCAGCACTTCCTCTGTGAGCCGCCACTGGATGGTCATGCGGAATGTTTTACTCAAGCCAATACTCACCCTCTCCTAGCTGCTGTTGGGCTCTCAACTGCTCATCAAGCTCCAAGTAGGCTACCACCAGTATACGGGTCATTAGGGCAGTCAGGGTCCGGCACGTGCCCATTCTGCCTTGGAAGGACAGCCCAAGCAGGACCTCCACGATCTTCCGGATCCAGCATCTCAGGTCCTCCCACCTCCTTCTGCAGTGAACACTGTGCTGACGAGTGATCCCCAGGGTCCCCAACTTCCTGGCGATGGCTTTCCACATGGACACCTTCTGATGGGTGTTGACCTGTATGGATGCAATAGATAAAGAGGCTGGGTAGACTTGCAAGAAATAGGTTATCTCCTAGGGTGACATAGAGGTTGTAGACAGCCAGCATAACCATCGATCAATAGTGCACACACTACATGTGTAATGAACACATGCTGAGCACTACAAAAAACATTGCTGACAAGATGGCCGCTGAATAGGAGCTCTTTCAGGGAGCTCTCGGTTGGGGATTACCAAATCGGTAGGTACCCCTATGTTAACTGGCCATCCTCCATCCTGCATCTCATTCCCAGTCTCTCCTACTATCTACTACTCTACTGGAACTTGTTTCGGCTCCGCTCACCTGCAGAATTGATCTCCCCCGGGTCTGCCGGGCATCGCCTCCTCTGCTTCCTCTGCTGTTGGTGCGTCCTGGAGAGGGTGAAGTTTCGTGCAACCCGAAGGAGCACCCATCCAGACAAATCTTCTTTCTGGCGCTGGACTGGCAGCGTTGCGTAGCGCTCTGGCCGCGGTGGTGCACAGATGACCGGGACTCGTGAGTGCCTGCTATCGCCCAACCTGCAGCTTAAGGGAAGGGGTGGTTCTCGATCCTGCTGGGGTACAGCCATTAATGGGCCGTGCTCCTGGCATGAGGCCGCAGCCAGCTGCCACAATCCTCGCCGTGAGGCCGCCGCCTGCTGCCACGATCCTCGCCAGGTGCCAGCCAACCCTGGGGCGGGCTGGCCCTCTGCTAGAAGGCACCCGCAGTCTCACAGTTTTCCCTGCCAGGCCCAGCCAGGGGGCAGACTGCTTCCCCGCCTGTGGCCGCTGCTTGTTGCTCCTCGTCCAAGGCCCATTTCTTACAAGTCCTGACACGTCAGGCAGCCCACGCGCGACATCAGGCTCCGGCACACAGAGGTCCACGAGCCCACCCTGCAGCATCGGCATCTGCCTCTGGGCTTTTTCCAGCCATCATGGAAGGAGCGGGTGAGGTGCACGTGACTGACTGAACGCCCCCTCCAGCCTCCTGAGTGCTGGTTTTTCCCAAACTGGGCCGCCATTTGGAGCTATTTTAGTTTCTCTCTTTGCTCTTCCCATACTCAAAATGGCCACCCCAGAATGATCCCGATCCCCTTGCCCTTCCACTTGGACTGCCAGCAGTAAGCAGGGAAAGAGGCCCACGCTTTTTCTCTCTTTGTTTTTCCCTTTTTAAAATGGCCGCCCCTGAATGACCCCTTGCCCTTCCACTTGGTCTGCCAGCAGTAAGAAGGGAAAGAGGCCCAAGCCCTCTTGTCCCTAGAAACAAAAATAGGACTCGAAGTTTGGACCCCCCCTTACAACGAAGCAGCCATCTTTAAATGTCCTCATGCACAGAAAAGAGGGCTTTGAGTCTGGTATTGTGGCCCTTCACTTCGGATCCCAGTAGCATTTATTGGATCTTTTTGCGATTACCCAACATCTCTGATACTTCCTACAACTCAGGTTAGGGAATTTACCTGTTTCATAGCCTCTTGGTTCCTATTTTTACTCTCTGATTAAATGCACCCCACTTCATCTTTTCTTTTGGAAAGCCCGGCCAGAATGCTAGGAAAGTCACTGTGAAAGCGGATAGAACTTCCTATTTTCTGCATAACTCGCCTTTTCTTGTGCACTTTCCTCTGTCTAGGAAACTCACTGAGATAGCTGATAGAATCAAGAATCATTCCTTTCTGCTTTTCTCTCTCTCACCAGTATGGCAGGATCCTGCCTGAAAGCTGCAGGATGTAACTCCTACACTATCGCATACCCCCACAACCTATCCAAGACTGCCTCAAAAACCTTCAAGCATAATCTTCTGAGAAGACACCCTGAGACTCTGATCTCCGGCCCGTACTATCACATGGAAAAGGGCACTATTGTAAATGACCTAATATTCTACACCAGGAGAACCGCACTATGGCGAGAAGCCTTAACAAACCTGCTAAACGTTATTGAAACCAGAAACATTCCGTACGGCACCAAAATTATGATCGCTCCCTCACAAAACCTAAGAGCGGACCTTAGCGTTATAATCTATAAAAATGGCACCGTTCTGATCCAAGCACCAAATAAGGATCTCATAAAATTCGATGTCCACTTCACCACCCTAAGAGAGCAGGTGCGGGGCTTTAATCCTTCACCGCACCCCCAGCGCCCTCTGTCTCAATCAAACTCACGTTGGAGCAATGTCCACTACAGTGAAAAGTCTGCGGAGCAGGGTAAAGGCCTCACGCTTACCACTACCAGAACAGAAGTCACCTCCTTAAGCCCCTTAACAGCCTCTCACAGAGAATGGAATGGCTCTAATCTTCCTAATGTGATGTCTCTACAGCACGGTAGTCAGGACAGCATCTCCCCTAAATCCAATTGAGTACCAACCACCTCACCCCCTCAATCCCCTAAAAAGGCTACGCCTGCAACCCCATCACCCTCCCTTCATCTGAATCCCACATCCACAGTGGCAAGCACACAGATCCCCCTGAGCTCATCGCCTACCCCCTCTAAAGGCCCTTTGGCCACCCTGCTGAGCAAGTCAGGCCCTTTGCACACCTCTCCTTACACAAATGTAGCCACAAGGAGATCGAACTCAAACTCCTCTGCCAGGATTTCCGAATCCACTAGCAGACCAAGCCCTAATCCACGGGTCCCTTCGCCTCTAGTTCTGTCTATGCTAATGGACCTTGAAGCTCTGAACCTCCGAACAGCCAGCATAGCTCAGAGCATCCAAAATGCTATTCTCAAATTGAAGAGCATGCTCCACCTCACCGAACATATTCTTTCTATAATCAAGCACACTCAAAAATCTGTACTCAACCTCCAAATCAAGCCTTTCCTTCAATCCAAGGCTCGGGCCAAGAGACACTATCGCGCTCGCAGACAACTTAGCTATCTATCAGAGGATGAAACACTAGCTCTTCTATTATCCTAAGAAGCAAATCCTGCCACTTCCAGTCCCCCTGACAAGAAAGGCAATAACAAAATTCATACGGTTGCAATCCACACAAATAGAACGTCCACACTCAGTAACAGAAGAGTAAACCCTTATCCACCCCAGCTCACAGCACACCCCCGGGGAACTCTGCATCACCGCTCTCTGGTCTCCTACTCAATTGCCGATCAGCAGTGAAACATGCATCTGACATTGCTGATCTCATACTGAGTCAAGATATTGATGTGGCAATGCTAAGTGAAACTTGGCCTAATGAAACATCCTCGCCCTGCATTGATCTATTGGTTCCTCCGAACTACAACATTGTAAGGTTGGATAAACAAATAAAAAAAGGGGGAGGTATCGCTTGCATCCACCGCTCCGCCCTTTCTGTAACCCAACTCCGCTCAGACCTTCTTGACTCTTGCGAATATCTCTCACTCTCCATAAGTAACGACTCTAACCAACTGTGCAAATTGCACTCCTTCTACCACCACCCTGGTAAGAATGACCTATTCATCGTCCACCTCATGGAAATCAATACAGCAATTGCCTCCCCTACTCCAATGATATATTCCTAGGTGACTTTAATCTTCACTGGAATGACCTCAATGACATTCAGGTCAACATCCTTAAAGATTTCTTAGCCGACCAATCACTCTCCCAAGTCTGCACTCTACCAACTCACTCAAAAGGCTCCACGCTGGACTGGATCATCTCAAAGGAAATGACAGTCAGACTAACCTCAATTGCTCCTTGCGATTGGTCAGACCACCACACTATTACCTTCCTAATACCGGGTGTACATTAGGAAAGATCAGTGCAATCAGTGAAACCGTAAATTTGGCTCAGGAACACAAAAAGCCAAGACTGTGAGAAGCTGGCAGCTCAATGCAAGAAGGATCTCCCCCCTCCCCCCAAGCTATCTAATGTTTGCAATCTTACAGAGCACTACAACTCAACAATGTCTGATATAATTGACTCTCTAGCTCCACTTAAATTAAAAAGAATTCAGGTTAAAGATAAAAATCCCTGGTTCAATGGGCCCTAAACAAGGGAAGGAGAATTCTTCGGCTAACAGAAAGGAAATGGAGACAACACACCTCCTCCCCCCAGCTTAGACTTCTCAGAAAGACCAGAAATGCGTACAACAAGAGCATTCGCAAATCAAAAAAATAATTCTTTAAATTGGAACTGGAGAACGCTAAGAATAGACCTTGCAAGCTCTTTGAAATGGTAAAACAACAATCGAACAAACTGGCAAAAACCGCTAAAGAAGCAACAAAATCCATAATAAACTGTGATGAGTTCTCTTCCTTCTTTCCAACCAAAATCAACTCCCTGGGAAACGAGCTGAATTCTGCCACTAGCGCCTGTTCTCTTCCTTTGGCGGCACAAACCAACGTCTCCACTCACCTCCGCCAGTCAGCACCCAAAAACCAAGCTCACTGGTCTACCTTCAACCTATACGATGACCATATCATCTCGAAAATCCTAGCATCCATAAAACCGAATAGACCATTTCAATGACCCGCTCCCCTCCAACTGCTTGTCCGCAACCAACCAATTTATCATACCCATCTGGACCACAATAATCAACGGTTCTCTGACTCAAGGGTCCATAACTGACTCTCTAAAAGCTGGTCAAGTCATCACCATCTTAAAAAAACCCACTCTGAATCCTGCTGAACCAGACAATTTCAGACCTATATCCAATATTCCTCTTCTAGCAAAGGTTCTCGAGAAATGAGTGCAACAACAACTTAGCCAACACATCGCCAAATTCAACCTGCTAGACGTATGCCAATCTGGTTTCAGGCCAGATCACAGCACTAAAACTACTATTCTCCATATAGAAGATGACGCCCTTCAAGCCCTAGACCAAGGCAAAACGTACCTCTTTATTCTTTTGGGCCTATCATCAGCATTGAACACAGTTAACCATGAGAAGTTACTGGAACGTCTTGAAAATAGAATGGGATTAGGGGGAACCGTCCTCGAATGGTTTAAATCCCTCCTTCGTAACCGCTCCCAAAGATTCTTAGTTAATCGAAAGCTATCCAGTCCTTCTCCGATTACGATCGGAGTCCCCCAAGGTTCAACTCTCTCTCCCCTACGCTTTGTAACCTCTATCTGGAACCGTTAGCTGAAATTCTGCTTATCGCCAACATTTCCACATGTATGCAGATGACACACCGATTTACATCAAAATCTCATCCCTAGAAGAGATCAAAACATTGAACGAGGCTCTAAAGCTAACTGTGCAATGGCTTGCTAGCAACCGGCTCAAACTGAATGCGCAAAAAACTGAATTCTTACTAATCTCCCCTCCTAAAAGTTCCATTGACATACTGAAATGGACCAATTCGATCACCGCGCTGAACTGCATCCCGACCATAGTGGACTCAGCCAAATCAATAAGACTCACACTGGACAAGAACTTGAATATGAGAGCCCACAATCCTCAATCCTGATGATGCCTATACTGACTAGGCCAGCCCACTGACATCACATAGCCCTGGGCCACACAACATGTGCTCTAAAAAGAGTTACCATGTGACACAGCACACCATTGCTGTCCTCCTGAAAGGTACAGTCCTAGTGCATCACCGGAGAGACACCCGAACAGTCTGGACAAATGACTTGATTCATACAGTCCAAGACATCACTGCTACCATTGCATTGACTTCTGAAAAGTGTCCTCCAACTAGGGAAGGACGTACTCAAATAGCACTCCTTGCGAACATGTCGCTTCAACAAAATTGTAATTCACTTGATGATTTTCAAACTGATTTATTCATCATAGATTTTGGTGGTATTATTTCATTCAAATTCATTCTTCATATGATACATCTAATATGTGCATTAGGTGTACACCTAATTCATTCTTCATATGATACATCTCATATGTGCATTAGGTGTACACCTAATGCACATATGAGATGTATCATATGAAGAATGAATTTGAATGAAATAATACCACTAAAATCTATGATGAATAAATCAGTTTGAAAATCATCAAGTGAATTACAATTTTGTTGAAGCGGCATGTTCGCAAGGAGTGCTATTTGAGTACGTCCTTCCCTAGTTGGAGGACGCTTTGCAGAATTTACAGTACAGATACACCTCAGGATCAGGAGGTGATACTCAACAGCACCCAAGAAGGAGTACTAACCTACAACAATAAAACTTTTTGGAAAGAGGAGTGCAACCTTAATCCAGTTTGTTTTAAGTATACCATTGCATTGACTACATTCCAAGATTTGGGTCACAATGAAAGAGCTGGCATGTGTGTCACTGAGAGCTCCCACTCTGAGGATCAGTGGACATGTGATTTACTCAATTGGACATCATACTATGTCTAAATGTGTTTGTGTGGGTAGTCTTGGCATCATAGAGTACACTGTATGCCATTTGTGGCAGTGTATATGGGACAACGGGTATTAGATCCTGCACACTGTTTTGTGTCCAATGCAGATTAATGAATGTATTGGCTTCAACATGAAACGGCGTGCACCGAGGTATCACCCTCTAAGCCTGGGTGTGCAAATACTGAGCACTGTTGCACTTGCCTACTGGGAAGTGTCCCTCGGAGTGCACTGCTTGAAGTCCAAATGGAAACTTTTAAATCAACTGGAATCCAAGTTCAAAAATAATTATTCCAACTCATTATTTATTTCAAAACGTGAATGTTGTAATCTCATTAATTCATGGATTATATATATCTCCTTCATGAAAATCCATAGTGGGAAATGCTTTAGAAACACAAGCGTGCATTGGCCCCAATGCATTTCGGGCAACCTCCTGCCCTTCATCAGGGGGTTATTTCTAAAGAAACAAGAAAGAATGGTGAAATGAGGCGACACAATTCAGAGGAATAAGAATATCAATACCCTAATATCTTAGTGCTGATTAAAAACGAGCTGATGTGAAGCTTCACGAAGAATGAAGCTATGGCTGTGCTGCGATTAGTGTTGGTTGAAACCATATGCACAAAAATGAAAAAACAACAAGTTGTGCTCAAAAGATGAGGAAAAAACGTGCTCAAAAGATGAGGAAAAAGTACCAAGGATAAAACGTGGTGAATTAGAGTTTGGTGCCTCGGGTGAAACATGTGTAGACACCTCGAAGGTAACGATACAGCGTTATTCATGTTTAGACTACGGTAGTGTTTGCATCATGGTAGTGTCTGATTCAAAACACCTAGATATTATCAGTGCTCAATAAACTCTCGTTTGAAAGTGCGCACTTATACATGCTTCAACTATCGTTGTTAGATAAAGTGCATTATGAAGTTACAACATGCTTCTAAAACGCGGAGAAGTGAAGCCGAATTATCCGGGATGACCTCACTATTGCCAGTGCTTAATGAACCCTCATTGAAAAGTGCACCGTTACGCGTGCTTACGCATGCTCGAGCTATCGTTTTGAATGAAAGTACCTTGTGAGGTTACGGCGTGCTTCTTGCATCAGCTCCGGAACGCGAAAAAAGTGAAACAGAGTTAACCGGGATGGCTGCCATATTTACGTGCTCACTACTCAATTCTTCCAGAATGCTTGAAAGCTCCTCTATGATTAACAAGATCAAATCGAGGGAGCACTTATTCAAGATCCCACACCCTCTGTCAATAAATTTGGGGTCATTTTTACATAGCAAAGGTTTTAAAGGAATTCTCAGTCCTCTAGGGATGCGTTGTACGCAGTGGTGTCTTATAAGTGTGCTAGCGTGCAAGCGCTGACTGACTTCTCTTTTCATTAAATACAGGAGTTGTTTGATGTTACTTTGGACTGATCCAGAACCTGTGGGTGTCGTCTCAATTTCGTCAATCAAGGAGTAAATTCTTTGTGCTTCATTTTCTCCGAACATAAATGTGTCTGCACGTTTGTCGGTAATGTTCGATATGTCATCCTAAGACATTGTGCTGTTGGGTGCAGTGATCTTGGTTTAGAAAGAACTAACAATCAACAGGTATTAGATCCTGCACACCTTTTTGTGTCCAATGCAGATTAATGAATGTATTGGCTTCAACATGAAACTCTATAACGGCGTGCACCGAGGTATCACCCTCTAAGCCTGGGTGTGTAAATACTGAGCACTGTTGCACTTGCCTACTGGGAAGTGTCCCTCGAAGTGCACTGCCTGAAGTCCAAATGGAAACTTTTAAATCAACTGGAATCCAAGTTCAAAAATAATTATTCCAACTCATTATTTATTTCAAAAGGTGAATGTTGTAATCTCATTAATTCATGGATTATATATATCTCCTTCATGTAAATCCATAGTGGGAAATGCTTTAGAAACATAAGCGTGCATTAGCCCCAATGCAACTCGGGCAACCTCCTGCCCTTCGTCAGGGGGTTATTTCTAAAGAAAGAATGATGACATATCGAACATTACCGACAAACGTGCGGACACATTTATGTTCGGAGAAAATGAAGCACAAAGAATTTACTCCTTGATTGGCGAAATTCAGACGATACCCACAGGTTCTGGATCAGTCCAAAGTAACATCAAACAACTCCTGTATTTGATGAAAAGAGAAGTCAGTCAGTGCTTGCACGCTAGCACACTTATAAGATACCACCTCGTACAACGCATCCCTAGAGGACTGAGAATTCCTTTAAAACCTTCGCTATGTAAAAATGACCCCAAATTTATTGACAGATGGTATGGGATCTTGAATAAGTGCTCCCTCGATTTGATCTTGTTAATCATAGAGGAGCTTTCAAGCATTCTGGAAGAATTGAGTAGTGAGCACGTAAATATGGCAGCCATCCCGGTTAACTCCGTTTCACTTTTTTCGCGTTCCGGAGCTGATGCAAGACGCACGCCGTAACCTCACAAGGTACTTTCATTCAAAACGATAGCTCGAGCACGCGTAACGGTGCACTTTTCAATGAGTGTTCAGTAAGCACTGGCAATAGTGAGGTCATCCCAGATAGTTCAGCTTCACTTTTCCGCGTTTTAGAAGCATGTTGTAACTTCATAATGCACTTTATCTAACAACGATAGTTTAAGCATGTATAAGTGCGCACTTTCCAACAAGCGTTTATTGAGCACTGATAATATCTAGGTGTTTTGATTCAAACACTACCGTGATGCAAACACTACCGTAGTGTAAGCATGAATAACGCTGTATCGTTACATTCGAGGTGTCTACACATGTTTCACCCGAGGCACCAAACTCTAATTCACCACGTTTTATCCTTGGTACTTTTTCCTCATCTTTTGAGCACGTTTTTTTCCTCATCTTTTGATCACATCTTGTCGTTTTTTCGTTTTTGTGCACATGGTTTCAACCAACACTAATCGCACCACTGCCATAGCTTCATTCTTCGTGAAGCTTCACATCAGCTTGTTTTTAATCGGCACTAAGATATTAGGTTATTGATATTTTTATTCTTCTGAATTGTGTCGCCTCATTTCACCATTCTTTCTTGTTTCTTTAGAAATAACCCCTGACGAAGGGCAGGAGGTTGCCCGAAATGCATTGGGGCTAATGCACGCTTGTGTTTCTAAAGCATTTCCCACTATGGATTTACATGAAGGAGATATATATAATCCATGAATTAATGAGATTACAACATTCACGTTTTGAAATAAATAATGAGTTGGAATAATTATTTTTGAACTTGGATTCCAGTTGATCTAAAAGTTTCCATTTGGACTTCAGGCAGTGCACTCCGAAGGACACTTCCCAGTAGGCAAGTGCAACAGTGCTCAGTATTTACACACCCAGGCTTTGAGGGTGATACCTCGGTGCACACCGTTATAGAGTTTCATGTTGAAGCCAATACATTCATTAATCTGCATTGGACACAAAAAGGTGTGCAGGATCTAATACCCGTTGATTGTTAGTTCTTCCTAAACCAAGATCACTGCACCCAACAGCACAATGTCTTATGATGACATATCGAACATTACCGACAAACGTGCGGAAACATTTATGTTCGGAGAAAATGAAGCACAAAGAATTTACTCCTTGATTGGCAAAATTGAGACGACACACCCACAGGTTCTGGATCAGTCCAAAGTAACATCAAACAACTCCTGTATTTAATGAAAAGAGAAGTCAGTCAGCGCTTGCACGCTAGCACAATTATAAGATACCACCGCGTACAACGCATCCCTAGAGGACTGAGAATTCCTTTAAACCCTTCGCTATGTAAAAACAAGCATTGGCATAGCCAATAGGTCTCGCCTTTGGGACCTTAAAAGATAAATTAAAGGCATTGTTATTTAAATAAATAAAATAATGCCAATAGGATCTGGCCTAGAGACTGCTTTAGCTCTCTTTTTATCCTCATATAGTAAAACATCATACATAAATAGTAAATACGTGTCTACAACAAGCAACACGAGGGAGGAATGTAGGTGGTAATGAAAGCTGGACCCTCATTTTTTTTAAGCGGTTTCTAAATTTATGTTCTCAGTGGTTGAAGCGCTTGGCGAGGCTGCACTTAGTCTATTCATCCTTAAGTAGCTGCTGTCGGTGGAGAGCAAACTTAGCGGCCCCAAATTACCCATCTGGGATATTTCACAATAAGTCCTGATGGGGGAGTTTAACAATGAAGGTCGATGGTGGGGGGGGGGATGGAGGGGGATGAAGGAGTGAGAGAAAATGTAAAGCGCCGTATTGTCTGCCTGCTCAAACTGTTAGGTAATAATATTTAATAATAGTTATGTTCCCAGCAGGTCGAGACACTGATTGCTGATCTGTATTGTGTTTTAGGTGGCTTGACTGAGTGTCGCTGTTGATGGCACACTTGTGTGTATTCTGCAGAAGGAGATCCATAATTGGGATGCAGTTGGTCCCTTACTCCCCTAGGTGTCTGTGCCACTGTACTTGTTGCACTGTTGATAGCTACGTCCTTGCCGGAAGTATGCTTCTACAGATACAGGTTTCGGGAGGCTGCTACATTCTGAGCGCAGTACATACTTGGGCAGGATATTGTTACAAGATGGGGCTTTGGAATTTCTCAACTGGGCTGATTTCAGGGTGTTTGGCTGTGGCAGGAGGGGGTCGCCCCTCCCCCTCCGCCCAGGTAGGGCTGTCGAGTCGAGCTCCTGTGGTGGTAAACTTTTCCTACTGCAGGCCGTGCAAGACCGCACCCTCACGGATGGCCACTCCGGTTTACAGGGAGCTCAAATAACCTTGCACGTAAAATTGAAATAATTACATTAGAAACACGAGTGGTGAAGCCCAAATACAGTAGTCACGTGTATTGAGAAGTGATGTTTAAAAACATTTGTCAGGTGAGACCTCATGTTTTATAAGGACCACGAAAATGGTAGAGAAGCATGGGGTTGACCGCTCTTACGCATTAAAAAATTGGTTTAACGCAAAGCGCCAATTCATCTGAGCGCTTAAATTCTGACACATACAGTGTAGTCCCATTGGGCTGCTGCACTCTGCTTGGGCTGAACTCGGTGCCGACACAATACAGGGCATCAGTGGCACCCGGAGTTTACCGATAAGGGTGAACCATGCCTACTAAATAATTAAGTAAATAAACAAGCGTGGCCGAAGCGGACCGCGCTGAAAATGATAAACAAGCACGGCCGAAGCGGACCGCACTTGTGCGAGAAAATAATTAAGTAAATAAACAAGCGCGGCCGAAGCGCACCGCGCTGAAAATGATAAACAAGCACGGCTGAAGCGGACCGCGCTGAAAATGAAAATTAAAGAGTCCTTACAGACTTATAAAGGAGACCGTGTAACTCCGCCAGTAAACAATCCAGTCCTGGTGTGCGGGGCCAAAAGGAGACAGGGCGGCAACAAGGAGGGGCTAAAAAGCCTCACGTACAATGGAAAGCCAGAGTTTTGCATGCACGATGACGCAAGCCAATGAAAAAAAAGTTTCGGGTCCACATTGAAGAGACCCTGACCCTTGACAACTATCCGAGCTCACTCTCCTTTGATTATGGATGTCATGAGTGTGGAAGCAGAGTGATCTCTAGAAAACATTTACCTCCTCCTTTTCTAAAATGTGACCTGATGTATGACACCATTCCACTGCCTATAAGAATCCTCAAATGTCAGTGTTGTGCTTTACTGTGCATGAACACACGATTACTGCGTTGCACTGTACACCGGCGGTGATGGTAGTAATGTGTGCAATACAGACTCCACAAAATGACTGTGTCCATCATACAATTTAAGTTTGTATGATGTGCACAGTGCTGTTTCAGACACATGTGGAGTCCGGATTGGGGATGTTAGGTGGAACTTGCACTAATGGCAATCGATCCAAATCAGGCAGGTGACTCCCGTATTTATCAGGAAACTCAGGGGCATATGTACAAGCCCGTATCGCCACCACAACATCACTTATATTGACGTTGTGGTGGCGATAGGAGCTGCGCCTTATGTACAAGGCAGCGTTAAGCCACTTAACGTAGCTTAACGCTGCCTTGTACATAAGGCCCCCTTTGACGCTATGGTTAGCGTGAAAGGGGTGGGCAGTGGGCGTTCCACCGCAACACCCATTCATTTTGACGCTGCCCCCTTTGTACAAGGGTGGCATATATAGGAGGCAGCGCCAAAATTAAGACGAGATAAAAACTGGTCTTAAGATGGCGAAACGAGGAGAAATGCATTATTTCTCCTCGTTTTTGCTTTTTCCATGTGTGCTGCCTTGTGCAGCACACATGGAAAAAGCAAAATGCCATAGTTTGTTTATGTACAGGAAGGTGTCCCTTCCAGTACATAAACAAACTTTTTTTAAAATGCCATTTTGTCACTTTCATGTGTGCTGCATGAAGCAGCATGCATGAAAGTGACAGAACGACATTTCTAGGATTGTTTATGTGCAGGAAGGGACACCTTCCTACACATAAACAATCCTCCCCTGCACGCAGACACCCTTGCACTCTGTAACCCAAGCCTCTCAGGTCTATTAGCACTCTACGGGGGGGGGCAAATCACTCATCAGGCCCTTCCGCACTCCCGTTCTAGAGCCAGGTGGCCTCCCCTGCTCGCATGCTACTCGCCTGTACCTCGCACTGCCCACCCAGACCGTTTGAACCACGGACTGCCGTTCCAGTGCTGGCAGCCTGCAGGGCTGGCGCATTCGGCTCTGATAGCCCCAGTCAGGCTCACTTGAGTGCTCCGCTTCCTGTTGTTTGGCTTCTCTACGCTGTTGCTTATTCTTTTTGTGGTCACGTCTTTGGCTGCCTGCCACAACAGCTTGGTGGCGTGTCGCACAATCTCGCTCCACCTACAGTACCACTGCGCAGGGATGCCAATCAAATAATGCTGTGGTCTTTGTGCCCTGTCTAGGCCTCAGCTGCCAGCTCCTTTAAAATGTACTAAGTCAGTCGGGGCAGAGATTCATGGACCACTTTGCTGCTTTGTATTGTTTTACATTTAGTTTCAGCTGCGGAATGCAGATAAATGTAGGGATGGGTTGGGATAGTACACGGCGCTCGGTCGGAGCCTCGTTAAGCTGCAGCCATCTTAAACCGCACATGGTTGTTGACATCGCTGAGGAATCCAACAACGCCAGGGGGAGTCATCTTCAATGATGCACATGGAAGGACATGGCGGCCAGTGGAGCAGGCTTTTGGGCTCCTGAAACCCAGATTCAGATGTCTGGACAGGACTGGGGGGGCCCTCCTCTACTCACCCAGGAAGGTGTGTCAGATCACTGTAGCCTGCTGCATCCTCCACAACTTCGTACTGTGGCAGAACATCCCTCTCATTGCAGAGGATGGAGATCAGCAGTAGCCATCCAGCGGGCATCCTGAAATGCCAAATGATGATGATTGTGGTGAAGAGGAAGGAGTTGACATGCGTCAAGCGCTCATCAACAACTTCTTCTCATGAATGAAAGTATGTTTTGAGATGACCTGAATTTGACTGTTACAGTGACTGTTGTTGTGATGCTGTGATGGAAAGGTTCATGGATACATGTTAGTTATGTTCAGCTGTGGCAAACTTTATGCACAGCTGTCTGTGGAGGAAGGTCTTGACACATGCACACGTTGTTGATATTGCTTTGTGTAGGTGACATTTTCCCATGCACTGTGTACTCCAGAACTTGAGTGTGATTGGCGTCATATGTATGGGTTCCTAGCTAATCTCTTTGTATTGGTCTTTTTTTGGTACCTTCACTGTGTTATCTTCATTTAGACATTTCACAGTTGTGACATCAGCAGGTATATGAAGCTGTTTCGAAGTACCAGGCATACATGGATTGTTCCTGGGAATGTCTGTCACACACCTTGGGTGTACAACTCCGGTACTAAGCCAGCTTGCACAGCGATAGGATGGAAGTTGCAATAAAATCTATTGGACTTGTTCCCTGCCATGTAGTGGTCCATATGCAATATGTGTGCCATCATGTGCTCCAACACAATGTTGTGTTAGGCCAAATCATGCCAGTTTCCCTTGACATTGGATAACTCCTCAATGTGTATGAACTGGATGTATCTGTTGATGTGTCTCATCATTGTATGCCACACTGCTTGTGGCACACCACTGACATTTGTTTGTGACATTCCGCCAGATGCAGCAACACTGGATTGAAATGAACCTGTGGTCAGAAACTGTTCTACTGCCATGTTTTTGTTGATTGATTTCAATTCTGTTGGATTCCTTTTGTGAGGTTATAGATATGGCTCCAGCTGATGACATGAACCAATTCTCATTTGCCTGATCTAATCGGCATTGTCAGATATATTCCCCCTGACCATGTTGTTGAGATCTGCAGCTCTGCACACTGCATGTGTGGTCACGGACAAAGTCCATTTTAGTGATGTATTATTTTGCTCTGTTTTTTACATTATGCCAGCCAAAGGTTGGAACTATGGACTAAAGATGTCATGAGACTATACACTTGTATGTCTGTGTTGGGGTGATATGGTTGTGATACTCACTACTACATTGTTTACATTCCACATGCCCATGCTTACACAAGTAGCTTCTACTTACATTCAGTAATTCACATGGGAATAACTTCATAACTTGCTAAATGTTAACAATACTACAGGAGCTAATGATTTTGTGACAAGTGATTTTATTGCAGTGCACAATGTGATAAAAAGAACAATATGCAGCCAAATAGTGACAACACAGGAGTGTAGTAGTCAGTGTTGGTGAATGAAACCATTGTTGTAGGAGCCACATTGTCTGAAGTCCAACATACTCCTCCGATCATAAACGGAAAAGTGTACAGGAATAGTCAACAAAGTGAATGTGTTGCGCACAAAGGAGGACACTGGGTGCAACATTTCTTCCCTGCTGTGGTGGGTGCCTTGCCAAGTGAACCTCCTGGATGTTTTCTTGGACGTCCCAGCCTATGATTGGGGGGGGGGATCCACTGCTCCAAGATCTGGGGCGTCTGAGGTTTCTTCCTCTGACAGGCCCTCCGTTCCTGTAGCTGCCGTAGATGTAGAAGGGCCAGATGTGGTTGTACCACAGGAAGGGGTAGGTGGCGGTGAAAAAGCCCAGCAGAGTGTGTCATTAATGTCCCTCAGTACCCCAATGAGCTGGCCCATGTTCTCATTGTGGGTGTCCAGCCTCTTGTCTTTGGACCTCTGCAGCTGCTTCATCTCCCGGAGTTCCTCAAGTGCCTGGCCCATCACTCCTTGGGAATCCTCATAGGATCCCAGGACTCTGTGTATGGTGGCCTGGGTGTCAGTGGCACCAGTGGTCCCACTCTGTGGGCCAATAGTTACCCTCCCACCACCCCTGCCCCCACGGGCCTGATCCCTTGGGCCAGCCTGTCCCCTCCCAGTGGCTCCTCCATCCTCAGTGAGAGTGTTGTCGATCCTTACCTTCGGAAGTGGGAATGGGGGGCAGGGGATGTTGCTGCCCATGCTCGGTCCACCGATTGTTGGGGCAGAGGTCAGCGGAGATGGTGCAGCTGGGGTGGGAGGTGTTTTTGTGGGCACAGTGAGACTCACTGGTACCGTATGCCCAGGCTGACCAGATGTGCCAGGCAGGTCCTCGACGTCCATGTGTTCAGGAGATTCTCCATTACTGGAAGCTTGATCCAGTGGTGGAGTCGGAGTCTGGGAAGTGTCCTGACTCTGGCCAGATGTTGTGCCTGGTCGACCTGTTCAGACATAGAGTACATTGTTATTATTATAAGTGTGATATCTTCATCAACATCATTTGGGACACAGTGAGTTCAGGCCTGGGAGGGATAAAAGGGATGAAGGTTAACACTGTGATCTATCCCTGTTGTGTTTGACTTGTTTTCAGGACATTTGGAGACATCCATTACATGAAGTGGTATTGGCCTGATCATTTGCTGTGCTGATATGCTTCTTTTGGAAATGGGGGATGGACATGCCATCATCCAATAACTTGAACCCAACACAGAGTAGAAGTTACATGTGTATTTGTACATTCCAAGTCCTAGTTGTGTTCAATACACACAACTTGGTAGTAGCTTTAGAATTCGAAATCATGTGTGCTGTGCAGTGTAAATGGGTCATCAGCAAATTCGAAGGAGCTTGGTTACCTTCATGCGTTACTGATATTTCAGGTACACACTTGGTATGGTGTCACTCATGGCCTCATTCTTCTCAGTTATGGAGACCAGGGCAAGTTCAGGCTGAGTAGGCAGACGTGTCTGAGCAGAGCATTGTGCGTAGAGAGCTCAGTCCATCTGACCTGGGTTCAGTTGTGACATGGCTGACAAATGAGTATGGACAAACAACACTGGTGCCTCTTGTTACATGTTCAAACAACTTGGCCTCTTGGTAGATGTAGTAATTTCAATCTTTCGTACCCCACACTTGACCAATCGCTAACTGCATGTGAGTTGAACATCAGGAGTGACATGGCTGATAAACAACAAGCAACATGGACTTATGGTAGTAGTTTCAATTTCGACTTGCCAACAGTAGCAAAACTGGTTTGTGATCTTATGTGCAGGTCTACTGGTTGTAACTGACAACCACACATCTTTGATACTTTGGCTACAGCATATAGGAAAAGTAGATGGGAAACACTATAGCAAAAGCTGAGATGTGTGCAAATGGAGCACTGATATGCTATGACAGTTGGTGAGGTGTTACTTACCAGTCTCTAATCCTCCAGGTATTCCTGTCAAGCCCTCAGAATGCAGGATGGCATGCACCTTCTCCTCCCAGGGTGTGAGTTCTAATGGTGGGCCGGGAGGACCACCGCCAGTCTTCTGGGCTGCCAGGTGGTGCCTCGAGGACAGGTACTTCACTGTTGTCCTCAGGTTGTGCCACCTGTTCCTGATGTCCTCCTTAGTGCACAGGGTTGTACCTACTGCATTCAATTTGTTAACTATCCTGTCCCACATTTCATTCTTCCTTCTGAGAGGAGTGGCTCAAAACAATTGTGGCTCCACTCTTATGATTTCATCCACCATTGCTGACAACTCGGTGCCAGAGAAACATGAATTTTTTGCAGGTGACATTTTTATTAAATACATTGAATGACAGTGAAGAAAACGGAAAATGGCTTTCCACCAAGGAGTGGTGATTAAAATAGTGCAAAAAACGTGTGTGGAGTGTGTGTGATGGGACTGTGTGAAATGGTCTGCCTTCTCTCACCAACAATGTCATGTATCTTGCTGTGCTGCACTGTAGTGGCAAAGGATCATGGAGGATCATGGTCTGCGATGGGGTGTGTTTTATAGTATGATTTGCAGGTGTGTCCACTTTGGTAATGGCCATCAGCTGTGTAGATTTTTGCTGCATCCCATGGGCACTATTGTGGTGCTACCTGTCAGCATTAGCATGGCGGTCTGGCGCAGTCGGGAAACTGCTGACAAGGGACCGTCAAGACAATGATCTACTCATAATCTGCTTGGCAGTGATACCACAACCCTGACGGCGTCGGAGCACCTACCGGCAACCTTTCCGACCATCAAGGCACATGCGGAAACTACTCTGACCCCCGCGGCCCTTGCAGAGAACACTCTGACCCCAGCTGTCGTAGGTTCGGCCTTCATGCATCGTAATACAGCGAGGGAATGTTTGCGGCCTCCGCAGTCGGAATCAGACTGCGACCATGGCGGTCAGACGGTCAGTCCGACAAGCATCGTAATGAGGCCCATGGTGACTGCTCACCATCCTGGAAAGTCCATTACGTGAGATTCTTTGCATTTCAAACACCTGCCTTGACCTTCGCCAGCTACAGATGTTATAAATTAGACTTATCCATCTGAGAATCCAGAGAGCTCAATGACTGTACCAGTGTCTCTGTCACCTTTGCCAGCCATGGACATTTCTCCTGTATCTCTGTAATCTCACATGGCCAGATCTGGGCGATTGATTTAAGCACCAAAATGACTTATTGAAGAGTTGTAATGTATATATGTATTATTGGTGCTTTTTATTTAACAAAGGGGGAGAGATGTAGCGTCTTGTGAGTTAGAAATGATGAAAGCCTTTGGTTCCTGACGGACTTTGTAGAACAGTGACGTAAGTGCATGGGTGTGAGTGATAGAATTCATGATGTGGAATGTTCGGTTTATGGTTACACACTGAGGAACTAAGACATGTAAATCCAAGCTCTGTGTGTTGCGTGATCATTCACATGTACCCGGGCTGGGGAGAACGCTACATTTGCCACTGCACGTTCACAATTAATAACACATTTGCCCCTGCAAAGATGGTATATTATGCTAGACCGTCAAGTCATTCGACTTTCAACCTCATCCCTCTGTATCATAGCTGTACCCCTTGGCAACTTCCAATCCCATTATCATATACAGCTGAGATATTCTACCCCATGTACCCTTAAATTGATATATAAGCATTTATTATTATCACTGACATCATCACTCTTTCTATAACAGTATTGGATACGAAGGCTACTTCAATGGTAAAGGTTTTCGAAGAAGCTTGTAAGTTGGCCATCAACAGTGAAGCAACTGATTGGAGTTAAACGCATCAAATGTAGAACCATTCCAAGGGAGAGTTTGGTCAAAGGTGCTTTACCAAGGGATTGATGCTCCTTAGATGTCTATGTTTTGTTATGTTACATTTCTTTCTTTTACAGTTTTTCACCTTCGAATAATTTGTGCAAATTTATCGGCCTTAGTATATAAGTATAGGTCCAATTTATAGGCCCAAATTCTCGGAACTAGCTCTAATATATTGCCCCTTGCAATCTGCTAACAATTACAAGTTGGTGGGAAGCAACAATTAATCTTCATGGCCGCCACTGGTAGTGGTGGGTGATACTCTAGCCATAGAAGAGTAGGCTGTACGTATTCACTGCCTAAATTTTACATGGGTTAGCAGGGACAAATGATGATAGTAGAATTGTCTTGGTGCCAACCAGCTCAGCGTTGATCATAGCCCCCTCTTCCCTGTCCCCTTGAGCTCTCTCTCTCTCTCTCTCTCTCTCTCTCTCTCGAGGAGGAGGAGAAAGCAGATCTTGTCACTCCTCTGCACCAAAGCACCATGGCATTAGGATTATTATTCTAGGAGTATAATGCAGCCCCCAAAACAAGGGGAATCCTGAGGATCTCTGAACCAAATTCAGGCCTTGCTAATACCAAATTTACATTTACAGGTGTTTACTTGTGTCCACAAACTTAGAGAAGAAAATACCAAGGATTACTATTTTACATTGGGACCGCCAAGCCATGGGAATTCCTAGGGTCTGATGGTCTCTAGCAGTTGCTGTATCAACCACACTGCAGGAGGAAGTGACACTCTTTGTGGGAGTCCTGATCACTGAAAGAAAAGAGTTACAGACCTAGGGTATACTACTTGAAAATGATTCAGAAATAGTGTCTCCCTAAAAGATAACATTTCAAGAACATACTTTTTAAAAATATAAAGGTGTCGTCTACCAGAAAAAAAAATGGATATGAGAAGGGCAGTTTGATATTCTAGGTTGTAAAAATTTGTAAATATTGGAAGCTAGTTCAAAAGTACTCCTCAATTTCATAAGAAGCTATTTAAGTGTCATCAGAATTGAGGTGAAAAATAGTCAGACTTTCTATGGCTGATGGCAACCCTGGCCACTCTATTGGTGGCTCTTTGATAGGGGCCTGTTGTAGGCCGAGGATTTGTAGAAGTAAGGAATGCTCATAGTTTAGTCTTGATTATACGAGAGATTGAATCACTTGTTTGAAGCCCTCTTCAAGAATACGAGTTTTTACTCCTGGTTTCTGGTCCATTTTTATTACACAATATGCAAGTGAATGTTCACTTGAATTCTGGATGCACAGCGTGTGAATATACTAATTCAATTAATCCTAATGGGTGACACAAATTAAACACTACTTTATCACAACATAATTTATACACATGTAGTCTGTGAGTTATACATTTGTGTATTTAGCCTTTATTTGGCCAATCTTTGAAAAAACATTCGACCGTAGTCGCCATGTACAAAAAACAAACATCAATGTAAGAACATAATGATTGTGGTCAAATCAACAGAAATTACAAATCTTCTTTGAAAGATGTGCCCAATGCATTTCGGTATTTAAGATAAACCTTCTTCAGGGGTCACTGTAAAAATACAAACAAAGCATCAGAACTGGTATGAATAACCATGCACAAATCTATAGTGAACAACGTACAGAAATGGCAGAAGAATAATGAGCCTCGTAATGTGCTTACACATGGCAACAGAAAGAGTGTACACTAGTGCAAATAATAACGAACTCGAAAGGTGCCGAAGGCACAGAAAGACAGGTGATGTGTCACCATAAATTGTGATCAACGGAGGCTTAGAATAGATGAAAAATGTCCCAAGGATCTAATAAGTCACCAAGTAAAGTGAGAGAATCAAGACAGTAAACTTACATAGAATGAACAATCAGGTTCTTATCTCTATAGAGTTACGACCAGTGCCACGATCTGAACTGCGAAACAAGAATTGGAATACGCAATAAGACTAATGTGGAATCTTACGTCCAGTGCCTCACTAGCTGTTAACAAAAAGCCTCATTACCTCTCTAAAAATCTTTGACAAACATGATACTGGAAACTGGAAACCCTCTTTAAACGACAACTGTCAATAATGAAGACATCTGTGCGCAACCATCCTGTTGAAAACCAAAACAGTCATAAACAAAATATAGATGTAACAACTGGAAAAACAACGAGCAGTGCTAATTGGATGATAGAGTAAGAATCAGTTCGAATAGCTTTGATTGTAGACCAAAGTTTTTCCAAGTGTATGATGAGCTACAACAACATAAAAACCCCGCGTGAGCACTAATGCAAAAGTCCAAAAACAAAACAAAAAAACGTTAATTGCGGTGAACAAACACATCAACTCACCTGAACTTTGAAAGAACGTGTTTCCAAACACACTGGACGACCGAGGGCCGATGGTCACGTTTAAAATCGCTCCCGTAAAAGTATCCTCGAGGTGAACATAAACTAGAAAAATACGAGAGCCCTCTATCAATGTTACGTCGAGAATCCCAATTACACTGAATATAGTAGAGTAAATCGTAGCATCAACTTACCAGAACTCTGCCTGAACACCTAGTCACCGCGGGACTCTGATTTCCAAACTCCGTGAACAAACGTGAGCCGGACGCCAAGTTTAAAAATGCGTCGGCTTCTTCAAGATAGACAACGGACTAAGGGTGTTACCGCGCTCGAACTCCTACGAAAATGGGCGCCATCTTGAAGAGTGCTTAAACCGATCTGAATGCTGAGGCCCCTAGTTGAAGAAACTATGACTCTGGCACATAAAGGTAGAACTAGCCAACAGATTGTAAACTTGCTCTTTCAACTAGATGTAAAAGTTCAAACGAGGGTATTCATGATGTCCTAAGTCGATTGTGAAGAACCATGTGGATATATTCCCAATGGAAAAATATTATTTTAAAACCAAGCATCCAATACTACTTAATAAAGTGAAAGGTACAAATATCACACTGCCTGTATTGAGTACCATATATAAGCATGATGTGGTCAATGAGTCCATTATGAATCCATTGTCTCTAAAAATTACACAACCTGATGAAGAGGGCAAATGCCTGCCACACGCTGTCCATATCCTATCACTATCAACAATTACACAGTGATTCAGGCATAATAACCACAAGATGTATGCACTCTACATATACTGGAATCCAAGAATTCTATAGAAATGAAAAAAACATTGTGACAGATGGAGAAAAGAAAAGGAATCAAGAAAAATCGAATACAAGACACTATAAAGAATCCAAAATCAAGCCGACACTATCAGTGATAGAACAAACTAAGTGTGAAAGAAAGTGAAGTTATTGCCATGGGTAAGATCCATTGTACAATCTGGGAAGTGAAGGGTTGCCATGGAAGCAACGACGCTAAGAAGTAGAGGGTTGCCGCAAAAGCGACAACACTAATGAAAAGAATAGAAGAGGAATTACATGGTACAGACATGATAAGCAGCAAGTGACTGACAGAGATCATAAAAAACAAGACATATCCAATTTATCATTTAAACCTGCGGGAATCATAGTCTGAAAAGACTTGATCCACCACACTTCACGCTGGGAAAACAGTTTGGCGTTATCTCTACCAGGTTTACATGTCAACATTTCTAAAATCGTGAATCTAAGTTGTGCTATGGTATGATGGTTATCTAACCAGTGTGATACTAGGTGAGATTTTAGACTTCTGGTACTGATTGTACTCTTATGTTTTGTGATTCTGAACTTGATTTTACGTTCCGTTTTCCCCACATATAGTGAACCGCAAGGAACTTTTAAGCAGTAGATGACATATGAAGAGTTACAATCTCCTGAATATCTAAGGTGAATCTGTTTACCAGAGTTAGGATGGTTGATTTTGTTCCCTAGCATCACATTGTTGCAGTTAACACAGTTATGGCATTTATGCATGCCAGTATCTGTATGATTGATGGGTGGTGTAACCTGAGGGAGCATCTCTTTGATATTTCTGCTCCTGGTGTGTGCAAACAACGGTTCTTGGTCAAATAACCCATTGAAATCCGGTTCAGTTTTCAAAAGCTCCCATCTTGCTTTGATAATCTTTTTGATGGCCAACGATCTGGTAGAGTATTTGGACACAAATACCATACGGTCTTGTTGTGGCTTCAGTTTAGATAAGAGTAAATCATCCCTGCTCAAGGTGTGTATCTTTTTCACAGTTTGGGTTAAAATAGCTGCTGGATCCCCTCGCTGTCGAAAATCAAAGCATTGACTCTCAAGAGTTGTTAATAAAGCATTGTCATCCGATGTGATTCTCTTAGTTCTCAGCATCTGTGAGAAGGGTAAATTTTGTAGCAATGAAGGTGGATGAAAGCTGGAGAATAACAACAAATTGTTCCTATCTGTAGTTTTTTCGAAAACAGTGATATGCAATTTGTTGGAGCCCTTAGCAATTAGTACATCCAAAAATGATAAGCTGGTGGAGCAGATGGAATAAGTGAACTGAATGCGAGGGTTCTTATGATTGAGCTCCTGAATTCTAGTTTCCAACTGGGTGACCGAATCGTTCCATATTTAAAAAAATGTCGTCAATGAATCTGGCATAAAAGATGAGGTTGGAATGCCAACGTACATCTGAAAAAATGTGATCTTGTTCGAACTTGGCCATAAAAACATTGGCGTAGGCCGGAGCCCCAGAAAAACCCATTGATGTTCCGCTTATTTGTGAAAAGAATTCATTCTTCCACTCAAGGTAACTGTGTTGAAGACAAAATGTGAGAAGTTCCAGGATGAAAATTTTATTTGCCCCTATTTCAGGCAATTGGAGCAGAGCCCATTCACAAGCATCTACTCCTTCCTGTAAGGGTATTGAAGTGTACAATGCTGTAACATCGATTGAGCATAAAAGCCAACTTGTATTGGATTGAGCCCCAACTGTATTCAATAGCTGCAGAAAGTGCGTAGTATCTTTGATGTAGCTCTTCCAATTTTGCACAAATTATTGTAAAAATTGATCCACATATTGACCTGCGGGTGCAAAGATGGAGTCACACCCAGACACAATGGGTCGAAAAGGAGGGTTTTCCAAACTTTTATGCACTTTGGGAAGCATATAGAGTCGGGGTCGTCTAGGGTGTAAGACATTTAGAAACTTGCGGGTGTTGTTTGAGATCCACTGCATTTCTACTGCATTGTCAAGAATCTTGTTCAAGGTACCTGAGATTTCTTGTGTAGGATCCCGATCAAGTTTGATGTAAGTGTTAGAGTCTTGTAAATGTTCAAACACCTTGTTCTCGTAAAAAGCCTTGTCCATGATGACTAAGGCGCCAACCTTGTCAGCCATCTGAAACGTCAATCTTGAATCATTAGCCAATTGATTAATAATACGTGCCTCAAACTTCGTGAAATTAGGTTTCACTGTAGGCCGTAAGTTGAGTTTTGCGAAATCATTCTTGATCATAGTTTCAAATGTGTCAAGTAATTTATGTGACACCGGCACCATATATGTACTCTGAGGTTTAAATTCCTTGTTCTGGGTTTCTTGATCAATACTAGATGAATCCGATGAATCAAGCGCAGGTAGAACATTAGTAAAGGGCGAGGATCTGATCATGCCATATATCTTGGAACTTATTGAAAGTTCATTTCAAACAGGAGAGGTCCCCCTGAAATGGAAACAGGCAATAGTCAGACCTCTGAAAAAGAAATCAACTATAGACCAGCTCGTACTGGAAAAGTTACGCCCAATTTCCCTACTCCCGTTTGTAGCAAAGATTGCGGAAAAATTAGTGAATAGACAACTTGTTGATCATATCAACAAAAATGATCTTTTCCACCCCTCTCAATCGGGTTTTAGGGCCAATCACTCAACTGAGTCGGCGTTGCTAATGGCTACGGAAACGCTGAGAAAGTTTGCTGATGAAGGTCAAACAGTCGCGTTGATTATGCTGGACCTAAGTGCTGCATTCGATACTGTCTCACACACGATATTACTCCAGAGATTGGAGGAGTGTGGTATCAAAGGAAACGCCTGGCGATGGATGTCATCTTTTTTGTCAGCACGGAGTTTCCAAGTTGAACAGCAATCTTTTAGATCTAAGGAAATGCCTCTGCCTCAGGGGGTTCCGCAGGGATCCATTCTGAGTCCTACTTTATTCAATTTATATGTAGGACCCCTTGCCGAACGAGTTGAGAAATACAAGGTGTAGATTGTGTCGTATGCCGACGTCACTCAGTTAATTGTTATGCTATCTCAAAAAGAGGAACAGGCGGCAATCCAATTTTCTAGATGCTTAGAAGAAGTATCTAAGTGGATGTTTGAACACTGCCTGAAGCTCAATGGTAACAAAATGGAGGTGATGATTATGGGCAAGACTCCGTCCATCTGGTCACCAGTATGGTGGCCGGTTTCACTGGGAGATTTTCCTCTTCCGAAAATAGAAGTAAAAAATCTTGGAGTATGGTTCGATTCTAATCTGACTTTCGATAATCAAATCCGTAAAGTTGCAGGAAAATGTTATGGAACCATGAAAATCTTAAGAAGGATTCTAGACCTGCTGCCTACAAGAACGAGGAAAACCATTGTACATGCAGTGATTACCTCACAGTTGGATTATGGCAACGTTCTGTACCTGGGGGCCACAAAGAAGGGATTAAAAAAACTCCAACAGGTACAAAATGCAGCAGCGCGATTGGTTCTCAGCCTGCCAAGAAGATCCTCCATAAAGAAAGCACTGACAGAACTACACTGGCTGCCAGTGGAGAAACAAATAGTGTTCAAGGCTATGTGCTATGGTCATCGTATACTGCAAAAAAAAGGTCCGAGGTACCTGCATTCCATGCTAGTGCAGTATTGCCCGAGTCGAAATCTAAGATCCAGGGACAGGGCTTTGGTCACTATTCCCAGAGTTTTTAAAGCCAGAATGGGGGCCCGATCCTTTAGATACCAAGCAGCAAGGATATGGAACTCTCTCCCAATGAATTTAAGAGTCGAGCATTGAAATTTCGCAAACAGCTAAAGACTTGGCTCTTCTCCAATAGCGTAACAATTTAAGGGATACTGGGGTGTTTCTGCAGTCATTGTTTTTCCTTTCTTTCAGAGTACCATTATAGCGCGGGGATGCACCGGCGGTGTAACCAGGCGCTTTATAAATGGCTAAACTAAACTAAACGTAAGTTCCTCATGAATCTGAATGTGGATACATCAAGTTCAAGGGCATCGGTGTGGTACACTGGTACAAAAGAAGTACCTTTATTCAAAATCTGTTGCTGAAATGGTGTTAATTGAACAGAAAAGATGTTTATGATGAGGTCTTGGTTTTTCTTCTTAAGTTGCGTGCATCCATTTCTTTTTCTTTTGCTCCTCCTGGTTTTTTTAAGCCGCTTGGGTCTGGTGGGCGACCTGTAGTCGGGCCGCTGGCTAAAAAAGGCATCAAATGAGATGATGTTGATGACTCAGATGAAGCAGCTCCTGTTGGATGTGTACTTGAACCGGCTATTTGTAGTTGTGAATCTAAGGGGGTCCATGTTGCTTCCAACTCCTGATCTGAAACCATGGATTCCTGTGATGATGAAATAGGTTTTTGAAAAGGTTTCCTACGGGCATACACCTCTGCCCAGGTGTATACCTCGTTCAATTTGTAGTCTATTGTATCACGGCGGAATTTCCTCAATTTTCTTTCTTGAATCTCTTTGCCGTAGACATCTAGTTTGTTATTCAAGTCATCTAAGGTAATCTTCCAATAATCTGCTTCGCATCGTGTTGACAAATCCGATTTAATGGCCTCTGCTACTTCTTCCAGTTCTCTGATTGTGCGAGAAAGTTCCTCAACCAATAGTAAAATCAGGTCAAGAGAGCATTTGTTGAGAACTGCTTGCCATTTTTCCATAAAACATTTATTGAATTGAAATTTGTACAAGAGAGGTTTAATGGGTAGCCTAAGACCACATGGTATGCGCTGAACTTAATGATACTGTATTAATGTTTATGCGAGTAATCGCTGACTGAGAGCTCGCTTGGTTATGAACTCAAGTTGTCTTACTTGCTGGGATATAGAGCATCCCTGTACGTTGAACGCGGTTGTCTCTTGAATAAGAGCATATATGTCATTAGCTTGGGATGATGTATAAGTGCGGGTATCTGCCCTGTTATCTGTAATGTTAGAAATGGTTTCAAACGACATCGTTTACAGTGCGGGTGCTGCTAACCTAGTGATGGCGTGTGAACACAATGAATAAATGGAGTTAGCGCACACCTAATATATGTAATCATACAAAGAATCAAAGGTTCGCTCATATGCGTGCCAGCCAGTCGGAGGGTGCCAGCCTCTCTATGAACACAATATGCAAGTGAATGTTCACTTGAATTCTGGATGCACAGCGTGTGAATATACTTATTCACTTATTCCTAATGGGTGACACAAATTAAACACTACTTTATCACAACATAATTTATAAACATGTAGTCTGTGAGTTATACATTTGTGTATTTAGCCTTTATTTGGCCAATCTTTGAAAAAACATTCAAAACTCTGCTTTTCAATAAATCTGAATAGTCTCTAACTGTTCGCCTACACGCGTTGTCCGTAGCGCTAGGACGCCTTAGGGTAGCTATCGCGCTTAATAAATGGTCTTTTCATTTCATTTCATTTCACCGTAGTCACCATGTACAAAAAACAAACATCAATGTAAGAACATAATGATTGTGGTCAAATCAACAGAAATTACAATTTTTTTTTAAAAGATGTGCCCAATGCATTTCGGGATTTAAGATATCCCTTCTTCAGGGGCCACTGTAAAAATACAAACAAAGCATCAGAACTGGTATGAATACCCATGCACAAATCTATAGTGAACAACGTACAGAAATGGCGGAAGAATAATGAGCCTCGTAATGTGCTTACACATGGCAACAGAAAGAGTGTACACTAGTGCAAATAATAACGAACTCGAAAGGTGCCGAAGACACAGAAAGACAGGTGATGTGTCACCATAAAGTGTTATCAACGGAGGCTTAGAATAGATGAAAAATGTCCCAAGGATCTAATAAGTCACCAAGTAAAGTGAGAGAATCAAGACAGTAAACTTACATAGAATGAACAATCAGGTTCTTATCTCTATAGTGTTACGACCAGTGCCACGATCTGAACTGCGAAACAAGAATTGGAATACGCAATAAGACTAATGTGGAATCTTACATCCAGTGCCTCACTAGCTGTTAACAAAAGCCTCATTACCTCTCTAAAAATCTATGACAAACATGATACTGGAAACTGGAAACATCTTTAAACAACAACTGTCAATCATGAAGACATCTGTGCGCAACCATCCTATTGAAAACCAAAACACCAAAACAGCCATAAACAAAATATAGCTGTAACAACTGGAAAAACAACGAGCAGTGCTAATTGGATAATAGAGTACCTGTAAACAGGAAGAATCAGTTTGAATAGCTTTGATTGTAGACCAAAGTTTTTCCAAGTGTATGATGAGCTACAACAACATAAAAACCCCGCGTGAGCACTAATGCAAAAGTCCCAAAAAAAGGCACAAAAAAAAAAACGTTAAATGCGGTGAACAAACACATCAACTCACCTGAACTTTGAAAGAACGTGTTTCCAAACACACTGGACGACCGAGGGTCGATGGTCACGTTTAAAATCGCTCCCGTAAAAGTATCCTCGAGGTGAACATAAACTAGAAAAATACGAGAGCCCTACATCAATGTTACGTCGAGAATCCCAATTACACTGCATATAGTAGAGTAAATCATAGCATCAACTTACCAGAACTCTGCCTGAACACCTAGTCACCGCGGAACTCTGATTTCCAAACTCCGTGAACAAACGTGAGCCGGACGCCAAGTTAAAAAATGCGTCGGCTTGTTCAAGATAGACAACGGACTTAGGGGCATATTCTCAAGGAGTCATCGCCAAGTTAACGGCACTTTATCGCAGCCAAAGTTGCGATAAATTTATCCCCCCATTCACAAGCTGGTGTTAACAGCCCATAACACCAGTTTACCCGCGATAGCAGCCGCAAAAAACATCGCCACAGATGACCCCCGCAACTATCGCTAATGAGATGCAGAGTAGGGGTTCCCTTGCAAAAAGCCCCGAAAACACCACTCCGCAACATTCTCAACGACCAGCCAGATCGGCGATAAGACCACAAAACAGGCGATAAGGCGCATTAGCAGCAGGAAATTAACACTTGCTCTGACCTGGTGCAAAGTCGAACCACAGCCTGCACATTGACATTCCACGAGTGAGGGGGAAAGTAAAGGATATACATTCTAGCTAAGCTTTCCCTTCATGGATTTAAATGAAGACCACAGGCAATACAGTTCAGGAACTTTTGTATAGTTGTAAAATTGTTGAGGGAACAGAGGGAGCAGTGACCTGGTACCAGATACTGATATTTAAGGGGCCTTCACTAGATGTGGGGATGGTTGTAGAGTAGCAGAGAAAATAATATTTGAAGTGGGACAGAAAATAAATGAAGGTGCCCTGCAAGAGGTGTGGTCTATATTTTAATTTACCTATTTTTTCAACCATTCTTGAAGGGAAATAGTTTTAATTACTCTTTGCTGATGTTCCAATTGAAACTTTGGTGGCAAAAGATGTTAACATGAACAAACATATGGATGAGGTGGCCCGCAGTGTATGACCTTCAATGAGAGTAAAACTGGAATACTAAGGGGCTCATTGCAGAACTGTGCATTTCAGTTTGTAATTATGCCCTTGGGCACTCACAATTAGTTGGCTTTTATTTGGTGTGGAGATGTTTGGGGGCCGGAATCTCCGCACCAAATTTCGGCTGTTACATGTTCTTTTTACCAAAATGGAGATTAACTGCTTACATCTGTAGATCTTGGGTGTTATTACGAACAGCTTTGCCATAATTCTACAAAATAAAATGCTGACATTTTCTGATTACTCTGAGCAGGCGGAAAGTTTCAGCAGGGTTGCCAATGATGGGTGTGGAGGTTGACTTGGATAGAGAGTTGAAGGGCTTGCTTGTGCCCGTCCTGGGTGAGCATTATCTACTTTTCGCCGAGCTGCTGCAAGGGGGGTGGTGAGCAGGGCTGGACTGGGAACTTAAAACATCCTTGGCTAAAATGATAAATTCAGCCCCCATATGCAAACGTGCTAATGCGCGCTAGAGCCAGAGCAACTCTTTCAAGTTGCCACCGGGACCGTGTAATGTGCACCACCGCTCCTGGATGCTGAAATCAGCCTCCAAGTGTTGAAATCGGCCTCCTGGGGCTCCAGCCTCCCGTGGGATTGCCCGGCTGGCCAGTCCGGCCATGGTGGTGAGAGTCGGGAAATGCTGCTTCCCCACAGCCCCTGCCGGTGCCACTAAAGTAACAAGCCCAATGTTTCCTGGCAAAGGATTCTTAGGTCCTGAGTTTTTGCATCCAATAATTCCGGGCCCAGAGACTCATAACTGAAACTTGGGCAAGTTCTCCTGGAGTCAACTCTAACTCGTAATGATGGCCTAGGGAAATACCAATAACTGTGGGCTCAGAATGTGGGATACTGTGTGATAATGTGCTAATAGTGCATGTTTTCCCCTTTTTGAAGTGTGCAAACTTAAGAGCAGATTTACAAGAAACTCACGCATCTGTAAAGATGCGTCAGTTTCCCTGCGCCTCCATGCGAAACCCTTGCACCACCACGGATGCGCCCTATTTATAATACGGTGCACCATGGCGCAAGGATTGACAGATGCGTCAGAAATTCTGACGCATCTGTTGGCACAAAATTCACGCATTGCTGGAGACATGTCACAAGCACGACGCAGCTCCAGCAATGCATGGGGAGACCTATAGTTATTGTGCTGCATCACTCCTTACCGGAGTTAGCAAGGCACCCCCCTAAAAAGAGATTATTTGGCAGGCCAGGGAACAGGGGGAAATACAATCAAAACTACAAAGGTAATAATCCCTCTAGACCTAAATTTCTTTCATTAGTGGCTTCTCAAAGCTCAAAAATAGGGCATAAAGAACATTATTCTCCACACAAGACAATTGGTCATTTTTACAAATTGTATTTCATTTTTTTCTTTTTTACTTATTTATCTGATATATCTCATTATAAAAAAAATACATGACTCTTTATAATTAATATCACCATTTTTTACAAAAATATGACTGTTTTCATGATTCAAATAATACAATACATATAACGCAATTAATTTCAACACTTATGAGTTCACAACTGACTAAAAAATGTATATATGATTCAACACACCCCCACACACAGTCACACCTCTCTCTACTCTACAACCACATCACTTACACACAATACACTCATACTCTACACCCCAGAACAACACTGCATGCACAGATGGAAAAATCCGGGTGAAAAAATCAACCCTCGATTGCTGTGCTGATAGCTGGGATGTCTCACTCTAACTGGTCGACGTACGTTTCAATGGAATGATTTAATTACTAAACCATCTTCTTCAGGACCTGTTATTTTATGATTTATAACGGGTGGAAGGAGGGGGAACAAATCTGTAACGATAACGTGGAGAATATTTATATATTAATTATTTTCACTTACACAAAAGCCCAAAGAGATATCTTACATTTCTCCTAATATATACATATAAAACAAACAAATGTGCCACTACTAAGCATTTTCAAAAAGGATATCACCCATTATGTGAGGTTTGTGTTATTCATTCTCAACCCAACATGTGAAAAAAGATTTAGACATCTTAGAAGAAAAAAAGACAAAATCATGGGCATCATTATATATTAGTAATTCTATACAAGATGGACATTGGTCACGATTATTGTTAGAGATGTGAAAAGAGCAGTGTACATAAAGAAGAATTTTTTATGAGAGACAGAGTGAAACGGAAAGGAAGAATTGTATTTGGTTATACATTCATTGAATAATCTCCCTTTCCTTAATTAGAAGCATGCTCCTAGCAGTCTGTGATGCCACATATTGCTGATTACCTGTAAAAAATGAAGATTTCTAAAAACACACTGGTACCATGAGCAGGCAATCAATTATATCTGTGCCTCTGCAGGCCCTGGTTTCACAAAATAGAATCTTTCAATTATCTACAGATTGATATAAAGCGAGAAAACATATCTATCAGTTATCTCATGGTGATAGAATTAGTAAATTTCAAACCCTTATATTGTCACCTGATGGTATAAATCATTACCTTTTATTCACGGTCTCCCGATATATATCTGGGGTCCTAATAGAAATTGACACCGCCGTTTAGTTTGTAGTCATTCGATATCTCAGCAGAATGCACCAGGCGTGCTCTCCTGAACAGCCTCTATGCTTAAGGAGAAGAACGCAATAATTAGAATAACCTTCTCCGCATGTTTTTCCTTTTTATGGGTTGACTCTAAAAACAATATCTATCTATGCGATATGCAGCATAGAATTACAGAGTGGCATACCTCCAAATATTCTGGTCCTTGTACGGGGTTTTTTCTAGCTGTCCTCCTAAAACTTGCCTCCGCCGTTTAACTTATCGTTCTCTGTTGTCTCGCCAAGATAATATGAATATTCACTCATTTATAGCCTCTATATTAGGGAAAAGAGCGCGATGATTAGGGTAGCATTGTCCACATATCTTAACTATTTATTGACACTGAGACAATGCGCCCCTATCTGATGAGCAGCAAGGGAGCCAAAATGTAAGGCTGCATACCTCTGATTTGTCTTTCTCCGGAAAGAATTGCCTCATTATTTATATAGCGACATGATGTTTTTCATGGCTCCCAGAATCTAGCCTCTTTATATGTATCTTATCCCTTTAAACAGGACACAGAGCGTGCTGAAAAATGAAAGAATAAAAAATAAAATATAAAACAGAGAGTTGTTCCAGCTACCCCTGAGGCACTATTGTGAGTACAATGGTCTCCTTTATGTATGTCGGTGTCTATTTGTCAATGTCGACCCTGTTGTCTCTATGTGGCCCATATTCCGCTGTCTTAATCTCATAGTAATCTTCCCCAATTGTAATAACTGCTCGGTGATAAAAACAATGCACGGGGTACTCGAGTTTCGCACAGGCTATTCCTAGTGTAGTGCTGCCATATTTAAAATAAACCACAGTCCCATATCGCGGCCCGTTAGCGAGCAACCCGCATTTAAAAACATTAAAAGTTGCGAGTTTATCTACGAAATTTACCTCTTGTTTAGCGATCCCTTACGGCGGTTCTTACTTCCTCGGGCATGCATCAGCGGGATATTACCAACCCGCTTCTGATTTATACCCCATATGAAGCCATTAATCGGCTCACAGTTGAACCTAGCCGCCAATTGCAATGACATCATTTCCGGTTAGGCCGGAACTAATCATGGAAAGCAGTTCTGGGTTTACTAATGAAAACGCCATATTGGAACGGTGTTATATCTGGCGATGACTATCATCATTGATGGGTTTAAACGAGCCTCATCATGATAAAGGGTACTATGTCTATTTAGAAAAAAGCTCCCAGGTATGCTAGAATTTTATATATAAGTCCATATTTTGAGTGTCGTGGTGTTTCTATCTAGTTTTTCTATTTTTAACACGAACCAAAAGGGAACTAATGCCATACGAGACTAGTGTGCAGTATATGTTTATGCAAGATGTAAGTTCTCAAATGGGGACAGCGAGCGGCCCTGAGCTATTTACTTTGATGTCATCGTGCCAGAATCGATGGGTATGCAAGATATTTACTATAATAGTAAGTTGGACCTAACCTAGAGTTCTAAAGTTTGTTAGGTATTTTGCCAATTGTTAGTGTCTCTAATATAGAGGCTATCGGAGTCAAAGTACCGACATACATAAGTGTATGTATGTTGGTACTTGGATATCAAAGGAGTTCAAAGACATCCATGTATTTTATCTATTATGAGTATCTATACGGACCCCTCATGATAATACCTTGGTCTCCTTACTTTCAGTATATGATCTGTATAGTTCATCGTACCCAAACCATTAGGTTGTCTGCCAGATTATCTCTTCGTTCAAGCCGCCCTTAACTGAGTTGAGGGTATAAATCCAAAAAGTTTCCCGACATTTCCGTACATCATCAATGTTTTTTCCTGGGATGTTTTTGACTTTTTCCAAAATGAGCCATCTAAGCTCGTTCTCATTGTGGTTTAGATCGATACAGTGTTGGACCATAGGGGACAAGATTTTCCGAGTTCTAATGGCTGATCTATGTTCACTGTATCGAATTCTAAACTCCCGGCTTGTTTCTCCCACATACCCTTGATGACAGGGGCAGAGGATAAGGTAGACCAGATTGTGACTTCTACAATTTGTAAAATCCCTGAGTTTCCCCTTCTTTCCTTGATATTCCCAAAATTGGGTAACAATTGCTGTGTCACATGCTACACATGTGCCACATCTATGATTTCCCAAGATGGGGGGACCTATAATTGTGGTTTGTTTCTCTCGTAAAATCTGTCTTTCCCTTGTATGCACCAAGTTATCCTTGAGATTTTTGTTTCTCCGGTAAGCAATGATGGGTTTCTGAATGATTTCATAATCTTCATTGGTGTTTAAAATGTGCCAATTTTTGTCCAGCACCTTTTTGACTTTGAAGTTCAAAGGTGAATGTTGTATGACACAGACCATTTTGTCATTTTTGGGGCGTGAACTGCCTGCTAGGAGAGCCTCACGATTGTAATAACGCGCCCTTTTGTAGGCTGTCCTAATCAAACGTCTGGGATATCCCCTCTGTAGTAGTCTTAATTTCAATTCTTTTCCATTTATGTCATAGTCTTTGATATTTGAACAATTTCGTCTAATCCTTAGGAATTCTCCAAAGGGAATAGAGTCTTTTTGACAATTGGGGTGGTAACTATCATGTGATAAGATCGTGTTCTTAGCTGTAGGTTTGCGGAAGAAATTCACATGGATTTCTCCTGCTTCACCAGTAATAACTATGTCCAAGAACTCCACTGACCTTGTACTTTTGTGGCATGTGAATCTCAGATTGTCATCGCTGGCATTGAGCCATTCAATGAACATAGAAAGGGTACTTTCATCTCCTCGCCAAATAAAAAAAATATCATCAATAAACCTGTGCCACCTGAGGACATTCTCATAAAATGGGGCCATTTCGTTAAAGACATGTTTCAGTTCATATTCCCCCATATATATATTAGCCACACTTGGGGCGCAAGAAGCCCCCATGCTGGTCCCCTTAATTTGGTGAAACAATTTGCCTTTAAAGTCGAAGTAATTATTCTTCAACACAATTTCTAAGCATTCTAGTATGAATGCATCAGGCCTCTCACCAGGTATTCTGCCTAGGAGGGTAGCTACTGCTTCTATTGCCTGTTGTTGAGGTATATTTGTATACAATGCTTCGATATCTAGTGTTACCAAAATTTCACGGTCAGGGTCATACTGCACATGTTCTAATTTGCTGATAATGTCCCCTGTGTCTCTGATATATGACTTATACTTAGTAGTGAGCGGGCACAGGAATGTATCTATGTATTTGGACAACGGTTCTGTAGAAGAATTAATGGAGGATATTATTGGCCGCAATGGTGGATCATTGATATTTTTATGCGTTTTCGGCACACCATACATGGCCGGCATAACTGGATTAAGTTTGTTTAAGAACTGATATTCTTTTTCACAGATGGCATGTTCTTCATAAGCTTGTTTCGTAATATTGCTTATCTGATCCTGTAATTTAGTAATGGACTCTAATCTAATGGGTCTATAGTGTTCTGATACTGCCAACATTTGATTCATTTTCTCATCATATTTTTCTGTGTCCATCAGGACTATACCCCCTCCCTTATCACAAGGTTTTATTGTCAGGTCGGGTATGGTTTGAAGTTTCTGTAGCGCAGTTTTCTCCAATTTGGACAAGTTCGGTCTGCTATTGTAGGTATATTTAGTAATCTTCTGGATCTCATTTAGTACAGATTTCTCAAAGATAGCCATCTCTGGGCCTACCATCTCCAGGGTGGGGGTAAAAATTGATTTAGGTTTACACCCTGAAAGGTTATCATCTTCACCTACTTCTTCTCTTTGTGAGAAGAATTTTTTCAATTGAATTTTCCTAAAAAAGGCAAAAATGTCTTGGTTAAGCTTAAATTTGTCGCAATGAGTATTTGGCACAAAGGACAGCCCTTTGCTAAGAATGGCTAACTCCTCACGATTCAAGTTGTATTTGGACAAATTGAAGATGGGAATGGTATCCAACCTAGACCCACTGTTCAGGTTCTCCAGTATTGTTGATTCCTGGTCCTCATGTACATTTGAGGAGGTTGTGGGTCCATCTGTTGGTACCCTCTCCTGTCTGATTTCGGAAAACGGGTTCTGCTCTGGCCCCGACCTCTCCCTAAAAAAGGAGGTGGTACCTGATAATACGATTGATAGTCCCTACCTCTACCTCTCTGGGGTCGTTGTCCTTGAAATTGTCCTTCATGGTTATTAGGGGCATCTCCATCCGAATCGGATGAGTTGGTGTCTGAAAATGTGAGGACTTTTCTTTTGTTGTTATATCCATATGATTGGGCCTCACTCTCATTTTGCCACTCTTGATAATAAGTAGCGCAGTGAAATCTTGTAGATTTCACTGCGTCACTTCTACGAGGCTTTCCTGCGTGGGAATGCCCAGCCAGCATACATTATACCTGACACAGGTATAATGTGGCACAGGGCTTTACAAGGTGACGCATCTCCCTAGATACGTCGCGTTGTAAATGGGCCGCAACGTGGCGCATTGATTACACCGCTGCTGCATCACAAAAAGTGACGCAACGGCGGCGCAAAAGTGGCGCACGGGACTTGTAAACCTGCCCCTGAGAATCTATGCTGTTTGCCCGCACAATTTTTACCTTATGTTACCTGGTGCAAAACATGGTGCACAGTGTGTGCACCATGTATAATCACAATTTAGGTGCAAAAGTAGTTTGTGCTCAAATGGGATTCGCGCAGGGCCTGTAATAAGCCTCTGAGGTGCAGTCTAGAAACTGAAAAGAAAACATGTTCTCATTGCACTATTGTGGCTAAAATGTCTAAAATACACACAAGAAGTCATTGTATAGATCCATTAAGCCCATAGAGTTTCAGCACAGAGTGCAGCCTCCTTTGTTGTCTCTTTGCTCAGCAGTATTGTAACAATGAGGGTTCTTACACTGGAACACCATGTTGTACAAGGACTCGGCCTTTCTACAACAAAGGTCCCAACATCTTACCAAGAAAAGCAATACAGAATAAGCTACCACTGCGGCCGAGGAGCTATTACAGGGAGAGCAACAAAGCTATGGGTTATAACTCACTGAGAAAACAACATTTTCATAATCAGAAGCCCCATCATGCATTTGTAAATTGAATGCATGACAGGTGAAACAATTCGTTTCCCTGACAGTCTTTCTTTTAGCTTTAAATCATTCAGGCACAATAGCTTATTTTTTCGCTTAACACAAGCTCGCCTTCACCTTTTGATAAACTGTACCCTGGTGAGCAGGAGAATGCTTCGAGTGCCTACCTTTTCAGGCGTTATGTCAGCATTTTGATGGTGATGCAAAGCAGATTCATTTTGTCGAATGAATTTTACATACTTACTCGGATGTAAATACAAACTTGCTTTGGTATAAGAATGAAAAGCCCAGTGCTGTTCAATTTCTATGAAAAGGCATAGGTCGAACCCCACTGTCTCACTAATTGTACACGTCTTACCGGAAGTGGAGGACAACTTATGCAAATCCAGATGACATTATCATTTATCTTCCCTTATTGCTGTCACACAGATTTATTTTTCTTAGAAACTCCATTCAGCAATCGTCTGTTTAAAAACTGACACAAAATCCGATACAGTCAAGAAAGATGTTATTTTAAATATGACAAATTTACAGCCCTTTCCCCCAGTAGCATTGAAAGAAATACTAAATAATAGCTTTACATTGGTTATGTCAGAGTGGTCAGGAATCATTACATTTCGAAACAAATTTAAGGTAACACCTGCTAGATGAATAATACAGTGCATTGAAAATTCTGGGTGCTGATTAGTGTTTTGTTGAATTTTTAACAACATCTGTTAGCATTACATAACTCAGTGGAACTGATCATATCACCCTTTGGTGAACAAAATGCTGAGTGTAGGACTTGGCCTTTTTGGCTAAAGTTCCCTAAACGTTTTGCTTTGCCCCTAGACCGTTTTCCTGACAGTTGCCAATTTAGATGCTTTGGGTACTTTGCCACTGCTGATCAGTGTCAAAGTACAAGTGTTCCCCGTGTAAAGTGTAATGGTAATTGGTTGGTCATGATTGGTATGTTGCCTTACTAGTAAAGTCCCTAGTGTTGTGCACTGTGTGTGCCAGGGCTAGTAATGCAAAGGTGCGCGGAGAGGGGAACTCAGGCCTGCAGTGTAGGGCCTGCGCGCAGTTTGCTAAGTTAGCATGTTGTCCTGACAAGTGCAACCACTTGTCAGGCCTTACTTTCCCTTTTGCGTACACAGTGGGCACCCCTGTGGTAGGTCCCGGGTAACCCCTGGGCAGGGTGCAGTGTAGGTAAAAGGCAGGACATATACTGAGGTGTGTGTTATGTCCTGACAGTGAAAAACACTCCATTTCGTTTTTCACTGGTGAAAGGTCATCCTGCCCATAGGACAGAGTGGGGGAGGCTGGGTATTGTGTTTGTTAGCCTAGTTTCCCATAAGTTTAAAATGGAGAGGTGAAGTTTAGTATGTATGAACTCACAGCGTCATAACACATCTTTCTATGAAAGTGGTTTTGTCACTGTGTGTTCAGAAACCACTCTTTTAGAAAGTGGCTGAGTTTTGTGCTTTAAGCATTTCTGTGTGTCTCTGCTGAATGTGGATTGACTGTCTGGATCTGAAAGGGGAGAGGAGCTGGGGGAGGTCTTGACCCAGGGAGGGGTTGAGATGGCACCAGGCTGACCTGCATCTGGAGAGTAGGCGAGGAAAAGCACTGGGAGGTGAAGAGGCCTGGGTTGCAGCTATAAAACAATTGACCCATCTCCTGCTGAGTGATTAAGGATCCAGACCCCCAGTATCAAAGGGAGAAAGGTGACACTGGGAGGGAGACACCCAGAACTGATTTAGGCAGGGGTCAGGGACCCCTGAGCACAACGAACTTCAAAGACATTTAGGGGTATAACTATGATAGCTGAAGCCCCTGAACGTTGGAATAGAAATGGATTGAGACTGAAAAGGCTTGGACCCATTTCGTGGTCAAGAGGAACCTCTGCTAAGGAAGGAACAACTGAAGAGACTGCTTGGAAGGACCAACCCTTGCTTTGTGATCTTGGGCTGGTCTGCAGTTTGCTGTTTTAACCAAGGAAGAGGCTGTTGGGACTGTGCTTCGTGCGCTGGGTCCCCCTGCTTGAAGAAGACTGTGCTTTGTGCTGTGTCTTGTAACCCCAAGGGCCCGAGGTGAGCTGCTCCCTGTTTGGAAACACAGGAACATAAAGGTTTCCGGAGAAGTTTCAAGCGACACAGTGGGCGCGTGTTGTGGCAGCTTGAGACCCTCAGAAGGTGTGCCCTGTGATCTTGGACACACGGAGGAGAAGTGAGACTCGGACGCGCTGGGTGCGTGTCGTGGTGCACAGGGGGCGTTGGTGAAGAGCGCCTGGTCAACGTGTGCATCGAAGGTGAAGTGAGTCTCGGACGCGCTGGGTGCGTGTCGTGGTGCACCGCAGGCGTTGGTGAAGAGCGCCTAGTCAGCGTGTGCATCGAAGGTGACGCGAGACTCGGATGCGCAGGGTGCGTGTCGTGGTGCGCCGCAGGTGCTGGTGAAGAGCGCCTGGTCGGCGGGTGCATCGGAGGTGAAGGGAGTCTCGGACGCGCAGGGTGTGTGTCGTGGTGTACAGGAGGCGTTGGTGAAGAGCGCCTGGTCAACGTGTGCATCGGAAGTGGAGTGAGTCTCGGATGCGCAGGGTGCGTGTCGGGGTGCACCGGAGGCGCTGGTGAAGAGCGCCTGGTCGTCGAGTGCACCGGAGGAGAAGTGAGGCTCGGACACGGTGAGCATGTCGGGGTGCGGCCGAAGGCGTTGGAGAAGAGCGCCGAGATATCGGGGCACCGTAGTTGGAGTAAGTCTCAGTGAAGCATGTGCGGGCTTTGGTGCAACCTGTGACTGTGGAGGTAATCGGCTGATCATTGTGTGCACCGGAAGAAAGTGAGTCTCTGCAACGTGGTGTGCGGGTCTTGGTGCCAACTAAGACCGCAGGAAGGAGTGCCTGGTGAACGTGCACTCGGAGTCGACGTGAAGTCCCATCAGCGTTGTGTGTGTGGCTTCGTGCCAGAGGAGACCCGGAGGGTGCTGTGGTGAACGTGCACCCGGAGTAACGTAATCTCAGGGGCGTGGGGGTATGTGTGCCCTGCGGCCGCCTGAGACCTTCCTAACAGTTGTGGCCCGGACCGGCAGCCTGGAGGAGCTGAGCTGCCAGGCCGAGCCGCTGAGGCCCATTGAGAAAGTTCTAAACAGAAGGCCCAGTTCACTGAAGGAGGAGAGGAGAGTGGGGTAGCGCCCCCAGGTAATGTGGATCACTGCCTGGGTGCGGTGCGGGCTCGGAGGGACACTCTCTCGGCCTCTCAGACCTTCTGGCGACGTGAGCCTTTGCTTCGGCTCAGATTGGGGCCCGTACTGGCCAAGGAGTGGCGGTACTGGGGCCAGAGTGGGAAGCTGTACTTTAAGTCATCGTTGATACGTGTGGGGGGCAACTGTTATCGAAGAGGCTGACTGTCGTAATACACATTGCCAATATTGCTGCTAACGAACTGCCGGACTGTCTTATGACGCCTGACATTATTTCTGCATAACGAAGTACACGATTGTAGCACTACGCATTGCATTATTTCTCCCTTGCAAAGTACAGGATTGTAGCGGCCCGCATTGCATTATTTCTTCATTGCAAAGTACATGATTGTAGCTACGCATTGCATTATTCCTTAATTGCAAAGTACATGATTGTAGCGGTGCGCATTGCATTATTTCTTCATTGCAAAGTACGTGATTGGGGTGTGACGCATTGCATTATTCCTTCATTGCGCAGTACATGATTGTAGCGGTACGCATTGCATTATTTCTCCCATTGCAGGTACCGGGGTGTATCGTTACGCATTGTATTATTATTCCTTTGCCCAGCACAGGATTGTGTCGTTACGCAGTGCACTATTGTTTGTCCATTGCAACGTGTGTGATTCTAGCATTACAACCAGCATAGCATTTTGAAAGCGGTGATTGGGATTTGAACCTACCAACCAGCCGGAATGAATATTACCCTTTATTATATGTTGGCTTATGTATTGTGTGGTCTGATCGTATATCTTTTTACATAAAGTTTATACTCGTTTTATCAAACTTGTGTGGAGTCCATTTGTGGTGTCACCAGTGGGTTGTTGTGAGTGTGGTTGCACATACTGTACACTTGTGCCTTGGAGATAGGCCTGGCTGCTCATGCCAAGCTACTAAGGGGGTGAGCAGGGCTATCTCAAACGGTGTCCTTACTTGGCCTAGCGTTGAGTGAGGAGTCCCGGGACTCACATTTGTGACAGTGGCGCAGGACGGGGACTCTGGCTTCCAACACTGAGGGACTGATTTAGAGTTGGGTGGGGAACTGAAAATCTCTTGATTTGTGGAGAAAGTGCTAAACAGAGCAGAAAATTCCTGGAAATAGGGATCAGGAAAGGTCTAACACATGGCACATTTGCACCTACTCATTTATGCTGCCAGTTAAAGACAGATGCATATACACTATTGGATTACATTTCTTATCTAAGAATTACAGTAAATACCTTGAGAAAGACAATAAATTCACACCCATTCTGAACTCTCCAATAGCCACACAGAGGATGAACCATTTGGCACACAGCAGAAAGAGCATAGTGACTAAGGGAAATAAGCAAATGATGAAGACACAATGAATCCAGTGATTACGACACATTACCGCAGTTTGACTGAAGCTTGAACGACAGCCCAGTAACACAGTGCATTATGTACTATTTCATTTTTGACCTGCTGCATCACATTCAATATCACAATACATCAAGGTGTCCCATGGAATATTGTTAATGAAATGCGGCCTTTAGTACATGCTGGACTGTGTTCTCAAGAAGGTATCCATACTTGTATTTCTAGAATAGCACGCATGTATAATGCTACCAGAAATGGGGAATAGTGTTTAGAGCAATAGATAAATGTGTTTTTTATAACAGAAAAGTTGTGTAGTTTGCTGTTCTTTTTTTTGTCAAGTATCTAAATTTGTAACAAACAGCTGTGCATATATAGATCACTCAGACTTCACTCTTCATAGATTGAACAGTGTGTAGCTGTTCAACACCAGAACTGGGCAAACCTAAATGTATCATTGAGGTGGTTTTTCTTGGAGAGATGAATTTGTTGGATGGAATCTGAATAAAAAAAGCTTTACTGATTTACCTGGTGCTTGTTATAAAGAAGGGCTGTGAAAAACATATTTTTCGTTTTACTTACTCATCAACACATATATTGACATCAATGCCTACCTCAGTCTCTGCTAGTGTGGAGTTCTGTTAGTTGGCTGTCTTGTGAAACAATTATCCAGAGTCCTTGAGTGGATGCATATGCACTTGCTGAGCTGGAAGCCCACACAGCATAAAATGTCCTGCCAGCTGTCAGCTGGGAAGATGCTGGGAGTGAGAGTTTGGAACTATCATCTTGTGGATGAGAATCTTCTAGGTCTGGGAACTGAATCCAAAGACTGGCAAAGGGCTCCTCATAGTCAGGACAAGACAATTAATATGGGTTACCCCTTTAGTTGACATCCAACAGACAGTGACCACTCAGACAGTACATGACCAGGTAAATGGCATTCTTAAAAAAATAAAGAACCTTGAGAATTGTTAGTGCAGGAGCATTTCCAAAATATTTGACATCAGGGATGGATCTGAGAGATACAATATGAAAATGTTTGTGGTTGAGCTAATATTTCTGTTGTTTACATAATAGAAGTTTGAAGGGCTCAAAGATTACCTTTAATACCACACCTCACCTACCCAGCACAAAATCTTAGCCCATATGAACTTCTCTGTTGAGTCTTCAGTACTCATGAATTGATTTATTCCTGGTGTCTGTTGCTATGATTCACCTTTCACCACTATTTCTTGAAAGTGTTTTTTCATCATTCAATGGTGTCCATGAATGCTAAAATCATTTAGGCTCTGACACATCATTTCAATAGCACTGCCATCTTAGTTCATTTGGATAAGGAGATATGCAAGTTATATACTTTAAATGCCCTGCTAAAGTCTCATAGACACCACTCTTCCCACCTGAGAGGCATCCATCAAAAAGCAGCACATCCGATCAAAGGCTTGAAGAAGTTTAACTATATCACCCTGTTAGAAATTGGGTTACGGGTTGACTGGGGTGTGAGCCCTGGTCAAGCAGCAACCACAGACCAAGTCAGGGTAAGGCACAAGCAAACCCCAAATTAATCTGTTGTCAACTCCCTGGTACCTTGGAACAGAGTAGTTAGGCTTAATTTAGAGGCAATGTGTAAAGTATTTTTGCAACACTTCAAACAGTAAAACTGTGAAAACACCACACAAAAGAATCCCACAATAGTTTAGAACAATGGATCTTAATTTAGTAAATAAAACAAGACAAAAACTTTAAAAATCCAATTAGTAGAACCGGAGTTATGAATTTTTAAAGAATAAACTGTAATATGGGGACTAAATGCATAAAGCACCAACCGCTGCTATCTGGTTGTGATAGACCGAGTCAAATTCAAGTCAACTGCGACGGAACTTGGGTCGGAAACAGTACTGATTAGTCCCACTGAAAGTTTTCCTTCAGATGTTTTGTGCCAAGAGTGTAGGAGAGTAGGATATGCTTCACATGGGTACCCCCACTTTTTGCTGATGCTTCACTGTTTTTCGACCTTAGTCTGGCTGGGGCCCTGCTAATCAGAACCCCAGCCTAGCTGCTTCCTCTTTAAAATGGTTTCCAGGTGCCTTAGGCACATCTATGATTGGAATCTGGAGTGCCCTTATAAGTCCCTAGTATATGGTATACTATGTACCCAGGGCATAGGTACCTCAGAGGCCTACCAGGGGCTGCAGCATGTATTGTGCCACCCCTGGAAGGCCATCCAAACTGACACCACAGGTCTGCTACTGCAGCCTGGGTAAGGTGGTGCATGCACCCCTTACTGTGATATAGGCTGCCTATATCACTACATACATACACACATATAAACCTATAAGTCACTCCTATGGCAGGCCTTATCAATCCTGAAGGCAGAGTGCGTGGTTCCTATGTGAGAGGGTGCCCCTGCATGAGCTGGGCCCCTCTGCAGCGTTCGGAGACCCTTCTCTGATGCTGTTTGTAGTGCAGCCCGACCATATACTCTTAAGCGCATTATAACCTCGCGTTAAATGCTAACTTGGGGATGGCTGCACGGAAACATGTCGTGTTTGGTGTCAAACATCTTGGAATACTACCCCCCCGCCAGTTCTGGCAGCGGGGGTAGCATTCCACCCTTCTAGAGGGAAAGACATGTACACACCAGTATACCCGGTACTGACTTTCCAGAGCCCTGGCATCACAAAATGGATGCCGCTGCCACAGACACGAGTCTGGCCTCCTGCTGCTGACCGAAAATCCGGCAGGGGAGGCCTGGACAATAGGTTTCCTGTCCCAGGGAGGTGTGACCACCTCCCCAGACAGGATAGTGTGTATTGGGGCTGGGCGGGAGCACTCTCTGGTGCTTTGAAGTCCTGCACTGGGGGCACATTTGGTGTCCCTGTGCATACCCCAGTTCAAACCGGCTCAGGGGCTTCCAGCCCCTGCTCTGGCATGAAACTGGACAAAGGGAAAGGGGTGTAACCACCCCTCTGCCCTGACCCTCCCATAGGTGGGGCCACAGAGTATGTCCAACCCCCTACCTTAGTATAAGTATGGGACCCCAGTCCTTAGGACTTTAGATTTACCTGGACGAAACTCTGATACAGAATCCTGGACCTTCGACGCTCTACTTCAAGATTAGAGGACTGAAGAATCTCCCTTGGGGTCAAGGAGTGACTCCCCTGCTTGGCAGGCACCAAAGAAGCAATTGTCCGGTTTGCATCGCTGAAGCTCCCGTCGGACGCTGAAGTCTTTGCATCACCAGAGGTAGATTTCCAGACTTCCCCGAGGCTGCCCTGAGTCCCCAGCAAAGCTGAGGCCCGTAGCTGTCGTGGGTAATGTGGAACCGTGACCCCTGGACACTGAATGCATTTGCAAGTGCATCCTTTTCTGGGTATCCCACGAAGTCGTGCTTTGGGCACCGAGTAGCCCCAGCCTCCAGCACAAACTGCACCGAAGATCACTGGCCTCCACTCCACGAGTGTCCTGTGAGCCAGCTCCACGTGCATCGTCTTGAGGCTCCTTCGCGGTCGCTAGTTCATTGGCTAGTAGGCCCTCCCGAAGGCCAATCTTTTTCTGCTTGGGCTCCCTGGTTGCTCCAGGCGTGCCCTGACTTATCCTCCCTGGGTGAGTTCCCCAGACCTTTTTGGTCTGCAACATCGTCCTTCTTCCATTTCCACGAGACTTGCCGTTGCCAAGGCTTGTTGGGTCCAATCCGGTCGCAGACACCCCTGCAATCGACAGACGTTGTGGGACAGCTCGAATCCAGCTCCTGGTTGTCATCGACACCTCCTGGACCTCGTGGCTGAAGAGACAAGACAACCGTCAACCTACCTGAAGCACTCAACATCGGTGGGCATCTGCTCATCGCCTTCCTGGTCACTGGCTAGTGACCCAGACTCTGTCCCCTCTGCTTTAAGGTTCTTCAGATCTTCGATCCACCTTTGGATCCACCCGAACACTTTCGACTTGGCCGCCAGCAGCACTTTGCAGCAGATCGCCATTGAAAGCGACGACGAAAACCGACCCCGAAAGACACCTATGCACCCGGCTCCCCTGGGTGAGGTAACTCGAGTACTCCGGTGCTCCCGTGGGTATTGACACTAGAACAGCCTAGTTCTCAAAGGGTTTGCTCCAAGTCCTCCTCTAAGTGTCCCTTTTCTTTTAAATTCTCATTGCGACTTTCCCCATAGAAGTTAACGGCGGTTCGCGGCTGTGTTCATACACTGCACGCGTCCCCCGTGGGTCCCCTGTGTCACTGCCTTGGGTGGTTCCTTGTGGTCCAAGCACTTCTACAGGCTCTAGGCCTTGTGTCTAGCTCAGTCGTGGTTCTTATACCACTTTATTGGTATATGGTTTGGTACGCCCCTGGGGCTCAAACGTGTATTTGTGCTATTACTGTAGATAACTAACTTATAACTTATGTACTTCAAACTCTAGCCTCATAAAGAGACTAGAGGGGTGTGTTTAGTAATAAATACATATATTTTGAATATATACCTGGTGTGGTCCTCTTTCATTTGGTCACTCAAGAGATTATAGACTGGTAAAACAAGCTGCTTTACATTCCTTCAAGAATTAGCCTGAAGGCTGCTCTCCATAGCTACCACTAGGATAGCTTTCAATAAAGGTTGTCTTTAACCTATCTCCAATAAGGGGTTGTTTGGACTGGTGCAAGGTGCCCACTATAATTAGTGGACAGCATATGCCAGGCCAACTTCTCACATTGGTGTGCAGCGTGTGGGATTCCAGCTTGCTATTGTTTTACCAGATAATCTCAATTGAATTGATCAACTGAAAACCACTAAGGGTACCTAAGGTACATATAAATCAAGCTTAGTAATACAGTAAGTTCTACTGAACTTAGAGTTGTGTGTTAAGGGACAGCGCACCCTTTCTACAACTCAAGAGAGTTTAGTAGGCCACACTAGAGTAGGTAGTGCATACACCACACCTCACTAGTAATGTCTTCAAAGCCAGGACCCAGTGAGTCCTTGCCAGAAGCCAGTGGGCTTCTTCCCTCCAAGTATGATAAACTCCCATTCTTGGAATTGAGAGCATTATGCAATACTAGGAAGTTGAAGGCAGGCAAAAGTGCCAGCACCCAACACCTCAGGGAGGTGTTACTAGCTGATGATCTCAGCAGGCCCCTAGGGTCTGAAGGGGTAGGCAAAGAGGGTGGGGCAGAAGATGAGGAAGGGGCCAGGGGTGAAGAAACCCAGCCCCCCCCCCCCTCTGAAACTGGCCAGGAAGGTGAAAATGACCTTGTCCTGGAAAACCCAATTCCTCTTGTGGAGGAGGAGGAGGAGGATCAGAATGACCTCCCCTTTGTCCCCCCAGGAAGAGTTCTGAGTGTGCCCAGAAGGTCTAGGTCTCCTTCTCGGGAGTCTAACCACTCTGACACCTCAATAGGGACCTCTGTCTCCTCTCATAGGAGGGAATCCTCTCATGAGAGGAGAAAGAGACTGATTCAATATGAGCAAACTCAGCTTGAACTCAGGAAACAGCAATTGGCTATAGACAGGGAGTCCCTAGATCTCTATAGAGAGAGACAAAAGTTGGGACTAGAGTCCCATGGTGGCAGCAGTTTCCCCAAAGATAGGGAAAGGTCTTATGACCATAGAAACCTGAGCAAGATTGTCCCTCCCTACCAGAGTGGGGATGACATCCACAAATGGATAACTGCTCTAGAGAGGGCCTGTAAAGTACAGAGGGTCCCTCAGGAGCAGTGGGCAGCAATCTTGTGGCTCTCCTTTGCCGACAAAGGTAGAGACAAGCTCCTCACTGTTAGAGAGGAGGATGCTGATAATTACAAAGTCTTGAAGAGTGCTCTAATTGATGGGTTTGGCCTAACCACTGAAGAATACAGGTTAAAGTTCAGGGATACCCAAAAAGCACAGACTCAAGACTGGGTGGACTTTGTTGATTGTTCTGCCAAGGCTCTGGAAGGTTGGTTATTGGGCAGTAAGGTATGTGACTTCACAGGATTATACAATCTGATCATGAGGGAGCAGATTCTTAATAACTGTCAAAATCAGCTGTTGCATCAGCACCTGGTAGACTCTGATCTGACCTCTCCCCAAGAATTGGGAAAGAAGGCAGACAAATGGGTCAGAACCAGGGTGAAGCAGAAGGTACAGAACCAAGGTGGTGACCCTAAGAAGCAAGATTCGAAAACCTCTGATAAGGGTGGGGAGAAGGGTAAAGATCAAAAGTCTTCACAAGGCCCCCAAAAATCTCTTCAGGTGGGGATTCACAGTCTACCAAAGGGAAAGGCCAAAGGAAACCATGGTGCAAGGTCTGTAAGCAAAAGACCCACTGGACCAGTGATTGCACCAAGTCCAAAGACTCTACTCCAGCCCCCACCAATGCCCCTAAGGCACCTGCTCCCCCTAGTGCAGTTACAGTTGGTGGTGGGACTACACAAGCCAAGGGTTTAGTAGGGTTGACCCTGGGTAAAGAGATGAGCTCTGACCTAGTCAGAGAACTCACTCAGGCTGTCCTAGTCTGTGATGGAGGCATGGATATGACCTCCTCTGTGAGTCCCAGTAATCTGGGCAAGTACAGACAACAGCCCTTAATCAATGGAAGAGAGGCTTTGGCATTTAGGGACACAGGGGCAAGTGTCACCATGGTGACACAAGACCTTGTGAATCCTGGGCAGATTATACTTGGTGAAATGTACCAAGTGACCAATGCTAGCAACGTCAGAACAGACCATACTCTGGCAGTTGTTAACTTCTCCTGGGGAGGGGTAACTGGCCTTAAGAAGGTTGTGGTAAGTGCAGACCTACCCGTTGAATGCTTGCTTGGCAATGACTTAGAAACTTCAGCTTGGGCAGAAGTGGAGCTCAGGACCCATGCAGAAATGCTGGGCATCCCTGCAGATGTGTTTGCTGTGACCAGGTCACAAGCCAAAATGTCTAGCACTGAACAGGCCTTGGATTCTGGAATAATGGACCAAGGGCCCTCCAAGAAGAGGAGTAGTAGGGTAAAGGCAGTGCCTTCCCCCTTGGCTCAGAAGGAAGATCAGTCCCTTGAGGGGGATGATCTCAGTCCTGAGGAAGGAACTGTCCCAGAGGAGCTTGAACCTGACCAGGTTGAGTTCTTGGGGACAGGGGGCCCTTCCAGGGCAGATCTGAGCCAGGAGCAGCAGAGCTGCCCCTCTCTTGAACCCCTCAGACAGCAAGCTGCTGCTGAGGCTGCTGGGAAAGCTAGTGGTCCCCATACTGAGTATTGGGATGATGGACTCTTGTACTCAGAGTGTAGAGACCCCAAGCCTGGTGCTACCAGGAGGTTAGTTATACATCTGAAGTTCAGGGGCTTCCTATTGACCCTAGCCCATGATATTCCCTTAGCAGGTCACCTGGGCCAGAACAAGACTTGGGACAGAATTGTCCCTCACTTTCACTGGCCCCACATGTCTGAAGACACCAAGGAGTTTTGTCGCTCCTGTGTAACCTGCCAGGCCAGTGGCAAGGCAGGTGGCACTACAAAGGCCCCCTGATACCACTACCTGTGGTGGGGGTTCCCTTTGAAAGGGTGGGGATTGACATTGTTGGTCCCATGGATCCCCAAACAGCATCTGGGCACAGGTTTATCCTGGTGGTAGTGGATCATGCCACCAGGTACCCAGAGGCTATTCCCCTTAGGACCACTACAGCACCTGTGGTGGCAAGGGCCCTCCTGGGAATTTTATCAAGAGTGGGCTTCCCTAAGGAGGTTGTATCAGACAGGGGTGCAAACTTTATGTCTGGATACTTAAAAGCAATGTGGAAGGAGTGTGGAGTGACTTACAAGTTCACCACACCCTATCACCCACAATGCAATGGTTTAGTTGAGAGATTCAACAAAACCTTGAAGGGCATGATTAAAGGGCTCCCAGAAAAGCTTAGGCGAAGATGGGACATACTCTTGCCCTGCCTTTTATTTGCATACAGGGAGGTGCCTCAAAAGGGGGTTGGCTACAGCCCTTTTGAACTTTTGTTTGGTCACCCTGTCAGGGGTCCATTGTGCTTGGTGAAGGAAGGATGGGAGTTACCTCTCAAGCCCCCAAAGCAAGACATAGTGGACTACGTACTTGGTCTCCGCTCCCGGATGGCTGAGTATATGAAAAAGGCAACTAAAAACCTTGAGGCTAGCCAGGAACTTCAAAAAGCCTGGCATGACCAAAAGGCTGTACTGACTGTTTACCAGCCAGGACAGAAGGTGTGGGTGTTGGAGCCAGTGGCCCCAGCAGCTCTCCAAGACAAATGGAGTGGACCCCATACCATTGTTGAACAGAAGGGTGAGGTTACCTACTTAGTAGACCTAGGAACACCCAGGAGTCCCCACAGGGTTCTCCATGTCAACAGGTTAAAACCATATGTGGACAGGGCAGACATGGGCTTGCTCATGGCTACTGATGAGGGACAGGAGGAAGAGAGTGACCCACTCTCTGACCTGCTCTCACAGAACCCTGGTGATGGGTCAGTGGATGGTGTAGCCTTGGCAGGCAGCCTCACTACCCAGCAGCAGACTGATTGCAGACAGGTGCTCAATCAGTTCAGACACATATTCTCAGTGACACCCAGTCAGACTACCTGGTGCACTCATGAAGTGGACACTGGGGACAGTCTGCCTATTAAAAATAAGATTTATAGGCAACCTGACCATGTCAGGGACTGTATCAGGACAGAAGTCCAGAAGATGTTGGATTTGGGAGTTATTGAACCCTCAGATAGCCCTTGGGCTAGTCCAGTGGTCCTTGTGCCAAAACCTCACACCAATGGTGGGAAAAGAGAGATGAGGTTTTGTGTGGACTACAGGGGTCTCAATGCAGTCACTAGGACTGATGCCCATCCAATACCAAGGGCAGATGAGCTAATAGACACTTTGGCCTCAGCCAAGTATCTAAGCACATTTGACCTGACAGCTGGCTACTGGCAGATCAGACTAGCTGATGATGCAAAGCCAAAAACGGCATTCTCAAACCCTAGTGGGCATTATCAATTTGTGGTGATGCCCTTTGGTCTGAAGAATGCACCTGCCACTTTTCAGAGGTTGGTGAATACAGTCCTTACAGGTCTGGAAGCCTATAGTGCAGCATATCTAGATGATATTGCTGTCTTTAGCTCCACCTGGGAGGATCACCTGGTCCACCTCAGAAATGTTTTGCAGGCCCTGCAGAAAGCAGGCCTGACTATCAAGTCCACCAAGTGCCAGATAGGGCAGAGTCAGGTTGTGTACCTGGGCCACCTTGTGGGTGGAGGCCAGGTTCAACCACTGCAGAGCAAGATCCAGACCATCATGGACTGGACTGCTCCAACTACCCAGACTCAGGTGAGAGCCTTCTTAGGCCTGACTGGGTACTATAGGAGATTTGTCAAGGGGTATGGATCAATAGTGACACCCCTGAATGACTTAACTTCCAAGAAAATGCCCAAAAAGGTTCAGTGGACAGTTAGCTGTCAAAAGGCATTTGATGACCTAAAGCAGGCCATGTGCACTGCTCCCATTCTACAGAGTCCTGATTACTCCAAGAAGTTCATTGTTCAAACTGATGCATCTGAATTGGGGGTAGGGGCTGTACTGTCACAATTGAATGATGAAGGTCAGGATCAGCCAGTAGCTTTTATTAGCAGAAGGCTGACCCCTAGAGAGAAACGTTGGTCAGCCATTGAGAGGGAGGCCTTTGCTGTGGTCTGGGCTCTGAAGAAGTTGAGGCCATACTTGTTTGGTACTCACTTCCTTGTTCAAACAGACCATAAGCCCCTCTTATGGCTAAAACAAATGAAGGGTGAAAACCCCAAACTGCTTAGGTGGTCCATTTCCCTACAGGGGATGGACTTCACAGTGGAACATAGACCTGGGAGTAACCATGCCAACGCAGATGGACTCTCTAGGTACTTCCACTTAGAACATGAAGACTTAACTGGGCAAGGTTAGTTTAATGTCCCTACGTTTGGGGGGGGTTGTGTAGGAGAGTAGGATCTGCTTCACATGGGTACCCCCACTTTTTGCTGATGCTTCACTGTTTTTCGACCTTAGTCTGGCTGGGGCCCTGCTAATCAGAACCCCAGCCTAGCTGCTTCCTCTTTAAAATGGTTTCCATGTGCCTTAGGCACATCTATGATTGGAATCTGGAGTGCCCTTATAAGTCCCTAGTATATGGTATACTATGTACCCAGGGCATAGGTACCTCAGAGGCCTACCAGGGGCTGCAGCATGTATTGTGCCACCCCTGGAAGGCCATCCAAACTGACACCACAGGTCTGCTACTGCAGCCTGGGTAAGGTGGTGCATGCACCCCTTACTGTGATATAGGCTGCCTATATCACTACATACATACACACATATAAACCTATAAGTCACTCCTATGGCAGGCCTTATCAATCCTGAAGGCAGAGTGCTTGGTTCCTATGTGAGAGGGTGCCCCTGCATGAGCTGGGACCCTCTCCAGTGTTCGGAGACCCTTCTCTGATGCTGTTTGTAGTGCAGCCCGACCATATACTCTTAAGCGCATTATAACCTCGCGTTAAATGCTAACTTTGGGATGGCTGCACGGAAACATGTCGTGTTTGGTGTCAAACATCTTGGAATACTACCCCCCTGCCAGTTCTGGTGGCGGGGGTATCATTCCACCCTTCTAGAGGGAAAAACATGTACACACCGGTATACCCGGTACTGACTTTCCAGAGCCTTGGCATCACAAAATGGATGCCGCTGCCACAGACACGAGTCTGGCCTCCTGCTGCTGACCGAAACTCTGGCAGGGGAGGCCTGGACAATAGGTTTCCTGTCCCAGGGAGGTGTGACCACCTCCCCAGACAGGATAGTGTGTATTGGGGCTGGGCGGGAGCACTCTCTGGTGCTTTGAAGTCCTGCACTGGGGGCACATTTGGTGTCCCTGTGCCTACCCCAGTTCAAACCGGCTCAGGGGCTTCCAGCCCCTGCTCTGGCGTGAAACTGGACAAAGGGAAAGGGGTGTAACCACCCCTCTGCCCTGACCCTCCCATAGGTGGGGCCACAGAGTATGTCCAACCCCCTACCTTAGTATAAGTATGGGACCCCAGTCCTTAGGACTTTAGATTTACCCGGACGAAACTCTGATACAGAATCCTGGACCTTCGACGCTCTACGTCAAGATTAGAGGACTGAAGAATCTCCCTTGGGGTCAAGGAGTGACTCCCCTGCTTGGCAGGCAATAAGAAGCAATTGTCCGGTCTGCATCGCTGAAGCTCCCGTCGGACGCCGAAGTCTTTGCATCACCAGAGGTGGATTTCCAGACTTCCCCGAGGCTGCCCTGAGTCCCCAGCAAAGCTGAGGCCCGTAGCTGTCATGGGTAACGTGGAACCGTGACCCCTGGACACCAAACGCATTTGCAAGTGCATCCTTTTTTTGGTCTCCCACGAAGTCGTGCTTTAGGCTCCGAGTAGCCCCAGCCTCCAGCACCAACTGCACCGAAGATCACTGTCCTCCACTCTACAAGTGTCCTGTGAGCCAGCTCCACGTGCATCGTCTCGAGGCTCCTTCGCGGTCGCTAGTCCGTTGGCTAGTAGGCCCTCCCGAAGGCCAATCTTTTTTTGCTTGGGCTCCCTGGTTGCTCCAGGCGTGCCCTGACGTATCCTTGCTGGGTGAGTCCCCCAGACCTTGCTGGTCTGCAACATCGTCCTTCTTCCATTTCCACAAGACTTGCCGTTGCTAAGGCTTGTTGGGTCCAATCCGGTCGTCGACACCCCTGCAATCGACAGACGTCGTGGGACAGCTCGAATCCAGCTCCTGGTTGTCGTCGACGCCTCCTGGACCTCGTGACTGAAGAGACAAGATGACCATCAACCTACCAGAAGCACTCGACATCGGTGGGCATCTGCTCATCGCCTTCCTGGTCACTGGCTAGTGACCCAGACTCTGTCCCCTCTGCTTTCAGGTTCTTCAGATCTTCGATCCACCTTTGGATCCACCCGAACACTTTCGACTTGGCCGCCAGCAGCACTTTGCAGCAGATCGCCATTGAAAGCGACGACGAAACCCGACCCCGAAAGACACCTATGCACCCGGCTCCCCTGGGTGAGGTAACTCGAGTACTCCGGTGCTCCCGTGGGTATTGACACTAGAACAGCCTAGTTCTCAAAGGGTTTGCTCCAAGTCCTCCTCTAAGTGTCCCTTTTCTTTTAAATTCTCATCGCGACTTTCCCCATAGAAGTTAACGGCGGTTCGCGGCTGTGTTCATACACTGCACGCGTCCCCCGTGGGTCCCCTGTGTCACTGCCTTGGGTGGTTCCATGTGGTCCAAGCACTTCTACAGGCTCTAGGCCTTGTGTCTAGCTCAGTCGTGGTTCTTATACCACTTTATTGGTATATGGTTTGGTACGCCCCTGGGGCTCAAACGTGTATTTGTGCTATTACTGTAGATAACTAACTTATAACTTATGTACTTCGAACTCTAGCCTCATAAAGAGACTAGAGGGGTGTGTTTAGTAATAAATACATATATTTTGAATATATACCTGGTGTGGTCCTCTTTCATTTGGTCACTCAAGAGATTATAGACTGGTGAAACAAGCTGCTTTACATTCCTTCAAGACTTAGCCTGAAGGCTGCTCTCCATAGCTACCACTAGGATAGCTTTCAATAAAGGTTGTCTTTAACCTATCTCCAATAAGGGGTTGTTTGGACTGGTGCAAGGTGCCCACTATAATTAGTGGACAGCATATGCCAGGCCAACTTCTCACATTGGTGTGCAGCATGTGGGATTCCAGCTTGCTATTGTTTTACCAGATAATCTCAATTGAATTGATCAACTGAAAACCACTAAGGGTACCTAAGGTACATATAAATCAAGCTTAGTAATACAGTAAGTTCTACTGAACTTAGAGTTGTGTGTTAAGGGACAGCACACCCTTTCTACAACTCAAGAGAGTTTAGTAGGCCACACTAGAGTAGGTAGTGCATACACCACACCTCACTAGTAATGTCTTCAAAGCCAGGACCCAGTGAGTCCTTGCCAGAAGCCAGTGGGCTTCTTCCCTCCAAGTATGATAAACTCCCATTCTTGGAATTGAGAGCATTATGCAATACTAGGAAGTTGAAGGCAGGCAAAAGTGCCAGCACCCAACGCCTCAGGGAGGTGTTACTAGCTGATGATCTCAGCAGGCCCCTAGGGTCTGAAGGGGTAGGCAAAGAGGGTGGGGCAGAAGATGAGGAAGGGGCCAGGGGTGAAGAAACCCAGCCCCCCCCTCTGAAACTGGCCAGGAAGGTGAAAATGACCTTGTCCTGGAAAACCCAATTCCTCCTGTGGAGGAGGAGGAGGAGGATCAGAATGACCTCCCCTTTGTCCCCCCAGGAAGAGTTCTGAGTGTGCCCAGAAGGTCTAGGTCTCCTTCTCAGGAGTCTAACCACTCTGACACCTCAATAGGGACCTCTGTCTCCTCTCATAGGAGGGAATCCTCTCATGAGAGGAGAAAGAGACTGATTCAATATGAGCAAACTCAGCTTGAACTCAGGAAACAGCAATTGGCTATAGACAGGGAGTCCCTAGATCTCTATAGAGAGAGACAAAAGTTGGGACTAGAGTCCCATGGTGGCAGCAGTTTCCCCAAAGATAGGGAAAGGTCTTATGACCATAGAAACCTGAGCAAGATTGTCCCTCCCTACCAGAGTGGGGATGACATCCACAAATGGATAACTGCTCTAGAGAGGGCCTGTAAAGTACAGAGGGTCCCTCAGGAGCAGTGGGCAGCAATCTTGTGGCTCTCCTTTGCAGACAAAGGTAGAGACAAGCTCCTCACTGTTAGAGAGGAGGATGCTGATAATTACAAAGTCTTGAAGAGTGCTCTAATTGATGTTGGCCTAACCACTGAAGAATACAGGTTAAAGTTCAGGGATACCCAAAAAGCACAGACTCAAGACTGGGTGGACTTTGTTGATTGTTCTGCCAAGGCTCTGGAAGGTTGGTTATTGGGCAGTAAGGTATGTGACTTCACAGGATTGTACAATCTGATCATGAGGGAGCAGATTCTTAATAACTGTCAAAATCAGCTGTTGCATCAGCACCTGGTAGACTCTGATCTGACCTCTCCCCAAGAATCGGGAAAGAAGGCAGACAAATGGGTCAGAACCAGGGTGAAGCAGAAGGTACAGAACCAAGGTGGTGACCCTAAGAAGCAAGATTCGAAAACCTCTGATAAGGGTGGGGAGAAGGGTAAAGATCAAAAGTCTTCACAAGGCCCCCAAAAATCTTCTTCAGGTGGGGATTCACAGTCTACCAAAGGGAAAGGCCAAAGGAAACCATGGTGCAAGGTCTGTAAGCAAAAGACCCACTGGACCAGTGATTGCACCAAGTCCAAAGACTCTACTCCAGCCCCCACCAATGCCCCTAAGGCACCTGCTCCCCCTAGTGCAGTTACAGTTGGTGGTGGGACTACACAAGCCAAGGGTTTAGTAGGGTTGACCCTGGGTAAAGAGATGAGCTCTGACCTAGTCAGAGAACTCACTCAGGCTGTCCTAGTCTGTGATGGAGGCATGGATATGACCTCCTCTGTGAGTCCCAGTAATCTGGGCAAGTACAGACAACAGCCCTTAATCAATGGAAGAGAGGCTTTGGCATTTAGGGACACAGGGGCAAGTGTCACCATGGTGACACAAGACCTTGTGAATCCTGGGCAGATTATACTTGGTGAAATGTACCAAGTGACCAATGCTAGCAACGTCAGAACAGACCATACTCTGGCAGTTGTTAACTTCTCCTGGGGAGGGGTAACTGGCCTTAAGAAGGTTGTGGTAAGTGCAGACCTACCCGTTGAATGCTTGCTTGGCAATGACTTAGAAACTTCAGCTTGGGCAGAAGTGGAGCTCAGGACCCATGCAGAAATGCTGGGCATCCCTGCAGATGTGTTTGCTGTGACCAGGTCACAAGCCAAAATGTCTAGCACTGAACAGGCCTTGGATTCTGGAATAATGGACCAAGGGCCCTCCAAGAAGAGGAGTAGTAGGGTAAAGGCAGTGCCTTCCCCCTTGGCTCAGAAGGAAGATCAGTCCCTTGAGGGGGATGATCTCAGTCCTGAGGAAGGAACTGTCCCAGAGGAGCTTGAACCTGACCAGGTTGAGTTCTTGGGGACAGGGGGCCCTTCCAGGGCAGATCTGAGCCAGGAGCAGCAGAGCTGCCCCTCTCTTGAACCCCTCAGACAGCAAGCTGCTGCTGAGGCTGCTGGGAAAGCTAGTGGTCCCCATACTGAGTATTGGGATGATGGACTCTTGTACTCAGAGTGTAGAGACCCCAAGCCTGGTGCTACCAGGAGGTTGGTTATACCTCTGAAGTTCAGGGGCTTCCTATTGACCCTAGCCCATGATATTCCCTTAGCAGGTCACCTGGGCCAGAACAAGACTTGGGACAGAATTGTCCCTCACTTTCACTGGCCCCACATGTCTGAAGACACCAAGGAGTTTTGTCGCTCCTGTGTAACCTGCCAGGCCAGTGGCAAGGCAGGTGGCACTACAAAGGCCCCCTGATACCACTACCTGTGGTGGGGGTTCCCTTTGAAAGGGTGGGGATTGACATTGTTGGTCCCATGGATCCCCAAACAGCATCTGAGCACAGGTTTATCCTGGTGGTAGTGGATCATGCCACCAGGTACCCAGAGGCTATTCCCCTTAGGACCACTACAGCACCTTTGGTGGCAAGGGCCCTCCTGGGAATTTTCTCAAGAGTGGGCTTCCCTAAGGAGGTTGTATCAGACAGGGGTGCAAACTTTATGTCTGGATACTTAAAAGCAATGTGGAAGGAGTGTGGAGTGACTTACAAGTTCACCACACCCTATCACCCACAATGCAATGGTTTAGTTGAGAGATTCAACAAAACCTTGAAGGGCATGATTAAAGGGCTCCCAGAAAAGCTTAGGCGAAGATGGGACATACTCTTGCCCTGCCTTTTATTTGCATACAGGGAGGTGCCTCAAAAGGGGTTGGCTACAGCCCTTTTGAACTTTTGTTTGGTCACCCTGTCAGGGGTCCATTGTGCTTGGTGAAGGAAGGATGGGAGTTACCTCTCAAGCCCCCAAAGCAAGACATAGTGGACTACGTACTTGGTCTCCGCTCCCGGATGGCTGAGTATATGAAAAAGGCAACTAAAAACCTTGAGGCTAGCCAGGAACTTCAAAAAGCCTGGCATGACCAAAGGCTGTACTGACTGTTTACCAGCCAGGACAGAAGGTGTGGGTGTTGGAGCCAGTGGCCCCAGCAGCTCTCCAAGACAAATGGAGTGGGCCCCATACCATTGTTGAACAGAAGGGTGAGGTTACCTACTTAGTAGACCTAGGAACACCCAGGAGTCCCCACAGGGTTCTCCATGTCAACAGGTTAAAACCATATGTGGACAGGACAGACATGGGCTTGCTCATGGCTACTGATGAGGGACAGGAGGAAGAGAGTGACCCACTCTCTGACCTGCTCTCACAGAACCCTGGTGATGGGTCAGTGGATGGTGTAGCCTTGGCAGGCAGCCTCACTACCCAGCAGCAGACTGATTGCAGACAGGTGCTCAATCAGTTCAGACACATATTCTCAGTGACACCCAGTCAGACTACCTGGTGCACTCATGAAGTGGACACTGGGGACAGTCTGCCTATTAAAAATAAGATTTATAGGCAACCTGACCATGTCAGGGACTGTATCAGGACAGAAGTCCAGAAGATGTTGGATTTGGGAGTTATTGAACCCTCAGATAGCCCTTGGGCTAGTCCAGTGGTCCTTGTGCCAAAACCTCACACCAATGGTGGGAAAAGAGAGATGAGGTTTTGTGTGGACTACAGGGGTCTCAATGCAGTCACTAGGACTGATGCCCATCCAATACCAAGGGCAGATGAGTTAATAGACACTTTGGCCTCAGCCAAGTATCTAAGCACATTTGACCTGACAGCTGGTTACTGGCAGATCAGACTAGCTGATGATGCAAAGCCAAAAACGGCATTCTCAACCCCTAGTGGGCATTATCAATTTGTGGTGATGCCCTTTGGTCTGAAGAATGCACCTGCCACTTTTCAGAGGTTGGTGAATACAGTCCTTACAGGTCTGGAAGCCTATAGTGCAGCATATCTAGATGATATTGCTGTCTTTAGCTCCACCTGGGAGGATCACCTGGTCCACCTCAGAAATGTTTTGCAGGCCCTGCAGAAAGCAGGCCTGACTATCAAGGCCACCAAGTGCCAGATAGGGCAGAGTCAGGTTGTGTACCTGGGCCACCTTGTGGGTGGAGGCCAGGTTCAACCACTGCAGAGCAAGATCCAGACCATCATGGACTGGACTGCTCCAACTACCCAGACTCAGGTGAGAGCCTTCTTAGGCCTGACTGGGTACTATAGGAGATTTGTCAAGGGGTATGGATCAATAGTGACACCCCTGAATGACTTAACTTCCAAGAAAATGCCCAAAAAGGTTCAGTGGACAGTTAGCTGTCAAAAGGCATTTGATGACCTAAAGCAGGCCATGTGCACTGCTCCCATTCTACAGAGTCCTGATTACTCCAAGAAGTTCATTGTTCAAACTGATGCATCTGAATTGGGGGTAGGGGCTGTACTGTCACAATTGAATGATGAAGGTCAGGATCAGCCAGTAGCTTTTATTAGCAGAAGGCTGACCCCTAGAGAGAAACGTTGGTCAGCCATTGAGAGGGAGGCCTTTGCTGTGGTCTGGGCTCTGAAGAAGTTGAGGCCATACTTGTTTGGTACTCACTTCCTTGTTCAAACAGACCATAAGCCCCTCTTATGGCTAAAACAAATGAAGGGTGAAAACCCCAAACTGCTTAGGTGGTCCATTTCCCTACAGGGGATGGACTTCACAGTGGAACATAGACCTGGGAGTAACCATGCCAACGCAGATGGACTCTCTAGGTACTTCCACTTAGAACATGAAGACTTAACTGGGCAAGGTTAGTTTAATGTCCCTACGTTTGGGGGGGGTTGTGTAGGAGAGTAGGATCTGCTTCACATGGGTACCCCCACTTTTTGCTGATGCTTCACTGTTTTTCGACCTTAGTCTGGCTGGGGCCCTGCTAATCAGAACCCCAGCCTAGCTGCTTCCTCTTTAAAATGGTTTCCATGTGCCTTAGGCACATCTATGATTGGAATCTGGAGTGCCCTTATAAGTCCCTAGTATATGGTATACTATGTACCCAGGGCATAGGTACCTCAGAGGCCTACCAGGGGCTGCAGCATGTATTGTGCCACCCCTGGAAGGCCATCCAAACTGACACCACAGGTCTGCTACTGCAGCCTGGGTAAGGTGGTGCATGCACCCCTTACTGTGATATAGGCTGCCTATATCACTACATACATACACACATATAAACCTATAAGTCACTCCTATGGCAGGCCTTATCAATCCTGAAGGCAGAGTGCTTGGTTCCTATGTGAGAGGGTGCCCCTGCATGAGCTGGGCCCCTCTGCAGTGTTCGGAGACCCTTCTCTGATGCTGTTTGTAGTGCAGCCCGACCATATACTCTTAAGCACATTATAACCTCGCGTTAAATGCTAACTTTGGGATGGCTGCACGGAAACATGTCGTGTTTGGTGTCAAACATCTTGGAATACTACCCCCCCGCCAGTTCTGGTGGCGGGGGTATCATTCCACCCTTTTAGAGGGAAAGACATGTACACACCGGTATACCCGGTACTGACTTTCCAGAGCCCTGGCATCACAAAATGGATGCCGCTGCCACAGACACGAGTCTGGCCTCCTGCTGCTGACCGAAACTCCGGCAGGGGAGGCCTGGACAATAGGTTTCCTGTCCCAGGGAGGTGTGACCACCTCCCCAGACAGGATAGTGTGTATTGGGGCTGGGCGGGAGCACTCTCTGGTGCTTTGAAGTCCTGCACTGGGGGCACATTTGGTGTCCCTGTGCATACCCCAGTTCAAACCGGCTCAGGGGCTTCCAGCCCCTGCTCTGGCGCGAAACTGGACAAAGGGAAAGGGGTGTAACCACCCCTCTGCCCTGACCCTCCCATAGGTGGGGCCACAGAGTATGTCCAACCCCCTACCTTAGTATAAGTATGGGACCCCAGTCCTTAGGACTTTAGATTTACCCGGACGAAACTCTGATACAGAATCCTGGACCTTCGACGCTCTACTTCAAGATTAGAGGACTGAAGAATCTCCCTTGGGGTCAAGGAGTGACTCCCCTGCTTGGCAGGCACCAAAGAAGCAATTGTCCGGTCTGCATCGCTGAAGCTCCCGTCGGACGCCGAAGTCTTTGCATCACCAGAGGTAGATTTCCAGACTTCCCCGAGGCTGCCCTGAGTCCCCAGCAAAGCTGAGGCCCGTAGCTGTCGTGGGTAACGTGGAACCATGACCCCTGGACACCGAACGCATTTGCAAGTGCATCCTTTTCTTGGTCTCCCACGAAGTCATGCTTTGGGCTCCGAGTATCCCCAGCCTCCAGCACCAACTGCACCGAAGATCACTGGCCTCCACTCTACGAGTGTCCTGTGAGCCAGCTCCACGTGCATCGTCTTGAGGCTCCTTCGCGGTCGCTAGTCCGTTGGCTAGTAGGCCCTCCCGAAGGCCAATCTTTTTCTGCTTGGGTTCCCTGGTTGCTCCAGGCGTGCCCTGACTTATCCTTGCTGGGTGAGTCCCCCAGACCTTGCTGGTCTGCAACATCGTCCTTCTTCCATTTCCACAAGACTTGCCGTTGCCAAGGCTTGTTGGGTCCAATCCGGTCGTCGACAACCCTGCAATCGACAGACGTCGTGGGACAGCTCGAATCCAGCTCCTGGTTGCCGTCGACGCCTCCTGGACCTCGTGGCTGAAGAGACAAGACGACCATCAACCTACCTGAAGCACTCGACATCGGTGGGCATCTGCTCATTGCCTTCCTGGTCACTGGCTAGTGACCCAGACTCTGTCCCCTCTGCTTTCAGGTTCTTCAGATCTTCGATCCACCTTTGGATCCACCCGAACACTTTCGACTTGGCCGCCAGCAGCACTTTGCAGCAGATCGCCATTGAAAGCGACGACGAAACCCGACCCCGAAAGACACCTATGCACCTGGCTCCCCTGGGTGAGGTAACTCGAGTACTCCGGTGCTCCCGTGGGTATTGACACTAGAACAGCCTAGTTCTCAAAGGGTTTGCTCCAAGTCCTCCTCTAAGTGTCCCTTTTCTTTTAAATTCTCATCGCGACTTTCCCCATAGAAGTTAACAGCGGTTCGCGGCTGTGTTCATACACTGCACGCGTCCCCGTGGGTCCCCTGTGTCACTGCCTTGGGTGGTTCCTTGTGGTCCAAGCACTTCTACAGGCTCTAGGCCTTGTGTCTAGCTCAGTCGTGGTTCTTATACCACTTTATTGGTATATGGTTTGGTACGCCCCTGGGGCTCAAACGTGTATTTGTGCTATTACTGTAGATAACTAACTTATAACTTATGTACTTGAACTCTAGCCTCATAAAGAGACTAGAGGGGTGTGTTTAGTAATAAATACATATATTTTGAATATATACCTGGTGTGGTCCTCTTTCATTTGGTCACTCAAGAGATTATAGACTGGTAAAACAAGCTGCTTTACATTCCTTCAAGACTTAGCCTGAAGGCTGCTCTCCATAGCTACCACTAGGATAGCTTTCAATAAAGGTTGTCTTTAACCTATCTCCAATAAGGGGTTGTTTGGACTGGTGCAAGGTGCCCACTATAATTAGTGGACAGCATATGCCAGGCCAACTTCTCACAAAGAGTCCCGTTCACGTTGGAGAGGGTCGCTCGGAGCAAGGAGAGCTTCGTGGGTGGCAGTTGATGTGGCGCAAAGTGCAGGCCAGACATCATGAACGGGTGGGCTGAAGCTTCGCGTTAGTGGTCCCCTGCGGGCTGATGATGCTGCTGTGTGAAGAGATGGGCTTGCGGTGGCTCGTGGAGAAGTTCCGGTGCGAACAAGCCCACTGTTATTGCAAAGAGCCCAAAAGCTTGAATTTAAGAGCTCAAGAGCAACACCAAGGGTCCAGGACCTGAGACCTCTTGGGGGTCAGAAACTCACTGAAGACGGGTGAAGTGACTGTTGGGGAGTCTTTTGTGTCCCTGAGCCTCAGATCAGGTGTCCAGCATACTAGCCCTTTAATCACTCTGAGGGTTCAAGAAGGGTTTCAGGTCCAGTTCTTTCTCCACAGGCAAGAGGGGAGCAGGCAGCAGGTCAGTACATCAAGGCAGCAGATCCTTCAGAATAGCAGTCCAGCTGAGTGGCAGTCCTTGTAGTAGGACAACATTCCTTCTTCCAGATCCAGAAGTGTACTGAAGTGGTGGTGTCTGAGGTCCTTCTTTTATGCACTGGTGCCCTGTTTCTGGAAGGTGGGAGAACCTTTTGGACAGTATCCTTGAAGTGCATGAAATTCCATACCTCCCATTCCCTTGGTCCAAGATGGCTGAAGTGACAATGCACGGTCGTTAAGCCCTTTGTATGGAGACAGAACACAACCTATCAGATGAAAGTAAGGCTGATCCCAGCTCCTCCCTCCCATCCTGCCAGTGATAGCCCATCCAGTCACACCTAAGCTCCCATTGTGTGTGGCTGTCTAGTAGGAATACACAAAGCCCAACTGTCAACTACACCCAGTCATGTGATCAGAGACAGGCTGTAGGGACCAAATAGCTAGGGCAAAAAATGACAACTTTCTAAAAGTGGCATTTTCAGAATTGCAATATATTATATCTGACTTCACCATAAGTTAAGATTTTAAATTGTGATCCCAGAGACACCAAACATGAACTGTTCATCTCTTCCCATTTGGAAATTGCACTTATGAAATGTAATGAGGCCACTCCAATGTTATACTATGGGAGAGATAGGCCTTGCAGTAGTGAAAAATACACTCTAGAATGTTTCACTACCAGGACATGTAAAACTTAAAAATGCATGCCCAACTTTTTCAATGCATGGCACCCTGCCCTCTGTGCTGTCCAGGCCCTACCCTAGGGGTGACTTATATGTATTAAAAAAGGAAGGTTAGGGCCTGGCAAAAGGTTTATTTTGCCAGGTTGAAATGGCAATTGAAACTGACTAGCAGGCCTAAGACATGTTTAAAGGGCTACTTAAGTGGGTGCCACAATCAGTGATGCAGGCTCAATAGTAGCATTTAATTTGCAGGCCCTGGGCACATGTAGTTCACTTTAATAAGGGACTTATAAGTAAATAAAATATGCCATTTGGGTATAAGCCAATATTATCATGACTAGAGGAGAGAGCAAAAACACTTTAGCACTGGTTAGCAGTGGTAAAGTGTAGAGTCCTAAGGCCAACATGAAGAAATTCAATAAAAATGGAGGAGAGAAGGCAAAACATTGGGGATGACACTGCAGAGAGGGCCATTTCCAACACACCCCAAACATGAATAAAATATATTGGCTCCCCTACATGCCTACATCATAATTTTAAAGAATAGCTGCACGGCATTCAAGGGCACCAAGAATGACACTCCTTTATTCTGCCTGAGAAATGAAACCCCTCAGGTGGGGAGTGCCATATGAGAAAAAAGACATTGTGAGACATAAAACAAAATACTGCAAATAGAGAAAAGCAGAAGACAGGCCTTCTGCATATATGCTTCCATGATCTGGAACAAAATCTCTGTCAACGTTGTAATTGCTCCTATGTCCTAAAATTCTGAAAGGATCTGAAGACTCACAACCTCAGAGAACAATACATCTCTACATGAGAGCATTCACCACACAAGTATGTTACCTCACTGTAAATGATCCTGTATGATATCTCTGGGCGCCCTTCCTTTTTCATTGTGCTGCTGTTCTATAGCAAAGTCTGATGTTTATATAACCATATATACATACTTGCAATCATGATATAGCACATGGTTTCATGTAATTGTGCAAAATGTTGTCAAATTATGCATTATTGAATAAAATGGGAATCCGTCATTTAGTACTATATTTTAGTGTGAAATGCGTCCTTGCATCAATTTTTGATGCGAGGATGCATTTCATTGTACAAAATAGTGGGACAAACACAATTGACCAGAACAACAGCTACTCGTGTTCTGGATGTTCATGGTTTTCCAGGGCTGCTGCGATAACATTTTGCAGAGAATTGTGGCATAGTTACATGACATAGCGTAATGGCATAATTTTGGGAATTTCGCATAACAAGTGTAATGCGGAATTCCGAAAATAACGCAAATTATGCCAGCCTAACTAATTTAATTTCTGTCTAATTATGAGTGGCCCAGAATAATTCTTGTTATTCCCCCAGTAATTAGCAGTTGTTTGTTCAGGGTTCGAAATCATGTGGTCTAAATGTAATGATGGCCTAAATACTCTCCTAGGTCTTTTCTATGCCTAGGACATTCCGGAGATTAAATATTAAGTATTAAGTAAACATTAATAATATCTGCTATTTATCCTACTGGTTATAGTAAAAATCAGAATGATATACACCAGACAATATTTGTGTGAATAAAGAGAAACACTCATCTTCATATTAGTCTTGCTAAATGGACCTCATCCCTGGTATTATCCTTCAGCATAGCGATTTCCCAATGTCAAATTCTCCATCATTCAGTCTCTTACCTTTCATTCAGCCTGTCATTGTCCATTGTCCTAGCTTTGCTCCTATCCACCAAGAAGCCTTGACCTCGAGTTGTTGTGGGATCCTGGCATTACTCAAGACTTTTGATTCCACACCACCAAGATTTTATGAGAATTATTCAGAACAAAATTAGCTAAAATTCCCCATTAAAACGGACTCATTCAACCACAAAAGCCTGGGTCATGAAACCAAAAATCGTTGCACATTTAACCCCTTCGCTGCTAGGCCTTCCCCCCCCCTGTGCTAAGCCTTTTTTTGGCTATTTGGGGTAGTGCGGGCTTAGGCCCCTGTAACTTTTTGACCACATAAGGTATCCACGCCAAATTTGCGTCCTTTTTTTCTAACATCATGGGTATTGTAAAGGTACCCAGGGTTTGTGGATTCCCCTGGAGGGGACACAGAAATTAGCTAAAATACAGCAAAATTTTGTTTTTGGGGGGAAAAATGCGAAAAAAGGGCTACAGATGAAAGCGTCTTGTTTTTTCCCTGCAAATGGCATCAAAAAAGGGGTTGTGGTGCTGAAATCACCATCTTTCCAGGTTTCAGGGACAAGCAGACTTTTGTCAGAAAACCAACTTTTTTTACACAGTTTTGGCATTTTTCTGGGACATAGCCTTTTTTTGCTATTTTTTGTGCTTTCAACCTCCTTCCAGGTAATGGTAGAAATGGGTATGAAACCAATAATGGATCCTGAAAAGCCATACATTTCTGAAAAGTAGACAAAAGTCTGAATTCAGCAAGGGGTCATTTGTGTAGATCCTTAAAGTTTTCCTTATAGAAACTAACAGTTAAATGAAGGAAAAATTGAAAATTAGTTGAAAAAAACAGCCATTTGTGTCAACGTTTTCACCTGTAACTTCTTCTAATTATGACAGCTATTTGAAAGCAATATACCGTTATATCCGCTGGACCTTTCTGGTTGTGGGGATATATAGGACTTGTAGGTTCACCAAGAACCCGACGAACCCAGAGCCAATAACTGAGCAGCATCTTGCAATGGTTTTTTTTTATGTACCGGGTATAAGCAATTATTTTGGGAAAATGTATACATGAAAAAATTGTTATGAAAGACACCTATGTATTTCTGAAATGGGAACAAAATGTAGATTTTAGAAACAGTAGATATTTGCACATTTCCGAAATTGGGAGTACCCATACTAGCATGAGAATTATAGGTCATTTTTCAAAATGACTTATTCTTTACACATTGTCTTTCATTTGGAAGGCAGAAATGCATCGAAAGTCAATAGGTAATAACAGTTGCTCTACAATTCTGTGTTACCCTAAGTCTCCCGATAAAAATGGTACCTCACTTGTGTGGGTAGCCCTTGTGCCCACAACAGGAAATGGCTCAAAATGCAACGTGGACGTACCACATTTTCACAATGAAAAATTACCCTTTTTTTGCAAAGTGCCTAGGTGTAGTTTTTGAACCCTAGCTCTGCCGGCACCTAGGGAAACCTAGCAAACCTATACATATTTGAAAACTAGACACCCAGGGGAATCCAGGATGGGGTGACTTGACTGCCTCCCACCAGGTTCTGTTACCCAGATTCCCTTGCAAACCTAAAAAATTGTCAAAAAAACACATTTTCCCCATATTTCTGTGGTGGAAAGTTCTGGAATCTGCGTGGATCCACAAATTTCCACCCACCCCGCGTTCCCCAAAGTCTTACAAGAAAAATGGTACCTCACTTGTGTGGGTCGGCCTAGTGCCTGCGACAGGAAACGGCGCAAAACGCAACGTGGTCACACCTCAATTTCGCAGTGAAAAATGACCCTTTTTTGGCAAAGTGCCTAGCTGTAGTTTTTGAACCGTAGCTCTGCCGGCACCTAGGGAAACCTAGCAAAACTATACATTTTTGAAAACTAGACACCCAGGGGAATCCAGGATGGGGTGACTGGACTGCCTCCCACCAGGTTCTGTTACCCAGAATCCCTTGCAAACCTAAATAATTGTCAAAAAACCCACATTTTCCCCACATTTCTGTGGTGGAAAGTTCTGGAATCTGCGTGGATCCACAAATTTCCACCCACCCCGCGTTCCCCAAAGTCTTCCGAGAAAAATGGTACCTCACTTGTGTGGGTCGGCCTAGTGCCCGTGACAGGAAACGGCACAAAACGCAACGTGGTCACACCTCAATTTCGCAGTAAAAAATGACCCTTTTTTTGCAAAGTGCCTAGCTGTAGTTTTTTAACCCTACCTCTGCCGGCACCTAGGGAAACCTAGCAAACCTATACATTTTTGAAAACTAGACACCCAGGGGAATCCAGGATGGGGTGACTTGACTGCCTCCCACCAGGTTCTGTTACCCAGAATCCCTTGCAATCCTAAAGAATTGTCAAAAAAAACACATTTTCCCCACATTTCTGTGGTGGAAAGTTCTGGAATCTGCGTGGATCCACAAATTTCCGCCCACCCCGCGTTCCCCAAAGTCTTACGAGAAAAATGGTACCTCACTTGTGTGGGTCAGCCTAGTGCCTCCGACAGGAAATGGCGCAAAATGAAATGTGGTCACACCTCAATTTCGCAGTGAAAAATGACCCTTTTTTGGCAAAGTGCCTAGCTGTAGTTTTTGAACCCTACCTCTGCCGGCACCTAGGGAAACCTAGCAAACCTATACATTTTTGAAAACTAGACACCCAGGGGAATCCAGGATGGGGTGACTTGACTGCCTCCCACCAGGTTCTGTTACCCAGAATCCCTTGCAAACCTAAAAAACTGTCCAAAAAAACACATTTTCCCCACATTTCTGTGGTGGAAAGTTCTGGAATCTGCGTGGATCCACAAATTTCCACCCACCCCGCGTTCCCCAAAGTCTTACGAGAAAAATGGTACCTCACTTGTGTGGGTCGGCCTAGTGCCTGCGACAGGAAACGGCGCAAAACGCAACGTGGTCACACCTCAATTTCGCAGTGAAAAATGACCCTTTTTTGGCAAAGTGCCTAGTTGTAGTTTTTGAACCCTACCTCTGCCGGCACCTAGGGAAACCTAGCAAACCTATACATTTTTGAAAACTAGACACCCAGGGAAATCCAGGATGGGGTGACTTGACTGCCTCCCACCAGGTTCTGTTACCCAGAATCCCTTGCAAACCTAAAAAATTGTCCAAAAACACATTTTCCCCACATTTCTGTGGTGGAAAGTTCTGGAATCTGCGTGGATCCACAAATTTCCGCCCACCCGCGTTTTCCAAAGTCTTACGAGAAAAATGGTACCTCACTTGTGTGGGTCGGCCTAGTGCCTGCGACAGGAAACGGCGCAAAACGCAACGTGGTCACACCTCAATTTCGCAGTGAAAAATGACCCTTTTTTGGCAAAGTGCCTAGCTGTTGTTTTTTAACCCTAGCTCTGCCGGCACCTAGGGAAACCTAGCAAACCTATACATTTTTGAAAACTAGACACCCAAGGGAATCCAGGATGGGGTGACTTGACTTCCTCCCACCAGGTTCTGTTACCCAGAATCCCTTGCAAACCTAAAAAATTGTCAAAAAAACCACATTTTCCCCACATTTCTGTGGTGGAAAGTTCTGGAATCTGTGTGGATCCACAAATTTCCACCCACCCCGCGTTCCCCAAAGTCTTACGAGAAAAATGGTACCTCACTTGTGTGGGTCGGCCAAGTGCCTGCGACAGGAAATGGCACAAAACGCAACGTGGTCACACCTCAATTTTGCAGTGAAAAATGACCCTTTTTTGGCAAAGTGCCTAGCTGTAGTTTGTGAACCCTAGCTCTGCCGGCACCTAGGGAAACCTACCAAACACACACATTTCTGAAAATTAGACACCTGGGGGCTTCCAGGGAGGTATGGCTTGCGTGGATCCCCCAGGTCTCTCGATAAAAATGGTGCCTCACTTGTGTGGGAGGCCCAAGTTTCCCCCAACGTTTCCTTACCCAGAATCCCCTGCAAACCTCAATTTTAGCTGAAAAAAATCACTTTTTTCACACATTTTTGTGTGGGAAAGTGTGGCATCACTGGCCTCACACAAATTTCCTACCACCCAGCGTTCCCCCAGGTCTCCCGATAAAAATGGTGCCTCACTTGTGTGGGAGGCCCAAGTACCCGCGACAGGCAAGGGCCCAAAACGTAGTGAGGCGACATCAAAATTGCCTATCTCAAAGCCACCTGGTTTTGCAAGGGGGGTCACCTGGGTTTTTGGACTTGTGCTCGGCGGCCATCTAGGGAAACCTACCAAACCCACACATTTCTGAAAAGTAGACACCCGGGGGCTTCCAGGGAGGTATGGCTTGCGTGGATCCCCCAACGTTTCCTTACCCAGATTCCCCTGCAAACCTCAATTTTAGCTGAAAAAAATCACTTTTTTCACACATTTTTGTGTGGGAAAGTGTGGCATCACTGGCCTCACACAAATTTCCTACCACCCAGCGTTCCCCCAGGTCTCCCGATAAAAATGGTGCCTCACTTGTGTGGGAGGCCCAAGTACCCACGACAGGCAAGGGCCCAAAAGCAGCGTGAAAATGTTGGCACAATATTGCAAGGAAAATGTGACAGTCATTTTTAGGTTTGCAGGACATTGTGGGTACCATAACTTGTTGGGATCCACAAGAGAGATATCACCATGTACTCCCATGGGTGTTTCATTTATGACAATATCTACAGTTGGTAGGTTATTCTTAGACGGAATGTACACCTTGGCAGACAGACTAAAAAGACAAAGATTACTGCACAGCCATCTATTCCTCAAGCACACACACATACTGGTTGGATTTGGCACGAGGGCAAGTGATGGTTCAGTATATACAATTGTATTAACAAGTGATTTCACAAAAATGAAATGCACTGTTAATAATTGAAAGGACGAGAAACTGAACCATTGACTCACAGCTCATGAGCTGTAAAGCCACGACAAGGCACCAACCTCTTTACAGGCCATTCATACACCTTTCATACGTGTGACAAATACAAAACCATTCACACCACTAGCCGCGGGCCCATCACATTACAACACTCACACCAGCAGGGCCCATCACTTTCACACGCCCACATTCCTAACACAGCAACCACACAAGCTGATGGTCTGCGTGGAGTGTCGCTCGGCTAGCAGTGTGTGTAGTGACCAGCAGCAAGTCACTACTCACACACTGCCAGCCGAGCGCCAGTCCACGCACACCACCAGCCAAGCGCCACTCCACGCACACCGCCAGCCAAGCACCACTCCACGCACACCGCCAGCCAAGCGCCACTCCACGCACACCGCCAGCCAAGCGCCACTCCACGCACACCGCCAGCCAAGCGCCACTCCACGCACACCGCCAGCCTAGCGCTACTCCACGCACACCACCAGCCTAGCGCCACTCCACGCACACCGCCAGCCAAGCGCCACTCCACGCACACCACCAGCCAAGCGCCACTCCATGCACACCGCCAGCCAAGCGCCACTCCACGCACACCGCCAGCCAAGCACCACTCCATGCACACCGCCAGCCAAGCGCCACTCCACGCACACCGCCAGCCAAGCGCCACTCCACGCACACCACCAGCCAAGCACCAGCCTACACACACCACCATCACATTTAGGATTTTTTATACAAAAAAGAAAACACAAACAAATTGCAAATAGATACAAATCTACTAACACAAAATCAGAAACTAAATACATTGCACTAATGCCAACCTTGAAACAGAACAACAATTCTTAAACATTACAGACCAGGCAGTTCACTTTACCACTCATGGTTGCTCCCAATAATTCTTTTGCTTGTGGTACGCTCTATAACAAGCAGGCACACACAGCCCAGGGTTAGAAGGACACTCAGGGCAGTACATACGAGTCTCCTTCCGCGTACCTCTTCGCCAACAGACTCTACATCTCCTAGTGGGAAAGTCTTTTGAGGGTGTAGGAGGAATGTGATCAGGAAAGTGGCGATCTTTCAATCGAGCCACATCCTCCACCACTCCAACTCTAGGAACACTTGCCTGTTCCACAACAACAAGGCTGCCTATGACAGACTGCTGAAACTGAACAAAAGTCAACTTTTACGCAGGAGAACACTCCTTGAACACAACAAAAGCATTGAAAGTTGCTAAATTGAAGAGATGGATGGCCAACTTCTTATACCAAATGTAAGCCTTACGAATAGCAGTGTAAGGTTCCAACCTCTGATCTACTCTATCAACACCACCCATGTGCTTATTGTAGTCTAAAATGCACACAGGTTTGCGCACTTCAGCAATCTGACCCCAAACAGCCACAGGTGAAGTACTCTCATCATGGATGGTAGTCAGCATGTACACATCCCTCCTGTCCACAAATTTCACAGCTAGCAGTTCCTCACTACGCAAGGCACTGCACTGTCCCCTCTGAAGTTTTTTGCAAACAAGCTCTTTTGGATAACCTTTACGGTTAGAGCGGATTGTGCCACAAGCAAAAGTGTCCACTTTGAACAATTCCTTAAACAATTGCACAGCAGTGTAGAAGTTATCAAGGTACAAATGGTGGCCTCTGTTAAACAGTCCTCTAGCAAGATCCCACACAATTTTCTCTGAAACTCCAAAAGGGGACGGACAACTAGGGGGGTCAATAGTGGAATCCCTACCAGTGTACACACGCAAATTAAAAACATATCCTGTCCTACTCTCAGACAACATATACAGCTTAATTCCATAGCGTGCCCTCTTGCTAGGAATGTACTGCCTAAAAACCAAATGGCCCTTGAACAGGACCAAAGACTCATCAAAAGATATTTCTTTCCCTGGAGTATAGATCTCTGAAAATCGATCTACAAAGTGATCAAGAACAGGCCGAATCTTAAAAAGACGGTCACATTCAGGGTGATCTCGTGGCAACGCCAAACCATTATCAACAAAATGCAGCATCCGAAGCAAAAGTAAATACTGATCACGAGTCATAACTGCAGGAAATATGGCCGTTGCCATCAAGGGACTGGTAGACCAATATGAACCCATGGACGGCTTCCTTATCAAACCCATCAAAAAAGTCAAACCCAAAAACTTCTTCATCTCTTCCAGATTTGTGGGACTCCACCGGGTAGCTCTAGAATGGGGCCTAAGTCTGGCACTGTTGTCCCTCAAAAACTGTTCAGCATACAAATTAGTCTGCTCAACAATCTCACCCAAAAATACATCATCCATAAACAACTGAAAATACTGTATAGGCAAAAAATGTTCACAATCCACTCTACACCCTGCATAACCACTAAAGGCAGGCAACACCGGCTGCACCATGTTTGGATCAACCCAGAGTCCAGCACTTCCAGTAGGAAGCCTAGCAGCCCCAGGCTGCAATCCAGATGCCTCTTGCACCATCGGCACAGTAGTATCCTCCTCTAAAACAGGCACTTCATCTGCACTGAGAGTACCTTCATCATCCTATGATTCCATGTGGAGAGAAAACTCACTGCCTGAATCTTCCCCTCCCTCCTCTCCCTCAGACGCACTGTCAGTCTCATAATCCTGCTCAGAGGAAGATTCAAGAAGCAAACCAACCACCTGCTGAGCAGTAATTCTACGGCTAGCCATAATGCTTACTAATAAAGGTTACTTGTCAAACAAGTCAACAACAACAAACCCTTTGTAAAAAAAAGAAATAAACAAAATGTAGCTTTATCACAAAGACCTATATACTCCGACTCTATACCACTCACGTGACAGAAGCAGCTAGACTCACCACCACCTACTCTGCACAGACACAGTAAGGATCAACAATATCCCACTAAAAAAGAAGAAAAAAAATAATTACACATAAGACAATGCAAAACATCGCAAAGAATTTCATGCTCTGAACACTAACAAATATGCTGCCATTATGACACCACTTACAAAAAAATTCATTCATGCATGACAATAATACTCATTTGGAGTACACACAACAAAAATATTTTTCTTACCAAATAAATGCAATTACGCAAAACTGCAGAACAACCACTGCCGAAACCGCAAACAGGAATCAAAAGCTTTACACTAGAATAAAAAGGAGAAAAAAAACATTACAATCACATATGCAAATAATGCACCAGTCCACACACAATCCACCAGCCAAGCTAAGGGGTAGGTGGGCCAAAGAGTATAAATAAAATATTCACCCCCGTAAAAGGGGAGCAACCCTTGCCCTTTTGGCCACTCCCCAACACAAAAATTAAAAAAACCCTGGTGTCTAGTGGCTTCTGCCCTCCTTGGGGGCAGATGGGCCTAAAAACATACTGCTATTCTGCCACCCAAGGGGTCACTCTCCACAAATAAATGCCTGGTGGACTAGTGGGAAGATACCTTTATCTTCCGCACACGATCTCTCACTCCTCAACTCTACTCTCAACTCTATTCACAACTGGATGTTAGCTCACCAACTCATTCTGAATCCCGCCAAAACTGAATTCCTCCTCCTCTCTACCTCTCTCTCACCTCCTCCTGTTCAATCTTGGATGGGTCAGCTGAACCTACTCAACAACAAACCCATCATTGTCGACAGCGCTAAATCCCTAGGTGTCATTCTTGACAAAAGACTCAACCTAATCTCCCACATCAACTCTATTGCTAAGAACGCACGTTACCAGTTGCGCCTTCTATGGGGGATCCGTCGGTTCTTCCCGGAGAAAGACTTAAACACTTGGTACAATCTCTGGTTCTCTCAAGACTGGATTATTGCAATTCTCTTCTGACGGGCCTACCCAAATCCCACCTCTCCCTCTCAAATCCATCCTCCATTCAGCAGCTCGCTTCATTTCAGGGTCTAAACGAAGCGACCACGTCACTCCTATCCTGTCCTCTCTTCGATGGCTTCCGATCGAGGCAAGATCTATTTACAAAACTGCCTGCATCACACACAAAGCCTTACACACGTCCTCCCTCGTTACCTGGCGAATAAATTGAAATTGTCCGGTGGCTCGCAATGCGGAAAAGCTTCTGCTTGCGCACCCCCCCCCCGTCTTCAAAAGGGGAAGATCGATGGCGCAATCCGGTGAGAATCGCTTCTCCCATTGCTCCGTGCCACCTCCTCTACCCGGATCTTCAAAGCTGACCTCAAATCTCTTCTCTTCCAAAGACACTATACTTTCACTCTCAGCCCCCTCTAGTTCGCAACCTGCCAGGCCAGTGCACAACACTTGCCATCACCCTCTCTCTGCCTGCCATATTGCGCTCCATGGGTAACCCGATTCAAGGCCCCATTCTCCCGATTTATTAAAAAAAAACTGCCCCCCCAGGGGGGGCAGAGCACCAAAAACATATGGCCCCCAAAAGGGGAGCGACCCTTGCCCAAGGGGCCGCTCCCCAAAACAGTATTTTCACGTTTAAAAAAAAAAAAAAAGAAATTCCCTGGTGTCTAGTGGGCATTCCTGCTGCACGATCGCATGATCGTGCAGCAGGAATGCACAAAAGAGGCATCGGGGGAAAGGAAAACCCTTTCCCTCGATGCCTCTTTTGTTTCAAACCCCCCCTCCCCGGAGCCAAAACTCACCTTATTCCCCGACGCGCTGGAAGCAAATGGCTTCCAGCGCATCGGGGAACAAAGGGAAACCCCCAATGACGTCAGCGTGCCTCGCGCGCTGACGTCATTGAGGGGGGGGCGGGGGGAGGCAGGGGAAGCCCTTCCCCTGCCTTCCCCCCCAAAAAAACAACGATCGGATTCCCACGGGGGGAGCGCCAGCGCTTCCCCCGTGGGTGGGTCTCATGACGAGCTGGACTCGTCATGAGCACACGACCACTGTGTGCCATGACGAGTCCAGCTCGTCATAAGCATCGAAGGGGTTAACATGGTTGCTTTCTTCTGATCAGGGGTGTAATGCAGGCCCCTGTGGTGTAGGGGAGCAACTTCTCTTCAGGGATGACCCATTTAGCCCAAAGCCTATGAATATCTGTGAGTCATGGAGTGGCAGGACCCTCTCACCACATTCTGCTGAAGGGCCCCATCATCTTGCATTACACCTCTGCTCCTGATATGCTAATTTACGACTGTCTTGTGATTGCTTTGTTTATGTCTCTGTCCATTTCTATGATGTTCTACTGTTCTCCAGCCTATTTTGTCATCCAACCACTTGCTAAACCTATAAACAACTGTACTTCAAGAACTGAATAATCAAAAATAATGATCAATGAGTGTTTGCAAAATACCCTTAATGGATTTTGAATCACATTAGTTCAAGCTCAAATTTGCATTTACCTCTAATGTTACTCTCTTGAAATGAGGAAATTGATGTAAATCTTTGTTTTATGGTCTCTGGTTTACACCAGTAGTGAAGTTTCTTTAAATGGATTAACCCTTATGACCAGCGACCCTTTTTAGATCTCAGCTAAGAGAGCACATGCGCTGTCTATTGCAAGACATACTGTTATCTTACAGTGGGCTTAGAGTCCACTCATTGCTTACCATTGGCTTCACTGTCACTCTCATTTGCTAACTTCATATTCATTAGCTTTGTGGGCTTTCTTTCTTCTTCTTATGTGTGTCCCACTTCTGGATTATGGACACACTACTATGTTCTTCCACTGCACGCTTTTTCAGATGGTACTTTTTTATTTTTGTTTAAGCACACTACACAAGCCATGGGTTTTCACTCTATCTCCCTTTTGTGCTTCTCCACATTCCCTTCCACCATGATCTGTGTTCCTCCATCTCACCTGTGTGCTTCTCTCCAACTCTCACCAAGTTCCTTCCTCATCTGTGTGCATTCTCCCTGCCAGCTCCACATTGCTCTCTTTGGCCTCTTTGATCCACCATCTGAGCCCGTGTGGCTTCACCCAACCATGCCCCCATGTTACTTCAACACTTCGTCCGCCATATTGCTTTCACCCCACCAGTACCCCTGTGTTGTTTCTGCCCCCCAGCTTTAAGAACCCACCCCATTCAAGCCTTTGTTTTGCTTCAACAACATGCCCCCTTGCAGCTTTCCACTCTGTTGCCTCACCCTACCTTCTTTCAATGAACAAGAATGCTTTTGCATTATTTTTTTGGTTATCAATGCAACTCAGAACAGTAACTAAAAGGAAAGAAAAAGCGTCCACATAATTTTGTAGATCCGCGCAAGTATGATGCTCGCTCCTACAAATGATGCCACCATCCTCATCAAAAGCTTTTCTTTTCTTTAATTCTCTACCATCGAGAACATCAGTGATGTGGTGCCTGATGGCTAAAACCATTGGCAAAGCTAATAGATCCCAAAGGGGAGTCCTATGTGATTTGTTATTGCTTTTTTAGCAAAAAGAACTTAAAGAAAATTCAATTTCCCATAAAAAGTAAATTTAGTCTCCCCAGATTTGGGTAAATAAGAAAAGTTCTAGGTTTTTCTTCAGACACACTAGTTGCATCATCCTCGATTCTCAGCAGTGCATCAATCATTTTCTTTGTTCATCCAAAAGGGAAGATTTGTGATAACCAATGCAGGATCAAGTCAGGCTTTTGTTGGACCTGGCCCTCTCTGCAGGGTCAACCCAGATTTTTGTTTTCCTCATCCTTCCTTTGGTGAACCACTTTTTGTTGGCTTTGAGGACTCTGTGCAGATTGGACCCTGATAATCAATGGTAAAATGAATTTGCTCTCTCTCTAAAACATGATAAAATTGTTTTGCACCTGATTAGTACATTTAATTTTCCTGTAAGTTGTTGGAGTGCCAGAGAGCAGTGCAGCAAGATGGCCGCTGCCTAATGCAGGTCTGCCGGCCAAGTGAGAAATATAACTGGATCCCTTTGCTGGAGGGCTTGTGACCCCCATCTCACCAGTTGCCTAAATGGGTGGAGAGAGTTCCCCTATCCTGCTCGACTCAGGAAAAACAGCCGGGGTGCCATGTCCAAGAGCAGTGAACAGTTCCTCTGCCACTGTATGGAGGCACGGCAGAGATCTAGTGGGGCATGCTCCCATGTCGGACACTGCGCTTAGCCTGGTGGCTGCCTGCCGGAGAGCATATCCAACCTGGACTGCAGTGAGTAAGGAACTGCCTCAGGGTGCGCAGGGAGACAGACGGCCAGCTGGGAGCTGCCTGCAGCTAAGAGGGGAGAAATCCTGTGCCGTGATCTTGCCCCGACAGGGTACGGCCACTACCATTCATCCTTGCTCTGCCATTTTCAGCAGCTGGGCTGATATGGGGCCTACACCGCATCCAATCTGGTAAATAGCGAGTTACTCTTGCAGACTGGGGTGCTCTCATGCTGCCATTGTTGTACAAGGGATGCAAATCGGCTTGGATGTGTGCCGGGAGCTGCTAGCTACACCGCAAAACTGGGGAGACTGAGTCTGGGCCCAGACCAACATAAAGGAATGCCACGGCATGTGGGCTGTGCCTGTAGACAAAAAGTGATGGCACTCAGGTGAATCAGCAGGTCCCAGGTCTGCTTGAGCCCCCCTCATGCCTCAAGGGGGAAATTCGGACCCGGCCTACACGTCAATAGACCAACAAACTAACCCTGCCACCCAAGCCCTTTAACAGCTAAATGCCTTACCTCCTATTTAAGATGGGCAAGCATGACTCTAAACAGACAAAACTCTCTTTTCCATCTAGACAGGACATAGGCAATGCACACATGAGCCCTGAAGCTCTGCAGCAATATGATACTGGAGAGATGCCGTCCCTCCTTGACCGGGACATTAAAGACATGGTCATTGATTTAAAGTACAGTCTCAAGGCTATAGATACAAAAATTGACCACCTCAATACCAGGCTGGATCATATGAAGGAGCGGCTGGACAAGCATAGTGGACGCATGAATAATCGGAGGTAGATGATGCCCAAACAACTACAAATGAACATCTGCTGAAAATGAAGAAAGTCTTGGTGATAATTAAAAACAAGAATGTAGATTTAGAAGCCAGATTCAGGAGGAACAACTTTCCCATATTGGGGATACCCAAGGCCATTGCCAAGGATGGAATGGGCACTTACATTGAAAACATGTTCCACTCCCTGTTTGTCGAAGTCTTGTCCGCAATGTTTGCGATCAAGGACACCCCTCGCCCGCTGGGCCCACGCCCAGATTTCTGGCACAACTGATAGTGACCCTCCTCCTTAAATATAAAGACAGAGACACCATCCTAAATGAGGCCCGTGAATGCTGCGACTTTCAGTATTAAGCAAATTTGATCTTGTTGTATCCAGACTTCATGCTGACGGTGCAGATGGCTCATTGGGAATTCCTACCTGCTTAGTGACTACTTCAGAAAGTTAAGGTTGCATACTCGTTAATTTACCTAGCTAGTCTACCCGTCTCTTTGAATGGCAAAATTCCTCGCTTTACTGACACTAAAGAAGGTCTGAAATTTTCACACAAACTTGTGACCTCCCGGGATTACACTTAGTGGTAACCTCAGTGACAATGATTGAGTGCGATCGTCCCTCGATTCTATTGGGACCTCCAGCAAAACTGTGAAATGCTGGGCCACGAGTCATCTACTGCACCTGTAGCACTCTTGAGTGGCTCGAGGCATATCAGGCATGGCCCCAAGTGGCCAACCCTCGACTGATGTGCCTTGCCTGGTCCTGATTTGGAGTCCGGCTCTTTGGACAATTGCTGGTCATCTTACCCTTGAATGTTACTTACTCTTATCCTTGGCCACCCAGCCTGTTACTGCTGGGCTGTTCACTAGGCCTACTGATGCATGGAGAGTTGTATTCCTCTATCTCTCTTGATTGTTTACACTTTGGGAAAGGAGGCGGGTTGGTATGGACAGTTCAACCACTTGGTGGGGTTGAAGTGGGTGGCGGGAGAGGGACTTTATTGTTGTTTTCACTTTATTATGTCATTGAAGAGCACACACACAGTTTCACCCTGCTGCAAGCCCACAGCTTCCCAATGCATCCAGCGCGACCAACATGGGCTCTACTGCCAAGCTCTACAGCAGCTCGCACTGCAATGGCTACCATTAGATGGCTCACCTGAAGCATCCGCAGCCTAATTGACCAATGCAAGGCCCTCCTTGTGTTTGCTTATCTTCGTCAACATCGCATCAACATGTGCTGCCTGCAGAAACTCCATTTGACTAACGCTACGCACCCTAGACTGCAGAACGACTGGCTTGCAGAAACACATGCAGCAGTATACTGTAACAATGCATGCTGTGTGGCTATTCTTATTTTCAAAGGCCTCCAGTGGCACAACCGCATGTCTATATTGAACAAACAGGGCAGCACTCCAAGGCCGAAAACTCACCCTGGCCTCTGTATACAGACCTAATTTTGTCTACACCGATCTTTTTATAGAAATATGGCACCAGATCTGCAGTTTAGGGCCCACACTTTCATATGAGGTGGTGATTTTAATGTCATACTAGCCCACTACCTTGAGCGATCCTGTGACACACGATGACCGCACCCAGGGGTGGCAGCTTAAATGCACCTCACCATGAAAGACCATGGGCTTGTGGATATATGGAGACTTAAACACCGTCAAGATAGAGAGGACCCTTGCATAGGCACTACACACAATACCTGGTCCAGGATTGACTACTACCTCTTTACGAAGGACGTAGTCCCCTGGATTGCGGCAACTGAGCACTTCCCTGGAATGCTTTCTGATCATGCTGCAGTCCTCTTAGAGCTCACTCTTCCCACCAAACCTGACCGAGAACACTCCTGGAGGCTTCCTACAAATGCCCTCCATGACTCAATGTTCCGCAATGAAATTCGATCAAACATCCTGGAATGCTTCTCTTAAAAACACCCAAGCTGTGACCGTAGCCTCCACCATGCGGGAGGCATTTAAGGTTGTTATACGAGGTGCATGTATTGCGAAGCAATCTGGGGTATTAAAGGCGATGCAAACCCACTTGCTCGACTCAATTCAGACATCCAGATTCTAGAAGTCGATTATTTCACATCAGAAAATGCAGGTACCCTTGGCTCAATCAGGCAAAAACTCAGTGAATACAACGAGGCGGCATTGTGAGAGACACACTACCTGAGCAAAGAAGCAGTGGCTCAGCACTATGGTGAGATAAATAGGGCTGGTCAAACGCTTGCTAGAATACTCCACCAGCCCTGGGCTAGCGATCATATCACAGAATTAGTGGATGACCAGCAAACCCCACGTACTGACCCAAAGGGCATCAAATGTACTATGACAACCTTTTACGTAGATCTTTACAGCTCAACAATGACTCATGACTCCGAACAATTAGGTGAGTATCTTGACTTCATCCAATGCCTCTGGCTCGACAATGCCCATCAGCAGTGTCTCAACACTCCATTTTCAGTTGAGGACATTATACAGGAAAACTGAGCTTGATCCCCCTCTTACCATGGAACAATGGTGTTATAACTGCGGGCTGACCAAGGCACTCTCCCCCAACTACCGACTGTGCCTGCTACACATTAAATTCCTACGCAAAATGTACAGCACACCTGCCCAGATGTATCATATGGGTCTTTCCGAGGATGCACTATATTACAAATGTGGAGCAAAAAACACCTTATTTCTTCGCCTAGCATGGGACTGCCCTGCTGTGGCCTGTTTCTGGACCAGTGTCTATGATGCCATTGCCACGATTACTGACCATCACCCTCAAAAGATTCCAATGCTAGTCCCTTTGGGCTATGTCAAGGACGTTCCCAGTGGAGTCAGACACCTAACTGCAATTCTGCTACTTTTAGCAAAGCGCAGAGTTGCGATGCAGTGGGGCTATATGAAGTGACCTATTGCCAAGAACAACTTAACATGTACAGGGAGCTGATGCCTCTGGACACCAGCTGGTAGATATTTGTCCCCCCTTTTCTATCTGCCACTCCTCACTTACAGAATATGCCAGGGCCCAAGATGCCCTAATCCCCCCAAGCATGTGAAGAGTATCCCCCTACAGTGGCACAGCCATATGCACTTAGCCACATGTTCCCTACACATGGTGATCCTTAACTGCCACACGTCCTGCTGGTCACTGAGGTGCATCATTACCTGAACTAGTGGTTTAATGTAAATGCTTAGCGTTGTACTGTGGAATCACTGTGCCACACTCTATTACTGATGATTGCTCTGCTGCAATGTTTTCTTTTCTTTTTCTTTTCCAGACCTACTTCTGATGCTTTTCTGCCTGTTCTACCTGTCTTTTTGCTTGACTATTTCCTTTAGTATGGAACATGTAACTCATTACAAAGTATTAATAAACACAAAACAAATACCTACAAGTACGTAGTATATGGTACTACATGTATCCAGAACTTGTAATTTAAATACTACTAGTGGGTTGCAGCACCCATTGTGCCACCCACTAAAGTACCCTTTCAAAACATGTCTCACTCCTGTCACTGCAACCTATAGTGCAGTTTTAAGCTGCCATTTTGACCTGGCAAAATAAATCCTTTTCTAGGCCTAAACCTTCCTTTTTAAGACGTATAAGTCATCCCAAGTTAGGCTTTAACCACCCCTTGAGCAGGGTGCATGGTATTTAAAAATAGGACATGTGTTTTTAAGTTTGTACATGCCCTGACAGTGAAAGTAATTTTTCACTGTTGTAAGGTCTATCTCTCCAATAGACTAACACTGGATTACCTTATTACATTTAACAAGTGCTAATTTCAGAGTGGGAGCAGATAGAGGTATACAGTTTACACTTAAATGAGTTGTAATTTAAAATCCTTTTTAATGATAAAGTCAGATTTTAAATTACAATTTTGGAAATGTCGCTTTTAGAAAGTTTGCATTTCCTTGTCCAAACCAAATGTGCCTTTTCTACAAGTGTCCTGAATCACATGATTGTGATTGGCTCTGCTGTTGTGGGTTGTGTATTGATTCCAGACAGTGAGACAAAGGAACCTTGGTGTGAAGGAAGAGGGTCTTCCTGACAAGATGGCTGGGGAGGAGTTGCACCCTGCCCTGATTACATTTCAAATTGGCCCTGCCTGCAGCACACACAAAGGAGCCTGACACCAGCCCTGCCTTTCCTTTTTTCACCTTAGACAATATGGTGCAAAATCCATGGGAAGGTGAAGTACTGACTAGAAACAGTTTTGGGGGTAGGTCAGGGAATTCCCCACACAAAGGCTGGCACCAGGTTTAAAAGTGGGACCTTTAGAACCTCTTAACAGAACCCTCCTGGACCTGTGAAAGATCCAGAAGAATGACTGCCCTGTTGCCAGAAGGACTGTGCTGCTTCTGGAAAGACTGCCTTGCTCTCTTAAGGAAGATTGGACCTGCTTGTCTTGATCCCTGGCTACCCAGAGTAGCTCCAAGTGTCAGTTGGCAGACCTCCCGTGTGAGCTACAGGGACAGAGCAGGTTTCCAGGGGCCTCTCTAAAACTGCTCAGCTTCCCAGCATTAACTGAACCTGCTGGACCTGCCTGAGCCTGCTGTTGGCATCTGCAGGAGTGAGACCTGATCCCCAAGAGGTGCCCCTGGGGTCCTGAACCCTTCGTTGTTCACAGTGAGAACTCCTCCTCAAGAAAAGATGAGAATCCTGAGGTTTTAGCTTCTCCCAAACACAAAGCAACTCGGCGAGAATAGACTGCCGGTGTTGACTGTCAATGTGGAGCTCCAGTCTAACCTGCTCTTTGCTCCGTCAGCAACCATCAGTCATGACTGGCAATTCAAGTCTTGCACTTCACGCCAACAGCAGCCATCCACGCCAGTAATCTAACGCTAAGCTCCAGCAGTGACCGGCTCTTCACACTACAGCAAAGACCATCCATGATACTTGGTCTGCTCCTAGAGACGAAAGCCTCCCCCTAACGGCCTCCTCCAACGTGAATGGAACTCTTTGTACTGGACTTGAGAAGGTAATTCTTCAGTACCTGGTACCTGTATCCGATCTGTGCTCCATTACAGTCGGCCTGAACTTGTACGTTTACTACTATCTAACACAATTGAATAATTGCATGTTGCGCTTTGTGCTTCTTTTTTTTTTTCACAACATAATTTTATTGTTGACATCCTATACAATACAAGGGCCTCATAGAGCACCCCGTGTAGATATACATGGTAGCAAATAAATGAATCAACATTTTCAGCAATAATAAAGGATCGGTTCCACAAAAGATATATTACAGGAAAAATTTATAACAACAAAGAAAAGGAAAGAAAAAAAAAAAAAAAAAAAGAACCACTGTGCCACATTGCCTCTATTCACGAAACATAAGGATCCCATACAGAGAGAAAGTTTCTGGCATCCATAGTCAGCGTGAATGCTAACATTATGTATATGCCAATCAACTAATATTATAGTAATGATTCTTCAGCATCAGACGGAGGGGAGGAGGCTCCAGATGTAATTCTCTATAGTCGGCCCACCTTTTCCAGATTTTGTAGTGCTTACGGGGGCATCCCCTTGCCTCGAAGACCGGAAGCTCCAGGCCCATACAAAAATCTAGACCTTTCTTCCACACCTTGAGTGACGGCGGGTATTCATCTTTCCAGACCCGGGCAATATCTTGTTTGGCCAGTGTAAGGCCCAGAAATAGGAGGTGGCGCTTGTACCTATTCCCACCTATGTCCTCTGTAATAATTAGTATGGCAAGTCTCGGTGAGGAAGCAATGATCCACCCCAAGACCTCCGACAAGCATGTGAACACCCCCTTCCAGAACTCTGACAATAGTGGGCATGTCCACACAGTATGTAGGAAAGTACCCTCTATAGACTTACATCGCAGGCAGTGTGGGGATGCAATGAGCCCAGCATGCCATAACCTGTGTCTGGTATAGTAGGCTCTATGTAAGTATTTAAACTGAATGAGACGCAGCCGAGCCGCAATTGCTGCACTATGTGTGGACGCCAGAGCCTCCACCCAGTCATCCTCTTCTAGGGGGCCCAGATCTTGCTGCCATGCCTCTCTAGTTTTAGACAGCGTGGTAGGGGTGTTGTTCATAAGTGTGCAATATATTTTAGTGATTTTATGGTTGCCTAGATCGCCCATAAAAACTTTTGCTTTGATAGGGTTAAATTCAGGGATTTCCGTCAGATGAGACAAGTATGGGGTAAAGGCAAGTCGGAATTGGAGATAACAATAAAATTGCGTACGGGGCATATCATATTCTGTTTGTATATCTAGAAAAGACTTGAGAGTGCATCCACGCACTACTGCCCCTACCGTATCAATCCCAATGGCCTCCCAACCCCGGAACCCGGACAGGTGTATTGTTGTATTCCTCTTAGGGTATCCATAAACGGGCTTTCCAGTATCATGTCCTTATATAGGCACAATTCGCCCTGCCCTTATATAGGCATAAAATCCCAGCCCTTATTTAGGCATTAAACCGTGCACTCCAAATACAGGCATGGTCTCTGACATCCGTCCACCCTAACGTCACAACGAGTTCATGAAGAACAGACCCTTAGGCTGCGGGAGTTTCCCTAGTCCAGGACTATTGATTTCTTCAAGGACTCATATATTATGCATGAACCATTATTCCTTAGGGGGTTCATTCATGACGTCTTTCGCTGTCCAACTCACGTCAATACTAACATTCTTAGGTGCTCTCAGGTATAAATATACCTTCCCTAGCCCCTGTAAACCAGAGGAGACCTCGACTTCAGAGGAGCCCGTTTCCCGGCTTGACGCACTGAGAGGACGCTGCCTTCCCTGCACGCAGAGAGCCCAGCTTCCAGCTTCCAGTGATCTGACTTCCCTTGTGGGGTGTTGGAGTTCGAGTCTGGCAAAGAGATTCCTACCTCTCTCATTCTTCAGGTATGGAGCTGACTAGAACCTAGAGGGACTCTTGGCATACTAGGCATACTAGACTTAACATACTCTTAGTATACCGTAGTAAGGAATACTTCACCTACTTCTTCCCTCTTCCTACACCTAGGTTAGGTTAGGTACATTGGGGTAGAACTAGCTTAGCAATGCATCGTATGAGTACTCGCATTTTTAGTCTGTGTTATTTATGTAAATGCATATGTACTAAAAGATAATGCTATCGCAGTATTATTTATTTCTACTGCTCACCCTGTACATTATTTATCTCGCATACTGTCTTGTGATCGTAACAGCACATTTTACTTACACCAGAAACAAGACTGTTCAATAAATCCTTTATTGAAACGCCCGTCTATTTCTTTCTGTGTAACTTGGAGAAAACTAAGCATGCACGACTGAGCTGAGTGAAATAGTTATCTATTGTTTCCACGACTCTGGGACACGTTCTGATTCTAAAGGAAAACACAGTGGTCATGTTTTGCGGCTGCCAGAAACTACTCCCTTCTTGTTGTCAAGGAGTTTCTAGTGGCCTCTGAGCTAGCTGGCACAAGTAATTAAGTTTAATATACTCGATAGGGACATACTGACCTTAGTCCTATGTCAAACCTATAGGATATATTATTCCAATGCACAGAGCCTATTAGGGAAATAGGAGCTACACTACAGTATTAGCTGTGGTAGTTGGCCGTTATTCCACAGTGGGGTTTCCCTAGTAAGTCTACCCCACCAGCCCATCCAACGGAGTGCTGCCTTCCAAATGTTAAAAATCGTGGCTGTGGCAGGTGGTAGCTCACGAAGCAGTGTCGCGGAATAAAGAACCATGTGGAGAGCATTATCCCCCAGTAACCAATGTTCAACCGCATACGCCGGGTCCCCGCGGTCACCATACCACCAATCGTTGAGGACAAGCAGATGGGAGGCCATATAATATGCCTGAACATCTGGAGTGGCCACTCCGCCGGTGTAAGTAGATTGGAAGCAAGTCCTCAGAGCCACCCGCGACGCGCCGCCCCCCAGATGAAGCGGGCTAGAATGGCATTCAATTGGCTAAACCACGTAGGTTTTATCGGATAAGTATGATTCTGTAGCTGGTAAAGGAGATGAGGGAGGGAGATCATTTTAAAAATAGCGGACCTACCAAAAAGAGATAGAGGTAGGTGGGACCATACTCGTGTCTGGTCCCCCACCTGCGTCCATAAAGGGGCGAGGTTCTTACTCCATGCCAGGGCCTGAGATGAAGAGAGATAAACTCCCAAATATTTAAAGCCGTCTGGGGCCACCACCACTTCCTGCGACCAGTCACCCAGCCGATCTCCGCCCGCAGCGGCCACAAATAGGATTTACCCCGGTTCATATAGAGGCCAGAGGTTTCGCCAAAGATCTGCATGATGCGGAGAAGACGTGGACCAGACCGGTCCAGATCAGTGAGGAAGAACAAAACATCATCTGCAGAAAGCGCTATGCGGTCGGAGATGCCCGGTGCCCACTCGAAGCCACGCAGCTGCGCGTCTATCCGTATCCAAGCCGCGAGCGGCTCCATAGCAAGAGCAAAAAGATAGGGAGAAAGCGGGCAGCCTTGGCGCGTCCCCCGCCCAATAGAAAAGCCTCTGGATATTGAATCAGCCACTCAGACTGAGGCAGTTATGTCCGTATAGAGCAGGCGAATAAAGCTGAGCAGCCGGGGGCCTATATTAAGGCGATCTAGCAGGGCAAAAAGATAGGTCCAGGTAAGGGAGTCAAACGCCTTGTTCATGTCTGCCATAAGAAGTGCGGCAGGAGTGCCAAGTTTGTCAACCGCGGAAATGGCATTATGGGCACGTCTGACATTGTGTGGTGTAGCACGGTGCAGTATAAATCCTGCCTGATCCGGATGGATCAGCTCCGTGATGTATGGGACTAGACGGTTTGCAATTACTTTAGCTAGAAGCTTAGCTTCTACATTGAGTAAAGAAATTGGGCAATAGGACGAGGAGTGTTCCGGTGGACGGCCGGGCTTCAAGAACACAACAATCTCAGCATGTCGCCAATCGGGTGGAAGGATTCCGCACTCCCAAGAAGCCTCCAGGGCCGCTAAGTAAGATTTTAAGAGTTGGGCATGTTATTTTAGAAAGAACTCACTTGGGTAGCCGTTTGGCCTGGTGCCTTTCCCACCCATAGCCAATAGTGCCGGTAGAAGTTCATCGGCCGAGAGGGGAGCATCCAGCGCCTCCCGTGCTGTATCTGACAGCGCCGGGAGGGAAGTCATCAATAAATTTCTGTACCATGGCAGCAGGCAATGTTTCATGGGGAGCATAAAGGTCCACAAAGTATGCGGCAAAACTGTCAGCAATGACAGACGGGTCTGTAGGCGCATTCCCATCAGAGCCACGTATACTCGGGAGTGTCTGAGGGCGTAGTGTCTGCTGACACAGGTGATGCAGCAGTGCACTGGATTTGTCTCCCCACTGGTAAATCTGCCTACGGGCGGCAAGCCAATAGAGGCGGGCCTCGTTAAGGAGCTCACTGGCGTATGTCTGCTGCACTGTCAATAAGTGTCTGCGCGCGGCCTGTCCCGCTATGTCCCTACTAGCGTGCTCCAAATCAAGTATTTGGGCCTCAATGCTAAGCAGCTTGTCACGTCGCAGTCTACGTTGGGCAGTACAGAATGCAATGTCCACTCCCCGGAGAGTAAGTTTCATAGCCTCCCACAGGATGGCCGGCGACTTCACCGTGTCTGTGTTAAGTAATAAGTACTCCGTTAAAGACGCATGCATATGTGCCCTATATTTCTCATCCCTCAGTAACCAAGGCGACAGACGCCACCGAAATCGGGACCGCCTGGGATCCAGGGACAGGAGAATGGACACCGGGGAATGGTCAGATAACCCCCTAGGGAGAATTGTAGCATCAGTGGTGGGAATCGTGTTGGAGCTTGCCCGCCAATCTGGCCTGCGTGAGGACCGCATCTCGATCATGAAAATTTAGGAATCTGGCTATCATGGGTCGAGGCCTGGATCCTGGCGGAGGTTTTTGCATCAAAGCACGGTGCGCACGCTCGATGATGAAGCATGGAGAGAGAGACGACTCAGGGATCCAGCTCTTTATCCATGTGGTAAGGAATCGTTCTACACTGGTATCTTCGCATCCCTCAGGAAACCCCACAAAGCGAAGATTATTCCTCCAGGCTCTCCCCTCAGCGTCCTCCGCCCTAAGTGCGAGCCCCATGGTGATGGAGTCCAGAGAAGACACCTTCTTTTGGAGGGAGGCAACTGTATCTTCCGTGGTGGAAATTCGGCTTTCGGCTTCCGTTATCCTGTCGACTGCCTTGCGGAGGTCTTGATGGATCAGCATCACATCCAACCCTACCACCCAATCCTGGCTTCAAGTGCGTCCCGCGACTGCGTTATTGCAGCCATCAGTGCAGCGTTGTCTGAACCAGCAGAGCCCTGGCCCGTTGGATCCGCCGGTGGCGCCCCAGTGGCGGCATAGCGATCGAGCGTGCTTTGTTTGGCGCTGTGCAGCTTGTCGCGGGTCATGATGAGTGACAACAGATAAGTCCCGCAGAGCTAGTAGAGTTCTGTACAACTAATAGGCGGCGTATCTATACCCCAGTCTACCGCCGGGATGGTAAGAATACCGGGGAGGGAGGAGAGGCAGGGGGCTCCCCAACAGCAGGCAGTCACTCCAAAGCAGGCAGAGAGGCAGGCGTGGAGCCAACCCGCACACAAGCCGCACCGGGACCTAGCCCGGCCGCTTCCGCACGCAGGCGACTCCTCACCCCCCTAGCGGGTGCCACCACCAGGCTGTAGTCCAGCTGCGCAGTGTAGTTCGTGGGTAAGGGTACCGCACAAGGAACGCAATGGGAGTGCAGTAGGCTCTGGTGCCTTCTGGCCGCGGTGCCCCCCAGTGCCCCACACGATGTATGGGGGGGTAAGGCCCCTCACTGAATCTTCACTAGATGGCAGCTGCGCACCGAGCACGGCACGGGCCAATAGCCTGCTGCGCTATTGCTTCTGCCCTTTAGGTCTGTGGAGGGGGCTCCAAATCCCACAGGAGGTCGCCGGCCCAGACGGTTGTGCACAAAAAGGGGGCCTTAATTGTGGAGGAGGCAGTGTGGATAGCTCGTTGTCCAATCTCAAGTGCCAGTAACCAGGGCGCGCCACCGCCGCACCAATAGCCAAGAAGACAGAGGAGAATCCCGCAAGAGCTCTAGTTACGTTGTGTGCTATGCCCTGTATATGTGTACGTGAAATTTAAACACATACTGGGTAGAAAGTTAGGTGTCAAGTATACGAATTCCAAAGCTATGGTTTCTTGGAGTCTCCGAGGTTCATGTAAAGCAGTGAATTCGGCAGGCACTCAGCTAAAGGCCTCCTTGATAAGAATCTCCTGTAGGCTAGACCCTCTCTGACTGCCGTCCCCCGAGTCTGTCAGTTTTGAGAGCTCTGCCTCCGACTGACGCCTTTCCTCTCCCACCTCTCACAACAATGTGCACCGTAAGGAGAAAGGCTGGGAAGCCCGGGCAGGAGCACGGCAAGTCGTGGAGGCCGTCAGGAACCCCCGAAGTAAATCCGGGACGGGGGGGCGAAGTACTAACCACAGGGGCGGCCCTCCGCAGCCTCCAGGATCCTCACCGCACAGGCCTCAGTCGCCGCAGGCAGCCGCTGCCAGGCCCGACACGGGCAGCCACCACGACCGTCGGCAACAGCGCCCTCCAGCGGCAGTCCCGCTCAGTCGCGCGGTCGCGGTCCGGGTCCGCGCAGACTCGGCATGGGTCCGTTCGCAGCCAGGGAGGGAGCAGGTGAGAGTCTCCGCCGCCTCCAGAGCCCACACTCAAACGGTGCAAGAAGCCAATAACGGGGAGCACCAAGACGCGGATCTCCGGTTCCCCTCCCCAAGCTGCAAGGGGGAGTCGGGTGGCGCAGCAGTCCCGGAGAGCTCGTCACGTGACACCCGGGGCGGCTCAATCTTCGGGATCACACCAGGTGTCTTCGCGGGACCCACGCACGTCCGTCAGTGGGTCTCGGGCGCGATCCGACAGCCAGATGGCGGAGGAGCCAGGGCGTGGCGCAGCAAAGGCCCGAACAGCAGGCCCCAGTCCGAGAGCGACACCACCAACCGGCTCCACCGTCGCCAAAACGATCTCCAGATGCCACCGCTGTGTGTTGGGCGCAGGGAGGCACGATGCAGGTATGGCTGGGAGGAAATAAGTGTTGATGGCAAGGATAACAGTAGGATTTATCGGCGGGCCTCGGGAGCTCCTCTAAAGCGCGTCCGCCAGGTTGGACCACTTGGCCACGCCCCAGTATTTGTGCTTCTTGGCACTATTTTTACCTAAAATGTGAAAAGTATTATCTCTGGTTTTACTAATTGCATTTTGTTCATTTTGGTATCATTGTATTTAATAGCGCTTACTCTATTTTTCTAAATTGGTTTGGGATTTTTCTTGTGTTGTGTTGTGTTGTCACTTTATCCCTGTTTCTGTACTGCATAAATACTTTACACATTGCCTCTAAGTTAAACCTTAGTGCTTTTGTGCCCGCTACCAGAGGGTTAAGCACCAGTTAATTTAGTGACTTCTGTTGTTCACCCTGATTGTGGATTGTAGTCGTTGCTCGAGTGGGAATAATTCAATTTCTTACAGCTTTTGATTAGGCCAGGGGGCCATGACCAAAATAAGACTGGGAAAGACCATAAACCGTGCCATAAGGCTCTTCTGTGATGGTTGTCTTTATCTTATGGGCAGTTAACAGTCTCTCCTAAGTAGAAGATTGAGTATAGCTCAGTGTATAGCCTCCTGTTTCAAAGCAAATAATGTGTGCCTATAGTTTTTAAGATTTGTGGCTGGGTCCCCTAAAGAGTTGACAAATGCCTTAGTCACCCATGTATAAACAAAAAATGTTGCTTTCAACTTTCACTTCTAGCTATGATTGATTCAAGACAGAGATAGAGGCTCCTCTCTGCTCTGCTTTATTCTGTAAGGTCAATAGCTGCTTCCTCCTTACCACCATCAAAAGACTAACATCTGGGAAAATTAAGGTTAGTTTGCCTACACAAATCAGTTATTTTTCCACCATAGCTACCATCAAAATCTTTTTGCCAGTGTCATCATATCCCAAAGTTGCTTTCATCATCCAGACACTGCTCCATTTGATGCCAGTCGTCCTCGTTAATCAAAAAGCACTAGACACTGTAAGATGCTCCTCTAGGATAACAGGCAGGAAGGTTTCAATGTCACTCCAAAATCAGTAGCATCCAGTCTGGATGATGTTGGCTCGTGGTTAATTTTTCAGCCGTTCTACCTCATCTTGTAAATAAATGGAAGTGCAGGCGCAATACAGGTGCAACCCTGGAACATATTTGATTTTTGAAAGCTTCTCCATAATGATAGCTACTTTTTTGGCTTTTCTAAGTAAAAGTCAATGTTGCCCAATCTACCTTACATGTCCTCATGGTATGCCCCATAGAGTCTAATTTTCATGTCACTTGCCACTTCGAGGCCGTCGGTAAACATTTGCCACAGGACAGGTCTCTCAGATCTTCCGTTTCAGGAAGCAACTGCACTGACACGGACCCAGAATAGAAGGGGGATCAAGGGTCATATTTCGCTCTTGTCCCTTGGCCTTGTCTCCACTCCCCTGTTTGTACACTCACTGCCAGAGAGCTGGTGGTTTTTTAACCCATGTCTGTTGCTGTTACTCCTTTCTCTGTTCTCATGGGAACTTGGAGCCTCTTTGCCAAGAAACCAAGCCTTCTTCATTCATTATGATACGAGGTAAAATCCTGGGTCATGGGGGGTAGAGGGAGGCTACAGTTCTTTGATTGATACCTGGCAACCACTGCTCTGATGAAGTCAGGAGCCAATCTGCTCCTCGGGTAGAGTTTGGGGCACCTCCACATTTGTTGTGGGGCACAACTCTGTCATGGCAGCTGTCAGGAGAAACAAGGCCTGATTCACCTGAGCTGCTCGCAGAGGCACATAGGCCCACGAGCCCAATTGGACATGCCCATGTCTCCACAAATTATCTTAGAGCAATACTAGTTAATACTTTGTCAAAGCACGACAGCTCACCATGGCCCTGGATACAAGAATCTGGCGCTTTATGTTCATTTAGGTTCTTATGGTCGTAAATGGGTTTTTTTTAACAACGGCTGCATTTTTGACATAGTTGTCTGGAAGTCAGAAGACTAATTTAGTGTCACCTGTATAGAAGCGAATGCTAACATCTTGCTCCAAAAATAAGCTGTGGAGCAGTTTTAAATACAAATTAAAAAGTTCTCTGAAAAGGGGTGGGTTTGTGGAAAATCACTTTGCCTTGATGAAATAGCGCCTTATGTTTTTCTATCAAAAAGTGTATTTTGGTTGTCTTAACATGCTGTACTTGGTGGATGGAATATCAAATTGCAGTGATGGCTCAAGCATGTAGCGTTTCCTCTCCTCTATGTTTTTCAGTGGAATACTGATCCCTTGTTAGAAGTCAATCAGTCACTGAGACTCGGAACGCCTGTGGGTGCCTGTGTGTAGCGCCTCTCAAGACATTCGGCCATCTAGGCAAATTAAAATAATCATATTGTTTTTTTGTATTTCTCTATGGATGCGACTGGGGTGCAAAAATGGCACTAAACGCAGGTTGGCATAAAAACTTGCATTAATTTAGATTCTCTGCAAAATGAACACCAAAAACCACATGATTTGTGCAGTCAAAGATTTTATCCTGAAAGCCCTATACGTACAGTATGTGAGCACACATATATTGAACAAGTGCACTTTCAGCTCTCCAACTCTCATACTCACTCCTCTTTCTCGTTCTCTCTCTTTTCCTCAGTCTCCCTTAAGCTGTCACGATATTATAATATTATACTGACTAATGTATCCCAAGTGTACATAATATGGATATTATAAGTCACCAGTGCATTAAGTGCTCCTTATAAAAAACACAAGGGAACAGACAACCTAGTGTTTTATGCTCGAACCAATCTCAAGGATGACATTTAATGTCCTTAAAATGTACTTCATAGATGTACATCATTCTATATATTACCAAAATGACAAATGGTTCTCTCCTTTTCAAACTGTCAATGGATGCTTTGTAATTGGGAACATTGTTGAAGCACTTAGAAAGGCCATCTCTTGTTTTTGGAAATTGTCTAAATCTGTGAGTCAATGCACAGTGTGGAGGAAGAGACTCTGAAGACTGCCGCCGTGAGCTTTTACCCTGTCAGTAAGCGTTCCCTCATGTCACAAAATGGCAATCAAATATGATTATCAAACTGGGTTGCCACAAGTAGAGAGAGAATTATATATGGGATAATGTACTGCCTACCATATATTATAAGGATATTGCAAGTCACTGGGGAGTTCTGTGACCATATAGAGAATCAAGGTGGAAGGCCGAGTTCCTTTACAAGGTCATGGAACTCTGAGATCTCTTGGATTATCATTATAATGTATGGCAGTGGACATGTTATGCCTTATAATACATGGTTACACCATTGCCATGTCCACAAACTGCTAAAATCCTTGGCAAGTTGCTCTTTCGTATGAAAAAGAGAGAATGTTTGCAAACATGAGGAATTTTAGGTAAAATTTCTAGCGCAAAATTTAACACAACAAAAAGCAGGTAGATATTTGTTGCAAAAAGATATTTGAATTGGTATAATACAAGTCAGATGCTGTAGCTTATCATGTGCTGAAACATGCAGAAAGATTCTATATTTTCTATAATTTCTTAAAGTGAGTAAAAATAACGTTTCTAAAAATACCTTCCTTCTGCTTAGCACTGCTCATGAAGAAAAACAGAGCAGAAGGAGGGAAACGCCGCATTTCCTTTTTGCTTTTTTAAAGTGCAGCTTTAATTATGCTCTGTGTCCTGCCTTTCCCCTTGGCTTTTGGCTTTGGCATCAGGCATTGTGACATCAGAACTCACTGTAATAATTTATTACAGTCGAGCGGCTACGTCATTTCTTTATTACAGGCAACTAGGTGTGCCACAAGTCGCCTGTAGTAAGGAAATTTGAGATTGGCATGTATACAGCGATTGCAGGATCCCATTTATTATTAAAATAGATTCTCTTCGTGATATAATGACAATATGGTTGTAATTCTAATCTACTAGTACAGCTACTCATACCTCTACTACTTCATCTACTATTGACACTACTACTTCTATGACCATTATTTACAATGTTATTACTACTAATACTACTGAGTCTACTACTGCTGTGGCACTTCTATGACTCCCACCACTACTACTGTTAGGACTATGACCACTACTGTGACCACTACTACCAATGTTATTACTAAATTCCATTGATAATACCAATTCTACTCCTCATTGTACTATTCCTACGATTAGTGCCTTAATCAGGACTAGGCCACATTCTATCAATTATACTTTTAATACTACTACTTCTTCTTTTAATGATCACACTCCTTCTTCTCTGGCACTGCTGCTGCTTCTATTATCACTACTATTGATACTACCGTATGGCCACCACTTTCAATGTTATCATTACTATTAATACCCATGATGCTACTAATAGTTACCATGATACTACTATTACTCCTGCTCCTACCACTACTATTCATAAAGAAATTAATGATAACACTAAATATTCTCATTACACTTTATATGCTCTACTATGAAAAGTGACACCATTACGAAAATGTAGACTTATATGAGTGGTAAAGCATTTATTTTTGTTCAATACATTTGTTATTGGCATGTAATAAGAAAATACATGCAAATAGACCAATATTGCAGAGGCTCTGTGATACAAACAGAAACTTTACACCCCAAAAACAGAAAAAAAGAAGCCATAGAAAATGGCAATGAAGAAATACGCACATGGGTACATTTGGTAAATATCAACCATTTTCCAATTAGGATACAGAAATACCAAAATGGAGATTATGGCATATGAAGTGAATGTAATCATTGGAAGGATAGTAAGATAGGACTCAATGAGCTTGTAAGAGCTAGGGCAACAAGAAAGCATTTTAACATAGTTTCTCACTACCCTGTTTGCCTAAAAAGAGGGCCACAATGTCATCCTCAACACACCTAGCCTTCCCTGGAGGATGCAGTGCAGCGCTGTATCCAAAGTTGATAATTAATCATATTGGTTAAAAGACTTACTCATTTCCCTTCGAATTATTCAATTTGTTTGAAAGTGACCATTGACTTGGTCGTGATTAGGAAGAACCCAGTTCTGAGAGACGCCTGATTTTGAAGAGAGACAACTCACGCCTACAAGAGACTGCTGGTAGTTTTTTAAGAGACAGCACATAAACACTGCCCTCCGTGAGATTAAAGAGAGATGTGGAAAGGCCCTGGTTCTGCTGCGCGCGCAACAACATAAAATAAGGAACATCATTGCATATTCACAACCCGGACGGAACATATGCAGGGAATATTGGAAAACATTATTAAGCATGCATAAAGTATAGTATTAGTCAATTTTATATGCCCCGTTGCATGAAATCTGTGTGTTTAAAAAATATAATAATTTGCATTTCATGGCTCCGATAACCTCAGGAGTGCACTTGATATTCAGCACATGCCCGCAGCACCTCCCAACTCACCCCATTTTTAACTGAAGACCAATGGTTTCTATTAAGGGATCAGGCAGGGACTCTGACAAGCCAGTCAATAACTATGTGAGGTTACTTCATTAATGCTATAATGGCTGATAGAGTGAGAGGTAAAAAACAGGTCCATGACAGCAGCAAATGAAAATGATAGAGATTCCTGAAGCAATGCGCCTTTCCTTTGTCATTGTCTTTTGCTTGGCTTATTCAAAATGTGGCATTTATGTATTCAGCCTTGATGAATGTTGCAGGCTTTAAGTACTTTTTCCATCTCTAATGCAGAGCCGATTGCACATTGTTCTTTCTTCCTCTCTTTTTTTCTATAACCTCTGCTGTCAAGGCTTTGCGGGCTGAAGGGTTGCAGGCACCGGTTAAATAGCTTTTTTGCTGTAAACGGCGAGGGTGATGGGACAATGTATCACAAGTGCTGGCGGGGTCACATAGCGGAGTCAGTGCTAGAAGCCGGCGTCCGCTGCTTCAAACCTTACAATTTTGTTTCCTTGGCTTTCGGGAAAGCAGGAGCGATATCATAATGGTAAGCGCCACAGTTCTGAAAAGCAGCCTAACACCGCTATCGAAAAAGAAAAAGTTACCGACAGCAGCAAAGCGGAAGGTTAACTCTTTTGCCATTTGAGAAGAGAGGCATATCTCCTTTAAAGAAAAAAGTCCCAGCATATTTTATGTAGCGGAAGTTTATAGGTCCCAATACTACTTCCCCTCATGTCCTGTCAATTCGTTTGGCGGACATTTTGCTGTTTAAAGTTAGTGAGACAGTGTAACAGAAGCCTCGACACTTTGGCACTCACTACTTGTTTTGTGGGTTTCTGTAGTAATGATTTGGAAGGGAACAGGAGTTTTAGACTCCGCCCCCTTGAGATGGTGGCGGATACATTTCGCTTTTTGATTACTAATTGGAAGAATGGAATTATCCCCCTGAAAGAGAAATACATGTTTTGCAGAAAAAAACATTTTACTGGAATTTTCCCATTCAAATGTTGCCAGGTAACAACGGGAGAAATGTAAATGGGGAAAAGTGATAGGTATTTGGGAAAAATACTGCGTAAATCGGTGTGAAAAAACACTGGTTTCCACAGTTATTCCCATTATTAGTAACAACAAAAAAAGTCTAATAATCGGGAAGGGATTGTGCAAACAGAAATTGTAGGGCATTCCAAAATGATTGCATCGCTACTTTAAATGAGAACCTTTGCTGGGTAAAACTTTGGGGAATATGCCCACAGAAAACTACTTGAAATGGCAGAATTACTTGCGAAAATTGAAGCAGAAACAGAGATCTCCTCAATACCCCCTTCCTGAGGAGAAATCCCCCAATAGTGTGGTAATGATTATGCATACTGGGATTATTAAAGGCTGAGGTGCTGTCAAGTCAGGGCGTGGAATTACTGATGCAATCTTCCACATAAATCGTGACTCAGTTGTTTGTACTTTCCAACTCCAAAGGCCTAATTTCCAACAGCTAGAGTTATATATTTAAAGCTTTTTTTCCTATCATGAAACCCAACCATGCCCCTGATGCAAGTTATAGTATGACTCAGAACTGGTTGTTCTATGGCGGGTTCCTGCTAGTTTATGATTTGTCAGGTAAGCTCTCTTTCAGTATCTTGATTCAAGTGCATTCTATCCTCTTTCTCATTTCTCTTCCAGCAGGCTTTAGGGTGGTCGAGGTAGCTCCATTCCTGTGAGTGCCGCCTGACAGATTGGAGTTAACCATGCACTTAGAAACCATTCCTCGTGTTCAGCGCGCAACAAAAAACGTTGTTCAGTCATTAATTCCTTATACGGATTGATGGTGAGAGGGTGCCATGCCTGCTTAGTCTGTGCTATCGCAGCAACCCGCTACACCCTGCCAAACAAAAAGAAACAGTAGCTCTTAAATTAAAGTTTGTATTTTACATAGTGAAATACAATTCAAAGATATGGTTAGGATAGGTGTAAAACTTCAAGCCATGTTACATCAGCATTAGTTTGTATCAAATTGGCCTTTTTTAAAAAAAAGAGCATAGCACCAATTTTTTCAACCAAAAGAGCTAACACTGTACACGGTGCTATTTGCCATCACACAAGTTGTGTCTTACTTTAAAATATTTACATGAGTGAAAATAGTAATGTTTTCCTTAAACATCTTTCATACTACATCTAGGAGTTTGCACCATTGGCAGGGGTTTTAATTTTAAGGCTGGTGCAACAGTGGTCCTAAAATGTGCGCAGTGGAAGCGCTGACACAGTGTTGTGGTTCAATGTAGGCAACTCGCTTAGACTCCATGAGTAGGGCAGGATGTCATGTTAAGTGGAAGGCAGGCTAGTTCCCTTGTATACCCATCAAATGGGTTGGCAGGCAAGGGCATATGACTAGTGCAGTAGTGTCAGTTGCCCTAGGGACAAAGGGCCTTAGGGGTCCAGTCACATCCTAAGTATGGCTTCATTTTACTACCCATCTGGAAGATACAGTGTCACTTTTCTTGCTGGCACCTGGCACCTGGCCCTCTGATACTTTTGCTAGGCCACCAGTGGCTAGGTATTTAAGAAATGCAGTACTGTCAGGTGCAGAGTTTCAGTGAATTGTTAAGTGAGCAGTAGGTATAGTTGTAGCAGTGCATGGCATATTAGAAATGTTGCAGTAGTGACATTCTATTACTGAATCTAGTGTGTTGGGAGGTTGTGGGATTCTGGAGGCAAGTGGTTTCGCACATCATCTACTCTCTGTTCATTTTTAGGTCGAGCATTCAAGACCTCTTGTATATACTTTAGTATATACTTAGATGTGTCTCTACTTTGTGGGCTCTGGAGATCAGCCCTAGGACTTGTCTGCTTCCGCTTAGGGACTTTTTTTTCTGTTCAACTGCCTCTATTTAACTTTCTTGATAGAAAACGACCAGCAGAGGTCAGTAAAATACCAGAATCACTTTATCATTCTCTAGATTCCAGTCATTAGAAATTGTCTTCCACAAGCCCCCGTAGACAATAATATTTTTTTCAAATCTTGTATTTTCAGTGATATGACCACCAAAGGCCCTGATTTTATATTAAAAACAGAGCTTTGGACTAAACCATTTCCCGCTGAAAGGCAATATTTCTCTCCATGTGTTCCCATACCTGGTGTGTCACGCAGTTTGGTGCTTACTTTCCCTCCATGTTAAAGAATAGTAGATGTTTCAGCACCCAGGCTAATGTGCTGCATAGCTAAATACACATAAGGTCCCAAAGGCAAGACTGATTGGATTCCAAATGCTTGTTAAGTCTGGCCTTTGAAATAGCTTTATTTGCTTCATCAAGCTATTATTTTCCAACACAACTTATGTGTAATACACAAAATTTGAAGGGCTTTTGGTCAGGGGGATTCATCCATTGGTCTGTGAAATTGTCATTCACATTTTGCTTCTGACGTTCACAGCACACAGCCTGGGCCTCCGTTCACTTTGAGTGGCTGCACAAAGTCTGCGCATATTGTTCTTATCTGCCTAAAAACTTCCTGTCTCTGTAGTGACAAAGCTGTTTCAATTTTGTATATCAACTTTAAACTATTTATTTTACCTGCACTTTGGGTTCCCAGAAATATTGAGATTTATTCTTCTCCTTTTTATGGATATCAGTTCTTTATTGTGTTTCATTTGCATTGGATATCTTATGTATAGCATCGTATGTTAGTAATACACGAAAATAGGAAAATAATACACGAAAACAGAGCATAGCATAGGATTCTGGATGCACTTTTAATAAGCCTACCTCATACAATACCGTGTCTATTTGTGGAGTGTTTGAAGTTGGTTTCTGTTTGGCTGGGGTATGCACCTAAGCCAGGCAGAACCCACCACTCTAGTCAGGATAAGGGAGTTACACACCCAAGATAACCCCTGCTCACACCCTTGGTAGCTTGGCAGAGCAGTCAGGCTTATCACAGAGGCAATGTGTAAAGCATTTGCGCAACACACACAAACACCAATGACACACTAGGCACACCACAAAAGAGACTCCACACCAGGTTATATAAAATTAGCCTTTGTATAATTCATAAAGACACATTAGGCCACCATCACATAAATCATTGCGCCACTGGGCACTTGTCATAATAAGGTATAAAAACACATTAGGCCACAATCACATAAGACACTGTGCCACTAGGCACTTGTCATAATAAGGCATGAAAACACATTAGGCCACAATCACATAAGTCACTGTGCCACTAGGCACTTGTCATAATAAGGCATGAAAACACATTAGGCCACAATCACATAAGTCACTGTGCCACTAGGCACTTGTCATACTAAGGCATATAAAAACAAAACCAATCATAAACATACATAGGTCATAGCCCCCTTTGTATCATGTGTATAACACAGTAGCCTACAAATTGCAAAAGCCTATATTCACCTTGTAATCAGGCAGGCAGATCTCTGGCTATCTCCACAAATCACTTCACTGTGAGTGAATCCTAGGCGGCTGCTCAAGGAATAAACCTTAAGTTACTAATCAGGCCCTCTGTTACCTTTGTATGCAGAGACTAGGGGCCCGGGGGCACTTGCCGTGCACTTCTGTGTTCTCTGCTCCCGGCAAGGCCCTGGCATCCCTTGCTCTCTTGGTCCAACTCCTTCAGACGGCTGCTCACTACTCCGGCGTGACCTCGAGGGTTGGGGGAAGACTCAGAGGCAGGGGGAAGAAAACAGAAGGTGCTTCCCTGATTCTCGGGCCGGGGCAATGAACTCTTTTCACGCTGGTGGCTCAGAGCGGGGAAGCAGGACAGCTCTTTTCAGGTTAGAATGCATCCCGCTACCCCGAAGCTTGATGCGGCGCCCTGCTTGGCAGGGCTGCAACTTGCTCTCAGTTTGCTCCCGGGTGCTAGGTGACACCTCGTAAAAGCGGCATTGGCCTCCACAGGGGAGGAAAGTGATGAGCTTAGACCCGGACTCGGGCCACAGGGGGTGAGCGGGTGACAACCTCGCCAGATTGCTTCCTCCCACACGGGACCTCATGCTATACTGGGAAGCAATTCACCACGCAGTGCGTGAACGGAGCCCACAGCGACTTGAGCAAACACAGAGCTCCCATAAACAGTGTGGAGGGAGCAAGGCACAATGTTCCCTGTAAAAAGGGATTCCCACAGAGCCATTGCAGAGCTAAACACACGGGGCTCCGCAGAGGTAAAGTACACAGGAGCCCTCTGAAGCAAAACACACAAGAGCTTTGTGCCAGTACAGCACGCAGGGCAGTTTTAGGAAAGAGTACCTGGAAACTTTGATGTCCCTGAGTTTCCCACAACAGGGGTCTGGCACACACAGGCCCTTGGAGGTCCTTCTTCAAGTAGGTTTACAGCAAAGTTTCAGTCTTTGTCCTTTCCTTGGCAGAAAAAGCAACTGCAGGCCAACCCCACACAGCACACAGCAAAGGGGTAGTACTCCTCCTTACAGCTCTTCAGCTCTTCTCCTTGGCTAAGGCTCCTCTTGAGTCCAGAAGTGATCTAAAATTTAGGGGTTTTAGGTCTAATACCTATATCCCAAAAATGTTTTTGTTCTCTTTATGCAAGGGTCTTTGAGCCCAATCCAAACCAGTTCTGTCCTCAATGATGCAGTATAACCACAGGGGGTGGAGACAGCATTGTTCAAGGGAGACAGGCCCTACTCAGGTGCAAGGAAATCTCCTCCCACTACTCTAAATGCATCCGAGCCCTATTCAGCTCAGCTCTGAGTCATCCAGGAAGACCAGGCACACCTCAACCCCCCAGTGGCTGTCTACAGTGAATGCACATTCCCAGCCCCTGTCACTCCAAAACCAGACAGTCAATACACAAACAGGCAGAGGCATACATAATGGTTAAACAAGAAAATGCCTACTTTCTAAAAGTGGCATTTTCAAACACATAATTTAACAAGCATTTGCAATGCAATAGGTCTCGCATTTTGGAGAGTTAGAGCTAATTGTGTTGTAAGTGACAACGTCTTTTACCTATGTGTTTTGATTTGGAGTGTAGTGGATGTATGAGGTGTGGAATTGTGTGGGTTGTATTGAAATAGTTAGTTGTGGAATTGTGTGGGGTGGAGTGTTTTTGTGTAGTGGAATTATGTGGCATGGTGAATAGATAGAGGTGAGAGATGCATAGAATAGATAGAAAGGAAGATAGAGGGATAGGTAGTTTGTGCAGGAAGTGGTGAATGAACTCGAGACAGAGGAGCAGAAAGTGTGTGAGAAAGAGAGAAAGAAGGGGAGAGGAGGCCACAGACGCATAAAGAGGGAGGACCTGTGTATCTAGAAGACACCCTAAGAAGAGGAGAAGAGAATGGGTTTGAGGGACGGAAACCTTGGAAAGGCACGGGAAAGAAACTGTGCTTAGTATAGGTGAGCAGGCAGTATAGAGAGGAGATAGGGAGTGTGAGGGATTAAGAGGGGGCAGTGGGATTGCGAGATGAGAGTGGGTGCGGCAGTAGACACATTTGTTTTACGTGGTGGTGGTGTTTAAGGTTTTTTTCAGAAGCCTGCAACAAAGAATGTCAAGGCTGCATTGGCTTGATTCCACCTAGTCTCTTTCTCCCACCACATTACCCTCTCTGCCCCTTTATTTTATTCTGATGGTGCTTTTCAACCCCTGCTGTCTCTTCCTCTGGTGTTTTTTCCCTCATTTATTTTGTGCAGTTTTATGTAGTCTGAACTCTGAAAATGGGAATTAGCGCGCTTAACACGAGCACTAGATTGCATTATGTTGTAAGCATGTGGATATTAAGTGATTTCCCCAAGATGAAAGGATGTTGAGCGAGGCAGGGACTTGAACCATATTCCTCAGTTCCAAAATCGGCAGCTTTAGCCTTTATGCATAATCTCTTTCCCCACTACTCTTGCTCTGGGTCCGCATTTGATGGGTAAAGGTACATGACGGTTCCCAAAAAATGACTGCTGGTCGGCTACACCTGCAGCCACAGCCTCAAATTGAGCACTGTGCATAGTGCCTGTTTCAAACCAGAAATGATGCAGCACAGTGACAGTATTGCAGCCAAAGATGGTGCTACCACTTGCAGAAACGTTGGGCTCCTCTACCGTAATTAATTACTGTGATTAGACAATAATGCGTTAGTCGTGGTAATGTCAGCAGGTCACTGCTGTCTTAGATTTATCCTCAGATGGGGTGAGTAGTGACAAATAGCTTCCCGCACTGGAGACCCTCGCCCCCACGGATGCACCACAAGCAGCAGCAATGGAGGGAGGCAAGCTCTGAAGACCAGGCCCCTAAAGACTTTAAGTGCTACTCATACCTAGATATACATGTGCACTGCGCACGCAGTTCCGTTCCGAAGCCACCAAGATCATCTGTGGCGTACCCCAAGGATCATCCCTCAGCCCTACCCTCTTCAACGTCTACATGGCACCGCTCGCCAACATCGTCCGCTCACGCAACCTCAACATCGTCTCCTACGCCGACGACACTCAACTGATCCTCTCACTCACCAAAAACCCTGCCACCGCCAAAATTCAACCTCCATGAAGGAATGAAGGCCGTCGCCAGCTGGATGCAGACCAGCCGCCTGAAACTTAACTCAGACAAGCCAGAAGTCCTCATCCTCGGATCCACCCCCTCTGCCTGGGACGACTCTTGGTGGCCAGCCGCCCTGGGAGCCGCACTCACACCCACCGACCACGCACGCAACCTGGGGGTCATCCTGGACTCATCGCTCTCAATTACCCAGCAAGTCAATGCTGTCTCCTCCTCCTGCTTCAACACCCTTCGCATGCTCCGCAAGATTTACAGATAGATCCCCACCGAAACCAGAAAGACGGTCACACAGGCCCTCGTCAGCAACAGGCTGGATTACGGCAACGCCCTCTACGCAGGAACCACGGCCAAACTCCAGAAGAGACTCCAACGCATACAGAACGCCTCCGCATGCCTCATCCTCGACATACCCAGCCACACCCACATCACTGCCCACCTGAAGGACCTGCACTGGCTCCCAGTCAAGAAGAGGATCACCTTCAAGCTCCTCACCCATGCCCACAAGGCACTACACAACACCGGACCAGCATACCTCAATAAGCGTCTCACCTTCTACACCCTGAAACGCCAGCTGCGCTCCGCCGACCTCGCCCTCGCCGCCGTCCCACGCATCCCCAGGACCTCCAACGGCAGCAGATCCTTCTCCTACCTTGCGGCCAAGACATGGAACACCCTCCCCACACAGCTGCGACAGACCCAGGACCTGCTGACCTTCAGGAGACTTCTCAAGACCTGGCTGTTCGAGCTGTAGCTGCACCCCCACCCACGCTCAGTGCCTTGAGACCCTCACGGGTGATTAGTGCGCTCTACAAATAATTGATTGATTGATGAATGCTCGGATTATCAGACATATACAGGTCTGTAGTGTACTATGCACACTCAGGTATTTAGGTGGGTACAGATGCGCCATACTGAACCACAAACATGAGTTGAGCAGCCTACAGGTGTGAAAGAAATACGACTTTGTCAATATAACCAATAATATAAGAAAGGCATCGCCCTTATGCTCCGTTTATCCATATTTATGAGGTGAGGCGCTCCAAATCTTCTGCATAATATATAAAAATGTATGGAAATGTTTTAAATTTTTTGTGGAACAGAAAGCTAAAATCTGTTATTAATATATATTTGAAATCTGCGGAAATGACAGCGAAAGTGGATAGTAATTGATTTCAGAAAAATAATGATTAAAAATAGAGCAAACTAGTAGTTATATTTATTTTGATTATTCCAGAATATTTTGGAAGCAAGCTGATTAACCAGCACTAAGCACCTGCATGGAATAGACAGCATCGCTACTGGGACAAAGATGGGATTCTGTATCGCAGAAGGAGCAGCATCTTTCTGGAACCGAAAGCGTGAAGGAGGAACGTCACTACTGAAGCATCTACAAGTACTGTCCCAAAGGCACCAATGAAAACTGTTTGAAAATTTATGTAATCAGTATTCTGCCAAATGTAGGGTGTGTCCCCTAATTTGTCCTTTCCCTTATGTCCTCTTTCAGTCTTTAACACCAGCAGTCAGCGGAGCCCGAGAAGCCAAATAATTTCAGTAGAACTCACTAGTTATCATTGCTCGTTTTGAAGTGAACTTCAACTGTGTAAATTTAGAACGAGATTTTCACTCAATGTTCTAAAGGTGCATAAATGTGTGAATAAACTACATTAAAATATACAAAAGCACACCTGTAGGAAACAACAAAATGATTACGGCTACAAGCATGCCATAATAGAAGACGTTTAAAATATGAAACGTGCCGTGAGAGCCCCATTACAGATTATAATAAATCCATACTGGCTGTGGTGGTGGCTGACTGTTGCCCTTGAGGATGGCCACTGGGAGATACAGTACTGCTGCAGGCACGGTGGGGTGAGGAGGGTGCAGCAAAAATGACAAGAATTTTTCCCAATCAGTGCAGCTTCAATTTAAAGGCGCAGGCAGACACAAGTGCTTATTAAGACAAGTTTAGAACAACTAGAGCAAAGCTGAAGGGTGGGACTTCAAGGAGCATCACATAGGACTACAACGCCCGGAAAGTCATTTGTATCTGTCACATGGCATATGTCATCCATACACTAACCACGTAGCTAAATAAGAGACATCAATGGGAACTGAACTAACAGAATGTCCGTCACTGGAAAAATAAAAGAACGCCACCAGGCTGGCGGCAGCGCTGAGGGAACAACGGTTTATAGGGACTGGGAGGAAATGAAAGCAGGGCGGAAGAGAGGCCACCATTGTCCCAGCTGCTTCAAAAGAGAAAGCGTGCATGTCGCGCTGAATGTAAGCAAAGACCGTCGTGCCTGCAGTAAGAGAAACTCAATACAGGAAATAGTGCTTACAGACTTAAGAACACGTACCGTGTAACAACCGAAGTAAAAGGGCCAGTCGCCATGGGAGGTTACAGATGAAGACAAGGCGATACTAAGGAGGGACTAACAAGCCTATTTACGAATCAGAAGCCAGCATTTACGGAGGAAAATGACACAAGCCAATGACAAATATGGACGAAGAGTGGGCGGGCTTCTATTCCATACTCTAGTACAACAAGTCTCACAGAGCAGCGCATGCGCGCTGACTCTAGGCTCGACCTAAAAACCGACACAGGGATAGCAGACCGACTCAGGGCCCCCCACTCCCAACTAATATGCCAAGAATGCAATTGTTTTGGCGGTGTTATAACCCAAATACCTCCCTGAAGAGATTGCGTGGCTGACGTTACTTGCCTCATCATTTTATTGGGTTACCACCTGGCCGTTTTTTCCTGGCCCAGCCTGTATTTTTAAGTCCAAGCTAGTAAAAATATGAATTAAAGGAGTGAAATCCTGTGTTATTCCCTCCTGAAACATAAACTTAAATCATACAACACAAAGAATTCAGTTAAACAGTATTTGAGAGCTATCTAATTTGTTTCAGGTTGATTATTGCAGTCAAAGGAGGCGTAATTGCCATCTTACAAAACAATGCTGGCAATTTTAGAAGAATTCTTTTTCACCTACCATCTCTTGGCTGTTGTAGAATAGCAAATCGTAAATAAATGGCCGGTATTTTTTGCAAAGAAAGGAGACAACCCTAATTAGCAGGTTGAGCTTCCGTTTGTAATATACAAAATACAATTGGTTTTTGTGGAGCGTGACAGACCTGGCTGTCCTCCTGGCCTCCCCCTTACCAGAGGCTGTTGGAAAAGTATATTAGAAATTCATTGCGCATGCGCAGGTTTCTCCCCATGATGATGATGTTTTCACAAGTGGATCACTGATAGCACTTGAGGGGGGATCATGAAGAAACAGTTTCCACTCTTGTGTGCACAGGGCAGAGACAAAAATATAAAAGCATAAGGGGGCAGCGTGGAGAAACAAAACGCTCACTGGAGATACCGGGGATTGAACGCGGGGCATCATACATGCAAAGCATGCGCTCTACCACTGAGCTACATCCCCTGCTGACAGAACAGGCCCTTAGTCTCATATATGATCATATCATTCAGTGTGGGATATTGCACATTTTTTAATATGTGCAGTACTTTTGTGTGTTTTCATATGTTTATTCCTTCATCGTTCTGCTCATAGGTATATGCTTAGTAGATTAAGGAATGGGAGTTTTCGTTGTCATCACAGTCTTTGCTGGCAGGAAAAATATTAAATCAAGTTAGTATTTCTGTTAATAACTAGAAATTGCCAAGAAGAAGTATATTTCTCCTCTATAAGGACGGTATTCTGTTGTGGCAGTTTAAACACTATAAACTTTTTCTTATTTCAACCAAGCTCCTTTATTAGTAGAGATATTTCATTCAATACTGCCCTATTTTTATATCTGCCGTAAAGTACGCTCTGCTGACTATTAACTCTAATACTGAGTCTTCCAGCCTGCTACTCACATTCTACGACTTACAAATTCAAGTTACCAGAAGAACGGGAATGACATGGAAGTCTTTGAATTTAATGTTCAGTTTGTCCTTTAATTAACAACCAAAACCCGTGGCTTAAATTTTTTTTTATTTGCAATGCAATAGGTCTCGCATTTAAATGCGAGACCTATGGCATTGGAAATAAGTGGCCGCTATTATCCCGGCTGCTTGAAAAAGAAAGCAAGCATGGCGGGCGCACTGAATGTAAACAAAGTGCGTCGTGCCTGCAGCAAGAGAAACTCAATAAACAAAATAGTGCTTACAAGACTAAATAATCATACCATGTAACAACCGAAGTAAAGGGGCCAGTAGCCATGGGAGGTTACAAAGGAAGACAAGGCAGTACTAAGGAGGGACTAACAAGCCTATTAAGGAATCAGAAGCCAGCATTTAGGAAGGAGAAAGACTCAAGCCAATGAAAAATATGGGAGGAAGAGAAGCGAGAGTGGGCGGGGCTTCTCTTCTATACTCCACTACAGCAGTCTCGCAGAGCAGCGCATGCATGCTGACTCAGGCTCGACTTAAAACCATCTTTACTAAAAGATGTGTTATTTAATTCTGAGTTCAGAGAGCCTAAACTTTATTTCTCTATCTTGTCCCAATGGGAAGTAACACTTGTAAGATGTTACAAAGCATTTCCCATTCTATCCTACGGGGCAAGATAGCCGCTCAATAGTGAAAAATAAAATTGGCAGTATTTCACTATCAGGACATGCCACACACACCACTACATGTCCTACCTTTTACATACACTGCACCCTGCCCAGGGGGATACCTTGGACCTACCATAGGGGTGCCTTACATGTAAGAAAAGGGAAGGTTAGGGCCTGGCAAGTGGGTGCACTTGCCAGGTCGACATGGCAGTGAACAAACTGCGCACAGACACTGCAGTGGCAGGTCTGAGTTACCTTTTCCGAGCTACTCCTGTGGGTGGCACAACCAGTGCTGCAGGCCTTCTAGTAGCATTTGATTTACAGGCCCTGGCACACTTCAGTGCACTTTACTAGGGACTTACCAGTAAATCAAATATGCCAATCAGGGAGATCCAATTGTAACAACAATTTACACAGGGAGCACTTGCACTTTGACACTGATCAGCAGTGGCAGAGTGCTTAAAGCATCTAAGCCAGAAAAAAGAAATCCAGCACAGCATCAAAAATACAGGAAGTAGAGGCAAAAAGTCAGGGGAAACCACGCCAAAGATGCAAAGTCTAACGTGGAGTCTATCAGGTCCTCTTTAAGGTTATAAAGAGTTGAAACAACATTGTGGCTTTCAGTGATTTGAGTGCCTGGTTATAGTGATTAATTTATTCCATTAACACATGCTGTTCTATCTGTACGCATACTGTAATCACCCTAACTGCCTAACGATTCTCTTTGTCTCTATATATACAGCTGCAGAGTCATGGAGTTTAACAGACTCAACTTGCCTGACTATAAGATGGCAGCCAAGATACATTTCCTTGCCGATCCTGCCTTCCTCGCCATCTCCTCTCACGCGTCTATGGACTCTAAACCTTTCGGTTACTTCCTGATCTTCACTCTAATCCGGCGGAGCCCGAATCCACTTGGCCGATTCCCGGTGGAGCTGCACCAACAGCTATAGGGGAGATTGGCACTGGCACACAGCTATGGCCGTCAGCTACCCAGCCGGACTTCGGACATTTGTCTCATCGTTTTCTCCGCTCTTGTCTCCTTCATGTGGACTCCTAGTTCTCCTTGGTCTTTTTGGGTCCTGATTTTCGTGTCCTTTATTAACTCCTGTCTTGAATATGCTATCTTGCTGTAATTAATGTGAAATTATTGTAACTTGTAACACGCTGTTTCCTTATGTAAAGCGCTCTGATACCTTCGGGTCTAGCCAGCTCTATATAAAACTCATCAAATAAATAAATAAAAATACTTGAATCTAAGGGTCTTGCATTGTAAGTAAAACACATTATATGTAAAGCGCTCTGATACCGTCAGGTCTAGCTAGCGCTATATAAAACATATAAATAAATAAATACTAGTAATAAAATGTATGGCACATCTAGAAGGTTTGATGTTTGAAAACAAAATCACTATTTAAACGACCAGAGAATGTTTTAAGTTAAATTTTTTAAATGGAAGCATATGGCAACCATGTTTAGTTTTTTTTTCTCCCTTTTTGTGTCCTATATTTTTGATAAAAAATATAAAATAATTAACCATTGCACAGCTTGGCAAGGAAAGAACTATTGGGGCATATTAGCAAGACCGGCGATAAAATTATCGCCGTTTTAGCGGCAGGAAACTGCCGCTAAAACGGCGATATTGGGCTTGCTAATATGCGTTATGGAATTCAATAGAGCCCAGGTTAGATGTCCTGCACATCTAACCTGGGCTTCTATTGGAATTCTATAACGCATATTAGCAAGCCCATTATCGCCGTTTTAGCGGCAGTTTTCTGGCGCTAAAACGGCGATAATTTTAACGTGGGTCTTGCTAATATGCCCCTATTGTCTTTTGGTCATTTATCACAAAAATCTCGTTATAAAAACGAGTTGAGCCGTTTTTTAGCACACTTTCAGCCCAATTCTCGACTGAATTATGATTTGCAGAGTCAGAGATATCTGGGGTTCACCCATTGCCTGCATCTTCCCTTGCGGAACATACTTCTTGAATATATATTTCTTATGAGTCTCAGATACGTCGGCTCAGTTATTCTTTGGATAAATTCAATTTCACCTTGAGTGAAAACTGCACCTAAAATTTCTATTTAGTCCAATATTTTTCTAAGTTAGCCACTTAGTGAATTATCATACGTGGCACAATAGACTCTTCAAATGCAATGCCCTCTTTGATGGGAGCTACTTCCTAGAGAAAACTACTGCAGAAAGCCCTAAAACGTTGATGGAAGGCAAACAGTAATGATTTTTAGTAAAACTCCACTTGCTAAGAGGCCACGCCACAAAGAAGTGTTGCTCACATTGTCATAATATTGTTTTGTAATAGTTATAATAAATGTTATTTAAGTGAAAAAGGCTAGTCTTACATCAGTACATTTTATTGAACAAGCATAGGATGGAAGGAAACTCTGTAAATCATAAAAATGCCTTTTACATTATATATAGATATATTATTACAATGACCCCCACGTAAAAATGTAACAGCACAGAATTATTCTAAAGCAGAATCATAATATAGTAAAAAGACAATATGAGCTCAGCCCAACAGATAAATGTGCACATCTTCCACTGTTAGCACCATTCTCAAGAGGAACACTGGTCAAACGGTATTTGTTCTGTATATTTGGGGCAAATGGGCACCTGCTTAAGTCATACGGGTGACAGCAAGTTCCCATCCAGACTACATTACCACCACTGGCATTAAGATGATCCCATTGATTTGTGGTTGCCCTACTTAGGATCTGTAGCCCTCTGACACTGCTAGTGCCGGCCAAAAACTACGTTTATTTTTGGACTTTGGGACCTGATGTACAAAGCTATTCTTCAGTCACAAAGTTTCAGATTTTTTAAATCTGCAAGGTTTGCGACCATGCAAGATGACGTCCGGCCACAAAACATTGAAAAGTTATCAACTACAAACTGTTGTGGTAACAGATTCACAAAAGGAGCGTGTCAAAAAAAAGTTTGTTGAGGAATAGGCAGTGGTCCAGGGGGCCAATGTCAGCTCTCAAACCTAAAAAACAAGAACTTTTCTTTTTAAATGCAGTCTCCTTTCCTTTAATAAAACAAGCTGCATTTAAAAAAAAAAATGTTTACTTTATTCAAATGTGATTACAGATGTGGTGAACCGCTGATGTTGCTGTGATGGCATCCAATAGTTGTGAGTGCCGATTTGCAACATACCTCATGAATATTGATGAGGTCGGTCGGATTGTAACCTACTATGCTGTAGAATTATGTGAACTGACCTATTAATACATAGGTTGGCGCACAAATTATTTTCCATTTCCAAAAAGTTGGTGCACAATTTGCAACCACTTTTGCGAACGAAATTCACAGACATCAGCCCCTTTATTCTCCTTCTCCATTCCTGCTGTGCACTTAGTTTGAACTGAAAAAGCACAGGCAGTAACATCTTTATAATCTGCACAGCTATTTGAGCACCTTTTTAAATTAAGATGCTGCATAACAGTGATTGAATGTCACACACTGCCACACACTGGAATCTTAACTGTCACACAGTGGAATCTGCTTTAATTTGAGTTCGCTGTTTGTTAACTGTGATGTTCGGTTAGCTCATGCAGTGGTTTGTCGTTTCTGCCACGCTTTTCAGAACACCAAGAGAAAAGTGTTTATGGTTACCTATGTTTTTTGATGGCTAGTTCAGGGGTGTGTGCATGTGTGTTAGGGTATATTTTTACTTCCTGACATTAGGTGAGCATTGATGATTCACTGGCAGATTTTCCTACATATTTTTGTAGGCAAGGTTTGGCCACATTGTCATATGGTGCCAGCAAAACCCAGGCACCCAGATTTACTAAGCCCTTACATTGCCATTGCGTCATGCAAGGTAACACAAGAAAACGCGATCTCTTATGTGCTAACTACTTAGCCACTACTTAGCCACGCAAAGCCACCTTTGGTGGCTTTGTTTGGTTTAGTAGATCCAGAGCAATGCAAGGCAGCACAAATCACTGCCTTGCATTACTCTGTGTTGGGAAGGAGTTCTATGGGTGGAGTGTGGGCGTTCTCAAGCATCTACCCATGGATTTTGGTGCATCTGCTAAAGGAAGTAAACCTGGGAAAGTATCAAAATGCTATGCCATCCCCAACAGAGGCGTAATGAGGAGAAATATGTTAATTTGTCCTTGTTATTTCCTCTCTCTACATGTTTACAATTCTGCAGCACACATAGAAAGAGGAAAATGCCTTTAAGGCTAGTTTTTGTAAAGGAAGCTATCTCTTATTTCACAAAAGCAATCCTGCCTGTATAGCAGGCACCCTTGCACTATGGCGCAAGTGTGCCTGTTTTGATGCTAAGCAGCACTCAGTGCGCCAGCATAGGGAGAGAACAGGGATGTGCCATATCTTAGTAAATATGGCACATTCCTCCTCTCTCCATTTGACGGAGTGCAGCAAATTGTCTTGCTACGTTGCATCAAATGTTAGGAAATATGTCCCAATAGGGGTTCTACAAAGATAGTTGAGCACCTCAAGATGAATCCTACATGCATGTGCAGAATTTCTTGTAGCGGATGTAAGAGTAGCAGAGAGTATTATGCTTCCACTCGTCATTGGTAGAGAAAGCATATTGACTGGCTAGAGCTGTGTGTCTCTTTCATTGTTCTACGAATAGCTGAGGAATATTAGAGTGTTCAAGGCGCTGCATCAGTTATTGGTTGGTGTTCATGTCAGTTCCTGGTTTGCCTGGTTAGTTTGTGTGTCAAGGGTATGCAAGAGATAATTATTCTAAGAAGATACCTGTGTAAGCTCTTCTTCTGAAGAAACCTTGAGAGGGGAACAGTGTTGAAAGTAGTTCTGAGGCAGAGCGGCATACAGTAATGTATCTTGAGAAAGGCTCAGCTGCTGGAAATTTCCAAGTTTGTTCCTGGTTGTCTCAGTCTGGACGATTTGTGAGCTGCTAAAACTTTTCAGGTCAGTGTAGAACATACCTGAGCATAGGTAGTTTTGAGGAACTGTAATAGTATCTGGTAGGACAGGCTGTCGTAATGACCAGCAGGGTCAGGCTTGATTGTCTGAGTGGAGAAATGTCATTGCCCTCTCAAAGTCTTGATGAAGTGTGGCCCATATTTTATTTCAAAATGTTTTTATTGGTTTTAATTTTAGAACAGTACAAGACAAACAATGGTGGGAGACACCAGCATAGCTTACAGATCAAGAGTTACAGGAAACTCAAATGACATATTAATCTTGTGTACTAGGTCTCGACCTGAATTGACAACATCCTTAATGTCCACCGCTGGTTGCTTCTAGGGTTGACATGTACCACATCTCATTTTGCTCCCATTGTCGGTCATGTTATTCTTTGGCACTCGCGTCTACCACCCACACCCATTCTTCCCAATTAACTCAAAAATAAACAAAACTAAACAAACAGTAGTATCACGGTAGCAAAAGTTCAAGGCTGGTCATAAATGAGGACGGTCTAATGTGGGCGAGGCCCGATCCGAGCCCCTCGAGCCCCCCGACCCAGGAGTAGCGGCCATCCAGAATGTTAGATATGAAAGAGGTGGAGGGCCCTCAATCTGGGCCACAAGCGAATAGGGGCAAACCTTCTGACAAGTATTCTACCGGGGGGCCCAGGTGTAGTCGAACCCTTTTCTCGAGTCCTCCACTATGTCCGCCATTCTCTCCATTGCCAGTGCTCGCCATAGCCTGGCATGCCATTGAGTAAGGGAGGGGGCCTCCACCTTCTTCCATGCTGCAGCTATTGCCATCTTGGCGGCCCCCAAGCACAACCACATTATAGAGCGATCCCCCTGCGTTTGACATCTCAGGCTAGGATCCCGAATCCCCAGGAGAATGTGTTCCATTGTAGAGGGAATTGGATAACCAAGGATCACTTTAATTTGGGATAACATTTATTTCCAGAAGGGCTGGATTGAGGGGCAATCCCACCAGATATGCCTGAAGTCCCCCAGGAGCCCGCAACCCCTCCAACATCTATCTGAGGTGCTAGGGAATATTTTGTGCAGCTTCTGGGGGTGCAAGTACCACTCATACATAATTTTATAGTGAGCCTCTCTTAAGAACATGGAACGGTTGTATTTGCAAATGTCCTTATATAGGGAGCCCCATTGTTTTTCACCCAGAGGGGTAGCAAGAATGGAATCCCAAAACCTTTGGTGTCTCGGGGTTGAACGTGGACTCAGAGCCCATATGAGTGAGTAAAGGAAGGAGATGGTCCCCTTTGTAGATGCCCCCGATTGAGCGAACTTTTCAATAGGGAGTAAGTCTCTAGTTGCAGCCAGCCGTATCTGAGGTTGCTGTATCCAGTGTTTAAGCTGTATGTAGTGGAATTTTTCAGAAGGGTGAAGCTTGAATGTTTTAGCGCATTCCTCAAATGTCATTAACTTCCCCTTTTTGAAAAGATCAGAGATCATAAGGCAATCCCCCCATGGCCCATATTTTAGAGGTACTTCACTACATTTTAAGGGCTAAATCCTTTGCCTTGCCATTAAGCCGATATTTTATTTTTTCCTTAAAGGCAGGGAAAGTAAGGGATCTCCGGGGGTAAGATCATTTCTATTTGTTATCCTCAACCTAGGTGGGGCTGTGTCCTTTATTTACAATATAATGTTTGGTACATTAAATTCTATTTGCAGAGTTCAGTTTTTATAGCAGATCACTGTATTTTCGACAATAATTCAGAGGCACAACACTATTATTTAACTGCTAATACAAGAAGTGAATCTTAGGTAATTTCATGTGAACTGTAGGAACACTAGTGATGCGATAACCCATCATCTGAAGGGCTACACCCTTACCAAAGTTGGAACCAGAGTACCTCTTCAACTGTGGATTGTTCCATGATGAAGAAAGACACCTGTAAGATGCTCAGCAGTACGCTTATTCTTGGAAATTATCTTTGGCAAATTAGGGGCCTATTCTAAGCTGGCGATTGTGGCGGATCCGAAACTGATTATGTTGGGTCATTCACCAGCTATTCCTTCCTACTTATCTGGGCTATATTTGTTTTCTATAGCATTAGCTAGACAGGTTGTGACAAGATTCTGGCTTACTAGCGAGGCTCCCGATCCATGGATCTGGTGGTAGGAATTTCTGAATTTAAGTCTGTTGGAGATTGTGTTAATTGAGAATGATCCTTGGAGGAAATGGTTAGGTTGGATCTGTGATTCCATGCAGGGCTGGCTGGCAGAGGTGGTGACTCCTCAGGACTGGTTGACTTAGCTTTGTAGTGTTGTAGGTTTATTTGTTTTCCACGATGCTCACCCCCACCCTATTTGTTTTTCTTTTCTTGTTAAATAGCATAAGATTATGGTCTCTTTTTGGTCTCTAATTTTACAAAACAAGTATTATTCATGCAATTGTATTTATTTAGGTCACTTTTCTCCTTATCTGCCTGATACGTTTTCTATTTGTCCCCCTGTGCTTGGCTTTTGTCATTGAAAGTTTAATAAAAAATTATAAAAAAAGACAGCTGTATGAGTTGCACTCACCCTACTTCCCTCCTCAGTTGGCTTAGGTCACATGCAGACAATGCTGAAGATAATGAGAAAACCTTCTATCGGGTGCTATGACAATATCGGAAAACATGCAGATAGAATGTCTGTATGAAATTCTCTTTGGTTGACAAGATTAACCTCATTATATTCTCAAGAGTAAGATGCATTATTTTCTCTCTGTGTTGGATAAAACATTTGATGTACCTCATCAATCAAAATGAGCAATTTTACACTGAGAAATATCATACTTACGTAAATTGTTTTTAAAAATATGCAAGTGCCCATACATTTCTGTGCCAGCTTGTAAAACCAAGCACTGTACCAGATGGATGTGCTACTTTGGAACAATCAGCATTTTCGTCAACTTGCCTTGACCCAGCTGGATTAATTTCAAGCAGGAGCTTGGATTTGAATACAAGCCCATTGCACTCTAATGTAAACAATTGCCTATCTGGAAGACTGTTGCTTCCAACATTCCAGGCATTGAGCTCATAAATCATCATAGGGGCTTTTTTTTCATATCAATGATGCAGTCCTCAGCATGGTCTCAGGGATTAAACATTTTGAGACCAAAACGTCAATGCATTTCCCACCTTTCTTTTGATAACATTCATGAGCATGAGTTTGTAATGTTCATCAGAAATACATCCTCAAGATATATAGAGAAAATAGCCCCCCAGTACATCTGTGCCTTTTTAAGAATATCGATCTAACTCATCTAACGGACTTCACAGCATCAATGTATTTGAAACTTCTTTGTAGATAACCCTTAGAGAAAACCTTTGTGTATGTTAAATCGAATGCTATTTTGAAACTTGATGTTAAATACAATGTTTTCAATGAATACACCTGTGTTACTCAATTAGTCTTCTTTGATTTTGAATACGTTATGTTCATTGCATTAATATGGAAATAGATTTAGATGCAATTGATGAGCATCACTAAATCTGAAGAAAATCAGAAACAGACGTTTTTTTATAACAACATCCCTTGTTATCACTGTTACCTGTTTAGATTTCAGTACCCAAGCCCACAAGGGTAGAATGGGTTGCCCTTTTCTGTAATATCTTGTAAATAGGTGTACAAAGTTTCTCCATGATTTAATCATAAGGGAAACTGTGCCATCGGGCAGTAATTATTGGATGATTGTATTAACAGTTTATGACTTCTGAAAACACTACTTGCTATTAGGCAAGATGTGAGCCATTAAACATACTGAAATGAGTTATAAAATTATGAGAGCAACATGCCATTTCCTTCCAAGCGTGTCAATTAGTGTAACACCTGAATTGCAATAAAATGCATCGAATGTGCTTTCACTTCAAATGCCCCAATTGTAAGTTGTGTAGAATGGAATTCCTGTGTGGTATTTGAATCCACACAGTTATAAGTGGAGCCGTTGTTTGTTCAACCTGATTTCCTGGATGTGGGAATACTGGAACCCATTTTACTGGCCAGTAAAATCTCATTGAGAAAGGGTTGCATTCCAGCCCACACCCATTTCATACCCCGGGGAGAAATTACCATGAATTTAGAAAACTGATTACTTACCTTTCTAGAATTGCACTTAAAATGCTTTAAATGTTGTAGAAATGTTTATGTAGGAAATGATTCATAGAAAAATAAATGCATAAGGTTTAGAACACTATTAAGTTAAACTGTGAAAATACATGAACTAAAAATATGCATATTAATGCGTGTTTCAGAGAACATTTTTTTTTGCACTAAGCAACCATTCCTTAATGTGTATGTAAACAAGGCCCAAAAGTCTTCTCACTCGCCTCTTCATCACAGTTACATGAAAGAGAGATTTAGAAAACTGTTTGGCATTAGTTACATCTTTCAGAAATGTGCTGACTGTAACATTGTGTTTATCCAGCTCCTCACACCATGTTAGATCATATGTTAGAATAGAATGAGCCTGTAAACCACTTATGTAAAATGATGACTTAGAGACCTTATCAATGATGTTTTCCGAATAACTGATAGATGGTTTCATTTTACTGACTAGCTATTGTTCATGCATCAAGCTCATAGAGCATCCTTAGCTTAGGTAAGAGGGTTCTCATGAGAACTTTCCTACATGTAACAAGTATTAAATAAAATGTATCACCTAATGGCAACAGGGGTGCAGACTGTGCAAATCGGAAGAAGCATCGTATGACTGACGACACAACCTTGTGAACTAGTCCTATTAGATATCGACATAGGACACCTACTGAAATGTTACGAAAGTATCGATCTATAATAATGAGTGTTCTTAAGTAGTTAGACAGAGATTCTCAGAGTTCTCCGACTTAGACTCAGGCCCCTATTCCAGTGGTCTAGCTGCTGGATCTCTCCTTATTTAGAAACTCTTCTATATGGAGTGTTGATTTCTTTAGCTATTCCTCTAAGGTGACTACACCTGGATTCCTGGTGATCAATGCTACTGCAAGGATGACATTCTTATTTACAGTTATTACTGCAGCTGTAGGGAACTCGGCTGAGTTTCCAGAACTACCATTTATGAGGAGTTCATTTCTGATTCGCTCTTCTCGAGAAGAACTCTTCATGGGTTCTATTTAGAATATATCCTTTAGTTCGTTTAAAGAGTTTATTTATGGAGCACTGTGTATAATTTTCTAATGCTGACATTAACAAAATTCTATTTTACATTTCTGTAAACTTACTAATCTGAATAAATAGATATAGATACTTAAGATAAATAAAGGTTTTGAAACTTTCACAGTCCTCTCATCATTGACTGATTTCAAATTTTAAATGTCATTGATGTTTGAATTGATTTGACAAGCTTTAATTCGGCCACGGTGGCTAAGGTCCGTCGACCTCTCCGGGGCCACAAGGATTCTCTGTGGCGAGATTTGTAAGTGGGTGTATATTAAGATAGAAACCATCCTGGTGAGTCCATGGGCTCACTCACCCCCTTCGATCAGCCCTCAGCCAAGTTAAGAGGGAGCATGTAAAGTCATCTCCCTGCCAGGTGACATTTCCCTTTTGCTCCATCTGTCCCTTTCCACCTCGCACAGTAGCCTTTGCAGACACTTACCACCTGTTCAGAGTAGATGGCAAATGTCTGAGTTAAGTCCCACAGAATCAGGAATCCCATGTAGAATACCAACCACAAACAATAGTTATGCATTGTTCCCTATTCAGTGTTACTTAGAACTGGAGAAATTGAATAGACAGTATCGTCATTTCCGGTTATTGAGAGTCTCCTTAGGGAATTCCACATTACTTGTAATCAGACCCACAGTTAGGTTTATAACAATCCTTTTTACAAGTGTCTACCCTGAAAACGTTTGCTTTTTAAGATAAAATAACTTCAATCAAGCATAACAGGGCTGATTTATAGAACTCTTTGCACACATCAATTTAATGTATGTGCTACTGCAAGTGACAGATCGTAATTTATCAAACAAGGGTATGCGCATAGTTTCTGTCTCAGATGAAATATAAAGCTACAGAAAATCTGCCAGGTGCCTACATTTTCTTCTATTGTAAGTTTGGGAAAGGTATAGTAAAATGGGAGGTCTGGGGACAAGAATTGAGGTGGGAGCTCTTAAGGTAGGGAACACATGCAAAGGTGTAACTTTGTGGTTCATTAGAAACATTCCTAATGCATTTTCTCACCACAAGGATATGCATGTGTACATATGCTCATTTAGGTTTGGGGAAGTACAGTAAACACCCTACTAAGTACATGGGTGTAGGCAGTCGCGGTCGGTGGAGGAGTGCCGGCCGGGCGGTGACGTGGGGCGGGGGAGGGGCAGGGTGGGGGGTAGCAAAGTATGGATTACGGACCTATACAGGTAAGTAAACATTTAAATCAATGAAACGAATTTCGTTGCGCGCACTGCATCGCCAAATGCGATGCAGTGCGCGCAACGAAATTCGTTTTATTGATTTAAATGTTTATTTACCTGTATAGGTCCGTAATCCATACTTTGCTACCCCCCACCCTGCCCCTCCCCCGCCCCACGTCACCGCCCGGCCGGCACTCCTCCACCGACCGCGACTGGGTGTAGGGGACTGGATTTCCCCATGTTAAGAAAATTATTTTATGGTGTGAAATAAAATATGAAAATGGAATGAGGATGTGACTGGTGTAAATTGGCATACACCTAGACATGGATGACAATTATACATTTCTGAGCATACACCAGCAGATTTATGTCAATCCCCAAAACAAACAAATCAATAATAAATCATAGCTGTAAGCTAGCTTTTGACTTAGAGATAAAATTATTTTTCTTGAGTATGGGACCAAATATTATTTTCATGAATTCAGTTATTGAACACAGTATTTTGACAGTTAGGTAAGATAACTCCATAACTTTAAAGTTTATTGGCTACAGAATCTTTGTTTATACAAACATTTTCATGTTCTTAAATATGATATTTGAAGGGCAGTGCATGTGTTTCGGTCTTAGCTTAAATCTTAAATACAACCCATATTGATTGAAATTACTTATATATTATAATGCATCTCTTTCAGACTACTATATCAGAAGAAGTCTTGCTAAATTAGAAGTCAGAAGTGAAGATGTGCTGCTTTTCAGTGTAATCCATGAGAAGAAGCAATAATACTATTCCTATGGTGAATGAAATTCTACCACTGAATGCTCTACTTGGTCCAGCATTTTCTTTTAATGTCCTAGTACATTTGTCACATAACGCATCTCACCCATTTTGATGTGGGAAGGTTGTTATTCTAGTTTAGGAGATATGTGCCATGGTTGATGGGTATAAGTTCAACTGAATTAAACTCCACAAATAAGCAGCCTCTTCCTTCAATCCCTCACTGGTACTGCAGTGTTTCTAGCTGTTACAGTGAAGCCTAGATTCCAAGAGATAAGGCCAGAGGAATATCATGTGACATGTCATTATTAGATTGCTAAGGATACCGACCAAAAACTGGTCCCTTTAATTCAGAAGTACAGTGACTCTTACAAGAACGTCACAAACCTATATGGGTATTAACACAATGAAAATGTGCCAAATAAACACATTGAGGGCACAGGTAATTTACTGTAATATCATGGTCCTGAAGAGCACTCCACCTCCAACTCTGTATTTGTAATTGAAGGGCCATAAGTGGGAGGGTTTAAGTCTTGAAGTGGAGGGCATCATTGTCCTAGGGGAAGGAATGGCAGGATAAGTGTATTTCTAAGGATGGAGAGGGTCTTGCGAATGTTGTTAGGACAAGCATAGCCTAAAGGTGAAATCAAAAGCAAAAAAGGTGAAGGGAAGGTGCCTATACAGGAAAGCAGAACCAAAGGGTCTAATAATTCTGCAAGGAAATAGCAGGAGAGAGTTGGTAGTAACCAAAGAAAGGAAGACTTGTGGGGAAAAAAGAGTTGAACATGGTGGAAAGTGGGAGCAAGGAGGTGTGATAAAAGGAGATATGTTTAGCTCAAATATGCTAGAGTAGGGACAAGGGTAGGGTGCTAATGATGTGCTTTATTTAGGGTTTGGCAGAGGAGGAGGAATGGCACAAACTGGCAGTCTTATACCCTGCCAAACCCAGAGTTCCTCTGCTCTATTTAGAGTTGGATAAACTGCTGGAATGCTGTCAGTGGTGCTTACTATGGCTTCACCAATGGTAACCTATGACCCAGCAGTCTTTCCTCAATAGGATAGCCAGGTCACCTTGACTGTCAACTCGCCTATTCAGGGAAGGGCGACCATCACTCATTTTCCATGCCCATGCCCACCATGTAATGCATGGCAGATATTATCATGGGAATTATTAAATTCCCCTATCACACAGGAAGGAAGCTGTCTGCATCTGGGCAATTTACTGTTTTTTGAGAACAATCCCACTCTCACTTTGGGAGTTTAGTTCCCTGCAGAGAGGACACTTTAAAGATGGAGCACTCTTGATAAACTTGACTGGTTTGAAGGAAAACCCCATTGTAGCAACTCCCTTTGCAGCAAAGAGATCTCTCCCTTGCAGGCAGGTATCTCTAAATATGGCGGGTAGTCCTCTGCCACACAAGCAAAGGTCATTACCTCCACCCCCTGGCAGGTCATTAGTCCACACCTCAAGGCCTAAATAAAACTGTAGGTCCTTAAAAGTAACAGTGGCAAAACAATGTATACCAGGAATACACTGCATGGAATGAGCTTGTGTAGCAAAAAAGAAGACCCTATCCCTTCCAGGCATTTTTGGGACGGTCTGTTCAAATAACATTTTGAAAACATTAGGTCAACTTGTGCATTTTACAGCTCAAAATGTCAAACTTACTGGATATAAAGCTGTAGGATTTAAGAGCAGTATTGAATGGAGATGTAGAATCCAATGGGTTTTGCTCTACTAGAGAAAATCAAAATCAAAAATAGTAAGTCAGGTGAAATTACACAGTTTTCAATACCTTTCACTTTGAGCAAATTAACAGTCAACACTCCATGAATAGTCCAGAATTAATGTGCCAGAAAATAAAATGCCAGGACCTAATCAGATTCATTAGTTACCAAATGGCGTCCAAGAACTGGGACCTACAGCTACCAAACTCTGGTATGTTTTCCTTCCAGCCTCTTGATCTCGCTATACTCCTAAGACTCCATAAGCAATCTGGAAGTCCAACTGCAACCCATGATATACTTGTTAATATTTAGGGCCTTACCCATGATTCTAGCTCAGAAATACTGTAAGGTCATTTATTCATCTTGACAAAAATACACAAAGATTAAGAAAAGGCATTGAAGCCTTTTTACACAGGAAACAGATCTGTGGGAGTTCAACATGTAAATGTGCAATGTGAAAATGCAAATTGTTGTTAGGCCATGGTCAAATATAGCACTAAGGAAAATGGGTTAGAATGATACAATGTTGCCAGTAGGTGATGCAAATGTTTGGCATTATCCCCTCTTTTTTAAAATAAAAGACACAGAGTGGTTAAGCAAGAAATTCAAAATAAGCGAGAAGAGGCTGTACACAGTACAAATTGCAATGAAAAATATGAGTGGATACTAAAATGTGCAAGAAATTCAAGTGGAAACTGAATGACCATCACAAAAAACAAAAACTGATTTGCTCAAAACTTTTCACTTCAACAGCTGCTGTAGTTCCACTCAGGGCAAAGTCTGTTAAAATCACAGACACCATTAGTTTTGCTGCTAGCCTGACATTACACGTAATCAGAGTGGCATAACGCAATATGATGGACGCTCCCTGCAGAATGTGATGAGAGACCCCTGAGTCTCCCATATCTCACAAATATTAATTGACCTTGCCCTTAATGGGGCCCCCCTGAACCACGGGGGCTGCAGGGGCTTGTGTTACTCTCCTGCATCACTGCATGGAAAGCCTCTGACTCCGTCAATTAAACAAGTGCACATCAGTGTTCACCATCGTTGTGTTATCATTCATTTATTTATGTTTTTAACTATATCCAAGTTCTCACATGAAATGTAATGTAATGCAGACTTATAAAGCGCACTATCACCCCACGGGTATCCTGGCGCTGAGGTTACATTAGCTCCCCTATTTGCACGTATTTACCATGAGGATGACTGTTCCGCATTACATTCTTGGGAAGAGCCAGGTTTTAAGCTTCTTCCTAAAGTGTTGGAATTCTTCTGTTTGCCTAAGATTGGGCGGGAGTTCGTTCCATAAACGGGCGGCCACACAGCTAAATGCTCTACCTCCAAACCTGGAGGTTCTAATTCTGGGAGTGCTAACCAGACGAGCTGCAGAGGATCGAAGACTTCTTGCGGGGGCATGCCAGACAAATTTTGACAAACATGGAGAGAGCAAGAGAAAATATACTCAGTTTCATTCTCCCAAACAATCCCTTACTCACAAAAGGGCAACTAGGGGAACCAAAATGAATTCTCATTATTTGTAGGGTAGCGTACAATAAAGAGTACTCCTTTTGGGTATACCATGAGGTATTTTAACTCTTTTTCTCCTATCTGGATCCGTGCATTATCCAGTAAAATATTTTATATAAGAACTCCCATCTTTTTAGATGAGTCCGCCCTGGTGGTATTACCCTACCAGGGTGTGGATATGTGCCAATGATGAAGCATGTCACGATTCAGTGATTGAGGCATCTATTCAAAAATCTTTGGATACTTTGGTGGGATCATGAAGTGGTGTCCTCGTGGAATTCCGTCCTTTATTCCTTTTGCCTAGTTGCTCTTTTGTCAGTAAGTATTTAACTATATCCATGCCACCCTCTGCTCACCCTGTACAACATAAAACCTGTTTACAAACAGAAGGCCTCTCCATTTTATCAATGTTTAACTGGTACTCAATACACATGAAATGACACTGAACATCAAAACCAAGGATCCAGCTATGAGAGATTTTTACCGCCAAATGATGGGTCTTGTTTTTTTTTTTTAAAGTTCGCCTACCAGACAGCACATGCAATGTCATTTACAAGAAAGATTGTTAGCTCACAGTGGGCTTAGAGCCTGCCCATTGCTTCATTATCACTCTCATTTGCTTGCTTCTTATTCGTTAGTGTGCCTGGGATTTTCTTCATCTTCTTGTGTTTGTTCCTCCCCTGGAGCATGGATGCATTACTGTGTACTTATACTCCTTGCTTTTCCAGGCACTACATTTTTCTTTTTTTTAAGCACTTTACAAGAGTGCATGTGTTTTCAAGTTGTCTCCCTAGTATGCTTCTCTTCCTCTCTCTGGTTTTTCTAGCCTGTGTGTACTTTTTCCCTGCCCTCCTCTGTGATGCGGTTGCCTTCGTGTTGTCCCTTGCCTGCGTTTCTTTCATGTTCATGTTCTTTTATGCCTTATAAGCTTCAAATGCTCTCTCTTTGTCATTTTTTCTACCTCCTTCTATGTGCTCCAGGCTGATTTCCCTGTTGGCAGTTTTCTTCATCTGTACCCTCTGAGGTGCTTCCATATCCCATGTTGCTTCAACCCCCATCAGCCACCTATGTTGATTCCATGCCCCCCATTTTTGTTGTTCCCTCCAGTTTTGCTCCTGTGCTGCTTCCATGCGCATGACCATGTTGCTTCCCCCACTTGTTTTCCAAGAGTTGGATCAACAAATAAAAAGAAATAAAATCAGCTGCGTAATGTTGTAGGTGCATGTATGCATGGTGGCCACGCCGACAAAAGGATGCAATAGGAATTTGTTTTATTAGCCATGCTGCACAGTATCGGGGTTGTTGTTCAACATAGCTAAAAATTCTGGACAAAGCCAATTGGTCCCAAAAGAAAGACCTATTAGCTTCACCAATTCTTGTTTATAAAAGAAGACCTGATGTCTTCATGAGAGGCAATCTAATGTTAAGTTGTACTGCAAACTGTTGCAGTACATCAAAAATACAGAAGGCAATGCCCACTATCGATGTATTGTGGCTATATTGTCCTGTGAATGCTGTAGTACAATGTTGATATGTCTGCTTTCCTAGTAGGGAGCCTATATTTCCTGTTGGACATGTGTCGTTTATCCCCAGATCCTTAGTTCTTCTTCTGAGTTCTTCTCTTTGAGCTTTCTCTTCATTATAATCTTTGCTCTTCAGCATTATTTAGACGGGCCTGTGCATTAACTTTCTGGTAAGATATACTGTAAGCGAACATTTGCAGAGCAGCATTCCTTTGTTGATGCCATTTGTTTACTCTGGTCTGAACCAGATATGCGTGTTTCCTTCATTTTCCTAGCCTGCTTTCATCTAATCTCTAATTCTCTTCTGCCTCTCTCTCTGTCCCTGTATGTCCTCTGTCGCCTATCTCCTTGGCTTCCGCCACTGTCTTTACATCATCTCTTTCTTCTTTCTTAGGTATGTAAATTGTCTATGTGTCATCTACCACAGAAGAGGTGTGGCGCAGCGGCCAGGGCGACTGACTCCGGAACCTGAGGTTCACGGTTCGATCGCCGGCGGCAGATCAGCCCAGCACCATGTGACTCTGGGCAATAGCTCGCTTAATCTTCCCGACGGCCCCCAGTGCCGGGACACCTCTCCGGAGGTAGCTGTGCGCTTTACAAATACTGGACATTTACATTTTATTTACCCCATTTCACTTTGTAGTTTATCTCACTAGATTCCTGTGGCCTCCCTTTCTCTTCCTGGACTCCAACTCAACAAGTCTATCTCAAATCAGTGATGCGATGCAAAATGATGCTGTCCTGCGCCCTCCACGAAGGGCCCCTAAAACTTCGTTTAGGCTGGGTGTCACTCTCACAAACATGGGCCTCGGTACCTATCCCCCCTTCCTTGACCACTGGATCCTCCTTGCACTTAAGAAGCTGTAGAGACAATCAATGTCACTGTCATTAATGTTACTGTCATTATCCAGGTCCTTTCTCAACTTCCATACCCGTTTCCTCGCTCTTACGAATATTGTATATATAATAAGTGCCTCTTTAACTCCACAAGACCTGTTTCCCTCACAGTTCCATCTACCCTTTCCCCTTTTAGAGTTCACCCACTCTCCATGGGGCTATCACCCCATTCTATTGCCTCCTCTGCCCTCTCGGCTGCCTGTTGACTGAGTTGTTGCTGTCATGAATACACATGAAAGGATTGACGCATGCGTACATTTAATGACCATTTTGGGAGGTCCTAGGATTTCATTATGTGGGTGTTCGTCCAAACATGCAAGAATCCCCGTCTGTGTACGCATTTGCATGTGTTTCCGGCCTATGTCTGCGTTTGACTTCTTCGAATTTTCATCTTTAACCCTCTTTGTCCCCTATAGCAAAGATTTGGAACTAAGGCAGTTGTGCATTGGAAAGAACATCCAATGTTCCTAAATATTTCTCTCGTTCATTTTGGGCGCTACTATCACACACCACTCCCTCCTCCTTCCAAAAAGTTATTTTTTCCATTTATCCTGCATTGTTCAGTGGCATTGTGGCCCCTCACCATTTCCTCTGTGCCAAAAAGTATGTTGTGATATGGTCATGGCATTTGAGTGTCTCAAATTGTTTTGGGAACAAGGCTTGCCTTTTTAGTAAGTAGTTCTGAACATACAAGCTATACAAATGTCATTACATACTGGTGCCCTGGACAGCATGCTTACAAGAAAGAGGAATGTGCAGGAAATCACAGTGTGCTAGTTAAGCTTTGCTTTTTCACTCTTATGAACAGTAAAGAATGGTATAATAGTACGTAGTAGCCCTAGAGAATGTGATGTGTTCATATTATATGTTTTGTCTGTAAATACTCATATAATAAATAAGCAGTAGTATATTATTATGATAATACATAGTTTTCTGTAATCCCTGTATAAACACCAGTCTCTGATTTTTTTTATAAATGGTGACTTGTGACGCACCCAGTCGCTGATTATGATGGAAAGACGTCAGAACTCGACTATTATAAGTTATTACAGTCAAGTTCTGACGTCACAATGCCTGCTGCCAGAGTCAGCAGCCGAGGTGAAAGGCAGGTCAGATCATGGAACATAATTGAAGCAGCTGTTTAAAGCAACATAAACAAAACATTGCTCTTCTTTCTTCTGCTCTAGTGTAATAGCTTACAATGACAAGCAGAGAATTCCTTTATTTTTTGCACTCCTTAGATAGAGAAAAGCTAGAATCTTTCTGCATGTTTCTACACATCCTGAGCTACTGCAGCTTTGTTTAAAAAAAAAACTGACTTGTGTTGAACTGTTTCTAATATCTGTTGCCACAAATATCTAGAACGGTTTTGGTTTGTTTAATTTTGCACTAGAGGTTTTATTTTTATTCTTCATATTTACAAACATGCTCACTCTTTAATATGAAAGAGCTACGCACCAAGGTTTTAAGTGGTTTGTGGAAAAGGTGATGGTGTGAACATAGATTATATGGGATAATGTACCCCCGGCGTACATGAGGAGGGTATTGCAAGTCACCTCAGAGTTCCATAACCTCATAAAGGAACTCAGCTTTCGGCCTTGAACCTCTATATGGTTATGGAATTCCTCAGTGACTTGTAATATCCTAATAATGTACGTCAGGGAGTACCTTATCCCTTATATTTTCAGGCAGTGGCGGCTCACAGAGAGAGTGCTGCGGGGTGGTGGGGCAGGGCGGGGAGGGCTGGGTGGGGGTAGTGGAGTCGGACATGCTACGGGCAGGAGAAAGGTAAGTAAATAAATAAATAAAACTATTTACCTTGCGCTCGCTGCATCGCCAAATCGGCGATGCAGCGAGCGCAAGGTAAATAGTTTTATTTATTTATTTACTTACCTTACTCCTGCCCGTCGTATGTCTGACTCCACTACCCCCCCACCCAGCCCTCCCCCGCCTCACCGCCCCGCAGCACTCCCTCTGCGAGCCGCCACTGTTTTCAGGCATTGCATCAAATACATGTCAGCATTTCTAGAGCACAAACTGATGCTTATAAGGTGATATGCAGTCATTTTCTGTTGGTTACTAATTGTTATGTGGAAAAAAGCTGAAGTATCAATCATCATTGTAATTCACACACAGCTCTGTCAATGAACCTTCATCCTAATGTAAAGCTCCTTGGATAGATGAAGCTGAAGAAAAAGCTTTATAGGTATGACTATTGACAGCTGTAGCTTTTTTGTGACCCCGTGTCATCAATCCCTCATATGAGTATAACACAAAGTACAGAGAGAGTGAATCTTTTCTTAATCACCTGTGAATTGTCACAAATGTTTGATATATGGTTTGGCCTACTAATGGATTGTTGATGAGTTATGATATGATCAACATCAACTTCATTACCATTATCATCTCTAATGTTATGCTTATTCACCACAAAGGAAGGTGCCCCGCAGAACTTTATTCACAATTCTGAATGTACTACTTACCAATACAAGTGCTTCTCTTCAGGCTGCTGTACCATAACCATTTTAGAAAAATTCCCAATTTCCTTCCTCGTCCCAGCATTTTTACCCCATTCATAGTCCTATTCCCTAGCCAACCAACCACTGTAAATGCTGTTCACACCATTGTTCTCCTCATCCTCTATAAACTCTCAAAATGCCCAATCCTCTAGTCTTGGCTAGAGCTCTTGCACATCGCTCCATTGATGCATAGGTAAATGCGTGCTTTATAATTAAATGCATACATGCAAAAATGCTCAATCTGCTCTATCAAACAAGCATCTTCTTGCCAAGAAACTTAAACCTTCCAATTGTGCCAGGGTTTCTGTTGAGAATCATTGGCGCCTGTGGTCTTTGATGACTGGATTATGGGAAAGTGGTATACCTGGGTCTCTCGGTCCACAACCTCAAGGCACTAGATAAATGGTTCTTAACCTGTGGTCCCGGGAACCCCTAGCAGGTCTGTGACGTCTACTCAGGGGGTCCGTGACTGCCCAGAAAATGCAATAATACTAACGGATTCATAAAGTGTATGGAAATAAAGAAGCAAAATGTACAATTGAAAAAGATAAAACATTCTGTAAATGTCAAGGAATTTAAAATTAAAGGTTAAAAATTAAGTTAGTATCCTTAGAATGATTCATGGGAGCAGTGAGAGTGAGTGCATCACACAGAATAAAGTATGGAGGATGGGTGGACTCCATCGAATTTAGAAAATCTCCAACCTTCTTGTTAAAATTTTGTTTTTTATATACTTGCATGAATCAAATAAAATATGTAATCATTTGGGTATTTGTTTGATGAATGCTTGTTTCTGTATTTTTTGTGAACTGTTTTGTGGTGCAAATCAGTGAAAATGCTTAGGCCGGGGTCCTCAGCTTGCAGTAATGGCACAGTGATCCCCGGATTTCAATAATTATTCAGTGGGGGTCCCTGGGTTCCAGTAATGATTAAATTGGGGCCCACAGAAGTCAAAACATGGGACTGTAGCATCCTCCCCAGCCCAGGTAAAAGTAAATGATCATGCCACACATGGAGCTCGGTTTTTCACGTCTTTATTCTGTAGAGTTTAACCGTTAACCAAACATATTACGTCATTAATTTTCTTAACCACACCCTATCGCATGCGTCACTATTCTACGGACTTCATCAGGGACCAGTGGGTTCCCACTATCTCTAATACACACAACACGACAGGGAGTGCATTAGCTTGAAAGTTCTTCATGATTTACCCGCTGCCAGAGTCCAGGCAATCTCTACCCTAGATCCTGATAAAGCAACTGATATCCTTCAAAACTGTATTATGTCCTAGGACTACCACAGTAAAGGGTTGGTCTCTCCGAGCAAGCAATGGACTCCACATTTTTCCATCAGGCTCTTGAAATCTGCTGGGAAAGACCTATTCAAGGTCCTGCAGCTCAAGTGGGCATGATGCAGAGACAAGGCTTTTTAAGTCCTTGGCCCCCTAGTGCCCCCTAGTCAATGAATTACAGACAATCACAGCAATTTCCAATGAGTGCCAAATGACAGGCTGTAGTAAGACTCTCAGTGTTCCTGGCTTTTTCTCCTCCACCGGTAGAGGTAGACCTTCTGGTTCCTTCGTGATAAAGAGCACTAAAATTCCTGGGGTGAAAGCTACATTTCAAAATGCATGAAAAAGGTAATTAATTATAACGAGTCATCAAATCGAGTATCAGTGGAACACAGGGAATAAAGAAAGTAAAAGAGTGATCAAACCTTGCTTCCAATCTGGGGACTAGCTTCTATGAAAACGGCAGAAAGAAAACATTGTGGGATACAGTGACAGGAGTTATAAGGACAGGGGTCCCACTTCAGGCCTGGACAAGACTTTATGTGCTGTTAACCAGCTGCTTTAGACGTTCCACCAGACCATCTACTCTCCCACTTCCCTGTTCATCAAACTTGCACATAAGAGCCAGTCAAAATAGCCAACAATAATTCATGAACAAGTTTAGGTGTGAACTTGTTGATATTCGTTTAAATCACTTCATTCAGGTTGCATCTTGGGGCGGTGACAACTCTTCATGCATTATAATGAGGGACGCAGAATGAACAGGAAATAAAAGTATGACAGGTACTCTCTCTCTCTTTCGCTCTCTTCTCTCTCTCTCTCTCTCACACACATACACACACACTTTCTCTCTCTTCCTCTCTCTCTCTCTTCCCCCCTCCCTCTCTCTCTATCGCAGTAACACTACATAAAACTATGGGGCATATTAGCAAGACCCACGTTAAAATTATCGCCGTTTTAGCGGCAGGAAACTGCCGCTAAAACGGCGATAATGGGCTTGCTAATATGCGTTATGGAATTCAATAGAAGCCCAGGTTAGATGTGCAGGACATCAAACCTGGGCTTCTATTGGAATTCTATAACGCATATTAGCAAGCCCATTATCGCCGTTTTAGCGGCAGTTTCCTGCCGCTAAAACGGCGATAATTTTAACGTGGGTCTTGCTAATATGCCCCTATATTTTTCAGATGTGAAAAATTGGGACCTTCCTTGTTGTATGCTTTTTTGGTGCATATTAAGCAACATGTTTGCACCACTAATATATTTTTTGATTCATGTATCATCCAGTGGCTGCTGCTCCTAATGACAAGTGTTGAGGCGGGTGGGTGGGGAGATGTCGGAGCAAAAAACGAAAAGAGAAAATAAAATAGAAAAGTACTTACATGCCGGCAGGTGCCTCAGTGCTCTTCTGCTCCTGTCCCAACTCAAGATTTCTGGCAGTCCATGGGCTAGTGCACACTGAGCAGGCTCTCAGACACTAATCGAGATGCTGCTCTCATGCTGTTAACACTAATTACCAGCAAGAGAGCTGCACCGTGATTGGCCTAGTGGGCTGGTTTGATGCTCGCTCAGGGCCTATGAGCCTGTGCTTGTCCTCCACCTGGCTGTACAACACAGCTCGGGTTGGAGAAATATGAGTGCGCATGTTGGTTTGGCTGCCCTAGGACGGCCGGCAAAACTGACATGTGCACTTACAGTGCGCACTACTCCTCCTCCTTGCTTCTGTCATCAGATGGCCACGCCCCGTCCTAGATTCGCCTAGCTCTGGCTCCATAAGAAAAGTAAAATGATAATAAAATTGTTTTTTTGTCATTTTATTTTTCACGTTTGCCTCTGCTGGCTCTCAGCAGGGGAGCGACGCTCCTCAGGCATAACCGAGGAGCCGTCGCTGATATCATCATACAGCACTTCAGGGTCTAAACGCGATAAATACAGGTGCAACTACTTCCTCAGTTAATGATACTGGAGCAGATTTACAAGCCCCTTGCGCCACTTTTGAGTCACTTTTCCCATGTTAAAAGTGACGCAAAAGTGGCGCAAGGGGCTTGTAAATCTGCCCCACTGAATTTACTGACCTCAAAAGGAACGAGGGCACACTAGGCTTATTCGGTATTTATATTTGTGACCCGCGGATCTCCGCATTTGTTGGAGGGAAGCGTTTAACTCACTGAGTCGTCCTTCTGGTTCAGGGTGAACCATGCTGCTTCTTTCAAATGAGTAAAAACTTCTATTCTATGACATACAGAAAATCTAAACTATTTAGAGAATCTCATTGCTTGAAAAACATCCGCTGCTTTTATACAGGCATTATTTATGCATCACTTTATATTTATTAAAATATTATAAATCCGTAAGACTGAGAAATAACTCATTTCACCGTTCTTGGTGTTAGTCTGAATCAAAGTGTCTTTTATAACACATTAGAAAGTATTAACTCTAACAAAGAGTAATTTCAGACCAGGCTCCGAAGATGAATTTAGTTGCCATTTCATTGGCCGCGATTTGTATATTAAAAAGCTTTTAATTGCCCAGGTAAGTGCCTGCACCTGCTAAGACATTGTGTATAAGAGCACATTATTCTAATCTCTTAAAATACCGGTCACACATCAACCATAAAATTATTCTCTCTACAATTATAGTTCAATTTTGCTGAGGTAGAAAGTGCAATTTAACAGTTTGGTTTTACTCGTTATTATTAAAATCACGGGAAGCGCAATCATTAGATACCAGTCATGTACTTAAATAGTAGAAAGCACTGCAGCGATTCTCCTAAAATAGCGTCCATGCTGATCAACTAAAGCCGTGCCAGAGAATTCAAGATTTTGTGAAATGGAAACGGTTTGTTCTTTCCCTTTATTGACAATAGTCCAAGGGCTTCCGCCGATATAAGTTAGTCTATATTGTCCTCACTCAAACCAGACCCTGACGAAGTTCACCAATTTTATCACCGGTCCCTTTTTATGCCTAAACTAATGTGGGTGGCAAGATGTCCAAAATGTGTAACTTCAAACATTGCTGTACAGCGTGAGACTAATGAAAGTTCCAAACAAGTAAATCTCACCAAAATAAACATTGCCCTAATGTAGTGTCACGTAGTGTGGAAGTCTGCTCAGCATATTTGATCAACGACTGTGAAACTGTCATGACTTCTACAGATAATGTAAGAGCGGGTGGACTTAGACTCATTTTTCCAAATATACCATAGTTATGTCACATCCAGCAAAAGTAGAAAACAATATGGGCACTTTATGCCAGCATTAATCAAGCCAGACAGTACAATGTAAATAGACATAACCTTGCACCATCTAGACATAGTTACTATCAGGGCTCTTCACAAAGGTGACCAACAATTATGCGTAGTTCACACATCTAATTTACTTTTACACTTTTGAGAAAATTAAATACTTTTGGCTATTCTCATAATTCAAGTTTAAAGTTACTCAAAACTGTAAACTTGTATATCATCACCACCTGAAAAATGGGTTGGAGTCAACCTTACGAGTGTAGGTTGCTACAGCCAAAAATGAACCAGAAATAAGTTCAGCACCACACATGACCAATCACTAATTCTGCAAAACCTTCCAATAGAAAATAATGGAGATTTATTAACATGAAAAATAATTCTAAATCAAATTAAAATATTTGAAATTGCTACAAATCTAAATAAAAATGATTTTATATTTGTTATTTAAACCTGAAATTATTTAACAAACTTTTTTGAACGCATAAATTATTGTAACATTATTTAATTAAAATATAATTAAACTACTTTCAATTCATTCTATACTCCACTTTCAATAATTATTAATGCAATAGAATTTTTTTTTTTTTTACTTTAGGTGAAAATTAATTTTTTAATTCAAACTTTAGAAAAATAATTTTGATTTAATTTAATATACTTAAATGAATTAGGGATTTAATTCAAAGTTAAGTTAACAGTGCTGTATCATTTTTATTTTGTTCTACATTGAAAATAAATACATACAATTAAGTTACCTTAATATTTAACATAATAATATTTTTGCTATTGTATTATAAATTTAAATAAACTTTTTACATTTTTCTTGAACTTTATCATAGGGAAAAGTATAGGAAAAAGTAAAAAAGATTATTTATCTCAAAAACAATTGTGTGGGAGTGCCTAGTGTCCACAACTTCAAAAGGCCTAAATGCCAGTATGCACAGATCACATTTTTACACTAAACACTGACCCTTTTTTTGCAATGTGGGTGCCAGGGGAAATTGGGCCCTTGCTCAGCCAGCACCAAGGGAAATGTACCCAACCCAGACATTTCTGAAAACTAGACACCTAGGGAGTCCAGGGTTGTGTGTCTTGCATCAATCTCACAAGGTTCTTTTTACACAGAAGCACTTGCAAATCTCAAATATTGGCTAAAACACACATTTTTCTCACATTTCTGAGGGAAAGTTCCGGACTCTGTGGGGATCAACAAATTTCCTGCAAACCAGCATTTGCACATATCTCGCAATAAAAATAGTACCCTTCTTGTGTGGGAGGACCAAGCACCCATAACAACAAAGGGCCTGTTAGACTTGGCACCATTGGCGTGGGTCTCCCTTCCATTTTTTGCTGTTGCCTCATTTGTTTTTGCTGGTCTAGATGCTTTGGGCACTTTGCCACTGCTGTTCAGTGCCAAAGTGCAAGTGCTCCCTTTTGTAAATTGATGTAATGGATTAGTGATTCCATGATTGGCTGATTTGATTTACTTGTTAGACCCTAGTACAGTGCACCATGTGTGCCCAGGGCCTGTAAATCAAATGCTGCTGGTGGGCTTGCAGCACGGATTGTGCCACCCACAGAAGCATCTTGTAAAATGTGACTCAGGCCTGCCATTGCAGAGCCTGTGTGCAGTCTGGGACTGCCATGTCGACTTGGCAAGTGCACACACTTGCCAGTCCCTAAACCTTCCCTTTTCTACATGTTAGTCACCCCTAAGGTAGGCCCAAGGTACCCCTGTGGGCAGGGTGCATTGTATGTGAAAGGTAGGACATGCCCTGATGTGTGTGGCATGTCCTGATATTGAAATACTGCCAATTTCATTTTTCATTATTGCAAGGCTATCTGTTCCCATAGGCCAGAATGGGCAGCTAGTTTAGCTAGTTTACAACATCTTATAAACATAACTGGCCCTAGGAACAAGATAGGAAAATAAAGTTTAGTATGCCTGAACTCAGAATGTTAAAGTGCATCTTTTAGTGTGGGTGATTTTTACATTCTGTGTTTGAAAATACCACTTTTAGAAAGTGGGTATTTTCTTGCCTAACCATCCAGTAGGCCTCTGCTAGGTTTGTGTATTGCATGTCTGGCTTGTGAGTGACAGGAGCTGGGAGAGGGCAGTGGCTCCGGCAGTCTGATGAGTCAGGGCTGGGCTGAATGGGACCTGGGTTGTATTTAGAGTAGGGGGAGGAGATTTCCTTTCACCTTCCTGGGCCATGTCTGCTTTCAACAATGCTGTCTCCACCTCCTCCCAGGAAGCTGCACCAGTGAGGACAGAACTGGTTTTGGCTGGGTGCAGACACTCTCTGCCTTCAGAGAACAAAGAATTTGTGTGTATAAAAAGAGGGGCCCAGACCCCAGACTTTTAGATCACTTCTGGGAAATCAAGAGGAACCTTTGCCAAGGAGAAGAACCGGAGCAGCTGAAGGAAGAATACTGCCCCTGTGCTGTTTGCTGTTTGGGGTTGGCCTGCAGTCGCTGCTTGTGCCAAGGAAAGGAGAAGAAGGACTTTGCTGTTTTGCTTTGTCACCTGCTTGAAGAAAAGATCTCCAAGAGCTTGAAACGGAGCTTGCCTCCTGTTCTGAAGTCTCAGGAACACAAAGACTTCACCCCTTCAGTCTTTCTGCATCTAGAACTGCTGTTTTAGCTGCTACAGAAGGAAATTGCAACACCGACGCCGGCGAGCAACGCCGTAACCTGCCCGAAGCCGTGAGCGCTGCTCCGACTTGCAACGTAGGCTCACCGCCAGCTGCCGTGCCACATCGACGTCAGCGAGCGATGCTGTAACCTGCCCGAAGCCGTGAGCGCTGCTCCGACTTGCGACGTAGGCCCGACGCCTGCTGCTGTGCCGCATCGACTCCGAAACCGACTTCATCATCGAGGAGCCGATCCTCAACTTGAGTGACCCCCGAATCCATCGACATCGCGCCATCGTAAGGAACAGTGGTTTTGGCGCCATCGTGACGTCATCTCCCCGACGCAGTAAGGAACCGTCGTCTCGCCTCCCCTGCGCTGCAGTAAGGAACAGAGGCTGCACCTCCCCTGGGGTCGTAAGGAACCGATGCCGCGCAGCGCGTACGAAGCCGCACCTCCCCGACGCCGTGAACTGTCATTGTTTTCATCCTTTCCAAGGTACTGTTCTTTGTGGGTCTGCTTGACTCCGGGCCCGACGCCGTGCACCTCGCGGTCGGCGCCGTACTTTTGGATTTCCACCGGTCACGACGTTGTTATAACTCCAAGTAGAGTTATTTGTTGCTACAAGCCTTATTTGAGTGAATAACCTATTTTTAAGGATGTCTTGATAATTGTATTGTGGATTTTTGTCGTTTGGTCTTGTTTTGGTTTATTTAAAGATTAATTATTTTTCTAAACTGGTGTGGTGTCCATTTGTAGTGTTTCCACTGTATTACTGTATGTGTTCACAAATGCTTTACACACTGGCCTCTGAGATAAGCCTGTCTGCTCGTGCCAAGCTACCAAGGGGGTGGGCAGGGGTCATTTCAGGAGTGTATCCTCCTTTCCCTGACTAGAAGCAAGGGTCCCTATTTGGACAAAGGTGCAAACCATTGCCAACTAGAGACCCCCATTTCTAACAGGGCCCAAAACGCGACATGAACATATCACATTTTACCACTTAAAACCTGCCCCTTTTTTGCAATGTGGGTGGCTGTGGAATTTGGGCCCTAGTACAATTGGTACCCTTGGAAACCAACCAAACCCAGACATTTCTGAAAATGAAACACCCAGAGGTGTAGAAGGTGGTGTGACTTGCATGGATCTCATGATGTATTTTGTACTCAGAACCCTTTTGCAAACTCAAACATTGGCTAAAAACACACAGTTTCCTCATTTCTGTGAGGCAAATTTTGGAATCTTCAGGGATTGTGCAAAATTTGTACCACTCAGGGTTCATGCATTTGTCTCGATAAAGCAGCACCCCACTTGTGTGGCTGGGGTTAGGTGACCATGAGCCATGTCATTAATGGTTGGCATAATTTGCCAGGTCTCTTAAATTGGTTTCCATTACAAAGAGAGACGGCATCAGTGATAACCATAACATATATGTCCCCGCATGGGTCTTAAATACTATGTAATGTCTGAGTCATTCTCAGCCTGGGAACCAGCATAATCCCTTCTACATTCAACACCGTAGGAGCTTCCTTCTTTCTTTGGACCAGAAGCAATAGTAACAATATGTTACTCCTTGTATTTTGCAGATGAACACTATTGCAATTATGATGCCACACCTGAGGGTTTTGAATCAAATTTCATCTCACCAGATGATCTAAAACCGAAATACCCACTATCACCATAATGAGTACAGGTGTAATCCTTTTAAGTATTTGTTTACACTATTTACATAAATGATGATGGTAGCACATGAGAACTTGGTTTGCTTAGGCTACGCACATTTATTTCCTTTCCAGGAATGAAGACTGAAGTTCTGTGAGATACCACACATTTGTTATTTCCTCTGGTCCTGAAGAATCTGCCTCTCTTCCCTGGCAGTGAAAGGTGTTGATCTTCATTCACTATGGTTCACACATGCCTTTAGTTTTGATAAGTGCTGGTAAAGATTTAAATAAAGACTAGTGAATATCTCCGCCAACACTTTTGTAACACTCTTACTGTTTAGTAAATACACAAATAATAAAAGACGCAGTCCTAATACGTCAATGAGCACCCTATGGATTAGACAACATGAACATAACTAACGAGTCCATGGTAAAGTTGGATGGTTCATTACTGCTGTAATCCTACAACAGCGCCAGTGATGATAGTCATTCTCTAGACACACTGACAAAGCATGCAACCCCATTCATCAGTTTAAGAAGCACTCCAACGATGAGAAGCCTGGGTCATTGTATAGGCTAAATCAATGCACACACTGATTGCTCCTGCAAGGTGCCTCCTATTTCATAAGAGTACCAAAAGTTGAAATCATCACTGCAGCAGAGGCATCACATCATCTAGACCCAGGGTGAGGGTCCAAACATTCCTGTGAATATGCAAAGACTGAGTAAAAAACAAACACTAAGCAGTTACTCATCACCATGGGATGCATGGTTGGGATGTATTAGTATTGTAAATGCTGTTACTAATGCGAATATCATGAATAGACCAAGCGTATAGTATATTTGAGGTTTCAGTGAGAACGGTGAGTCAAACTACCCCAGCAGCTGGCAGCAGTTCCACTGCTGTTCCTCCGTCAAATAGGGAGAGAGTCTCACTCCCTTCACTGAGCCATCTCTCAAGATGTGTAAGGAGATCTAGGAGGGACTCACTCCCCTCCACCTCTCCACAATTAGTCACCTTGAGCATTATCATTTTTGATCTGCCAAAGTGGGGTTATATCCTGGTCACATGTAGGATCCTCAAGGGTTCCTGGGGTCTAGAAATCAAACAGATAGGTCACATCACTTTTATTTTCCTTCCCCACATTTGGCCGGTCCTTCTGTCTTGGAGTGTCTGTGGCTCTACAAGTTCCATGACCCAACCTTTTTGGCATGATCAGTAGTTTATTAGAGTTACCTTTTGATCATACCACTGCTTGATAAATTCCTGTTTGACCTCCAATGTTCTGGTTGGCTTTCTTCATTTACTGGACCATCTTGGTTCTCAAGGCCAGAACACAGTCCACCACATCTTGTTTCTTGGGAGGATTCTCCCACAAATCTCTCACAATGCTGTAGAAGTCTTCTAACATGGGTTCTCAAACAGAAGCTCAAAGGGACAGAAGCTCATATCCTTCTGGGGGACCTCCCTGTAGGCAAACAGCAGGCACAGTAGCAAGGTTTCCCACTTATGCCTCAAGATGTCCTCTACGCTCAAAACCACGCATTTCAGGTTCTTGTTGACTCTGTCCAAAATCACACTGGCATAGGAGTAAAAAAAAATGTGAAGATCATGTAAGTCACTCCTACTCATTCCACATGTACTTCATGTACACAGACATGAAATTATTCCCCATCTGAAACCACTTGTTTGGTTACCCTACTCAAGTAAAAATACATACCAGAGCTCTGGAGTTCGTGAGCATAGTTGCCAACTTCAGAATTATAGCCTCAGGATCAGGGTGAGATGGTATACAACCACTAGGATCAACCTGTTACATAGGCTGTTGTGGTGTCAAGGAGCCTGACAATGTCAGCCTTTACCCTCTCAAAGTGTATGCCTATCACAGGGAAGATCTGGAGTAGAGACAAGTGATGCAGGACTGGCAGAAGGAAGCTGATTTCCGCCTCATCTGTGGCCAGTAAAAAAGGTTGACAAGTCTGTTTTAGGACGTGGCCTGCTACAGCTGTCCTGCCAAATGTTTATCATGAGCCAACTCCAGTAGGACGGTGCCGTTAGCACTGGGGGAACACCAGTACTTTGGCTGACCCATCCAGGCCGGAGAACCTAAATCGCCCTAAAGAGGATGCTATCTTTCTGTGCCTTGCAAAACTCTGCCTGAGATGGTCCTCCTGCTGCTTGGAAACCAAGCAGCTCAGTCAGGTCATCCACAGTAGATACTGCCAGCCCCTCCCCAGAGATATACTGACCTGTGGAAACATCTGAGACTTCACACATCGCTTACCCCTTGTCTTGTCTTCCTTGTGAGAACCTGCTCTACTATTTCACACCCCCACCTGACTCACCTAATGGGCTCCTCTGGCATTTGTGGTCAGCAGCATCCACTCTATAAGACCCAACATTTCAGCATGAACCTTTAGCTCTGCTACTTTCCAGAGGCAGTGTTCCAGGTCATGCCCCAGCAGACAGACAACTGAAATGTCAAGGGAAATAGCTACTCTCAGAGAACCAGTGACACCACACCATGCTGGAAATTATCTGCCTGGGAGACACCAGCTGATACCTGAGAATAGTCATCTGACTTCCGTGTTGCTCAGAGCCTCCACCTTCATCACATTGATTGTTGGCCACACCTGTACTTGTGAGTGTTAGCAGGCATGGAAGATGAGGCTTCCACCTCCCCATCACCCATGGAAATGAAGGGAACCGCTGTCCCCAATGGGCCATCTTTATCAGCCATCCCAACACTCACAATCACTGTGAACTGCCCACCAGTGGGAGGGGTGCTTCTTGGAGAAAGCTGAGCCCTTTCAAGAAGCAAAAAATGAGTAAAAAACATTTTAAGGCAAAAATGTGACAATCAAAAATGAAAGACAAATATTTTTTGCCAATCAAAAATATATTTTTGCCTGTAATTCTGAAAGGGAATTTTTATTTCATAACCTTTAAAATCTGAATGATAAGTGCTGGACAATAACCAATTCCAGACATTAAACATAAACATCAGAAGTTCAGAAACTGAGTTAATAATTTTGAAGGGTGACTCCAAACAACTGAATGAACAGAATCTGGTTAGCTCAAAACACAATTATTAGAGGCTCTCTGCTCAGTAGCGCTATCTATTGCACAAGCAGCATTCAATCCCCAGAGAAGGGCATGTTAAGTTCAAATAATACCAATAATTTAAAAGCAAACAACTCAACACAATAAAATTCCAAAATCAATCTAGAAAAAATAATTAACAGAAAGACACCAGGGGGTGGATTCTGAACTTGTCACACAGTACAACACAGCAAGTCACCTTTCTGCGCTGCACTGCAGGAATGTGCCATATTTAAGTCAATATGGCGCATTCCTGCCTTTTCTCCTGCGCTGGCTCCATTTTGGCCACCTAGCGCCTATGCAGGCACCCTTGCACCATGGTGCAAGGGGTGCCTCCGTTGCAAGCAGAATTGTTTTTGTGCAGGAAGGGGCACCTTCCTGCACAAATGAATCCTGAGAGGAATATTCCTCTTTCTACGTGTGCTGCAGAATTAAGCACACATAGAAAAGGGAAGTAATGAGGAGAAATAAAGATATTTTTCTTCATTACATACCCCTGGGAAGGTGTATCTTTTTGGTGCATTCCCAGGTTTACCAATTCTGGTAAATGTAGAAATGTGTCAAAATCCATGGGTGTTGCATGAGAACACCCATGCAATGCCCATGGAACGCCTTCCCAAGGCAGAGTATGCAATCCAGGGATTTGGGCTGTGTCGCTTTACTCCAAATTTATGGAGCCACTCAGGGCCACACAATGTGGCCTTGCGTGGCTTCATATATGTCAATTAAGGTTTGCATCGTGCATGTACCACATTGAGTGGTACAAACGCGATGCAAACCAAATCATAAATATTGCCCCAAGTTCATTAAACTAGTTTAAATGGATCCAGAGATACACATTTGTTTTAAATTTGAGCATCAAAAAGAGTATACAAAAAATAAAGCACCATCGAAAACAATAGTTCATGGTTGGCTTGAACCTAGGCACGACTTCAGGCTGGCCACAATTGAGTGGAGGTCAGGTCCTCTTAGTTAAATTTTTTACCTTCAGACTTAGGGCTTTATTATGACTACAGCAGTCCATGGGACCACCGTAGTCGTGGTGGCGGTCTGACCACAGCCACACTGTGGGACCGCCTGCAGTATTATAAGTATGGCAGTCGGACCGCTGCTACAGCCGCGGATCAAGGATCCTGCTGCGGTCTGATAGCGATTCGGGGCCGAGCATATTTTGAGGTGCCTCCTCCTTGGTGGTGAGGCAACAAAGGGAGCTGTGCTGGGCTCCCTTTTGCACCTGATGCAGGTAGAACATGTTGTGACACCATGTAGTTTTGCACCCCCAGTTACTGCACAGGAAGGAATGCACATCATGGTGCATTCCTTCCCGTGCAGGAACATGCACTGGCAGTCCCGCAGCGGTGGTGTTTAAGTCTCACAATGAGCCTTTAAACAGCACTGCCATGGGACAGCCATGCCACCCGCCCGCCCGACCACAAAATTACTTGTAATCTAGCCAGCTGGCAGCGGTGAGTTTCGGCGGTCCTGGAGCGGAGCATTGGCGTGCCGCCCGCTCTAAGACCACTGAAACTGGTAATAAGTCCCTTAGCCTCTGAAATGGAAGTCACCATTTGCCAGTGAGGCAAGGTCCAAGATTGTGGACTGCGAGGGTCGTCATAATTGAGCTCCCACTGACGATTTTGGACTAGGTGCCTAAAGCTCTTAGCGGGACAAATTTGGATTTTGAGGTGTCTGAGTGTATAGATTTGTTGTCTTATCCAGGTCCAAGGCTTTGCCTTCAGACCTGGAGCATGATTTACAGTTTGACAGACAAAATACACCATCACAAACCTTCGGTCCGTCCACCCTGTTTAGAGTCAGGCAGACCATTAGCTCAGTGTTGGCCCTGCTCCATTGGCTCCACAGACAGAAAACTTACTCTGATGTAGTGCTAGCCATCGGAGTAAGGACATTAGATGTCCGGCATACTTAGGGCTGATGGCCGGATGTCCCTTTTTTTCTGTGTGTCACCACCAGGGAAAATCTTGCGATGATAAACAAAAAAATACAAATATTGGCCCATACTCCCAGGGGAAAAATTCCCTGGGTGTGGGGGTCAGCACACAAAAACAAAATTTCCACTTTGGGAGTTTGTTTTTGAAAAGCCAAAAATTTTGTGAATGGCCGTCAAAACTGACTGCTGCCATCCTCACCACCTTGTTGCAGTTGCCCAGAGTTTGATAAAATGAATAGGTCATATTTTTCCTTAACTTCTATTAAAGTTCCTTCTTTTCAGGACTGCAGAACCTATCTCTCTGGGCAAGCATCTACATACTGGCTCTCATTCCATCCAGGTGTCCTGCGGGGTCCAATCCTCTGTGTTCAGCTGAACCTTCTTGGAGTTAGGAGTCCTGCTTTTTTGTGTCCCTAAACCAATAAACAGGAGGTCAACCACTTGATTATTGGAGAGCAGTTCTAGCCCCTGAGTGCCAGCAAGACTTGAATCTCTGAGTGAATCCTCCTCTTCCAGTAAGAGTTAGAAGTCTACTTCCAGTAGGGCCTTCTTCTGCAGGTGGAGTATTCCCACATCAAGGAGGTAGGTGTGAGATGTCAATTTATCTTGTGCACTAGCATACTTTCTGCTACTCCATACTGACTATTTTCTTCTAGTCCCCTACCTCCTTTTGCAACATTTCGTCTTTACTGTACTGACAGACTAACCAGAAGGTCCTGGGTGGTCCTTCAGGGTCTACAGCAATCCTTTTGATATGATCATGGCCCACTGAAGGTTTCCTCTTTGTTTTCTTTTTCTAAAATGTGCTCAAGTCACTCCCATTTTCCATATTTTAATTTTGGAGCCCTGATCCCAAGTGGGATATCCACAACAGATATGTTAAAGCTGTGAGGGAGCCTCCTGGCTCCCTCTGCCTCACACGTGATTGGAAGCCAACCTACTCATATTGCCTCTTCCCGTGCGTGTTTGGATGGGGATTCAAGTGTGGTTGGCTCTCTACTTCTCCCAGACACAGGCATGAGAAGTGAGAGGAAGGCACATTGAAATTATCTCTTATCTTTGGCCCTCTGTGTGTTCTTTCCAAGGCAGAAAGCATGGATACCCTATAACTCACCTAGGATGAACAGCAGTTTTAGTGTGCAGGAGTGCCATGCTCCTGGAGCACAACCACCCCTAGGGGCCTGTCCTTGCCCACAGAGTATAAAACTGGATAGGGGGAGAGACACGTTTAGCCTACCAGTGGCTATTTTCCCAGGGCACTAACTCCTCCAGGGCATATGTAAATAAGAACCAAGGGTGCTAATGATTTTGAGGGACAAGCAGCATTGGGACATGCTGGCAGCTCTGTACAAAGGTATCCACCTCTCTTGCATTAGTGTGATTGAGACAGGGTAGTCAATGTTGCACTCATGGGGGCATTCTCCAGTCACCAGGAGGGTTTCTGGCCTCCTGCTTTCTAAAAATATTAGCAAATTGATTTTAAGAGCTCTCCTTCTTATGAAGGAGATAGAAGGGACTGCCTTTCTTCCCTGTCTGTACTGCTGGTAACTCTACTTGTTCTGGCTCTTCCCCAGCAGCACCCACCAGCTATCAAGGCAAATTAACCTCCAATATTTTACTACCCAGACCCTATGGTGTCCTGACAATCTGTAGAATGCCTATGTTTCCAGTACGAGTTGGGCTTCCCCATTTAGGGGTCACTCCCCACAAGATCAGTCCACAGAAGTTCCGCCCTCTCTACTGTCTCCTAGAGAAAGTGGGATGGCCAGTGCCATTGGCCCTGGAGACACAGATCCACAGAGTCCAAGTCAGTACAAGCCCAGAATGTCCCACCACTCCAGACAGAAATTCCTCTAGGGGGCTTCTTTTGATCCTTGTCTGCTACAGATTCCAGTGCTTCTCTCAGTCTCTCCCTTGTGCAGGTTTGTATTTATGTAGGGGGACACCCAATCACTCCACTCTTACCCATCCCTCCTGCACAGCAACAGTGTGTAATTGAATTGCCCTATGCAGATTCTGCTCCCATCTTCTTACTCTCCCAGGAGCAAACATAATGCCCTCCAGATCCGTCTATTGCGTGGGAAAGGTTTTGATCTACCTGCTGATGAGTGGAGTAATTAATGTGGTCCTGCAGGATACTTCAAAGTCCAAATGTAATAAAGGGCTGGCTCAATACAATCAGAATCATAAGTCTTATAAGGAGTACAAATATGGCCAAAGTATTATTGTAATTTTGAGTCAAATATGGACAAAATTACATTTTCAATCAGGACCTTTGTTTACCTAGGGGTGTACACATTAACCTTCTCTCTAGTTCAAGCTAATGAAAAATATTGATTTTGGTGCAGCTGTCACCTAACGTGTTAATACAGTAAAACACTCCTGACTCACACTATAGCTGAAAAGAAATGGGAACAGTGTCAAATTAAATTATAAAGAGATTACAACAAACAGCGGGCAACCCTATTTAACAAACCTGGGGTAAATAAACAATATTATAGCTACAAAGGTTCGAGAAAAATATTCGGAATCAGCAATTAAAACAATCAATCACATGAAAACACAGAAAAATATCTAAGCAAAGAAGTCTTAAAAGGGTACCCAACACAGAAATTATTACAAAAACATATTTTTACTAAGGTAACAAATATAAAGAAACAATTACAAAGCCATGGTGCTCACATAATAACACAAAAGACATTACTCAAAACATAATGTACAGTGTAAACAAGAAAACAATGGCAAAAGGATACAAGACTTTAAAACAAGAATCAGTCCAACAAGTAACAGGAACAGAAAATGGCAATCAATGCTTCCTTGTAAATATATGCAGTGAATTCCGTGCCGTGGAACAGTATAACTCCTGCCCCTTGGCAGAGGCTGGGCTGCAATGAGTTTCCTTCTTTCTCTACGTGGGTGCAGCACTGATTTTTAGCAATTAAAGTTCATTTTCCCAGAGGTTACCGTGAGTGAAACTAAGTTAGTGAGGATCACTTACACCAGACATCTAAAAACCAGGTGGTTCAAAAGGAAAAAAATCCAAGGGCTCTAGACAAGTCAGAACCCTAATTATCACAATACATTTCAGTGGTTAATTATTAATACAGTAATCTCCCGCGCTTCATTTTCTATAAGCCCCCGGGTGGGCCAGGTCCCGGGGTAATGCCCAATTAAATAGCGGGGGCCCATGGGGGCTCCTGCAGCCCCAGGGACCCCCACATCCCCGGGGCTTAGATAGTTATATGCGGGGGCACGCGGCCCCCTGCAGCCCTGGGGACCGCCACCTCACCGGGGCTTTTTTTTTCTAAGTGCATGGGGGCTTCTGCCTCCATGCTACCCGAGGACCGCCACCTCCCCGGGGCATTTGCATATTAGGGCCGGGGCCTCGCGGGCCCCCCAAGCCCCGGGGACCGCCACCTCCCTGGAGCTTTAAATTATTTTGGGTGGGGGGGCTGGCTCCCCGCCGGCAGGGACCATGGGGGCATTGGGGCTCCCCCCACGGTCCCTATCAAAGAGGCCAGTCCCCGGGAGATGGGGTCCCCGGGGCCAGAAGTGGCCCAGGGGAGGGGGGCCACGCAGCCCCCTCCCAGGAATTTTTTTTAAAAAATCATAAAAACGAGGCCAGGCCCCGGGGGATGGGGTCCCCGGGGCCAATAGTGGCCCAGGGAAGGAAGGCCACGCGGCCCCCTTCCCTTTTTTTTTTTAAAGAAAAAAATGCTCAGGCCCTGGCAGATGGGGTCCCCAGGGCCCAAAAAATACTAAAAGAAGGGGGGCCACACAGCCCCCCTTCTAAAAATATATAAAAAAAAAGAAAAGCTGGCATCTCGCCAGAGGCCCCGCCCCCTCCCTGCACCACTCTGCAAACACGTCCCCCTGGAGCGTTCTAAGTTGGGGGATTAAGTCCTCTTGAATCCTGAGGGTCCCTGGGGGCCAACTAGCCCACCAGGTACCTCAAGTAAGCCGCACACAGTGGGATTGCTGAGAGGTGGTCCTAGGCCACATCCCTTTTTACAGCACTCTGCAAACGCGCCTCTTGGCACACAGCTAGTGGGTGATGAGGTCCTCTTGTGTCCCCAACCAAGAGCGCGCCAGGAGGTGCGTTTGCAGAGTGGTGGACAAAGGGGGCGTGGCCTGTGTCTACCTATCAGTAATCCCACTATCTGGGGCATACTGGAGGTATCAGGTAGGCTAGTTGGCCCGTAAGCACCCCCAGCAGCGAAGGGTACTTTAATCCCCATCCAAGTGCACGCCAGGGAGTGCGTTTGCAGAGTGGTGGGGAAAGGGGGCGTGGCCTGCTATGACAACTTAGCAATCCCGCTGTGTGGGACTTACTGGAGGTAAAAGGAGGTTGTCCTTGGGGGCCAACTACCTCTCCTATCACCTCCACTAAGTCCCACACAGTGGGATTGCTAAGAGGTCTTCGGAGGCCACGCCCCCCTTTCTCCACCACTCTGCAAACGCACCTCCTGGCACAGTACTGGTCGGGGGATGAAGTCCACTTTACTCCTGGGGGACTTTGGGGGCCAAGAAGCCCTCCTGGTACCTCCTGTAAGTCGTACGCAGCAGAATTCCTGAGGGCTGGTCGGAGGCCCAGCCCCCTTTCTGCACCACTCTGCAAACGCGACTATCAGTTAAAGAAGCACTTGTAATGTAATAGGTCTCGCATTTGCGAGAGTTAGAGCTATTGGCATTGTAAATGTAAAAGATTTTTACTAATGTTTTTTGGTGTAGAGTGGATGTACGTTGTGTGTAGTGGAATTATGTGGTATGTTGTGCAGTGAAATTATGTGAATAGAAAGTATGTGGTATATAGTGTATAGTAATTATGTGGAGTGGGATTATGTGTTTTGGAGAGTAATTATGTGGTATTGTAGTCTGTGCTGTGGAGTGGTAACCTGGGGTTTAGTCTTCCTCGTTTCCATAGAAGCTAAACTATAAACTCAATGAGACACAAAAAAGAAGGAACCACTGAGGAGCACTTCTGGACCTAGTCGGAGGTAATGAGCAGGGCCACTGGAATTATGTGACTGTTCGGCTGCACCAATTTTCACATAATTAAACATTTTCCGCATTTGCCACATAATCCATCATCTGCTGCCTAATCTGCAGATTTGAACAAAAAAAGCCTTGTTTCTAGCTCAAACGGCTCAAATGTTCCCAAAAATGCAGCGTCATGTGTTACAGCATGGTAGAAGGCCCTTTGCAAAGCTGGAATGGTCACGTGTTACTTATTGCAAAATGTGGGTGTTAAACTGGTACTAATGGTGCACAAACCTCTCTTCTTTCTGTGCCTCTCTTGCCTTTTTCTGCATTTCTCTTGCTTCTTTCTGCACCTTTCTTCCTCTTTCTGCACCTCACTGTCTTCTTTCTGCACTTCACTTGCCTCTTTCTGCACTTCTCTTGCCCCTTTCTGCACCCCACTTGCCTCTTTCAACACCTCTGTTGTTTTTTTCTGCAGATCTCTTGCCTCTTTCTGCACCTCTTCTGCCTCTTTCTGCACCTCTCTTGCCTCTTTCTGCACCTCACTTGCCTCTTTCTCCACTTCTCTTGCTTCTTTCTACACATCTCTCGCCTCTTTCTGTCCTCTTGCCTCTTTGTGCATTTCTCTTGCCTGTTTCTGCAGTTCCCTTGCCTCTTTCTGTACCTCTCTTGCCTCTTTCTGCACCTCACTTGCCTCTTTCTGCACCTCACTCTCTTCCTTCTGCACCTCTCTTGCCTCTTTCTGCACTTCTCTTGCCTCTTTCTGCACTTCTCGAGCCTCTTTCTGTACCTCTCTTTGCCTCTTTCTGCACCTCAAGTGCCTCTTTCTGCACTTCTCTTGCCTCTTTCTATGCTTCTCTTGCCTCTTTCTATACCTCTCTTGCCTCTTTCTGCACCTCACTTGCCACTTTCTGCTCTTCTCTTGCCTCTTTCTGAACCTCACTCTCTTCTTTCTGCACCTCTCTTGCCTCTTTCTGCTCCTCACTTGCTTCTTTCTGCATCTCTCTTGCCTTTTTCTGCACCCTTCTTGTCTCTTTCAGCACCTCTGTTGCTTCTTTCTGCACTTCTCTTCCTTCTTTCTGCACCCCTCTTGCCTCTTTCTGTACCCGTCTTGCCTCTTTGTGCACCTCTCCTACCTCTTTCTGCACCCCTCTGACTTGTTTCTGCACCTCTGTTGGTTCTTTCTGAACTGCTCTTGCTTCTATCTGCACCTCTTTTGCAAATTTCTGTATCCCTATTGCCTCTTTTTTCACCCCTGTTACCTCTTTCTGCACCTTTCCTGCCTAATTCTGCACCTCTCTTGCCTCTTTCTGCACCTCTGTTGCTTCTTTCTGCACTTCTCTTGCCTCTTTCTGCACCCCTCTTGCCTCTTTCAGCACCTCTGTTGCTTCTTTCTGCACTTCTCTTGTTTCTTTCTGCACCTCTTTTGCAAATTTCTGTATCCCTCTTGCCTCTTTCTGCACCCCTGTTCCCTCTTTCTGCACCTTTCCTGCCTGTTACTGCACCTCTCTTGCCTCTTTCTGCACCTCTGTTGCTTCTTTCTGCACTTCTCATCCCTCTTTCTGCACCCCACTTGCCTCTTTCAGCACCTCTGTTGCTTCTTTATGCACTTCTGTTGCCTCTTTCTGTACCCCTCTTGCCTTTTTATGCACCTCTCCTTACTCTTTCTGCACCTCTCTTGCCTTTTTCTGCAGTTCCCTGGCCTCTTTCTGTACCTCTTGTGCTTCTTTCTGCACTTCTCTTGCTTCTTTCTGTACCCCTTTTGCCTCTTCCTGCACCTCTGTTGGTTCTTTCTGCCCTGCTCTTGCTTCTTTCTGCACCTCTTTTGCAAATTTCTGTATCCCTCTTGCCTCTTTCTGCACCCCTGTTCCCTCTTTCTGTACCTTTCCTGCCTGTTTCTGCACCTCTCTTGCCTCTTTCTGCACCTCTGTTGCTTCTTTTTGCACTTCTCTTGCCTCTTTCTGCACCCTACTTGCCTCTTTCAGCACCTCTGTTGCTTCTTTCTGTACTACCACTCTTGCCTCTTTCTGTACCCCTCTTGCCTCTTTGTGCACCTCTCCTTCCTCTTTCTGCACCTCTCTTGACTGTTTCTGCTGTTCTCTTGCCTCTTTCTCACCTCTTTTGCTTCTTTCTGCACTTCTCTTGCCTCTTTCAGTACCACTCTTGCCTCTTTCTGCACCTCTGTTGGTTCATTCTGCACTGTTCTTGCTTCTCTCTGCACCTCTGTTGCAAATGTATGCATCCCTCTTGCCTCTTTCAGCACCCCTCTTCCATCTTTCTGCACATCTCTTGCCTCTGTCTGCACACCTGTTCCCTCTTTCTGCACCCCTTTTGCCTGTTTCTGCAACTCTCTTGCCTCTTTCTGCAGTTCTTTTGCCTTCTTCTGTACCTCTGTTGCTTCTGTCTGCACTTGTCTTGCCTCTTTCTGCACCCCTCTAGTCTCTTTCTGCACCCCTGTTGCTTCTTTCTGCACTTCTCTTGCTTCTCTCTGTACCTCTCTTGCTTCTTTCTGCACCAATCTTGCCTCTTTTTGCATCTCTCCTCCCTCTTTCTGCACCTCTCTTGCCTCTTTCTGTACCTCTGTTGCTTCTTTCTATACTTCTTTTACCTCTTTATGCACCTCTCTTGCTTCTTTCTGAACCCCTGTTGTCTCTTTCTGCACTCGTCTTCCCTCTTTATGCCCCTTTCTTGCTTGTTTCTGCACTTCTCTTGCTTCTTTCTGCACCTCTCTTGCATCTTTATGCACCCTTCTTCCCTTTTTTGCATCCCTCTTGCCTATTTCTGCAGTTCTCTTGCCATTTTCTGCACCTCTCTTGCCTCTTTCTGCACCTCACTTGCCTCTTTCTGCACTTCTCTTGCTTCTTTCTACATCTCTGTTGCTTCTGTCAGCAATTCTCTTGCCTCTTTCTGCACTTCCCTTGCTTGTTTGTGCACCTCTCTTGCATCTTTCTGCACCACTGTTGACTCTTTCTGTACTTCACTTGCTTCTTTCTGCACCCCTCTTGCCTCTTTCTGCACCCCTCTCCCCTCTTTCTGCCCCCCTCTTGGCTCTTTCTGCACCCCTGTTCCCTCTTTCTGCGCCTTTCCTGCCTGTTTCTGCACCTCTCTTGCCTCTTTGTGCACTTCTCCTACTTCTTTCTGCACCCATCTTGCCTCTTTTTGCACCTCTGTTGGTTCATTCTGCACTGCTCTTGCTTCTTTCTGCACCTCACTTGACTCTTTCTGCACTTCTCTTGCTTCTTTCTACACCTCTGTTGCTTCTTTCAGCAATTCTCTTGCCTCTTTCTGCCCTTCTCTTGTTTGTTTCTGCATCTCTCTTGCGTCTTTCTGCACCTCTGTTGCCTATTTCTGTACTTCACTTGCTTCTTTCTGCACCTCTCTTGCCTCTTTCGGCACCACTGTTGCTTCTTTCTGCACTTCCCTTGCCTCTTTCTGCACCTCTGACGTAGAGGTAGTTTTAATCCCCCTGCCCTATTATGTACTAGGGCTTTACAGGGGAGGTCATGCCAATCACAGGGGTACCCCAACCCATAGTGTACCCTAGTGTATGTAGGTTTTTTCACTGTATTTTAAGTGTCTTTCAGCATAGCACTGGCTCCGGGCCTGGTTAGTTAGAATCAGTTACCACAAGTACCAGTCAGCAAAAAGTTGGGGGACAGTATTACTTTGCAACAAGGCCTCTTTCTGCACCTCTGTCGGTTCTTTCTGCATATCTCTTGCTTCTTTCTGCACCTTTCTTCGTCTTTCTGGACTTCTGTTGCCTCTTTCTGCATTTCTCTTGCTTCTTTCTGCGCTTTTCTTCCTCTTTCTGGACATGTCCTACGTCTGTAGGCATATTTAGAAATTAGCATTTAAAAAACCTTTGAAATTCACTGAAAAAACCATAGGTTTCAGGGACGTTATAGTTAGGAATTAGCATTTAAAAAACCTTAGAAATTCACTGAAAAAAAACCATAGGTTTCAGGAACGTTATAGTTAGAAGTTAGCATTTAAAAAACCTTTGAAATTCACTGAAAAAACCATAGGTTTGAGGGACGTTATAGTTGGAAATTAGCATTTAAAACACCTTTGAAATTCACTGAAAAAAACATAGGTTTCAGGGACGTTATAGTTAGTTGGACATTTCACTCATACAAAACCAGAGCGATTTCGCCGTTATAGTTAGTTGAGCTAACTTAACTCGCGCCCCCGCAATGCACTGCTGATGACGTCACATATTACATCATTCAAGACATGGTCAGTGACATCACTGATGACATCTCAAATGGCATCACTGAGGACATCACTGATGACATCATCCACGTGATCATCTGATGCACCTCCTCACACCCTAATATATCCTTTGATACACCCACTCTAAAATACAGACTACCATTTTCGAAACCATAGACACACCAATACCAGTTACTACATACCCACTCACTGATTCCTAGGTCTACACACACATTCACTCATTCACCCACACAGTCACTCATACATGCAGTCACTCATCAATACAACACTATCGTTTGCACTCATACACCTATACAGACACTCACACACCGCCACTCATCCACAGAGTTACTCACACACCTAGTCAGTCATGCAAAGAATCAATCACACTCCCATTTACTTACCTATACAGTCATACACACACCACCTCACTTATTCATACAGATACTAACACATACTTACTCTCTTATACAATCACTGATACAAGCACACACTCATCCATACAGCCACTCTCACAATCACTCACTCTTACATATAGTCATTTACACACTCCAACACTCACATATACTGCCTTTCACAAATGTAGTTACTCACACATGTACCACTGAGACATCCATTAACTCACCGACACACCCATACACATACTCACCCAGCCATACAGCCCTTCACTGATGTACTTTTGAACCCATACGCCCAGTGAATCACCCACTCACACATCTATGCAGAGTCACACACCCCCACCCACCCTCACAAACACTCAGGCACCCGTACAGATACTCAGACAACCAATCAGTAACCCATATAGACACTCATGTAGCTACTCACCAACCCATGCAGCCGCTAACACACCAACTGACAAACTGATATAGACATTCACACAGTTTAGTCACTAACCCATGCATTCAGTAAGACACATTTAATCACTCACTTATACAGTCAGTCAAACACCTACTAAATCATCCATTCAGACACTTATACACCCACTCATTCTTCAATACACCTTGGCATACACCTTGGCATATATATATATATATATAAAACATATTTAAACTTTACAGAAACACACAGTCACTGGATGATGTCATCAGTGATGTCATTTGAGATGTCATCAGTGATGTTACTGACCATGTCATGAATGATGTAATATGTGACATCATCAGCAGTGCATTGTGGGGGCGCGAGTTATAGTAAGCTCAGCTAACTATAACGGCCGGATTTCTCTGGCTTTGTACGAGTGAAATGTCCAACTAACTATAACGTCCCTGAAACCTGTGTTTTTTTTGTGAATTTCTAAGGTTTTTTAAATGCTAATTTCTAACTATAACATCCCTGAAACATATGTTTTTTTCTGTGAATATATCTATATATATATATATATAGCTAGATATATCTATCTATTATCTACTGGCGGTCGCCAGTAGATAGTTATAGTTAGGACCTATTTTCCATAGGAAATCTGCAACATTCTATTTGAAATAACTTCGGCGCCGGATGACGAATCTTCGTGAAAGTTTCCAAATTGTTGGGGTGCTCCGGTCCGCTCCTATCCTGAAAGTCTCGGGGTGATTCGTCAAGCGGGGGCCGAGAAAAAAGGGGGGTCCCAAAACACGTTTTCCCAATTCATTTTTCCATAGGAACCTTTAGTTGCGGCTACAGCCCGAACTGCTGAATGGAATTACTCCAAATTTGGCAAAGAGGTAGCCCTTGGTTCAGTGTCGTGCCTTTTGCTTAAATGGTGTAAATCCGTTCAGTAGTTCCTGAGAAAATCAAAAGTAAAGTCACATATATAAATATGGCCGAGTAGGGTCCGCGTACCCTCCCGATCACGAGCTGCATGCTAATTGGCTGTCAAGTGGCTGTCAACACTCCAAATCAGGAAGTGTTGGCAGCCATTTTGTCCCTCGGTAGAACCGAGGGACAGAAACAAGTGCGCAAAACGCACAAAGGGGGCAGGGTAGAAACACCCTGACCCCCTAGGTCTGCTCAGGGGGTCCCACAAGGACCCCGGGCAGAAAAAAGCATTTAAAAAAAAAAAATCGGCGGGATGCGCTTAGGGGTGCGTGGATCCCGCCGATAAAAAAATCGAAGCGCGGTTTCCTGCGCTTCGATAGCTACTTGCCCCCGGGTGGGCCAAGTCCCGGGGGCATGCGGGGGTGGGTTTAGATTTTATGGGGGGCCTCTAAGGCCCCCAAGCCCTGGGGACCGCCACCCCCCCGGGGCTTTAAATAAATAATGTTGGCGGGGGCACACGGCCCCCCCGCAGCCCCGGGGACCGCCACCCCCCGGGGCTTATTTGTAAAAAAAAATTACTTGACCTGTGGGGGGGCTCCAGCCCCCCACACGCCCCGGGGACCGCCACCTCCCCAGGGCACTAAGAAAATAAATGTGGGGGTCCGTTATGGACCCCCGAGCCCCGGGGACCACCACCTCCCCGGGGCTGTGCAAAGGATGGGAGGGGGGCCGCGCGGCCCCCCTCCTGGAGCCTGTGGTGGCCCTGGGGACCGCCACCCCCCAGGGCCGGCTCCTGCAGTGTCCCGGGGTGCCTACCCCCGGGACACTGTAGTTTGCAATGACAGGACGGGAGCCTCGCGGCTCCCGTCCTGTCATTGCAACCTGCTTTGGATATTGGAAGCGAGAGCAGGAAACCTGCTCTCCCTTCCAATATCCAAAGCACATTGCTTTTCCACACGGGGAGCTGCATGTTAGCAGCTCCCCATGTGGAAAAGCAATGCCGGCTCCCGCAGGAGTCGGGGAGCCGGCATGGTCCCTGGGGGAGTTGGGGTCCCCCCATGGACCCCAAAGGATAGGGCTAGCCCGGGGGATGGGGTCCCCGGGGCAAGTAGTGGCCCGGGAGGGGGGCCACGCGGCTCCCCTCCCCAAAAATAATTAAAACTTTTTTTTTTTTAAAAGGCCGGCCCCGGGGGATGGGGTCCCCGGGGCCTAAGGAGGCCTGAGGAGGGGGCAACGCAGCCCACCTCCATGAATTTTTTTTTTTTTTAAAAGGTGGCAATGACCCAAGGGTTGGGGTCCCCGGGTCGAAATTGGCTACAGGAGGGGGGCCCACGCGGTCCCCTTCCCGTTCCTTTTTAAAAAAATAAATAAAAGGGGGTCAGGCCCTGGGGGATGGGGTCCCCAGGGCCCAAAATAATTAAAAAGAAGGGGGGCCACACAGCCCCCTTTTAAAAAAAAATAATAATAATAATAATCCGGCAACGCGCCAGAGGCCACGCCCCCTCCTTGGCAGCACTCTGCAAACGCGCCCCCTGGCGCGTTTGCAGAGGGGGAACGAATTCCCCTTCAATACTGGGGGTCCCTGGGGGCCAACTAGCCCACCAGGAACCTCCAGTATGCGCCAGGGGGCTGCGTTGCAGAGAGGTGTTCTGAGGCCACGCCCCTTTTTACACCTCTCTGCAACGCAGCTCCGTGGCGCTTAATGGAGGTAGCTGGTGGGCTAGTTGCACCCCAGGGACCCTCAGGATTCAAGGGGAGTTAATCCCCCAACTTAAAACGCGCCACGGGGCGTGTTTGCACAGTGGTGAAGGGAGGGGGCGGGGCCTGAGGTAACATGTGTGCAAACAGGCCCCGTGGCGCGTTTTAAGATGGGGAATTAAATCCCCTTCAATCCTGAGGGTCCCTGGGGGCCAACTAGCCCACTAGGTACGTCCAGTAAGCGGCACGGAGCTGCGTTGCAGAGTGTTGTAAAAAGGGGCGTGGCCTCTGAACACCTCTCTGCAACGCAGCTCTCTGGCGCATACTGGAGGTATCTGGTGGGCTAGTTGGCCCCTAGGGACCCTCGGGATTGAGGAGGAATTAATTCTCCAACTTAAAACGCGCCACAGGGCATGTTTGCAGACATGTCACCTCAGGCCCCATCCCCTTCCTTCACCATTGTGCAAATATTCCTCTAAAATCAGCCGAACTACGAATTCCGATTTACTCACCTGTTATCAGGAGAGACCTCAGTGCTGCATCTTTGAGCCCAGTACTGATCCTGAAAAGTAATTTTAACCGTACTTACCAGTAACTTGAATTTCCTTCCATAGGATATCATTGCCTGCTTTTTGCTGAAAACGTTTCTAAGTGTCGATTTTTGAAACATACAAATATTCCTCTAAAATCAGCAGAACTACAAATTCCGATTTACTCACCTGTTATCAGGAGAGACCTCAGTGCTGCATCTTTGAGCCCAGTACTGATCCTGAAAAGTAATTTTAACCGTACTTACCAGTAACTTGAATTTCCTTCCATAGGATATCATTGACTGGTTTCACTTGGAAATTCTTCTAAGTGTGGAGTTTTGGAACTTTAGAATATTCCTCTAAAATCAACCGAACTACGAATTCCGATTTACTCACCTGTTATCAGGAGAGAACCCAGTGCTGCATCTTTTAGCCCAGCACTGACCCTGAAAAGTAATTCTAACCGTACTTACCAGTAACTTGTATTTCCTTCCATAGGAATCCATTGTCTGGTTTTCAGCAGAAAAGTTTCAAAGTGTCGATTTTCACAAACTACAAATATTCCTTTAAATTCGCCTGAATGACTTAAACGCATTCTTTCAACTGTTTACAGGAGATGCACCAGTGCTGGATCCAGGATCCACCACTAAGTAAGAAAAAGTAACGATAACACTACTTACCTACTAAGTGAATTTCCTCCCATAGGATAACATTGGTGATTCTATGTGAAAAAGTTTCTAAGTGTCAACTTTTAAAATACAATAATATTCCTTAAAAATCACTACTGTAACCAAAACGCTTTTACTCAACTGTTTACAGGAGATGTCCCAGGACTGAATGTAGGATCCAATCCTGTGGTTAGAAAAGTAATCCATAAAGTAACTAATTGCATTTAACTAGAAATTCACATTGAGCTCAATGTTGCATTGTGTTTGAAATTGTGTTGCCCATTGCAACAACTGTAACTACTGTACTTAAAAGTCTATTGCCTATTTGCAAAGTATTTAAACTAAAGTAAATCATTCTGAGAAAGTATATTTTGTAATGTAATGTATAATGTAATTACAATGTAATTTAAAAAATAAAATATCTAAAAATAAATAGTTTAAAAAAATGTAGTAAATCAGTATCAAAAAAATAAATATAACAATTAATCAATTAATACATTTAAAAATTGTCATTTACAAAACCTTTAAATAGGTTTCAGGCACGTTATAGTTAGAAATTAGCATTTAAAAAACCTTACAAATTCACTGAAAAAACCATAGGTTTTAGGGACAGTTATAGTTAGTTGGACATTGCACTCATACAAAACCCGTGAAATTGCCCCGTTATAGTTAGTTCGGCGAACTATAACTCGCGCCCCCGCAATGCACTGCTGATGACGTCACATATTACATCACTCATGACATGGTCAGTGACATCACTGATGACATCTCAAATGACATCACTGATGACATCATCCATGTGATAATTTGATGCATCTTCTCACGCCCTAATATAACTTTTGATACACCCACTGTAAATTACAGACTGTCATTGTCAAAACCATAGACACTCCAACACCAATTACTATATACACACTCACTGATTCTTAGGTCTACACACACACATCTACTCACTCACCCGTACAGTCACTCATACTTATAGTCACTCAGTACAGGACTATTATATGCACTCATACACCTATATAAACACTCACACACCGCCACTCATCCATAGAGGTACTCACACACCTAGTCAGTCATGCAAAAAATTAAGCACACTCCCATTTACGCACCTATACAGTTATACACACACCAGCTCACTTACTCATACAAATACTAGCACATTCTTACGCTCTTATACAATCTCTGATACAAGCACACACTCATCCATACAGTCACTCTCACAATCACACACTCTCGCTTATAGCTATTTATATACTCCAACACACATATATACTGCCTTTCACATATGTAGTTACTCACACATGTACCACTGGGACATACATTCACTCACTAACACACTCTTACACACACTTACCCACCCATACAGTCTAAAACAGATGCACTCTTGAAACCATCCATCCAGTGAATCACCCACTCACACATCTATGCACAGAGTCGCACACACCCCACCCACACAAACACTCAGGCACCCATACAGATACTCAGACAACCAATCAATAACTCATATACACACTCATGTAGCTATTCACAAACCCATGCAGCCACTTACACAGCAACAGACAGACGGATACAGACATTCACCCAGTTTAGTCACTAACCCATGCATTCAGTAAGATACGTTTAATCACTCACTAATAGAGTTAGTCACGCACCTACTAAATCATCCATACAGACACTTATACACCCACTCATTCTTCAATACGCCTTTCCCTATATATATTAAACATATTTAAACTTTACAGAAACACACAGTCAATGGATGATGTCATCAGTGATGTCATTTGAGATGTCATCAGTGATGTCATCAGTGATGTCACTGACCATGTCATGAGTGATGTAATATGTGACGTCATCAGCAGTGCATTGCGGGGGCACGAGTTATAGTTCGCCGAACTAACTATAACGGGGGAATTTCACGGGTTTTGTACGAGTGCAATGTCCAACTAACTATACCTGTCCCTAAAACCTATGGTTTTTTCAGTGAATATATATATATATATGGCGGCACAGCAACAATAAAATAAAGTAACTGAAAGTCTGGGTCCATGTCCGTGTTTGGAGCAAAATCCGGTGGTACACGGAGTGAAGTTATATATTTATATATATATATAGATAGATAGATAGATAGATAAATAGATAGATAAATATATCTATATACTAATATATCGAGGACTAAGAATTTTAATAGCACCAAGCTATGAAAACCCCAATCCTAATATGATGAAAGAATGGGTTGAGTGTAATTTGGAATCTTCGAAAAGGCTAGTACAGATTCTAGTTAAATACGCAGAATCAGATCGAGTGGATTTACAGAATCAGATTGACAAGCCTAATGAGGAACTAAATTCAATGGGGCATAGTGACGACATTACAGAAATGCTTAATGAGATGGCTACCAGATTGCGCAAAGATGAAGAGAAAATCAAGGAAAGGAAAGCCTATAAATTCGAGCGAGATAAAATATATAACTAAAATGGGAAATATTCACGTTTTCTAAGAAATATGATTCATTAAAAATTTCCAAATTCAATCCTAGAAGTGAACAAACATCTGCCACATCTGCCAACAGAGATCGATATGCTAACACCTCAAACTCCGATCTGAGCTCCGCTGTGGGGAGTGAGTCGGAGTCAGATCTACGCCATCCTAGACCAGGAAAAGTGCCACAAAAGCTCTCTCTAGCCGAAGAATTAGATTTTTTAAGCCAAGATCGGCGGCAAACTCTCCGCCCAAGAACACAGAGGAACAAAATAGAAAAAGGAGAAATGCCAAACGTAGGCAGAGGAGAAAAGCGCACTGGCAACGAAACCAACACCAAGAAACAAGTGACCGGCAGATGGAAACGCAAGTAACACAAAGCCCAGAAGCCAATCGTACTATTATCAATTTGGCCAACATTGACTTAAGTATGGCTGAAAGACAACTTTTATCTCTGGGACTATCCTACTGTCTGGAAAGCAATTTTAATTATGCCCGCACGAGCATGGATGTTTTCAAAATCGTCTGGAAATTAAAATTGAAAAAATGTCACTTGCTACGAAAAAACGATAATATAGCAAATAAGGATAACCAAGTGAATGCATACTCACCAACAATGAATTTGACAATCTCGGCTATGCCACTTCTTAAGGACCTACAAGACCTTCAGGAGGAAAATGAGACAGCTTGTTCCCAAGGAAACAATACCATCAGCAATACCGAAACCTGCTCAGACTTTGTTGCCACAAACATAGGCAAAATCAGTACACCATTTAAGCCTAAGTCAACCTTTAAACTTATTACACCAAGAGACTCCATTGATATTTTTAACGAACAGATAACATCACAAATAAAGAATCTAAATCATAAAGTGTATAACACAAAGCCAAGGTTCAACAAACGAAACCATCAATATTACCAACTGATGACGAAATTACAAAATACCAATCAGATTGTAATTTGTAATTCAGATAAGGGAGGCAATATTGTCATATGGTCCAAAGAGGATTATATGGACGAGGCCTTATCACAACTCAATGATAGGACGTGCTACAAAATAAGCAACGTACTTTCACTTAGGGCGATTTATAACGAATTCTTTACTAAATTATTAGCCTGGAAAAGCGCAGGCCTGATTACCATGGAAGAATACAAATTCCTCAAAAAAGAAAATCCCACAGTGCCAGTGATCTACTTTATACCCAAAGTACATAAGGAACCCATAAAACCACCGGGAAGACCGATAATTTCTGCACAAAATAGACTACTTGAAAACACATCACAATAAGTAGACTTTTTTTTACAAGAACACGTGCAAAAGTTACTGTCATATATCAAAGACATTAGCGACTTCCTCAGGAAATTGAAAAACTTTGTCTGGCAGAAAGACTACCTCCTGATGACACTTGACGTAACGTCGCTATATACTAGTATAAATCACAAAGACGGGTTGAAGGCACTGGAATTCAATCTTGACGACACAGGTAGGGGGCAAAGATGGCCGCCGAGAGGTTGTAGTGGCAGTTGCAGCCTTGAGCTCCCCTTCCCTGGAGAGCTAAAATGAACAGATAACGCGGATGGTCATGTTATTCTGCACATATCCGGTACATTTGACCATACTGTTGGCGGACTGGCAAGTATCAAGCGATCTCAAACAACAGCAAGATCCACCACGCACCCCGAGCTGGGGGGAAATACAGAGGCGCAGGAGCGCTGTCTGCATCACCCGATCATCACACATACACCGCAGAAGCATCGGAAACGGCAAGCAGCTGATAGCGCTTAAACACCACATTGTAGCGCTTGCGATCAGGATGGCCCCCCGGACCTGTAAGCAGAAGGATCCCAAAAGTCAGAAGGATCTGAAAGATAACCCCAGGGAGCCATTGAAACTGCAGGGATCCGCATCGGGATGTGGCATCGGCCAGCAGCAGCGGCGTGCACCGCAGAAGCTAGTGGAAGCCGGGTTGAATGCCTCGCAGCGAAACAGCGGTGACCTCGGCCCCGCTAACACTGCTCGGACTAGTATCTCTCTGAGACAACCAACACTGGCAGAGCACTTCATACACGCCACGAGCCTTACCGGTGAAACCTCAACGCTGCTGGAGGGAAGTCAGGCACCAGCTACGGCAATAACGGAGGACGCATTGACAGAGCCGCTGACAGAGCCGTCAGCTGCTCTCACACTGACGGCGAATGTGGTAACGCTGCAAGCATTCCCTGGGCCAGCCTGCAGGGGTGAGAAGCCGATCGAAGAGATCACGATCTTGCCTGACAGTGGTGCACAGCGATTCCCACAGGTAACGACACAGACCGGTAGCGATGAAGTGAAAATGATAATTAAATCTATCCCTTCTCCCCGCGTTCTTGAATTTGTTGGGCCTGCTGCGAGTCATCATAGTGAAATAATAGACACTGGCTCATGTATTGGTCAATCGAGCGGTTATGAACAAACTCAAGTTAGTTACACGGGGGTGGAGAGGCGAAAAAGACTACCGGTTCGCCAGATGGAGAATGTTTTTTCTCTTTAAATGATGACTCTGATATCCCTCACACAAGCGAAGACAATCTTACGGATTATACAGATTCGGGAGAGACTTCCTCGGGGCAGAAGGCATCAAGGGCATCAAGGGCAACAGTGGCAAGAGTCAGGTTAAGAACAAAGTCTAAAGGTAAAGGGAGTCCGACGGCCCCCGAGGGTGCAGCAGCAGCTCGTAGACTCACCTGGGATTATTCAGCCTCCTCCCAACTATATCCTGAAGATGGTACGACACCCAACCCTAACTTTAACGAGGATACCGGTCTGAAGGCAATCACTACAGCTCCTGCCACTAGCCCTACGTCAGCTCCTACGATAGAACTGATATACACTACATTAAAGCAAATGCAGGGAGAAGTTAGATCAGAGTCTCGCAGGGCACAAATGGCGACAAAGAAATTGCAAGGCTCACTCCGGAAAATAAATAAACTCTACGAAGGCCTAGAGAGCAGGGTTACCCAGGTGGAGGATCGGACTGGGAGGCTGGAGGATCAGGCCAATGAATGGCAGACTTTCAAGAATACACAAGAAAAGATCTCCGAAGACCTGCTATGGAAGATTGAGGACTTTGAAAATAGACAGAGAAGAAATAATGTTAGACTTTTGGGCTTGGTCGAAAACGTTGAGGGGAGGGATGCAAGAACATTTGTGGTTGCCCTTTTGAAGGGGGATTTCCGGAACTTGCAGAGTGGAATTGGGATGCGGAGGTCCAGCAAGCACATCGGTTCCCACTGACCCAAAAGAGAAGAGGGGCAGAGGATCAGGGGGGGTACCCAAGGGCTATGCTTGTGTATATCGGTAACTACCTCCTTAGGCAAGCTATTATGGATAAGGCGAAGCCAGAGGCCAAACGCACGTTTGATGGGAATACATTCTTTGCCCGCCCCGATTTTTGCCACGCCACTGTTGAGCGGAGGTGGCGTCTTAGGCAAATGATAAGATCGTTTCAGGAGGCAAAAAGTGAGGCTTATCTGCTATACCCTGCCCGCCTAAAGGTTATCACCAACGGCCAAGTCTGCATGTTCTTCTCTGAGATCAAAGCGCAAATCTATCTAACTGAACTTTTACCTAAGAAAGGAGCAGATGGCACTTCTTGAGCTGTTATCAAATATTTGAAACTGACTTCCTAATAATGTTGTCACAAAGGGGGTGTTAATTTTGGGTGGTGTTCTAACGGTGGGGGGTATGTAAGGTAATTTAGGTTAATTTACACTGACTGGCGCTCTAACACTAATACATGTCCTGATCACTCTCGAATGGGTATTATGGTTGTTTTGTTAGAGCAATGTCTGATAAGAAATAGGTAGGCTAGGATCGTTTTAAATTATAGATATGGCCTATATATGGATTAGTATTATGATAAATGAATAGTATGTGCAATATGACATATGAAAAGGCAGGGAAGGGGCGGCTGCGCTGCCCTCTTCGGATCTCTGCTGCCACACATAGGTCATTCATGACCTATTTGCCAACAAGAAGGGTGGGGGGTGGGGGTTGGGTCTGGGGTTTGGGCAGGGGGAGTGGTAGGGACAGTCAGGGTGGGGGGTCTAACACAGCACAGCAGAATGGTTAGGGGATACAAGGAACAGTGTAATGGATACAAGAGGATGGAATTTGCAAAATTGGGAGAAAGAGTCGGCAAGATGATCGGAGAGGGTACTGTATGGGGTCTCATTCCCAAACCGGATAAATGGAGTTGAGAATAGCTACAATGAATGTGAATGGACTGAATGATCCAGGTAAGAGACAACGAGTCGCATTAATGTTACGAACAATGCGGCTTGACATTCTATGTGTGCAAGAAACACACATAGAGGGGATGAAAGGCAGGCTCCTGGAGCAACTAGGTTTTCGTCTTTTGGCATGTACTCGGCAGGGGACCAAAACCATTGGGGTGGCTATCCTGATGAAAAGAAAGGATATAACAGTAAGACGGAAACTTGAGGATAAATGGGGCAGATGGGTATTAGTAGAGTGTGGGATGCCGGCTGAGATTTTTACTATATGTTCGATATATGGGTCCACGGAAGACGACCCTGATATCTTTGAGTTCCTGGATACAGAGCTGGCCTCCTGGTCTCCCTTGGTTATCATGTGTGGTGACTTTAACATTAACGGCTTGGGAGGATTGTGGGATAAAGGAGGAGATAGGTATCAGGGCCGGAAGAAAAAAGTATTTAGAGCACTCTCTAGCCTGGTACGCAATAATGCATTGGTTGATATTTGGGATACATTGAAGCTGGATGATCCCGGTAGTACATTTTATTCAGCCCCACATAAATTAGTAGTCAGGTTGGACTACTTTCTTGCTTCTAAGTTTTTAGTTTCTCGATGCAGGATAGAAAAACTTCCCAGGGTAATGTCAGATCACAGCCCTTTAGTTTTAACATTAGATATGGCTGGGTTGGGAAGGCCTGTGAGATGTTGGACATTTGAGAGGGGACTTTTGAAGGACAACACATATATAAAATATATGAGAGACTGGATGATTGAATTTTGGGAGATCAATAGTGGTACCGCCAGTGTGGGGATAGTATGGGATACCTTTAAAGCAGGAGTAAGAGGGGAAACTTTAAGTTATTGTCTGCATCGACAGAAACAAGACCGATTGCTGGATTCTATAAAAAGTAATAAAGTAAGAGAGGTAGAGGAGGAGCTTTGCCAGGCAATTACCTTTGGGGTAGACCTTGGATGGTATTTTACTTAGATTGGCTCTCGCTAAAGCAGAAGCACAGGACCGATTGGCAGCCAAAGCGGCCACGACCTTTCTGGTTAAAAGGGAGCAGTGTCACGAATTCAGCGAAAGGGTAGGGCACACCTTGGCGATACTTATAAGGCAAAAGGAGGCAGCTGCAGAGATCAGGGAGATTGAAGATGGAAATGGGGAACTGATTAATGATACAGTGGGGATCCAGGAGGCCTTTAGGAGTTACTACAGCAAATTGTACTATGAAGATCAGGATAAGGACCCCTTGGATATTCAAAGTTATTTAGACGAGATTATCATAGATCCGGTGGATGTAATTGACAGAGAGGCATTAGATGCCCTATTTACGTCGGAGGAGATCTCTGAGGCTTTATTTAGTCTTCCATCGGGCAAAGCGGCTGGCCCCGATCAAATACCCTTAGAATTTTATAAGGTCTTTATTGACGCCATAGGGTCTCAACTTATTGAGATGATTAAGCAAGTACAGACCGGGGGCCGGGCTCCAAATTCTTGGGCGGGGGCAGACATTGTGGTCTTTCTTAAAAGGGGAAACCCCCTAGGCAGCCCGGGTCTTATAGACCCATCACACTGATGAATGGGGACGCAAAGATCTTTTCTAAGATTCTAGCTTCTAGGTTAGGAAAGATAGCTTCCAGAATGGTTAGTCCGACTCAACACGGTTTTATTCCCGGGCGGGGGACGATACAACATATCCGTCAGGTTATAACGCTCTTCGATGCCGCGGCAGCCTCAGGAGACCCCATGGCGGTGCTATTTATAGATGCAGAAAAGGCCTTTGATCGGGTCTCCTGGGGCTACCTCTGGGCTGCTATGAGACGGTATGGTTTAGGGGAGGGGTTTATAAGAGCGGTACAGGTTATGTATGACTCTCCATCAGCTCGACTGAAGATTAATGGAGGATATACGGCCTTATTAGATATTAGGCGTGGCACCCGACAGGGTTGCCCTTGCTCTCCATTGCTCTTCGCAATTTATATTGATCCTCTTATTCGGAAGATGGAGGCAAACGAGTACATTCCCCCTATGAGATTTCATGCACTTGAATGTAAAACCTTAGCATACGCAGACGACATCGCGTTAGTCACCCCAAACCCGGTTATGGCTTTGAGAGCAATGGAGACAGAAGCGCAGAATTTCGGTCGGGTGTCAGGTTACGCTCTGAACAAACAAAAAACCCAAATAGTTAAGAACACGGTGGCAGTTTGTGCAGATACTCGAGTTACTGACTCTGCGGTGTATTTAGGGATAGAAATTACAGCTGATCTGGGGAACATAGTGGAGAAAAATATGACACCAATAATCAACAAAGCCAGGAAAGACTTTGATAGGGTACACAATCTCCATTTATCATTAGTAGGGCGATGTAATGTTGTAAAAATGGTTTTTCTCCCAAAAATTCTTTATCTATTCAGGGGTATCCCACTAGAGGTCGAGAAAAAGTGGTTTAGTGCATTAGAGAACTTAGTGAACAAATTTATTTGGGCTCACGGGAAAACTAGAAGGGCAGCAAGGTTCATGTCACTACCCAGGGAACGAGGTGGTTGGGCCATTCCGGATTTTAAACTATATTACTGGGCCACTGCTTTCCAACACATGCGGGGATTACTGGGAGGAGAGGGCATAGCGGAAGGGCCTGGGGACGGCTCAATGAATCTGTATACATATCTTATTGGAGAAAATGCTCAGAGCTGTTTGGTGAAATTTACTGACCCAAATTATTTCAAAAGAACACGTTTCAAGACACTACAAGCAGCATATAAAATTTGGGGAATATTCCGTAAAAAAATTGGTCTGGGCCGTCTGAATGCCTACACGAGATTATATAAAAACCCGACATTACCAGGGGAAATATTTGCAGACTCAACGATGGCAGAGTGGGAAAGATCGGGGATACAGAGGGTGGGGGATCTAATGGGACCCAGTGGTATAGCACAATTTACCGATTTACAGAAGACCTACGATATAGGTTGCAGCAATTTTTTTAAGTACCTACAAATTCGTAGCTTTTTTAGTAGTAAGACAGGGGGGAGTGCTGAATTTAAGGATAATAAAATTATTGATATCATTAGGGCAGGGGAAGACTGCACTATACGGAGGTTATACACGGAGCTATCTTCCCTGAAATCGGATGATCTTGAGAAACATGGTGGAAAATGGGCAGTCAAACTTGATATAGAGCAATCCATGGTAATGGACTCTCTAGAAATGGGTCAAACACTACTATGCTCAGCCGCCTTACAAGCTCAGCATTACAAGACTGTATTCTCTTTGTATCACACACCGGCAAGGATTGCGCAGTGGGGGGACAATCAGGAATTAGATGTCCACGGTGTAATAGTCTAGAAGCTGAGATTGTACATATGTTTGCAACCTGTCCCCAGCTGCAAAAATTAAGGAATGATATCTCAGAGTTTTTGGGTATCCATTTGGGTATCAATGTCTCCCTGACGCCGTCGTTGATTTTGCTGGGAGTTATAAGTGGGGATAGGCTCAATACGAATGGGAGTTTTATGTTTGTTGCAATGTCGGTGCTGAGAATTTGTATAGCAACAGCCTGGCTTGATAGAGATCCTCCAGTGCTTCAACAGTGGCTTAACAGATTGCTATATACCTTTAATTTGGAAAAAAATATATACGAAAGAAAGGGGAAAAAGGGCAGGCAACGTGGTAGATGTATCTGGGGCCCTATATATAGACTGAAGGATAACGCTTAGTAGAGTAAGTTTCATTGTAGGTGCCCTCCCTCTGGTTTATTTTGGGTTTTTCTGTTAATTAGCTAAAGTGATGTATGTCGCTGCAATATGAGTTTATGATAACAGTATTGTAAAGTATATTTTGAATTAAGCTAAACCTTGCTTTTTATAAATATGTGATTTATCTACTGTGCTGTGAAAAAAAACTTAATAAAAATAAAAAAATAAAAAATAAATAAAAAGGAATTCAATCTTGACAACAGACCAATGAATATGTTGCAGCATAGTAAAATGCTTATCAGTATGGTTAATTTTTGTTTAAACAACAATGTATTTATGTTTCAAAACATGTTTTACCAACAAATGCGTGGTGTTGCCATGGGAGCCAGCTTCTCCCCCAGCTACGCGTGTTTACACATGGGCTGGTGGGAGGAGCTGGTCCTTGGCAACACACATGGTACACATTTTAAAAACAATGTAATGCTTTGGCTGCACTTTATTGATGATTTATTTGTGATCTGGAGAGGCATGCAGTCAAGTGCAATGGAATTTGTGTCTGATATTAACATCAATTAAATCAATTTGAATTTTACAGCCATGATAAGTAAGAAAATGGTAAACTTTATAGATGTACAGATCTATATTCAAAATGGAAAAATAGAAACTAAGGTACATCGCAAGGAAACAGCGGGCAACTCGGTTTTACATGCAACCAGCTTTCATCCCAGGCATTTAATAGAAAGCATACCCTACGGGGAAATGCTTAGGCTAAAGAGAATTTGCAGTAATAACCAGGATTTAGAGTTAGCTCAGCAGGCCAGCAAATTAAGATTTTTAGAACGCGGGTACTTGAAAAAAAAACATAGATTCTGCGATTGCTAAAACCAATACTCTACTCAGGTCTGATTTGTTAAGACCCAAACAATCGGACAATAAGAACACTGACCAAACTTTGTCGTTAGTCCCTAAAACAAATGAAAAAACCAAAAGACTTGATACCAAGCTCAGAATGATATTAGCAGAACAAAGCGTTGAGAAACATCATCAGACGCAACTGGCCCATGGTCCTAAATGATCCTGTGATTGGCCAGTTTCTTCCCAAAACTTTACCCATCACATACAGTACGGCACCCTCCATGAGCAATTGCCTTGTAAAAAGCAGTCCAGAGGTAGTGGAGAGGACTACCTGGTTATCACAACGGAAGGGCTTCTTCAAATGTAAAATCCGCAAAGCTTGCCAATACGGTATAAACAAATCAACTTATACCATACCGTTTGGCAACAGAGAGTGCAGAATCGCAAAGTCACTGACCTGCAAAACAGATCATGGGATATATGTGCTGGAGTGCTCTGTGGCTTACGCTACATGGGTAGCACCAAGCTACAAGCCCACAAAAGGATACTCCAGCACATACGGGCGATCACAAACCAAGACCCGACTTACCCTGTGGCCCGGCATTTCAAGGAAAAACATAACAAAAACCTTGAACATTTTAAATACTACTTGATTGATGCTGTGCCACCAAATAGGAGAGGGGGTCACAAAGAAGGGACTTTGAGAAAACTAGAAACCTGTTATATTTTGGATTTAGACTCCAAACACCCGGGGCGTCTAAATACAATGGAGGATCTGTTTACTTGTCTGTTTACTTGTCTTTAAACTGAGGGGCATATTTACATTCCCTGGCGCATCCCTGCATATCAGCAGGGATGCGCCAGGGAAAATGCGTCACGCAAGTTTACCCTTGCGCCACGTCCGATACGCCGCATTTACAATGCGGCGCATCGTGGCGCAAGGATAAGCAGATGCGTGACGCATCTGCCGGCGGAAGGTTGGCGCAGTGCTGAAGTCGTGTCGCAAGCGCGACGCAACTCCAGCACTGTTCCAACCTTCCCTATCCCTAACATGGTGCGTCAATCCTTACGCCTGCTTGAAGCAGGCGTAAGGATTTGGCGCACCAGCGTCGGAAATGTGACTGCGTGAAATCTTGTAGATTTCACTACGTCACTTTTCCGAGGCGTACCTGCGCCGGAACGCCCCCCCCTGCGCCGGTACGCCCACATGAAACCTGACACAGGTTTCATGTGGCGCAGGGGTTTACTACGTGACGCATCTCCCTAGATGCGTCATGTTCTAAATATAGCGCAACGCGGCGCATGGTTTGCGTCGCCGCTGCGTCACTTGCGTGACGCAACGGCGGCGCAAAAGTGGCGCAAGGGGCTTGTAAATATGCCCCTTAAATTCTTGCTTTGGTGTCAATGAATGAACCACAATATCTATTGACATTTTAGATCCAGCCAAGGGTACCAACAACGAACAAGCCATTATGGACAATAGATGTTGTGAAGGAATCACATATATATATATTTCTTTACTTGTTTATTATGATTGTTAGAACATTTAATTACTTTGGAAATCATGTATTTATATAATCACAACCAACAGAGGTGATTTCAACATCTGCTGCTAAACCTCAATGATTCAATGTATACAAGGTTATTTCATAAGCACCAGAGCACTTTAGAGTATAAGTAATGGGTGAAGATGAACATACAGCACTTTGTACAATATAGCACTTGCACTTTAAACAGTCATTGAGTTTACTTGTAGAACTGCCAATTACTGTTCAACATTGGAGAGAACAGTTTTGCATAAAATCAATGGAAAGTAATTGACAAGTTATAATGAGGATATTTTATCTATGTATCAACAATTGGCACTGAAAAGGTGGAGTTTAAACATGCATTTAAGCAGTTCATAAAAAATACCAAGTAGATTTTTGACAATTTTTTATAATTGTATTAACCAGCAACCCTGTCGGAGTTACCTTTTCAACATGCAACCAAATGAAAAGTCTTTCTTTGTTGTCTATGATTGTTTTTTATTTGCACTTGTCACTTTAAAAAGGGTAAAGCAATGCCGCAGCGTTTGTCATGTGATCAAGGCCCGCAAGGGCCGAAACACGTAATGGCTGACGGAAAAAATAAACAGCAAATTGCACTTACTTTGTGGTCCGTGCCCGATTGTTCCGAAGACACGGTGGGAAGTAGCGGTGGGAAGTTCTGTCCGAAGTGGAACGAAGGTGTTGATATATATATATATATATATATATATATATATATATATATATATATTCAATGAAAAACCATAGGTTTCAGGCACGTTATAGTTAGAAATTAGCATTTAAAAAACCTTAGAAATTCACTGAAAAAACCATAGGTTTTAGGGACAGTTATAGTTAGTTGGACATTGCACTCGTACAAAACCCGTGAAATTCCCCGTTATAGTTAGTTCAGGTAACTATAACTCGTGCCCCCGCAATGCACTGCTGATGACGTCACATATTACATCACTCATGACATGGTCAGTGACATCACTGATGACATCACTGATGACATCTCAAATGACATCACAGATGACATCATCCAGTGACTGTGTGTTTCTGTAAAGTTTAAATATGTTTAATATATATAGGGAAAGGCGTACTCAAGAAACCCAAGGCAGACCCCAAGGACCTCAAGAACTTCCGACCCATCTCTATGCTCCCGTTCCCCGTGAAGGTCACTGAGAAAATCGTCAACAAACAACTGACCCGCTACCTCGAGGAGAACAACATCCTGGACCCTTCCCAGTCCGGCTTCCGCAGCAACCACAGCACCGAAACCACCCTCATCGCCGCCACCGATGACATCAGGACCCTGCTAGACAATGGAGAAACAGCAGCCCTCATCCTCCTGGACCTATCAGCCGCCTTCGACACGGTCTGCCACCACACACTACGAACACGCCTTCACGACGCCGGGATCCAAGAGAAGGCCCTGGACTGGACCACATCCTTCCTTTCCGGCAGAACTCAAAGCGTCCGCCTCGTCCCCTTCCGATCCAAGGCCACCAAGATCATCTGCGGCGTACCCCAAGGCTGCTCCCTCAGCCCGACGCTGTTCAACATCTACATGGCACCCCTCGCCCACGTCGCCCGACAGCACAACCTCAACATCATCTCCTACGCCGACGATACCCAGCTGATCCTCTCCTCACCAAAGACCCTCACACCGCCAAAGCCCACCTCCACGAAGGAATGAAGGCCGTCGCCGAATGGATGAGGACCAGCCACCTGAAGCTGAACTCGGACAAGACGGAGGTCCTCATCCTTGGCTCCAACCCTTCAGCCTGGGACGACTCCTGGTGGCCGACATCACTGGGAACAGCCCCGACACCCACCGACCACGCACGCAACCTAGGGGTCATCCTCGACCCCACCCTCTCCATGACGAAGCAGGTCAACGCCGTTTCCTCATCCTGCTTCAACACCCTCCGAATGCTCCGCAGGATCTTCAAGTGGATCCCCACCGAAACAAGAAAAACAGTCACCCAGGCCCTCGTCACCAGCAGGCTGGACTACGGAAACGCCTCTACGCAGGAACGACGGCTAAGCTCCTGAGACGGCTGCAACGCATCCAGAACGCCTCTGCACGTCTTATCCTCGACATCCCCCCGCCGCAGCCACATCACACCCCACCTGAGAGACCTGCACTGGCTCCCTGTCAACAAGAGGATAACTTTCAAGCTCCTCACCCACGCACACAAAGCACTCCACAACTCCGGACCAGCCTACCTTAACAGACGACTCAGCTTCTACACCCCCACCCGCCAGCTCCGCTCCACCAGCCTCGCCCTCGCCACAGTCCCCCGCATCCGGAAAACGACCGTCGGCGGCAGATGCTTCTCCCACCTCACCGCCAAGACCTCGAACACCCTCCCCACCAACCTTCGGCAGACCCAAGACCTACTGGCCTTCAGAAGACTCCTCAAGACCTGGCTCTTCGATCAGTAGCAGCACCCCCCCCCTCTTCCCCCAGCGCCTTGAGACCCTCACGGGTATGTAGTGCGCTTTATAAGTGACCTGATTAATTGATTGATTGTATAAGTGTCTGAATGGATGATTTAGTAGGTGCGTGACTAACTCTATAAGTGAGTGATTAAACGTATCTTACTGAATGCATGGGTTAGTGACTAAACTGGGTGAATGTCTGTATCCGTCTGTCTGTTGCTGTGTAAGTGGCTGCATGGGTTTGTGAATAGCTACATGAGTATCTATATGAGTTATTGATTGGTTGTCTGAGTATCTGTATGAGTGCCTGAGTGTTTGTGTGGGTGGGGTGTGTGCGACTCTGTGCATAGATGTGTGAGTGGGTGATTCACTGGGTGGATGGTTTCAAGAGTGCATCTGTGATAGACTGTATGGGTGGATAAGTGTGTGTAAGAGTGTGTTAGTGAGTGAATGTATGTCCCAGTGGTACATGTGTGAGTAACTACATATGTGAAAGGCAGTATATATGTGTGTTGGAGTATATAAATAGCTATAAGCTAGAGTGTGTGATTGTGAGAGTGACTGTATGGATGAGTGTGTGCTTGTATCAGAGATTGTATAAGAGCGTAAGAATGTGCTAGTATTTGTATGAGTAAGTGAGCTGGTGTGTGTATAACTGTATAGGTGAGTAAATGGGTGTGTGCTTAATTTTTTGCATGACTGATTAGGTGTGTGAGTACCTCTATGGATGAGTGGCGGTATGTGAGTGTTTATATAGGTGTATGAGTGCATATAATAGTCCTGTACTGAGTGACTATAAGTATGAGTGATTGTACGGGTGAGTGAGTAGATGTGTGTGTGTAGACCTAAGAATCAGTGAGTGTGTATATAGTAATTGGTGTTGGAGTGTCTATGGTTTTGACAATGGCAGTCTGTAATTTACAGTGGGTGTATCAAAAGTTATATTAGGGTGTGAGAAGATGCATTAAATTATCTTATGGATGATGTCATCAGTGATGTCATCAGTGATGTCATTTGAGATGTCATCAGTGATGTCATCAGTGATGTCAACAGTGATGTCACTGACCATGTCATGAGTGATGTAATATGTGACGTCATCAGCAGTGCATTGCAGGGCGCGAGTTATAGTTACCTGAACTAACTATAACGGGGGAATTTCACAGGTTTTGTATGAGTGCAATGTCCAACTAACTATAACTGTCCCTAAAACCTATGGTTTTTTTCAGTGAATTTCTAAGGTTTTTTAAATGCTAATTTCTAACTATAACGTGCCTGAAACCTATGGTTTTTTCAGTGAATTTCAAAGGTTTTTAAATGCTAATTCCTAACTATAACGTGTCTGAAACCTATGGTTTTTTTCAGTGAATTTCAAAGGTTATTTAAATGCTAATTCCTAACTATAACATGTCTGAAACCTATGGTTTTTTCAGTGAATTTCAAAGGTTTTGTAAATGACAATTTTTAAATGTATTAATTGTTATATTTATTTTTGATACTGATTTACAACATTTTTTAAACTATTTATTTTTAGATATTTTATTTTTTAAATTACATTGTAATTACATTATACATTACATTACAAAATATACTTTCTCAGAATGAATTACTTTAGTTTAAATACTTTGCAAATAGGCAATAGACTTTTAAGTACAGTAGTTACAGTTGTTGCAATGGGCAACACAATTTCAAACACAATGCAACATTGAGCTCAATGTGAATTTCTAGTTAAATGCAATTAGTTACTTTATGGATTACTTTTCTAACCACAGGACTGGATCCTAGATTCAGTCCTGGGACATCTCCTGTAAACAGTTGAGTAAAAGCGTTTTGGTTACAGTAGTGACTTTTAAGGAATATTATTGTATTTTAAAAGTTGACAGAAACTTTATCACATAGAATCACCAATGTTATCCTATGGGAGGAAATTCACTTAGCAGGTAAGTAGTGTTATCGTTACTTTTCTTACTCAGTGGTGGATCCTGGATCCAGCACTGGTGCATCTCCTGTAAACAGTTGAAAGAATGCGTTTAAGTCACACAGGCGATTTTTAAGGAATATTTGTAGTTTGTGAAAATCGACACTTTGAAACTTTTCTGCTGAAAACCAGACAATGGATTCCTATGGAAGGAAATTCAAGTTACTGGTAAGTACGGTTAGAATTACTTTTCAGGGTCAGTGCTGGGCTAAAAGATGCAGCACTGGGTTCTCTCCTGATAACAGGTGAGTAAATCGAATTCATAGTTCGGCTGATTTTAGAGAAATATTATAAAGTTCCAAAACTCCACACTTAGAAGAATTTCCAAGTGAAACCAGTCAATGTTAGCCTATGGAAGGAAATACAAGTTACTGGTAAGTACGGTTAGAATTACTTTTCAGGGTCAGTGCTGGGCTAAAGATGCAGCACTGGGTTCTCTCCTGATAACAGGTGAGTAAATCGAATTCGTAGTTCGGCTGATTTTAGAGGAATATTATAAAGTTCCAAAACTCCACACTTAGAAGAATTTCCAAGTGAAACCAGTCAATGTTAGCCTATGGAAGGAAATTCAAGTTACTCAGCCGAACTACGAATTCCGATTTACTCACCTGTTATCAGGAGAGAACCCAGTGCTGCATCTTTAGCCCAGCACTGACCTTGAAAAGTAATTCTAACCGTACTTACCAGTAACTTGAATTTCCTTCCATAGGCTAACATTGACTGGTTTCACTTGGAAATTCTTCTAAGTGTGGAGTTTTGGAACTTTATAATATTCCTCTAAAATCAGCCGAACTACGAATTCCGATTTACTCACCTGTTATCAGGAGAGAACCCAGTGCTGCATCTTTAGCCCAGCACTGACCCTGAAAAGTAATTCTAACCGTATTTACCAGTAACTTGTATTTCCTTCCATAGGAATCCATTGTCTGGTTTTCAGCAGAAAAGTTTCAAAGTGTCGATTTTCACAAACTACAAATATTCCTTAAAAATCGCCTGTATGACTTAAACGCATTATTTCAACTGTTTACAGGAGATGCACCAGTGCTGGATCCAAGATCCACCACTGAGTAAGAAAAAGTAACGATAACACTACTTACCTGCTAAGTGAATTTCCTCTCATAGGATAGCATTGGTGATTCTATGTGAAAAAGTTTCTATGTGTCAACTTTTAAAATACAATAATATTCCTTAAAAATCACTACTGTAACCAAAACGCTTTTACTCAACTGTTTACAGGAGATGTCCCAGGACTGAATCTAGGATCCAGTCCTGTGGTTAGAAAAGTAATTCATAAAGTAACTAATTGCATTTAACTTGAAATTCACATTGAGCTCAATGTTGCATTGTGTTTGAAATTGTGTTGCCCATTGCAACAACTGTAACTACTGTACTTAAAAGTCTATTGCCTATTTGCAAAGTATTTAAACTAAAGTAATTCATTCTGAGAAAGTATATTTTGTAATGTAATGTATAATGTAATTACAGTGTATTTTAAAAAATAAAATATCTAAAAATAAATAGTTTAAAAAAATGTAGTAAATCAGTATCAAAAAATAAATATAACAATTAATACATTTATAAATTGTCATTTACAAAACCTTTGAAATTCACTGGAAAAACCATAGGTTTCAGACATGTTATAGTTAGGAATTAGCATGTAAAAACCTTTGAAATTCACTGAAAAACCATAGGTTTCAGGCACGTTATAGTTAGAAATTAGCATTTAAGAACCTTACAAATTCACTGAAAAACCATACGTTTTAGGGACAGTTATAGTTAGTTGGACATTGCACTCGTACAAAACCCGTGAAATTCCCCCATTATAGTTAGTTCAGGTAACTATAACTCGTGCCCCGCAATGCACTGCTGATGACGTCACATATTACATCACTCATGACATGGTCAGTGACATCACTGATGACATCACTGATGACATCTCAAATGACATCACTGATGACATCACTGATGACATCATCCATGTGATAATTTGATGCATCTTCTCACACCCTAATATAACTTTTGATACACCCACTGTAAATTACAGACTGCCATTGTCAAAACCATAGACACTCCAACACCAATTACTATATACACACTCACTGATTCTTAGGTCTACACACCACATCTACTCACTCACCCGTACAGTCACTCATACTTATAGTCACTCAGTACAGGACTATTATATGCACTCATACACCTATATAAACACTCACACACCGCCACTCATCCATAGAGGTACTCACACACCTAGTCAGTCATGCAAAAATTAAGCACACACCCATTTACTCACCTATACAGTTATACACACACCAGCTCACTTACTCATACAAATACTAGCACATTCTTACGCTCTTATACAATCTCTGATACAAGCACACACTCATCCATGCAGTCACTATCACAATCACACACTCTCGCTTATAGCTATTTATATACTCCAACACAAAAAATACTGCCTTTCACATACGTAGTTACTCACACATGTACCACTGGGACATACATTCACTCACTAACACACTCTTACACATACTTACCCACCCATACAGTCTATCACAGATGCACTCTTGTAACCATCCACCCAGTGAATCACCCACTCACACATCTATGCACAGAGTCGCACACACCCCACCCACACAAACACTCAGGCACCCATACAGATACTCAGCCAACCAATCAATAACTCATATAGACACTCATGTAGCTATTCACAAACCCATGCTGCCACTTACACAGCAACAGACAGACGGATACAGACATTCACCCAGTTTAGTCACTAACCCATGCATTCAGTAAGATACGTTTAATCACTCACTTATAGAGTTAGTCACGCACCTACTAAATCATCCATTCAGACACTTATACACCCACTCATTCTTCAATATGCCTTTCCCTATATATATTAAACATATTTAAACTTTACAGAAACACACAGTCACTGGATGATGTCATTTGAGATGTCATCAGTGATGTCATCAGTGATGTCACTGACCATGTCATGAGTAATGTAACATGTGACGTCATCAGCAGTGCATTGCGGGGGCGCGAGTTATAGTTACCTGAACTAATTATAACGGGGGAATTTCACAGGATTTGTACGAGTGCAATGTCCAACTAACTATAACTGTCCCTAAAACCTATGGTTTTTTCAGTGAATATATAGATATATATGTATGTGTATATTCACTGAAAAAATCATAGGTTTCAGGGACGTTATATTTAGAAATTAGCATTTAGAAAACCTTAGAAATTCACTGAAAAAACCACAGGTTTCAGGGACGTTATAGTTAGTTGGACATTTCAGTCATACAAAACCAGAGAAATTTGGCCATTATAGTTAGTTGAGGTAACTATAATTCGCGCCCCGCAATGCACTGCTGATGACATCACATATTACATCACTCATGACATGGTCAGTGACATCACTGATGACATCACTGATGACATCTCAAATGACATCACAGATGACATCACTGATGACATCATACAGTGAATGAGTGTTTCTAAAAAGTTTAAATATGTTTTATATATATATATGCCAAGGTGTATTGAAGAATGAGTGGGTGTATGAGTGTCTGTATGGATGATTTAGTAGGTGCGTGCCTGACTGTGTAAGTGAGTGATTAAACGTGTCTTACTGAATGCCTGGGTTAGTGACTAAACTGTGTGAATGTCTGTATCAGTCTGTCAGTTGGTGTGTAAGCGGCTGCATGTATTGGTCAGTAGCTACATGAGTGTCTATATGGGTTATTGTTTGATTGTCTGAGTATCTGTATGGGTGCCTGAGTATCTGTGTGGCTGGGTGGGGGGTATGTGACTTTGTGCATAGATGTGTGAGTGGGTGATTCACTGGGTGTATGGGTTCAAGAGTACATCTGTGAAGGTCTGTATGGGTGGGTGAGTATGTGTATGGGTGTGTTGGTCAGTGTTTAGATGTCTCAGTGGTACATGTGTGAGTAACTACATATGTGAAAGGCAGTATATGTGAGTGTTGGACTATATAAATGACTATATGTGAGAGTGAGTGATTGTGAGAGTGGCTGTATGGATGAGTGTGTGCTTGTGTCAGTGAATGTATAAGAGAGTAAGTATGTGTTAGTATCTGTATGAATAAGTGAGGTGGTGTGTGAATCTTTGTATATGTGAGTAAATGGGAGTGTGATTGATTCTTTGCATGACTGACTATATGTGTGAGTAACTCTATGGGTGAGTGACGGTGTGTGAGTGTCTGTATAGGTGTATGAGTGCATATGATAGTGCTGTATTGATGAGTGACTGCATGTATAAGTGTCTGTATGGGTGAATGAGTAGATGTGTGGATAGACGTAGGAATCAGTGAGTGGGTATGTAGTAACTGGTATTGGTGTGTCTTTGGTTTCGAAAATGATAGTCTGTATTTTAGAGTGGGTGTATCAAAGTTTATATTAGGGTGTGAGGAGGTGCGTCAGATTATCATGTGGATGATGTCATCAGTGATGTCATCAGTGATGTCATTTGAGATGTCATCTGTGATGTCACTGACCATTTCATGAGTGTTGTAATATGTGACGTCATCAGCAGTGCATTGCGGGGGCGTGAGTTATAGTTGCCTCAACTAACTATAACAGCTGAATTTCTCTGGTTTTGTACGACTGAAATGTCCAACTAACTATAACGTCCCTGAAACCTGTGATTTTTTCAGTGAATTTCTAAGGTTTTCTAAATGCTAATTTCTAACTATAACGTCCCTGAAACCTATGTTTTTTTCAGTGAATTTCAAAGGTTTTTTAAATGCTAATTTCTAACTATAACGTCCCTGAAACCTATGTTTTTTTCAGTGAATTTCAAAGGTTTTTTAAATGCTAATTTCTAACTATTACGTCCCTGAAACCTATGTTTTTTTAGAGGATTTCGAAGGTTTTTTAAATGCTAATTAATAACTATAACGTCCCTGAAACCTATGGTTTTTTCAGTGAATGTCTAAGGTTTTTTAAATGCTAATTTCTAACTATGCCTACATAGGTAGGACATATGAAGAAAGAGGAAGAAAGGCGCAAAAAGAAGCAAGAGAAATGCAGAAAGAGGCAACAGAAGTCCAGAAAGACGAAGAAAGGTACAGAAAGAAGCAAGAGATATGCAGAAAGAACCAACAGAGGTGCACAAAGAGGCCTTGTTGCCCCCAACTTTTTGCTGACTGGAACTGGTGGTAACTGACTCTGACTAACCAGGCCTGGAGCCAGTGCTATGATAAAAGACACTTAGAATACAGTGAAAACACCTACATACACTAGGGTACACTATGGGTTGGGGTCCCCCTGTGATTGACATGACCTCCCCTGTAAGGCCCTAGTACATAATAGGGCAGGGGGATTAAAACTACCTCTAAGTCAGAGGTGCAGAAAGAAGCAAGAGCAGTGCAGAAAGAACCAACAGAGGTGCAGAAAGAGGCAAGAGGGGTACAGAAAGGCAAGAAAAGTGCAGAAAGAAGCAAAAGAGGTGCAGAAAGAGGCAAGAGAACTGCAGAAAAAGGCAAGAGAGGAACAGGAAGAGGCAGGAAAGGTACACAAAGAGGCAAAAGGGGTACAGAAAGAGGCGAGAGAAGTGCAGAAAGAAACAACAGAGGTGCTTAAAGAGGCAAGAGGGGTGCAGAAAGAGGCAAGAGAAGTGCAGAAAGAAGCAATGGAGGTGCCGAAAGAGGAAAGAGAGGTGCAGAAACAGGCAAGAAAGGTACAGAAAGAGGGAACAGGGGTGCAGAAAGAGGTAAGAGGGATACAGAAATTTGCAAGAGAGGTACAGAAAGAAGCAAGAGCAGCGCAGAAAAAAGCAGGAGAAGTGCAGAAAGAAGCAAGAGAGGTAGAGAAATAGGGAAGAGGGTGCAGAATTTGAATTTGAATTTGAATTTGAATTGAATTTATTGAATTTATAGAGCGCATTGCTGCCCAAGGGCTTCCCAGCGCTAAAAGAATTCTGACAGTGACGAGCTGAGCCAACGCCTAATTATTGTGGGAAGAGCCAGGTTTTCAAATTTTTCCTGAAAGCTAATTCGTTTGGGGCAGCTCGAATTTCCAGTGGGAGGGCATTCCTTAGCCTAGGTATCAGATGGGCGAAAGATCTCCCTCCCCATCTGGCTCTTTTAACTCTGGTAGTCTTAAGGAGCTGTTGGTGGGCGGATCTGAGATGCCTGGAAGGGATGTACCTGGATATCATGTTCCTCAGTTTTTTGGGCCCAGAGTTGTTTATAGCTTTACGAGCTATGCAAAGAGTTTTAAACTTAACTCTAGCCTCAATAGGTAGCCAGTGGAGCTGTTTAAGTGCTTCCCTAGCAGAGATGCTGTTGGGGATCTTTAACAAAAGTCTAGCGGCCGCATTCTGTACCACTTGCAGCCTCCTAGTGACATACTTAGGTGAACCTAGATAGAGGGAATTTCCATAGTCCAAACGTGAGATGAGGAGGGATTGTATCACCATTTTCCTCAGGTGCTCAGGGATTATATCAATGATTTTCCTTAATTTATTGGGCAGGGAAAAACAACCCTGAGAGTTTCCTGGATTGACAGACCAGTGTTAGCGAGTCCTCCAGCCAAATACCAAGGTTTTTTATAGCGAATTTGGCGATGGGAGTATCTCCCATGCATTTGGGCCAATGTATCAGAGGTGAGTGGATACCCGGATCTCCGAGCAACATGAGCTCCGTTTTCCCCCGTTCAACTTCAAACAGCTGTTGGACATCCAACTCACCACTCTCTCCAGACAGATAGGTAGTTGGTTATTGCTAGATTCAGAGCCATTAGAAAAGGACACCACTAGCTGGGTGTCATCGGCATATGACAGCACCGATATTCCAAATTCCTATACCACCTCAGCCAACTGACGGACATAAACATTAAACAAAGTCGGACTGAGGGACGAACCCTGCGGGACACCACATGTGGTAGGGAGGTGCTCTGAGACGCAGTCCCCTTCCATCACTTGGAAAGATCTATTGTCTAGGAAGGAGGCAAGCCACTCCAAGGCTTTTCCCTGAATTCCCACTTCCCCCAATCACGCTTTTAAAATAGCATGATCCACAGTGTCAAAAGCGGCATTGAGATCTAGCAGGAGGATGGCGGCAGACCGACCCTCATCAAGTGTAGATTTTAGCTCTTCAGTAACTGTCAGTAAGGCTGACTCAGTACTGTATGTGGCTCGAAAGCCCATCTGGGTAGGATGGAAAATATCCTTAGACTCCAAGAAGTTAGACAAAGAGTGATTAACATGCTTCTCCAGGAGTTTACCCATGTATGGTAAAAGGGAAATGGGACGGAGATTATTCAAGATTGTCGGATCGAGGTTAGCTTTCTTTTGGAGTGGCTTGATGATAGCATGTTTCCAGGTTTTGGAACTAGCGCCGAATCTAGGGAGAGATTGAGCAGTTCAGTCACCGAGGGTGAAAGAATATCCAGCGCGTCCAATAGGAGACGAGGGGGCACTGGGTCCAATGGAGAGCCCGATTTGATTGTCCTGATAAGCTGTTGGACCTTATCTTCCTCTAATCTGAGAAAATAGGCCAGGGAAGAGGTAGAGGGCGATTTAACCGTTATAACAGTGGTAGGTTCCCTGTTTTTTGGGAATTGATCGTATAGTTCTGTCACCTTGTTAGAAAAATAGGCTGCGATGTCATTGCATCTTTTAATGGAAGTAAGAGGGGCATTTGCATTTTCGTGTGGGTTGGACAAGGTTCTTACTGCCTTAAACAATTCCTTAGGAGAGTTTGCTGCCCTGGCTATTTTTTCTCCATAAAATTTGGATTGGGCTGTCTTTATTTCATTATGGTATGATCTGATTAACAACTTATAGTCAGATTTGAGGGAGGGGTTATAGTTTTTCCTTCAGCCTCTGTCAAATTTTTTGCATTGTTTTTTCAGTGCAAGGAGCAGCTCATTATACCATGGGGTGATTTTAGAGAGAGCTTTGCTATTAAAGGCTCTTTTCGGTGCACAGAAAGAGGCATGAGGGATGCAGAAATTTGCAAAAGAGGTGCCGAAAGAAGCAATAGCAGTGCAGAAAGAACTAACAGAGGTGCAAAAAGAGGCAAGAGGGGTGCAGAAAGAGGTAGGAGAGATGCACAAATTGGCAAGAGAGGTACAGAAAGAGGCAGGAGGGGTGCAGAAAGAAGGAAGAGACGTGCAGAAAGAAGCAACAGAGGTGCTGAAAGAGGCACGAAGGGTGCAGAAAGAGGCAAGAGAAGTGCAGAAAGAAGCAACAGAGGTACAGAAAGAAGCAAGAGAGGTGAAGAAACAGGCAGGAAAGTTGCAGAAAGATGGAACAAGGGTGCAAAAAGAGGCAAGAGAGGTGCAAAAAGAGGCAACTGAGGTGCAGAAAGACACAAGAGAAGTGCAGAAACAAGCAAGAGAAGTGCAGAAAGAGGAAAGAGAATTGCTGAAAGAAGCAAGAGAAGTGCAGAAAGAGGCAAGTGAGGTGCAGAAAGAAGCAAGAGCAGTGCAGAAAGAACCAACAGAGGTGTAAAAAGAACCGAGAGGGGTGCAGAAAGAGGTAGGAGATGTGCACAAAGAGGCAAGAAAGGTACAGAAAGAGGCAGGAGGGGTACAGAAAGAGGCAAGAGAATTGCTGAAAGAAGCAACAGAGGTTTAGAAAGAAGCAAAAGAAGTGCAGAAAGAGGCAAGTAAGGTACAGAAAGAAGCAAGAGCAGTGCAGAAAGAACCAACAGAGGCGCAAAAAGAGGCAAGAAGGGTGCAGAAAAAGTAGGAGAGGTGCACAAAGGCGAGCCAAGTACAGAAAGAGCCAGGAGGGGTGCAGAAAGAAGCAACAGAGGTGCTGAAAGAAGCGCGAAGGGTGTAGAAAGAGCAAGAGAAGTACAGAAAGAAGCAACAGAGGTACAGAAAGAGGCAACAGAGGTGCAGAAACAGGCAGGAAAGGTGCAGAAAGAGAGAACAGGGGTGCAGAAAGACGCAAGAGAGGTGCAGAAAGAGAAAAAAGGGGTGCAAAAAGAGACAAGAGGGGTGCAGAAAGAAGCAAGTGAAGTGCACAAAGAGGCAAAAGAGGTGGCGAAAGATGCAAGAGAAGTGCAGAAAGAGGCAAGAGAATTGCTGAAAGAAGCAACAGAGGTGGGGAAAGAAGCAAGAGAAGTGCAGAAAGACGCAAGTGAGGTGCAGAAAGAGGCAAGAGAACAGCAGAAAGAGGGAAGAGGGATGCAAAAAAGGTAGGAAGGGTGCAGAAAGAAGTAAGAGAGGTGCAGAAAGAAGCAAGAGAAGTACAGAAAGAAGCAAGAGAGGTGCAGAAAGAGGGAAGACGAGTGCAAAAAGAGACAACAGGGGTGCAGAAAGAGACAACAGGGGTGAAGAAAGAAGCAAGAGAGGTGCAGAAAGAGGCAATAGAAGTGCAGAAAGAGGCAAGTGAGGTGCAGAAGGAGGCAAGAGAACTGCAGAAAGAGGCAAGAGATTTACAGAAACAGGCAAAAGGGGTGCAGAAAGAGGGAACAGGTGTGCAGACAGAGGCAAGAGAGGTGCGGGAAGAGGGGTACAGAAAGAGGCAAGAGGGATGCAGAAATTTGCAACAGAGGTGCAGAAAGAAGCAAGAGCAGTGCAGAAAGAACGAACAGAGGTGCAGAAAGAGGCAAGAGGGGTGCAGAAAAAAGTAGGAGAGGTGCACAAAGAGGCAAGACAAGTACAGAAAGAGGCAGGGGGGTGCAGAAAGAAGGAAGAGAAGTGCAGAAAGAAGCAACAGAGGTGCTTAAAGAGGTGCAAAGCGTGCCGAAAGAGCAAGAGAAGTGCAGAAAGAAGCAACAGAGGTACAGAAAGAGGCAAGAGAGGTGCAGAAAGAGGCAAGAGAGGTGCATAAAATGGCAAGAAAACAGCAGAAAGAGGCAAGAGGGATGCAAAAAAGTGAAGAAGGGTGCAGAAAGAAGCAAGAGAGGTGCAGAAAGAAGCAAGAGAATGGTTGAAAGAAGTAACAGAGGTGTGGAAAGAAGCAAGAGAGGTGCAGAAAGAGAGAAGGCGAGTGCAGAAAGGGACAACAGGGATGCAGAAAGAGACAACAGGGGTGCAGAAAGAAGCAAGAGAGGTGTGGAAATAGGCAATAGAGGTGCAGAAAGAGGCAAGTGAGGTACAGAAGGAGGCAAGAGAACTGCAGAAAGAGGCAAAAGAGTTACAGAAACAGGCAAAAGGGGTGCAGAAAGAGGGAACAGGTGTGCAGACAGAGGCAAGAGAGGTGCCGAAAGAGGGAAGAGGGTACAGAAAGAGGCAAGAGGGATGCAGACATTTGTGAAAAAGGTACATAAAGAAGCAAGAGTAGTGCAGCAAGAACCAACAGAGGTGCAAAAAGAGGCAAGAGAGGTACAGAAATAAGTAGGATAGGTTCACAAAGAGAAAAGACAAGTACAGAAAGAGGCAGGAGGGATGCAGAAAGAAGGAAGAGAAGTGTAGAAAGAAGCAACAGAGGTGCTGAAAGAGGCAAGAGAGGTGCAGAAACAGGTAGGAAAGGTGCAGAAAGAGGGAACAAGGGTGCAAAAAGAGGCAAGAGAAGTGCAGAAAGAGGGTAGAGGGGTGCAGAAAGAGGCAAGAGGGGTGCAGAAAGAAGCAAGTGAGCTGCAGAAAGAGGCAACAGAGGTGCAGAAAGAGCAAGAGAAGTACAGACAGAAGCAACAGAGGTACAGAAAGAGGCAAGAGAGGTGCAGAAACAGGTAGGAAAGGTGCAGAAAGAGGGAAAAAGGGTGCAACAAGAGGCAAGAGAGGTACAGAAAGAGGGAAGAGGTGTGCAGAAAGAGGCAAGAGGGGTTCAGAAAGAAGCAAGTGAGCTGCAGAAAGAGGCAACTGAGGTACAGAGAGATACAAGAGAAATGCAGAAACAAGCAAGAGAAGTGCAGAAACAAGCAAGAGAATTGCTAAAAGAAGCAACAGAGGTGTAGAAAGAAACAAGAGAAGTGCAGAAAGAGGCAAGTGAGGTGCAGAAAGAAGCAAGAGCAGTGCAGAAAGAACCAACAGAGGTGCAAAAAGAGGGAAGAGGGGTGCAGAATGAGGTAGGAGATGTGCACAAAGAGGCAAGAAAGGTACAGAAAGAGGCAGGAGGGGTGCAGAAAGAAGGAAGAGAAGTGCAGAAAGAAGCAACAGAGGTACAGAAAGAGGCAAGAAAGGTGCAGAAACAGGCAGGAAAGGTGCAGAAAGAGGGAACAGGTGTGCAGAAAGATGCAAGAGAGGTGCAGAAAGAGAAAAAAGGGTGCAAAAAGAGGCAAGAGGGGTGCACAAAGAAGCAAGTGAGGTGCAAAAAGAAGCAACAGAGGTGCAGAAAGGTGCAAGAGAGGTGCAGACAAAAGCAAGAGAAGTGCAGAAAGAGGCAAAAGAATTGCTGAAAGAAGCAACAGAGGTGTGGAAAGAAGCAAGAGAAGTGCAGAAAGATGCAAGGTAGGTACAGAAAGAGGCAAGAGAAGTGCAGAAAATGGCAAGAGAACAGCAGAAAAAGGCAAGAGGGATGCAAAAAAGGGAAGAAGGGTGCAGAAAGAAGCAAGAGAGGTGCAGAAAGAAGCAAGAGAAGTGCAGAAAGAAGCAAGAGAGGTGCAGAAAGAGGGAAGACGAGTGCAGAAAGAGACAACAGGGGTGCAAAAAGAGACAACAGGGGTGCAGAAAGAAGCAAGAGAGGTGCAGAAAGAGGCAATAGAAGTGCAGAAAGAGGCAAGTGAGGTGCAGAAGGAGGCAAGAGAACTGCAGAAAGAGGCAAGAGAGTTGCAGAAAGAGGCAAAAGGGGTGCAGAAAGAGGGAACAGGTGTGCAGACAGAGGCAAGAGAGGTGCAGAAAGAGGGAAGAGGGGTACAGAAAAAGGCAACAGGGATGCAGAAATTTGCAAAAGAGGTGCAGAAAGAAGCAAGGGCAGTGCAGAAAGAGGTAGGAGAGGTGCACAAGGGGCAAGTCGGGTACAGAAAGAGGCAAGAGGGGTGCAGAAAGAAGGAAGAGAAGTGCAGAAAGAAGCAACAGAGGTGCCAAAAGAGACAAGAAGGGTGCAGAAAGAGGCAAGAGAAGTGTAGAAAGAGGCAAGAGAGATGCAGAAAGAAGCAAGTGATGTGCAGAAAGAAGCAAAAGAGAGGTGCAGAAAGAAGAGAGTGAGGTTCAGAAAGAGGCAAGAGAAGAGCAGAAAGTGGCAAGTGAGGTGCAGAAAGAGGCAAGAGAGGTACAGAAAGAGGCACGATAAGTGTAGAAAGAGGCAAGAGAAGTGCTGAAAGAGGCACTTGAGGTGCAGATAGAGGCAAGAGAGGTACAGAAAGAGGCTCGAGAACTGCAGAAAGAGGCAAGAGAAGTGCAGAAAGAGGCAGAAAGAGGCCCCCTCCCATGGCCGATTTCGACCCCAGGGACCCCATCCCCAGGGCATGGCCACATATTTATTATTTTTTTAATTATTATTTTTCAGGAGGGGGGCTGCACGGCCCCCCTCCTGAGGCCATTATTGGCCCCGGGGACCCCTTCCCCTGGGGCTGTGCTTCGATCTTTTTTTTTATATATATATATTTATTTTTTTGGGCCCCCCTTTCCTTGGCCACTTCTGGCCCCGGGACCCCATCCCCGGGGCCTGGCCTCATGTTGGGGACTGTGGGGGGAGCCGCAATGCCCCTACGGTCCCTGCCGGTTCACCGCCTCCTGCGGGAGCCGGCATTGCTTTTGGGCAAGGGGAGCCGCTAACATGCAGCTCCTCTTGCCCAAAAGCAATTCTGCTTTGCTTCGTTGAAGCGAGAGCAGGTTTCCTGCTCTTGCTTCAACGAAGCATTGCAGTGTTTGCTATGGCAGGGCGGGAGCCGTGCTCCCACCCTGCCACAGCAAACAGCAATGTCCCTGGGGTGGACACCCTGGGACATTGCAGGAGCCGGCCCTGGGGGGTGGTGGTTCCAGGGCCAAGGAAGGCTCCAGGAGCAATAGACCCCCGCATTAAAATAATTAGTGCCCCGGGGAGGTGGTGGTCTGCGGGGCAGTGTGGGGGGGGCAGGAGCCCCACCCACTTCATTTTTGTAATTTAAGCCCCGGGGAGGAGGCAGTCCCCGGTGCTTGGGGGGGCCCGTGAGGCCCCCTGCATATAATTAACAATGCCCCGGGGAGGTGGCAGTCCCCGGGGCAGCGTGGGGGGGCAGGAGCCCCCCCCATGCTTTTTTTCACAAGTCTTGGTGGGGTGGCAGTCCCCGGGGCTGTGGGGGGCCGCTTGCCCCCGCATATAATTAGCATAGCCCCGGGGAGGTGGCGGTCCCCAGGGCTGAGGGGGCCGCCACGGGCCCATGCTATATATTTACTCATTGCCCCTTGGACCTGGCCCACCCAGGGGCTTATAGAAAACGAAGCGCGCTTCGTTTTTTTTATTTTCTCGGCCGGATTCGTGCACCCAGCGCGAATTCAGCCGTTTAAAAAAAAAAATGCTTTTTTTGGCCTTGGGGGTCCTTGTGGGACCCCCTGAGCAGGCCTAGGGGTCAGGGTGTTTCTACCCTGCCGCCTTTTCTTGTTTTTCATCTCTTTTTTCTGTTTTCTTGTGACTCGGTTACCGAGTCACAAGATGGCTGCCAACACAATCTGGTTTGGAGTGTTGGCAGCCAATCAGAAGTCAGCTCGTGCTCAGGAGGAGTCGCGACTCCTCCTCGGTTCTCAGATATCAATATTTGTATTTTTTGAAATTCTCAGGAACTACTGAACGGATTTACACCATTTTAAAAAAAAGGTTGCTTTCTGAACCAAGAGCTACCCTTTTGCCAAATTTGGTGTCATTCCGTTCAGCAGTTCATGCTATAGCCTGTTCCAAAATTCCTATGGAAATTAACATGGGGAAAACGCGTTTTGGGACCCCCTTTTTTCTCGGCCCCCGCTTGACGAATCACCCAGAAACTTTCAGGACAGGAGCTGACCTGAGTGAACCATTAGTTTTGAAAATTGCGCGATGATTCGTCAAATGGCGCCAAAGATATTGGCAAAAGAAAAACGCTTTTGAATAGAAACAAGGTCCTAACTATAACTACCTACTGGCGACCGCCAGTAGGTAATATATATATTTATATATATATATATATATATATATATATATATATTTGTTTTGAGTTTTATATAGGGCAAACTCGACCTGAAGGTATCAGAGTCCTTTACATAAACACCATTTACGTTACAGACTGACACATTCATGTTTGTTAGGCACAGGGAGATTAAGTGATTCGCCAGAATCACAGGATGTTGAGCGTCCTTACTGAGACTCGAACGTGGTTCCCCAGCTTCGAAGTCAACCGCTCTAGCCGTTATGCCACATCCTCTCCATATGAATAAGGAATCAGAATGCAAACAGACCTAGCTTTGGTTTAAGCAAGCATACCATTCTTCCACCTCAGCCGCACAATGGGGTGTTATTATCCTCCTATTCCAGAATGTTTCAGGTTTGGTAACCAGAATAGCAAGGAATAAGACTGGCAGCTGGGTACCTCTTGGTGTTTCAAGGTCCTCTAGAAGACTATCCTATGTTGCATTCTGTTTTAACAAAAACTGTAATACCATTTCCAGAGTCTTTTGTTACCAGAGGAAACTCCAAAATATTATTCTAGATACTTCTAATCTTTCAATAAATCAGAGAAAACCTATATAGGATTGGGCAATGAATATTCTTGATTCTCGTTAGGTTTGTGCGATCCCTGGAGGTCTAAGAATTGCCAAATCAAACACCACACTTACTTTTCAAAGCATTACCTACATGTTTGTCTCCAGAATAGATAATTTTGTGACATCCTCTTCATTAATTAAAACTGAAGTATGTTTTATACCAAATTGTTTCTCTGCCCACTTGACTGTAAGGATTAGTAAAGAACTAGCAATCAATGAGAAGGTTCCTATTAGGTGGTAAACTGATGTGAGTCCGCTAAGTTATTCACAATCTATTTGTACTATTAAAAATGGATTTGTCTGCTTTTTCCAGTAGAAGACGGGTTCTTACTCGCCAGATGTGATATGGGATCATTTAAATGCAACATTGAAGGGGGAAATCATTGCATGCCAAAGCCAAATATGTAAGATCAGAAATCAATAACTTAAATCATTACAAGTCACTGTGGAAGAAGCAGAAATAGATTTAAACTTTATGAAAGCAAGTTCTTAGTTTCAATTCTGTGAAAAGGCCAAAAACAATCGCAGACTCTGTTTGAAAAGCGAAATTCTAAAACAGTATTCCTGCAACTTTGTAAGTAGGCAAAATCTTTGCTTGGCGAACGAGAACTACCAATATTAGAAATTCATATATAATCAAAGATCCCAAAACTAGTTTCCTTACTTCAGACCACGAAGACATAGGCTGAGTTTCCTCTAAGCATTTTGAGAATATAAACCAAACCCAAAATACTATTTCAAGGCAAAACATGAAGGACTTCTTATGAAATTTAGAATTCCCCACTTTAATCTAAGAGGAGTTTTCTAAACTAGCTATACCATTTAATGAAGAGGTAACAAAACAGGTAATTAATAACTTATCTAACTGTAAACCAGCTGAAGAAGATGGCTTCCAAGCTGAAATTTTAAACGTTTTAATAAATAAACTAAAAGCCCCTTTTACTAGATTATCAGTACTCTAGTAATGTCCAAAATCGACTACTGTAATGGCCTTTTTCTTAACGCCCCGAAAAAGACCACCAACCGACTGCAGATGGTACAAAACTCGGCTGCTAGAATCATAACAAGCATCCCCAAATACCGACCAATTGCATCAACAATTCAAAAACTGCATTGGCTACCAATAACAAGCCGAATCAAATTTAAAGCTCTTTGCATTGCCTTCAAGGCCATCCATAAAACTGGACCAGACTTCCTGAAGAAGGCCTTGTGTGGGTATATTCCCAATAGAACCTTGTGCTCATCAACGGCCAACTTACTCACGATTCCTCGAACGAAAAGACTCTCTTGGGGTGATAGAAGATTCACTGTCGCCACCGCCAAACTATGGAACACCCTTCCTCTGCATATCAAATCCTGCCCAACTTTATTTGCCTTTAGGAAGCTCATAAAGACGTGGCTTTTCAATCACAGGCACCCCACCTTTGGACCCATCCTTTACACAGTCCGCAGCGCCGAGACACCAAAGGGTATTTGTGCACTCTACAAATTGCTTAAATAAAATAAAATAAATTCAATGGTATTTTAACAAGTTGCTCTATTACAGTATTATATCTTCCTTCTACAAGGGTAGATTAATTTGTTTTCCAAAAAAGGGAAAAATCTCCTTTGACCTTAATTCACTCCGACCTGTCACTTTACTAAATAGTGATTATAAAATGCTGACTATAATTCTAGCTTTACAAATAATAGCTTTAGCCCCTTTACTGACACAACCAGATCAAAATGGCTTAATTCCCTTATTGTATACTAATACTCATTTTGTGGTGGAATCAATTGATTTTCTTTCTATCTCCGATAACCTGGTAGCCATCATCCTAGATGTGGAGAAGGCATTCAACCTTGCTAGCTTGGAATTCTTTGGGGTATGAGCAATGAGTTTTCTCACCCGACTGATGAGGTTCATCATCTTTCTATGCCATGTCATCAGCTTGTTTAGTTGTGAACTATAAACCGCTGAATATTTAGCAATAACATATTTGACACTGCAACTACTGCATTGGACGGAGCTGGAGCATGACAGTGGATACCCCAACTGCCGATCCAAAATAGGGGACCTATATACATATGTTGTTGACTCATGTATTGATACAAAGGTTTTGGGAGGTAGAGTTAGACAAACTGAAAACTCTGACAGGATTTACACTTTAATTAAATATGACAACATGTCTATTGGGATTGGTGCTCAGAAACAAGAATATGAAACAATGGGGAAAGTAGAGGAGCTGGTGATGGTGTTTGCCCAAACAAGCTGCAAAATGGATTACAAATGTGGCTCCGGTGCTTCAGCATTGGGAAAAAGAAATGATCAAGTGGGTGACAGCAGAATGCGGGGTTTGCAAAAATATGCAATGTATAGCTGGAGGAAAAGGGAACAGGCTGGAGTAGGAATAAACATTAGTTGTATTAGAAGACGCTCTGAATCAGCAACCCTCATCCTCCTTGACCTCTCAGCAGCCATCAACACTGTATCCCACTACATACTGTTAAACAGATACCGCTAAATCGGAATCCATGGAGTAGCCTTCAAGTGGATCTCATCCTACATCACAGGAAGAATGCAGAAGGTCATCCTCCCGCCCTACACCTCGCTACTTAAGAACTTCATCTGCGGTGTACCTCAAGGCTAATCTCACAGCCCAACCCACTTCAACGTATACATGACACTCCTGGAAAACATCATTGAGTGCCACGGACTCAACATCAACTCCTACGCTGATGACACCAAACTCATCCTCTCCCTAATGACCCAATGATCACCAAGGACAAGTTCCAAAGATGCATGAAAGTCGTGGCCGCCTGGATGAAAAACAACTGCCTCAAACTCAACACCAACAAGACAGAAGTACTCATCTCTGGGAATGCCAAGAACACCCTCTGGAACAACGAATGGTGGCCACCTGAGTTGGGCCCAACCCCCAAACCCACCGAACACGCTGGCAAACTCGGCATCATCCTCGACAGCCAGCTTTCCATGAAGAAGCAGGTCAGAGCCATCTCCTCCGCTTGTATTCTCACCCTCCGAACGCTCAGGAAGGTCTTCAGAAGGCTCCCACCTAACACCAGTCACACAAGCTCTCTAGACAAGCAGAATAGACTAACTACGGCAACTCCCTCTACATAGGAATAACCACCCAACTCATGATGAAACTCCAGACTATCCAAAACACTGCAGCCAGATTCATCCTTGACCTCCCCAGATGGACTCACAACACCCCTCACCTCAGGAAACTCAACTGGCTACAAGTCGCGAAGAGATGCCAGTTCAAGCTGCTCATCCACGCTCACAATGCCCTACACAACGAAGGACCAGAATACCTCAACAATCGAATTAACTTCCACCAACCTACCAGGAAACTTTGCTCTGAATCACTCTTCCTAGCAGCCACCAGTCGCATCCGCCGGACGAACAGCTGAGGCCGCTTTTTCTCCCACCTGGCGGCTAAGACCTGAACAACCTCCCCCTACACCTCAGAGCCTCATCATCGATCCAGCAGTTCAGGAAGGACTGAAAGACTTGAATGTTCAACCAATAGGAGAACAGGCAGCTCGTTCTCCCAGCGCTTTGAGACCCTCACAGTTGATGCAGCCACATTCTACAAATCCGATTGACTGATTGATTTATTGAATATGATGTACAAAATGCACGGTCATGTGACGAGGAATCTTAAATTTGAAGAAGGGTGATAGATGTTTCTTTGTACTTATGCAGTGTAATAATGATTTGTAGCATATGCAATTGGAGTGGAGTGGTCATCATGTAGGGAATTGGAGGGAAGGGCAAATGGGGGTCAATCAATGTTTCTTGTTTTTTCTTGATGCCTTTGATTTGAAACTCTAAAAAAAAGAATCTCAGAATTTTTTTTATTTCACAATCACTCTGGAACTAGATAGGGCAGTCCTATGTCACCAATACTCTTTGTATTATTTATTTAACCTTTAGCAATTGAGCATACATCAAACCCTGTACTATAGCCTATCTTGCCTGGAACACCTACACTAAAGGTGTATGCTGATGATTTGGTAACACTCCTACAAGCCCTACAATGAAGCATTAAAATGCCCTTTGATTTAATGAAAAAGTTCACTGCTTGAGAGATTAGAAAGTGAATATACAGCTAGAACAGATGTACGATTGTTTAATTCACAAGTGGAAGTTCTTCCGTCCTTTTTCTAGTCCTTTTTGGATCACGGAAAACTATAACTAAATTAAGCTCCACTTCAAAAAAGGGGCAGATCTTACAGGAGAGATGGAACCTATTACCAATTATGCTAATTAATATGGTATCATTGAAAGAAATGACTACTTCAAATCCTTCCTTCTTTTTAATTTCCTCTCTGCCACTTACTTTATATGAGAAATTTTGTTGCACCTGAGAGCTTAATTAAAACGTTATTGTGGGCAAAAAGCAACCAAGGATCACCCTAAAGAAACTAAGGGCTTGATTTAGAATTTGTTAGACAGGTACTCCTTCACAAATATGACAGTTTTTAAATTGCCTTAAAAACAAGTGCCTTATGTCCTAATTCTAATGCCCTTGTATTAAAAGGAGGATGGTATATCTGTCACATTTGTGATGGAGTAGCTGTTTGACAAACTATAAATCAGGCCCCAGTGTTTCTCAGAAACTGAGTTCTTGGCTCAATCAAAACTTCAGAGGCTACTATATGACATCCAATGTTATCAAACTGGCTAGATTTAAGCTCAATTGCTTTGGCAATTACTTTCTTGATCAGGTACAAGGAGAAAATATACTCATTTGGTCTATCTTAAGCAAATGTCACAAAACACCAAACTGGTTTGATATCGCCCCTTAAAATCTGTTATGACATGTCAAGTGCATGCATTGAAACAGCTGCAAATTCCTCATCGTCACAGCAGACCCACTAGAAGTTGTTAGCTCAAACTTAAGACTCACTGAAATCAACAGGTGGTATAGATGTGGGTTGGTTAAAACTGTCAATTGCTTAAGTCACAGGAATCTTATCACATAGGATCTTGTTTGTACTACAAATAGAAACTTATATGGGTTGATTCCAGTTCACTTATGTACAGATCATAATCTCTCTCCAGAGATTATCTTTTGCACTATTTTAAGGTCTATGCCTGTGGTTGAAATCTTACTTACCAACAAACCTAGATCTCAAAGGTTAGGTCAACCGGTCAACTATATCTGCTGTATCATAGATATAGACAAGGTGGTTGTTAGAAAGTTATTATATAAGGGAAAGGTCCAAATCTATTCTCGTATGAAATTTAAAGTATGAGTGGAAGCATGTGATCAAAATCTAAAAGTTTTTCGGGGACCATTTTGAAAATGATGCAATTATTTGATCAATCATTAGTTTATCATACCTCCAGCTATTTACAGAAATGTAATCAGACTAGTCCAAGATTTTCAGGCTATGGTGCATGAATTCACAAGATATTGACATTCCACTTCAACAGAAATATTAACTTGCAATCTTCTTTTTTGTGAATGATTTGTTAGGTGAATTTATGACTCCAGATACAATTCTAGTATTATTAGGAACCTCTAAACCTTTAGGCAGTAACACCAGTTGAAAAGCACAGATGGTGGTTCACTGCAATGTTAGTGGATAGATCAATTATCATGGGATTGTGGAAAGCCACATTTACATTCTTAGGGCACATTTACGAAGAAGTGACAAAGTGCAGCACAGCAAGTCACCTTGCTGTGCTTTACGGCATGACAGGGAAAGAGCAGGAATACACAGTATTTAAGGCAATACAGCACATCCCAGTCCTTTCCCTTGCGGAGGTGCCCTTTTGGCAGCCTAGTGCCAACGTAGGCACCCTTGCACCATTGTGCAAGGGTGCCTATGTTACATGAAGGATTGTTTTGTGCAGGAAGGGACAACTTCCTGCACAAAAACAATCCTGGGAGGCATATTCCTCTTTCTATATGTGCTGCAGAATGCAGCACACATAGAAAGAGAAAGAAATTAGGTCAAATAGAGATATTTCTCCTCGTTACGCCTCCCCTGGTAAGGTGTAAGATTTTGGTGCATTCCCAGATTTATAATTCTTGTAAATTTGGGAATGCGTAAATAGCCATGGCAGTTGCATGGGAATACCCATGCGACACCCAAGGAACACCTTCCCAGGGCAGAGTAATGCAACGCATCGATATCACGTGTATCTCTTTTTGAAAGACACTTTAAGCACTGAAGTTGTAAATAGTCAAAATTGCAGCATAGCGTCACTTTTCACTACGTGAGTTCCCGCACAAAATGTTAGTAAATAACCCCCTGCAAGTTGTAATAGCTTATGCATACACTGTAAAAAATGCTATCCACTGCAGCATCCATGGGACAAAGCATACACACTAAAGCAGCCTATAAGCCACACTCATACTACTGCTTTTCAATCAAACCGGATTGATAGGGCACAGCTATTCACCCACAAGGGTATCAAGGCACTGAGAGTTATGCTGCTTGGGTGGAATCAGTTGAACAGCCAAGTCTAGAGTCCCTTCCTGAACTCCTGAAGACAGGATGATGTCTGAAGGTGGAGGGTTAGGCTGTTCCAGACTTCATGGCGAGTTAGGAAAAGGAGCGTCCTCCATCATTGCTTCCGTGGATACGGGGGTTGAGCGAGGTAGAGGGAGGTGGAGCACAGGTGTCTGGAGGGTTGGTGGAAACTCAGGCAGTGGTTGCAATGGCATAACATAAAGCCTTGCAGCCTCTGCTGTGCAGGGGGCCTCCGAGTTCCAGGGGGCCCCCTCTGCAAAAGTAGTAGGTGGTGGGCCGAGGAGGGGGCCCCCTCCATGTACTTTGCAGGGCGGCCGCCTCAAGTTTCATTACGTCACTGAGTAGTTGATGTATGCTGGTCCTTGATTGTGCAGGGCTTTGTAGGCATGGGTAAGCATCTTGAATTGACATCTTTTGTGGACGGGGAACCAGTGGTGTTTCTTGATGTGTGAGGTGATATGGGTCTGTTTGGGGAGGTCGAGGATGAGTCTAGCTGCTGAGTTCTGTATTGTCTGTAGTCTCAATTGGAGGTGAGTGATGATTCCTCCACAGAGCACATTGCCATAATTCAAGCAGCTGGTGATGAGGGCTTCAAGGACTGTGCATCTGGTGCTGACTGGGAGCCATTTCAAGATCTTTCGGAGAATGCAACGAATGAAGACTCTTATCCAACTCAAACAACTGAAATTAGCGGCCATATCATGATGGCCCTGTGATGAGTCAAGTATCTGTATTGTTGTGCTTGAGGTGTATAAAGTTCAAACATTAACTCTAAGGGCAACATGTACGACAGGTTTTAGTGGTCACAAACATAGAACTGGGCCATTTGCGACTGCTAAAGAGCCTTTCACATGTACTAACCCAATTTTTCGATTTGGTAACCTATTAACGACTCACAAAATAGGGTTTGCGAGTTGGTGTTAGGAAGAGGCGTGTTGAGGGCATCTCTTCCTAATAGTGAGTCGCAGGGGGATGTATTTATTTATTTTTAAAAAGCTATATATAGTGCGAACATGACACCTGCGTGTATCAGAGCGCTTTACACATGTACAGTGGGCAGACGCAAAGGAAACAGATATTGCTCCCAGATACAGAGTACAAACATAAAAACAGTAAATAAAACAATCATCATAATAATGACAGCAAGCAGTCATTATGTGAGTAGTGGATGAGAGCAGGTGAAGCACGGGGAAGAGATCCGCGAACGGAATGCGGTCGCAAAACATTCATATTTTACTGACTCCGTGAAGGAGGTGGTAATCCATTCGCAAACGGGAAGAGGTCTCAAAGGGACCCCTTCCCCTTGGTGAATGTGGGCTCCAACATTTTTTAAGAGCAGGCAGTGGTCACGCGGACCACTGCCTGCTCTTAGAAAATGAAAAGGAAACTTTTAATTTGTATTTTTTAAATGCACCCCTTTTTCCTTAAGGGAAAACGGGCTGCATTACAAAAAAATTGCTTTACTTAAAAAGCAATCACAGATATAGTGGTCTGCTGACAGCCCTGTGATTACAGGCCATTCCCAATGAGTTGCAAATTGCGACCTTCCTCATGAATATTGAGGCAGGTCAATTGTGAACCCATTGGAAGTCGCTAAATGTGTCTGACACATTGGTACATCTCATTTTGCGACTTCCTAATTGCGAATCACAAAAAGTCACAATTAGGAACCCACAAAATGTCTCTGTCAAACATGTGGCCCTATATTTCTTGGAGATAATGCATGGACTTGACACAGCTCTGCTCAGTGTTTCCGACTTGCACTATTTAAAGTTCATACATTACTTTGGAGAAATTCCGAGTTATATTTTGAACTTTATACCAGTGGCATAATGCAAAATGATGCACCAGCCTTAGACACATCCAGTACAAAAATGAAGGTGCTCGTCTATGAGCGGAGTCATAATTATAGGGCTCCAGATATGAAATGAGGCTCTGGTCTATGACAGAATCGCCAAGACCCAAAAGCAGGGAGAGTCCCAACTAATGGTAGAAGACACGCAATACAAATCTCTGTTACATAGCATAAAACCTAACACATCATTAATCGTGTCAAGGGGTAACTATTTTTATGAGATGATATTCTACCTGGAAGAATTGGTTTGTTTCTCATTACTAACCACTCGATTTTTTTTATTTCAGAAACGGACTGTTTACCTTGCCTTCTAAGAAATGCAATAAAATTGAAAAAGAAATTGCTGCAACATGAGTTTCTAAACAATACAGGCCTTTTCTAGACACCAATTTTACACAGAAAGCACTCATTTGTTTACGGTGTTACTGCAATGTGGTTGAAGTACTGCATAAGTGAAAGATAATTATAAATCTCCCCGCAGATTGATTGTGTTATAAAAGCCTGTTCGTTTATCTTAAAGGTGAAGGTTATGTTTTACAAGTGTTTAAATTTTGAGATTCATGTCTACTAAATTACTGAACCAATCATATTAGTTAACAAAATAAACATTCAGTAAAACCACTGAATTTTAAGCTATTTGAGAGCCCACAAACAGGATGGAGGTTTTATATGTACTTTATTCATTTAATTGTATGCACAGGATTAAGCAAGTTGATTATGACTGCTGAAAATAATTCCGAGGTTATTAAAAGGATGAAATATGCTATCTGGAAGCGGGGATGGTTGGGACAGTGTGTCTCTTCTGCAAAAAAAGCTCTAGGAAATGTACTGCATGCTTATAGTACAACCAACCAACTGGTCTGCACTTACATTGACAGGTAGGTGCATTTAAAAAGCTTCTAATCCTGCCTTTTTGTAAAATGGGTATTTTTGGGCAGCCACTGTATTGTTCGTGATAGATTGTCTTTATTAAAATACCGCTGTAACACTACACTTCCTAGGATAAAAAATATAGTCCCATTCAGAGGTCAGCGCAGTTAAAACAGAAGCAATCCTTTGCACCCGTTTTCAGAGCTACTTCATAGTACGTGCACACGTGCAACTCGCCCCACATTCGCTCACTGCAATGCTCAAGAACAGAGATTAGAACCAGTTTTTGTGGTTTTCACGGCGCAGCCTTTTCTTTATTCAAATCAACATTTAAAATTGCTTGTAAGCGAAGTCTCGAAGGACAGGTATTCATCTAGAAAGCATTTATTTCATAGATATCAAAGCAAGATGGAAGATAAACGCACAATTCAAATTTCATATTTCACATTCCAAGAACATGCAGAACACATTGTCTTGAAATCCGCTGTGCACAGTGTGCCAGCAGGCCCCACTTTGCAACAGCCCCCCCAGGTTCCACCCAGGGGTCCATGCACCATTCCTAAAGGAATTTATAGAAAACATCAATGGGCCAACTTCACCCCATCTCCATCTCCTCCAAGTCAGAGGAGAACCACAATCTTGAAACCAGGGCACCGCATAGCGCATCGGCCCACCGGGGTACCTGAACACAGGCGTAATCCCCAAAGTTAGAAACCCGGCATCGCGGGGTAGGGCGGGAGAGTCCAGGACCACCAGCAGGTCAGTCCCCCCCTCCCGCCTGCCCAGTGCCTACACAAATCATACATACCCCGACAAGGGGTCAGTCCAGTCCCAGAATCAGAATTCTTGTGTATCCCCCTTTATTATCTGTCAGGGACACTGCCACAGGGTGAGGAGCTTACTGGCGCTCTTGCCCTCCCCCTCCCCAACAATGCTGGCTTAGATCTGTCATATCTCCTAGAATAGTCTGACAGTATCTATTAGAACTGAGGGCTTGACCTCTTTTTCAGATTAGCTACTATCCCTATGGGGTGAGCTGTTTGACCAACCAACCGCTGCATGGCTCCTTCCCCACAATATTGACATTGCCGGGGGCCCCTTTTTTAACTTTAACACTATTGAAGGTGACACGTGATAGAAGCCCAGAAGTGCCAAACTCCCAACGGAGCACTGGGTGCCACCCCCTCGCTTAGCCGTGCTATTCCACCACTTCGTGTTCAACTTTGGTCATCAATCAGAGTCATCATAAAGAATCATCTTAAAGACGTGTGAAAATTACCTGAGCCAAGAATGGTTTACATTATACACATCTTGGCAGCATTACCGTCTAAAATCAGCCAAAGTCTCCTTACCCCTGCTTGCTGAACTGGCTCCGCTGTGATGCATATTGCATTCCATCACTATACTCTTTCAGCAGGAGCCTAGGACCATTGCCTGACCTTTATTGCCATGGACTCTGCACCACCGGTCCCCTTCAATGAAAACCAACTCATAGCTGTAGATATGCCTATCTCCCATATCCGGACTGCTACTAGTATCCGTAGTGACACACCTGTCGGACACATAGTGCACCTTGAAAGCACCTTCGCATTGGGATTAATTATCAGGTGCATTCCTTCAGGCAACGAGTTGGTTATTGGATAGTCAACCTACTGCTCGACGCTACAAGACACCATACCACACAATACCCAACCAGGCGGAACTATGCCAGTGACTTCTCAGTCCATAATGGTGAGGAACTGCCCGGTCAAGCTACCCTCACTTGGCTCAGTGTGTCCCAACAATGCACGCTGCCATTCTTTTTTTTTATAAATCTTTTTATTAAACAGTAGAGAATTGACATTGCTAATCACAACTGGAAGGGAGAATGCATAAATTAGATACACATACAAGGGTATCAGCGATGCACAATACAACCTAAAATAATAGTTTTCATCAGTTATAGAGTATTAGGATCTTCAAGAGCGGGGACGATTGGTGGGACACAGATATTACCTCGATATACATTCCATTTGCTCCATATTAAAGACCATTTCTTGGGGCACCCACGTGCAACATACACAGTTTGTTCCCTAATCATGCACCAGTCCATGTCGGCCTTCCAGGCCTCCACCGTGGGAGGCACTCCAGCACCCCACAATTGAGCTATATTCCTTTTGGCCACCATCAAGCCCAGCGTGACCCATATTTTGTCCTTACTGTTGAGGTCTGTGGGCTCCCAAACATTCAAAAGACATCTCTTAGCTTCAAGTCCTACGTTAAGCTCAAGGACCTCCCCATACAGTCATGGATTCTTTTACAGTAGTGTTGGATATACACGCATTCCCACAGGATATGCATAAATGTACCTTCTAGGCCACATTGTCTTCTACACATTCCCGCATCTGCTCTGCCCATGCTAATAAGCCTAGACCCTGTGACATAAATTCTGTGGAGGATCTTGAGTTGGACCAGTCGCAGTCTAGAGGAGATTGCAACCTCATGTGGGGAGGCCACAGCCTCCTGCCATTCCTCATCATTGAGCTCTAGTCCATCCCTCTCCCAGCATTCCCGGATCAGTCTGAGGGGATCTGGGGCGTTATTTATCAACTTTTTGTAAGTCAGAGATATCGCTTTTGTTGGCATGTATCCGTCAAGTAGTCTGTCCTCTAGCGGCGAGGATTCTGGGGGAGAATCACCCTTCGATAGTCGCAATGTTAGCGCATGCCTCACTTGTACATATCGAAAGTGTTCTGTATGGGCCAGCTCGTATTCCTGTTGCAGGAAAGAAAATGGGACCACCCCACCCTTTTTCCAAAGGTCTCCAATCTTTGTGATCCCTATCAGATCCCATTTATCAAATCCCTTCGTGGTTCTCAGGGTACCCAACTGTTCCGAGTCCCACAAAGGAGTGGCCCTTGTGAGTTTCTTTTTTTTTTAAATTGTATTTATTGATATTTGAACACAATTTATCATACAAACATAACAACAACAGAAGCCAGTACATTCCCAAACCTGTGTCGGATACCATCGGCACATTCCGGATACAATAATAATAATCAAATTTAGCACACCCGCCACTCCGTTAGTCTACATTCAGTATCACTAGATCTTCTCCCTTTTCAACTGAATAATCGATGGTGAGGCCTAAACATCCATGCCAACTGCAGTGCACATTATACACGAATTCCCAATGTTATTCAACGTCTACTGTACATTATACCGGCACATTGTACATGAAATTTAATGTAACCCAGTGCTGGGGTTCACCCGGGGGAGTTAACCAGGGGCTGTGTACTGCCATCAAGGCCCTGTCGTTCCCGTGCCCAACTCAAAAAGGGTTCCCATATGTCTCGTGGTCTGGAAGTGAGGGGCATTAGCTCCCAAAAAGTGGTGAGTTGGGCCTGCCCATATGTCACATCCCGCAGCCATTCCTTCGTGGACGGTGCCCTCCTCTGTCCCCAATGTATTGCTACCCGACGTTTAGCCAACAACAGCAATAATGCATGTAACTTCCGCACTTGGGGTCGTGTGTCCCTTTTATAGCACAGTAAGCCCAGCAATGGGGTAGGGTCAAGCGACATGCCAAGTATTTGGTTAATTATCATGAACGTTGTATTCCAATAAGTCCCCAACGTCGGACAATCCCAAGCCATGTGCAAAAAGGATGCTGATGAGGACCCGCATCGCCAGCAACGGTCATCCTCCCTGAGACCCATACGGTATAACCCCTTAGGTGTTCTGTAGTATCTGTGTATGAATTTAAAGTGGACTAGCCGAAGTCTGTAATTCGGCGATAATTCGGTGAGCTGGCGACAGCAGAATGACCATTGGTCTTCCGTCAGTGGCTCCGGGAGTTCTGAGTTCCAACCCTGGAGCGCTTTGGGTGTCACCAGCGGCGTCGAGATCTGCATCTGCCTGTACAGTCGTGTTACTAGCCTCCGTGGGGAGGGGGAGTGCAGCAGATTCTCCAGGGCCAACAATGGAGGAGGAGGAGCCGGGAAGGTGGCATGGAGTGAACGACACGCCGCGCGCAGCTGGTGGTAAAGGAAAAGTTCGGTGAACGGCACTGTCCGTCCTTCGTCCGCAACTGGAGGAGGGTGGAACTCATTGTCAATGTATAGGTCTGCGAATGTGTGTAGCTTCATTTTCTCAGCAAGTGTTTTGCTAATTCCATCCCTCAGAGCGGGCACCATCGGGTTGTGTGCTAGTGGTATTGAAGGGGCGTATAGCACCGGCATCCCCGCCCGTTTGCGTAACCCATCCCATGCCCAACGTAGAGTTTCCGAAGTGTCTATTCCCTCTCTAGGTCGGCGATAAGGCGTGTACAGCGCTACTGGTAGAGGGACAGGCGCCACAACATCAATCTCCACGGCAACATGTGGCTGAAAGGGTGTAGGGTACATCCAGTAGTGCAAAAATTGCGCTTGAGCACACAGTGCATAAAGCTGCATGTCGGGGGCCCCATCCCACCCTGCACCAGCGGGAGCGTTAGTAGCTCCCAAGACACCCTAGCCTGACCACCTGCCCAAGCCAGAGAGATCAAGGCAGCTCTGACCCTTTTAAAAAAGGACTGTGTAAGCGGGATCGGGACATTAGCGAACAAATATAAAAAGTTTGGCAGAATAATCATTTTTGCCAAGGCTATTTTCCCTGCCAGTGATAGCGGGAGAGTCTTCCAAAGTCCCACCTTTTCCTCCAACCAGGTCACTGCCCTCCCATAATTTAAAGACCAGATATCCTGCATGTCCCGGCTAATCCAAACACCCAAATACTTGACCGCCATCGCCTCCCACCTCAAAGGGAATTCGGAAGTTACCGGTATGGTATTATTTGTGAGCGGAAAGATGACCGATTTAGCCCAATTTATGGAGATCCCAGACAGGCCCCCGAATCTAATAAATTCCCGCAAGATGGGGTCTAAATTTTCCCTGGGGTTAGAGATATATAAAGTGACATCATCAGCGTATAATGAAATTATGAGGCTCCTGGTGCTGAACCCAATGCCCCTGGCCGTGTGATGTTGTCTAATGCGGGCGGCCAGTGGTTCCATCGCAACCGCAAAGAGCAATGGCGACAGAGGACACCCCTGTCTCGTCCCACGCGAGACAGGGAAAGGCTCCGACAATAGGCCATTCACTTTGATACGGGCCGTTGGCTGAGTATACAGTAATTTTATGAGGTTCAAGAACTGGGGGCTGAATCCCATCCGAGATAGAATCATGAACAAATACGGCCATTCAAGCGTGTCGAATGCCTTAGTGGCATCTAGGAAGACCGCCGCAGCTTGTACATCGGGGTGCAAATAATGCAGCACCGAAAAAATCGTCCTGAGGTTGTGAGAGGTGGCTCTACCCGGAATGAAACCTGACTGGTCCGGGCGCGCGATGAGGGGCAGCAAGGGCTGTAGCTTATTAGCTATTAATTTGGACAGGATTTTTACATCTACATTTATCAATGACAGAGGCCGATAGGAGTCCAGCTCTGTTTCGGGTTTACCTGGCTTCAACAGGGTGACGATGACAGCCTCTCTCATCGTTGGGGGCAAAATGGCAGAGCCGCAAGCTTCCTCGTATAGTTCCAAGAGTCTCGGTGCCAGTTCCTCCACATATGCTTTGTAAAAAGCCGTAGTCAGGCCATCTGACCCTGGGGCTTTATCTAAGAGCAGACTGCGTATAACCTGTGCGACATCTTCCACCGTGATTGGTAGATCCATGTAATCTCTGTAGTTTTGACTGAACCAAACCAGCTCGAGGGAGTCAAGGAAATTCTGCATTCCCTCTGGGCATGTGTGTTGAGTGGCTGTGTAAAGGTTGGTATAAAACCGAGAGAATTCAGTAAGGATGTCTTGCTGGTCCTCTGACAATTCCCCCCTCTGCGGCCCTCAACTCAGGAATGTACGTAGTGGAATGTGGGGCCCGAATCATAGCAGCCAGTGTCCCACCCGGTCTATCCCCCTCTCCATATCGCCTAGCCTCGGCATATTTCCCCAAGAATTTAATCTCCTGTCGCGCTTCCTCCTCATATTCAAGTAATTTAGCTTTAATATCAGCCAGTACAGATGTGTCGTTAGAGGAGTAAAACAGTGTCTCGAGCCCTTTTAGTTGAGATTCCAGTGATGCCAGAGAGCCCCGTATGGCTTTTAGTACCCCGGCTTGGCGGGCTATACATTGGCCACGGATAACCACTTTGAAGGCCTCCCATAGCGTGGCCTCAGTGTCCACCGAGCCCGTGTTACATGTGAAGTAGTCAGTAATGTCCGTCCTAATTTCTTCTTTGAAAGCGTCATCTAACAAAGCATGCGGTGGGAGCCTCCATGAAAACATGCGTGGGGGTGCCTCTGGCATTGTCAAAGTCAGCAGACATGGGGCGTGGTCCGACAAAGATCTCGGCAAGTGGACTATTCCAGTAGTCCACGTGGCCACATCCCGCGACACCAACCAGTAGTCCAATCGGGACCAGGTGCTATGATGGTCTGATATGCAAGTTCCTTCCTGGAGGTCAGGGTTTCTATGGCGCCAGATATCTATCAGGGACCCATCCTCAAGTATAGCGTTAAGGGCGGTACTCGCCGAGGGGTGCAGAGTACGGGCAGCCCCCCGCCTATCCAACCCATCATTCAAGACTGCATTAAAGTCGCCACCCCATAGGATAGTGCTACAGCCTGTAGCCTTTACTCTAGCCCATATGTCCCGGAAGAACTCAGGGGAGTCAACATTGGGGCCATATAACGCAACTATCGCAATCTGGACCCCTCCCAATGAGCCCAGAACAATAAGAAATCTGCCAGCCGGGTCTCTATGCACAGTGCCCTCCCTCCACTCCAACCCCCTCCTGATCAGCACCGCCACGCCCCGGGAGTAACTAGAGTATATAGAGGAATATACGTGACCCCATCTGGTTTGCTTGAGCCGCGGTGAGGGGTCGACATTGAGATGCGTTTCCTGCAATAAACAGATATCAATATTGTGGCGTGAAAGGTAAGCATGTACAAGTCGGGTTTTCCTACAGTCATTCAGGCCCCTAATGTTCCAAGAGAGGCATTTTAGGGTGGCAGCGTGCGAACATCATATGTGTATCCCAAAAGAGCAGTTAGGTAACCGAAACCGCTCAAGGACCCGAACAGCGCCCATCGTGTTGCAAGGTGGCACGTAACAGTACTGGCTAAAAACATACAAACACCCCCCTTCTCCCTCATCCCACCACCCACTCCAACCCCCCAATCAGGTTGTGTATATCCCCGCAACTTTAAACAAATCACAATCCTAACATACAAAAAAAAACAGCTCGAAAAAGGAAAATTTCCCATGGGGCGAGGTGTCACCGGCAACTTCCCTGTTTGCACAGGGTGGCCGGGAATACTGCAGAGAAGCAGGCAGCTAACATCGAATATAGTGTATCACCCAAGAACTCACAGTCTGCGGGGACCCAGGATCCCCTCAGCAGCTTTAAGGATCATGGCAGAAAAATCATATTAGAGCAGGTTCACACATTAGCCGCATCGCGCCCCACAGTAACATTTTAATACAGTGAAGAAAGGCGAGGTATCAGATCAATCATAATTGGGAACTCTCCCATAAGGGCGTGTTGTTACCGGCTAACTTCCCTACATTATACAGGGTGGCCGGGATCACTTCGGTGATTACTACTATTTTAACTATATCCATATCTAAAAGGCCAAAGCATCACGCTACCCAGAGCTAAGTCACCAAGCAGTATTTACAATATTCAGGAGGGCAATGACCCATAGTGCCCAGAACCTGCCCCACCTGTAGCCAATTATGCAGTTGGGATAAGAATACGATACCCATGTCAATCGTTATCGCTCAAGCGATCAGTCTGTGAGTCTGTAGAGCCTTGGGTCTGCTTAGTTCTCTTTCCGCCGACATGTTTGGCAAACTTTAGGGCCGACTTCGCATCAGTGAAGAAGTGGGCTGTTCCATCATGAGACACTTTGAGCTTGGCTGGGTAAAGCAGTGAGTAGGGAATCTGAGCTTGAAGCAAAAGACGTTTGGCAGGCAGAAACTCGCGCCTCGCCGCCTGCACGGCCGGCGTGAAATCGGGGTAAAAGGAGATATTGTTTCCCTTGTGTGTGATTGTCCCTTTTTCCCTAGCTAGCCTGAGAATGAGATCTCGGTCTTGATAGTTCAGGATTTTGGCTAGAATGGGCCTAGGCGTAGCTCCAACCGGAGGTTTTGCACCCAAGGAATGGTGAGCTCTCTCCACAGCGAATACTGTCGATAGATGAGGATCAAAGAGTTCATGGAGCAGGTCTGCAATGTAGATCTCCATCTTGGTGCTGGCTGTTGTTTCTGGAATCCCGGTAATTCGTAGGTTGTTCCTCCGGGACCTTGCCTCCAAATCTTCGTTCTTGGCACGAATGATACTCAGCACTTTGTCCATGTGCAACAGCTGTTCTTTTGTTTCCACCTGGAACTCATGGAAATCCGAGTTGCGATTCTCTAGCACATCTAAGCGGGTCTCGTGCGTCCCCACCTGTGTCTTGACCGCATCTAGTTGAGTAGTAAGCGTGTCCAATTTAGTATTGATATTTCGTAGGCTTGATCTCATTTCTAGCATGAGGGTGCGTAGGTCCTCCCCCCGGACCTCCGTCTGGGTTTCGGGCGTTCTCTCCGTGTTGGCCTCCGGGTCTGATTCTGTGAGTCTCGTAGATCTTTTATTCTCGAACGTCAGCTTAGGCTGCTTGGCATCTTGTTTACCCATTGTGTGGTTATAGGCCGTTTACACCAGATATGTAAGCGATCCAAAGGTAGCGGTGTTGTGGCACTGCGTGATGCGGGTCAGTGCCCTGTGCACACTAGGTGAGGCACCCCCTTTGCACAAGATCCTCCTGATATGCGGTCCAACCGGGTGTGAAGGTACGTCTGGGTACTCTATCTTGCCCGCACCCTAGAAGTGTCTCACCGCCAGAAGCCCTTGTAGTCAATTATTCTGCGTGTCCGCCGCGCTCGACAGCGCGTGGGCGATGTTGTTTTCTCTCTTTTTTCAAGCTCCTTAATGTCAGCAGCTCACTATGTCAGCCTGAGGGCCGCCCGCTCTTCTACTGTGCACCTCCCTCGCTGGCACTCCAGCCGCACCTCACCTCACAGTGTATGGTTGTTGCGGTCCCCCCACATCCGTTAGCGGCCGATCAGGCAAGGGGAAATACTGAAAGTTGTCAAGGGATCCACCAGTGTGCTACCGCCACAGTTTGTCCCGTGCTCAGGGTGGTTTGTGTGGATTCCATTAAGGCTGCTTGGTACCAGGAATATGGCTGCAGTACGTGTCCGGGTGGAGGGTCCCACTGCCCCCGCTACAGAGCATCAAGCTGCGCCGGTTCGTAGTTGTGCAACACGTCTCAGGTCGGGCGCCCAGCTTTACATTGGCTTCCAGACCCCCAGGCCCCCACTTGCGGACACCCTCTGCCCTCCGTGTGGTTGGGGCTCACCTGACCATGTCCAAAATGGCGCCCGGGCCTCTGGGCTGACGATGCCCCAATTGACTAGGCCCCTCCGTTACCAGCTATACCACCGGCAAGGTCGTCTTCCTCCGCCTCTGCTCGCGCTAGGCTTGAGTCACCGGTGCCCCGTGTCTGTTGTCTGGATGGCGAAGGGGCTATGTGCCAGCCCGGTTGGACGACTAGTGGTGCAGCAGCATATGTTCTCCTTCTTCAGTCGCTACGCCACTCAAGTGCGCTTACGTGAGCTCACCTCATTCAAATCTGCAGTTTTGGATTACTGTAGAGGTGCCCAGCGCCGGCTTGTCTGCTTCTGTTCCTTCTATGCCCTCGTGTTCTGTGCCGCATTATCCGCGTCCAGGGCTCGAGTCCCGTCTCTGTCCGCAAGCGCCGTGGCCTGTTACACGAGGGAAGCCACAGGCTCGAGTTCCACACTCCTCCGCACTGCCCTCCAGGGGACGGGAGAACTCAGCCCCGCTCTCCACGGATCCGACCCTCTTGTCGCCGCCCAATGGGTTGCGTGAGTCCCAAGTCAATCACTCGGATCCTTGGTCACTAGGCAACATTACGATACGAAAACTGCCTCGTGGAAGCTCTCCGATTGCGCGGATAATTACAGGATAAGTTCCCGGCCGGCGGAGCGCGCTCAGCAAGCGGCCATTCCGCAGCACGGCAAACCACGCCCCCTTGCCCTTGTGAGTTTCTGATCCCACCCCAGACTTCTATTGGCTGCGTGCCGTACCTGTACAACAGTGGCGGTTGGTGGACTTGTAAAGTAGTGGGGCGTAAACTGCCACACCAAACTATAACAAGTATGCAAGATCTAACCTCTTCATATTATCACTCATTGAAGGGTGCTGACAGACTCCAATGATTAACAGAGGACCACAACACAGAATAAACACTGCCATAATATGTGACACAACACCTTAATGTGTGTAATCCTGAGAATAATATCCTGAAGACAGTATGGGTAACAGGTGCAAAACAAAGTTTGGCAAGCACAGGAAAACTGCACTAAATTTGGAAACCCAGGAAATAAACACAGTCCAAGAGAGCTACGTGAACGCAGCACACACAAACCAGAGAATAGGAACGAGTGGAACAAAACACTGCCATATACTATTACACTTGTGGTATCATTGTGGTATTACAGTATGTACAATGAGCCAGTTAGCATATGAACACAATACCTTCTCCGACTAATCATTACACTGGAGCGCTTTAAACCAGGGATTACAGCTGGCACACCACACTGTATAGTACGCCAAGCCCAGATCTTCTATTACAACAGAGCTCAGGCGGGCTGAAGCAGGGCTATGCACCACCGCGCACTTGAGTGGCACAAACCCAGTCCCAGTGCATGCTGGGCGCACACGTGCACGAATCATGAGGCCTAGTGAAAACATGTCCCCTAGTGGTGCTGTAAGCTCCCCGGCACCCACTAGTTTGAGGAGTAGGAGCAATATGTGACTGTAAATTGTAAATACGCTCAAACTTTTCTAACATTTCACTCAGCGCTCTTCTAGGTGTGCTAGTGCTGCGAGGCAGTCATAAAGCAAAGGAGGGACAGCGCAATAAAAACTCATTAAACAAATAACGTTAGCCGTTTTTATTGCCGAACTCAGTAGAACTCGTTATGTCAACCAACCTCAATAAAATAAAAGCGTGATTCAGCACTGCCAGGATTCCTATGAGTGACTTTGAACTCACACACAGATCAGATGAGTGCAGCCGTCCATTCCTTGAATGATCATACATTCTCTGTCAGCTGTGACTGGGGAGACGCTTTCCGTGCACACACGATCACACTTTTAATTTGCATGCTTAGAGCTGTGTAACCTTTCTTCCTCAAATTGAACTTGTATTACAAATTTGTCCGAGAATCTCCGATATCCGGGTGGTATACATAGAAACCTGGCTGCACCCATGAAATCAGTGCACCAACACAACAATGCACTGCATAGCACTGAATAATTATTTCTAATATACCATTTGAATAAGTATTATAAATAGCTCAACTGCAAAGTAGCCGGGCAAAATTTAAATATGTTTCAATCATATTTTATGACATTTTCCAATCCTGCTACTTTTACTAAGTTGTAATCAGCGATCTAACAACATGGTTGTACTGCATGCGAATGAATATGCTAAGTCATGCAATGGCTCGCAACCCTTATGGTACCTTCAGGCCTGAAGTCGGAATTCCACGGGTGCCGTTCCATCAGGCGACTGGTTTAACCCTGCCTCTGCATCAGCACCATGGTTATCTTTCCGATGGTGTTTAATGGAGCGATGAGGGATCAGCCCAAGCTTGGCTCCTGTATCATCATACAGTATATTTGAACAATACTTATTTTTCAAAAAAGTACACACTCAGACCAATGTTCCCTCCAATTATTTTTGTCTTTGTGCGCAGTTGCGGCCGGCATGACGGGTGGGTGGAAATGGGGTAGTCGCGGGGGGGAATGGGGGAGGGGTTTAATGAAAAAAATAAAATAAAACTTACCGTCCCGCGCCAGCTTCTGGATGGGTCCCGACTCCCGCCGTCCGGTCCTGACTCCTCCGTTATCCAATTCCGGCTGGCTGCAGCTCTCCTCATCATCAGGAAAGGCAGCCTCCCTCCCTCCCCTCCACCAATCACAATGCTGCAATGGCAGCGTTGTGATTGGTGAGGCGCATGGGAGCGCGCCCCACCCGGGCCATTTTCTCTATGTAGGCTGCTATGCAGCAGCCTACATAGAGAAAAAGGGAGAGTGGGCGGTCCTGCTTGAGGGCAGGGGGGGAGTGGCTTGCCCACTGTTGTGCATACTGACTGTTTGGTCGGCCCCAGGGCCGACCAAACAGTCAGTACGCACGACAGTGGGCAAGCCACTCCCCCCTGCCCTCGAGCAGGACCGCCCACCCCCAACCAGGAACTTCTGCTTTCTCGCAGTGCGAGAAGCAGAAACATAAAATGGTAGTTATTACCATTTATGTTTCTGCCTTCTCGCACTGCGAGGAAGCAGTGGGGTGGCGCCCAAACGCCCCTATGGAGGAGCCGCCACTGCTGTACAGAGTGATTAGTCGGTCCCGTTAGGGGAAATTTGTTCCTTGTTTTGAGAGTAGAGTATAGGGCAGTAACCATTTGTCCATCCGGTAACCCGGGTCGTCCCAGCGGCGGTATGTACAATGGTTGATAGCAACCAGGTGGGCCACCCAATAGTATTTCTTGACGTCTGGGAGTCCTATCCCCTGTCATACCAACTTAAGACTAACTTTGGCAAGGCTATGCGGGGTCGACCGTCTCAGAGCAGTTCCCTCTGGAAACCTTCTATCTCCTTAAAGTACCGCGCCGGGACCGGGAAATTCTGAAGTGCGTAGAGGAAACGTGGTAGCGACATCAATTTAAACAGTGCTGCCCTTCCCAGTAGGGAAAGTGGGAGTGCCTTCCAGTTGGTCACGTCTCTCTTAAGTCTCTGCAGGGGTGGCAGCAGGTTACGTTCGTAACTGGTTCTGGGGTTCGACGTGATAAAGATCCCCAGATATTGGAAGCCCTCCTTTGCTACCTGGATAGTACAATCCCTGGGCAGGGGAGGGGGCTCACCACTGAGGACGTACAAGAGGGACTTACTCCAATTGATTGTGTACCCGGAATATTTCCCAAAGTTTGTGAATATGTTGAGCACTCTGTGAAGCGACGCCTTAAGGGATGCGAGGTACAACAGAATGTCGTCCGCATAGAGAGAGATGCTGTTCTCCCACTCTTCAGTCCACTTCAGTCCCCGGATTATGGGATCTCTGCGGATCCATGCCTCCAGTGGCTCTAGGGTGAGGGCAAAAAGTAAGGGGGACAGTGGACAGCCCTCCGAGTCTCACGGCCTAGCGCAAAGACCTCAGACTTTTTATTATTGACCACTACCTGTGCTAGAAGCTCTGTGTATAGGAGACGCACCCACCTGATAAAATTGGGCCCGAAGCCCATCTTGGCCAAAACTGCGAACAGGTATGGCCACTCGATGGTGTCGAATGCCATTGTGGCATCTAGTGAGACCACCACTGCAGCTTCTTGGATTGTGCCCTGTCTTCCCAAACCCCATGGAGTCTCCTCTGATTTAGCGCCGTGTTTCAGTGAGGCATGAAGCCCGATTGGTCAGGGTGTACCAATGTGCCTATCACTTGGGCCAGTCGACTCACCAGTAGTTTAGCTAGGACTTTAGGCTCTGCATTTAATAAAGAGATTGGCCTGTATGATGCACACCTATGTCTGGGTTTGCCCACCTTGTGTATGGTAACCAAAGTAGCCACCCTTTGATCATGGGGGAGCAATCCCGATTCTAGGCTATCAACAAACATGGCCCGTAGATGCGGGGCTATTGTGTCCGGCTTCAACTTATACAACTCAATCGGTAGTCCATTAGGGCCCAGTGCCTTGTCCCCTTGGAGGTTCCTAATTGCCTGAGCAATTTCGTCGTTTGTTAGGTCACTGTCTAACACCTCCTTTTCCTCTGCGGTTAGTCTGTGGAGTTGTATGTCTGAGAGCAAGGCATGTGAGTCCTCCTCTGAGAGGGAGGAAGTCGCTCGATAGATAGAGTGATAGTAGTCGGCAAACTCATTGGCTATTGCTTGCGGATCTGTTAGTGTCCCACCTGACTCATCTATTAAATCTGGTACTAGTCTACTAGTCAGCTCCTTCTTGTCTAACCAAGCCAGTAACTTCCCGGCCTTATCTCCTAAGTCATACAATCTCTTGTCTTTATCTCTGCCCAATGTCTTGGCCATGTCAGTGGCAATGGACTTATATTCGTCTCGCTTGATTTTCAATGCATGGAGTTTATCTGGCGTCACCGCTCCTTCACTCTCTTCCTCCAGAAGGAGGATCTCGCTCTCTAAGCGGGCTAGGTTTTTGGACTTTTCTTTTCGCACACCAGCAATTAATTAGAGCGCCTGACCCCTCAGCACTGTTTTAAAGGCTTCCCACAATGTTTGGGATGATCGCACTGAGTCCTTGTTTTCTAGGAAGTAGTTGTCAATGGCTTGCAAGAGCACTGTTTTGACCACAGGGTTCCGAAGGTAGCAGGGGTTAATTGGTGCTATTCTTCCCACCCTTTTCTCTCCCAGGACCAATTCTGCCCATAAGGGGGAGTGGTCAGAGATGCCCCGTGCCAGGTGCCTAACCTCCCGGATACTTCTTATCTGGGCCGCTGGCACCAGCACGTAATCAATGCGGGATAAACTATTATGTGCCCCTGAGTGGAAGGTATGTTGGATGCTTTCAGGATGGTACGCCCTCCACGCGTCCACCAGGCCCAGTGCATCTAGGAAGTCCGGGAGCCACCTGTGCGACAGACCTATGTCGCGGGGGGATGTCGATCAAGGGAGCCAGACACTACTGAGTTAAGGTCTCCACCCATGACCAGGTAGCTGTCTGGGAAGGACAGTAATATTTTGCCTAAGTCTTTGAAGGTCTGGGCCTGTAGCCACCACGGGACATACACTGCCATTAATGTGAGGGACTTTCCCTCCCACCTCCCCGAAACTGCTGCATATCTGCCCATTTTGTCAGTCCAGGTGTGTTGTATGGAGAGCGGGAAGGATTTTTTGAACAATATGCCCAGCCCCCTGGAGCCCGTAGTGAAACCAGAGTGCGCGACCAGCCGATAGCCCCATCTATTCAGAGCATTACAGGAGTTGCCCACCAGGTGTGACTCCTGTATGAGTATAACATCCGGGGCGTGTCTTTTGATGTATTGCAGTACGATGCTAGGTTTCAATTTGTCCCCGAGACCGTTAACATTCCAGCTCAGGAGCCTAAAGCTCTTGTCCCAATGTGTGCCCTTTGATGTTACCGTAAGTCACATCTCCCCTCTCTCAATTGCAAATATTCGAAGCCGCCTTCTCTAAAAAACCCCAAAACAACCCTGCCCCAACCCAACTACCCCCCTCCCTGCTCCCCTTCACTCCGGGCCTAGAACTGCCCATCAACCCAACTATGCAGAGTGCCTGTCGCCCAAACTTTAAACTAATAGTAGAATATAGTGGGGGTGAAGAGCTCCGCCACCCCGACCCCTCCCCTCAAGCCGTGTAACTATAACCTCCCCCTAGGGGGGGGCAACAAAGTTAATGAGAAACCATAGGATAGTTAGTGCCCTCGGCCAAACCATTGTTCTCTTTCGGTCGCTGGCAACCTTTGCAGGTCTGAGTGTTCCGTCCGGTCGCTCATTCAGAGCAAGTCAATGACGCCTTATATCCCAAGACAGTACTGGCAGTAGGCGCAGTTAGGCCCACCACTTAGCAAACGTTGTGCTCTCTTGCCCCTCTCCAACCCTCCAGCCAATCTGCAGCTGCTTCAGGGTGATCAAAAAACCAGGCCTTGCCCTCCGCCTCCACACGAAGCCGGGCTGGGAACAACATAGCATATTTGACCCCTTTGTCAAGGAGTTTCTTCTTCACCTCAAGGAATGACCGACGCTGTGTCTGCACATTGAGGGTGAAGTCTGGGCAAAAGGAGATCTCTGAGTTCTCAAACTTGAGTGGAGGGGCCACTCTGCTGTGCTGCAATATTGTGTCTCTATCTCTGAAGTTCAAGATCTTCGCTAGTATTGGGCATGGAGGCGCACCAGGCTTCGGCCTTCCTCCAGGGATTCTATGCGCCCTTTCGACCACGAAGAATTTAGATAATCCCTTAGGCTGAAGGTGATTAAGTATGAGGTCCTCCACAAATAGGTCTGCCTCCTGACCGTCCACCCTTTCCGGTATTCCAATAATTCGGACATTGTTCCGTCTGGTGCGGCCTTCATAGTCGTCCAGCTTGTCCTCTGCAAATTTACGAATGGCCTGCAGGTCTTTGATATCTTGCTGTACTTGTGAGGTGTCCCCGATGAGGCTAGAGGTGACTACCTCCATTTGTTTCACCTTGTCCCCGATTTTTGTCAGGTCCGCCCTGAGGAGTGACACTTCTGATGTGATGGAGTCCATTCTTTGCTCTAAAGATGATCGGACCCCCAAGATGGCGTCCATTATGTCTCTTAGCGTTAGTTCAGGATGGTCTCCTTCCGGACTGGGCGCTCGTTTCCCTTTGGTATTGTGGTCGGAGTCAGTGGGCTTCGGCAGAGCATACTTGTCCAGTTTCGTCTGGTGTGCCCCTTTCAGGCCTTTGGGTCCCGACATTATCTCTCCTATCTTGCGGGGTCAGCTCCTGCCCCTTAATTGGCTGCACCCCCACCTGGCGAGTGTAACGCAGTTTTACGATGTCTTTGCGAGCTCCGGGGACCCTGCAGGCCTGACTCCACTTACTCGGTATCAAGGTGGGGGGGCAAAAAGCCTCACTTTGCCTCTGGAGAGGGCTGCGCCACCGGCATGCACGACTGCAATGTCGCTCGAGTCTAGTCTGCTGCAACGCCACCAGCGCACCGCTCACTCCATCTTACGTTTTGGTCCAGGAGCGTGTCCCTCAGTGGCCCACATGGCCACGGGTGTTAAAGGCCTCAGAGCAGAATTCTAGCCCTCTGTCCATAGCAGGCAGGCAGGTGGGGTGCTCAGCGCGGGTCACACCACCAACAGAGCGCCACAATGTCCTCTGGGGGATATTCTCAAGAATGTGCGATAATCATCGCCAATATAGGTTAACGCAAGTCATCATATCGCCGTCTAGCGCGGGAAAATAACCCTGTGTTAACGAGGCATTCACAACACGGCGGTAACATGCGATAGTACCCCCGATAATGCGGCAAATGTCCGCAATAACACTACCGGGACGGTGATGGAGCAGAGAAAATAAAAAAATTTTTAACCCCTAACAAATTTTATAAATAATTAATAAAATGTTCGTTTAAACGTATTAATCAACACTGTACGTGAGGGAAGGGTAATACGCAAGTATATGTGCTGAATAATCTATTAACGAATGTCTGTGTGTCTCATTATAACATAAAAATTAATTGCGTACTAATTTTATAATAAATGCATGATTTGTGCTTCATAGAATATAAACGTGTCGTTGCAAAAACAATAGTGATGGTAAGTAAGGAACAGCTTAAATGTTGCTTTCTGCTAGGTAATAACTAATTGGGGTACGTAGATGACGGGTGGGAAACGAAAAGGCTATGTTTCTCTATTTTAATTATGTTTTGTTTATTTCAAAATAGTGCTTCTAAGTATAACAAGTGGCGATATAAAAATGGCTGCCGGTTAATGAAGTGCGCATGTGCGGGGAAACACGTGACAAGGGAGAAAAGTTGGAGAAAAGCTAACCTCGTGATGTTGCTGAGAGGCTAGGATGCGAGAATGGTCAAGGCTGATGTGACCTAATTGAACTGATAGTGTGCCGTGGTGATCAGCAAGGAACCGTGGGAAACCATTTTAAGAGAAAGGACAATGCCTGCAGAGTTCTCGAATGTAGCGAAAGAAGTTACAAATGTACTGATCGAAGCGGATGGAAACATGTCTTGAACTGTGAGAAAGGAAATGATCATATACATTCCAAGGACCAGTTGGATCCGAGAGAACTTGATTAAAGAATGAATAGATGAAATGAATGGACCAATGAAAGAAAAGCGTGTTATTAATGTTGCAACAATTAGTTAGCAAAGTTAGAATTAGGGTATAAGAGGGCCTACTCTTAGTGGGAGGGGGTCACAGTCACGGTGGGAGTTGGAGAGTCGCAGTCAGAGTCGGTGTTGGTGTTGGTGGCTTCCAGTGCTTGGTGGTCCAGATCGATCCATTTACTGAGCGGGAGATGCTGAAAGACTGTTTAGATGAGACGGGTTGCAGGTAGCTGATGCTGACGAGCTGAATTTTCTGTTGCTGTCTTATTTTTCCAGTTGAGTATGAGAATCAAGAGATTTTTAATTCATAAACTTAGGTTAGAAATCCTTAGGCTAAATTAGGGAAGATAGGCAGGTAATTAGGGTTTTGCTTCATGATAAAATTTCCTTTCTGCAATAAAATTGATTTTGCGTAATAAATATTTGAATTAACAATGAATGAATAATTGAATAAAAAGTCTAAATTCTTTCTCATGCTTTTTAAAATTATATAAAATTTAAGATTCTTTAAATCAAACGACTCAGTGGTTATTTTACTAAATGATTGTGACACCAGTAATTGGTTATTGTGATTTAGCTGGTCTTAATCACTATGAACTAATTTCTTACATGAATGATTCATCGACAAAACAATGAGCAGGAATATCTTAAGAAATAACTAAAAGAAAGCAATAGGTTAAGGTAATAAGATATCCCGGCTCCTTCCAGCGGTACATAAATGGTGTTTTCCATTTAATTCTCATGTTTCTCCTAGGAGTACAGAATTTCGTAAAGGTATAAAGGAAATCCAGGTGTGTGTGTGTGTGTGATAGAGCGATGTTTATGGGCCCCATCGTCATGTGGATGTGAGAAAATATAGTTTGCCCCTGGATGACCGATAAGTGACCTAGGAGGAGAATAGTTTTATTGTACGCGCTGCATCAGATTTCTTGGTAGCAGAGTTATGGTTTTCTATAGATTAGTTTAGTGATTATTGATTATTGATTATTTTTTTATTAGGACTAATACTATATGTTGAGTTGTGTTATGTTATATGTGAGTTTTCACGCTTCTGGGATGTAGGAAGTGGAACACGTGTGGCAAGAGAAGTCACATGAAATTTGGTACATGGTCTGAATTCATTTTTTGGTAATAACACAGGTTGTGTTATGTTAGGGATTTTCTGTACGAAAGGTGTGTAACTGAAATAGCAAATCACGTTTTCTTGTGAAACTTTGGCCTTAATTCTCAGGAGCCTAGTCTCCACATGTGTCTTATCCCCAGAGAAACAAGTTAATTGTTTGCTTGAAAGAAGGGTAAGGTAGAGGGAAGTGCTACTTTATCGGCGAGAGTTAATAATTCTGTGGTAGGGTAGAGGTAAGCGCTGCCTACTGGAAATACAGGATTCTTGTGTAAAAGGACAAAGCTGTCACTTTTATTTAGCGAATCAGACTATGGAATTGTTTTAATTGTTGTAACTAACGAAGAAAACAGTGAAAAGAAAATTGGCGATACATTTTTGTAAAGGAGGGGTAAAAGAGCAGGAGTGACATCGACAGTGCCGCGCTAGGATTGGATAGTGCACTAGTCACGTGAACACAGAGTCAAGAGTGACGTAGAAAAGTGCCGCGCTAGGATTGGTTGGTCCGCGGACGAAGGGAATCGTTCTGATTGGTGCGTTAGTGTGAGTCGCGCTGTGATTGGTTAAAGTTCCGTACACGGAACAGTGTTGATTTGAAGAGAAAAACCAATCGAAAACATGCCGTATTACGAGTATGAAAGGGAGAGAACGTCATGGACGACAAAATTAAAGAATTTCTTTAAGAAAGACAAAAAGGTTGTGACTAGAGAGGGACAAGTAATTCCTCCGCCGAAATCAGCAGCTTCACATATGATGCTGAAATATGGATATCATACATGCATATGGTTGGAAAATTGGGCAAAGTATACGAAGAATGATGGTGCATTAGCTTTCCCTGAGAATGGTTCATTTAGTGTAGCGGTTTTGAGAAATTTGCGAGAAAAGATGACAAATCTAGAACCTAGACCGACACAGTTTGAAGCGTTGACAGAATGGGAGGATGAGATGTATGAGCGAGAGAGATTCAGAGGTTTAAGAGATAATGAGTTTATGCCTGGAAGAATGTGGGGAATAAATCATGAGGATAGAATAAAACGATGGAGATGTGCTAACATGACAGGAGGTTTGTTTCCGGCTTTTACAGTTGAGGAAGAGACTAAGAGAAAACGTACTGAGAAAAAGAAACATATGGAGAGGGAGAAATATATGCATGAGAGCGAAACGGATGATGAATTGCTGGAAGATATTTTAAATAGAAATCCACCTCCGTATCAGCAGAGTTCTACAATGGTGACACCAAATGCGCCGCTAATAGAGACTATGCGAAATAAAAGTCCGGTAAAAAGAATTGAAATAAATAGGTCACAAGATCAAATAAGAACTTTACAAAATGAAGGAATAGAAAGTGACAATGCAAGCGAATTAGCAAGGACAACAAAAGAACTAACTGAGAAAATTAGAGAATTAACGAAAAATATGGAAGCAGTGACTGTACCTGTAACAATAGGTCCAGTAATACCAGTTTTTGAGAATCAGAAAATTGATGAACGATCTTTAGTGATTCCCATGAGTTCACAATTTCAGAGAGAAAAAGAAAGGATGGAACCAAGTGCAAGTACAAGTAATTTGGCTAGTACTTACAGACCAAGTCCACCTACAAATTTGACTGTGAATGAGTGCAATGGTAGGAAAATGCATATGGTAACAGAATCTGCAACAGAGACTCCTGAAAAGAGTGGTAATTGGATAAAACTAAATAATACACCCATAGGTCCGACTCCTGATGAGTTAAATGAGTGGATGAAGGCATTTAAAATAAAAGAATCAGAAGAAAAACCATTAGATGTAATTAGGTTAAAAATTGACATGGAAGAATTAATTCTAGGAACGATTGGTACAGAAAAGATAAAAAATTACCAGGATGATGAAATAATGTTTCTGTGCAAAAGTATTACATGGAGAGCAAAGAATTTACATGACAAACTAGAAGAGGTAGCCAGTGAAATTGGAATAGACTTTGCGAAAGTGAAAACATTGCAGAAACCCTATAGAGTAGACTTTTGTGAAAAAGATATTGAAAATTTGAACACGGCAGGAAGGCTGACACAGATAAAAGAGTTAATTGTGTTACTGAGAAAATGGGGTGATGTGGACAGATGGAAGGTCAGATGGACAAAAAGAATGAGAAAACTACAGACAAAGCTTCTTTAGCTTTTATGATAACTGAAAAAGAACCTGTTGCCAGAGAATACCCTATGAGAGAAACTCCAGGTGGTAGTTATGTGCATGTTCCCTGGACTAGGCAGGATATACTGTCATTCACAAATGACTTTCCGAAGCTAAGAGAGAAACCAGTTGAATGGTACCGACAAGTAGAGAGGTTTGTAAAGGTTTCAAAAGTGTTGTGGATAGATTTAGATGGATTATTTGACATAGTGGTACCAACTGATTTGTGGTCAGAGTGTAAAATTACAGTTGACTGGCCAACTACAGAATATCCAAGAGATCCTAAGACAGGAGCTCCAGGTCCTGAGGTGATGAAGAAGTATGATAAGGTGATTACCTTTTTGAAAAATAAGATTCCTCCTGAAGAAACAGATTGGGTGAAAATTGATAGAACTACACAGGAAAGTAAAGAGTCTGTACATGCATACTATGAAAGGTTGTTGTTGGTTTTCAAACAGTATAGTGGATATGAGGAATTAAGTGAAAAAGATATGAGTCATTTTGTGTACAGATTTGTGTTTGGGTTGAAACCAGAGATTAGTGAAATGATTAAACAGCATATGATTAATTGGCAGAATGGCACAGTAGACGAGGTACTGAGGTATGCTAAGTATTGCAGTGATGATATTGAAAGTAGACAGCGTAAATTGAAAGAGAAGGCAATGTGGGCACAGGTGAAAGTGGCAGAAAAACAAGAAGCTCAATTGGATAATAATAGTGGGAATGAAACAGGACAGAATAAAACGCGACCTAACATAGGTAAAGGGAAAGGTCAAGTGAGTCTAGAGGAGGCAAAGAAGAAATGGCCCTGTCATAATTGCGGAAAATTAGGGCATTGGAGAAACGAGTGTAAGTTCCCACCTAAACCTAATCCGGAAAATCAATCATTAACTCCACAGGTGCAGAATGAGGTAGTTGTTCAACAAAGTCAGGTGCCACAACCACCACTTCCCAACACTGTTAACCAGCAAAGATACAGTACAGAAACAGGATTCTACGGAGGAGAGCAGGTAACACAGTTGCCGCGAGCAGCTAACATTTCTCAGTATTGGTTGCAACAGAGTGAGGATGAGACGTGGGATGAAAGTTTATGACGGTGCCCAGGAGAGGGAAAAGAGTGCGTACTTGGCGCAACTCTAGAGGTAGATCAGTCTGGTCCCTTTGTGGATGGAGAAGTGAATGGTGCAAATGTAACATTCCTTGTCGATACTGGAGCTACCCGTTCTACTGTTAGATCAGTGGAAATTCCAAACCTTCCTCTCTCAGGTGAATACATCCAAGTAGTAGGAGTAGCAAATCAGCAGATTAAAACACCACTTACTGAATTAGTGGAAGTAAAAATTGGTTCTTTTAGCAAAATGCATAGATTTGTAGTGTGCGATTGTAGTCCTGTAAATCTTTTAGGTCGTGACTAACCCTGGGCAAAGCACTACGCTACGCTCGCGTAGTTTGCGAAGTTTGCGCTACTTCGCACAACGCGAGTTGCACGTAGCACAGTGCAAACACGCGTAGCGTAGCGTAGCGTAGTGCAGCGGTCATTTTTTGCTTGCTCGCGGTCCTCAACGTCAAGTTGGCGACCGCGAGCAAGCAAAATGACATCCCGGCGAGACTTTTTCCTCGTTCGCGATCAGCAACATCAAGTTGCCGATCGCGAGCGTGGAAAATAAACCTCCCGGCGAGATTCTCAACGCGGGGAGGTCAGGTTTCTCATTGCGAGTGGTCGCGTATGCTCGCGACCGCTCGCGATGAGAAACTACCAGTCCGCGTTGAGAAAGCTGCCGCTCGAGTAAAAATCTACTCGAGCGGCAGTAAAAGACAGCTCGCACTGTGCAAGATGCCGTTTTCAATGATTGCACAGTGCGGACAAGCATCCGGCACTGTGCAATCATTGCGAACAGTGCACTACGCAGTTCGCGTAGTGCTACGCGTAGCTCGCGTAGTGCGAACTGCACTTTGCGTAGCTTCGCGTAGCGCTACTTCGCGAACTACGCCCAGGCTTAGTCGTGACCTCTTGTGCAAGATGAATTGCACAATTTATTGTACACCAGATGGAATTGGATTTCAGACCTCAGATGAAGATGTATTGTATAAAGTAACTTTGATGAATCAGGAACCTGAAATGAATGGTTTGTTTCCTGCATTTGATGCAGAAAAACTTCCAGAAGAACTAAAAATTGCAGTGAAAGAAAATGTGTGGGATTTTACAGGAGAAGATATTGGATTAATGAAAGAAGTTGATCCAGTAAAAGTAACAGTAAAAGAAGGAACAACTTACCCGAATACGCCACAGTACAAGTTAACTCCAGAAATAATTGAAGGAATAACTCCTGTAATAAATAAAATGATCGAACAGGGAATTCTAAAGGAAATAATGAGCAGTCCATGTAATTCACCTATTATGGGACTGAAAAAGCCAAACGGAACATATAGAATAGTACAGGATTTGAGAAAGATCAACAAAATAGTTGTGCCTTGTTGTCCAATAGTGCCAAACCCTGGAGTAATTCTATATCAAATTCCACACGAAGCTGAGTGGTACACAGTGATAGATTTGTGTCACGCATTTTCTCTATTCCTTTGCATCCAGATAGCCAGCCATTATTTGCATTCCGGTTCGGAGAGCGTATTTTGGCATGGTGCCGAATTCCTCAGGGGTATACAGAAAGCCCCTCAATCTTTAATCAGATTTTAAAGAAATCTCTGGAAGATTTGAAAATGCCAGAAAAGTCAGTGATGGTGCAGTATATCGATGACCTGTTGGTGGCATCAAAAACAAAAGAAGCATGTGTAAGTGATACAATTGCTTTACTGAACCATCTAGAGAAAAGAGGACATAAAGTGTCCCCTTCAAAATTGCAATTTTGCCAAAAAGAAGTTCAATATTTAGGGCATAAAATTGAGAAAGGAGTGCGAAAGATAGCGACAGAAAGAGTAAGAATGATTCAAGGAATGAGAGCACCAATGACGCAAAGAGAGGTAAGAATGTTTCTGGGAATGGTTGGATATTGCCGACAATGGATAAGTGGTTTCTCCTTGATTGCAAAACCATTACAAAAATTGACCAAGAAAGATGTAAGAGACCCTTTTGAGTTAAATAACGAAGAAATGAAATCTTTCAAAGAGTTGAAAAAGAAATTGTGTGAGGCCCCTGCTTTAGGCATGCCTGATTATGAGAAGGACTTTGAATTGTACTGCAGTGAAAGAGATGGATGTGCGTTTTCAGTACTGGTACAAAAACATGGAACAATGAAGAGACCAATTGCTTATTTTTCAGCTGTTTTAGATCCTATAGCAAAAGCGTTGCCCGGATGTCTGAAAGCAGTTGCTGCTACTTGTGTAAGTCTGGAACAAAGTGAGGGTATAGTGATGGGGTATCCACTGAGAGTATATGTTCCCCATTCAGTAGAAATTCTTTTGACAAGAACAAAAACACAGTACATGACACATAGTCGGCTGACTAAGTACGAAAAAGTAATCTTGAGTGCTGAAAATCTGACCATAGATAGATGCATGAATGTGAATCCTTCAACATCATTGCCAGATGAAGAGAGTATAATTGAACAAGACGAAGTAGATCATGATTGTCTGAATGTGCTGGAATATTGCACAAAACCAAGAGCTGACATAAAAGATGAACCTTTAAAGGAATCAGATTATGTCATGTTTGTGGATGGCTCATGTTTGAGAACGAAAGAAGGAGTTTTAAGCGCAGCTTACGCAGTGTGCACAGTGGCAACTGTGATGGAAGCATCTTGTCTGAAAGGAATAAGGTCTGCACAAGTTGCGGAACTGATTGCTTTGATTCAAGCATGTAAATTGGGAAGAAATGTGCGAGTTACGATTGTGACCGATAGCCAGTATGGTTTCGGTATTGTGCATGACTTCGGTCAGATTTGGTCACAAAGAGGTTTCTTGACGTCTGCAGGAACACCTATCAGAAATGGAGATTTTGTTAAAAAACTGCTTGAGGCGATACAGCTGCCTAAACAAATAGCTGTAGTGAAGTGCAAGGCACATAAGAAAAATGAAGATTACATAGCTGTTGGAAATAATTATGCGGACGAGATTGCCAGATACTGTGCAGAGAACATGGTATCACTAAATAAGAATAGAGAAAGGGAGCATATCTCTTCTCCTTTGCTTTTTACTAACACTGTCGAGACATGGGATGAGGTGAGACAGTTACAGGAAGCTGCAAATGATGAGGAAAAAGATTACTGGATAAAAGCAGGATGTAGAAGACAGGAAAACAATGGTGTGTGGGTATACAGAGATGAAAGACCAGTTATGCCTGATAGCATGATTGCAGACTTGGCACGGATGTACCATGGACAAGCTCATATTGGGAGAGATGCAATGATCAGACTTTTCACACAAACCTGGTATAACCCAAAATTCAGAGCGATAGCTGAAAGTCTTTGTCAAAGATGTCTTATTTGTCAGCAGTTTAATCCAGGAAGAAAGACAATAGTGAGTCTAGGAACAATAGGACGAGAAGGAGGTCCGTTCACTAGAATGCAATTGGACTTTATCGAAATGCCCCCTTGTAACAGACTAAAATATGTTCTAGTGGTCGTCTGTTTGTTTTCTCGTTGGGTGGAGGCATACCCCACTAGAAGGAATGATGGAACAACGGTAGCAAAACTTATGCTGCGAGAGTTCATTCCAAGGTATGGTTTTCCAGTCACGGTTGAGACAGATAGAGGAACACATTTTCAAAATGAGTTGATCCAATTGATTTGTGAAGCATTGAGTATTAAACAAAAACTACATTGTGCATACAGACCAGAGGCTTCTGGGGTAGTAGAGCAAATTAATGGAACAATTAAGAACAGATTAGGAAAAATGTGTCAAGCTACAGGACTCAAATGGCCAGATGCACTGCACCTTGTTCTGATGACCATCAGAAGCATCCCTGAAAAGAAAACTGGACTTACTCCTCATGAGATGATCATGGGACGAGCAATGAGACAAGCACAAGTACCTGTCAACAAGTTATTGACTATAACTGATGATCTAGTACTGGATTATTGCAAGGGACTGGCTGATGAGGTGCGTTCTGTGTTTCATCAGGTTGGACCGGATGCGACCACTCTTGAAAGAAAACCAGCCCACGACTTGAATCCAGGAGACTGGGTCCGCATAAAAATCCACAGGAGAAGAAACTGTCTAGTTCCTCGCTGGGACGAGCCACGACAGGTAATCCTAGTGACAACGACTGCAGTCAAGTGTGCAGGAGTGAAGAACTGGGTCCATGCCAGCCACACAATCAGAGTTCAAGAACCTACTGATCGACATGTGAGTCGACGTCTGGAAGTGTGGGATAAGAGTTTAACGACTGGGACAACAGGAATAAGAGAAAGGGTGCCAGAACTTGAAGATCGACCTGAAAGTCGACATCTGGAAACCCCAACTGCGAGCACCTCTAGAGAAGAAGAGGAGGAAGAAGAAGAAGGAAGAAATTCAGAAATTCCAGAACCTGAAGATCGACCTGTAAGTCGACATCTGGAAATATCTGACACAAGTTCAGGATCTGATGATTCAGTTGCAAACTGTGAAGAATTTCGAAGGAGAACTTGGGGATATAAACCAATTAGAGAAGAAAATGAACAAGAAAATGATCTAGATGAGCAACCAAGTACAAGTTATGGTGGAAATCCTTCAGAAATAATATTAATAGACGAAGTAGGGAAAGAAGTACACAAAAAGTTAGAAAATCGAGAAGAACCCCGAGGAGCAATAGGGACAGATAGCGAAACAAAAGAACAGGGAAATTTAGAAGTAGAGAGTGAGGAAAACACCAAATCGGAAGAACACCGAGGAGGGACAGTAATAAGGGAACACAAGAAGGAGAAAACAGATCCACCAGTAAGAGACGACGAGATCATAAGCTTCAAAATAAGAGACAATAGTGAAAAAGTTGAAACCGAATCTGAAGAGAGTGGAGAAGAGGAGAAAACAAAAACTGAATCAAGAAAAAGAATTTGGAAATCAGAAAGAGAAGAAAAAGAAGGTGAAGCCAAAAGGCCAAGAAAAGGAGATAATTGGCCCAGCAACTATATAAGAAAATTGAGATATAGAATAATAAGAACAGGAGAAAAAAGTGCTGAACAAGTGAATGAAATAACAAGTCAAAAGGGACAAGAAAAGCCAAGTGGAAAACGACTGCAAAAGTCTAAAAGAACGAAGAAAGTGAATGCAAAGTACAAGTCACCTGAGTGGCTATATATCGCACTGATGGATTACAAAGAAGAAGGAAACACTCACGAGAACCCGAGACTAAGAAATCGAATGGGTAAAGGTGAGATGCAACAAACCTGAAGTGAAGACTTATAGTGCTTCTGCCGGACATGACAATTTTACTGGATATGACAAATCACCGGATGTGACAACGAAAGAATTCTGGAGAGAATTAAAAGAAAGTACCAAGCAAAGACTTTTTGAAAGCAGAGTGGCATCTAAGTCATTTCTGAGGTGTAGTGACACAATTTTCTGAAACTTAACAAATAGATAAAAGCAAAATGGAAAATACTAGGGATAGAAGAGATAAATGTGAGTTTGTAAAAAGATGGTGTAAAATGTGCTGCTTTTGTACGGGTTTATTAATGACCGTATGGATAGTTTTAGCAATCACAATTCCTATTAGTTTAGCTGTAATAGAAGCGAAGAATGATACTAAACCAGAAAAAGAAACTAATATTAAAGAACCAGTTATTTTAAGAAGTAGTGCAGAATTACATAAGGATAAGTCAGTAACAGACTTTTCTAAAAATGTTTTTACAAAATTGTTGTACGAATATGTAGAGACAATGGATGTGAGAGATTGTTATGTTTGTATGCAGTTGCCTGCATCAGTGTCAGAAGGTGTGACTTATCATCACCTACCTCTAACTTATGGAATAACCTGTAGTGTAATAGCAAGTTTATTTTATAAAACAGGTAGATTAGAGTCTTATTATACTGATATAGATAAGATTTTTGCAAACGTTCCGGTAGTACCAGAACTTAACAAAGTAAAACAAGCAAAAGTTTTAGGAGAATTCTTTCTAGAACATAGAAAATTAACCTTAGAAGAAATAGTTAATAACAATCTTACCTGTGAATTAAAGAAAGAAGAAAAGGTATTTTTAGAAATGGTTGAAGAAAGAAGAATGAAATTTCAAAAAGAAGCAATAAAAGAAGAAGGTACACATCTATGGACGTTTGAGGAAGGAAATCATGAAGGGAAAAAGATAAATGCAGCAATGACATTAGATTGGCCGCAAACAGGAAAGTTGTGTATTAGGAGAAATAAGACAGTCTATGACAATTACTTTGTAGGTTCCAGTATCTGCCATGACAATTATCAAATTTTGGGAGGTTGGGGATTCAAAGGTGGAAAAGATCCAATATTTCCAGGTATCTATTATATTTGTGGGAATAGAGCTTATTACAGGTTACCGGACCATTGGTATGGAACTTGCTATGTAGGCCTGGTCTTTCCAAAAATCTTTCATATGGACAGAGAAGAAAAAGGAACATACAAGATGATTAATAGCTTTACACGTAGAAAGAGGGAAAGTTTTTCAGAAATTGTAGGTGATATTTTTGGAGCATTAATACCAGCAGTGGGAATATCTTTGAATGCATTTAAAATTCGGAAGTTATCCACAGTAGTAGATCGTTTGTCTACAGATACTGCGGGAGGGTTCTTGATGGTAAATACCGAAATGGTTGCCATGAGAGCTATGGTGATGCAAAATCGGCTTGCCCTTGATATTCTTTTGGCAAAAGAGGGTGGAGTCTGTGGAATGCTGAAAGTCCAACATTGTTGCACTTACATTCCTGATAAAAGTGAAAATATACAGAAGTATATTACAAATATTACAAATTTGCACAAAGAACTAGTTCCACTGGAGGTTGAAAGTGTCTTGGGAAAACTTGGTAGAGGGTTTTCTTCCGTAGCAAATTGGTTAACCAGAATGAGTAGACTAATGATAGGGAAAGTTATAATAATAGCAACTGTAGTAATATTGTTAGCCATGGTGTTGAAAATTGTAATAACGTGTATAAAAAGAAAAATAAGACAAAATAAGATAAAAAGAAATAACAGAATAATGAAAGGAGAGAGAGAGAAATGGGTGAAATTGAGTTAGAGAAAATGAAAGAAAGCATGTATAAAGAGACAAGAAGACAAGATGAAAGGGAAACAGATGTGTAACTAACAAACAGCAAAAGGATGAAAGACATATGCTGCCTGAAAAAGAAGTATAACTTGGGTTTTATGTGGTGATTTAAAAATCACCAAAGGGGGGAGTTGATGGAGCAGAGAAAATAAAAAACTTTTTAACCCCTAACAAATTTTATAAATAATTAATAAAATGTTCGTTTAAACGTATTAATCAACACTGTACGTGAGGGAAGGGTAATACGCAAGTATATGTGCTGAATAATCTATTAACGAATGTCTGTGTGTCTAATTATAACATAAAAATTAATTGCGTACTCATTTTATAATAAATGCATGATTTGTGCTTCATAGAATATAAACGTGTCGTTGCAAAAACAATAGTGATGGTAAGTAAGGAACAGCTTAAATGTTGCTTTCTGCTAGGTAATAACTAATTGGGGTACGTAGATGACGAGTGGGAAACGAAAAGGCTATGTTTCTCTATTTTAATTATGTTTTGTTTATTTCAAAATAGTGCTTCTAAGTATAAACGAGTGGCGATATAAAAATGGCTGCCGGTTAATGAAGTGCGCATGTGCGGGGAAACACGTGACAAGGGAGAAAAGTTGGAGAAAAGCTAACCTCGTGATGTTGCTGAGAGGCTAGGATGTGAGAATGGTCAAGGCTGATGTGACCTAATTGAACTGATAGTGTGCCGTGGTGATCAGCAAGGCACCGTGGGAAACCATTTTAAGAGAAAGGACAATGCCTGCAGAGTTCTCGAATGTAGCGAAAGAAGTTACAAATGTACTGATCGAAGCGGATGGAAACATGTCTTGAACTGTGAGAAAGGAAATGATCATATACATTCCAAGGACCAGTTGGATCCGAGAGAACTTGATTAAAGAATGAATAGATTAAATGAATGGACCAATGAAAGAAAAGCGTGTTATTAATGTTGCAACAATTAGTTAGCAAAGTTAGAATTAGGGTATAAGAGGGCCTACTCTTAGTGGGAGGGGGTCACAGTCACGGTCGGAGTTGGAGAGTCGCAGTCAGAGTCGGTGTTGGTGTTGGTGGCTTCCAGTGCTTGGTGGTCCAGATCGATCCATTTACTGAGCGGGAGATGCTGAAAGACTGTTTAGATGAGACGGGTTGCAGGTAGCTGATGCTGACGAGCTGAAGTTTCTGTTGCTGTCTTATTTTTCCAGTTGAGTATGAGAATCAAGAGATTTTTAATTCATAAACTTAGGTTAGAAATCCTTAGGCTAAATTAGGGAAGATAGGCAGGTAATTAGGGTTTTGCTTCATGATAAAATTTCCTTTCTGCAATAAAATTGATTTTGCGTAATAAATATTTGAATTAACAATGAATGAATTGAATAAAAAGTCTAAATTCTTTCTCATGCTTTTTAAAATTATATAAAATTTAAGATTCTTTAAATCAAACGACTCAGTGGTTATTTTACTAAATGATTGTGACACCAGTAATTGGTTATTGTGATTTAGCTGGTCTTAATCACTATGAACTAATTTCTTACATGAATGATTCATCGACAAAACAATGAGCAGGAATATCTTAAGAAATAACTAAAAGAAAGCAATAGGTTAAGGTAATAAGATATCCCGGCTCCTTCCAGCGGTACATAAATGGTGTTTTCCATTTAATTCTCATGTTTCTCCTAGGAGTACAGAATTTCGTAAAGGTATAAAGGAAATCCAGGTGTGTGTGTGTGTGTGTGATAGGCGATGTTTATGGGCCCCATCGTCATGTGGATGTGAGAAAATATAGTTTGCCCCTGGATGACCGATAAGTGACCTAGGAGGAGAATAGTTTTATTGTACGCGCTGCATCAACGGCGATAAAAATCTCAACCCCAACGTGAAAAAAGTTGCGATGTGCCCAACGCGATAGAAAAATCGGCAACAAGCAGCGGCAGGCTTGCAATTCCCATGTCAGGAAGGTAAAATCACCATGAGAGCAGAAAAAAACCCAGAAAGAAATAAAAAAGACATAACAACTGCGAAGCACAATGGAGGGAGCTGGAGCAAGTACAGAGGACAACCCGAACCCCACAAGCCCCACGGAGGACCAGCCTGGGACCTCGGGCCAGGGAAGGGCAAGGAGAAGAAGAAGAGGAAGACGGAGTTCAGTCCGCAGGAAAACAGGATCCCGATAACGGAGGTGACACTCCCACCATCCAATTGCCATTGGTGAAATTGTCAGCACTAAATGTTGCACATACACTTGTCTGAACGATGTGCCAATGCAGAGGAGTGACATGCACACAGGGAATGTGTCTAGGAATGAATGTATTTGCACATGCTGTGCCTGTGGTCACTCTGACCTGTCCCATGACTGCAAAGGACAGTCCCCATGTAACGTGCCTATGTGAAGAAATTGTGAATGATAGTGTCCCTTCAGGCTATTCCAGCTGCTGCTGCACTGGGGTGTGGTCCACCTGCCTCATCTTCATCTTCATCGTCCGGTGCATCAGGCACTTGGATCCATGGGGCATTGGTGCGTACACATATGTTGTGCAACACACAACATGCAATGATCATCTTGCACACTATTTGCAGGCTGTACCAGAGTCTTCCACCTGTGATGTCCAGGCACCTGAAACGTGACTTCAACACACCAAATGAGCGCTCCACAATGTCCCTGGTGCGTATGTGGGCTGCATTGTACTGCCTCTGGGCCTGGGTGTTCGGGGCTCGAAGGGGTGTCATCATCCACGGGCAGAGTGCATATCCTTGATCACCTGTGACAGGGGAGAGAGATGTGTCAATCGGTGGTTCGGCATTCTGTGTTGGCAGGCTTATTAGTATATTGGTGTGTGACGTGTGGGACTTTGGGTTACATGTCTGACATTTCTTGCATGTGGCAAATGAGCGGCATCCATGTGTAGTACGTTGCCTCACAGCTGCTCCTCACTCCCCCCGAGCCAATTACTTGTGTGCGCTGCACGGTTGCAACACTTGCACTCCTAGGACACACCATTATCATGACTGTCTGCGCATGTCTACAAGCCTGACAACGACACTGTGATATTGGCCATTGAAGGTGGTCGGCCACGTATGTGTAGGCCTATGGTCAGGATATGGCGGGAACAGAGACACACGCAGTAGTTGCCTTGGTGGCCATCCCGGAAGTGAACCACGCCCTGAGCCCCGGGCTATTGATTGCCATTCCTACGCTGGCCCAGCCCACTCTGCTTAGGCTTACAGGGGGGACGACATGGCTACATGTCCAGGGTCTACCCCACTGCCTGAGGTAACATGGTAGCGCCCACTGTCTATGACACTACAAACATCAGCAGCATATGTCCACATGGACATGTCTGTGCTCTGCATACTTAAGTCTGTCCAGCACATCCCCTCCACACTTGGCATTGTGTACATTCTGATTCATGGGTCACTTGCCTCCCTCGCACATACTTGGTTCCAGCCTCTCACCACATCCTGCTATTGTGTGGCAGAGGTGCCATTACGTGGATGGCTTGTCTGGATGTCTGGCCCCTGTTACCACATTTCCATGTGTTGTCATGTCTGGTAGGTGGGCATGTTGTTGGCATGTCGTATGTGATGTTGTAACGTGTGCATTCCCACAGTTGTGAGTTGTCTGATTGTGGAGTTGAGGTGTGTGGTGTGTTCCGTTGGTACTTACCGACGAGCAGTGCATTTCCGTAGGTTCCATCCTGGAAGCGCTGGTTGATGATGGACTGTCGGAAGATGTAGGAATCATGCACACTGCCTGGGTAGTTGGCAACAACATTGGTGAAGAGTCCCCGGTGGTCCACTATTGCCTGCACATTGATGGAATGCGTGTGCTTCCTGTTGCGGTAATTGTGTGCAGTGTCGACAGGGGGCATAAGTAGGACATGTGTGCGGTCAATTGCCCCCAACACGTGCGGGAAGCCAGCTATGGCGTAGAAGCCTTGCTTGGTCTCCAGCTGTTCCTGCGCAGTGTGGGGGAAGTGACGGTACTGGGGTACCAAGCTGATGATGGCATCGAAGACAGGTGTGAGGAACTTTGATAGGGCTGGCTGAGAGACACCTCCGACTCTGGCAGTTGTTGGTTGGAAGGTACCAGAGGGCAACAGGTGCAGCACAGCCAGCAGCTTTGTCTGCGGAGGGATGTTGGTTCTCCGCTGTGTTGGTACCGTCAGCCTGTGGGCAATGTGGGTCATAATGAGGAGGATGGTTGTCCTTTTGAGCCTGTAGTGGGCAATGACTTCCTCTGGTGTTAAGTCTCCGAGGCTGGTGCGTTTTCGGAAGGACCGCTGTCTCATTCTGCACTGCCTCGGTGGTAGTCCGGGGAGGGTGGTCCTGGGGGGGTGGGGGCCTCTTGGGGCTCCGAGCTGCATGATCAGTAGCTCCATGACATGTGTTGGTCTGCCGATGTGGCTCTGGGCTGGGCTCCCTTTCTACTGCAGGTTGTTGTCCTGCTTACCACCAGTAAAAGGCAGGTGTTGAATCCCTGCTGCTAACGCGCCTTATCGCCTGTTTTCGAGTCACATCGCAGATCTGGCTGTTCGTTGTAAATATCGCGAAGTGGAGTTTTCGTTAGTTTTTGCACGGGAACGCCTACTCTGCATATCATTAGCGTTAGTTGTCTCTCTCATCCGTGGCAATGTTTTTTGCGGCAGCTATCGCTGGTATACTGGAGATGTGGGGAGTTTGCACCAGCTTGTGAATGGGGCAATGATTTTTTTGCCACTTTTACTGCGCTAAAGTGCCGTTAACTCGGTGATGAGTCCTTGAGAATATGCCCCTCTGAGCGCTAACACCCCGCCCCCGGGTCCAGAGCAGTGCCCCAGCTGCGCTTATGTTAGGCTTTGTTACGAGGAGCTAAGGCGGGTTGCTAACGGCAGGAGCAGTCAGTGGATTGGCTCCGGACGCCCTGGTCCTGGGCGCCCCACAGTGTTCTTGTGGCTGCTGCCCTCAGCGAAACCCCAGCTCACCGTCAATCTGTTGGCCTCGGTATCTCGTGAAGGGCCTCCGCGGCCCCCGGCGCCCCGGTGTTGCTGCAGTCTTGTCTGAGGTCCGGGGAAGGCCGCGACCATGGCCTCGCGCCGCCGAAGGGCTGGACCGGTCTCGTCGCCACGCCCAGGTCCGCAGCACACCAGCTCCCAGTCTCGGAGCGCGGAAGGGCCGCCCGATAAAGTGTCGACAGCTCAATAACTCCTGGGCCAACAGGGCTGGTTTTGGGCTCAGCAGCACCCACAATGGTTCCGATGGCCCACCCGCCGAGCGGGAGACGGATAAGTGTGGCGGATTGCAGGAGGAGATCAGGAGATTATGGAGATAGGCTATCGAGCCACCATCACGCTCCGCGGCGAAGCCATGCCCCCCCACGCTGCCATTCTTGACCAATATTGTAGACCAGCCCTTGCTTATGCCTGGCGCGCTTGTACTCCGCGTGATGGACCCCAGCCCATCCCACTTACTCCTGGGTTTTCACCTTCCTCCCTGCCAACTACTGAGACTCCTGCTAATGGACTATGGAAGCTCAACTCCCCCCGCCCTTATTACAGGCCACTCTACAAAGGAACGCTATACTGCATCCGAACCATGGGCTTTTGATAACTATAAATGCAATATCACGACACCTCCTAGCCTTATACTGCAAGCTCCTAATGTACTGTCCAGACTAGGCCTTACCATACCACTCCTCTGGGCTGGATTGGTGCAGCCTCCCCACTGCAGCGACCTTGCTCTGTGGGCTCCCGGTAAAGTGACATCCTGGCAAGTGGTTACCTCGCAATTGCACAACCCTTCATAAATATTGGCTCTCCAGTATTGCTGTAGCTCAGAAGGTTGTTGAGAGATGCCAAAATGTTTACTGCCCTCATGTACTTCGGAGGGATATATTTTAATATTCTACATGCCCTGACAAGAGCCTAAACATCCTCTATAGCCCTAGCTTGTCCATAGAACAAGTGTCCAACATAAATCCCCCTGCTGGCGATTTGAGCCCAAAATTGCTTCTAACACGTTGAGGCTAACTTGCCTTTGCACAAGTTTTAATGGCCCTTCATCACATTACTTGAGGTTGTCATAAGAGGAGGACATACGTTAACGGGAGCAAAATCATGGATGCTTTTCTTTGTCACTCCATACCTTGAAAAGCTCATGTGTACCACTGGCGAATTGAGCAAGAATAATGTATTTGACCCAGTCTTTCAAAGCTCCCAGATGTCACCTGGCTACTACTAAAAACCTGCCGTACGGGACAAATAAAAGGAGGTGTCATGCTCCCTTCCCTAACTATTAATGACCCCTATCTCTCAAACCAAATCACTTCCAGCGGCCCTATGCAGGAAACTGCAAAGCATGCCCTTAAACCGAGATGCTGTATCTCTTATGTCTCTGCCATGCACTGCTTATGACCTTGCATAGTACATCAGTCATGGCATGTCGAGCGACATCAGTCTACATAAGACCCATCCTGACCATGAGGTGACTTACTATGTAGTGTAAGGGGGCACCACATATACTGACACCCAAATATAATTATTTTGCTGCCAGGAAACTATCTTTTTCTGCACCTCAATTTGGGGTAGGACCCCCACCCGAGAATCCACTGCGCTTTGTAGTTTAATACCCTGCGCTATGTAAAAGGCTTAACAATAGTTCCCCCCACTTCTGTAGCTTACCTGATCCTAAGTAGGAAGTCCCAGAATGTAGGCGACTGACTCCCAATGGATCCTCTTTGCCAAAAAAGACAACTCAGCAGGAACACCCTGCCCCAGCCCTCATGTGTACCAACTGCATATTAATGGGTCTGGGCTACTACTGCTACTAATTAGTTTAAATTAAAATGTTCCCAAGAACAGAGGTCATGCAAATTGGATCTACCTAGTTAAGAAGACCCAACATATCAAATAAGCCTAAGAAACCCTAGTGCTCGGTGCTTAGGGTAGCCACACTGTTCAATAAAAAGGAGTGCGTGCACCCAGAGTGTACTTAATAATGACGCAGAATGAGTACACTACAGGATGTGGCAAAAGGTAGAGAACACAGATTGTGAACCACCACTAAACAATTAATTAATTAATCTAAGGGTCGCACAGGCTGATGGTGTGAGAACATTTACTGCACCGGTCTGAGGTGTAGTATGACACCCTATTAATGGACCTCCGGGATCTGTGTCCAGGAAAAAGCTCTGAGGGTCGCACAGGCTCATGGTGTGAGAACATTTACCGCACCGGTCTGAGATGTAGTATGACACCCTATTAATGGACCTCCGGGATCTGTTTCCAGGAAAATGTATGTAAACAAAGGAAAAAACTAACATCCAGCGCCAAGCTCTTACTTGGAAAAGAAGACCTCAAAGTGTTGGGTGTTATTTCACCAATTAGAAGAACCCAGTAAGCTAATGTGCGTGTTCCCTTGTAACAACATACGAGCCAACATACAAGCCTGACTGTTTACCCTTTAGCTACACAACAGCGTGTCAAAAGGACATCAAAGTTTTGGTTATTATTTCAATGATTAGAAGATCCCAGTAAGATAATGTGCATGTTCCGCTAGTAAACATACAACCCTGAATGTTCACTATTTAGCTACACGACAGCCTGGCAAAAGTTCATGCTCCCGGTCGGGAAAATGAATGCCCGGATTCTATAAAGTCAAAAGAATAGCTCTGTTTATATACACAGTGTGCTATTTCCACATCATTATCACTTTACACAGGCAAGCCCTATGTAGTGGCTTGCTTTCCGTTCTGCCCATTGATATACTATTAGTGCCCGCAGAGCCAGGTCATGGGATGTTGCATTCGCTTCGGCCCTTACCCCGCATTGCCCTAGCACTAAATAATTTGCTTTCGTCATTTTTAAAGCCCCAAAAGATTACCTGCCGCATACCCTGCAGCCTTTGCATCACCCCATGCCCGTTAACGTTTATGAGATTACCAGTTGATGCATCGATTAACCCAAGCCCTTCACACTCCAGAACTGCCCTGATATGGCACCACCTCTGATATTGACTTTCCAAAGGTAACACGCCTACCTGCGCCCCTGCCTGCATAACCGACCAGGTAACTACGGCCCCACTCTACTGCGATCTCCGTGCCACCAACATCTCAGATGACTCCGGCCTCTCAGGGCATGGCTGCTGGCATAGCTGGTCGCTATCTTAGCCCCCACTGTTTCCGCCCACCAGAAATGTAGATTGTTCTGGGTAAATATCGGGAAACAGCCCTGAATGTACAGCAGTCACCTCGCTCCACGTGGCCCCGTGTACCATACCGAAAACAGAAAAAATGACACACGGGTTATACACAAATACCATTTACTAGAGCTTCATGGATCATGGATTGGCTTAGAATTATTACAGAAGCAAACTCATGTGGCATGCCTGCCCAGACAAAGGTTTTGGGAAACTGGACGACAGTAACCCGCTTTGTTATGCGGTAACCCATTCCGTTGCATGCTGCCCGAGAGTCTTGCCCCCCTAGTTCCCGGCCTGTAGAGATATCTCACATGCAGGTTTCATATATCATTCAATATGCACCGCTCCCATTCCCTTTGATCACCGGCACCTTAGCCCGCTTAATGAGGCATGAACAATGGGTTTGTGCTTTTATGTGGCATGTTACAGCAATGTTTGCAAGGCTCCCGATATGCCACCCGTATTGCATTACGGTCAACATGGCCCATGAACTACTGTAACCATAAACCATCAGGAAAGCTACTGCTTCGTGCATAATGTCCTTAACTGCTTAATCCTTATGGAGAGGCCATGTGATCTGCGACTAGTAATGGTACCCGTGATACCCATGCTAAGCCCAAACACGAACTACCTTACATGACCAAGTTCCGATCGGAGGAAACCCGAAACTACACATCAGCCTGAAGGGCCTGTGCCTACTACTGCTGGCCCAGCTGAACTATGATCTCATGGCTTCCTCTACTGGCTGCATGACTTAGCTAATTTTCAACTCCTGCCCAGAGACCAATTCTACATTAAAATCTGTTTTGGTTTTATCGTAATATATAAGGCTCTGTAATATTGCCCCCTGGGCTGGAATGTAAATCAACACAGAACCAATACTTAATGGCGGTAAAATCAAATATTCCCCAACCTCAGCCAATAGGTTATCATCACCTATCCTTGAATGCACATGGATAAACCTGGAAACACCAGAATTTGAACACTTAACCTACAGACTAAGAGGCTCTGGCCGTACCCGTTACTCTTAACTTTTTGGCGGTTATAACCAGAAAGGCCAAATATTGAGGAATCTACTTATCTACAGAACGGTTGCTGTTGACTCCTAACGCGGGATCCAAACCCCTGCCTGACAGAGTCTGCAAGGCTGCAGGCAAGAGAGCTATAGCCCCTAGCTACAGACTAAGAGGCTATGGCTGTACCATTACTGATTGCAAATATTTAGCTATAAGTTAATCAAATAAAGTGCCAATCTGTAGCTAACAAGATATTAATAAGCTGATACGCCATTGACTCTTTAAAGATACTACGCAGTGAGGCCCCTTCCCCAAGCCTGATCCCCGTCAAGAAACACCTACTCAAGTTACCTCTAAACTAAGGCCGACTAGCAATAAGGATGTCTTGACGAGCGTCGGCTGCTCCCGATCTGCACCAGGCGTGGTGAAAGGGACAAAGAGGAAGATATCCGTGGTGTGCTGGCTTAAGTATCTCTTGAGGTTCAGTTGTGCCTCTTGATGACGTAGCTGAGTGACCCTCCCACATCTCCACTTCCTGTGCAAGCTAGGGCTCCAGCCCGTTGCATGACTAAGGGCGCCCCTCCTCTAGTTGCGGGGGGCGCCTGCTCAATTTACACTCTGTGTTATACAATGTCATCACAGCCTTGGCAATGCTCCCCAGTTACGAAGAAGCGGTGTTTACAGTACAACATGAACCACGTCATCGTGCATTCGTACGTGACATCGGCGCTATTTTTGGATGGCGCAGATGTGTGAAGAAAAGTAGTGAACAGGAATCTGCAGGAGGTCGAGTCGATTTAACCAGCAACGGGCATTCCGGTGATGCACACACCTCAATTTGGTAATATTAATGTTTAATATTTGTCTAACGGTGCACATTTCACTGACGCGCACACCACAGCTGCTCGAGAGTTCCCGTTGTGTGCATACTGTTCGATGTGTAAGTTGCGAGCTTCAGTGACGTACACACCTCTGCACTTCCTGTGTTTTGCTTTTTTGCACACATTGTGGGAATTTTTTTTTTTTTTTAAAAAGAGGAAGTCATTGCAGTCACATACTCACATAAGTTGACCATTTGTGTGTTTACACACCCTGCTGAGATAGTGAGATTATATATAGAGTTGTTGTGATAACCACATTTGGATAACATTGCTAGCAGTACTTAGTTTTTATCTGCATACCTAGTTTACCATGAGTTCACAAAGTTGTGGGCTCACACCTCCTGTGCCATTTCTTCCTCGTGCAGGTGATCCCTTGTTGAAATTGCCTGACTAGAGGGAATTCTTTTTAAACTATGTTTCAGTGCATCAGGAGGAAAATGAGGATGAGTTCACACCATCCAGGAAGAAAAATATTCTTTTACACAGTCTGGGGGCAGAAGGATTGCAAGTTTATAATCAAATGGAAAAAAACTAGACCCACAGAGAATGCAAATGTTTTCTTTGAAGCTTTAGAGAATTTAGATATTCATTATTACCCAACGGTTTGCGTTGCAATTGACAGGTACTCTTTCTTTCAAAAGAAGCAAATGAAAATTAAGTCAGTAGAAGATTATGTGGCGGTGGTTAAGAAACTGGACGTAACTTGCAAATTTGGGTTCTTGCATGATGATCTTATAAGGGATAAACTTAAAATATACTCTAATAATGCGGGAGTACAAGAAAAAATGTGGGTGTGTGGGGAGTCTCTGTTGAATGAAATTGTGGTGATTATAAAGAAGGCAGAAATGTCCATCAGATGCACGAAAGCTGCTTTAAAGAATAATAGTGAGGGAGAGGTAGTTGGTAGTTGGTAAAGTGTCCAGTACTAAAGAAGAGGGAAAGAAAAGTGAGAAACACAATTACAAAGAGCCTGGATAGGAAGGGATGGGTAAGAACAAAACAGAAATGGAGGACAAGCATACTACATGTTTTGGATGTGGAAATAAAGACCATATGGCCAGGGGTAGGTGTTGCCCTGCAATAAAATCTAAATGTGCTTTCTGTAGAATCTTGGATCATTTTGCTAAGGTTTGCAGGAGGAAGTTGAACACAAGGGACAAAAGTATGTGAAGTGCGTTGTTGATAATTAGGATGAAGAGGAGGGTGATAATGAATCATTGAGTGATGAAGGGGTTTTGAGCATTGATGGAGCAGTTTGCTATGATGAGGCAGTTCTGAATGTGCGCCCAAAATCGAAGAGGAAACCTCTGTGTGACATAACCATATGAGGGGTACAGTTACAGGTGGCTCCTGATTCAGGTTCTCCTTACAAAATAATACAACACACTGTGTGGGAAGATAAGTTTGTGAGGGTGCTAGGTAATTGTTTCAGACCAACAGATGTACACCCAGTCATGTTCACAGGGGAGGAGATTCCCATGGTTGGGTTCATGGAAGAATAATTTTGGTTCAAGGACAGATCAGTTAGAGGGAAATTATATGTGGCAGAAAAAGTACCACCCGTATTGGGGTGGGTTGATCAGGTAGCTTTAGGAATTACTCTGGATCCCAACAGGAGGGACAAAGTAATGTTACTTGGTGAACATGATGAGTCTATGGAAAAGAAAGTTAAGGAGCAATTTCCCAATGTTTTTTCAGGCAGGATAGGGAAGATGTGTGGGTTTGTCCACAAAATAGCATTGAAAGAAGGTGCTGTACCAGTGTGTCACAAGGTAAGGAACATTCCCATTGGTGTGCGTGAAGGAGTCATGGCGGAATTGGATGTATTAGAGAGTAAAGGTGTAATAGAGCCTGTAGAGAGTGCTGAATGGTTTGCTCCCTTGGACTTCGCACAGAAATAAGACGTCCGTCTGCGTTTATGCATTGACCTTAGGGATTCAAACAAGAGCATTGTGATAGATAAATTTCCTTTGCCCAGAATTGATTAACTTTTGGCTCAGTCTAAAAGGGGGAAATGGTTTTCCACCATTGATTTAACGCCAGTCTATCACTAGGTTCAGCTACATCCCACCAGTAGGAACCTGACGACATTCATCACACACTTTAGTTGCTAAAGGTTTGTATGCATGCCATTCGGTCTTGCGTCAGCAACTGCAGTGTTTCAATGCTTAATGCATAAGATTTTTAAAGGCATGAAGGGGGTGACATTTTTTCCAAACGATATCCTGGTGATGGATCGACACAAATCAGAACATGATGTGATGTTAAATACAGTCCTGGAAAAACTAGCGGAGAAAGGTTTGAAAGCGGAATTAAGAAAATGCCAATTTACAGTGAGGTCAGTCACTTATTTGGGCCATGACGTACAAGGGGATGGTATATCACCAAAGAGAGATTTAATTGTGGCGATCAGCAATGCCTCACCTCCAAGCTCTAAGAATGAGGTTACATCCTTCCAAGGCTTGGCAGAATTCTATTCTAAGTTTGTACAGAATTTTGCGATGAAAACTCATGGTCTTAGGCAATTGCTGAAATTGAAACAGGAATTCATTTGGAATGCTAACTTGCAAAATGATTTTGAGAGGATAAAACAGGATTTAAGCACTGCTCTTCCTTTACAAGGTTTTGATACAGCAGCACACAGCATCAAAACTACTGATGCCAGCGGGAAGGGATTAGGGGCAGTGTTGACACAGGTGGCTGACTCTGGCAAAGAGGCCATGGTAGCGTTTGCCTCTCACTCCTTGTCTCCACCGGAAGAAAACATTCCGGTCATCGAGAAGGCGATGCTAGTCCCTGTCTGGGCTATGGAGAAGTTCAGACAGTATATTTAGGGGTTGCAGTTCACTCTACGTATGTACCAGAAGCCTTTGGTGAAGGGTCTGACATCTGAACGTGTAGTTAGTGCCACCCCCAGAAGTGCAAAGATGACTTTAAAATTGATTGATTTTATGTATGATGTGGAATATCTACCTGGGAAGAGGAATAAAGTGGCTGATTATTTGAGTTGATCTGCTTTATCTTTTAGTGGAAAGACTGAGGAAGATTGGGAGGACTTTAGTGTAGCTGTAATTGAGAGACACTAAAGATGCCATATTGAAGGATGAATGGGATTCTGAATATAGCAAGGATACTATGTTTTTCAAAGTGATTTGTTTCATTGCCAAGGGATGGCCCAGTAAGAAAGAGTTGCAAGAGGAGTACAGAGGATTATGGGAGATCAAGGATGAATTGTCAGTCAATTAATCTGGTTCTGGAAAGGGGTGACAGAATGGTGGTCTTGAAAATGTTGAGAGCCAGAGTACTGGATATAAATCATGAGGGACATCTGGGGATTGTTAAATTAAAAAAGAGAGTAAAACCAATTTATTGGTGGCCAAGTATAGAAGGAGAAATTGAGAGATTTGTAAAGGGATGTTAAATATGTGCCAATTCAGACAAAGCACAATGTGTGTTAAGACCATCAATCGGGAACAGGAAGTATCCTGAGCATTCCTGGGAGGACCTAAGTATAGATTTGTTGGGTCTCATTCTGAGTAACAGGGGAGAAGGCAAACATGTCATAGTCGCTATTGAAAATTTTTCAAAATGGCCGGAAGTAGAGGTGACGGACAACATTGACAGCAAACCTGTAGTTACATTCCTGGAGAATCTGTTTTTGAGGGAGGGCATTCCCAAGTCCATACTTAGCTATAATGGACCATAATTTGTCTCGGAGAGATTTGAATGTTTCTTAAACAGGAATGGCATTATTGGAAAGAAAACTCCTGATTACCACCTAGCAGGAAATGGCGTAGTTGAACGCTTTAACAGAGTTGTGATGGGGAGCATTAAGGTATGTATTAATGCTGGCAAGGACTGGGTGAAGGAGCTACACAGCACCATTTGGGTGTTTAGAATACCACCTACAGGAACGGGTAACAGCCCGTTCAGGATCATGAGAGTTAGGGAACCCTTCACTAAGGACAATATAGCTTGGAACAATATGAAGATATACAGTAAATGGTCACCCGCAGTGGTGAAATCTAATTTGAAGAAGAAGCAAAAAGTCCAGAAGACTTATTATGATAAAAAACACAGTGCTAGAGATGTATATTTAGCTCTGGGGGATTGAATGAGAGTAAAGTCTGGATTCAAAACTAAAAAAGGAGAAAGTACTTTTTCAGAACCCATGCAAGCAGTGGAAGTTTAATCCAAGTCTGCAAGGTTAAGCGACAAAAAAGTGTGCCATTTTAGCAGAATGGCCAGAATGGCCAGATGCAATAGAATACTTGATTGGAAGATCACTAAGGGAGACAGTACACCACCGTCTTTGGACCTGATGTGGGAGGAGGTAACAAATACTGAAGGAGCAGAAACTGCTTCCTCTTTAAGGGAAGATGCAGTAATTGGTCCTTTGTTGCATCCTTCTGGCAGTGTAACTGCTACATGCAAGGGTAGCCTTCTGTCCAGACTGGCAGTGTGACTGCTACATGCAAGGGTAGACCAGTGGTACTACCCAAGAGATTCAAGAGTTATGTTATGTAAATTATATATTAAGGAGGGAGATGGGGTTTGGTAACTTAAGTTGGACTTTTGTCAACCCTCTGTTACGCATGAAACACCACTTCGAAAGTCCATTGGACCATTTCTATTCTTTTCTTTTCATGTAACCATTTTGGTAATACATAGAGCATTGTACTTTTATTTAGCTATTAGTTAAATGTAAATATATTTAAGTTGGAGGTCTCCTTCCCTTATTGTTGGCTCTTGTAGTGCTAAAGTTCAATTCCACTCTGAATAAAGTAAAGTGTTGTTATTGTTGTGTAAAGAAGGTATATGTGGTATACTGGCTACCTTCTACTAGATAACAGGATGCTACAGGTTCTGGAATATAGGGCGAGCTGGGGGCAGCTGGTGGAAGTTTAGGGAGGTGTGAGATTTCACCTGCTTGCTCTCAATAAAGGATGTAACATACCTTCATTTTGTGTGGTTAAATTCCTACACACTTATGTACAAACACGTTTATGGTTCCATTAACTTCAACCTCCTGTTAAGAGGGAGAGCAAAACAGAAAATAGCGGCAATAACCAGACCAAAATGGATGACAGAAACATCTCAAGGTAAGGCCTGTGGAAATTTGCATGAGAAAACCTGTGCAGCAATTGGAATAACATGCATTAAAACCCATCACAAAGACTGATTCAACACCTTTTTCCACATTTCCAGGGAAGAAACTTGGACCCGGGTACAAAAACACAAAAAAATCCAGTGAAATGACATTGTTTCTCACATGCAGCTTTTACATGAAGTGGTGAGGTTCTATGACTCAGATTAATGGAATTACTGTAAATAAAACATGACCTCATTTGTTGATTCTTTGCTTTATTAGCCTTAACATGATGCGAAAATACCAAAACTTAGAGAGGCAGGAGGATAGTATAGGCAGGCGGAGGGCATGATTCAAAAAAGGTAAATTACACTTTTGTGAAAGATCACGATTGTTTGCTATTCAAAAAAGGATTTACGAGTAGTGTATTTACAAGCACGGAGTCTCCGCACATTAAAAGATAGATCTTTTTATGTGCGGGGACTCCGCACCCGTAAAGATACTACTCATATATCCCTTTGAGAAAAGCAAGCAATCATGAACTTACACAAAAATATGTTTACCTTTGTGGATCAGGCCCAATAAATCTAACTGTTGTTCATAAAGAACTTATTAATGAGCTCAAGCATCTGTAGCTATTACCTCATTGCAGAAAGAGCTTTGCTGGCAAAAGTTCAGCAGAATCACAATGTAATAGTCTACAATGCATTATGAAGGTCACAGATTTCTGTTAAAGAGGTTCCTTGAGATTCAGCCAAAAAAGCTGCCATGCCCCTGTGGATCTACCCTGCGCACAAAACATCTAGATATTATATATTTGTGATGTCATTTGAGATATCATCAGAGATGTCATGAGTGTTGTCACTGACCATGTCATGAGTGATGTAATATGTGAGGTCATAAGCAGTGCATTTTAGGGGTGTAAGTTATAGTTAGTTCAGGTAACTCTAACTGCTGAATTTGTATGGTTTTCTACAAGTGAAATGTAAGCCTAACTATAATGTCCCTGTAACCTTTGCTTTGTTTAGTGAATTTCTAAAGGTTTTTTCACTTCTATTTCCTAACTAGAACGTCCCTGTAACCTCTGGTTTTTCAGTGAAGTTCTAAGGTTTTTTAAATTCTGTTTCCTAAATAGAACGTCCCTGTAACCTCTGTTTATTTGAGTGGATTTCTAAGGTTTTTTAATTCTATTTTCTAACTATAACGTCCCTGTAACCTCTGTTTTTTCAGTGAATTTCAAAGGTTTTCTAAATTCCATTTGCTAAATAGAATATCCCTGTAACCTCTGCTTTTTTAGTGGATATCTAATGTTTTTTTACATTCTATTTCCGGACTACAACGTCCCTGTGACCTTTGTTTCTTTAAGTGAATTTCTAAGGTTTTTTACATTCTATTTCCTAACTATAATGTCCCTGTAACCTTTTGTGCTTTCAGTGAATTTCTAAGGTTTTTCTAAAAAGATGTTCATAACTATAAACTGAAATGTTTCACAGTGGATATGTAAGCATATGTGTGGGTTTGTTAGTGGGTGTATGAGTGGACTTCTTAGTGGGAGATTAAAAGTGTCAGTGGGTGTCTGAGGTGGTCTATGTGTGCATGAGTTGGTCTGTGAGTGACTGTGTGAATGCCTCTATGGGTTTGTCACTGGATGTGTCAGAGCCTGTGTGTGTCTGTAAGTAGAAGTACAAGTGGAGCTTTGGGTCTTTGGGTGGGTATGATAGTGAGTTGATGGGTGTATCAGTGGGTGTATGAGTGGTCTTATTATTTTTGTCAATTCATACATAATATATTTACAGAACCATGGTCTCTGTCCTTACAAGGAGATGTCAGTTTAGAATACATTCACCACACTTAGGACCTAATTACGAGTCTGGTGGTCCGAGGACCTCCACACTTGCGGGGCATAGCGGTGGCAGTCCAGCCACCACCTAACTGGTGGTCTGACCACTCCATTACTAGTTGGACAATCGGACTGCCCTACAACCGCTGATGCCTCCAGAGGTGGTGTGGCGGTCAGGAGGCCACAATATGCTTGGGACCACTGGGGTCCTGCCAAGCATATTACGAGTTTCCCCTCCTCTAGGGTTTACATGGAGGTTCTAACTCCATGTAAACACTGGAGGAGAGGAAACAAAGGGGGTTCTACAGGGCCCCCTGTGCCTCCTAAGCTTGTGGATGCACACGGGGGCATAACATGTGCCCCCCCTGTGTGCATTCACAACAGTTCCTGCACGGCATGGACTTTCGAATCCATGCCATGCAAGAACCTTGTGAGGTGTTCCCATTGTGGTGCCTTTTTCAAAGGCACCACCGACCTTTGAATGAGGCACTGCCCTGGGACCACCACACTGCCCGCCTACCAGACTACTTAAAAGTTGTAATCTGGCAGGCGGTAGTGGTGACCTTCGGTGGAGCAGTGGTGTGGCGGTTTGCACCTCTGCACCACCACTCTGCCAAGAGTCGTAATCAGGCCCTTAGTGAAGTACAGATTTTTCTTAACATGTATTTATCATGTATTCGCTTCTGTTAAGGATTTGAGATCTTTTTTTCATATGGATGTTTAGAGGGAATGATTTTGGGTTCTATTTGCCCAGCTTTGAAGATAGCACTTTACCAAGGGTTCATGTTATTTTTATATTTGTAGATGTATCATGTAGAGGTTTCATTATTTTATAAATGAATATGAAGATTGGAATAGAATCTCATTTTTTAAGAAGAGTCCACTGATTTCTGGAAATTGTTTACTCATCTGTGTTACTTTCTACTGAGAATTACTTAATATTTTGTTAGTCTGAGCTGTCTACTACATATTATACATTACACTTGCAAAATGGACCACTCATTCATGTAATTCTCTTTCTCACTCCCCCCACTCAGTGGATTTTTAACTGTGTTTTTTTCAAAAAATTTTAATTGTCGCCTGAGTCTCTCGGTGGCTCTCTGAGCGGATGTGTCAGTGAAGCATGAGTCTCTGATTGGGTGTGTGAGTAGGAGTAGGAGCCTGTGAGTGGGTTCATGATAGTCAGAGTGGGCCTGTGAGTGGGTGTGTGAGTCTCTGAGGGAGTCTGAGTGGGTGCATGGGTTTCTGAGTGGGTCTTTGAGTGGGTGTGTGAGTGTATGACTGGGTCTGTGAGTGGATGCGTCAGTGTCTGAGTGGGTGTCTGTGTCTCTGACTGGGCCTGTGAGTGGGCACACAAGTCTCAGAGTGGGTCTCTGAGTCAGTGTGTGAGTAGCTGAGTGGATCCGTAACTGGGTATATAAGTGTATGTGGATCTGTGAGCTGGTTCATTGGTGTCTGAGTGCATCTGTGAATGGGAGAATCAGTCTCACAGTGGGTCTGTAACTAGGTTTGTGAGTGTATGAGTGGGCCTATGAGAGGGTGCATGAGCGTCTGAGTGGATCTGTCAGTGGGTGCATAGGTGTCTGAGTAGATCTGTGAGTATATGCACTAGTGTTTTAGTGGGTCTATGAGTGGGTATGTGAGTGTCTGAGTTGGTCCATGAGTAGGTGCATGAGTGTCTCAGTGGGTGTCTGAGTGAGTGCCTGAGAATATGAGTGGGTCTCTGAGTCAGTGTGTGAGTGTCTCAGTGGGTCTGTGAGTGAATGCATGAGTCTCTGGGTCTGTGAGTAGAAGTATGAGTCTCTGAGTGGATCTGTGAGTAGATGCATGAGAGTAAGAGTGGGTCTGTGAGTGGGTGTGTGAGTCTCACAGTGAGTCTTTGAGTGGCTGCATGAGTATTTGAGTGGGTCTATGAGTGGGTGTGTGAGTGTATGACTAGGTCTATGAATAGATGCATGAGTGTCTGCGAGTGGGTGTCTGAGTCTCTGAATGCATCTGTGAGTGGGTACATGAGACTCAGAGTGGGTCTGTGAGTGAGTGTGTGATTGTCTGAGTGGATCTGTAACTGGGTGTATAAGTGTCTGAGTGGGTCTTTGAGTGGGTTCATAAGTGTCTGAGTGCATCTTGCAGTGGTAGCATCAGTCTTAGAGTCGGTGTGTGAGATCCTAAGTGAGACTGAGGGTGGCTGTAGAACCACATTTTTAAAAAGAATTTCAGTGATCTTTGCGAAGTCGTTGTGATGTATATTTGTGAATTCACCACAACGTTATACGGGGGCGCACTGAAAGTCGTAGTGAATTCGAGAATACCTCTAGTGAAAAAAAAAACCTTTTTTCAACATATTATACTCATAAGGGGTTCCTCAAACACCCCTATATTCCTCTCGTGGGGTCAGGGCAAATGCACCCTGACCCCTTATGCCACTTTCTGCTACTTCGTTTGAGCCCCGAGGACTGTTCCGATGAGGTAAAATGGTAGCTGCAACTCTCTGCTCAAGTTGTGGCCAGCCAATCACTGCATTCCCATTGGCCCATGCATGTTGCGATTAAGCGCGGAATTGTCACCAATTAGCCGCAATAACAGATATACAAATTTGAATTTCCTTAAGTTTCTCAACTACTACTGAACAGATTTACACCAAATAAATGAAAGAGTGATCTGCGAACCAAAATCTACAATATTGCCAAATTTGGTGTAATTCCATTCAGCGGTTTGGGTTGTAGTAGTGTTCAAAGCTCCTATGGGAATTAGCATGGAAAATGCACTATTTTGATGCCCCCCTTTTTCTTGGCCCCCTCTTGAAGGATCCCCCTGAAACATTCCATATGCAACAAGATCCACCAGCAGACTTTTTTTGGATCATTTCATAAAGATTCCTCAAACGACGCCAAAGATAAAGGCAACTCAAAAAATGCTTTTCCTATGGAAACATGGTCCTAACTATACCTACCTATTAGTGACTGCCAGTATGTAATATATATATATCTATCTAACTATATAATCAAGGTCAGGCTTGGATGAAACGCTTCATGGCAAACAGTGGAAAATAAAGATTTGCACATAATTTTGGTGTCTGTGTCCCGATGTCTCCTTGGGGGACTCAAGCAACGGGTGTTGAAACTATATATATATATATATATATATATATATATATAGATAGATAGATAGATAGATAGATAGATAGATTGATAGATATAGGTATATGTATATATATACCCATCAACTCACTATCATACCCACCCAAAGATCCAAAGCTCCCCTTGTACTTCTACTTACAGACACACACAGGCTCTGACACATCCAGTGACAAACCCATAGAGACATTCACACAGTCACTCACAGACCAACTCGTAGACCCATTCATGTACCCATAGACCACCTCAGATACCCACTGACACTTTTAAACTCACACTAAGAAGTCCACTCATACACCCACTAACAAACCCACACATATGCTTACACATCCACTGTGAAACATTTCAGTTTATAGTTATGAACATCTTTTTAGAAAAACCTTAGAAATTCACTGAAATCACAAAAGGTTACAGGGACATTATAGTTAGGAAATAGAATGTACAAAACCTTAGAAATTCACTTAAAAAAACAAAGGTCACAGGGACGTTGTAGTCAGGAAATAGAATGTATAAAAACCTTAGATATCCACTAAAAAACAGAGGTTACAGGGATGTTCTATTTAGCAAATGGAATTTAGAAAACCTTTGAAATTCACTGAAAAAACAGAGGTTACAGCGACGTTATAGTTAGAAAATAGAATTAAAAAACCTTAGAAATTCACTGCAAAACCAAAAGTTGCAGGGATGCTATAGTTAGGAAATAGAATGTAAAAAACCTTAGAAATTCACTAAAAAACTAAAGGTTACCGGGACATTATAGTTAGGAAATAGAATGTAAAAAACCTTAGAAATTCACTTAAAAGAACAAAGGTCACAGGGACGTTGTAGTCAGGAAATAGAATGTATAAAAACCTTAGATATCCACTAAAAAAACAGAGGTTACAGGGATGTTCTATTTAGCAAATGGAATTTAGAAAACCTTTAAAATTCACTGAAAAAACAGAGGTTACATGGACGTTATAGTTAGAAAATAGAATTAAAAAACCTTAGAAATTCACTGCAAAACCAAAGGTTGCAGGGATGCTATAGTTAGGAAATAAAATGTAAAAAACCTTAGAAATTCACTAAAAAACTAAAGGTTACCGGGACATTATAGTTAGGAAATAGAATGTAAAAAAAAACGTAAAAATTCATGTAAAAAACCAAAGGTTGCAGGGACATTATAGTTAAAAAAGCGAATGTAAAAAACCTTAGAAATCCACTAAAAAAATCAGAGGTTACAGGGACGTTGTATTTAGGAAATAGAATTTAAAAAACCTGGACCAAGAGCTACCTTTCTGCCAAATTTGGTGTAATTCCATTCAGCAGTCCGGGCTGTAGCCTTGGCTAATGTTTCCTATGGAAATTAACATGGAGAAAATGCGCTTTTTCTCAAACCCCGCTTGACGAATCACCCTGAAACTTTCAAAAAGGAGCTGATCTGAGCAACCCATTAGTTTTGAAAATTTTGCGAAGATTCATCAAATGGCGCCAAAGATATTGGCAAAAGAAAAAATGCTTTTTGAATAGAAACAAGGTCCTAAATATAACTACCTACTGGTGACTGCCAGTAGGTAATTTATATATATATATATATATATATATATATATATATATATATATATATATATATATATATATATATATCCATATGCAGAGAACCCAACAAGTGAGGCGCCACACACGGTCGTGTAAAAACCTTCTTTATTGACAGGTTGCAGGGAAAACAGCGTCACTCCCTCAGCAGGAAATTCAGCCAAACATGTTTCGGGCTTCCTAGCCCTTGCTCACTGGCACAGAGAGGTACAGCTGCTAGTTCTTCCGCCGCACTTGCAGCGTTGCTTTATAGTTACGCCCCTGGGCGTGTACTTGCACAGCATTGTGGTTGTTGTAGTCTTTGACGCAGCGGAACCCCTCAACATTTTCAAAGTCCTCTAGTGGGATGCTGAAAGCAGTCACGCTGGGTCCCTGCAAATAAACAAGCCAACATTGGTCACGCCGTTCCTTGCACGTTGTGATACTTGCAACACACTGGAGCCGCTCTTCCGCGGCGGGGCACCTCGCGACCTGGGCGGGGCCGCTATACATCCATATGCAGAGAACCCAACAAGTGAGGCGCCACACACGGTCGTGTAAAACCTTCTTTATTGACAGGTTGCAGGGAAAACAGCGTCACTCCCTCAGCAGGAAATTCAGCCAAACATGTTTCGGGCTTCCTAGCCCTTGCTCACTGGCACAGAGAGGTACAGCTGCTAGTTCTTCCGCCGCACTTGCAGCGTTGCTTTATAGTTACGCCCCTGGGCGTGTACTTGCACAGCATTGTGGTTGTTGTAGTCTTTGACGCAGCGGAACCCCTCAACATTTTCAAAGTCCTCTAGTGGGATGCTGAAAGCAGTCACGCTGGGTCCCTGCAAATAAACAAGCCAACATTGGTCACGCCGTTCCTTGCACGTTGTGATACTTGCAACACACTGGAGCCGCTCTTCCGCGGCGGGGCACCTCGCGACCCTGGGCGGGGCCGCTATACATCCATATGCAGAGAACCCAACAAGTGAGGCGCCACACACGGTCGGTAAAAACCTTCTTTATTGACAGGTTGCAGGGAAAACAGCGTCACTCCCTCAGCAGGAAATTCAGCCAAACATGTTTCGGGCTTCCTAGCCCTTGCTCACTGGCACAGAGAGGTACAGCTGCTAGTTCTTCCGCCGCACTTGCAGCGTTGCTTTATAGTTACGCCCCTGGGCGTGTACTTGCACAGCATTGTGGTTGTTGTAGTCTTTGACGCAGCGGAACCCCTCAACATTTTCAAAGTCCTCTAGTGGGATGCTGAAAGCAGTCACGCTGGGTCCCTGCAAATAAACAAGCCAACATTGGTCACGCCGTTCCTTGCACGTTGTGATACTTGCAACACACTGGAGCCGCTCTTCCGCGGCGGGGCACCTCGCGACCCTGGGCGGGGCCGCTATACATCCATATGCAGAGAACCCAACAAGTGAGGCGCCACACACTGTCGTGTAAAAACCTTCTTTATTGACAGGTTGCAGGGAAAAAAGCGTCACTCCCTCAGCAGGAAATTCAGCCAAACATGTTTCGGGCTTCCTAGCCCTTGCTCACTGGCACAGAGAGGTACAGCTGCTAGTTCTTCCGCCACACTTGCAGCGTTGCTTTATAGTTACGCCCCTGGGCGTGTACTTGCACAGCATTGTGGTTGTTGTAGTCTTTGACGCAGCGGAACCCCTCAACATTTTCAAAGTCCTCTAGTGGGATGCTGAAAGCAGTCACGCTGGGTCCCTGCAAATAAACAAGCCAACATTGGTCACGCGGTTCCTTGCACGTTGTGATACTTGCAACACACTGGAGCCGCTCTTCCGGCACGGGGCACCTCGCGACCCTGGGCGGGGCCGCTATACATCCATATGCAGAGAACCCAACAAGTGAGGCGCCACACACAGTCGTGTAAAAACCTTCTTTATTGACAGGTTGCAGGGAAAACAGCGTCACTCCCTCAGCAGGAAATTCAGCCAAACATGTTTCGGGCTTCCTAGCCCTTGCTCACTGGCACAGAGAGGTACAGCTGCTAGTTCTTCCGCCGCACTTGCAGCGTTGCTTTATAGTTACGCCCCTGGGCGTGTACTTGCACAGCATTGTGGTTGTTGTAGTCTTTGACGCAGCGGAACCCCTCAACATTTTCAAAGTCCTCTAGTGGGATGCTGAAAGCAGTCACGCTGGGTCCCTGCAAATAAACAAGCCAACATTGGTCACGCCGTTCCTTGCACGTTGTGATACTTGCAACACACTGGAGCCGCTCTTCCGCGGCGGGGCACCCCGCGACCCTGGGCGGGGCCGCTATACATCCATATGCAGAGAACCCAACAAGTGAGGCGCACACACGGTCGTGTAAAAACCTTCTTTATTGACAGGTTGCAGGAAAGCAGCGTCACTCCCTCAGCAGGAAATTCAGCCAAACATGTTTCGGGCTTCCTAGCCCTTGCTCACTGGCACAGAGAGTACAGCTGCTAGTTCTTCCGCCGCACTTGCAGCGTTGCTTTATAGTTACGCCCCTGGGCGTGTACTACACAGCATTGTGGTTGTTGTAGTCTTTGACGCAGCAGAACCCCTCAACATTTTCAAAGTCCTCTAGTGGGTTCCGCTGCGTCAAAGACTACAACAACCACAATGCTGTGCACACGCCCAGGGGCGTAACTATAAAGCAACGCTGCAAGTGCGGTGAAGAACTAGCAGCTGTACCTCTCTGTGCCAGTGAGCAAGGGCTAGAAGCCCGAAACATGTTTGGCTGAATTTCCTGCTGAGGGAGTGACGTTGTTTTCCTGCAACCTGTCAATAAAGAAGGTTTTTACACGACACGTGTGTGGCGCCTCACTTGTTGAGTTCTCTGCATATGGATATATATATATATATATATATATATATATATATATATATATATATATATATATATATATATTATCTACTGGCGGTCGCCAGTAGATAGTTATAGTTAGGACCTATTATCCATAGGAAATCCGTAACATTCTATTCCCAATAACTTTGGTGTCGTTTGACGAATCATCGCGAAATTTTCAAAACTAGTGGGGCGCTCTGGTCCGCTCCTGTCTTGAAAGTTTCGGGGTGATTCATCAAGCGGGGGCTGAGAAAAAAGGGGGGTCCCAAAACGTGTTTTCTCCATGTTAATTCCCATGGGAAATTTTAGCCACGGCTACAGCCCGAACTGCTGAACGGAATTACACCAAATTTTGCAAAAGGTAGCGCTTGGTTCAGAAAGCGACCTTTTTTAAATGTTGTAAATCCGTTCAGTAGTTGCGGAGAAATTAAAAAATAAGAGTGAAAAAATCAATTTCCCATAGGAAACTTTATGCAAGGCTACAGCAAAAACTGCTGAACGGAATTACACCAAATTTGGCAATAAGATAGTGCTTGGTTCAGAAAGCACCCTTTTTAAAAATGGTGTAAATCCGTTCAGTAGTTGCTGAGAAAATCCAAAATAAATGTTTCGATATCTATGGCTGCGGTGGATCCGCGCACCCTCCCGATCACGAGCTGCATGCTAATTGGCTGTCAACACTCCAAACCAGGAAGTGTTGGCAGCCATCTTGTTCCTCGGTAGAACCGAGGAACAAGAAAGCAGTAAAACAACTGCGTAAAATGCAAAAAGGGGGCAGGGTAGAAACACCCTGACCCCCTAGGCCTACTCAGGGGGTCCTATAAGGACCCCCAGGGCCCAAAAAAATATATATTTTTTTTAAAAATCGGCGGGATGCGCTTAGGGTGCGCGGATCCCGCCGAGAAAAAAAAAAAACGAAGCGCCGTCTCCCGCGCTTCGTGGTTAATTGGCCCCGGGTGGGCCAAGTCCCGGGGGCATGGGGGGTTTATTTAATAATATGGGGGGCCTCTAAGGCCCCCAAAGCCCCAGGGACCGCCACCCCCCGGGGCTTTAAAAAAATAATGGTGCGGGAGGGCTCTCGGCCCTCCCGCAGCCCCAGGGACCGCCACCCCCCGGGGCTTCTTTTTAAAAAAAATAAAATTACCTGTGTGGGGGGGCTCGAGCCCCCCCACACGCCCCGGGGACTGCCACCTCCCCGGGGCACTAAATATTTCAATATGGGAGTCTGTTACGGACCCCCGAGCCCCGGGGACCACCACCTCCCCGGGGCTTTGCCAATGGAGGGAGGGGGGCCGCGCGGCCCCCCTCCTGGAGCCCTTGATGGCCCTTGGGACCACCACCCCCCAGGACCGGCTCCTGCAGTGTCCCGGGGTGCCTACCCCCGGGACACTGCTGTTTGCAATGACAGGGCGAGAGCCTCGCGGATCCCGCCCTTACATTGCAAACAGCTTTGCTTCATTGAAGCGAGAGCAGGGAAACCTGCTCTCACTTCAATGAAGCAAAGCAGAATTGCTTTTCCATAAGGGGAGCTGCATGTCAGCAGCTCCCCTTATGGAAAAGCAATGCCGGCTCCCGTAGGACGTGGGGAGCCGGCGGGACCGTGGGGGGATTGGGGACCCCTCCACGGTCCCCAACGAGTGGCCAGGCCCCGGGGGATGGGGTCCCCGGGGCTATTAGTGGCCTGGGAGGGGGGCCAAGCAGTCCCCCTCCCCATAAAGAAAAAAAACAAAAACGTTAAGGCCGGCCCCGTGGGATGGGGTCCCCGGGGCCTTAAATGGCCTGAGGAGGGGGCCACGAGCCCCCTCCAAAAATTTAAATAGAGAAAAAGAGGGCATGCCCCGGGGATGGGGTCCCCGGGGCCAATAGAGGCCCAGGGAAGGGGGCCACGCGGCCCCTTCCCGTTTTTTTATCTAAAAAAAAAAAAATCCTCAGGCCCCGGGGATGGGGTCCCGGGGCCAAAAGTGGCCAAGGGAAGGGGGCCATGCAGCCCCCTCCTATACAAAAAAAAAAAAAGACCGGCATCGTGCTGGAGGCCCCGCCCTCCCTGCAGTAGTCTGCAAACGCGCCACCTGCTGTGTTTTAAGAAGGGGAAGTAATTCTCCTTGAATACTGGGGGTCCCTGGGGGCCAACTAGCCCACCAGGAATCTCCAGTATGCGCCAAGGGGCTGCGTTGCAGAGAGGTGTACAGAGGCCACGCCCCTTTTTACACCTCTCTGCCACGCAGCTCTGTGGCGCTTTTTGGAGGTACATGGTGGGCTAGTTGGACTCCAGGGACCCTCAGGATTCAAGGGGACTTAATCCCCCAACTTAAAACGTGCCACGGGGTGCGTTTGCACAGTGGTGAAGAGAGGGGGCGGGGCTTCAGGTGACATGTGTGCAAACAGGCCCCGTGGCGCGTTTTAAGATGGGGAATTAAATCCCCTTCAATCCTGAGGGTCCCTGGGGGCTAACTAGCCCACCAGGTACCTCCAGTAAGCGCCACGGAGCTGCGTTGCAGAGTGTTGTAAAAAGGGGCATGGCCTCTGAACACCTCTCTGCAACGCAGCTCTCTGGCGCATACTGGAGGTATCTGGTAGGCTAGTTGGCCCCTAGGGATCCTCGGGATTGAGGAGGAATTAATTCTCCAACTTAAAACGCGCCACAGCGCGTGTTTGCAGACATGTCACCTCAGGCCCCACCCCCTTCCTTCACCATTGTGCAAATATTCCTCTAAAATTAGCCGAACTACGAATTCCGATTTACTCACCTGTTATCAGGAGAGACCTCAGTGCTGCATCTTTGAGCCCAGTACTGATCCTGAAAAGTAATTTTAACCGTACTTACCAGTAACTTGAATTTCCTTCCATAGGCTAACATTGACTGGTTTCACTTGGAAATTCTTCTAAGTGTGGAGTTTGGAACTTTATAATATTCCTCTAAAATCAGCCGAACTACGAATTCCGATTTACTCACCTGTTATCAGGAGAAACCTCAGTGCTGCATCTTTGAGCCCAGTACTGATCCTGAAAAGTAATTTTAACCGTACTTACCAGTAACTTGAATTTCCTTCCATAGGATATCATTGCCTGCTTTTTGCTGAAAAAGTTTCTAAGTGTCGATTTTTTAAACATATAAATATTACTCTAAAATCAGCAGAACTACGAATTCCGATTTACTCACCTGTTATCAGGAGAGACCTCAGTGCTGCATGTTTGAGCCCAGTACTGATCCTGAAAAGTAATTTTAACCGTACTTACCAGTAACTTGAATTTCCTTCCTTAGACTGGTTTCACTTGGAAATTCTTCTAAGTGTGGAGTTTTGGAACTTTATAATATTCCTCTAAAATCAGCCGAACTACGAATTCCGATTTACTCACCTGTTATCAGGAGAGACCTCAGTGCTTCATCTTTGAGCCCAGTACTGATCCTGAAAAGTAATTCTTACCGTACTTACCAGTAACTTGAATTTCCTTCAATAGGCTAACATTGACTGGTTTCACTTGGAAATTCTTCTAAGTGTGGAGTTTTGGAACTTTATAATATTCCTCTAAAATCAGCTGAACTACGAATTCCGATTTACTCACCTGTTATCAGGAGAGAACCCAGTGCTGCATCTTTTAGCCCAGCACTGACCCTGAAAAGTAATTCTAACCGTACTTACCAGTAACTTGTATTTCCTTCCATAGGAATGCATTGTCTGGTTTTCAGCAGAAAAGTTTCAAAGTGTCGATTTTCACAAACTACAAATATTCCTTAAAAATCGCCTGTATGACTTAAACGCATTCTTTCAACTGTTTACAGGAGATGCACCAGTGCTGGATCCAGGATCCACCACTGAGTAAGAAAAAGTAACGATAACACTACTTACCTGCTAAGTGAATTTCCTCCCATAGGATAACATTGGTGATTCTATGTGAAAAAGTTTCTAAGTGTCAACTTTTAAAATACAATAATATTCCTTAAAAATCACTACTGTAACCAAAACGCTTTTACTCAACTGTTTATAGGAGATGTCCCAGGACTGAATCTAGGATCCAGTCATGTGGTTAGAAAAGTAATCCATAAAGTAACTAATTGCATTTAACTAGAAATTCAGCATTGAGCTCATTGTTGCATTGTGTTTGAAATTACCCACCCATACAGTCTATCACAGATGCACTCTTGAAACCATCCACCCAGTGAATCACCCACTCACACATCTATGCACAGAGTCGCACACACCCCACCCACACAAACACTCAGGCACCCATACAGATACTCAGACAATCAATCAATAACTCATATAGACACTCATGTAGCTATTCACAAACCCATGCAGCCACTTACACAGCAACAGACAGACGGATACAGACATTCACCCAGTTTAGTCACTAACCCATGCATTCAGTAAGATACATTTAATCACTCACTTATAGAGTTAGTCACACACCTACTAAATCATCCATACAGACACTTATACACCCACTCATTCTTCAATACGCCTTTCCCTATATATATTAAAAATATTTAAACTTTACAGAAACACACAGTCACTGGATGATGTCATCAGTGATGTCATTTGAGATGTCATCAGTGATGTCATCAGTGATGTCACTGACCATGTCATGAGTGATGTAATATGTGACGTCATCAGCAGTGCATTGCGGGCGCGAGTTATAGTTAGCTGAACTAACTATAATGGGGGAATTTGTACGAGTGCAATGTCCAACTAACTATAACTGTCCCTAAAACCTATGGTTTTTTCAGTGAATATATTATATATTATATATATATATTATATATTATAGTTAGAACTTAGCATTTAAAAAAACATTGAAATTCACTGAAAAAACCATAGGTTTCAGGCATGTTATAGTTAGAAATTAGCATTTAAAAAACCTTAGAAATTCACTGAAAAACCATAGGTTTCAGGGACGTTATAGTTAGTTGGACATTTCACTCGTACAAAACCATAGAAATTCCCCCATTATAGTTAGTTCAGCTAACTATAACTCGTGCCCCCGCAATGCACTGCTGATGACGTCACATATTACATCATTCATGACATGGACAGTGACATCACTGATGACATCACTGATGACATCTCAAATGACATCACTGATGACATCATCCAGTGACTGTGTATTTCTATAAAGTTTAAATATGTATTATATATATTCCAAGGTGTATTGAAGAATGAGTGGGTGTATAAGTGTCTGGATGGAGGATTTAGTAGGTGCGTCACCGACTGTTTAAGTGAGTTATTACATGTGTCTTATTGAATGCATGGGTTAGTGACTAAACTGTGTGAATGTCTGTATCAGCCTGTCTGCTGTTGTATAAGCTGCTCCATGCGTTGGTTAGTAGCTACATGAGTGTCTATATGGATTAATGATTGGTTGCCAGAGTATTTGTATGGGTGCCTGAGTGTGTGTGTGGGTGCGTGGGAGGTGTATGACTCTGTGCATACATGTTTGAGTGATTGATTCACTGGCTGTATGGGTTCAATAGTACATGTGGAAACAACTGTATGGGTGGGTCAGTGTGTGTATGGGTGTGTTACTGAGTGAATGGATGTCTCAGTGGTACATGTCCAAGTAACTACATATGTAAAAGGCAGTGTATGTGAGAGTTGAAGTATATAAATGAATATATGTGAGAGTCAGTGATTGTGGGAGTGGCTGTATAGATGAGTGTTTACTTGTATAAGTGATTGTATAAGAGAGTACTTATTAACCCTGGGCAAAGCACTACGCTACGCTCGCGTAGTTTGCGAAGTTTGCGCTACTTCGCACAACGCGAATTGCACGTAGCACAGTGCAAACACGCGTAGCGTAGTACAGCGGTCATTTTTTGCTTGCTCGCGGTCCTCAACGTCAAGTTGGCGACCGCGAGCAAGCAAAATGACATCCCGGCGAGACTTTTTCCTCGTTCGCGATCAGCAAAATCAAGTTGTTGATCGCGAGCGTGGAAAATAAACCTCCCGGCGAGATTCTCAACGCGGGGAGGTCAGGTTTCTCATTGTGAGTGGTCGCGTATGCTCGCGACCGCTCGCGATGAGAAACTACCAGTCCGCGTTGAGAAAGCTGCCGCTCGAGTAAAAATCTACTCGAGCGGCAGTAAAAGACAGCTCGCACTGTGCAAGATGCCGTTTTCAATGATTGCACAGTGCGGACAAGCATCCGGCACTGTGCAATCATTGCGAACAGTGCACTACGCAGTTCGCGTAGTGCTACGCGTAGCTCGCGTAGTGCGAACTGCACTTTGCGTAGCTTCGCGTAGCACTACTTCGCGAACTACGCCCAGGCTTAGTAATTATGTGTTTGTTTCTGTTTGAATAAGTGATCTGTTGTGTGTATAACTCTATAGGTCAGTAAATGGAAGTGTGATTGATTCTTTGCATGACTGAGTAGGTGTGTGAGTAACTCCATGAATGATTGGCGCTGTGTGAGTGTCTGTATAGGTGTATGAGTGCATATGATAGTGTTGTATTGATGAGTGACTGTATGTATGAGTGATTGTATGGGTGAATGAGTGGATGTGTGTATAGACCTAGGAATCAATGAGTGCGTATGTAGTAACTGGTATTGGTGTGTCGATGGTTTCGAAAATGGTAGTCTGTATTTTACAGTGGGTGTATCAAAGGTTATATTAGAGTGTGAGGAGGTGCATCAGATTTTCACGTGAATGATGTCATCAGTGATGTCATCAGTGATGTCATTTGAGATGTCATCAGTGATGTCATCAGTGATGTCACTGTCCATGTCATGAATGATGTAATATGTGACGTCATCAGCAGTGCATTGCGGGGGCGCGAGTTATAGTTAGCTGAACTAACTATAACGGGGGAATTTCTATGGTTTTGTACGAGTGAAATGTCCAACTAACTATAACGTCCCTGAAACCTATGGTTTTTTCAGTAAATTTCTAAGGTTTTTTAAATGCTAATTTCTAACTATAACGTGCCTGAAACCTATGGTTTTTTCAGTGAATATATATATATATTCACTGAAAAAACCACAGGTTTTAGGGACAGTTATAGTTAGTTGGACATTGCACTCGTACAAAACCCGTGAAATTCCCCCGTTATAGTTAGTTCAGGTAACTATAACACGCGCCCCCGCAATGCACTGCTGATGACGTCACATATTACATCACTCATGACATGGTCAGTGACATCACTGATGACATCACTGATGACATCTCAAATGACATCATCCAGTGACTGTGTGTTTCTGTAAAGTTTAAATATGTTTAATATATATAGGGAAAGGCGTATTGAAGAATGAGTGGGTGTATAAGTGTCTGAATGGATGATTTAGTAGGTGTGTGACTAACTCTATAAGTGAGTGATTAAACGTATCTTACTGAATGCATGGGTTAGTGACTAAACTGGGTGAATGTCTGTATCCGTCTGTCTGTTGCTGTGTAAGTGGCAGCATGGGTTTGTGAATAGCTACATGAGTGTCTATATGAGTTATTGATTGGTTGGCTGAGTATCTGTATGGGTGCCTGAGTGTTTGTGTGGGTGGGGTGTGTGCGACTCTGTGCATAGATGTGTGAGTGGGTGATTCACTGGGTGGATGGTTACAAGAGTGCATCTGTGATAGACTGTATGGGTGGGTAAGTGTGTGTAAGAGTGTGTTAGTGAGTGAATGTATGTCCCAGTGGTACATGTGTGAGTAACTACGTATGTGAAAGGCAGTATATATGTGTGTTGGAGTATATAAATAGCTATAGCTTGAGAGTGTGTGATTGTGATAGTGACTGTATGGATGAGTGTGTGCTTGTATCAGAGATTGTATAAGAGCGTAAGAATGTGCTAGTATTTGTATGAGTAAGTGAGCTGGTGTGTGTATAACTGTATAGGTGAGTAAATGGGTGTGTGCTTAATTTATTGCATGACTGACTAGGTGTGTGAGTACCTCTATGGATGAGTGGCGGTGTGTGAGTGTTTATATAGGTGTATGAGTGCATATAATAGTCCTGTACTGAGTGACTATAAGTATGAGTGACTGTACGGGTGAGTGAGTAGATGTGTGTGTGTAGACCTAAGAATCAGTGAGTGTGTATATAGTAATTGGTGTTGGAGTGTCTATGGTTTTGACAATGGCAGTCTGTAATTTACAGTGGGTGTATCAAAAGTTATATTAGGGTGTGAGAAGATGCATCAAATTATCACATGGATGATGTCATCAGTGATGCCATCAGTGATGTCATTTGAGATGTCATCAGTGATGTCATCAGTGATGTCACTGACCATGTCATGAGTGATGTAATATGTGACGTCATCAGCAGTGCATTGTGGGGCGCGAGTTATAGTTACCTGAACTAACTATAACGGGGGAATTTCACGGGTTTTGTACGAGTGCAATGTCCAACTAACTATAACTGTCCCTAAAACCTATGGTTTTTTCAGTGAATTTGTAAGGTTTTTTAAATGCTAATTTCTAACTATAACGTGCCTGAAACCTATGGTTTTTTCAGTGAATTTCAAAGGTTTTTTAAATGCTAATTCCTAACTATAACATGTCTGAAACCTATGGTTTTTTTCAGTGAATTTCAAAGGTTTTGTAAATGACAATTTTTAAATGTATTAATTGTTATATTTATTTTTTTGATACTGATTTACTACATTTTTTAAACTATTTATTTTTAGAAATTTTATTTTTTAAAATACATTGTAATTACATTATACACTACATTACAAAATATACTTTCTCAGAATGAATTACTTTAGTTTAAATACTTTGCAAATAGGCAATAGACTTTTAAGTACAGTAGTTACAGTTGTTGCAATGGGCAACACAATTTCAAACACAATGCAACATTGAGCTCAATGTGAATTTCAAGTTAAATGCAATTAGTTACTTTATGGATTACTTTTCTAACCACAGGACTGGATCCTAGATTCAGTCCTGGGACATCTCCTGTAAACAGTTGAGTAAAAGCGTTTTGGTTACAGTAGTGATTTTTAAGGAATATTATTGAATTTTAAAAGTTGACACTTAGAAACTTTTTCACATACAATCACCAATGCTATCCTATGGGAGGAAATTCACTTAGCAGGTAAGTAGTGTTATCGTTACTTTTTCTTACTCAGTGGTGGATCTTGGATCCAGCACTGGTGCATCTCCTGTAAACAATTGAAAGAATGCGTTTAAGTCATACAGGCGATTTTTAAGGAATATTTGTAGTTTGTGAAAATCAACACTTTGAAACTTTTCTGCTGAAAACCAGACAATGGATTCCTATGGAAGGAAATACAAGTTACTGGTAAATACGGTTAGAATTACTTTTCAGGGTCAGTGCTGGGCTAAAAGATGCAGCACTGGGTTCTCTCCTGATAACAGGTGAGTAAATCGGAATTCGTAGTTCGGCTGATTTTAGAGGAATATTATAAAGTTCCAAAACTCCACACACAGAAGAATTTCCAAGTGAAACCAGTCAATGTTAGCCTATGGAAGGAAATTCAAGTTACTGGTAAGTACGGTTAAAATTACTTTTCAGGATCAGTACTTGGCTCAAAGATGCAGCACTGAGGTCTCTCCTGATAACAGGTGAGTAAATCGGAATTCGTAGTTCGGCTGATTTTAGAGGAATATTTGTATGTTACAAAAATCGACACTTGGAAACTTTTTCAGCAAAAGCAGGCAATGATATCCTATGGAAGGAAATTCAAGTTACTGGTAAGTACGGTTAAAATTACTTTTCAGGATAAGTACTGGGCTCAAAGATGCAGCACTGAGGTCTCTCCTGATAACAGGTGAGTAAATCGGAATTCGTATTTCGGCTGATTTTAGAGGAATATTATAAAGTTCCAAAACTCCACACTTAGAAGAATTTCCAAGTGAAACCAGTCAATGTTAGCCTATGGAAGGAAATTCAAGTTACTGGTAAGTACGGTTAAAATTACTTTTCAGGATCAGTACTGGGCTCAAAGATGCAGCACTGAGGTCTCTCCTGATAACAGGTGAGTAAATCGGAATTCGTAGTTCGGCTGATTTTAGAGGAATATTTGCACAATGGTGAAAGGAGGGGGCGGGGCCTGAGGTGACATCTGTGCAAACGCACCCCGTGGCGCGTTTTAAGTTGGGGGATTAAGTCCCCTTGAATCATGAGTGTCCCTGGGGTCCAACTAGCCCACCCTGTACCTCTAGTATGCGCCAGGGAGCTGCGTTGCAGAGAGGTGTTCAGAGGCCACGCCCCTTTTTGCACCTCTCTGCAACGCAGCTCTGTGGCGCTTTCTGGACGTACCTGGTGGGCTAGTTGGCCCCCAGGGACCCTCAGGATTGAAGGGGATTTAATTCCCCATCTTAAAACACGCCATGGGGCCAGTTTGCACACATGTCACCTGAAGCCCCGCCCCCTCCATTCATCACTGTGCAAACGCGCCCTGTGGCGCGTTTTAAGTTGGGGGATTAAGTCCCCTTGAATCCTGAGGGTCCCTGGAGTCCAACTAGCCCACCATGTACCTCTAAAAGCGTCACAGAGCTGCGTTGCAGAGAGGTGTAAAAAGGGGCGTGGCCTCTGTACACCTCTCTGCAACGCAGCCCCCTGGCGCATACTGGAGGTTGCTGGTGGGCTAGTTGGCCCCCAGGGACCCCCAGTATTCAAGGGGAATTCATTCCCCATCTGCAAACGCGCCAGGGGGCACGTTTGCAGAGTGCTGACAAGGAGGGGGCGTGGCCTCCGGTGCGATGCCGGATTTTTTTTTTGTTGTTTTTTTTTAAAAGGGGGCTGTGTGGCCCCCCTTTTTTGTAATTTTTTTGAGCCCTGGGGACCCCATCCCCCAGGGCCTAACCCTCCTTTTAAAAAAAAAAAAAGGACCGGGAAGGGGACCGTGTGGGCCCCCCTCCCGTGGCCAATTTTGACCCGGGGACCCCATCCCCCGGGCCATTGCCACCTTATTTTTTTTTTTTTATTTTCATTGAGGGGGGCTGCGTGGCCCCCCTCCTAAGGCCTCCTTAGGCCCCGGGGACCCCATCCCCCGGGGCCGGCCTTTATTTATTTTTATTTTTAATTATTTTTGGGGAGGGGGGCTGCGTGGCCCCCCTCCCGGGCCACTACTTGCCCCAGGGACCCCATCCCCCAGGGCTGGCCCTATCCTTTGGGGTCCGTGGGGGGACCCCAACTCCCCCAGGGACCATGCCGGCCCCCCGCGTCCTGCGGGAGCCAGCATTGCTTTTCCACATGGGGAGCTGCTAACATGCAGCTCCCCATGTGGAAAAGCAATCTGCTTTGAATTTTGGAAGCGAGAGCAGGTTTCCCGAGGCTCCCGTCCTGTCATAGCAAACTACAGTGTCCCGGGGGTAGGAACCCCGGGACACTGCAGGAGCCGGCCCTGGGGGGTGGTGGTCCCCAGGGCCATCACTGGCTCCAGGAGGGGGGCCGCGCGGCCCCCCTCCTCACTTCTGCAAAGCCCCGGGGAGGTGGTGGTCCCCGGGGCTTCAGGGGTCCGAAACGGACCCACATTTTTAAATTTTTAGTGCCCCGGGGAGGTGGCGGTCTCGGGCGTGTGGGGGCTGGAGCCCCCCACACAGGTATTTTAAATTTAAAAAAAGAAGCCCCGGGTGGTGGCCGTCCTCGGGGCTGCGGGAGGGCTCAGAGCCCTCCCGCACCATTTTTATTAGAAAGCCCCCGGGGGTGGCGGTCCTCGGGGCTTGGCGGGCCTTAGAGGCCCCCATTAACTATAAACCCACTCCTCCGCATGCCCCCGGGACTTGGCCCACCCGGGGGCAAATTTGCATCGAAGCGCGGGAGACCGCGTTTCATTTTTTTTTTTTACGGCGGGATCCGCGCACCCTAAGCGCATCCTGCCGATTTTTTTTTTTTTTAAATGCTTTTTTCTGCCCAGGGGTTCCTTGTGGGACCCCTGAGCAGACCTAGGGGTCAGGGTGTTTCTACCCTGCCCCCTTTGTGCGTTTGCACACTTGCGATTTTTAAAGTTTCTCGGCGGGATTCGCGCACCCTAAGCGCATCCCGCCGATTTAAAAATAAATAAATGCTTTTTCTGCCCAGGGGTCCTTGTGGGACCCCTGAGCAGAACCTAGGGGTCAGGGTGTTTCCACCCTGCTCCCCTTTGCGCTTTGCGCACTTGTTTCTGTCCCTCGGTTCTACCGAGGGACAAAATGGCTGCCAACACTTCCTGATTTGGAGTGTTGACAGCCAATTAGCATGCAGGTCGTGATCGGGAGGATACGAGCACCCTACTCGGCCATAGATATATATGTGACTTTACTTTTGATTTTCTCAGGAACTACTGAACGGATTTACACCATTTAAGCAAAAGGCACGACACTGAACCAAGGGCTACCTCTTTGCCAAATTTGGTGTAATTCTGTTCAGAAGTTTGGGCTGTAGCTGCGACTAAAGGTTCCTATGGAAAAATGAATGGGGAAAACGCGTTTTGGGACCCCCTTTTTTCTCGGCCCCCGCTTGACGTATCACCCGAGACTTTCAGGATAGGAGCGGACCGGAGCGCCCCAACAAGTTGGAAGCTTTCACGAAGATTCGTCAACCGGCGCCAACGTTATTTCAAATAGAATGTTGCGGATTTCCTATGGAAAATATGTCCTAACTATAACTATCTACTGGCGACCGCCAGTAGATAATATATATATATATATATATGTATATATATACCAGTAGGTAGGCTGAATGGAATTACACCAAATTTGGAAGAAAGGTAGCTCTTGGTCCAGAAAGCACTCTTTTTGTTAAATTGTGTAAACCAATTCTGTAGTTCCTGAGAAATTCATATATTTAGAAATATTAATATCTGGTCACCGCGGTGGATCCGCGAACCCTCCCGATCTCGAGTTTGACTGTGACTGGCTGCCAACAGTTCCAACCAGGAAGTGTTGGCAGCCATATTGTGACTCGGTTGAACTGAGTCACAAGAAAAAAGGTGAAAAAACAAGAAAAGGGAGCAGGGTAGAAACACCCTGACCCCCTAGGCCTGCTCAGGCGGTCCCACAGGGACCCCGAGGGCCCCAAAAAACATTTTTTTAAACATTTTGGTCGGATTCGGGTAGAGTCCGCAAATCCTGCTTTTTGGCATTTGAAAAAGGCAATCAGCCGAAACGCATCATGCCTCCTGTGCGGCAATAAAGCTGTTCTTCCTGGTCCCATGGTGTTTCCCTCTGGTTCTTTCCTTGGTGGGAGGAATCTTTTTGTGGATATATATATATATATATATATATATATATATATATATATATATATATATATATATATATATATATATATATATATAACTAATCCTGGCAACATCCTTAGACAGGCACCGACTCCGTGAGAATTTGGCACAGAAATTTTATTTCCAACAAGAACCCAGACGCGTTTCGACGGTGAGCCGCTTTGATCACTACATCAGGTACTCTGCCATTTTCACCACTTATGTAAATCACTCACATTTGGTTGTCACAGCAACCATCTCCCAACTCATAGACATAAAAGTTAATGAGTGCTGATATATACATGACAGTGCAAAGAATACATTGAAAACGAAATATATGTTACAAATAAACTAAATATATAGTTATGCGTTTACCAATGTTAATGATATCACAATTGGAAAATGCAAAATTAAAGAAAATTAAATATATCTCATTGCTACAAACTGGCGACCAGTATTTTTACCATACATGTGAAATCTAATGGCAATAAAGCTGTGAAGAAAAGGTTAATGTAACTTTGCAATAATCATAGCTCTCAATGAAGATCAGCCTTATGTGTATAGCAATCACAATTGGTTACTAGTTTTGTCATGGTGCACACGCCCTACTTTGTACCCTTTGAAGAACAATGAAATCGGGTCTAGATAAGACACGGAAGACCGATTGCTCATATGTGTTACATGAACTAAAAATACCAAAAGTAGGGTTGTGTAACCAAACATGTTAATGGTCTTATTTATTCAATACGACTGGAAACCAGGTCTATCTATGGCCACCCTATACTATTAAGCTATCCAGCCCCAGTGGGCATGCTGAATGAATTTTGAGCAAACTAAAAATATATTATAGAAGTCTATAATAACATTCAAAGTTTAACACATGTAGAAAACGGTGCCAGTCACTGGGAGAATCAAAAATCAAAAACGATAAAATAAAATAAAATGAAAAGAGGACCTAACGCTATGAGGAATGGGTCAGGTACAGAAAGCGTATGACGTTATCTTATAAATGTACATTCATTGCTTTGTCTGCATTCATCCCATTAGGGATTTTCGAATTAAGCAAAATGATGTATCTCGACTCTAATCTTCTTAATGTCAATTGTCCATTCCCTCCCCTTGGGTTTTTCGGGACTGTATCAATTACATAAAAAGACAAATCTTAGGCTCTTCCCCCATGGCACGAATTGATATGTCTTGCCACCGGGTAAGATTGGTCATTATTGGAGATGGCCCTGAGATGTTGCAGAATGCGGACATGTACGGGGTGGATGGTACTCCCCACATACTTTTTGACACACGTGCATTGCAAAACATATACAGCAAAATCAGATTTACAGTTGTAACTGCCTCGAATCTCGTAGGGTATATGTCGGAAAGGCAGTTGTACTGTTTTTATATTTATACCATGTTTACATGCCTTGCATTTGTGCACTTGATAAACCCCTTCTGTGTTTGCAGCCATTTCCGGTATTTTAGCAATTGTTGGCGCGTTGCACACTAATTCTTGGCGCATAGATTTTGCTCTCCTAAAGCTTATAGAGGGAACTTTGGCGCATGTGGGGCCTATGATTGGGTCACTGCATACTGTACCCCAATGTTTGTAGAGTATTTTACGCAGTGTGGTGTGGTATGCATTAAAACCTGTTATAAGTCTTGGAGTGTCTGTCTTATTGTTAGTGCAACTGTTTTTGCTTTTGGTGTTAAAGAGCAGATCTTCCCTTTTAAATTTAATGCTCCTAGCTTTTGCTGTGGCCAGGGTTTCAGTATTGTATCCTCTCCTTTCTAATCTGCAGAAGAGGTTATCAGTAGATTGTTGTAAACCCTCTTCTGTTCTACAGTTGCGCCTCATGCGCAGACATTCAGCATAAGGGATGCTATCTTTGACACTGTTAAGGTGAAAACTACTAGCATGGAGAATTGCATTTCCAGCTGTGGGTTTTCTGTAGGTTCTTGATTGCAATTTGTTACTTTCTGCATATATTTCTAAGTCTAGAAATTGAATGCACTCTTTGCTGGTGTTACAGGTAAATGAGAGATTCAGGGTGTTATTGTTTATCTCTTGTGCAAATGTCATCGCACTTTCTTGTGTGCCATGCCAGAGGATAAATATGTCATCAATAAACCTGACATATAGAATGACATTTTCAGTCATAGCAGTTTTCTGTGTCTTCATGAGTACTTGCTCCTCCCACCAGCCCATATGCAAATTAGCATAGCTGGGGGCGAAGCACGTACCCATGGCAGTGCCCTGTAGTTGTTTGTAGTGCAGTTTGTCGAAGATAAAGATGTTATTTTCCAGGCACCACTCTGCCATCTGCAACAGCATCATAGTATGCTGATGCATGTGTATAGGTCTTTTTCCCAAGTAGTGGTTCAGAGCATTTAGCCCATTTAGCCCATTTAGCCTGTCTAATACTTGTGTATAATGTGTTAACATCCAAAGTCATTAGTACACAATCATTGTCCCAAGTGATATCATAGATTTTAGTCAAAAAGTCTCCGGTGTCTCTGATGTGTGAAGGCAACTCACATACTGCAGGCTGAAGAAAATGATCGATGAATCTCGAAGTGTTTTCAAATAATCCACCAATTGCCGCTATAATAGGTCTTCCGGGGGCTCATTAGCGTCTTTGTGTATTTTAGGTATTAAATACAGTTGTGGTGTTATCGGGTAGTCTGTTTTTAGATATTCAAATTCAAGTTTGCGTGATTAACCCAGTTCCTGTCCAATCATAGAGAGCTTTGTGGTATTTCTCTTTTAATCCCATGATGATGATATATGTATATATATATATGTATATATATATATATATATATATATATAAATATATATATATATATAAATATATATATATATTATCTACTAGCGGTCGCCAGTAGATAGTTATAGTTAGGACCTATTATCCATAGGAAATCCGCGACATTCTATTTGAAATAACGTTGGCGCCGGTTGACGAATCTTCGCGGAAGTTTCCAACTTGTTGGGGCGCTCCGGTCCGCTCCTATCCTGAAAGTCTCGGGGTGATACGTCAAGCGGGGGCCGAGAAAAAGGGGGTCCCAAAACACGTTTTCCCCATTCATTTTTCCATAGGAACCTTTAGTCGCAGCTACAGCCCGAACTGCTGAACGGAATTACACCAAATTTGGCAAAGAGGTAGCCCTTGGTTCAGTGTCGTGCCTTTTGCTTAAATGGTGTAAATCCGTTCAGTAGTTCCTAAGAAAATCAAAAGTAAAGTCACATATATATCTATGGCCACGTAGGGTCCGCGTACCCTCCCGATCACGGGCTGTATGCTAATTGGCTGTCAAGTGGCTGTCAACACTCCAAATCAGGAAGTGTTGGCAGCCATTTTGTCCCTCGGTAGAACTGAAGGACAGAAACAAGTGCGCAAAGCGCAAAAAGGGGGCAGGGTAGAAACACCCTGACCCCCTAGGTCTGCTCAGGGGGTCCCACAAGGACCCCCTGAGCAGAAAAAAGCATTTATTTTTTTTAAAAAATCGGCGGGATGCGCTTAGGGTGCGCGAATCCCGCCGAGAACAAAAAAAGCACAAGAAACACGTCGCCAAACGCAACAAGGGGGCAGGGTAGAAACACCCTGACCCCTAGGTCTGCTCAGGGGGTCCCACAAGGACCCCTGGGCAGAAAAGCATTTTTAAAAAAAATCGGCAGGATGCGCTCAGGGTGCGCGGATCCTGCCGAAAAAAAATCAAAGCGCGGTCTCCCGCGCTTCGATGTTTATTTGCCCCCGGGTGGCCCAAGTCCCGGGGCATGGTGGGGGGTTTAGATTTAATGTGGGGGGCCTCTGAGGCCCCAAGCCCCGAGGACCGCCACCCCGGGGCTTTAGAAAATAATGGTGCGGGAGGGCTATTTGCCCTCCCGCAGCCCCGGGACCGCCACCCCCAGGGCTTATTTTTTTAAAATGTTTTAACCTGTGTGGGGGCTCCAGCCCCCCACACGCCCCTGGAGACCGCCACCTCCCGGGGCACTAAAGATTTGAATATGGGGGTCCGTTACGGACCCCAAAGCCCCGGGGACCACCACCTCCCCGGGGCTGTGAAATGGTTGGGAGGGGGGCCGCGTGGCCCCCTCCTGGAGCCCTTGATGGCCCTGGGGACCACCACCCCCAGGGCCGGCTCCTGCAGTGTCCCCAGGGTGCCTACCCCGGGACACTGTAGTTTGCTATGACAGGAGCGGGGCCTCGCGGCTCCCGTCCTGTCATAGCAAACTGGTTAGCATTTTGAAAGAGAGCAGGAAACCTGCTTCTCTTTCAAAATGCAAACCCAATGCTTTTCACATGGGGAGCAGCATGTTTGCTGCTCCCCATGTGGAAATGCTAATGCCGGCTCCCGTAGGGCGCGGGGAGCCGGCTGGGACTGTGGGGGGATTGGGGACCCCCCCACAGTCCCCAACCAGAGGGGAGGCCCCGGGGGATGGGGTCCCCGGGGCCATAAGTGGCCAGGGAGGGGGGCCACGCAATCCCCCTCCAAATAAAAAAAAAAAAAATCGAGGGCATCCCCCGGGGCCAATACAGGCCCAGGGAAGGGGGGCCACGCGGTCCCCTTCCCGTTTTTTTTTTATTTAAAAAATAAATAAATTGCTCAGGCCCCGGGGGATGGGGTCCCCGGGGCCAAAAGTGACTCAAGGGAAGGGGGGCCATGCAGCCCCCTCCCATTAAAAAAAAAACGACCGGCATCGTGCCGGAGGCCCCGCCCCCTCCCTGCAGTACTTGCAAACGCGCCCCTGGCGCGTTTTAAGAAGGGGAGTAATTCCCCTTGAATACTGGGGGTCCTTGGGGGCCAACTAGCCCACCAGGAACCTCCAGTATGCACCAGGGGGCTGCGTAGCAGAGAGGTGTACAGAGGCCACGCCCCTTTTTACACCTCTCTGCAACGCAGCTCTGTGGTGCTTTTTAGAAGTACATGGTGGGCTAGTTGGACTCCAGGGACCCTCAGGATTCAAGGGGACTTAATCCCCCAACTTAAACGTGCCACGGGGCGCGTTTGCACAGTGGTGAAGGGAGGGGGCGGGGCTTCAGGTGACATGTGTGCAAACAGGCCCCGTGGCGCGTTTTAAGATGGGGAATTATATCCCCTTCAATCCTGATAGTCCCTGGGGGCCAACTAGCCCAACAGGTACGTCCAGAAAGCGCCACAGAGCTGCATTGCAGAGAGGTGCAAAAAGGGGCATGCCCTCTGAACACCTCTCTGCAACGCAGCTCCCTGGCGCATACTGGAGGTACAGGGTGGGCTAATTGGACCCCAGGGACCCTCATGATTCAAGGGGACTTAATCCCCCAACTTAAAACGCGCCACGGGGCGCGTTTGCACAGATGTCACCTCAGGCCCCGCCCCCTCCCTTCACCATTGTGCAAATATTTGAAACATACAAATATTCCTCTAAAATCAGCCGAACTACGAATTCCGATTTACTCACCTGTTATCAGGAGAGACCTCAGTGCTGCATCTTTCAGCCCAGTACTGATCCTGAAAAGTAATTTTAACCGTACTTACCAGTAACTTGAATTTCCTTCCATAGGATATCATTGACTGGTTTCATTTGGAAATTCTTCTAAGTGTGGAGTTTTGGAACTTTATAATATTCCTCTAAAATCAGCCGAAATACGAATTCCGATTTACTCACCTGTTATCCGGAGAGACCTCAGTGCTGCATCTTTCAGCCCAGTACTGATCCTGAAAAGTAATTTTAACCGTACTTACCAGTAACTTGAATTTCCTTCCATAGGATATCATTGCCTGCTTTTTGCTGAAAAAGTTTCTAAGTGTCGATTTTTGAAACATACAAATATTCCTCTAAAATCAGCCAAAATACGAATTCCGATTTACTCACCTGATATCAGGAGAGACCTCAGTGCTGCATCTTTCAGCCCAGTACTGATCCTGAAAAGTAATTTTAACCGTACTTACCAGTAACTTATATTTCCTTCCATAGGAATCCATTGTCTGGTTTTCAGCAGAAAAGTTTCAAAGTGTTGATTTTCACAAACTACAAATATTCCTTAAAAATCGCCTGTATGACTTAAACTCATTCTTTCAACTGTTTACAGGAGATGCACCAGTGCTGGATCCAGGATCCACCACTGAGTAAGAAAAGTAACGATAACACTACTTACCTGCTAAGTGAATTTCCTCCCATAGGATAACATTGGTGATTCTATGTGAAAAAGTTTGTGTCAACTTTTAAAATACAATAATATTCCTTAAAAATCACTACTGTAACCAAAACACTTTACTCAACTGTTTACAGGAGATGTCCCAGGACTGAATCTAGGATCCAGTCCTGTGGTTAGAAAAAGTAATCCATAAAGTAACTAATTGCATTTAGCTAGAAATTCACATTGAGCTCAATGTTGCATTGTGTTTGAAATTGTGTTGCCCATTGCAACAACTGTAACTACTGTACTTAAAAGTCTATTGCCTATTTGCAAAGTATTTAAACTAAAGTAATTCATTCTGAGAAAGTATATTTTGTAATGTAATGTATAATGTAATTACAATGTAATTTAAAAAATAAAACATCTAAAAATAAATAGTTTAAAAAAATGTAGTAAATCAGTATAAAAATAAATAAATATAACAATTAATACATTTAAAAATTGTCATTTACAAAACCTTTGAAATTCACTGAAAAAAACCATAGGTTTCAGACATGTTATAGTTAGGAATTAGCATTTAAAAAATGGCCTGAAACCTATGGTTTTTTCAGTGAATTTCAAAGGTTTTAAAATCTAATTCCTAACTATAACAAGCCTGAAACCTATGGTTTTTTCAGTGAATATATATATATATATATATATATATATATATATATATATATATATATACCAGTAGGTAGGCTGAATGGAATTACACCAAATTTGGAAGAAAGGTAGCTCTTGGTCCAGAAAACACTCTTTTTGTTAAATGGTGTAAATCCATTCTGCAGTTCCTGAGAAATTCATATATTTAGAAATATTAATATCTGGTGACCGCGGTGGATCCGGGAACCCTCCCGATCTCGAGCTTGACTGTGATTGGCTGCCAACAGTTCCAACCAGGAAGTGTTGGCAGCCATCTTGTGACTCGATTGAACTAAGTCACAAGAAAAAAGGTGAAAAAACAAGAAAAGGGGGCATGGTAGAAACACCCTGACCCCGTAGGCCTGCTCAGGCGGTCCCACAGGGACCCCGAGGGCCCCAAAAAACATTTTTTTAAAACATTTTGGTCGGATTCGGGTAGAGTCTGTGAATCCTGCTGAAATAAAAAAAATCAAAGCGCGGGCTCCCGCGCATGTTTGCAGCTCCCTCTGCCTAAAAGCAATGCCAGCTCCCACAGGAGGCGGGGAGCCGGCAGTGACCACGGGGGCATTGCGGCTCCCCCGCGGTCCCCACCATCATGGCCATGCCCCAGGGGATGGGGTACCCGGGGCCAAAAATGGCACGGGAGGGGCCACTTCGACCCCTCCCTTTATTTTATTTTTTTAATGGAATGGCGTGCTGTCCCCCTCCTTTAGAATAAAAATTATTTTAAAAAACTTTCAACCCTGGGGGATGGGGGCCCCGGGCTGAAAATGGCCTCAGGAGGGGGGCAGCGTGCCCCCCTCCTTTAAGTATAGTTTAAAAAAAAAAAAAAATTGCCATGCCCCAGGGGATGGAGTCCCTAGGGCCGAAATCGGCCTGGGGAGGTGGACCGCATGGCCCCCCTCCCCTTTAAAAAAAACCAAAGGCCTAGCCCCAGGGGATGGGGTCCCCAGGGGAGTAATCGGCCTCAGGCGGGGGGCCTCGTGCCCCCCTCCCTTTTCAATTTTTAAAACAATGGCTCAGCACCAGGTGTTGGTGTCCCCGGGCCCAAAACGGTCAAGGGAAGGGGGGCCACAAAGCCCCGTTCCTAAAATAAAAAAAAAGAAACTGGCAACTCGCCGGAGACCACTCCACCCTCCCTGCACCACTCTGCAAATGCACCTCCTGGCATGCTCTGGGTTGGGGGATGAAGTCCCCTTCACTGGTGAGGGTCCTTAGGGGCCAACTAGCCCACCAGGTACCTCCAGTAAGCCCCACACAGTGGGATTGCTGAGAGGTGGTCCGAGGCCATGTCCATTTTTGCTACACTCTGCAAACACGCCTCTTGGCACACTGGTGGTGGGGCAATGAGGTTGCCTTGTGTCCTGAGGACCTCAGGACTGAAGTGGACTTCATCCCCCCAGCAGCAGTGCACCAGGAGGCGTGTTTGCTGCGTGGTGTTAAAATGGGGCATGGCCTCAGACCACTCTCAGCAATTCAAATGTGTGGGGCTTAATAGAGGTAACAGGAGGGCTAGTTGGCACCCAGGGACCCTCATGAGGCAAGGGGACTTCATCTCCCAACCAAGAGCGCACCAGGAGGCGCGTTTGCAGAGTGGTGGAGAAAGGGGGCATGGCCTGTGTCTATCTCTCAGCAATCCCACAGTGTGGGGCTTACTGGAGGTAACTGGTAGGCTTGTTGACCCCTAAGGACCCCCAGCACCGAAGGGGACTTCAGTCACCATCCAAGAGCACGCCAGGGAACGAATTTGCAGAGTGGTGGGCAAAGGGGGCATGGCCTGCTATGAAACTTCCTGCTGTGTGGGACTCACAAGAGTTAATAGGAGGGGTAGTTGGCCACAAGGGATGTCCTTGGGGGCCAACTACCCCTCCTGTTACCTCCAGTAAGTCCCACACAGTGGAATTGCTAAGAAGTCTTCGGAGGCCAGTCCCTCCTTTCTCCACCACTCTGCAAATGCACCTCCTGGCATACTACTGGTTGGGGGATGAAATCCACTTTACTCCTGAAGGACTTTGGGGGCCAAGTAGCCCTCCTGGTACCTTCTGTAAGTCCTATGCAGTTGAATTCCTGAGTGCTGGTCGGAATCCCAGCCCCCTTTCTCCACCACTCTGCAGACGCGACAACTAGTTGAAGAAGCATTTACAATGTAATATGTCTCACATTTGCAAGGATTAGAGCTATTGGCATTGTAAATGTAAATGTTTTTGCTCATGTTTTTCGGAGTGGAGTGGATGTACGTTGTGTGTCGGGAATTATGTGGTACGTCGTGGAGTGAAATTATATGGATATAAAGTATGTGGTATTTAGTGTAAATGAATTATGTAGGGTGGGATTATGTGTTATGGAGAGTAATTATGTGGTATGGTAGCCTGTGTTGTGGAGTGGTAACCTCAGGTTTAGTCTTCCTCATTTCCATAGAAGCTAAACTATAAACTCAATGAGACAAAAAAAAGAAGGAACCACTGCTGAGCACTTCTGGAGCTAGTCAGAAGTATGAGTATGGCCACTGGAACTATGCGACTCTTCGTCTGTACCAATTTGCGCATAAATATACTTTTTCCGCATTTGCCACATAATCCATCATCTGCTGAATAATCTGCAGATTTGAACAAAAAAAAACCTTATTTCTAGCTCAAATGGTTCAAACGTTACCAAAAATGCAGCAACAAGTGTTGAAGCATGGTGGAAGGCCCTTTCCAAAGTTGGAATGGTCACCTGTTACATATTGCTAAATGTGGGTGTTAAATTGGTTCTAATGGTGCACAAACCACTCTTGCTTCTTTCTGCATCACTCTTGCCTCTTTCTGCATTTCTCTTGCTTCTTTCTGCACCTTTCTTACTAGTACTGCTCTTCTCTTGCCTCTTTCTGCACATCTTTTCTGCTTTCTGCACCTCCCTTCTTTCTGCACCTCTCTTGCTTCTTTTTCCACCTCTCTTCATTCTTTCTTCTGCACCTCTCTTGCCTCTTTCTGCACCTCTGTTGCTTCTTTCTGCACTTCTCTTACCTCCTTCTGTACCATCTTCCCTCTTTCTGTATCTCTCTTGCCTCTTTCTGCACCTCTCTTGCCTCTTTCTGCACTTCTCTTACCTCTTTTGCCTTTCTATTTGCTTTTTTCCGCACCTCTCTTGCTTCTCTCTGCCCCCTTTTTGCCTCTGTCTGCACCTCTGTTGATTATTTCTGCACCCCTCTTCCCTTTTACTGCACATCTCTTGCCTCTTTCTGCACCTCTCTTGCCTCTTTCTGTAGTTCTCTTGCGTCTTTTTATACCTCTGTTGCGTCTTTCTGCACCTCTCTTGCCGCTTTCTGCACCTCTCGTGCCTCTTTCTGCAACTCTCTTGCCTCTTTCTGCACTTCTCTTGCCTCTTTCTGCACCACTCTTGCCTGTTTCTGCACCTCACCTGCCTCTTCCTGCACTTTTCTTGCCTCTTTCTGCATCTCTCTTGCTTCATTCTGCACGTCTCTTACTCTTTATGAACCCCTCTTGCCTCTTTCTACACCTCTGCTGCCTGTTTATGCACTCATATTCCCTCTTTCTGCACCTCTCTTGTCTCTTTCTGCACATCTTTTCTGCTTTCTGCACCTCCCTTCTTTCTTCACCTCTCTTGTTTCTTTTTGCACCTCTCTTCCTTCTTTCTTCTGCACCTCTCTTGCCTCTTTCTGCACCTCTGTTGCTTCTTTCTGCCCTTCTCTTACCTCTTTATGTACCCTCTTCACTCTTTCTGCATATATCTTGCCTCTTTCTGCACCCCTCTTTCTGCACTTCTCTTACCTCTTTCTGCGCCTCTGATGCTTCTTTCTGCACTTCTCTTACCTCTTTCTGTACCCTCTTCCCTCTTTCTGCATCTCTCTTGCCTCTTTCTGCACCTCTCTTGCCTCTTTCTGCACTTCTCTTACCTCTTTCTGCACCTCGCTTGCTTCTTTTTGCCCTTCAATTTGCTGCTTTCCACACCTCTCTTGCTTCTCACTGCACCCCTTTTGCCTCTGTTGATTCTTTCTGCACCCCTCTTCACTCTTTCTGCAACTCTCTTGCCTGTTTCTGCACCTCTCTTGCCTGTTTCTGCAACTCTCTTGCCTCTTTCTGCACTTCTCTTGCCTCTTTCTGCACCCCTCTTGCCTGTTTCTGCACCTCACCTGCCTCTTCCTGCACTTTTCTTGCCTCTTTCTGCACCTCTCTTGCCTCTTTCTGTACTACTCTTACCTCTTTCTGCACCCCACGTTCTTCTTTTTGCCCTTCCCTTTGCTTCTTTCCGAACCTCTATTGCTTCTCTCTACACCCCTTTTGCCTCTTTCTGCACCTCTGTTGATTCTTTCTGAACCCCTCTTCCCTCTTTCTGCACCTCTCTTGCCTCTTTCTGTAGATCTCTTGTCTGTTTTTGCACATCTGTTGCGTCTTTCTGAACCTCTCTTGACTTTCTGCACTTCTCTTACCTCTTTCTGCACCTCGCTTGCTTTTTTTTGCCTTTCTATTTGCTTTTTTCCGCACCTCTCTTGCTTTTCTCTGCACCCCTTTTGCCTCTGTCTGCACCTCTGTTAATTATTTCTGCACCCCTCTTCCCTTTTTCTGCACATCTCTTGCCTCTTTCTGCACCTCTCTTGCCACTTTCTGCACTTCTCTTGCCTCTTTCTGCACCCCTCTTGCCTGTTTCTGCACCTCACCTGCCTCTTCCTGCACTTTTCTTGCCTCTTTCTGCACCTCTCTTGCTTCATTCTGCACTTCTCTTGCTCTTTATGAACCCCTCTTGCCTCTTTCTACACCTCTGCTGCCTGTTTATGCACTCATCTTCCCTCTTTCTGCACCTCTCTTGTCTCTTTCTGCACAACTTTTCTGCTTTCTGCACCTCCCTTCTTTCTTCACCTCTCTTGTTTCTTTTTGCATCTCTCTTCCTTCTTTCTTCTGCACCTCTCTTGCCTCTTTCTGCACCTCTGTTGCTTCTTTCTGCACTTCTCTTACCTCTTTATGTACCCTCTTCACTCTTTCTGCATCTATCTTGCCTCTTTCTGCACCTCTCTTGCCTCTTTCTGCACTTCTCTTACCTCTTTCTGCGCCTCTGATGCTTCTTTCTGCACTTCTCTTACCTCTTTCTGTACCCTCTTCCCTCTTTCTGCATTTCTCTTGCCTCTTTCTGCACCTCTCTTGCCTCTTTCTGTGCCTCTGATGCTTCTTTCTGCACTTCTCTTACCTCTTTCTGTACCCTCTTCCCTCTTTCTGCATCTCTCTTGCCTCTTTCTGCACCTCTCTTGCCTCTTTCTGCACTTCTCTTACCTCTTTCTGCACCTCGCTTGCTTCTTTTTGCTCTTCAATTTGCTACTTTCAACACCTCTCTTGCTTCTCTCTGCACCCCTTTTGCCTCTTTCTGCACCTCTGTTGATTCTTTCTGCACCCCTCTTCACTCTTTCTGCAACTCTCTTGCCTGTTTCTGCACCTCTCTTGCCTGTTTCTGCAACTCTCTTGCCTCTTTCTGCACTTCTCTTGCCTCTTTCTGCACCCCTCTTGCCTGTTTCTGCACCTCACCTGCCTCTTCCTGCACTTTTCTTGCCTCTTTCTGCACCTCTCTTGCCTCTTTCTGTACTACTCTTACCTCTTTCTGCACCCCACTTTCTTCTTTTTGCCCTTCCCTTTGCTTCTTTCCGAACCTCTATTGCTTCTCTCCACACACCTTTTGCCTCTTTCTGCACCTTTGTTGATTCTTTCTGAACCCCTCTTCCCTCCTTCTGCACCTCTCTTGCCTCTTTCTGTAGATCTCTTGCCTGTTTTTGCACATCTGTTGCGTGTTTCTGAACCTCTCTTGCCTTTCTGCACCTCTCTTGCCTGTTTCTGCAACTCTCTTGCCTCTTTTTGCACTTCTCTTGCCTCTTTCTGCACCCCTTATGCCTGTTTCTGCACCTCACCTGCCTCTTCCTGCACTTTTCTTGCCTCTTTCTGCACCTCTGTTGCTTTTTTCTGCACTTCTCTTACCTCTTTCTGTACCCTCTTCCCTCTTTCTGCATCTCTCTTGCCTCTTTCTGCACCTGTCTTGCCTCTTTCTGCACTTCTCTTACCTCTTTCTGCACCTCGCTTGCTTCTTTGCCTTTCTATTTGCTTTTTCCGCACCTCTTTGCTTCTCTCTGCCCCTTTTTTGCCTCTTTCTGCACCTCTTTTGATTCTTTCTGCACCCCTCTTCCCTCTTTCTGCACATCTCTTGCCTCTTTCTGCACCTCTCTTGCCTCTTTCTGTAGTTCTCTTGCCTCTTTTTGTACCTCTGTTGCATCTGTCTGCACCTCTCTTGCCTCTTTCTGCACCTCTCTTGCCTCTTTCCGCAACTCTCTTGCCTCTTTCTGCACTTCTCTTGCCTCTTTCTGCAACCCTCTTGCCTGTTCTTGCACCTCACCTGCCTCTTCCTGCTCTTTTCTTGCCTCTTTCTGCACCTCTCTTGATTCTTTCTGCACTTCTCTTCCTCTTTATGCACCCCTCTTGCCTCTTTCTACACCTCTGCTGCCTGTTTCTGCACTCGTCTTCCAGCTTTCTGCACCTCTCTTGTCTCTTTCTGCACAGCTTTTCTGCTTTCTGCACCTCCCTTCTTTCTTCACCTCTCTTGCTTCTTTTTGCACCTCTCTTCCTTCTTTCTTCTGCACCTCTCTTGCCTCTTTCTGCACCTCTGTTGCTTCTTTCTGCACTTCTCTTACCTCTTTATGTACCCTCTTCACTCTTTCTGCATCTATCTTGCCTCTTTCTGCACCTCTCTTGCCTCTTTCTGCACTTCTCTTACCTCTTTCTGCGCCTCTGATGCTTCTTTCTGCACTTCTCTTACCTCTTTCTGTACCCTCTTCCCTCTTTCTGCATTTCTCTTGCCTCTTTCTGCACCTCTCTTGCCTCTTTCTGCGCCTCTGATGCTTCTTTCTGCACTTCTCTTACATCTTTCTGTACCCTCTTCCCTCTTTCTACATCTCTCTTGCCTCTTTCTGCACCTCTCTTGCCTCTTTCTGCACTTCTCTTACCTCTTTCTGCACCTCGCTTGCTTCTTTTTGCCCTTCAATTTGCTACCTTCCACACCTCTCTTGCTTCTCTCTGCACCCCTTTTGCCTCTTTCTGCACCTCTGTTGATTCTTTCTGCACCCCTCTTCACTCTTTCTGCAACTCTATTGCCTGTTTCTGCACCTCTCTTGCCTGTTTCTGCAACTCTCTTACCTCTTTCCGCACTTCTCTTCCCTCTCTCTGCACCCCTCTTGCCTGTTTCTGCACCTCATTTGCCTCTTTATGCACTTTTCTTGCCTCTTTCTGCACCTCTCTTGCCTCTTTCTGTACTACTCTTACCTCTTTCTGCACCCCACTTTCTTCTTTTTGCCCTTCCCTTTGCTTCTTTCCGAACCTCTTTTGCTTCTCTCCACACACCTTTTGCCTCTTTCTGCACCTTTGTTGATTCTTTCTGAACCCCTCTTCCCTCTTTCTGCACCTCTCTTGCCTCTTTCTGTAGATCTCTTGCCAGTTTTTGCACATCTGTTGCGTGTTTCTGAACCTCTCTTGCCTTTCTGCACCTCTCTTGCCTGTTTCTGCAACTCTCTTGCCTCTTTTTGCACTTCTCTTGCCTCTTTCTGCACCCCTTATGCATGTTTCTGCACCTCACCTGCCTCTTCCTGCACTTTTCTTGCCTCTTTCTGCACCTCTGTTGCTTCTTTCTGCACTTCTCTTACCTCTTTCTGTACCCTCCTCCCTCTTTCTGCATCTCTCTTGCCTCTTTCTGCACCTGTCTTGCCTCTTTCTGCACTTCTCTTACCTCTTTCTGCACCTCGCTTGCTTCTTTTTGCCTTTCTATTTGCTTTTTTCCGCACCTCTTTTGCTTCTCTCTGCCCCCTTTTTGCCTCTTTCTGCACCTCTTTTGATTCTTTCTGCACCCCTCTTCCCTCTTTCTGCACATCTCTTGCCTCTTTCTGCACATCTCTTGCCTCTTTCTGTAGTTCTCTTGCCTCTTTTTGTACCTCTGTTGCATCTGTCTGCACCTCTCTTGCCTCTTTCTGCACCTCTCTTGCCTCTTTCTGCAACTCTCTTGCCTCTTTCTGCACTTCTCTTGCCTCTTTCTGCAACCCTCTTGCCTGTCCTTGCACCTCACCTGCCTCTTCCTGCACTTTTCTTGCCTCTTTCTGCACCTCTCTTGCTTCTTTCTGCACTTCTCTTCCTCTTTATGCACCCCTCTTGCCTCTTTCTACACCTCTGCTGCCTGTTTCTGCACTCGTCTTCCAGCTTTCTGCACCTCTCTTGTCTCTTTCTGCACAGCTTTTCTGCTTTCTGCACCTCCTTTCTTTCTTCACCACTCTTGCTTCTTTTTGCACCTCTCTTCCTTCTTTCTTCTGCACCTCTCTTGCATCTTTCTGCACCTCTATTGCTTCTTTCTGCACTTCTCTTACCTCTTTCTGTACCCTCTTACCTCTTTCTGCATCTATCTTGCCTCTTTCTGCACCTCTCTTGCCTCTTTCTGCACTTCTCTTACCTCTTTCTGCACCTCTCTTGCTTCTTTTTGCACCTCTCTTCCTTCTTTCTTCTGCACCTCTCTTGCCTCTTTCTGCACTTCTCTTACCTCTTTCTGCACCTCGCTTTCTTCTTTTTGCCCTTCAATTTGCTTCTTTCCACACCTCCCTTGCTTCTCTCTGCACCCCTTTTGCCTCTTTATGCACCTCTGTTGATTCTTTCTACACCCATCTTCACTCTTTCTGCACCTCTTTTGCCTGTTTCTGCACCTCTCTTGCCTGTTTCTGCAACTCTCTTGTCTCTTTCTGCACTTCTCTTGCCTCTTTCTGCACCCCTCTTGCCTGTTTCTGCACCTCACCTGCCTCTTCCTGCACTTTTCTTGCCTCTTTCTGCACCTCTCTTGCCTCTTTCTGTACTACTCTTACCTCTTTCTGCACCCCACTTTCTTCTTTTTGCCCTTCCCTTTGCTTCTTTCCGAACCTCTATTGCTTCTCTCCACACCCCTTTAGCCTCTTTCTGCACCTCTGTTGATTCTTTCTGAACCCCTCTTCCCTCTTTCTGCACCTCTCTTGCCTCTTTCTGTAGATGTCTTGCCTGTTTTTGCACATCTGTTGCATCTTTCTGAACCTCTCTTGCGTTTCTGCACCTCTCTTGCCTGTTTCTGCAACTCTCTTGCCTCTTTTTGCACTTCTCTTGCCTCTTTCTGCACCCCTTATGCCTGTTTCTGCTCCTCACCTGCCTCTTCCTGCACTTTTCTTGCCTCTTTCTGCACCTCTGTTGCTTCTTTCTGAACTTCTCTTACCTCTTTCTGTACCCTCTTCACTCTTTCTGCATCTCTCTTGCCTCTTTCTGCACCTCTCTTGCCTCTTTCTGCACTTTTCTTACCTCTTTCTGCACCTCGCTTGCTTCTTTTTGCCCTTCAATTTGCTTCTTTCCACACCTCTCTTGCTTCTCTCTGCACCCCTTTTGCCTCTTTATACACCTCTGTTGATTCTTTCTGCACCCATCTTCACTCTTTCTGCACCTCTTTTGCCTGTTTCTGCACCTCTCTTGCCTGTTTCTGCAACTCTCTTGTCTCTTTCTGCACTTCTCTTGCCTCTTTCTGCACCCCTCTTGCCGGTTTCTGCACCTCACCTGCCTCTTCCTGCACTTTTCTTGCCTCTTTCTGCACCTCTCTTGCCTCTTTCTGTACTTCTCTTACCTCTTTCTGCACCTCGCTTGCTTCTTTTTCCCCTTCCCTTTGCTTCTTTCCGCACCTCTCTTGCTTCTCTCTGCACCCCTTTTGCCTCTTTCTGCACCTCTGTTCATTCTTTCTGCACCCCTCTTCCCTCTTTCTGCACCTCTCTTGCATTTCTGCAACTCTCTTGCCTCTTTTTGCACTTCTCTTGCCTCTTTCTGTACCCTTTTGCCTGTTTCTGCATCTCACCTGCCTCTTCCTGCACTTTTCTTGCCTCTTTCTGCACCTCTCTTGCTTCTTTATGCACTTCTCTTTCTCTTTATGCACCCCTCTTGCCTCTTTCTACACCTCTGCTGCCTGTTTCTGCACTCGTCTTCCCTCTTTCTGCACCTCTCTTGTCTCTTTGTACACCTCTCTTGTCTCTTTGTGCACCTCTCTTGCCTCTTTCTGCACTTCCTGTGCCTCTTTCTGCACCTCTGTTGCTTCTTTCTGCACTTCTCTTGCCTCTTTCTGCACCTCTGTTGCTACTTTCAGCACTTCTCTTGCCTAATTCTGCACCCCTGTTGCTTCTTTCAACACTTCTCTTGCTTCTTTCTGCACCTCTCTTGTGTCTTTCTGCACCTCTCTTGCCTCTTTCTGCATCACTGTTCCCTCTTTCTGCACCTCTCTTGCCTGTTTCTGCACCTCTCTTGTCTCTTTCTTCATCCCTGTTCCCTCTTTCTGCACCTCTCTTGCCTGTTTCTGCACCTCTCTTGCCTGTTTCTGCAACACTCTTGCCTCTTTCTGCAGTTCTCTTGCCTGTTTCTGCACCTCACTTGCCTCTTTATGCACCTCTCTTACCTCTTTCTGCACCTTACTTACCTCTTTCTGCACTTCTCTTGCTTTTTTCTGCTCCTCTCGTTTCTCTCTGCCAACTCTCTTGTCTCTTTCATCACTTCTCTTGCATCTTTCTGTACCTCTGTTGCTTCTTTTAGCACTTCTCTTGCCTCTTTCTGCTCTTCTCTTGCCTGTTTCTGCACCTCTTGTGCCTCTTTCTGCATCTCTGTTGCTTCTTTCTGCACCCCTCTTTCATCTTTCTGCACCTCTCTTGACTCTTTCTGCACCTCTGTTCCTTCATTTTGCACTTCTCTAGCTTCTTTCTGCACCTTTCTTGCTTCTTTCTGCAACCCTCTTGCCTCTTTCTAAGCCCTCTTCCCTCCTTCTGCACCTCTCTTGCCTCCTTTTGCACCTCTCTTGCCTCTTTCTGCACCCCTCTTCCCTCTTTCTTTACCTCTCTTTCCTCTTTCTGCAGTTCTCTTGCCTCTTTCTGCACATCTGTTGCTTTTTTCTGCACCTCTCTTGTTACTTTCTGCAACCCTCTTGCCTCTTTCTGCACCTCTCTTGCTTCTTTCTTCTACATCTCTCTTGCCTCTTTCTGCACCTCTGTTTCTTCTTTCTATACTTCTCTTGCCTCTTTCTGCACCCTCTTCCCGCATCTCTCTTGACTCTTTCTGCACTTCTCTTGCCTCTTTCTGTACCTCTCTTGCTTCTTTCTGCACTTCTCTTGCTCTTTATGCACCCCTCTTGCCTCTTTCTACACCTCTGCTGCCTGTTTCTGCACTCTTCTTCCCTTTTTCTGCACCTCTCTTGTCTCTTTCTGCACAGCTTTTCTGCTTTCTGCACCTCCCTTCTTTCTTCACCTCTCTTGCTTCTTTTGCACCTCTCTTCCTTCTTTCTTCTGTACCTCTCTTGCCTCTTTCTGCACCTATATTGCTTCTTTCTGCACTTATCTTACCTCTTTCTGTACCCTCTTACCTCTTTCTGCATCTATCTTGCCTCTTTCTTCACCTCTCTTGCCTCTTTCTGCACTTCTCTTACCTCTTTCTGCACCTCTCTTGCTTCTTTTTGCACCTCTCTTCCTTCTTTCCCCTGCACCTCTCTTGCCTCTTTCTGTGCCTCTGTTGCTTCTTTCTGCACTTCTCTTACCTCTTTCTGTACCCTCTTCCCTCTTTCTGCATCTCTCTTGCCTCTTTCTGCAACTCTCTTGCCTCTTTCTGCACTTCTCTTACCTCTTTCTGCACCTCGCTTGCTTCTTTTTGCCCTTCAATTTGCTTCTTTCCACACCTCTCTTGCTTCTCTCTGCACCCCTTTTGCCTCTTTATGCACCTCTGTTGATTATTTCTGCACCCATCTTCACTCTTTCTGCACCTCTTTTGCCTGTTTCTGCACCTCTCTTGCCTGTTTCTGCAACTTTCTTGTCTCTTTCTGCAATTCTCTTGCCTCTTTCTGCACCCCTCTTGCCTGTTTCTGCACCTTACCTTCCTCTTCCTGCACTTTTCTTGCCTCTTTCTGCACCTCTCTTCCCTCTTTCTGTACTTCTCTTACCTCTTTCTGCACCTCGAATGCTTCTTTTTCCCCTTCCCTTTGCTTCTTTCCGCACCTCTCTTGCTTCTCTCTGCACCCCTTTTGCCTCTTTCTGCACCTCTGTTCATTCTTTCTGCACCCCTCTTCCCTCTTTCTGCCCCTCTATTGCCTTTCTGCAACTCTCTTGCCTCTTTTTGCACTTCTCTTGCCTCTTTCTGTACCATTTTGCCTGTTTCTGCACCTCACCTGCCTCTTCCTGCACTTTTCTTGCCTCTTTCTGCACCTCTCTTGCTTCTTTATGCACTTCTCTTTCTCTTTATGCACCCCTCTTGCCTCTTTCTACACCTCTGCTGCCTGTTTCTGCACTCGTCTTCCCTCTTTCTGCACCTCTCTTGTCTCTTTGTACACCTCTCTTGTCTCTTTGTGCACCTCTCTTGCCTCTTTCTGCACTTCCTGTGCCTCTTTCTGCACCTCTGTTGCTTCTTTCTGCACTTCTCTTGCCTCTTTCTGCACCTCTGTTGCTACTTTCAGTGCTTCTCTTGCCTAATTCTGCACCTCTGTTGCTTCTTTCAACACTTCTCTTGCTTCTTTCTGCACCTCTCTTGTGTCTTTCTGCACCTCTCTTGCCTCTTTCTGCATCACTGTTCCCTCTTTCTGCACCTCTCTTGCCTGTTTCTGCACCTCTCTTGTCTCTTTCTTCATCCCTGTTCCCTCTTTCTGCACCTCTCTTGCCTGTTTCTGCACCTCTCTTGCCTGTTTCTGCAACTCTCTTGCCTCTTTCTGCAGTTCTCTTGCCTGTTTCTGCACCTCACTTGTCTCTTTATGCACCTCTCTTACCTCTTTCTGCACCTTACTTGCCTCTTTCTGCACTTCTCTTGCTTTTTTCTTCTCCTCTCTTGTTTCTCTCTGCCAACTCTCTTGTCTCTTTCATCACTTCTCTTGCATCTTTCTGTACCTCTGTTGCTTCTTTTAGCACTTCTCTTGCCTCTTTCTGCTCTTCTCTTGCCTGTTTCTGCACCTCTTGTGCCTCTTTCTGCATCTCTGTTGCTTCTTTCTGCACCCCTCTTTCATCTTTCTGCACCTCTCTTGACTCTTTAGCACCTCTGTTCCTTCATTTTGCACTTCTCTAGCTTCTTTCTGCACCTTTCTTGCTTCTTTCTGCAACCCCCTTGCCTCTTTCTGAAGCCCTCTTCCCTCCTTCTGCACCTCTCTTGCCTCCTTTTGCACCTCTCTTGCCTCTTTCTGCACCCCTCTTCCCTCTTTTATCTCTCTTTCCTCTTTCTGCAGTTCTCTTGCCTCTTTCTGCACATCTGTTGCTTTTTTCTGCACCTCTCTTGTTACTTTCTGCAACCCTCTTGCCTCTTTCTGCACCTCTCTTGCTTCTTTCTTCTACACCTCTCTTGCCTCTTTCTGCACCTCTGTTTCTTCTTTCTATACTTCTCTTGCCTCTTTCTGCACCCTCTTCCCGCATCTCTATTGACTCTTTCTGCACTTCTCTTGCCTCTTTCTGTACCTCTCTTGCTTCTATCTGCACTTCTCTTGCTCTTTATGCACCCCTCTTGCCTCTTTCTACACCTCTGCTGCCTGTTTCTGCACTCGTCTTCCCTTCTTCTGCACCTCTCTTGTCTCTTTCTGCACAGCTTTTCTGCTTTCTGCACCTCCCTTCTTTCTTCACCTCTCTTGCTTCTTTTTGCACCTCTCTTCCTTCTTTCTTCTGCACCTCTCTTGCCTCTTTCTGCACCTCTATTGCTTCTTTCTGCACTTCTCTTACCTCTTTCTGTATCCTCTTACCTCTTTCTGCATCTATCTTGCCTCTTTCTGCACCTCTCGTGCCTCTTTCTGCACTTCTCTTACCTCTTTCTGCACCTCTCTTGCTTCTTTTTGCACCTCTCTTCCTTCTTTCCCCTGCACCTCTCTTGCCTCTTTCTGCGCCTCTGTTGCTTCTTTCTGCACTTCTCTTTCCTCTTTCTGTACCCTCTTCCCTCTTTCTGCATCTCTCTTGCCTCTTTCTGCACCTCTCTTGCCTCTTTCTGCACTTCTCTTACCTCTTTCTGCACCTCGCTTGCTTCTTTTTGCCCTTCAATTTGCTTCTTTCCACACCTCTCTTGCTTCTCTCTGCACCCCTTTTGCCTCTTTATGCACCTCTGTTGATTCTTTCTGCACCCATCTTCACTCTTTCTGCACCTCTTTTGCCTGTTTCTGCACCTCTCTTGCCTGTTTCTGCAACTCTCTTGTCTCTTTCTGCACTTCTCTTGCCTCTTTCTGCACCCCTCTTGCCTGTTTCTGCACCTCACCTGCCTCTTCCTGCACTTTTCTTGCCTCTTTCTGCACCTCTCTTGCCTCTTTCTGTACTTCTCTTACCTCTTTCTGCACCTCGCTTGCTTCTTTTTCCCCTTCCCTTTGCTTCTTTCCGCACCTCTCTTGCTTCTCTCTGCATCCCTTTTGCCTCTTTCTGCATCTCTGTTCATTCTTTCTGCACCCCTCTTCCCTCTTTCTGCACCTCTCTTGCCTTTCTGCAACTCTCTTGCCTCTTTTGCACTTCTCTTGCCTCTTTCTGTACTCCTTTTGCCTGTTTCTGCACCTCACCTGCCTCTTCCTGCACTTTTCTTGCCTCTTTCTGCACCTCTCTTGCTTCTTTATGCACTTCTCTTTCTCTTTATGCACCCCTCTTGCCTCTTTCTACACCTCTGCTGCCTGTTTCTGCACTCGTCTTCCCTCTTTCTGCACCTCTCATGTCTCTTTGTACACCTCTCTTGTCTCTTTGTGCACCTCTCTTGCCTCTTTCTGCACTTCCTGTGCCTCTTTCTGCACCTCTGTTGCTTCTTTCTGCACTTCTCTACTTTCAGCACTTCTCTTGCCTAATTCTGCACCTCTGTTGCTTCTTTCAACACTTCTCTTGCTTCTTTCTGCACCTCTCTTGTGTCTTTCTGCACCTCTCTTGCCTCTTTCTGCATCACTGTTCCCTCTTTCTGCACCTCTCTTGCCTGTTTCTGCACCTCTCTTGTCTCTTTCTTCATCCCTGTTCCCTCTTTCTGCACCTCTCTTCCCTGTTTCTGCACCTCTCTTGCCTGTTTCTGCAACTCTCTTGCCTCTTTCTGCAGTTCTCTTGCCTGTTTCTGCACCTCACTTGCCTCTTTATGCACCTCTCTTACCTCTTTCTGCACCTTACTTGCCTCTTTCTGCACTTCTCTTGCTTTTTTCTGCTCCTCTCTTGTTTCTCTCTGCCAACTCTCTTCTCTCTTTCATCACTTCTCTTGCATCTTTCTGTATCTCTGTTGCTTCTTTTAGCACTTCTCTTGCCTCTTTCTGCTCTTCTCTTGCCTGTTTCTGCACCTCTTGTGCCTCTTTCTGCATCTCTGTTGCTTCTTTCTGCACCCCTCTTTCATCTTTCTGCACCTCTCTTGACTCTTTCTGCACCTCTGTTCCTTCATTTTGCACTTCTCTAGCTTCTTTCTGCACCTTTCTTGCTTCTTTCTGCAACCCTCTTGCCTCTTTCTGAAGCCCTCTTCCATCCTTCTGCACCTCTCTTGCCTCCTTTTGCACCTCTCTTGCCTCTTTCTGCACCCCTCTTCCCTCTTTCTTTACCTCTCTTTCCTCTTTCTTCAGTTCTCTTGCCTCTTTCTGCACATCTGTTGCTTTTTTCTGCACCTCTCTTGTTACTTTCTGCAACCCTCTTGCCTCTTTCTGCACCTCTCTTGCTTCTTTCTTCTACACCTCTCTTGCCTCTTTCTGCACCTCTGTTTCTTCTTTCTATACTTTTCTTGCCTCTTTCTGCACCCTCTTCCCGCATCTCTCTTGACTCTTTCTGCACTTCTCTTGCCTCTTTCTGCACTTCTCTTTCTTTTTTCTGCACCTCGCTTGCTTCTCTCTGCACCCCTTATGCCTATTTCTGCACCTCTATTACTTCTTTCTGCACTCCTCTTCCCTCTTTGGTTACCGCTCTAGCCTCTTTCTGCACCTCTCTTGCCTCTTTTTGCACCTCTCTTGCCTCTTTATGCACCCCTCTTCCCTCTTTCTGCACCTCACTTGCCTCTTTTTGCACCTCTCTTGCCTCTTTCTGCACCCTGTTCCCTCTTTCTTCACCTCTCTTTCCTCTTTCTGCAGTTCTCTTGCCTCTTTCTGCACATCTGTTGCTTCTTTATGCACTTCACTTGCTTTTTTCTGCACCTCTCTTGTTACTTTCTGCAACCCTCTTGCCTCTTTCTGCACCTCTCTTGCCTCCTTCTGCAGTTCTCTTGCCTCTTTCTGCATCTCTGTTGCTTCTTTCTGTACCTCTCTTGCCTCTTTCTGCACCTCTCTTCCCTCTTTCCGCATCTCTCTTGCCACTTTCTGCACCTCTCTTGCCTCATTCTGCACTTCTCTTGCCTCTTTCTGCAACTCGCTTGCTTCTTTTTGCATTTCACTTGCTTCTTTCCGCAGCTTTTGCCTATTTCTGTAACTCTGTTGCATCTTTCTACACCCCTCTTCCCTCTTTCTGTAGCTCTTGTGCCTCTTTCTAAAACTCTCTTGCCTCTTTCTGCAGTTCTCTTGCTTCTTTCTGCACCTCTGTTGCTTCTTTCTGCACTTGTCTTGTCCCTTTCTACACCCCTCTTTCCTGTTTCTGCACCTCACTTGCCTCTTACTGCACTTCTCTTGCATCTTTCTACACCTCTGCTGCCTCTCTCTGCACTTGTCTTCCCTCTTTCAGCACCTCTCTTGTCTCTTTGTGCACCTCTCTTGCCTCTTTCTGCACTTCTGTTGCCTCTTTCTGCACCTCTGTTGATTCTTTCTGCATTTTTCTTTCCTCTTTCTGCACCTCTCTTGCCTCTTTTTGCACCTCTCTTGCCTCTTTCTGCACCACCCCTCTTCCCTCTTTCTGCACCTCTCTTTCCTCTTTTTGCATCTCTCTTGCCTCTTTCTGCACCTCCCTTGCCTCTTTCTGCACTTCTCTTGCCTCTTTCTGCACCCTCGTCCCTATTTCTGCATCTCTCTTGCCTCTTTCTGCACCTCCCTTGCCTCTTTCTGCACTTCTCTTGCCTCTTTCTTTACCTCGCTTGCTTCTTTTTGCATTTACCTTGCTTCTTTCCACACCTCCCTTGCTTCTCTCTGCACCCCTTTTGCCTATTTCTGCACATCTGTTGCTTCTTTCTGCACCCCTCTTCCCTCTTTCTGCACCTCTGTTGATTCTTTCTGCATTTTTCTTGCCTCTTTCTGTACCTCTCTTGCCTCTTTTTGCACCTCTCTTGCCTCTTTCTGCACCACCCCTCTTCCCTCTTTCTGCACCTCTCTTTCCTCTTTCTGCAGTTCTCTTTCCTCTTTCTGCACATCTGTTGCTTCTTTCTGCACTTCACTTGCTTTTTTCTGTACCTCTCTTGTTACTTTCTGCACTTCCCTTGCCTCTTTCTGCACCATCTTCCCTCTTTCTGCATCTCTCTTGCGTGTTTCTGCACCTCTCTTGCCTCTTTCTGCACTTCTCTTGCCTCTTTCTGCACCTCTGTTGCTTCTTTCTGCACCCCTCTTCCCTCTTTCTGTACCTCTCTTGCCTCTTTCTGCACCTCTCTTGCCTCTTTCTGCAGTTCTCTTGCCTCTTTATGTACCTCTCCTGCTTCTTTCTGCACCTCTCTTGCCTCTTTCTGCAACTCTCTTGCCTCTTTCTGCACTGCACTTGTCTTGCCTCTTTCTGCACCCCTCTTGCCTGTTTCTGCACCTCTGTTCCTTCATTCTGCTTTTTCACGCTTCTTTCTGCACCTTTCTTGCATCATTCTTCTCCCCTCTTTCCTCTCTCTGCAGCCCTCTTCCCTCTTTCTGCACCTCTCTTGCCTCTTATTGCACCTCTCTTGCCACTTGCTGCTCCCCCTTCCCTCTTTCTGCACCTCTCTTTCTTCTTTCTGCAGTTCTCTTTCCTCTTTCTGCACATCTGTTGCTTCTTTCTGCACTTCACTTGCTTTTTTCTGCACCGCTCTTGCTTCTTTCTTCTGCACCACTCTTGCCTCTTTCTGCACCTCTGTTGCTTCTTTTTGCACTTCTCTTGCCTCTTTCTGCACCCTCTTCCCTATTTCTGCATCTCTCTTGCCTCTTTCTGCACCTCTCTTGCCTCTTTCTGCACTTCTCTTGCCTCTTTCTGTACCTAGCTTGCTTCTTTTTGCATTTACCTTGCTTCTTTCCACACCTCTCTTGCTTCTCTCTGCATCCCGTTTGCCTATTTCTGCACATCTGTTGCTTCTTTCTGCACCACTCTTCCCTCTTTCTGTACCTCTCTTACCTCTTTCTGCACCTCTCTTGCCTCTTTCTGCTGTTCTCCTGCCTCTTTCTGCACCTCTGTTGCTTCTTTCTGCACCTCTCTTGCCTCTTTCTGCAGTTCTCTTGCCTCTTTCAGCGCCTCTGTTGCTTCTTTCTGCACCACTGTTGCCTCTTTCTGTACTTGTCTTTCCTCTTTCTGCACCCCTCTTGCCTGTTTCTGCACCTCACTTGCCTCTTTCTGCACTTCTCTTGCCTCTTTCTGCACCTCTGTTGTTGCTTTCTGCACTTCTCTTGCTTCCTTCTGCACCCCTCTTGCCTCTTTCTACACCTCTGCTGCCTCTTTCTGCACTCGTCTTTCCTCTTTCTGCACCTCTCTTGTCTCTTTGTGCACCTCTCTTGTCTCTTTGTGCATCTTCCTTGCCTCTTTCTGCAGTTCTGTTGCCTGTTTCTGCACCTCTGTTGCTTCTTTCTGCACTTCTCTTGTGTCTTTCTGCACCTCTGTTTCTACTTTCAGCACTTCTCTTGCCTCTTTCTGCACCTCTGTTGCTTCTTTCTGCACCCCTCTTCCCTCTTTCTGCACCTCTCTTGCCTCTTTCTGCAGTTCTTTTGCCTCTTTCAGCACCTCTGTTGCTTCTTTCTGCATCACTGTTGCCTCTTTCTGCAACTCTCTTGCCTCTTTCTGCACTTTTCTTGCCTCATTCTCCACCTCTGTTGCTTATTTCTGCACTTCTCTTGCCTCTTTCTTCACCGCTCATGCCTCTTTCTACACCTCGGCTGCCTCGTTCTGCACTCGTCTTCCTTCTTTCCGCACCTCTCTTGTCTCTTTCTACGCCTCTCTTGCCTCTTTTTGCACATCTGTTGCTTCGTTTTGCACTTCTCTTGCCTCTTTCTGCACCCTCTTCCCTATTTCTGCATCTCTCTTGCCTCTTTCTGCACCTCCCTTGCCTCTTTCTGCACTTCTCTTGCCTCTTTCTTTACCTCGCTTGCTTCTTTTTGCATTTACCTTGCTTCTTTCCACACCTCTCTTGCTTCTCTCTGTACCCCTTTTGCCTATTTCTGCACATCTGTTGCTTCTTTCTGCACCCCTCTTCCCTCTTTCTGTACCTTTCTTGCCTAATTCTGCACCTCTCTTGCCTCTTTCTGCAGTTCTCCTGCCTCTTTCTGCACCTCTGTTGCTTCTTTCTGTACCTCTCTTGCCTCTTTCTGCACCTCTCTTACCTGTTTCTGCAACTCTCTTGCCTCTTTCTGCACTTCTCTTGCCTCCTTCTGCACCTCTGTTGCTTCTTTCTGCACCTCTCTTGCCTCTTTCTGCACCTCACTTGCCTTTTTCGGCACTTCTCTTGCCTCTTTCTGCACCTCTCTTGCCTCTTTCTGCACCCCTCTTCCCTCTTTATGCACCTCTCTTTCCTCTTTCTGCAGTTCTCTTGCCTCTTTCTGCACATCTCTTGCTTCATTCTGCACTCCACTTGTTTTTATCTGCACCTCTCCCGTTACTTTCTGCAACCCTCTTGCCTCTTCTGCACCTCTCATGCTTCTTTCTTCTGTACCTCTTTTGCCTCTTTCTACACCTCTATTGCTTCTTTCTGCACTTCTCTTGCCTCTTGCCTCTTTCCGCAACTCGCTAACTTATTTTTGCACTTCCCTTGCTTCTTTCCAAACCTCTCTTGCTTCTCTCTGCACCCCTTTTGCCTCTGTCTGCACCTCTGTTGCTTCTTTCTGTACCCCTCTTGCCTGTTTCTGCACCTCACTTGCCTCTTTCTGCACTTATTGCCTCTTTCTGCACCTCTGTTGTTTCTTTCTGCACTTCTCTTGCCTCCTTCTGCACCCCTCTTGCCTCTTTCTACACCTCTGCTGCCTCTTTCTGCACTCGTCTTTCCTCTTTCTGCAACTCTCTTGTCTCTTTGTGCAACTCTCTTGTCTCTTTGTGCACCTCTCTTGTCTTTTTGTGCATCTCCCTTGCCTCTTTCTGCAGTTCTGTTGCCTGTTTCTGCACCTCTATTGCTTCTTTCTGCACCCCTCTTCCCTCTTTATGCACCTCTCTTGCCTCTTTCTGCAGTTCTCTTGCCTCTTTCAGCACCTCTGTTGCTTCTTTCTGTATCACTATTGCATCACTGTTGCCTCTTTCTGCAACTCTCTTGCCTCTTTCTGCACTTTTCTTGCCTCATTCTACACCTCTGTTGCTTATTTCTGCACTTGACTTGCTTCTTTCTGCACCCCTCTTGCCTGTTTCTGCACCTCACTTGCCTCTTTCTGCACTTCTCTTGCCTCTTTCTTCACCGCTCTTGCCTCTTTCTACACCTCTGCTGCCTCTTTCTGCACTCGTCTTCCCTCTTTCCATACCTCTCTTGTCTCTTTGTGCACCTCTCTTGTCTCTTTGTGCATCTCTCTTGCCTCTTTCTGCACTTCTGTTGCCTCTTTCTGCACCTCTGTTGCTACTTTCAGCACTTCTCTTGCCTCTTTCTGCACCTCTGTTTTTTCTTTCTATACTTCTCTTGCTTCTTTCTGCACCTCTCTTGTGTCTTTCTGTACCCCTCTTGCCTCTATCTGCACCCCTCTTCCCTCTTTCTGCACCTCTCTTACCTCTTTCTGCACCCCTATTCCCTCTTTCTGCACCTCTCTTGCCTCTTTCTGCATTCCTGTTCCCTCTTTCTGCACATCTCTTGCCTCTTTCTGCACCCGTTCCCTTTTTTTGCACCTCTCTCGCCTGTTTCTGCAACTTTCTTGCCTCTTTCTGCAGTTCTCTTGCCTCCTTCTGCACCTCTGTTACTTCTTTCTGCATTTCTCTTGCCTCTTTCTGCACCTCTCTTCTGTGTTTCTGCACTTCACTTGCCTCTTTCTGTACTTCTCTTGCCTCTTTATGCACCTCACTTGACTCTTTCTGCACTTCTCTTTCTTTTTTCTGCACCTCTCTTATTTCTTTCTGCAACTCTCTTGTCTCTTTCATCACTTCTCGTGCTTCTTTCTGTACTTCTGTTGCTCTTTCAGCACTTCTCTTGCCTCTTTCTGCACTTCTCTTGCCTGTTTCTGCACCTCGCTTGCCTCTTTCTGCACCTCAGGGTGCAGCATGACATTGTTGACTATGGGCATGATGGTGTTCTTAGAGCACGTTCAATGCAGCAATGGACACATCGTGTAGTGTCAATGTCATGGGTCATATCTGTACTGTACTGTACACCTTTTTGTACACAAATTTACAGAGTATGCTGTTTGAAACACAGGTAATCAAGTATTTGTATGATTATTTTTATGTAACATGTCACTAGATAAAAGCAGAGACACACGCATGCATACCTACACAAGCTTGGTCAGACTTACAACAGTGATATGGTTAGGATTGCTTTTTTACATTTGGTAGGCCTAACATTCTCAGCAGTCGAAGAATAGTGAACCTTCAAGAGAAAAGTGAGGATTAAGACATCTTGGGGGAAGGAATAGATGATTAGGCTATTTCGTCTGAGTCTGTGGAAAGGTACAGTCGAAGTAGGCCTCTTTCTGCACCTCTGTTGCTTCTTTTTGCACTTCTCTTGCTTCTTTCTGGACCTTTCTTCCTCTTTCTGGACTTCTGTTGCCTCTTTCTGTATTTTTCTTGATTGTTTCTGTACCTTTCTTCCTCTTTCTGCACCTCTCTTGCATCTTTCTGCACTTCTCTTGCTTCTTTCTGCGCCTTTCTTCCTCTTTCTGTACATGTCCTACCTATGTAGGCATAATAAGAAATTAGCATTTTAATTCTTTAGAAATACATTGAAAAAACCACAGGTTTCAGGGACGTTATAGGCAGTATTAGCATTTAAAAGACCTTAGAAATTCACAGAAAAAAACACAGATTTCAGGGATGTTATAGTTAGGAATTAGCATTTAAAAAACCTTAGATATTCACTGAAAAAATCACAAGTTTCAGAGACGTTATTGTTAGGCTGACATTTCACTTATACAAAACCAGAGAAATTCAGCGGTTATAGTTAGCTGTGCTAACTATAACTCACGCCCCCGTAATGCACTGCTGATGATGTCACATCACTCATGACATGGTCAGTGACATCACTGATGACATCTCAAATGACATCACTGATGATATCATCCACTTAATATCTGATGTACCTCCTCACATCCTAATATAACATTTCATACACCCATTCTAAAATACAGACTACCATTCTCGAAACCTTAGACACACCAATACCAGTTAGTACATACCTACTCACTGATTCATAGGTCTACACACACATCCACTCACTCACCCATACAGTCACTCATACATGCAGTCATTCATCAATACAGCCACTCATATATGCACTCATACACCCATACAGACACTCACACACCGCCACTCACCCATAAAATTAAAATGATAATAAAAACAATAAAAAAATAATCAATCACACTGCCATTTACTCACCTATACTGTTATACACACACCACCTCACGTATTCATACAGATACTAACACATACTTACTCTCTTCTACAATCACTGACACAAGCACACACTCATCCATACTGCCACTCACACAATCACTCACTCCCACATATAGTCACTTATATACTCCAACACTCACATATACTGCATTTCACATATGTAGTTACTCATACATATACCACTGAGATATCCATTTGCTCACCAACACATCCATACGTACACTCACTTACCCATACAGCCCCTCGCAGATGCACTCATGAACCCATACACCCAGTGAGTCACCCACTCACACATGCATGCAGGTAATCACACACCCCCCACCCACCCACACAGACACTCAGGTACCCATACAGGTACTCAGACAACCAATCATTAACCCATATAGACACTCGTATCTACTCACCAACCCATGCAGCCACTTACACACCAACTGACAGACTGATACACATATTCGCACAGATTTGTCACTCACCCATACATTCACTAAGACACGCTTAATCATTCACTTATACAGTCAGTCACGCACCCAACAAATCATCCATACAGACACTCATACACCCACTCATTCTTCATTACACCTTGGCGTATATATATATATATATATATATATATGCAAAACAATAGAGCACTCGAGAGCACTCAGATTCGAGGAGGATCTGAAACTGCGGAGGCCCACTGGAGGGCAAAAAGAATTGTTGCTCTATTGTTTTGCATGATTAATTACGGCAGGCCTCCGTGAAGAGAGAACCACCCTTGAACTGTGAGGGGCCAGGGAGATAAAGTACTGGGCTGGAATTCTCCTGATGGTGTGAAGGATGGCATTATAGGGGAGGATCTGAAACTGCAGAGGCCCACTGGAGGGCGAAAAGAATTAAAATTAATGTGAAAGCGCAAAGCCAACTGTTGGGAACAATTGGGAAGGGCACTGAAAGCCTATTAAGGCAATAATTACTACAAATCCCAGCATGCTGCATCTGTGGACTCACCTGGTGCCTAATGAAGGGCTTAATAAATGACGTCCTGGCAAAAGTGTTCTTCCTGCTTTTTGCGCCTACACATGGAAATGCCTGTGAACAAGGAGCAAACTGGCTCCGAAACGCGTAAGGCTTTTTATTTTCTCCAAGTGAAGTGAATCCTGTTGCCTTTACTAAACCCTCTGCAGTGTTCCTCTTCTAATATGAGTGCTCTCGAGTGCTCTATTGTTTTGCATATATATATATATATATATATATATATATATATATATATATATATATATATATATATATATATATATATATATATATATATATATATATATATATTGCCACAATGTAGCCCACTTGTTCGACGCCGGCGCTCTTTGATGGGGCGGTGCGTTTCTTCCGGCAGAGCCACGCCGGTATTAATGAAAACAGAGTTTTGCCTCACGGCAAAATGATAGAAACGCACTCACTCGTGTCCAGGAATCAAGGCGGTTTTATTTTAGATGTTCGCCATGCCCAACGCGTTTCGCCTTAACACAAGGCTTGTTCACGGGATAGTGTAACATAGAAAAAGAAGACGTCTTTTATTTCTATTTGCACACAGTTACTTCCTGTTTTCTTTTAGGTGCATTGTGGTTAGTGTAGTTTAACATTTAAGAAAACTTGCAAAATTCAAGTTTATAAGTGATATCTATGTGCTCATTTTTCTATGTGATATTTTAAAACAATTCATTTTAATCCATTTGCGGCCAACTATGCTTAGTGTCCATTTATGTGCCTTCATTCTAAATTTTTTGCTCTCCGGTGAGCATCTTTTAAGAATGGCAGCAAATTTAACCCATTCTTGGTGATGGTTTGTTTCTGCAGCTCACACGTTCTTCATCTTCTTTATTTCTTTTTCTTAGTTAGTTCTTTCTTTTCAACTCTCCTGTGAGTTGTTTTTTGTTAGTTGATTTTTGTTTTTCTTTTGTCTTCATATCTTTCGTTTATTGAATGGTTCTTAGAGGTGTACATAAAGTTCTTCATTTTGGTTGAGACCTCTCGGATCTAAGGTTCTGAATGTCACTATATGTCTCGATTCTTTTTGTCGCAGAATCTTTTTGCGATCTCCACCCCTCTCCAATTGTGGGATTTGTTCTAAGGCCCAGTATTTCAAGGATTCCCATTTGCCTTCATGGTTTGTTTCCATGTGCTTTGCAATGGCATTTGTTCAATCCTTGTGTTTCGTGGCTCAAACATGTTCGAGAATTTTCTTCTTTACTTCGAAGATTGTGCTTCCGATATATCGCAACTTACATGGACACTCCACCATGTAAATTACGTAGTTACTTTTGCAGGTAAGATGTTGCTTGATTTTCCATTTGGTGCCCTCTCGAGTGCTCTATTGTTTTGCATATATATATATATATATTATCTACTGGCGGTCGCCAGTAGATAGTTATAGTTAGGACCTTTATCCATAGGAAATCCGCAACATTCTATTTGAAATAACTCTTGCGCCGGTTGACGAATCTTCACGAAAGCTTCCAACTTGTTGGGCGCTCCGCTCCTACCCTGAAAGTCTCGGGTTGATTCGTCAGCGGGGCCGAGAAAAAGGGGGGTCCCAAAACGCGTTTTTTCCATGTTAATTCCCATAGGAAATTTTAGCCACGGCTACAGCCCGAACTGCTGAACGGAATTACACCAAATTTTGCAAAAAGGTAGCGCTTGGTTCAGAAAGCGACCTTTTTTTAAATGGTGTCAATCCGTTCAGTAGTTGCGGAGAAATTCAAAAAATAAGAGTGAAAAAATCGATTTCCCATAGGAAACTTTATGCAAGGCTACAGCAAAAACTGCTGAACGGAATTACACCAAATTTGGCAAAAAGGTAGTGCTTGGTTCAGAAAGCACCCTTTTAAAAATGGTGTAAATCCGTTCAGTAGTTGCTGAGAAAATCCAAAATAAAAGTTTCGATATTTAGAGGCACGGAGGATCCGCGCACCCTCCCGACCACGAGCTGCATGCTAATTGGCTGTCAACACTCCAAACCAGGAAGTGTTGGCAGCCATCTTGTTCCTCGGTAGAACCAAGGAACAAGAAAGCAGTAAAACAACTGCGTAAAACGCAAAAAGGGGGCAGGGTAGAAACACCCTGACCCCCTAGGCCTGCTCTCTCTTCCAATATCCAAAGCACATTGCTTTTCCACACGGGGAGCTGCATGTCAGCAGCTCCCCATGTGGAAAAGCAATGCCGGCTCCCGCAGGAGGCGGGGAGGACCCCCAACCAGTGGCCAGGCCCCGGGGGATGGGGTCCCCGGGGCTATTAGTGGCCTGGGAGGGGGGCCACGCAGCCCCCCTCCCCCGAAAAAATAAAATAAAAAATAAAAAAAATGTAAAGGCCGGTCCCGGGGGATGGGTCCCCGGGGCCTTAAATGGCCTGAGGAGGGGGGCCACGCAGCCCCCCTCTGAATATTTATAAAAAAACAGTGGGCATACCCCGGGGATGGGGTCCCCGGGGCCAATAGAGGCCCAGGGAAGGGGGGCCACGCGGCCCCCTTCCCGTTTTTTTTTTTTTTTTAAAGAAAAGTAAATCCTCCGGCCCCGGGGGATGGGGTCCCCAGGGCCAAAAGTGGCCGAGGGAAGGGGGGCCACGGCCCCCTCCCTGCAGCAGTCTGCAAACGCGCCCCCTGGCGCGTTTGCAGAGGGGGAACGAATTCCCTTGAATACTGGGGTCCCTGGGGCCAACTAGCCCACCAGGAACCTCCAGTATGCGCCAGGGCTGCGTTGCAGAGAGGTGTACAGAGGCCACGCCCCTTTTACACCTCTCTGCAACACAGCTCTGTGGTGCTTACTGGAGGTACCTGGTGGGATAGTTGGACCCCAGGGACCCTCAGGATTCAAGGGACTTAATCCCCAACTTAAAACGCGCCATGGGGCCCGTTTGCACAGTGGTGAAGGGAGGGGCGGGGCCTGAGGTGAAATGTGTGCAAACAGGCCCGTGGCGCGTTTTAAGATGGGGAATTAAATCCCTTCAATCCTGAGGGTTCCTGGGGGCCAACTAGCCCACCAGGTATGTCCAGAAAGTGCCACAGAGCTGCGTTGCAGAGAGGTGTAAAAGGGCGTGGCCTCTGAACACCTCTCGCAACGCAGCTTCCTGGCGCATACTGGAGGTACAGGGTGGGCTAGTTGGACCCCAGGGACCCTCATGATTCGAGGGGACTTAATACCCCAACTTAAAACGCTCCACGGGCGCGTTTGCACAGTGGTGAAGGGAGGGCGGGGCTTCAGGTGACATGTGTGCAAACAGGCCCCGTGGCGCGTTTTAAGATGGGGAATTAAATCACCTTCAATCCTGAGGGTCCCTGGGGGCCAACTAGCCCACCAGGTACGTCCAGTAAGCACCACAGAGCTGTGTTGCAGAGAGGTGCAAAAAGGGGAGTGGCCTCTGAACACCTCTCTGCAGCGCAGCTCTCTGGTGCATACTGGAGGTATCTGGTGGGCTAGTTGTCCCCTAGGGACCCTCGGGATTGAGGAGGAATTAATTCTCCAACTTAAAACATGCCACAGGGCGTGTTTGCAGACATGTCACCTCAGGCCCCACCCCCTTCCTTCACCATTGTGCAAATATTCCTCTAAAATCAGCCGAACTACGAATTCCGATTTACTCACCTGTTATCAGGAGAGACATCAGTGCTGCATCTTTGAGCCCAGTACTGACCCTGAAAAGTAATTCTAACCGTACTTACCAGTAACTTGAATTTTCTTCCATAGGCTAACATTGACTGGTTTCACTTGGAAATTCTTCTAAGTGTGGAGTTTTGGAACTTTATAATATTCCTCTAAAATCAGCCGAACTACGAATTCCGATTTACTCACCTGTTATCAGGAGAGAACCCAGTGCTGCATCTTTCAGCCCAGTACAGATCTTGAAAAGTAATTCTAACCGTACTTACCAGTAACTTGAATTTCCTTCCATAGGCTAACATTGACTGGGTTCACTTGGAAATTCTTCTAAGTGTGGAGTTTTGGAACTTTATAATATTCCTCTAAAATCAGCCGAACTACGAATTCCGATTTACTCACCTGTTATCAGGAGAGAACCCAGTGCTGCATCTTTCAGCCCAGTACAGATCCTGAAAAGTAATTCTAACCGTACTTACCAGTAACTTGAATTTCCTTCCATAGGCTAACATTGACTGGTTTCACTTGGAAATTCTTCTGTGTTGAGTTTTGGAACTTTATAATATTCCTCTAAAATCAGCTGAACTACGAATTCCAATTTACTCACCTGTTATCAGGAGAGACCTCAGTGCTGCATCTTTCAGCCCAGTACAGATCCTGAAAAGTAATTCTAACCGTACTTACCAGTAACTTGAATTTCCTTCCATAGGCTAACATTGACTGGTTTCACTTGGAAATTCTTCTAAGTGTGAAGTTTTGGAACTTTATAATATTCCTCTAAAATCAGCCGAACTACAAATTCCAATTTACTCACCTGTTATCAGGAGAGAACCCAGTGCTGCATCTTTCAGCCCAGTACAGATCCTGAAAAGTAATTCTAACCGTACTTACCAGTAACTTGAATTTCCTTCCATAGGCTAACATTGACTGGTTTCACTTGGAAATTCTTCTGTGTTGAGTTTTGGAACTTTATAATATTCCTCTAAAATCAGCTGAACTACGAATTCCAATTTACTCACCTGTTATCAGGAGAGAACCCAGTGCTGCATCTTTTAGGCAAGCACTGACCCTGATAAGTAATTCTAACCGTACTTACCAGTAACTTGTATTTCCTTCCATTGGAATCCATTGTCTGGTTTTCTGCAGAAAAGTTTCAAAGTGCCCTTTTTCACAAACTACAAATATTCCTTAAAAATCGCCTGTATGACTTAAACGCATTCTTTCAACTGTTTACAGGAGATGCACCAGTGCTGGATCCAGGATCCACCACCGAGTAAGAAAAAGTACTTGATAACACTACTTACCTGCTAAGTGAATTTCCTCCCATAGGATAACATTGGTGATTCTATGTGAAAAAGTTTCTAAGTGTCAACTTTTAAAATACAATAATATTCCTTAAAAATCACTACTGTAACCAAAGCGCTTTTACTCAACTGTTTACAGGAGATGTCCCAGGACTGAATCTAGGATCCAGTCCTGTGGTTAGAAAAGTAATCCATAAAGTAACTAATTGCATTTAACTAGAAATTCACATTGAGGTCAATGTTGCATTGTGTTTGAAATTGTGTTGCCCATTGCAACAACTGTAACTACTGTACTTAAAAGTCTATTGCCTATTTGCAAAGTATTTAAACTAAAGTAATTCATTCTGAGAAAGTATATTTTGTAATGTAATGTATAATGTAATTACAATGTAATTTAAAAAATAAAATATCTAAAAATAAATAGTTTAAAAAAATGTAGTAAATCAGTATCAAAAAAATAAATATAACAATTAATACATTTAAAAATTGTCATTTACAAAACCTTTGAAATTCACTGAAAAAAACCATAGGTTTCAGACATGTTATAGTTAGGAATTAGCATTTAAAAAACCTTTGAAATTCACTGAAAAAACCATAGGTTTCAGGCACGTTATAGTGAGAAATTAGCATTTAAAAAACCTTTGAAATTCACTGAAAAAACCATAGGTTTCAGGCACGTTATAGTTAGAAATTAGCATTTAAAAAACCTTTGAAATTCACTGAAAAAACCATAGGTTTCAGACACGTTATAGTTAGAAATTAGCATTTAAAAACCTTTGAAATTCACAGAAAAAACCATAGGTTTCAGACACGTTATAGTTAGAAATTTGCATTTAAAAAACCTTACAAATTCACTGAAAAAACCATAGGTTTTAGGGACAGTTATAATTAGTTGGACATTGCACTCGTACAAAACCCGTGAAATTCCCCCTTTATAGTTAGTTCAGCTAACTATAACTCGCGCCTCCGCAATGCACTGCTGATGAAGTCACATATTACATCACTCATGACATGGTCAGTGACATCACTGATGACATCACTGATGACATCTCAAATGACATCACTGATGACATCACTGATGACATCATCCACGTGATAATCTGATGCACCTCCTCACACCCTAATATAACCTTTGATACACCCACTCTAAATTACAGACTGCCATTCGCAAAACCATAGACACTCCAACACCAATAACTACATACCCACTCATTGATTCTTAGGTCTACACACACATCCACTCACTCACCTGTACAGTGACTCATACTTACGGTCACTCATTACATGACTATCATATGCACTCGTACTCCTATATAGACACTCAAACACCGCCACTCATCCATAGAGGTACTCACACACCTAGTCAGTCATGCAAATAATTAAACACACTGCCATTTACTCACCTATACAGTTATACACACACCAGCTCACTTACTCCTACAAATACTAGCACATTCCTATGCTCTTATACAATCACTGATGCAAGCACACACTCATCCATACAGTCACTCTCACAATCACACACTCTCGCTTATAGCTATTTATATACTCCAACACACATATATACTGCCTTTCACATATGTAGTTACTCACATATGTACCACTGGGACATACATTCACTCACTAATACACTCTTACACACACTTACCCACCCATACAGTCTATCACAGATGCACTCTTGAAACCATCCACCCAGTGAATCACCCACTCACACATCTATGCACAGAGTCGCACCCACCCCACCCACACAAACACTCAGGCACCCATACAGATACTCAGACAACCAATCAATAACTCATATAGACACTCATGTAGCTATTCACAAACCCATGCAGCCACTTACACAGCAACAGACAGACGGATACAGACATTCACCCAGTTTAGTCACTAACCCATGCATTCAGTAAGATACATTTAATCACTCACTTATAGAGTTAGTCACGCACCTACTAAATCAACCATACAGACACTTATACACCCACTCATTCTTCAATACGCCTTTCCCTATATATATTAAAAATATTTAAACTTTACAGAAACACACAGTCACTGGATGATGTCATCAGTGATGTCATCAGTGATGTCATTTGAGATGTCATCAGTGATGTCATCAGTGATGTCACTGACCATGTCATGAGTGATGTAATATGTGACGTCATCAGCAGTGCATTGCGGGGCGCGAGTTATAGTTAGCTGAACTAACTATAACGGGGAATTTCACGCGTTTTGTACGAGTGCAATGTCCAACTAACTATAACTAACTGTCCCTAAAACCTATGGTTTTTTCAGTGAATATATATATATATAACTATATATAACTATAACTATATATAACTAACTGTCCCTAAAACCTATGGTTTTTTCAGTGAATATATATATATATATCACTTTTCCTCGTGATGCATCCTGCTGCCAACGGAACAAAGACGAGTGCAGACCTCCAATGGTGCAAATATTTTTTATTTTAGTCTTCTGCCATAACGCGTTTCGGCCGTACAAGCGGCCTTGATCACATGACGGCGCTCAGCAAGACAAACCGCAATTTAAAGTGCTAGTGCTTAATTGATTCATGAAAATAGACAAAATACTCGGATCGCTCCACAAGTTCCCGCTTAAATGCTTTCAGTTCATATTAAACAGTGATTCTAATATCTATTACACTTTTAACATTTCCTATATTCATGATTTAAAAAAATATATAAATATTATTTAAAAAACATATAATCCAATGTTATCAAACATCAGGATAACGGCTTAAATGCATATTGACCCATATTGTAATTTTCATGAATTAATGTACATAAGTGAAAAATACTCAAACTTAAAGTGCCCCCTTAATGTGGAAATAAACATTTAAACAATAAATCTTCTCATAAAAAATAAAGAAAGATAAATAATATATCTACATATAACAAATCCCTAATACCTCTGCTCGATATGCCACATAATATTCATATATTGATAATAGAAATAAGGCCACATTGCGCCTTTACTAAATGAGACCGATCCACTGCTGTGCATCATTCTTTCATTGCATTAATGCCTTTTATACACTTCAGTAGATCATTCAAGATCTATATCAACTTATTTCAATGAATAAATAAAGTGACATTGTGCAACAGTACTTCGGAATAAAGTGACTTGTGCCATTAAAGTGCAACTATATATATTACCTACTGGCGGTCGCCAGTAGGTAGTTATAGTTAGGACCTCGTTTCTATTCAAAAAGCATTTTTTGTTTTCCCAATAACTTTGGTGTCGTTTGATGAACATTCGTGAAATTTTCAAAACTAGTGGCCCGCTCAGGTCAGCTCCCGTCTTGAAAGTTTCGGGGTGATTCGTCAAGCAGGGGCCGAGAAAAAAGGGGGGTCCCAATACGCATTTTCCCCATGTTAATTTCCATAGGACAAAGCTACAGTCCGAACGGTTGAAGGATATTACACCAAATTTGGCAAAAAGGTAGCCCTTGGTTCAGAAAGAGCCCTTTTTGTTAAATGGTGTAAATCCGTTCAGTAGTTGCTGAGAAATTAAAGAAAGAAAAAATGTATATATCTGAGCACCGAGGAGGGTTCGCGAACCCTCCGGGCACTAGCTTCACTCTGATTGGCTGCCAACACTCTAAACTAGAATGTGTTGGCAGCCATCTTGTGACTCGGTAACCGAGTCACAAGAAAAAGAGGAAAAAAAAGGTTGAAAAACAAGAAAAGGGGGCAGGGTAGAAACACCCTAACACCCTGGCCGGCTCAGGGGGCCCCACAGGGACCCCCAGGGCCAAAAAAAGCATTTAAAAAACAAACAAATCGGCAGAATTTGCGCTGGGTGCGCGAATCCTGCAGAACATTTTTAAAAAACGAAGCGCGGTCTCCCGCGCTTCGTTGTATTTAAGCCCCTGGGTGGGCCAGGTCCCGGGGGCATGCCTAATTATGTGGCTGGGGTCTGCAGGGGCCCCAGCAGCCCCTGGGCCTGGCTGGGCACTGATGCAAATGAAATCCTGAAAAACAATGCAGTCTTTCAAACTGTTCAGACAGAAAACACACGAAAACAAGGTGACTCAAAGGCCCTTGCTGTGCTTGAGAAGAGGCGATTATTAATATTATGATTGGGCGTTAATGGCCGCTGCTTGTCAGTCTTTAACCCATTTAATTATGGTACAATAACAATATTAGCTGCTAGACGAGCACCTCGGTGCAGCATACTTAACAGTATTAAACCAGGCAGAAGCTAACAGTTCTGGCACTGTATCCGACAGCCCATGGGTGACTCGGTGCCTGGCAGGATTTGTATCTGAAGTGCTACAATAAAGCAGACACTACCACCGGGGAGCAGATTCAGTCACACCATAAACCATTCCTCACGGGAATCACCCGCGTTTACGTCCACTTTATTACCTGTGACTGCGGGCTCAAGTTCAGAAGTGCACTCACTCATTCAATAATAACTTTAAAGAAATACTCCCTACCGCACACGCTAAGGGCTTTATCTTATGAATGTTACTAGTAGGTCGACAATGCCGACCACGAAATGATGTAGGAGGGTTCAGTCTGCCATGCCGGGTTTCGAACTTTAAGATCGCAGAACTTGTCAGTGGCGAGCGTTCCACTCTGAAAGCCCTCCCTCCGCGCTTGGCTGGAGTTGCTGGGTGTGCAGAGTGGCTGACAGGCACTGCAGGGATGCCGGGGCACTGAGTTCCTGGTATTAGTGTACAGCGGCAGGAGGAAGCAAGCCTGTGTCTGCCAGATAGCCCTCAGGAAACACATTGGCGGAAATGTTGCCAGAGCCCTTGGGGTGTCTGAGACCGATGTGCCATGGATGGGGGCTACAGGCTGGGGTCAGTAGGCGCTGGGGTGGCCGAGACCGATGTGCCATGGATGGGGGATACAGGCTAGGGTCAGTACCCCCTGGGGTTGCCGAGGCCGAGGTGCCAAGTATGGAGGGCTGTAGGGTTGGGGTCAGTAGGCGCTGGGGTGGCTGAGACCGATGTGCCATGGATGGCGGCTACAGGCTGGGGTCAGTAGCCCTGGGGTGGCTGAGGCCGATGTGCCATAGAGGGGGAGAGGTTGTTTGGGAATGGGAGTGGCTACAGACTGGGGTCAGTACCCCCTGGGGTGGCCGAGGCCGATGTGCCATGGATGGAGGGCTGTAGGGTTGGGTCAGCTCAGCAGACCTTGGAGAGGGAAGCTCTGCAGCCCTGGTGCAGGTGCAGTGAGGGGAGGTTATCCTTCAGGGGCTCCACTCTTCATGTGCAGGGTTGTAACTGCCCCGGACTCCGGATCGCCAGTGCACGTGCACTCTGACCTCAGGCTCTCGCAGGGTCTCTGTGCCTACTGCTAACTATAACTGATCCCATGATTTCATCTCCCGCCTCTTGGGCCCGTTGATTGCATCATGATGCAGTTTCTGAGGGAGTTCAGTGCACACAGCTAACGGGTAGTGTTTCCCTCACAGGTAAGCCCCTCCTGTGGAGCCCCTTAATCCAGAGGCCGCTGCATAAGAGGAAAGGGGGGCAGGTACGGTTCTCCAATGACCAGACCATCGAGCTGGAGAAGAAGTTCGAGATGCAGAAGTACCTGTCCCATCCCGAGAGGATCACCTGGCCAAGGTGCTCCAACTCAGCGAGAAACAGGTGAGAGGCCAAGGCCAAGAGCTACTTCATGCAAATCCATCCGGCCATCCATCCAGCCATCTATCCATCCACCCACCCTTCCATCCATCCATCCATCCATTTGCCCATCCACCCTTCCATTCATCCATCCATCCTTCCATCTAACCATTTATTCATCCATCCATCCTTCCATCCATCCATCCTTCCTTCCATCCATCCAACCATCCATCCATCCATCCAGTTTAAGAGTGAACCCACCGATGAATCCATCCATGCATCCACCCAGTGTAAGAGTGAACCCACAGATGAGTCCATCCAACTTTCATTCAAGCTCCATCCATCCAGTTTAAGTGAACCCACCGATGAATCCATCCATCCATTCACCCAGTGTAAGAGTAAACCCACAGATGAATCCATCCATCCACCACTCATTCGACCTCCATCCATCCATCGATCCAGTTTAAGAGTTAACCCACCGATGAATTCATCCATCCATCTACCCAGTGTAAGAGTGAACCCACAGATGAATCCATCCATCCACCTTTCATTCGAGCTCCATCTATCCATCCATCCATCCAGTTTAAGAGTGAACCCACCAATGAAGCCATCCAGTTTAAGAGTGAACCCACAGATGTATCCATCCATCCACCTTTCATTTGAGCTCCATCCATCCATATATCCAGTTTGAGTGAACTCACAGATGGATGAATCCATCCATCCATCCAGCCATCCATCCATCCCTCCACCCCCCATTCATCCCACTCACCCACCTCCCATCCATCCATCTTAAGAGTGAACCCACAGATGAAGCCGCGTGCCTCCACTCAGAGGGGGCCCATGGCACAGTCTACATTGTTAACCCGGTTCCCTTCTCTCTGTGCAGGTGAAGACCTGGTTCCAGAACAGCAGAGCCAAGTGGAGGCAGCTGAAGCAGGTAGGGGGCGCGCGTCGCGGCACGCGAGGGAAGGAGGGAAGGTGTGTGCACAAGTCATTTGAAGGCTGTCTAACCTCTCCACCTTGATGATAAAGATACACAGAGTGCGGCGGGCCCCGGGTGGGCGCTCAGGCGGCACTGATGCTAAAAGCTGCGTCCACACTGCGCCGATTACACGCACACTGATTGTTCAGCAAACCAGAGGTCCCCATCCACTCACCGTCCAGATAAGGGCATTGTCGGCACATTACCAGGCCCGGCTTCGGTGGAATATTATTGATTCCTTTAATTGGCCAATTAGGGCGATGGGGAATGGCCGCTGATGATGCTGCCAGATAAACAGGCTGGGCAGTAATCTCGTTTCTGCCTGCGAGACAATCGGCGGTATCTCCCCAGAAGCGCGGGGCTAATTGCACTTGATGGCATTGCTCTTCTGACACGATTTCCAGCCGGGGGGTGGACTCATTTAATAGCAACCCCTGATGACTTAACGGTGTGTAGAGGCGGTGACACTGTGGCATAACGCGAGGTAGAAAACTATTCATTAGAAACGGTGACCACAGGTCAAGGAGAAATAATCTACGAATCTTGGGTATACCCGAGGGGAAGGAGGGCACGGATGCCCGTCAGTTTGTTATAGAACTTTTTGAAGAGGCATTCCCAGAGCTCAAACATTGGGATTGGAAAACTGAATTGCAGATAGTTAGTTCAGCTAACTATAACTCACGCCCCCGCAATGCACTGCTGATGACGTCACATATTACATCATTCATGACATGGTCAGTGACATCACTGATGACATCACTGATGACATCACTGATGACATCACTGATGACATCACCCAGTGACTGTGTTTTTCTGTAAAGTTTAAATATGTTTTATATATATATAAGCCAAGGTGTATTGAAGAATGAGTGGATGTATAAGTGTCTGAATGGATGATTTAGTAGGTGCGTGACTGACTGTATAAATGAGTGATTAAATGTGTCTTACTGAATGCATGGGTTAGTGACAGATACAGACATTCACACAGTTTAGTTTGTCAGTTGGTGTGTAAGCGGTTGCATGCGTTGATGAGTAGCTAAATGATGGTCTATATGGGTTATTGATTGGCTGTCTGAGTATCTGTATGGGTGCCTGAGTGTCTGTGTGGGTGGGTGGGGGGTGTGACTCTGTGCATAGATGTGCGAGTGGGTGATTCACTGGGTATATGGGTTCAAGAATGCATCTGTGAAGGGCTGTATGGGTGGGTGAGTGTGTGTATGGGTGTGTTGGTGAGTGAATGGATGTCTCAGTGGTACATGTGTGAATAACTGCATATGTAAAAGGCAGTATATGTGAGTGTTGGAGTATATACATGACTATATGTGAGAGTGAGTGATTGTGAGAGTGGCTGTATGGATGAGTGTGTGCTTGTATTAGTTATTGTATAAGAGTGTAAGTATGTGGTAGTATATGTTTGAATAAGTGAGGTGGTGTGTGTATAACTGTATAGGTGAGTAAATGGGAGTGTGATTGATTCTTTGCATGACTGACTAGGTGTGTGAGTAACTCTATAGATGAGTGGCGGTGTGTGAGTGTCTGTATAAATATGTGAGTGCATATGATAGTGCCGTATTGATGGTTGACTGCATGTATGAGTGACTGTATGGGTGAATGAGTGGATGTGTGTGTAGACCTAGGAATTAGTGATTGGGTATGTACTAACTGGTATTGGTGTGTCTATGGTTTCGAAAATGGTAGTCTGTATTTTTAGAGTGGGTGTATCAAAGGTTATATTAGGGTATGAGGAGGTGCATCAGATTATCATGTGGATGATGTCATCAGTGATGTCATCAGTGATGTCATTTGAGATGTCATCAGTGATGTCATCAGTGATGTCACTGACCCTGTCATGAATGATGTAATATGTGACGTCATCAGCAGTGCATTGCGGGGGGCGAGTTATAGTTAACTGAACTAACTATAACGGCCGAATTTCTCTGGTTTTGTATGTGTGAAATGTCCAACAAACTATAACGTCCCTGAAACCTGTGGAAGGCAGGGGGTGCATTTGCAGAGTGGTGGACAAAGGGGGCATGCCTCCCATGAGCTCTCAATATTTCTGCTGTGTGGGACTTACTGGAGATTAACAAGAGGGGTTCTTGGCCCATAAGGGCCCTCGGCATCTAAGGGAACTTCATCCCCCAACCACTAGTTCACCAGGAGGTACGTTTGCAGAGTGTTGGAGAAAGTGGGCTGGGCCTTGGAAGACCTCTCAGCAATTCCTGCTGTGTGGGACTTACTGGTGGTAACAGGAGGGGTGGTTGGCCCCCAGGGACCCTCAGCATTCAAGGGGACTTAATTCCCCCAACCAGTTGTGTGCCAGCAGGCCCCTTAGCAGAGTGGTTGAGGAAGAGGGGGCCTCCGGTGACTTCCCCAGGGCCAGCATTTTGTTTAATTTATTTTTATTTGGGGAGGGGGCCACCCCACCCCACTCCCCAGGCTGATTTCAGCCCCAGGGACCCCATCATTTGGCCCAGTCATTTGTCCTGAGTGCCCCCAGGGCATACAGTCTGCATTGGGACCACAGGGAGCCTCAAGGCCTCTGCGGTCCCTGCCGGCTCCCCACCTCCTGTGGGAGCCAGCATTGCTTTCACACACAGGGAGATGCTAAGCAGCAGCTCCCTGTGTCTGAAAGCAATGTGTCTGTTTCCCTGCTCGCTTGACAGTGGACAGGGAAACAGACGAATGCTCTGCTTCCAGCAAGCGAGATCATTTCTCTGCTCTCACTTGCTGATAGCGATATGTTTGCTGTGGCTTGGCAGGAGCGGTTAAAGCTCCCACCAAACCACAGCAAACAGCTATGACCCGGGGGTGGGCACAGTTGTTTTTATAAGCCGCAGGAGGGGGGCCTCTGCGACTTGGCCAACCAGGGGGCCTATTAGTATAGAAGCACCTGTGCCCATGCTTCGTTGTTTTTCTGCAGGAGCCATGGCTCCAGTGTGGCTCCTGTCGACATTTTTAAAAACAAACTTTTTGAGACACCTCAAGAGGCCCAGCGTTAAGGGTATTCCCACCCTGTGTCAGACCTCCAGATCGCATCACACAAATGGTATGTACATTACTGAATAAAGGTCATTGCCTAAAAGGGAGAAATCAGCCAGGAACCAACAATTGGGAAACATTGTGTCACGAGTGGAATTTAAAGATGGCCGCCGCTTTCCAACCTATGCCGGCGGTCTAGTCTATTTCCCCACAGGTGTTTGGAGGCTTGATGGAGCGCGCGCGCTGTAACGAATGCGCACTTCATTAAAGCCTTTCTCGAGTACGTACCTCACAGGGAAGCTCCGCGGCAATTTCTGGATACCCCTAGTGATTCTCGTCGGGTTTTCTTCCGGGTTTCGTTCCGCTTATTCCCGTCGGGAGTAGGTCCTCCAATTCCTTGTTCGGGAGTTATCTCCGTTGATTCAGAGGCAAAGAGGGCGTTTTCGAGGCGTTCCTTTCGTCGACGCTCCTCCTTCATCGTCAGCGTTCCTGGCAACAACTTCTTGGCAGTCAATCTTCCTCACAGATTCCAGTTACCGGCTCAAGGGGGAAGAGAGAGAGAGAGAAGAAAATAAGCTAAGTGGCATGAGAGTTATTAAAAAAAAAACTATTGTTATGAAGAACTTTGGAAATATTTAAGAAAGTATTGTATATAGTTTAAAAGACATAGAGAAAAGAACTTACCTGCAAAGAGAGTAAAAGGGTGATTACAAATCCTGTAAAGAAAAGAAAAGAAGAATTATTAGTTTCTTAATTGGAAATGTTGTACAGATAAATATCATTAGACTCCTACATAGTATAGCAATAAGAAGATAGAATACGTTGTGAAGAACAGAAGCACAGACTTACAGAAAGTAGGTAGGTGAAGCATTACAATAATAATCATATAATTAGAGTAAGTTGAGTAAGGATACGCAGTTAAGTAATATCATTGCTTGATAGGTCAAGTCTTCTGGTGGCAGTAACCAATAGCAGAAAAAAGGAAAGAATACTACAAAGAAATAATATAGAACAGAAGCACAGATCTTGGAACTTAGGGTATGTAATAAGAATGTAAGGATTATGAAAATAAGAACAGAGTAGAGTAGGAGGTACAGTAAATTTCTGTGTTTAGTATCCTCCAGGTCTTCTCGAAATTACAGTCTGCAGGACGGACGGGAGATCAAGAGAAGCAGAGAGAATAAGGTTCCAGGACCAGTCTCTTCTTTGTTTGTTATTTTGTCCACTCCCCCTTCCCCCTTAGGGGTCTTTTGGAGTCTAGATTATAAATAGGTCTCCGAGACATCCTTGAGAGGGAGTAGGGAACTAGCGTCTTCTGTTCCTGTGCAAGGTCATGGTAAGAACTCTCTGTTCGTCTTGACACCCTGCCCCTTTTCTTTTTCTTAACTTTTTTTTGGGGACTCGGCTGAAGCCAAGTCCCAAGATAGCTGCCAACACTTCCTGGTTTGAAGCGTTGACAGGCAATCAGATGTGAGCACGAGGACTGTTGGATCCTCGGAAGATCCGGGGTCCCTATATATAGAAATTTGGATTTTCCTTAATATGTCCAAAAGTACAGAACGGATGTATGGCAATTTGCAGAAAGTTCGCTTTCTGGACCAACAGCTACCTTTCTGCCAAATTTAGTGTAATTCCGTTTTTATCAGTTCGGGCTGTAATCATGTCTAAAATACCTATGGGAATTAACATGGGGAAAACACTTTTTTGTGACCCCCCCTTTTTCACGGCCCCAGCTTGACGGATCACCATGAAATATTTATAACAGCAGCTGAAGTGAGCGTCCTACTACTTTTTAAAATTTCGTGAGGATTCATCAAAAGACACCAAAGTTATAGGCAAAGGAAAACATTTTCTTCCTATGGAAACTAGGTCCTAATTATAACTACCTACTGGCGAATTGTGTAGGTAATGTTTATATGTATGAAAACAAAATTCCACAAGAGACAACTTGGAGCACTCAGCGGGTACCAGATATCCAATCTCATTGGACCAAGCAGACGTGTTTTGGCAAAGGTCCCTTTATTAATGCTGGTTAACAGGAAACATGTCTCTCCCCAGTCTTTAGGTAGGTCTTGTCTCACTCCCACTGGACAATGAATCATGACTCTACAAAAGAGGATTGTAATTTTTCAATTCGAATCTACCATCACAGTAACTATTATCCAACATTTGTTGGTCCCAATGGTAGTGCCTACGTGCTTGTATCCATCATTGTAGTAAATGTTAACCCCTTTTTGTGTGTGAGCCAAACGGTACATCAAATGGTTAGTTTACACGCTGTTAGTTATATAATAACAGTCCTCTTGCCCCATTTGCCCAATAGAATATTTACCATTTCACTGAAATTTTAACCCCTCACTGAATCTTATGGCACATACCCAAAAGCGTTGGTTTTGTAACTAACGCTTGTCCATTTAGTAATGTCCCAACTTTATGTCGGCGGGCGTGCCAGTTCCCTTTCCACAGTGGCGGTTTTGGCAGTTACTTATTAAATAAACTCCACAATTGCCACATCTTACTGCCGAACTCTTTTCAGGGTGGGTGCCTCCATTGTGAGAGTGGCCTCACATTAAAATATGAAAATCTAATTCCACAGGGACTACTCGAAGCACTAAGCGGGTTTCGAATATCCGATTTCATTAGACCAAGCAGACGCATTGATAAAGGCCCCTTTGCCGAAATGTGTCTGCTTGGTCTAATGAAATTGGATATCTGGAACCCGCTGAGTGCTCCGAGTTGTCTCTTGTGGAATTGGGTTTTCGTATTTATATGTCAGGCCACTCTAACAATGGAGACACCCACCCCGAAAAGTGTTTGTCAGTAAGAAGTGGCAATTGTGGAGTATATATAAATGTATATATGTTTATACATATAAATCGCTATATATATATAAATATATATATGTATATCACAACGAAGACCACTCAGTAAAAGTAATCAGAGGACACAGCGGGGCAATACACGGAATCCCTTTAATTGATCACTCTCGGCATAATGCATTTCGGCGTAACAAGCCTACCTCAGATGCCATTAACCCTGGGGTTACGCCCCCGCCCTGCTATGTAAGTCCTGTAGCACTCCCATTGGTGGGAGTTCAGCTGGCTCCACCTCGTTGTTCAAAGCCCCAGCTGTGGTCCAAGTCCATCGACTACAGCTCCCAGCATACAGTTCGGCCGGGTAAGTGCTAGAGGCGGGGCCCAATATTCCCTAACTGGGTGCTGTTTATTCCGGGCAAAGTAGGGCTTTGTGTCGATGGTAAAGCCCGGTTGAAGGAGTGACCCGGAATTCCTTGGGTCCCCAACGTCCTGCCCCAAATATGAGCGTCAGCCGGGCCATGAAACTCCGATGCAATGATCTCGTTTCCCCGTGCAGTCACGGGCTGCTCCTGGCAGTGGCCGCTTGCTTGGCCCAAACTCAAGGTGGTCCGTGGCTGTTCCAATACCTTGGAAAAAGAAAGAAAACCGCAGTTTTAGCCAGCAATGCCACGGACACTTAAAGGACGGGTCCTCTTAACGCGCTCCTGGCATGCGCGTGAAATGTCACAACGAAGACCACTCAGTAAAAGTAATCAGAGGACACAGCGGGGAAATACACGGAATCCCTTTAATTGATCACTCTCGGCATAATGCATTTCGGCGTAACAAGCCTTCCTCAGATGCCATTAACTCCGGGGTTACGCCCCCGCCCTGCTATGTAAGTCCTGTAGCACTCCCATTGGTGGGAGTTCAGCTGGCTCCACCTCGTTGTTCAAAGCCCCAGCTGTAGTCCAAGTCCATCAACTACAGCTCCCAGCATACAGTTCGGCCGGGTAAGTGCTAGTGGCGGGGCCCAATATTCCCTAACTGGGCGCTGTTTATTCCGGGCAAAGTAGGGCTTTGTGTCGATGGTAAAGCCCGGTTGAAGGAGTGACCCGGAATTCCTTGGGTCCCCAACGTCCTGCCCCAAATAATATATATATATATATATTAGATGTGTCTCTTATTGCTATATGACACCACGTGTTCTTTCAAAATGTGATATCCCTTTGTTATTTTACTCATCCCATTTATGCAAAAATCCGCAAAGTGACCAAAAAACTCCACCCCGATATGCAGAGTTCCGCTAGTGGCGGAGTGCATTAGGTCATCTGGACACGCTGATTTTTAGCACCAGGTGTTTTTCCCTCGCTGGAAAATCAGTTAAGTTAAGCTTATCTGCTCTTTGTCATTACTACCAGGAGTTGAGTGCAGGTTTAAATTACTGAAACCTTTATTGGGCCGAACAAGTTAGTGACATACAGCATCACTAACAAGGACTGGGACACTGCACTGAACACCCACTGACCAAAACACAGCAGCAGCAGCCTCCACAAAGTCATCAAGAATTTTTTTAATTAGATCTCCTCCTGCACCTACTCCCTGCCTCCCCCCAAACACAGCAATACAACAAGATCTCTCCCCAGGCTATTTGCTACACAAAGGAACTCAAAACGAAGAAACACTGCCACCAAATGATTTGGATCACCAAGTGCACCATTCTGGTGGACCGCATCAAAGCCAGCATTAACCGAAGCAAATAAATCTTTGCCATTGTGAAGGATTTAACCCCACCAGCATCCGCCTCCAACTCGATCACCTCCTTGCAGGACCCCTGCAACAATCTGTCTCAATTATTCAGCAACAAACACATCGCTAAAAAATAGTGTGAAAAAATTCAACTGCTATGAGCAACTGCCACAAGCATTGTTCCTAAGTACACATGGTAAAATTGTGTGCAAATGGAACGTAATTATGCAAAGTGGCCTAATGGCACTATTTTGGTTATTTCATGTAGCAAGCATAACACAACATTTTCAAAATCAATGAATTACCCTGGTGTAATTTAACTTTCACCCAGACATAGTTGAGATGTACAACCAATGGGTGAATTAGGTTGTGGCACCAAGTTGAACACTTGCAACTAATGCCCAATTGCAGTTCTTCAACTGAATCAATTTGAAATTATTTCCTAGAAGTTCATGAATTCTCTAAATCTCATCTGGCAGACTGAGCAACTGAAACTGCTGTAATGGATTTTAAAAGGTAGGCATTCAATGTTTGGGATGCCAATCTTTTTTCTCAAGTTACATTGAGAGGATATCACTAAATATGGCTGTAATTGCAGGAGTAATATAAACATATGTTCAATCTGCAAATCATCCTATCATTTATAAGTTAGAAAAAACTGAGAACTTGATTCATGAAAAGTACTTATAAAACTGCACTGCCACATGTACATTACCCAGATTTGGCAATTTACGAACGTTGCCAGTAGTACTCCTGAAAAGCAGGACCAATCAGGATATTCCAGATGTACTACAGTGAATGTCTTGTGACATTGGCTATTTTTCCAATGTAGAGCTGCACACCCACTGAAACTTAGTGGGCCTGATTCACAAAGGTAAATTTACACTTTTTTTATAAGATTACTCTTTTTCAGTATTCAAAAACTACGATTTAATAGTAACTTTACAACTGTAGAGACGCTGCAGTCAGGGCGGAGAACTTTGACATAAAAAGATAAGACAGGCCTATGTTTTTATGTGCAGAGTTCTACACCCAGACTGCGAAGTTTCCGTAGTCATAAAGGGGCAGATTTATAAGCCCCTTGCGCTGCCAGTATGTCACTTTTTGTGACGCACTGGCAGCGCATTTCTCTGCACCATATTTACAAGGACAGGAAAAGCCACCCTGCGTGGCTTTTCCTGTCCTTGTAAATATGGCCCCTTTCCACGCAGCACTTTGCGTGAAAGGGGCGTTCCATGAGTTTTGCTGTCAGTGTTCCCACGCAACACCCATGGAACCAGACACATTTCCAGATTTACGAGAAATCGCAAACCTGGAAATGTGTCAGTATGCTACGCCACCCTAGGGGTGGCGTAGCGAGGCACAACGAGGAGAAATGTTTTCATTTATCCTCGTTTTTTCCTATTTCAATGCGTGCTGCATTCTACAGCACGCATTGAAAGAGTAAAATTCCTGCAGTGATTGTTTTTGTGGAGGAAGGTGCCCCTTCCTACACAAAAACAATCTCCCCATGGCGCAGGCATCCTTGCACCATGGTGCATGGGTGCCTGCGCCGGCGCATGGCAGCTGTTTGTGCGCCAGCGCAAGGGAGAGCACAAGAATGCGACATATCATTGTAAATATGTCGCATTCCTGTGCTCTGAAAGTGCTGCAGCGTGGCGCAGCCAAAGGGCTTGCGGTGCCGCGCTGCAGCACTTTCTTGTAGATCTGCCCCTTCGTTCTTAATAAATCATAGTTGGTGAATATCGAAAAAGAGTAAACTTACACAAAAGTGTTAGTTTACCTTTGTGAACCAAGCCTTCCTTTTTTTCTCTAGAAGATAGTATTTTTACCACGGGAAAGGAACTTCTTTTTTTATAATGTTCAGTCCCCCTTACCACCCTGGAAGGAAATTTTTCGAGTCAATTGCTGGAGTAAATCCCCAACCATTTGAAACGGAAAGAGTAAGAGAGGAGTAAATGTCAACAAACTCGTTCATTCATAAACTTTCAAAGCACACCACGACTTCTCTTGCCTACTCCTCACCTTTTCTTTGGTGTTTACTAATTAGTAGTTCAGGTTGATACTTATAAATTTACAGGGTAGTTTTAAACGAGTTATTCAGTTCCATTGCAAAAATTCGAATGTCAAAGGTCTTTTTTGTAAGAATATAGAATAGCTATTGTCATACAACCTCCACTCATTAATCAACATTTGCAGACAAAAGCCAACAGAACTGAGCGTATATCTCCATTAACGCACTCAGCGACAATAAAAAGGACGCATAATTTGGAATATTTATTGAAAAATAAGCATTATTGAAACCGTTTTTCAGGATGATTACCAAATGCAAAGGCTTAAAGGCACGACTGAGTTCGAGGATAATATGAAAATGCCTGGTAGTAGCTCGTGAGTGCCTGTGGAATTATTTATTCTGTTTTTCAATTCATAACGAATAGAGTTAAATGAACAGTACTTAACCATGTCAGGATTTCATCAATTTTACATGAGCATTTACAAATATCCTGGTGGGGGTAATTGCTTGCAAATACACTTATGATATGTTATACCCTTACTGGATATAAAACTATTAAAAGATACGTTATTGCATTGACAATGTCAGGCTGCTGGGTCAAATTCAAATGACAGATTTCTGTGTTTTGCAAATTAAGACACAATCTGCAGGAAGAAAATATTTAGCAAAACTAAAAAAGCCCCCAGCCCTGTGTAACTTTCATAATTTGTCAAAAATGAGTTCCCTTTTTTCACCCTTTGCGCTATTAGGCTGGAGGTCGGATTGCTCTCTGGTATCTCAATACCGTACCAGGAGCACTAATAGAAATATTCCTTACCTTTTCTGGGCTTTGTGTTCAGATTATAAATTTCCTTTTTAAAAAAAATGTTTTGCCTTTGACGTCATGATAATTTATCTCTATTTAGGCATTATTTCCAACCTACACGGTGGCCTCCTTTTAACATGCAATAACTTTTGTTGTCTGCTATTAATTTAATATAATCAAATCAATAAAGAATGAATGCAGATAAACACTGTTGCGTCACGATCACTGTTTACAAGTAGATGCGTTCAATCTGACACGCACTTCAGTCCGAACAGTAAAGTTTGCAGTTACTTTCGCACTCCTTGACAGCATGGTCCAAAACATTTTGGGGCAGATCTACAAGTCCCTTGCGACACTTTTGTGCCACTGTTGCGTCACTTTTGTGACGCAGCGGCGGTGTAAAAAATGCGCCACGTTGTGGCCCATTTACAATGTGATGCATCTAGGGAGATGCGTCACGTTGTAAAGCCCTGCGTCACATTATACCTGTGTCAGGTATAATGTATGCGGGGTGGGCGTTCCCCCGTAAAAAAGCCTCGTAGAAATGATGCAGTGAAATCTACAAGATTTCACTGCGTCATTTCTACGACGCCACTGCGTCAAAACCTTACGCCTGCTTCAAGTGACGCAGCACAATAGGTATAGGCCTTCCTGAGCATTGCTGGAGTTGCGTCATGCTTGCGACACGACTCCAGCAATGCGTGCCCTTTACGCCAACAGATGCGTGACGCATCTGTCAATCCTTGTGCCATGCTGCGCCGCATTACAAATGCAACGCATCCATGGTGACGCAAGGGGTTTTTGGCACGGCTCAATTAAACTGACGCATCCCTGCTATAAGGTAGAGATGCGTCAGTTTCTTGTAAATCTACCCCATAATATTTTCTTATAATTCCATTTTAAACTTCCTCAGAACTAATTTGCAGCCAGGAAATTGTGCAATACACGATGATATCTTGAAAATATCGTATCGATAATGGTATTTTATTAAATGCAGTGCTGTGCTTGTGCCAGCTGCAAACCACAACTTACTGATTTTATTAGTGTAACCTACAAACATATTAATTCAAAGGAAATAATTAAAGTAAACATGAGCCTGAAATATACACATTAACATTTCTGAAACTCCCGAGTGCTAACTTTGCATTAAAAAAAGAACTGAAGCACATCTCCTACTTCATGCCACAATGCCATTTCCTAATGTTCACCAGTTGTGTGAAATACGACCAAACAATATAACATTTAAACAGAGAAACAACGTGTTTCAATATTTACAAAAGAACAGGAAATTTACAGCAATACAGGTGATTTACTCCTGAAATGTAGAAGTAATATATCTTGTTAAACAATTTCCCCACTGTATAAGTGCTGTACAGCACAATATTCTTAAAATTGTACGGGCTAAGGAGAAGGGCAACAAAGACTCTCGAGTGTGACATTCCAAAGCCCTAGACTAACTTCTGAAAAATCAAGGCAAAATAAAGTTTGCAAGTCAAACTCATTTTATAGATTTTTAATAAATGTAAAAAAATATTCAGCGCTGACTTCTATCTATAGTATTGGAGATTGGTAACAATCAACAATAGGAATGTTTTTTTACCGTGCGATTCTTAGTGACATTAAAAACACAATTTTTATGTTATTCAGAACCACAAAGCCCTGTAGATTTTAATACTGTGAATCCCACACTTATGTGCCTCCCTTCCAACGTGATTCTAAGGCCCAGCTGTGGCAAGGGATGGAAACACTGGGTGACCCATAGAGGAAACATCTTTCTGACTACGGGTGTGCAATGTTCTGAAGACAAGTTTTTCACAACTTCAAGTTACTGTTTTTTTTATCTTCACCCTCTTTGCGACATGCTAAATGAGCAACATTTAAAGATACAGGTGCGGGGTAGAAGAAGGGGTCCTGTCCTACAGGTGGCTACTACCACCATTCAGAAGCCATGAGTCAAGGAACTCTCAATTCCGTCACAAATGGCGATGTTTCTAAACTCCACCCTTCACCAAAGGCAAAGTTATAACTTCGCCCACACCTACTTCCAGCCGCTTGCCAATCCTAAGGTGCCACCATCACTGATCCAAATATAGAAAGTAAATACCTGAGGTAAGATTTATCATTATTTCACACAACACAATGCAGCAAGACAACTTATTGCACTGTGCTGTGTGAACAGGAGAGGGCAGGAATGTGCCATATTTACCAATACATCTCATTCCTGCTCGCCCTCTGCGCTGGTGCACAATCTGCTGCCTAGTGCCATTGCAGGCTTGTTTTTCTGCAGGAAGGGACACCTTCCTGCATAAAAACAATTCATAGAGGCTAAGGAATGTGCCATATTTACCAATACATGGCTCATTCCTGCTCTGGTGCACAATCTGCTGCCTAGTCCCAATGCAGGCTTGTTTTTCTGCAGGAAGGGACACCTTCCTGCATAAAAACTATTCATAGAGGCTTTTTCCCCTTTCTATGTGTGCTTCAGAATACAATAAAGATATTTCTCCCCGTTGCACCTCCCCTCAGAAGGTGTCGCATTATGCCACATTACCAGGTTTACCAGAATTGATAAATTTGGGAATGCGGCAAAATCTATGGGTGGATGTGTGGGAAAACCCATGATAAGCCTTCCCAGGGCAGAGTCATGCAAGGCAGCAACTTGTACTGCCTTGTGTTACTCAAGACTTACCAAGCAATGCAGGGCCACACAACGTGGCCTTGCGCTTCATGGTAAATCTGATGTAGTCATCGTGTTGCCCTTGTGACACCATTTGTGACACAAGGGCAACACAGTACAATGGTGTACTGCATGACCCACCCACATCCTTAAGCATCCCTGTTCCATTTCTCTTCCTGTCAATATAATTCACCTAGTTTCATGCTAATCAGCATACCATACTTTTTCACCTTAGGACAAATATTAAGGTTTTGACCTGGTTTTATGCCGTCTACCACCAGCTCCCTCTTTGCTTCACTGCATCTGGCACACTGATTGTGTTATTAGAAACAAAGGAGCAGCTCAGAAATCATGCTTAGCAGAGACTCTAACACAGAAAGCCACTACAAAGCACACAGTCACAAAGTATGCCAGGACCAGGAGCCACACTCCTAAACAAAACAGCTTAAGAATCTGTCACATTGCTGTGGAGCACACTAAATATTGAAGTACAAATGTTTCTTGACTGTCCTGCACCCAAAATTAACAACATGAAAAGACCAGTGTGCTCAAGGAAGGATCTCAATTAAAATCACCCAACATAAAGAGAGTGAATCCTCAAATCTGACCACATTGCTAGATAACGATGCTTAGAGAAGGAAATCAATGAGTCTCTCCATCAAAATAGGCCAATTAAACATCCAAACAGACATCTTCAAGAATTATGACATAGATAGATCGTCATGCTCTTGGATGGAATTCACTGAGTGCCTCCCTTAGGCTAAGGAGGGTAAAACACATATGTAGAAACAGAAACTTTTCCAAAGAGAAAACATTAACCAATAAACCATCAAGCAACCATCATGCTCAGTGAAGAAAATCATTAAGAGTATCTCTGAAGATAAGAAAATTAGACCTCTGCATTTGACCATCTTTGATAATGACAACTCACATGGATCAACATGCTCAGGGGCAGGTGTCAAGAAGAGCCTCGCAAGCAATAGAGAGATTGAAGTCCCAAATTAGACCTTCTCCAAATCTATCAGTACAGAATGAGAGTCATGAGCAGTAATGGAAAATGACAACATAGAAAGTGAATGAAGTACAAGAGAGCCCGCTAAAATTAATATAATTGAAGATACAACTCAGTCCCTCTCTGGTGGGGAGTGCCTCTCTAATACAAAGGCACTGGCACGACTAGTCTGATACCCTCAAAGACTGACTATGTCTACCACATCATGGAAGAGGGAAACTTAATCCCATCTTAGATGGAACAAATATACTGAAGGAAGACTTCTTCCCATGAAATTCATCCTACACAGCTTCGCAAAACAAAGCATTCATTAACTTCTTGAAAAATATTAATACTACAATCTCTCATGCAAAATCTTAAAAGGGACCTATGTGAATTTTAAGTTAGGCAAAATGTCTTTAAAGATAGGACGTCACAAGATGTTCTCTAACATTAATAACTCTTTTATATTATCTGTATCGAGATCTTAATCAATAATTACTCCTAAACGATTTCTACAATAAGCAGCAATAGAGCCGATCAAAGTGCAAATGCAATATCAGAAACATAATTTCGATACCCTGATGCAAGTCAAGTCAATCACCAGAGACTACCAGATTACTACCCTACTGCTGTGAGAACACACCTGTACAGATCTGTAACTCACAATCCAAACAGTCTCATCCAAATAAACAGGCAACTAACAGAGAAACAAAAATTAGACACTCTAAGATGAATGCTACATAATTGTAGATTGGTTGCAGTACAGATAATTAAAATTGAAGGCACCCTGGTACTTAATAAACTTGACTCAATCAAATTCAATTCAATTCAATACATCTTTATTCGGTTTCAAACAAAACCATAACAAAACATCAATAAAAAGAAAACAATACATCATTACATACTTAGCATTTCGGGGCAGATGTATCAAGGATTGCATTTGCGATTCCTTAATAGCGAATTTTAGCGAATTGCTATTAAGGAATCGCAAAATGCTATGTATGTAGGAATCGCAATAATAATTGCGATTCCTTAATATTCCTTAATTGCGAATTGCAAATTGCGATTCGCAATTAAGGAATACCTTCCCATTCATTCCTATGGGCGTAGAGGCCCATAGGAATGAATGGGAAGACATTCTCAATTTGCGAATCGCAATTAGAGAATCGCAAATTGAGAATGCAATTTCAAGGGTGCCAGGGTGTCCTTTTGACACCCTTTTGCACCCCTGAAACATGTATGTGTGCACATGTGGCGCACATACATGCCCTAAGGGCATGTATGTGCGCCACATGGCACTTTGAAAATGCTAAAAGTGCATTTTTCAAAGAAATTGCATATTACAACCAACTTGAAGTTGGTGGTAATTTCTGCGATTCCTTAAGGCCAAATTGCACTTTTTTGGTGCTTCTTACATTGGATTTAAGGAATCGCAATTTGCATTCCTTAAATGCAATCGCAAAATAGGGAATCGCAAATTTTGCGATTCCTTATTTTGCGAGGCAGTTTTGCCTTAATACATACCACTAAGCAAAATTGCGTTCGCAGAACACCGAAATTCTGCGATTTCAGGCGTTCTGAACGCACTTTTGCTTGATAGATCTGCCCCTTCATTCCTTAGTCTGACAGCCCCCGATAAAAAGTGAGCCATATAAAAACAAACATGCACCTCACATAATAACTGAAGGTACAACGCACAGGTCTTACTTAATTAAAATTCGTAGTCAGCCAGCAGAAAAAGAATAAAAGACTTCGACAAGGTTTTATATCGAGGGCAGTACACAGCAAAGTGCATAGTGTCCTGAATAGAAACATGGTCAAATTTACATGGTACAGGGTTAAAATCAATTGTTCTCCCCTTGGGAATAGCCAGTAAAACATAAATCATATTCACCCTAAAACAAGTCATTAGAAATCGACGGTGGTTGGGCAATAGTTATGGCTTGACGAATAAATAGTATTTTAACAAAAGATAAGTTGTTATTGACGACTTTTCAACGCATATGATTTTCTCTCATCTGATTTCCAAACCTAGAACGCCTTTTTGGTACAAACAAAATCTCCTTTAACAATAATCGCGGGATGATCAAAGATCTCAGGGCACCACGGCTTATCAAAGCATAATTTGACATAGTTCAACCAGGCCATTTTATGTAAAAAACCAAGAGCCATACAATATTTTATGAGATGATTGAGCCCAGTTTCAGGTCTCAGCCATACAGTGAGCCATAGGAGCAAAGGCTGCAATTACAAGACATCTGACAAATACCCCTGGCCCAATTCCTCTTGTACAATAAACAAAGCAGAGCTTTGGGGAAGGGATAAAAGTCTTCTTAAGAACACATATCCAACTGTTTGTAACACAAGGGAGTTGATACAGCCCCACATCTCACTGCTATATGCAGAGGTGGGAACACATTTGGCCTTGTAAATTTTCAACATTGCCTCTATTAGTTTGCAGCCCAGCCTAACAGCAAGTCAAAAATGGACGCTTTGCTCCTGGCAAAGATATACCTTCTCGAAGTTCTCACAGAAACCTGACTAAACAACTACTTACAACCTCTAAAGGGTGTCATGCTACCTTATACTATACATCACATGGACAGGGGGGGAGAGTGGCAATTATCCCTCAGACACACTCAACTGCAGGGTTATTCCTGTGCTCAACTTTCAACAATTCCAATGCCATATAACCAAAATCAGACCAAACATCATGACTCCAATCAATTCCAATATCATTTCCCACAGCCCAAGCCAGAATAGAAATTTTCTAGAAGAATTAGAGCTATTTTCTCACGCTAGGAATTTAAGAATCTGGCAATCCCCGACAATGTACTGTTAGATTTCAATATTCAATGAGAAGACACAGCATCTAAACCACTGGCATCATTCCTGGGGGGTAATAATATGATTCAATTTTCTACCTACTGCACTCATAGCAATGGCACTACTTTAGAAATTTAATTATCACAGAGGGCCAGCTAATTGTGAAGGGCCAAGTGAGTGTTGACTTATCTGACCACTGTTTGATTTTTTTTATATTGTTTTCATCAAAATGGCATCAATAAGTTAAAATAAATGCCCAAAATCCGATCTAGAATATTTAAAAATATTGAGAACAACCAGGGGGAAAAACATAGAAGATAAATTTTCTATAACTCAACTAACTCTAACTCTACTAATGAGTTTATTATTTTTTTTAACACAAATAACACTAATTTACAATATAATGGCAGCAGCTATCATAAATGAAACAGCTTCTATTGTGATGAAAGAGAGAAAAGCAATTCCAATTCTGTGAACGCAAAAAATGACAAAGCAACTACAAAAAGCATTAAAAGTCAAAGCCACATTTGTTGTAATGAACTGAACAAAAAAAGGAATCAAATACAAAAACTTTTCCCGGCAATCAGCATAATAGCTAACCCTTCTCAATCCACTCTTCTAGTCACCTTAAATTAAAAATATTAATAATTTGAACAGTCCACTATAAAACCCAAAGAGTAAGGGTCAATATACATAACAAACATGGTGATGCTCATACCAACCACATATATAAGGAAAATATTTATGGATATGGGAGACATTTAACCTCATATGTGGAAAAACCCCAAAAAATATTTCCTTGCATGAAGAGGACATTACATTCTCTTCTTTAACAAAATCCAAAGAGATGTACATTTCTCCAAAAGAATGAGAGATCATCTACTGCTCCCTCAAAATAGGAACACTCTCAGACTGTCTGAAAAGTGGCCAGGTGAAGCCTCTGCGAAAGGCAAACTTTGCTGAAATAGAACAGATAGATAACTTCAGACCAGTAACTGTACTAACCTTTATGGATAAAACATTAGGAAATGTTGTAAGCATAGTTGAAGATGATATCAATTAAGACAGAAAGTTAGACTCAAAACACTACAGCTTCAGGGAGCTGCCGTCATGTAACTGTGCACCACCATTAACACTTGCAGAAATTGTTAAACTCAGCCTCACACTGCTGGAGGACATGACTAAAATAGGACCTTGGGACTTTTGTGGTCCTGTAACTAATGTGGTTGTGTCAAGGAAACCGATCCTGCTTTGAATTCAACACTTACCCTCCAGTCTGCAAGTAAAAAGCCAGACTTGCTGAAAGGCCATTTTGGCTGTAGTTGCAGCACAACAACATCAAATATAACTTTGATTGATACTGCCATTAAGATTATGTACAAGGAAGAGCTCTGCATCATAGTCCTTCTTGACCTTCCAATAGCAGTTGATACAGTAGGCCAATGACCCACTCAGTCTTCAAAATTTGATGAGGATTGACAGAAATGCCTTCAATCGGCTTACATTTTACCTGAGTGACAGTTTCACCACTGTTAAGATAGAAAAGACCCATCCACTCTTTCTCCTTCCCTCCATGTAGTATTGCAAGATTCCATATAAGCCTTAAGCTTTTCAACCTATACTTGGGACCACTAAAGGAAAAGTTAGGTTATCTAGGCCTCAATGTCGAATTATTTGCTGATGACACTCAGCTTTATGTAAAAATATTATCTTAGCAAGGCCTGGTGACATCAAACATGTCCCTGAGAGCACACATTCCTGACTTTCAAACACTTTTTCACACTAAACCCAGATACAAAAAAAAACCTTAAAAATGGCTCAAACATTATCAGGAACATGTATGCAATTGTAAGCAAAACTAGAACCTTGGATTTTGTTTTTGATTTGGAACTCTCACTGCAGGCCATTTAAACTATCAAAGAATCCTCAATTACATTTTGGTAGCTCACACAACATAACATACCTTGTAACAACTCAGTGTCTTTAGACTTTGGCCCATTCCCTATTCCTATATAGGCTCCACTATGGATTCCTACAAGTCTCCTCAAACCTAGCTTTTGCCTAAAAATAATCCTAAGCTCAGTGGTGAGTCTAGTCTGTACTACCCAAAAAACTGATCACATCATAGTGATCCCAAAACATTAAACTTCTTCTGATAGACAGGCCGTGCCTTCTTAGACCTGTATGCATAATTTGCAAAGCTTCACATCAGAAATCTCTGCCATACTTAACACATATATTGAATGACCTACGGAAAACCAGAAATTCAGGGAACAAAGAAACATTTACTCTTGAAATCCCCAAATTCAATAACGAAAAACTCTTAGCCAATTCTTCCCTGTTGCTGCACCAAGGGTATGGAACAGCATTTCCCAACAGTCCAACAACAAAATTCATGTGATTCTTCAAGATAGGGATTGAATAAATTCTCTTAAACAGTCTTGTGACTATAACTTCCAAGGTCATGTGTGTTTGGCACAAATAAGATCGAAATAAGTGCAAGTGGTGCAGAAATCATAAAATTAAGAGATACCTATACCTTTAGATTTTCTAACATTTGTGGAGTTTAATTTGGGTTTTGTATACCAAACATAAATAAAGTTTTCTAACTAGAACTTATGTTTAAGCTTTGTTTTGTTTTGTGAATTTCAATGTTTTTTATAATATAAGTTACAATTTTTTATTATTTGTGTAGTTTAGTTAAGTGGAGTGGAGTGTTATTAAGTGGAGTGTGGTACAATATAGTGGCAGACAGTCTTGTAAAGTGTACTCTGGTACAGTATATTAAGGTATAGTGGAATTGAGTAAAGTGGAATGACATACAGTGGAGTGTCATAGAGTGGAGTTGCATACAGTGAGTGGCGTACAGTTAATTTGGATGAAATAGAGTGGCTTATATTGAAGTGGCATAAAGTGTAGCGGTGTACAGTGCAGTGGTATACAGTAGGATAGCAAACAGTGGAGTGTGGTAAAGTGGATTTATGTCCTGTAAATATTGTAGAGTGTATTCGCGTACACTGTAGTGGTGTATAGTGGACTGCTATACACAGGAGTGTTGTACAGTGTTGGGACATATATTGGAATATTGTGTACTGAAATAGTGTACAGCAGAGTTGTGTAAAAGGGAGTGTGGTACAGTGGAGCAGCATAACCTGAAATAGCATACACTGGAGTGGGTTATACTGGAGAGCTATACAGTGGAGTGGGGTACAGTTGAGTAGTGTACAGTTGACTTATGTAAAGTGGAGTGTGGTACAGTGTACTGTCGTAAAGTTTAACTGAGTAAAATGGAGTTGTGTGTATTGGAGTGTCGTACAGTGCAGTGGTGCCAAGCGGAATACCATAAACTACAGTGGAGTACTTTAGTGCGATAGAGTGGAGTGCCGTAGAATTTAGTAATGTTTAGTGTAATAACGTTGAGTTTAGTGGTGTTAACTGTTCAGACGTATAGTGGAGTGCCATATAGTGGAGTAGCGTACAGTAGAGTGCTGCACAACTCAATAAGGTTAATTATAGAGCATAGACTGCAGTCACGTACAGTGAACTGTGGTTAAATGAAGTAGCGCAGAATGTAGTCTTGTATTGTGAAACAGCATACTGTTGACAGTCTAGTGGAATATTGTGCATTTCAGTACACTGGAGTAGCATAGAATGTAGTTGCGGACACTGGCATAGCATACATCCCCACTAGTGTACCATCAAGTGGGCCATAGTCAATCAATCAATCAGGGTTGGAAAAGCGCAACTACTCACCCGTGAGGGTCTCAAGGTGCTTGGGGGAGAGGGGGTGGCTCAGTTGAGTGCTGGGATCATCCGAAGAGTCAGGTCTTGAGGTCCTTCCTTAACTCGGGCAATGTGGGAGATTGCCGGAGGTGAGGTGGAGGGGGAGGGTGTTCCAGGCTTTGGCTGCGAGGTAGGAGAAGGACTTTCCTCCCATTCTGGTCTTGTTGATACGTGGGATGGTGGCCAAAGAGAGCTGGGATGATCAGAGGTGTCTTTCGTGTGCGTGGAAGGAGAGGTGGCTGTTCAGTTATGCGGATCCGGTGTTGTGAAGGGCCTTGTTTGCGTGGGTGAGGAGTTTGAAGGTTATTCTTCTTTTGACTGGAAGCCAGTGGAGATCGTGGAGGTGTTGGGTATTGTGACTGCACCAAGGAATGTCGAGGATCAGTCTGGCTGTGACGCTCTGGACAGTCTGGAGTTTGTGAAGGAGTTTCTTGTTGATTCTGGCATAGAGAGCATTGCTGTAGTCCAGTCTGCTGCTGATGAGTGTGTGCGTGACAGTTTTTCTGGATTTGGTCAAATAGCATATAGTGGAATAGTGTAAATTTGAGGTCGGTACAGTGGAAAAACATAGAGTTGCGAGCAGTACAGTTTAGGAGCATCCAGTAAAGTGGCATACACAAAATTGTATTAGAGTACAGTGGGGAATAGTATAATAGCGTGGAGTCTAGTGGTGCACATTGCAATGGCGTACAGTGCAGTTTGGTGGAGTAGAGTGGAGTAACACACAGTGGATTAGTGTAGAATGTAGTGCCTCACTGGTTGACTTTTCCCATTATGTACTGTAGTTTAATTTTATATTGTATTATGTACTATGCACGGACACTTTCTTGCACTTTTTGCACAGCCCTCACATTATAGGTGAGGATAGAATCTGCATATATAGGAGGAAAATTGCTGTTGTTTTTTATAAATAATCAAAAAAGTGAACCTTGAGGCCCTAGTTATTTGATATCTGAAGCAATACATATTTTAGCTTGTTTTGCACTCTTTTTATGAGATGTTTTACTGAGTTTTTCTGTGTATCTTAACTGCCCAGAGGGAAATGATGGAATTATGAATATTTATGGATATTATGAATGTTTTAATGAATTGACTGAAACATTTTATGGCAATTGTGATGATGCTGTATTAGGTGTATACAGGTCCCTAGTCTCTTTTTCTTTCCCCGTGAATTAATTGTTTGTGCTTTTGCTTTTATTTGTTGTGTGTACTTTGATGGTTATTCAACCAAATAAAGTTATACTACTACTACTAGTGGCGTATACTGTAGTGTCATAAAGTGGAGAAGCATACTGTAAATTGTGTACAGTGGAGCAGTGTAAAGTTAACGGTTAGACAGTGTAGTGGCGTAAAGTGGAGTGTGTAAATTGAAGGAAGTGTAGTGTTAAAGTGTGTCAAAAGATATAAATGTTTTCTCGCCAAAATAAATATTGTACTATGCACATGTTGTGGGTGTTCCAGAAAAGTGCTTATGTATTTTACATAAAATTTTTTACTTTGCGTATTGCAAAATCCGTCATTCAGATTTTGTTAAAATTTGGCAGGATTACATATTATGGTGCCCAACGCTTATTTTGGGTAGTGCGGGTAAGTAGTGTAACTATGGTATACGTTTTTATTTATTTAAACGTTGTGAGATGTTTGTGCAGCATTTTTATGAAACCTTTTTTGTGGGGCCAATCAAGTATACAAATTGATGTTAAAAAATTGAAGGCTTTGTATTTTGAGATTTTTTGTCTGGTTGGCCATTGTGTATATTTGATTTTGTCTTGTATTTGTATAAATTTGTTATATTGAGATATGGGTATGGGTATGGGTGTGTTGGTATGTGAGGGAAGTGCAATGTATGTATGATTGAACAGAAGTGATTGGCAGAGAGGGGTGCATGAAGGGTTTGCAAAGAGAAGTGTGGATGGGTGAAAAGATGTATCATAAGAAAGTGTGTGGGTAAGGGGAGCTTGGTCATTTTCAAAACTTTTAAATTGAATGGACTTTGTTGGTGATTTATTTATGTGAAGTTTATAATAAATTTTGATTAAGTCAAATGGAAAAATAGGTTTCGTGGTGGCATTGTTTTATTTCAATGCACCAATTGCAAGGTAAGACTTGCGTACCAGTATTGGCATTTCTGACGTTTTTGTTGGAATCAGGCTCAGCCGTGCTGGTCAAGAGCCACAACCCCCCTTTGTTTTTTTCTAAAATAGACAGCAAAATCGATGCCTTATCGTTTCGCATGGACAGGATGTCCGAGCGCCTCGACAAACATGGCGACAGGCTTAATGTGGTGGAGCAAAGAATATCGGATAAGGAAGACGTTGTGAAGGCAGATTCAGAGACAGATAAGGAAAGACATAAAATTCGGCAGAGGACCTTGAAGCGAGGTCTAGATGGAATAATATCCGCATTTTAGGGGTGGAGGAGTCGTCAAACATTGGGAATATGGAAGAGTACGTCGATAAGTTGCTCATCACTCGTCTGGGCAGAGATACCTTCTCAGATATATTCATAGTGGAGCGGGCTCACCGCACCCTGGCTCCCCATCCGATCCCTGGTGCTCCTCCGCAACCCATAATTGGGAGACTGTTAAATTACAGGGAGCGCGATGCTGCCCTGAGAAAGGCGCATGAACTGGGGTCGCTCTGCCATGAGGGTGCAGACAAATCCTTATTCCCGGACTTTACGTTACAAGTTCAAGAAGCAAGACGACTCTTCATTCCTGGCAAAAAAAGACTCAGAGAGTTGAACCTGGAGTACAGCATGCTATATCCAGCTAAGTTAAGGGTCAGATCGGACAGGAAGGTTCATTTCTTCACAGACCCCAAAACTGTCCTGTGCTTTTTGAAAGAAAAGGAGCAAAACTCGAGACGACGAGGGTCACCTAGCGGTTCTCACCCAAACATGGACGTCCCCCCGGGCACTGATGATGAACGAGAAGAGTGAAAGAAGGTGGGACTGGTACTCATGGGGGCGGCTTCAAAGGTGATGGGATGGTGAGAGCAACACGCATGACGAGAGACTCCGGTGCTGCAGGAACTGTTAAACAATATTGCAGCACGGATGAGTAGTTTATTCTCTTTCTATCTGTTATATTTAACGCACCGTTGGGAACTTTGTTGGACTGATATGTAGGTGCTTGGCATGGTACAAACTGTTTTTCTGCATTAGGCCGTTAAGTCGCTGGCCTGGTGAATTCTACTGGGTGGGTAGAGTGGCCACACCTCAGCTCCTGTCACAGCAGTAATCATTATACATGGCAGCAAGTGGGAGTGACGCAATGGTGGCGTTGGGACCCAGGAGAGTTGGCAACATCTGCCCCCAAGTGTATCACACTACGTTGCATGTTTGGTTGGGGACTCTTTCGTACTAAAGGTTCGATGGGAGGAGGGGATGTCTTTAGCCACGACAGTTGTGGGCTCCTGTGGCGTGGGTGGGAAGTTTAAATTTGCGTGTATTGTGTTTAGATTAAATGGCGAGATGCGACATTATTGTGCCAGGCATGTCACATGAACAGGGATCCGGTTTTCAAGGTTAGCACACACATTCAATGACACCTGAGGGCAGGAAGACACAATCCTTGCATCTTATGACCTGGAACGTTCGTGGTCTGAACGATAACAGGAAAGTGCGGAGGGTGGTTGCGTACTTAAAAAGACACTCTATAGCTATTGCGGTCTTGCAGGAGACACATCTCAGTGCAGAAAACAGCGGGGAAGTGCAGCATAAACTGCAGGGTCAGTGCTTCTCCGCCGACTATACCTCACACGCTAGAGGAGTGCTGTTATGGGCAGATAAGAGGGCTGGGGTGGAACTGACAGGTCTTTTTAGGGACCTGCAAGGTAGGTACGCAACAGCTCTTTGTAACAAAGGGGATCTTAAATTTCTTCTGGTCCGTGTATGTGGGCTGAATCATGATGACCCTGATTTTTATAACTCGCTAGCAGCAAAGCTGGTACAATGGGAAGGTATCCCGCAGGTATGGGGTGGGGATTTTAACTGTATTCTTAACCTGGATATCGACAGATCCCAGGGCCTGCCCAGGCGCCCAGCGGCAGCGGCGTTAGCTATAATGGCCATCATGCGCACAGGGGGCCTGTTAGACATTTGGAGACATAGATCACCCTCAGAGAGGGGCTACACGCACTTCTCCTCAGCCTACGACACACATACCCAAATCGATTATTGGTTAATATCAGGAGGATTATGCACGAGGGTAACGGCCTGCACATACTCTGACCACTCCCCAGATCAGCTTACATTAGAATACAGGTCACCTACAATCCCTGCATTCTCCTGGCATTTCCCGCCCTATTCATTATTAGACACTGTCTTTAAGGCAGGCTTGATGACAGAAATAGAAGAGTTTTTTGCGAATAATTTAGGCTCGGTCCCAACATTTGCTACAGTTTGGGAAACTTTTAAGGTGTACATCAGGGGGGTGGTAATTTCCTCGCATGCAGGAGCATTTCGCTCCATCCGCAGCAGGTTATCGAACTTGTAAAAGGAAATTGGAAACATAGAAAGGCAACTCTCAGAGACCGGCGGAGCCCAGACTGCCGCCGAACTTAAGCAAACATTGGCAGAATTTCAAGACAAACCAAACGACAAAATCAAACATATGGGAAAGTATGCAACTGCACGCTGTTACGGGGAATGGGAGAGACCTGGAGCCATGCTAGCGGGGATCTTGAGGCCGAAGAGGGACTTGGACAAAATGATAGGCATGATGGACAATGACGGGCACTCTGCACACAACTGAGGAAATCGTGGCTCATTTTCGTTCCTATTACCAGACACTATACACATCACAAATCCCGACTGATAATGTTGCCCTGGATGAATATTTGTCCTATATCAAAATGCCGTGGCTAGTGATGGAGCATAGGGAACATTTGATGACTCCCCTGGAATCAGACGAGATTAGGGATGCGCTGCGCAGTATGGTGGCAGGGAAAGCTTCGGGGGCAGATGGGCTATCGGTGGCCTTTTATAAAGAGTTTCAAGATCTGCTGGTCCCCTATCTTAAAATGCTTTACGAGGAAATGGCAGTATCAGTAATCATGCCCCCTTCCTTAAGTGAGGCTGTGATTGTCACACTCTTAAAGGCAGGTAAACAACCCAACCACTGCTCCTCGTATAGACCCTTGTCTCTCCTTAACGTAGATGCTAAAATCTACGTGACAATTTTGGAAAACAGGCTGGCGCCGTTATTACCAGGCGTCATTCGCCCGGAGCAAGCAGGTTTCGTCCCTAGCCGTAATTTAACACAGGATCTGAGGACACTATTCGGTGTGGTGCAGAGATTGAACCCGGAGGTCAGAGCTGCAGTGGTATTTCTTGATGCCGAGAAAGCTTTTGACTCCGTGGAGTGGGGGTTTATGTTCGCTGTGCTGCGTAGGATCGGCATCAGGGAGATATTTCTACACCTGATGTCAGTGTTATACGCATCGCCCACCGCTAGAGTAAGGATTGGAGATGTAGTCTCCCATTCATTTAACATCACGTGGGGCACAAGACAGGGATGCCCTATGTCCCCAATTTTGTACGCAATCGTGGCTGAGCCACTGGCCTGTGCTATTCGGGAATATCATTCTGATAGAGGGCTCGGGTTCCCAGGGTAAATGCTGAACATATTGGCGTATGCGAACAATACTTTGCTGTATATCAGCAATCCAGAAGAAAACCTGTCCCCCGTATGGCGCGAGGTGGTCCAATTCGGTGGGCATTCGGGGCTGCATATCAACTGGGACAAGTCCATCATATTTCCTCTCACTCCTGCCACGGCGGCGCCGGCTCTAGCGTTCCCATTGCGGTGGACCACTGAGTAAGTGCGGTATTTAGGCATCAGGATCCACACAGACCCTGCGGTAGTAATCCGGGAAAATTACGGAACGGCCGTGCAGAGACTCATAGAAGATGTGGATAGGTGGATTAGGCTCCCGCTGTCATTAATGGGGAGAATTGCCATAATGAAAATGGTGGTTCTGCCTCGGTTTCTCTTTTTATTTCAAAACATACCAATTCCCCTACTGCGCACCCTATTTAAGTTATTGCGCACACAGCTTATCCGACTAGCCTGGGCGGGGAAACAGCCCCGGATACGGTGGGACTCCCTCACTTTGCCCTACGAGTTGGGTGGGTTGGGTGCCCCAGATTTGGAGAAGTATTATAGAGCTGCCAACAGTACATTCGCTCATTATTGGGTACACGGCCCACATGACACGCCCTTTTGTAACTGGAGGGAACGTAGCGGAACCGCTTACCCTGCCCAAGACGCTATTCCAACCAGCATCTAGGCGACAGCAAATCTTTGATTCATTGGCCACTATAGTGCAGGCATGGCAGACATTGCTACACATGCAGGCAGTGGCTTTCCTGTATTCGCCAGAGATTCCGTTAAACTGGTGCCTGTGGTTCCCACTAGGGCAAGATGGGGGGGCAAGGCAAGCCCTGCGGACTGTGGGCATCCAAAAAATGAGAGATTTCTTTAAGGATGGGATGGTGTGTAGTTGGGAGGCTCTTCAAAATCTGGAAGTGCAGCCGTCAGGCACACGTTGTTTCATTTTTTCAGGGCTAGGCATACTTGGCATGCCCTTTTGGGTGATGATATGATGGAACCGCAGACAATGGGTGCCCTCACCACTATCATCAAGGTCAGTGAACCCTCTAAATTGATCACTAGATTTTACACTAGCATGCAGGAAACTCGTCGGGCGGAATTTCTGAAAGTCAGGCGAGAATGGCAGCGTGACTTGGGTGCTCCATTAACCGACAAACAATGGCAATATTGCTGCACCCCCACTAGGTCCGTCTCTCTGAACGGGAGACATAGGCTTATCCACTTTAAATTCCTGCACAGAGCCTACTGTACCCCAGAGCGGCAGTTTCAATATGGGTTATCAGAGAACTCCCAATGTCCAAGATGTGGGAGAGGTGAGGCGGGCTTTTGGCACTGAGCTTGGCAGTGTCCCGGGATTCAATCATTCTGGGGTGCAGTGTTCCAGGAACTAGGGATCATTGTCAGTGCAGACTTAGAACCTGATCCTAAGATGGCGTTGCTGGGTTGGGATCTGAGCGTGGAGAAAGCGGTGCGCCCCTTACTCGCCATTGGTCTTCTCCTCGCTAAGCGGCAAGTGGCTATCAGATGAGCTGGGGGCCCGCTACCAACAATAAAAGAATGGCATGCAGACATGCTTTACTGCAACACACAGGCTGATGTATATAATGAGCTGCTCCCTCCCACGAGTCGGCCCAAGAGTTGCTGGGGTCCATATCAAACAAACCTCCTTAATAGGACTGCAAGTACAGGGTTGGATCACAGTGAGAGCACTAACACGGCTGAGACCCAGGGGATGCAGGTATAGGTGGACACTGAGCATTGGGGTCGAAGTCACCCGAAAAGCATGAAGGTTCGGTACATGGTCTGGGGTACGCGAGCAGCCCTGGGAGAAGCTGGCTTCAGCTAAGTCTGTCATCAGGAGAGTTGATTGGGGGATATCAGGAGGATGTACTATCTGTTCCAGGTGGAGCTTATATAAACGCTGTGTGCTTCATATGCTCGCCTTGTTATGTACCGGATTGTAAAAAGCCTATTGTACTGTTATGCCTGGTCATGATGCATCTGTCCTTTAAGTTGTTTGTATGATAAAATTCAATAAAAAAACCAAACATTAGCTGATTGGGTAATGACTGCAGGCATGTTGTTTTTAGGTACACTTTGTCCGTGTTCTGCGTTAACCTTCCAATATAGGTAAGTATTTGGTTTGGTATTTTTGCCCTACCTGGGAACACTTTACTAAAGTGGTAATAGATAGTGCAAAACATTTATAAGTTTCTTTATATTTTTTTGTATAAATAGGGAGTACCACGTTAATACAGCGGTACAATAAAATTGTTTTGTGAGGTTACCATTTTTTTTTCTAAATGTCTCTATATTTTTATAACACTCTACAGGGAATCGTTTTATTTTAGTAGCGCAGTACTTTTTAGTAATTAACGTGCTACTCTGTACACTTTTTCACCCCATTTATATATGAAAAATACACTTTAGTGCACTATATTTATAAAATATAGTGTCTTATAGTGTATTTCCAATTTTTCATAACTTTTTTATTTTTTTGGTACCATTGGAGTACCACGGTACTCTATAATCTGTTTTTCAAATATATATATAAACAACTTATAAATATTTTTCCCTATCGATCGATTACCACTTTAACAAAGTGGTCATAGGTATGGGAACAAATCCAAACATATACTTACCTACATTACAAGGCATAACACAGAACACAGGTAAACTCGAGCTAAAAACAACATGGCTTCCATTAATTTTTGTAAAGGCAGTCATTAGCCAATCAGCTAATGACTTGTCTTCACAATATACCTCGATAGTACCATGGTACTATAGCGGTCACTGCTATAACTAAGTTTAAAACAGTTAAAACTTCAAAAATGCTTACCCTACTTACCTGCCGTACCTCACAGAATCATCTGCGCAACATAATATATCATCCTGTCAAATTTCACACAAATCCAACTGGCGGTTTTCATGCTACGCGAAATACAAATGCCTATGTAAAATGCATTGGATTTTATGCCCATTTTGGAACTCCCATTTTTCTCTGCACTCCCTTGACCAAACGTCTCAAAACTTTCACTACATTGAGAATAAAATGGGGGCAGTATATCTGCACATTTTTGCAGACATTTGGTAAGTTATTAAGAGAAAACAATCCAAAAAAGTGAATATATATATATATATTCACTGAAAATTACCACAGTTTTCAGGGACGTTATAGTTAGTTGGACATTTCACTCATACAAAACCAGAGAAATTCAGCCATTATAGTTAGTTGAGCTAACTATAACTCGCGCCCCGCAATGCACTGCTGATGACGTCACATATTACATCACTCATGACATGGTCAGTGACATCACTGATGACATCATCCAATGACTGTGTGTTTCTGAAAAGTTTAAGTATGTTTATATATATATATATATATATATATATGCCAAGGTGTATTGAAGAATGAGTGGGTGTATGAGTGTCTGAATGGATGATTTAGTAGGTACGTGACTGCATAAGTGAGTGATTAATCGTGTTTTACTGAATGTATGGGTTAGTGACTAATCTGTGTGAATGTCTGTATCAGTCTGTCAGTTGGTGTGTAAGCGGCTGCATGGGTTGGTGAGTAGCTACATGAGTGTCTATATGGGTTATTGATTGGTTGTCTGAGTATCTGTATGGGTGCCTGAGTATCTGTGTGGGTAGGTGGGGGGTGTGTGATCCCTGCATAGATGTGTGAGTGGGTGATTCACTAGGTGTATGGGTTCAAGAGTGCAACTGTGAGGGGCTGTATGGGTGGGTGAGTGTGTGTATGGCTGTCTTGGTGAGTGAATTGATGTCTCAGTGATACATGTGTGAGTAACTACATATGTGAAAGGCAGTATATGTGAGTGTTGGAGTTTATTAGTGACTATATGTGACAGGGAGTGATTGTGAAAGTGGCTGTATGGATAAGTGTGTGCTTCTGTCAGTGATTGTATAAGAGAGTAAGTATGTGTTAGTATCAGTATGAATAAGTGAAGTGGTGTGTGTATAGGTTGAGTAAATGGGAGTGTGATTGATTATTTGCATGACTGACTAGGTGTGTGACTTACTCTATGGGTGAGTGGCGGTGTGTGAGTGTCTGTATGGGTGTATGAGTGCATATGATTGTGGCTGTATTGATGAGTGACTGCATTTATGAGTGACTGTATGGGTGAGTGAGTGGATGTGTGTGTAGACCTAGGAATCAGTGAGTGGGTATGTACTAACTGGTATTGGTGTGTCTATGGTTTCGAGAATGGTAGTCTGTATTTTAGAGTGGGTGTATTAAAGGTTATATTAGGGTGTGAGGAGGTGCATCAGATGATCACATGGATGATGTCATCAGTGATGTCATCAATTATGTCATCAATGATGTCATTTGTGATGTCATGAGTGATGTCACTGACCATGTCATGAGTGATGTAATATGTGACGTCATCAGCAGTGCATTGTGGGGGCGCGAGTTATAGCTAGCTCAACTAAGTATAAAGGCTGAATTTCTCTGGTTTTGTATGAGTGAAATGTCCACCTAACTATATCGTCCCTGAAACCTGTGGTTTTTTCAGTGAATTTCTAAGGTTTTTTAAATGCTAATTTCTAACTATAACGTCCAAGAAATCTATGTTTTTTTCAGTGAATTTCTAAGGTTTTTAAATGCTAATTACTAACTATAATGTCCCTGAAACCTATGGTTTTTTCAGTGAATTTCTAAGGTTTTTTAAATGCTAATTACTAACTATAATGTTCCTGAAACCTCTGGTGTTTTCAGTGAATTTCTAAGGTTTTTAAAATGCTAATAACTAACTATAACGTACATGAAACCTGTGTTTTTTTCAGTGAATATATATATATATATATATATTATCTACTAGCGGTCGCCAGTAGATAGTTATAGTTACAACCTATTATCCATAGGAAATCCGCGACATTCTATTTGAAATAACTCTCTTGCCGGTTGACGTATCTTCGCTAAATTTTCAAACTTTGTGGGGCGCTCCGGTCCGCTCCTACCCTGAAAGTCTCGGGGGATTCGTCAAGCGGGGCCGAGAAAAAGGGGGGTCCCAAAACGCGTTTTCCCATGCAATTTTCCATAGGAAACTTTAGACACGGCTACAGCCTGAACTGCTGAACGGAATTACACCAAATTTGGCAAAGAGGTAGTTCTTGGTTCAGAAAGAACCCTTTTGTTAAATGGTGTAAATCCGTTCAGTAGTTGCTGAGAAAATCAAAAGTAAAAGTACATATATATCTATGGCCGCGTCGGATTCGCGCACCCTCCCGATCACGAGCTGCATGTTAATTGGCTGTCAACACTCCAAATCAAGAAGTGTTGGCAGCCATTTTGTCCCTCGGTAGAACTGAGGGACAGAAACAAGTGCGCAAAGCGCACAAAGGGGGCAGGGTAGAAACACCCTGACCCCTAGGTCTGCTCAGGGGTCCCACAAGGACCCCTGGGCAAACATTTTTTTTTTTTTAAATCGGCAGGATGCGCTCAGGGTGCGCGAATCCTGCCGAAAAAAAAAATTGCATTTTGCCCGGGTGGCCCAAGTCCCGGCGGCATGGTGGGGGTGTTCAATTTATGTATGGGGGCCTCAAAGGCCCCCAAGCCCGGGGACCGCCACCCCCGGGGCTTTCTTTACAAATGGTGCGGGAGGGCTCTGAGCCTCCCGCAGCCCCGGGACCACCACCTCCCGGGGCTTCTTTTAAATTAAAACCTGTGTGGGGGGCTCCAGCCCCCACACGCCCGGGACCGCCACCTCCCCGGGGCACTAAACATTTAAATATGGGGGTCCGTTACGGACTCCAAGCCCCGGGGACCACCACCTCCCGGGGCTGTGCACTGAATGGGAGGGGGCCGCGCGGCCCCTCCTGGAGCCCTTGATGGCCCTGGGGACTGCCACCCCCAGGGTCGGCTTCCTGCAGTGTCCCGAGGTGCCTACCCCAGGACACTGCTGTTTGCTATGACAGGACTGGAGCCTCGCGGCTCCCGTCCTGTCATAGCAAACTTGGTTTGCATTTTGAAAGAGAGAGCAGGAAACCTGCTCTCTCTTTCAAAATGCAAACCAATAGCTTTCCACATGGGGAGCAGCATGTTAGCTGCTCCCCATGTGGAAAGCAATGCCGGCTTCCGCAGGAGGCGGGGAGCCGGCTGGGACTGTGGGGGATTGGGGACCCCCACAGTCTCCAACGTGAGGCCAGGCCCCGGGGATGGGGTCCCTGGGGCCATAAGTGGCTCGGGAGGGGGCCACGCAGCCCCTCCCCAAAGTTTAAAAAAATAAGGTCAAGGCCGGCCCCGGGGGATGGGGTCCCCGGGGCCTTAAATGGCCTGAGGAGGGGGCCACGCAGCCCCCCTCCAAATAAAAATATAAAAAATCGAGGCCATGCCCCGGGGATGGGGTCCCGGGGCCAATACAGGCCTAGGGAAGGGGGCCACGCGGCCCCCTTCCCGTTTTTTTTTTTTATTTTAATTTTAAAAAAAGGGGGTAAGGCCCTGGGGGATGGGGTCCCCAGGGCCTAAAAATAGGAAAAAGGAAGGAGGACCACACAGCCCTCTTCAGGGGAAAAACAAAAAAAAAAAAAAACGATCGGGCCCGCAGGCCCCGCCCCTTCCTTCACCACTCTGCAAACGCGCCCCTGGCGCGTTTGCAGATGGGAAGCAATTCCCCTTCAATACTGGGGTTCCTGGGGGCCAACTAGCCCACCAGGAACCTTCCAGTATGCGCCAGGGGCTGCCTTGCAGAGAGGTGTACAGAGGCCACGCCCCTTTTACACCTCTCTGCAACGCAGCTCTGTGGCGCTTAATGGAGGTAGCTGGTGGGCTAGTTGCACCCCAGGGACCCTCAGGATTCAAGGGGAGTTAATCCCGACTTAAAACGCGCCACGGGGCGCGTTTGCACAGTGGTGAAGGGAGGGGCGGGGCTTCAGGTGACATGTGTGCAAACAGGCCCCGTGGCGCGTTTTAAGATGGGGAATTAAATCCCCTTCAATCCTGAGGGTCTTGGGGCCAACTAGCCCAACAGGTACATCCAGAAAGCGCCACAGAGCTGCGTTGCAGAGAGGTGTAAAAGGGGTGTGGCCTCTCTACACATCTCTGCAACGCAGCCCCTGGCGCATACTGGAGGTTCCTGGTGGGCTAGTTGGCCCGTAGGGACCCTCATGATTCAAGGGGACTTAATCCCCCAACTTAAAACGCGCCACGGGCGCGTTTGCACAGATGTCACCTCAGGCCCCGCCCCTCCCTTCACCATTGTGCAAATATTCCTCTAAAATCTGCCTTACTACGAATTCCGATTTACTCACCTGTTATCAGGAGAGACCTCAGTGCTGCATCTTTCAGCCCAGTACTGGTCCTGAAAAGTAATTTTAACCGTACTTACCGGTAACTTGAATTTCCTTCATAGGCTAACATTGACTGGTTTCACTTGGAAATTCTTCTAAGTGTGGATTTTGGAACTTTAAAATATTCCTCTAAAATCAACCAAAGTACGAATTCCAATTTACTCACCTGTTATCAGGAGAGAACCCAGTGCTGCATCTTTTAGCCCAGCACTGACCCTGAAAAGTAATTTTAACTGTACTTACCAGTAACTTATATTTTCTTCCATAGGAATCCATTGTCTGGTTTTCAGCAGAAAAGTTTCAAAGTGTCGATTTTCACAAACTACAAATATTCCTTAAAAATCGCCTGTATGACTTAAACGCATTCTTTCAACTGTTTACAGGAGATGCACCAGTGCTGGATCCAGGATCCAACACTGAGTAAGAAAAAGTAACGATAACAGTTTTTACCTGCTAAGTGAATTTCCTTCCATAGGATAACATTGGTGATTCTATGAGAAAAAGTTTCTAAATGTCAACTTTTAAAATACAATAATATTCCTTAAAAATCACGACTGTAACCAAAACGCTTTACTCAACTGTTTACAGGAGATGTACCAGGACTGAATCTAGGATCCAGTCCTGTGGTTAGAAAAGTAATCCATAAAGTAACTAATTGCATTTAACTAGAAATTCACATTGAGCTGAATGTTGCATTGTGTTTGAAAATGTGTTGCCCATTGCAACAACTGTAACTACTGTACTTAAAAGTCTATTGCCTATGTGCAAAGTATTTAAACTAAAGTAATTCATTCTGAGAAAGTATTTTTTGTAATGTAATGTATAATGTAATTACAATGTAATTTAAAAATAAAATATGTAAAAAAAATTGTTTCTAAAAATGTAGTAAATCAGTATGAAAAAAATTAATATAACAATTAATACATTTAAAAATTGTCATTTACAAAACCTTTGAAATTCACTGAAAAAACCGTAGGTTTCAGACATGTTATAGTTAGGAATTAGCATTTAAAAACCTTTGAAATTCACTGAAAAAACCATAGGTTTCAGATATGTTATAGTTAGAAATTAGCATTTAAAAAACCTTTGAAATTCACTGAAAAAACCATAGGTTTTAGGGACAGTTATAGGTAGTTGGACATTTTACTCGTACAAAACCCGTGAAATTCCCCGTTATAGTTAGTTCAGCTAACTATAACTCGCGCCCCGCAATGCACTGCTGATGATGTCACATATTACATCACTCATGACATGGTCAGTGACATCACTGATGACATCACTGATGACATCTCAAATGACATCACTGATGACATCATCCAGTGACTGTGTGTTTCTGTAAAGTTTAAATATTTTTAATATATATAGGAAAAGACGTATTGAAGAATGAGTGGGTGTGTAAGTGTCTGTATGGATGATTTAGTAGGTGCGTGACTGACTCTATAAGTGAGTGATTTAACGTATCTTACTGAATGCATGGGTTAGTGACTAACCTGGGTGAATGTCTGTATCCGTCTGTCTGTTGCTGTGTAAGTGGCTGCAAAAAAAAAATAAAAAAATAAAAATAAATAAAAAAAAAAAAAAAAAGAGGGGATGTTCTGCTAGCCTGTTGTTTGCCTCTCCTTTTTCTACAAACTGCCCAGAGGAAGGAGGTTATCCGAAACGCGTCGGCAGTACCCGTGTGGGGAGAGGTTTCTAGTGTGCTGCCTTGAATTTTGGCTTACCCTCAGTGAGTGCATCCCAACGAAGTGGCAACTTTCTCCTTTTTCATAATAGTGGCCAGCCCAGGTCACGGGATTGCACTGCTGCGACATCCTTAGCAGGTCCGTGGCATTTGCACTGGCATGGCGATACGGAGCTGGGGAGCCTTCGCTATACCGGCGCCGCTTGGAACTTTGGTTGTCCCACCATTAACTTTGAGGAAATTGCGAGGCAACGCCCACTTGGGAGTCAAGACTACCAGTCCCAGCATGCAAGTATCAACTCACCTGACTTGCATTTGAGACTTTTAGAAATAAAAGAGGGGATGTTCTGCTAGCCTGTTGTTTGCCTCTCCTTTTTCTACAAACTGCCCAGAGGAAGGAGGTTATCCGAAACGCGTCGGCAGTACCCGTGTGGGGAGAGGTTTCTAGTGTGCTGCCTTGAATTTTGGCTTACCCTCAGTGAGTGCATCCCAACGAAGTGGCAACTTTCTCCTTTTTCATAATAGTGGCCAGCCCAGGTCACGGGATTGCACCGCTGCGACATCCTTAGCAGGTCCGTGGCATTTGCACTGGCATGGCGATACGGAGCTGGGGGAGCCTTCGCTATACCGGCGCCGCTTTGGAACTTTGGTTGTCCCACCATTAACTTTGAGGAAATTGCGAGGCAACGCCCACTTGGGAGTCAAGACTACCAGTCCCAGCATGCAAGTATCAACTCACCTGACTTGCATTTGAGACTTTTAGAAATAAAAGAGGGGATGTTCTGCTAGCCTGTTGTTTGCCTCTCCTTTTTCTACAAACTGCCCAGAGGAAGGAGGTTATCCGAAACGCGTCGGCAGTACCCGTGTGGGGAGAGGTTTCTAGTGTGCTGCCTTGAATTTTGGCTTACCCTCAGTGAGTGCATCCCAACGAAGTGGCAACTTTCTCCTTTTTCATAATAGTGGCCAGCCCAGGTCACGGGATTGCACCGCTGCGACATCCTTAGCAGGTCCGTGGCATTTGCACTGGCATGGCGATACGGAGCTGGGGGAGCCTTCGCTTTACCGGCGCCGCTTGGAACTTTGGTTGTCCCACCATTAACTTTGAGGAAATTGCGAGGCAACGCCCACTTGGGAGTCAAGACTACCAGTCCCAGCATGCAAGTATCAACTCACCTGACTTGCATTTGAGACTTTTAGAAATAAAAGAGGGGATGTTCTGCTAGCCTGTTGTTTGCCTCTCCTTTTTCTACAAACTGCCCAGAGGAAGGAGGTTATCCGAAACGCGTCGGCAGTACCCGTGTGGGGAGAGGTTTCTAGTGTGCTGCCTTGAATTTTGGCTTACCCTCAGTGAGTGCATCCCAACGAAGTGGCAACTTTCTCCTTTTTCATAATAGTGGCCAGCCCAGGTCACGGGATTGCACCGCTGCGACATCCTTAGCAGGTCCGTGGCATTTGCACTGGCATGGCGATACGGAGCTGGGGGAGCCTTCGCTATACCGGCGCCGCTTGGAACTTTGGTTGTCCCACCATTAACTTTGAGGAAATTGCGAGGCAACGCCCACTTGGGAGTCAAGACTACCAGTCCCAGCATGCAAGTATCAACTCACCTGACTTGCATTTGAGACTTTTAGAAATAAAAGAGGGGATGTTCTGCTAGCCTGTTGTTTGCCTCTCCTTTTTCTACAAACTGCCCAGAGGAAGGAGGTTATCCGAAACGCGTCGGCAGTACCCGTGTGGGGAGAGGTTTCTAGTGTGCTGCCTTGAATTTTGGCTTACCCTCAGTGAGTGCATCCCAACGAAGTGGCAACTTTCTCCTTTTTCATAATAGTGGCCAGCCCAGGTCACGGGATTGCACCGCTGCGACATCCTTAGCAGGTCCGTGGCATTTGCACTGGCATGGCGATACGGAGCTGGGGGAGCCTTCGCTATACCGGCGCCGCTTGGAACTTTGGTTGTCCCACCATTAACTTTGAGGAAATTGCGAGGCAACGCCCACTTGGGAGTCAAGACTACCAGTCCCAGCATGCAAGTATCAACTCACCTGACTTGCATTTGAGACTTTTAGAAATAAAAGAGGGGATGTTCTGCTAGCCTGTTGTTTGCCTCTCCTTTTTCTACAAACTGCCCAGAGGAAGGAGGTTATCCGAAACGCGTCGGCAGTACCCGTGTGGGGAGAGGTTTCTAGTGTGCTGCCTTGAATTTTGGCTTACCCTCAGTGAGTGCATCCCAACGAAGTGGCAACTTTCTCCTTTTTCATAATAGTGGCCAGCCCAGGTCACGGGATTGCACCGCTGCGACATCCTTAGCAGGTCCGTGGCATTTGCACTGGCATGGCGATACGGAGCTGGGGGAGCCTTCGCTATACCGGCGCCGCTTTGGAACTTTGGTTGTCCCACCATTAACTTTGAGGAAATTGCGAGGCAACGCCCACTTGGGAGTCAAGACTACCAGTCCCAGCATGCAAGTATCAACTCACCTGACTTGCATTTGAGACTTTTAGAAATAAAAGAGGGGATGTTCTGCTAGCCTGTTGTTTGCCTCTCCTTTTTCTACAAACTGCCCAGAGGAAGGAGGTTATCCGAAACGCGTCGGCAGTACCCGTGTGGGGAGAGGTTTCTAGTGTGCTGCCTTGAATTTTGGCTTACCCTCAGTGAGTGCATCCCAACGAAGTGGCAACTTTCTCCTTTTTCATAATAGTGGCCAGCCCAGGTCACGGGATTGCACCGCTGCGACATCCTTAGCAGGTCCGTGGCATTTGCACTGGCATGGCGATACGGAGCTGGGGGAGCCTTCGCTATACCGGCGCCGCTTTGGAACTTTGGTTGTCCCACCATTAACTTTGAGGAAATTGCGAGGCAACGCCCACTTGGGAGTCAAGACTACCAGTCCCAGCATGCAAGTATCAACTCACCTGACTTGCATTTGAGACTTTTAGAAATAAAAGAGGGGATGTTCTGCTAGCCTGTTGTTTGCCTCTCCTTTTTCTACAAACTGCCCAGAGGAAGGAGGTTATCCGAAACGCGTCGGCAGTACCCGTGTGGGGAGAGGTTTCTAGTGTGCTGCCTTGAATTTTGGCTTACCCTCAGTGAGTGCATCCCAACGAAGTGGCAACTTTCTCCTTTTTCATAATAGTGGCCAGCCCAGGTCACGGGATTGCACCGCTGCGACATCCTTAGCAGGTCCGTGGCATTTGCACTGGCATGGCGATACGGAGCTGGGGGAGCCTTCGCTATACCGGCGCCGCTTTGGAACTTTGGTTGTCCCACCATTAACTTTGAGGAAATTGCGAGGCAACGCCCACTTGGGAGTCAAGACTACCAGTCCCAGCATGCAAGTATCAACTCACCTGACTTGCATTTGAGACTTTTAGAAATAAAAGAGGGGATGTTCTGCTAGCCTGTTGTTTGCCTCTCCTTTTCTACAAACTGCCCAGAGGAAGGAGGTTATCCGAAACGCGTCGGCAGTACCCGTGTGGGGAGAGGTTTCTAGTGTGCTGCCTTGAATTTTGGCTTACCCTCAGTGAGTGCATCCCAACGAAGTGGCAACTTTCTCCTTTTTCATAATAGTGGCCAGCCCAGGTCACGGGATTGCACCGCTGCGACATCCTTAGCAGGTCCGTGGCATTTGCACTGGCATGGCGATACGGAGCTGGGGGAGCCTTCGCTATACCGACGCCGCTTTGGAACTTTGGTTGTCCCACCATTAACTTTGAGGAAATTGCGAGGCAACGCCCACTTGGGAGTCAAGACTACCAGTCCCAGCATGCAAGTATCAACTCACCTGACTTGCATTTGAGACTTTTAGAAATAAAAGAGGGGATGTTCTGCTAGCCTGTTGTTTGCCTCTCCTTTTTCTACAAACTGCCCAGAGGAAGGAGGTTATCCGAAACGCGTCGGAAGTACCCGTGTGGGGAGAGGTTTCTAGTGTGCTGCCTTGAATTTTGGCTTACCCTCAGTGAGTGCATCCCAACGAAGTGGCAACTTTCTCCTTTTTCATATATATATATATATATATATATATATATATATATATATATATATATATATATATATGCAAAAGAAGATGCAAAAAAAGAAGAAGAGAACTCTGGTAGTTCTCGAGTTTAGGTGGAAAGCAGCTCCAGTATAGAACACTCTAAACACCAGCGACCCTCTAAATTTGCTCACCTCAAATGTCTGCTTTTCTATCAAAGTCTTTAAGCATAGGATTAGCACAGTGCCATCCATGCCGAGATAGAAAGGGATTTGGGGGGATATTCACAAGAACGTGCCCTAAACATCCCCAAAAAATGTTAACGCAACTTTACACATCGCAGTCTATCACGGGAAAACAACCCCGTGTTAACCTGGAATTCACAACACAGCGGTACCATGCGATACTCCTCCGAAAACGCTGCCAATGTCCACGATACAACCACCGCGACGGCGATAAAAACATAAACCCCAACGCGTAAAAAGACGCGATGGGCCCAAAAGCGACAAGAAAACAGTGATAACCGGCAAGAGGCCAGCAATACCCACGCGTAATGCGGGAAAAAGCACAAGAACAGCCCACGGAAAATGCCACCAAAAAGGAAATGACCTGCGGAGTACCACGGATGCACCCTGACCGACTGCAGAGGACAACATGAACCCCACAATCCCCACCGAGGAACACCCAGGAATCCAGGGCACGTGGAAGGGTAATGAGAAGAGGAAGAGGAAGACGGGGTACAGTCTGCAGGAACACACGATCATCGGCACGGATGAGATAGAACACCACCACCAACTGCACGTCACCTCCAACGTGTCATTGGCAACAAAGAGGCAAAGATGGCACACTATCTCGGACCATGTGAATGCCGTTGCAGCGCTGAGGAGGACAATGAAAGAGGACAAGAGGCGCTGGATTGATGTGAATGGCAAAACCAAGCAGAAACACGCTGCCAACACGAAAGCAGCAATGCACTCCGGAGGAGGGGGGCCAGCAGGATACCAGGAGCTGAATGACATGGGGAAGATGGTGGCCACAGCCATCAGTCTGGAGACAGTGACAGGAGTTGGGGATCCGGACACTGCCCAACATGACCCGACACCACATCAACAGGGCACGTACCGACCAGGGAGTGGGGGGAAGGGGGGAACTGGGCACAATGGCACACATGTACAATTAAGCAGAGCACACAGCACACCCACAATGACTCAGGATCCTGTCCCACGGGAACACTTCAGCACAAACACAAACACCAAGTAGTCCCACGTACACCATGTGCCCAAAGGGGCATCCACCCAACACATCAACAATCACACAACCAACCCATGCACAGGTGCGAAACACAACAAACATGCATATACGTCAGCCACACTGACAATGCAAGAGACACCACATGACGAGTAGTATGGCTGCAGTCCAATCATCATGACAATGTACACGGCACGACACTGAGGTGGCTGAGTGCGGACCACAACCGGAAAGTAGCAGGTCACACTCGGACACAACCACCTGCACAAACAACCCCTGACGTCAACGACACATCTGCGGACAACCAATGCCCAAGAGTCACAACTCGACAAAGAGCACAAGTTACCCAAGTCTGCAACATCTCAGCACTGTGAAAGCACAGAACTGAAAGGCACACCGCATGAAAGGGAGAAGTGGCAGCCATATCAGAGCCGCCGGAGCGCCTCACCCACCGTGCAGCATATGCACATAAGAATAAGTGCACCTCGAGATTGACAACATCCTGGTACAAACATCAACACCACCACAACAGAACACAGGACACAACTGGTGCCGCATATGTGCACAACATGGCCAATCACATATGGCACAGCAGGAAACTGTGACATGACAATGTACAAGTACAACCTGTAACCTGCAAATATTTATTATTCACACATGCCATACTTGTGGACATTTAGTACTGTCCCATGATTGCCAAGGACGGCCACAATGTGACGTGCTCATGAGAAGAAATTGGTTATGAGGGTGTTCCTACGGGCTATTCCTGCCGCAGCTGCGGTGGCATCTGGGCCACCTGCCCCATCGTCCTCATCATCTTCAGGTACCTCTGGAACCAGGATCCATGGTGCATTGGTGCATACACAGATGTTGTGCAACACACAACATGCAACGATCATCTTGCACACGATGTCTGAGCTGTACAGGAGCCTTCCACCTGTGACGTCCAGGCACCTGAAACGTGACTTCAACACGCCAAATGTGCATTCCACAATGCCCCTGGTGCGTATGTGGGCCGCATTGTACTGCCTCTGGGCGGGTGTGTTTGGGTCTCGGAGGGGTGTCATCATCCAAGGGCAGAGTGCATATCCTTGATCATCTGTGACAGTGCAGAGAGAAAAGAGTCAATACTTGGTTCGGCATGATGCGTTGGCAGGCCCACTAGTCCAGTGATGCCGGTGCTGGCTGTGTGTGGGGTGAGTGTAAGCCAGCCCTCAGGGAGTAGCTGGTGCTGGCAACAACTACGACAGTCATCAGGCACTCAGTAATGCAATGTTCGACCAGCAAGGGCCCATGACTTGAGTTGCACAGAGTTAGTGGCCCCGGATGCACAGCGGCCGACACAGGCCTACTGCCACGGGACGCTGACTTGCGGGACACTGGGGTAGGGTCATGAGGGCAGAGCAGGGTCTCGTATGTATCAAGGGTGGTTTTCGCGGAGTGTCTCGGGGGAGAGTGGGAGGTGTACCCCCAGGGCATGGTGCAGAGGGCACATACCAGCTGTGTCCGGCAACATAGCGGATATGAATGCCACAGACTCATGCCAAACACCAAGTCCTTACCTGCCAGTTGCTGATGACAACCCCCAGGCCACAGGCTCAGACACCAACAATGTTCGGCCGGAGGCTGATGGTGTTTCACGGTGCACAGGGGAAGTGGCACCAGGTCAGTCCTTGCGAGTGGTTGACCTCCTCCGTAATGGTGATCCGTGTTTCCACCGGACTGAAATGCATCTGTCTCTCACTCCTCTCCCTGCGTCCACTGGCATGAACTCTGCCATTGATGAATGAGGACTCAGTACTAGATGTGGGACATACTGGACTGCAGTGTAGGCCGGCTGCAGCGGTGGGGTATGTCAACGAATGTGGACTCCTGGGGGCCAGTGTCACGGAGGACAGCGATGGTCTGAGGAGGCTGCCAAGCTCGCGGGCATGGGTCTTGGAGCTAGCACAGGAACGTGGTGGGCCCTCTTTGACACACGACGGTGTCGGCAGGTGAGCAGTGCGGCCTTGGAGCACTGGGGCAGGCAAGCCAGGTCTCGGTATTAGCGGCCTGGGGTGCAGCAAACGCACTGGCTCGCAGGCCCCGCTGCTCACGGCGTCGGCCTTGTTGCGGGCTGAGAGGCACCGCCCTGGCAGTGACGTTGGCCATTCTGGGAGTGCACCACGCTCAGCGCAACGGTGTATTCATCCACACCCCTGCGCAGGCCTGGCGTAAGCCAGGCCAATCCACTACGCTCACGCTCATAGGGGTGGACGCAGCGAGCGACATTTCTGCGATCTACCCCACAGCCTGAGGTGACATGGTTGCGTCCACTGTTCACTACTCCCCAGACACCAGCAGTTAATGTCTGCATGGACATATCTGTGGTTTGCATACCCAGGTCTGTCCAGCACATTCACGCCACACTTGTCGTTGTGTACATTCCCATTCATGGGTCACTTGCGTCCTTCGCACATGCCCGCTTTCTGCCTCTCTACAAGTTCAGCTGTTGTGTGGCTGTGGTGCCATGATATAGCTGGCTTGTGTACATGGGAAGCCCAGTATCCCAATGGAGTTGTGTTGTTGTGTCTGGTAGGTGGGCATGTTGACTGACATGTTGTATGTGGTTTGGTCACGTGTGCATTCCCACAGTTGTGCGTTGTGTGATGGTGGTTTTGAGGTGTGTGGTGTGTTGATTTGGTACTTACCAACGAGCAGTCCAGTTCCATAGATGCCATCCTGGAAGCGGTGAATGATGCTGGACTGTTGGAAGATGTAGGAATCGTGCACACTGCCTGGGTAGTTGGCGACGACGTTGGTGAAGAGTCCCCGGTGGTCCACTATTGCCTGCACATTGATGGAATGCGTGTGCTTTCTGTTGCGGTAATTGTGTGCAGTGTCGGCAGGGGGCACAAGTAGGACATGTGTGCAGTCAATTGCCCCCAACACGTGCGGGAAGCCAGCTATGGCATAGAAGCCTCGCTTGGTCTCCAGCTGTTCCTGCGCAGTGTGGGGGAAGTGAAGGTGCTGGGGTACCATGCTGATGATGGCATCCAAGACAGGTGTGAGGAACTTTGATAGGGCTGGCTGGGAGACTCCTCCGACTCTGGCAGTTGTTGGTTGGAAGGTACCAGAGGCCAACAGGTGCAGCACAGCCAGCAGCTTTGCCTGTGGAGGGATGTTGGTTGTCCGCTGTGTTGGTACCGTCAGCCTGTGGGCAATGTGGATCAGGATGCGGAGGATGGTTGTCCTTTTGAGCCTGTAGTGGGCAATGACATCCTCTGGTGTTAAGTCTGTGAGGCTTGTGCGTTTTCGGAAGGTCCGCTGTCTTCTTCTGCGCTGCCTCTGTGGTAGTCCGGGGGGTGGTCCGGAGGGGCCTGGGGGTGGTGGCGGTGGGTGTTGTGGCCCTCTTGGGTCTTTGAGCTGCATGATCAGTAGCTCCATGACATGTGTTGATCTTCAAATGTGGCTCTGGGCTGGGCTCCCTTTCATACTGCAGGTTGTCGTCCTGCATAACACCAGTAAAAGGCAGGTGTTAAATCCCTGCTGCTAACGCGCCTTATCGCCTGTTTTTGGATCGCAGGTCTGGCTGGTTGTTGAGAATATCACGAAGTGGTGTTTTCGTGTGTTTTTGCACGGGAACGCCTACTCTGCATATCATTAGCGTTAGTTGTTGCTCTCATCCGTGGCGGTGTTTTTTGCAGAAGCTATCGCTGGAGAAATGGCGATATCTGCAGTTTGCACCAGCTTGAGAATAGGGCAAAAAATCTATCGCAACTTTTGCGGCGCTAAAGTGCTGATAAATCGGCGATGAGTCCTTGAGAATATGCCCCTAAATTTGCTCACCTCAAACGCTGGTGTTGAGAGTGCTCTATACTGGAGCTGCTTTCCACCTAAACTTGAGAACTACCCAGAGTTCTCTGCTTCTTTTTTTGCATAATTTATGCGTCACTCTATGCCTGAAAGGGAATTGTTTTGACTTATACTGGGTGCTCCCTTGTGTCTGGACAAAGCTATACCTCTCTGAAGAGCTCTAATGAGAGCGAAACACGTGTCAGGGGTTGCTTTTAATCATTTCAGGTTGGCTTGGATGGTATTTTATCAATCCAAAGCTGTAATACTGTGCCTGGTGTGTTTGAAGGCTTTGGCCATTTTACAGCTCGGCAAGGATAGCACTGTGCTAATCCTATGCTTAAAGACTTTGCTGTAGACATGGTAAAAGACTTTGTCCCTTTCTATCTCAGCGTGGATGGCACTGTGCTAATCCTATGCTTAAATACTTTGATAGAAAAGCAGACATTTGAGGTGAGCAAATTTAGAGTGTCGCTGGTGTTGAGAGTGCTCTATACTGGAGCTGCTTTCCACCTAAACTTGAGAACTACCCAGAGTTCTCTGCTTCTTTTTTTGCATAATTTATGCGTCACTCTATGCCTGAAAGGGAATTGTTTTGACTTATACTGGGTGCTCCCTTGTGTCTGGACAAAGCTATACCTCTCTGAACAGCTTTAATGAGAGCGAAACACGTGTCAGGGGTTGCTTTTAATCATTTCAGGTTGGCTTGGATGGTATTTTATCAATCCAAAGCTGTAATACTGTGCCTGGAGTGTTAAAAGGCTTTGGCCATTTTACAGCTCGGCAAGGATGGCACTGTGCTAATCCTATGTTTAAAGACTTTGTCCCTTTCTATCTCGGCATGGATGGCACTGTGCTAATCCTATGCTTAGAGACTTTGATAGAAAAGCAGACGTTTGAGGTGAGCAAATTTAGAGTGTCGCTGGTGTTGAGAGTTCTCTATACTGGAGCTGCTTCCCACCTAAACTTGAGAACTACCTAGAGTTCTCTGCTTCTTTTTTTGCATAATTTATGCGCCACTCTATGCCTGAAAGGGAATTGTTTTGACTTATACTGGGTGCTCCCTTGTGTCTGGACAAAGCTATACCTCTCTGAAGAGCTCTAATGAGAGCGAAACACAGTTCAGGGGTTGCTTTTAATCATTTCAGGTTGGCTTGGATGGTATTTTATCAATCCAAAGCTGTAATACTGTGCCTGGAGTGTTTAAAGGCTTTGGCCATTTTACAGCTCGGCAAGGATAGCACTGTGCTAATCCTATGCTTAAAGACTTTGCTGTAGACATGGTAAAAGACTTTGTCCCTTTCTATCTCAGCGTGGATGGCACTGTGCTAATCCTATGCTTAAAGACTTTGATAGAAAAGCAGACATTTGAGGTGAGTAAATTTAGAGTGTCGCTGGTGTTGAGAGTGCTCTATACTGGAGGTGCTTTCCACCTAAACTTGAGAACTACCCAGAGTTCTCTGCTTCTTTTTTTGCATAATTTATGCGTCACTCTATGCCTGAAAGGGAATTGTTTTGATATATATATATATATATACCATCTAATAGTAAGGTTAAACAAGGTGGAAACACAGGAGTAAATAATAGTGACCCCAGACTCATTCTCACCTACAATAAGCAGAAGGACAGCCTTAGACAGATCATTAAGAGGAGTTGGCATCTAGTACTTAGTGATCCAATCTTAGGGGATAAATTACCAGCGATGCCCACTATAACATACAGAAAGGCTCTGTCTACCAGTGATTTCCTAGTTAACAGCAGTCCTGAGGTGAAATCTGGGACAGGTTGGCTGTCAGGACGGAAAGGATTTGTGAGATGTACCACATGTAAAGCCTGCAAATTTGGCATAAGTAAAACCTCATTTCACACCCCGTTCAGTGACAGGTCCATCAAAATAAACAAGTTGATCACTTGCAAAACGGAGTTTGCCATATATGTGCTGGAGTGCTCTTGTGGACTGCAGTACATGGGAAGCACGAAGCTGCAGGTCCACAAGAGGATCCTCGAGCACTTAAGGGCAATAACGAATTCTGACTCTAGCTACCCAGTGGCACGCCATTTCAGAGAAATGCATGGCAATAATCTGCAACATCTCAAATTCTTTGCTATAGACTCAATCCCCCCATTAAGGAGAGGAGGATACAGGGAGGCGTCACTTAGAAAACTCGAAACTAGGTATATTTTAGAGCTAGTTAGAAAAAGTCCACAGGGCCTTAACACCACAGAGGACCTATACACTTGGCTAAAATAACAAAATATCTATAGTGTCTTTTACACATTTTTTATCCGTGAACATGTCTGTAAATAATTGCATTTACGCACTCAGAGGAGGTATAAAGAATTCTGCCTATCGACCCTTGCAGTTAGCTTCCCTAAAACATTAAGAATCAAGAATTCCAGGGAATGGGTCTTCTTTTTTTTATTTAAATACACATTATAGCACTGTCACTTTAAAAGCTTTTATCAAATTTTTTTGAGTAATAAGCTAAACACAGGGTTTACATTTATTGTAGTTTGCACAGTCAATCAGTGTGCATTTCGTATGTGGCTTAGTAGCTGAGTACAAGCCCATTGGGGCAATATCTCCTCAACACAATGTTTAGTGATTATGAATCATATTACTAGTAAACATTCCCCTACTTAACGCATATTCACAAATGTATTAAACATCAAGTAATTAGCATATCTAAGTTTGTAGATATCAACAAATTGCGGAATGTTTTTTAACGAGTTGCAACAAATATTTATTGTATTTATTGTATTTATACAAGAAATGAACTATTTGTACTCGCTTTTAGGTTAAACAAATGTGTCATCAACAACGTCTATTTTACATTGTGTTTTTAAGCCACGACATTACGTAATGCATTTTTAACTAAGGCAGTCTGTTTTCTATGTTTATCATGCACATGCACTTTAAAAATGGGGAAGCCATGTAGGCGCGTCATGTGATCAAGGCCTGGACAGGCCGAAACGCGTCATGGCGGCACAGCGCACGAAGCAAAAATAAAAAATATTTGCACAAAATCAAGAGGAGTCCGTTCCTATTTCTGGTTCTAAAGGCATTGAACCAAACGAGAAAAGGAGTTATATATATATATATATATATATATATATATATATATATATATATATATATATATATATATTTTTTTTTTTTTTTACAGATGTGATAATTACTCAGTTTTGCCATATCAGGTACTATGGAAAACTATGGTAGCACCTTGCTACAATATGGTATAAATTCTGCCTGGCAGACAGGTACATTGAGGGTTACTTTACTAAAAGGACCAGAAAATACTTGAGAAGCACTTAACAAAGCAGAGACATTGCCACGGAGCAGTTATCGTCTGCATGGGGAGAGAGGAGGGAGTATTGGACTGCCTGATAAGGGGATTACGAGTGGTGAGAGCCGGACCATTGTGCCCTAGGTAACTGCGGCGGAAGTGTGGTCCATCGCCAGGATTTGGGACACCACTTGATGTTTGGACTAATTCCATCACTGCATGGGTTTCCACGAAGGACTACACGACCCAGTATGCAGTTTCCTTGGGGACGCTGCGCGTGGAGTTACACACCTCTTAATAGGAGGAGGGGCCGAAAGACTGCTATATTGGGAGTGTTCATAGAAACACTTTTACAACCCCAGGTGAATCAGCCAGCCTGTGAGACCGGCACTGATGAAAGCCAGCTCCGGCTAGAAACGCGTCTGCCATAGCAAGCCACGGACTTTTAAAATCAACCGCGCCTGAATTTGCTCAATAAATCCACTTGTAACCCGGAGCTGTGTCCCGCCTACTTTTACCTGAAAGTGAGCATTTGGTTTTGATGTTGGCCCGGTATCGCTGACACCGGCAGGGAGCATGCCCTCTCGTTCAGGAGCCACGCGTGAGTCAGCAGACTTGGTTTGTGCACTTTAAATGCAACGCGGAGCCCCCCCGAGCAGAGACATTGCCACGGAGCAGTTATCGTCTGCATGGGGAGAGAGGAGGGAGTATTGGACTGCCTGATAAGGGGATTACGAGTGGTGAGAGCCTGACCATTGTGCCCTAGGTAACTGCGGCGGAAGTGTGGCCCATCACCAGGATTTGGGACACCACTAGATGTTTGGACTAATTCCATCACTGCATGGGTTTCCACGAAGGACTACACGACCCAGTATGCAGTTTCCTTGGGGACGCTGCGCGTGGAGGTACACACCTCTTAATAGGAGGAGTGGCCGAAAGACTGCTATATTGGGAGTGGTCATAGAAACGCTTTTACAACCCCAGGTGAATCAACCAGCCTGTGAGACCGGCACTGATGAAAGCCGTTCCAGCTAGAAACGCGTCTGCCATAGCGTTTCACGGACTTTTAAAATCAACCGCGCCTGAATTTGCTCAATAAATCCACTTGTAACCCGGAGCTGTGTCCCGCCTACTTTTACCTGAAAGTGAGCATGTGGTTTTGATATATATAGATATATATATATATATATCTCCCAAAGTTCACCTTTGTGAGAACGCCTGCACACATGGAAGACTTCTCCTTCATTATTGCGGGCTGCAGCAGAATCGTACTCACACCATCGGAAAAAGCGCCATACGCGTTTCGGGCAACCTAGCCCTTGATCACTGGCAATGCAACAAGAGTCCCGGCAGCCATGATTAAATACCACTTGGACCCGCCCCAATGCCTTATGGTAGTGGTAGTTCCATTCATTCTGCCACAGTGGGTGCTGCCAAGTCTGTTTGCATAAAATGTCATACCCAAGTGTGTTAACTTCAGGGAAAGCCATTGACTTTGCTGCCATCTCAAAGTCCCACAATATCGGACTTCCATGTCCACACAGCACTCGAAACTTCAGGCGCTGTAGGTCCGCTGTTGTGCAGCGGGGCGTTCTCGCGACGAGGCACGCCGCAAATCAATCTCTCCCAAAGTTCACCTTTGTGAGAACGCCTGCACACATGGAAGACTTCTCCTTCATTATTGCGGGCTGCAGCAGAATCGTGCTCACACCATCGGAAAAAGCGCCATACGCATTTCGGGCAACCTAGCCCTTGATCACTGGCAATGCAACAAGAGTCCCGGCAGCCATGATTAAATACCACTTGGACCCGCCCCAGTGGGCTGTCAAGCCCCAATGCCTTATGGTAGTGGTAGTTCCATTCATTCCGCCACAGTGGGTGCTGCCAAGTCTGTTTGCATAAAATGTCATACCCAAGTGGGTTAACTTCAGGGAAAGCCATCGACTTTGCTGCCATCTCAAAGTCCCACAAAATCGGACTTCCATGTCCACACAGCACTCGAAACTTCAGGCGCTGTAGGTCCGCTGTTGTGCGGCGGGGCGTTCTCGCGACGAGGCACGCCGCAAATCAATCTCTCCCAAAGTTCACCTTTGTGAGAACGCCTGCACACATGGAAGACTTCTCCTTCATTATTGCGGGCTGCAGCAGAATCGTGCTCACACCATCGGAAAAAGCGCCATACGCATTTCGGGCAACCTAGCCCTTGATCACTGGCAATGCAACAAGAGTCCCGGCAGCCATGATTAAATACCACTTGGACCTCGCCCAGTGGGCTGTCAAGCCCCAATGCCTTATGGTAGTGGTAGTTCCATTCATTCCGCCACAGTGGGTGCTGCCAAGTCTGTTTGCATAAAATGTCATACCCAAGTGGGTTAACTTCAGGAAAGCCATCGACTTTGCTGCCATCTCAAAGTCCCACAAAATCGGACTTCCATGTCCACACAGCACTCGAAACTTCAGGCGCTGTAGGTCCGCTGTTGTGCGGCGGGATGCTCTCGCGACGAGGCACGCCGCAAATCAATCTTCTCCCAAAGTTCACCTTTGTGAGAACGTCTGCACACATGGAAGACTTCTCCTTCATTATTGCGGGCTGCAGCAGAATCGTGCTCACACCATCGGAAAAAGCGCCATACGCGTTTCGGGCAACCTAGCCCTTGATCACTGGCAATGCAACAGACTTGGCAGCACCCACTGTGGCGGAATGAATGGAACTACCACTACCATATGGCATTGGGGCTTGACAGCCCACTGGGGCGGGTCCAAGTGGTATTTAATCATGGCTGCCGGGACTCTTGTTGCATTGCCAGTGATCAAGGGCTAGGTTGCCCGAAACGCGTATGGCGCTTTTTCCGATGGTGTGAGCACGATTCGGCTGCAGCCCGCAATAATGAAGGAGAAGTCTTCCATGTGTGCAGGCGTTCTCACAAAGGTGAACTTTGGGAGAGATATATATATATATATATATATTTTAATTTTTTTTTTTAATTTTTTTTTACAGATGTGATAATCACTCAGTTTTGCCATATCAGGTACTATGGAAAACTATGGTAGCACCTTGCTACAAAATGGTATAAATTCTGTCTGGCAGACAGGTACATTGAGGGTTACTTTACTAAAAGGACCAGAAAATACTTGAGAAGCACCTTAACAAAATAAGTACCCTTGAATGTCTGAAAAACACTCAGATATGTTTTGGAAGTACTATGGAATATGATAGCAGCAGCCTGATATGTCATGATAAGCATGTACGTTTTTTTTTCTTCTAAAAGTGAGATTCGCGTACCGATCGTGTACTAATCACAGTGGGTGCGCGAATCCAAGACTTGTTACGAGAGCCACGACGGCCCCGCACAACGTCACGTACGTATTTCCGGGGGTCGTGCCAGGTGCGCAAATCCACCATAAATTATTTTGTTTTAAAAGTATATGTATATAACTTTATTATATATATTATACCAAGAGATTAATATACACAATTGTAAATAACATATATTTGTAACTGGAATAAAGATATATTATTGTTAAATATATTTTTCAGGAATCGCCTCGGGTGCGCGCCAGTTGCGCGCCGGGTGCGCAACTCCCATGTGACTTCAAAAGAAAGCATTTCATTGGTTAAGAAGCTTTTTATTCTAGAACTTGCAGGACCCCACCCACATTTTTCATTCTTTCAACAACATCTACAGAGACACAGCTCTTGTGTTTTCTCTCTTCTTTTCTGCATTTTTTTGGTGTTTTTTTTACATCAACAGAAAATGCTTTCTTCTAATCCTGCACAACAGCTTCCTCCAGAAGAAGAAGAAGAGTTGGAAGAACCAGTAAAACAAAGTTACGAGAGCATCGTATGTACCTTTTCCTCCATTCCTGCTGGTGAGAAGAAGGTCAACGCACGAAAGGTGACGTGCACTATCTGCGACAAGGTCCTCTCACGTGGATCAGAGAAGAAATACTCATGTGGGGCATCTTTGATGCTTAAACACCTGCAGACGATGCATCCACGGCGTCTCGCACGAGAACAACATCATCGAGACCTTCAAAAACAGGCATCACAGGACGACCAAGTTGCAGGGCCAAGCACCTCATCAGGTTCTTCCACTAGTCAAAGAACCCATATTGTACCTGAATTCGCTGGACTGGAGCAGCGTTGTATTAAATATAAAAAATGTCATTGCTATGGAGAGCAATCGGTGGATGCTATCGTGGTTGCTGTAAAAAAACACCATTGTTAATTATTTTTATTTTTGCAATGACTTCCTAATTGCAAAATGTTTAAAAAGTTTTCTCCGTTCAATCTGTTGATTTTTTCATTAAAAAAAAAAAGTACAAAAAAGAGTTGAAAAAATACAAAAAAATTATAAAAGAAAAAAAGAAGAAAAACATGGTTCTTGTTAGAACTGCATATTTGGTTAAAAATAGACAAATTTCTATGTGTTGTCTGAATTGCAGCAAGTGTAATATATGGAGAAGTGCCTAGGTAGTGCATGTGTGATTGTATGAGTGCATGTGTAGTGCCTGGGTGATTGGAGAAGTGCATGTGTACTGCCTGAGTGATTGCATGAGTGCATGGGTAGTGCCTTGGTGATTGGAAGAGTGCAAGGGTTGGACCTGGGTTATTGCATGAGTGCAGGGGTAGTGCCTGGGTGATTGGAGGAGTGCATAGATAGTGCCTGAGTGATTGAAGGAGTGCATGGGTAATGCCTGGGTGATTGCATGAGTGCATGAGCAGTGCCTGGGTTATTGCATGAGTGCATGGGTACTGGCTGGGTGATTGGAGGAATGCATGGATAGTGCCTGGGTGATTGGAGGAGTGCAAGGGTAGTGCCTGGGTGATTGGAGTAGTACATAGGTAATGCCTGGGTGATTGCATGAGTGCACAGGTAATGTCTGGGTGATTGGAGGAGTGCATGGGTAATGCCTGGGTGATTGCATGAGTGCAGGGGTAATGCGTGGGTGATTGTAGGAGTGCATGCATACTGCCTGAGTGATTGAAGGAGTGCATGGGTAATGCCTGGGTTATTGCATGAGTGCATACAAAGTGCCTGTGTCATTGCAGGAGTGCATGAGTGGTGCCTGGGTGATTAGAGGAGTGCATGAGTAGTGCCTGGGTGATAGCATGAGTGCTGGGTCGTGGCTGGGTAATTTGAGGAGTTTATGGGTAATGCCTGGATTATTGCATGAGAGCATGTGTAGTGCCTGGGTGATTGTAGAAATGCAAGGTTAGTGCCTGGGTGATTGCATGAGTGCATGGGTAGTGGCTGAGTGCATGGATGATTGCATGGGTAGTGCCTGAGTATTTGCATGAGTGCATGGGTAGTGGCTGGGTGATTGGAGGAGTGTATGGGTAGTGCCTGGATTATTGCATGAGAGCATGTGTAGTGCCTGGGTGATTGTAGAAATGCAAGGTTAGTGCCTGGGTTATTGCATGAGTGCATAGGTAGTGCCAGGGTGATTGCATGAGTGCAGGGGTAGTGCCTGAGTGATTGGAGGAGTGCACAGGTAGTGCCTGGGTGATATTATAAGTGCATGGGTAGTGGCTGGGTGACTGAAGGAGTGCATGGTTATTCCTGGGTGATTGCATGAGTGCATGGGGAATTTGTGGGTGATTGGAGGAGGGCTTGGGTAGTGCCTGAGTGCATGGATGAGTGCTTGGATAGTGCCTAGGTGATTGAAGGAGTGCATGGGTAGTGCCTAAGTGATTGAATGAGTGCAGGGGTAGTGCCTGAGTGCATGGGTAGTGTTTGAGGGAATGGATCAGTGCAATAGAAGTGCATGAGTGATTGGAGGAGTGGATAGGTAGTGCCTGGGTGATTGCATGAGTGCAGGGGTAGTGCCTGGGTGGTTGCATGAGTGCATAGGTAGTACCTGGGTGATTTTATAAGTGTATGGGTACTGGCTGCGTGATTGGGGGAGTGCATGGATAATGCCTGGGTGATTGCATGGGTGCAGGGTGAGTGCCTGGGTGATTAGAGGAGTGCATAGGTAGTGCCTGGGTGATTTTATAAGTGCATGGGTACAGCCTGAATGATTGAAGGAGTGCATGGGTACTGCCTGGGTGATTGGAGGAGTGCAAGGGTAGTGCCTGGGTGATTGGAGGAGTGCATGGATAGTGCATGGGTGATTGGAGGAGTGCAAGAGTAATGTCTGGGTGATTGGAGGAGTGCATGGGAAATGCCTGGGTGATTGCATGAGTGCAGGGGTAGTGCCTGGGTGGTTGCATGAGTGCATAGGTAGTACCTGGGTGATTTTATAAGTGTATGGGTACTGGCTGCGTGATTGGGGGAGTGCATGGATAATGCCTGGGTGATTGCATGAGTGCAGGGGTAGTGCCTGGGTGATTAGAGGAGTGCATAGGTAGTGCCTGGGTGATTTGGGTACAGCCTGAATGATTGAAGGAGTGCATGGGTACTGCCTGGGTGATTGGAGGAGTGCAAGGGTAGTGCCTGGGTGATTGGAGGAGTGCATGGATAGTGCATGGGTGATTGGAGGAGTGCAAGAGTAATGTCTGGGTGATTGGAGGAGTGCATGGGAAATGCCTGGGTGATTGCATGAGTGGAGGGGTAATGTCGAGCTGATTGTATGAGTGTAGGGGTAGTGCCTGGGTGATTGGAGGAGTGCATAGGTAGTGCCTGGGTGATCTTATAAGTGCATGGGTACTGGCTGGGTGATTGAAGGAGTGCATGGGTAATGCCTGGGTAATTGCATGAGTGCAGGGGTAATGTGTGGGAAATTGGAGGAGTGCATGGGTACTGCCTGAGTGATTGAAGGAGTGCATGAGTAATGCCTGGGTGATTGCATGATTGCAGGTGTAATGTCTAGGTGATTGAAGGAGTGGATGGGTATTGCCTGAGTGATTGAAGGAGTACATGGGTAATACCTGGGTGATCGCATGAGTGCAGTGGTAGTGCCTGGGTGATTGGAAGAGTGCACGGGTAGTGCCTGAGTGATTGCATGAGTGCATGAGTAGTGTTTGGGTGATTGGAAGAGTGCATGGGTAGTGCCTGTGTTATTGCATGAGTACCTAGGTAGTGTCTGGGTGATTGCATGAGTGCAGAGGTAGTGCCTGAGTGATTGCATCAGTGAATGAGTAGTGTTTGGGTGATTGGAAGAGTGCATGGTTAGTGCCTGGGTTATTGCATGAGTGCATAGGTAGGGCCTGTGTGATTGCATGAGTGCAGAGGTAGTGCCTGGGTTATTGCATGAGTGCATAGGTAGTGCCTGGGTGATTGCATGAGTGCAGGGGTAGTGCCTGAGTCATTGGAGGAGTGCACAGGTAGTGCTTTGGTGATTTTATAAGTGCATGGGTAGTGGCTGGGTAATTGAAGGAGTGCATGGTTATTCCTGGGTGATTGCCTGAGTGCATGGGGAATTTGTGGGTGATTGAGGAGTGCTTGGGTAGTGCCTGAGTGCATGGATGAGTGCTTGGATAGTGCCTAGGTGATTGAAGGAGTGCATGGGTAGTGCCTAAGTGATTGCATGACTGCAGGGGTAGTGCCTGAGTGCATGGATGAGTGCATGGGTAGTATTTGAGGGAATGGATCAGTGCAATAGAAGTGCATGAGTGATTGGAGGAGTGGATAGGTAGTGCCTGGGTGATTGCATGAGTGCAGGGGTAGTGCCTGGGTGATTGCATGAGTGCATAGGTAGTACCTGGGTGATTTTATAAGTGCATGGGTACTGGCTGCGTGATTGGGGGAGTGCATGGGTAATGCCTGGGTGATTGCATGAGTGCAGGGGTAGTGCCTGGGTGATTAGAGGAGTGCATAGGTAGTGCCTGGGTGATTTTATAAGTGCATGGGTACAGCCTGAATGATTGAAGGAGTGCATGGGTACTGCCTGGGTGATTGGAGGAGTGCAAGGGTAGTGCCTGGGTGATTGGAGGAGTGCATGGATAGTGCATGGGTGATTGGAGGAGTGCAAGAGTAATGTCTGGGTGATTGGAGGAGTGCATGGGAAATGCCTGGGTGATTGCATGAGTGGAGGGGTAATGTCGAGCTGATTGTATGAGTGTAGGGGTAGTGCCTGGGTGATTGGAGGAGTGCATATGTAGTGCCTGGGTGATCTTATAAGTGCATGGGTACTGGCTGGATGATTGAAGGAGTGCATGGGTAATGCCTGGGTAATTGCATGAGTGCAGGGGTAATGTGTGGGAAATTGGAGGAGTGCATGGGTACTGCCTGAGTGATTGAAGGAGTGCATGAGTAATGCCTGGGTGATTGCATGATTGCAGGTGTAATGTCTAGGTGATTGAAGGAGTGGATGGGTATTGCCTGAGTGATTGAAGGAGTACATGGGTAATACCTGGGGGATCGCATGAGGCAGTGGTAGTGCCTGGGTGATTGGAAGAGTGCACGGGTAGTGCCTGAGTGATTGCATGAGTGCATGAGTAGTGTTTGGGTGATTGGAAGAGTGCATGGGTAGTGCCTGGGTTATTGCATGAGTGCATAGGTAGTGCCTGGGTGATTGCATGAGTGCAGAGGTAGTGCCTGAGTGATTGCATCAGTGAATGAGTAGTGTTTGGGTGATTGGAAGAGTGCATGGTTAGTGCCTGGGTTATTGCATGAGTGCATAGGTAGGGCCTGGGTGATTGCATGAGTGCAGAGGTAGTGCCTGGGTTATTGCATGAGTGCATAGGTAGTGCCTGGGTGATTGCATGAGTGCAGGGGTAGTGCCTGAGTGATTGGAGGAGTGCACAGGTAGTGCCTGGGTGATTTTATAAGTGCATGGGTAGTGGCTGGGTGATTGAAGGAGTGCATGGTTATTCCTGGGTGATTGCATGAGTGCATGGGGAATTTGTGTGTGATTGGAGGAGTGCTTGGGTAGTGCCTGAGTGCATGGATGAGTGCTTGGCTAGTGCCTAGGTGATTGAAGGAGTGCATGGGTAGTGCCTAAGTGATTGCATGACTGCAGGGGTAGTGCCTGAGTGCATGGGTAGTATTTGAGGGAATGGATCAGTGCAAAAGAAGTGCCTGAGTGATTGGAGGAGTGGATAGGTAGTGCCTGGGTGATTGCATGAGTGCAGGGGTAGTGCCTAGGTGATTGCATTAGTGCATAGGTAGTACCTGGGTGATTTTATAAGTGTATGGGTACTGGCTGCGTGATTGGGGGAGTGCATGGGTAATGCCTGCGTGATTGCATGAGTGCAGGGGTAGTGCCTGGGTGATTAGAGGTGTGCATAGGTAGTGCCTGGGTGATTTTATAAGTGCATGGGTACAGCCTGAATGATTGAAGGAGTGCATGGGTACTACCTGGGTGATTGGAGGAGTGCAAGGCTAGTGCCTGGGTGATTGGAGGAGTGCATGGATAGTGCATGGGTGATTGGAGGAGTGCAAGAGTAATGTCTGGGTGATTGGAGGAGTGCATGGGAAATGCCTGGGTGATTGCATGAGTGGAGGGGTAATGTCTAGCTGATTGTATGAGTGTAGGGGTAGTGCCTGGGTGATTGGAGGAGTGCATAGGTAGTGCCTGGGTGATTTTATAAGTGCATGGGTACTGGCTGGGTGATTGAAGGAGTACATGGGTAATGCCTGGGTAATTGCATGAGTGCAGGGGTAATATGTGGGTGATTGGAGGAGTGCATGGGTACTGCCTGAGTGATTGAAGGAGTGCATGAGTAATGCCTGGGTGATTGCATGAGTGCAGGGGCAGTGCCTGGGTGATTGGAAGAGTGTACGGGTAGTGCCTGAGTGATTGCAGGAGTGCATGAGTAGTGTTTGGGTGATTGGAAGAGTGCATGGGTAGTGCCTGGGTTATTGCATGAGTGCATAGGTAGTGCCTGGGTGATTGCATGAGTGCAGAGGTAGTGCCTGGGTGATTGCATGAGTGCATAGGTAGTACCTGGGTGATTTTATAAGTGTATGGGTACTGGCTGGATGATTGGAGGAGTGCATGGGCAATGCCTGGGTGATTGCATGAGTGCAGGGATAGTGCCTGGGTGATTGGAAGAATGCATGGGTAATGCCTGGGTGCATGGAGGAGTGCATGAGTAGTGCCTGGGTGATTGGAGGAGTGCATAGGTAGTGCCTGGATAATTTTATAAGTGCATGGGTAGTGGCTAGTTGATTGGAGGAGTGCATGGATAGTGCCTGGCTGATTGGAGGAAGCAAGGGTAGTGCATGTGTTATTCCATGAGTGCATAGCTAGTGCCTGGGTGTTTGCAGGAGTGCATGAGTAGTGCCTGGGTGATTTTATAAGTGCATGGGTACTGGCTGGGTGATTGGAGGACTGCATGGATACTGCCTGAGTGAATGGAGGAGTGCATGGATAGTACCTGGGTGATTGGGGGAGTGCAAGTGTAGTGCCTGGGTTATTGCATGAGTGCATAGGTAGTGCCTGGGTTATTGCATGAGGGCAGGGGTAGTACCTGGGTGATTGCCGGAGTGCAAGGGTAGTGCCTGGGTGATTATATAAGTGCATGGGCAGTGGCTGGGTGATTGAAGGAGTGCATGCGTAATGCCTGGGTGATTGCATGAGTGCAGGGATAATGTGTGGGTGATTGGAGGAGTGCATGGGTACTGGCTGAGTGATTGAAGGAGTGTATGGGTAATGCCTGGGTGATTGCCTGAGTGCAGGGGTAATGTCTGGATGATTTGAGGAGTGCATGGGTACTGCCTGAGTGATTGAAGGAGTGCATGGGTAATGTCTGGGTGATTGCATGAGTGCAGGGATAATGTTCCAAGAGATTGGAAGAGTGCATGGGTAATGCCTGGGTGCATGGAGCAGTGCATGGGTAGTGCCTGGGTGACTGGAGGAGTGCATGAGTACTACCTGGGTGATTGCATGAGTGCACGGGTAGTGCCTGGATGATTGCAAGACTGCATGGGTAGTGCCTGGGTGACTGTACCAGTAAATCGGTTGTGCGTGGGTAAATTGAATAGTGCCTGAGTGCATAGATGAGTGCATGGGTAGTGTTCGAAGGAATGGATGAGTGCAGTAATAGTGGCTGTAAACATTATTTCACATTATCATGCATATTACATTATTTCTTCTTACTTTTTTTTACTAATGTAGACACAAAACTTAGTGGAACTATTTTACATAGTTTTGTTGTAAACTGAATTTAAAACCTTTTCAAACTTCACCATTACCTTCAGTAAAAAAGAAGAAAAACTGTTATTGAATATAATATTATACTTTTAAGAACACTACATAATTTTAGAATTACATAACATTTTCACTTTACCTTATTTTGCTGTGCTCAGATTCTACTGAATTTCACCGTAGACAGTGATTTCAATGTAGTATCATCATACAACAGCGGGGAAAAACAATCAACGAGATTGTAAAAAACACAAATCAGCGTTGAGTATTATTTAGAACATGTGTAACTATGTGTTTACCTATCTATAGTTTCTTAATTACATTCTTCAACTACATTTGGGGGCATATTCTCAAGGAGCTATCGCCGATTTATCGGCACTTTAACTCATCCAAAGTCACGCTAAATTTATCGCCCCATTCACAAGCTGGTGCTAACAGCCCATAACACCAGTTTTCCTGCGAAAGCAGTCGCAAAAAGCATCGCCACAGATGACCCCGGCAACTAACGCTAATGAGATGCAGAGTAGGCATTCCCAGGCAAAAAGCCGCGACAACACCACAACGCAACATTCTCAACAACCAGCCACATCGGCGATAGGAACACAAAACAGGCGATACGGCACGTTACCAGCAGGATATTAACACCTGCTCTGACCTGGTGCAAAGTCGGACGTCAACCTGCACAAGAAAAGGGAGCCCAGCCCACAGCCACACCTGAAGAACAACAGATGCCATGGAGCCACTCACCATGCACCCCGGAGCCCTGAGAGGGCAACAACACCCACCGCCACCACCCCCAGGACCCCCCCAACAGACCCCCCCGTCCCCCATACCACCACAGAGGCAGCGCTGACAAAGACAGCGGACATTCAGGAAATGCACCAGCCCTACAGACCTAACACCAGACAATGCCAATGCCCACTACAGGCCCAAAAGGACAACCATCCTCCGCATCCTGAACATCATTGCCCACAGGCTGACGGTACCAACACAGCGGACAACCAACATCCCTCCGCAGACAAAGCTGCTGGCTGTGCTGCACTGTTGGCCTCTGGTATCCTCCCAAACAACAACCGCCCGAGTCGGAGGAGTCTCACAGCCAGCCCCATCCAAGTTCCTCACACCTGTCCTGGATGCACTCACCAGCTAGGGACCCCAGCACCCATACGTCCCCCACAAGCAAAAGCTGGAGACCAAGCAAGGACTATACACCATAGCTGGATCCCCACACGTGTCGGGGGCAATGGACTGCACACTTGTGCCCCCTGCCAACACCGCACACAATTACCGCAACAGAAAGCACACGCATCCCATCAACGTGCAAGCAATAGTGGACCACAGGGGACTCCTCACCAATGTCATAGCCAACTACCCAGGCAGTGTGCATGATCCCTTCATCTTCTGACAGTCCAACATCAACCAGTGCTTCCAGGATGGCACCCATGGGAATGCACTGCTCGTTGGCAAGTACCAAATGAACACACCACACACCTCAACTCCACAATCATGCAACTCACAACTCTGGCACTGGCACTGCACACGTCACAAAATCACACACAACATGCCAAACAACATGCCCCCCAACCTGACACGACAGCACAACTTACTGTGGCAACCTTGGTTAGCCATGTACATGAGTCATCAACGGCATGGCACCTCAGTCATACAATACCGGAATGTGGGGAGAGGTGGGAACCAGGCATGTGCGAAGGAGGCAAGTGACCCATGAATGAGAATGTACACAATGCCAAGATGTGCTGGACAGACTGCAGTATGCAGACCACAGACATAGCCATGTCTACATGCACTGCTGGTGTTTGGAGTGTAGTGGACAGTGGACGCAACCATGTCACCCCAGCCAGTGGGGAAGATCGCGGAAATGTAGATTGTGACGTCCCCCCCTGTAAGCGTGTGCAGAGTGGGCTGGCCCATAGGACGCCAGGCCAGTGTAGGGGTGTCAATAAAAAGCACGTAGCTCTGGGCGTGGTTCTCTTTCGGAATGCCCAATGGGTCTGCCAGGGTGGCGCCTCCCACCCCTCCATGAGGCCGATGCCGTGAGCGGTATGGCCTGCGATCCTGTGCACCTGCTGCACCCCGGGCCACTCATCATGCCCGCCCCTGCTCAGCCAGGCCTCATTGCTCACCTGCCGACACCGACGTGTGTCGAAGAGGGCCCACCACGTGCTGGCGCAAGCTCCAAGCCCGAAGCCCGCGACCTTGGCAGCCTCCTCAGACCATCACGGCCTCCGCGACACATGCCCGCTTTACTCCTTTCTCGTTGACGTACTCCACCGCTGCCTCCGGCCTACACTACGGTCAAGTAGGTCACACATTTGGAACTGAGTCTTGATTATGCAATGGCAGAGTACACACCTTATGGCTGAGCTTATATCACTGTACTCCCTTCGATGTGGTGCCACCAACTCTGTGCATAGCATTCGAACTACACCTGTCTGTGGTCCCTTGCTGACTACTGCCTTCGCCCTACACTGCGGTCGAGTGGGTCACACATGTGGAATTGAGTCTTTATTTCTGCATGGCGGAGTTCATATCAATGTACGCAAGGAGACGAGTTAGAGGAAGACGCGGTTCAGTCCGGAGGAGAAGAGGATCATCGTTACGGAGGTGATCGAACACTGCCGACAACTGCTCTGGTGTCACTAACACTGTGCATCGCGTGCCAATGACACATGGCTGTGGGCCCCTGCTGACCGCTGCCTCGGGCCTACACTGCGGTCAAGTAGGTCACACATCTGGAACTGAGTCTTGATTACACAATGGCCGAGTACACATATCAATGCTGAGTTTAAATCACTATACTCCCTTCGATGTGGTGACACAAAGTATGTGCATGGCATCCCAACCACACGTGTCTGTGGGCACTTGATGACTACGCCTTTGGCCTACTCTGCGGTTGAGTAGGTCACACATTGGGAATTCAGTCATGATTCATTTATGGCAGACTTGATATCATTGTACTGGCCTCATAGCAGACTGCATCCCCTTTCAGCTCCGGTGCCACTAAGTCTGTTCCCCGACATCCATGGACACTTTCTGGTTGAACTTTGGTGGCGACCGAGTCTATGGACTGGGGGTTGTCTTCATCATCATGTCGGTGATACTGACTTTGTGGCAAAAACGAGGCTGTAGCATTCCACTCCTCCATTTGCCGCTTCCGGCCGGCTTCTGCCCTCTGCATCATGCCCTGGAGGACACCTTCCACTGTCCCCCGCAAACCTCCGCTACATTCACCTTCGACATCGACGAGGACCCGCTCAGCTCGCGTGGCCCTATCTCACTGCACTGAAAGTCACAGTCCTGTGGCGGTGTGCCTGTGCCGACCGCAGTGCATCCGGGGCCACTAACTCTGTGCAGCTCAAGTCATGGCCCCTGTCTGATAGCATATTGGATGGCCTCTGGGTCGATGGACTGGGGGTCATCAAGGCCTTGTGTCTGTGGCCCTGTGCTGTCCACTGCCTCCGGCCTCAACTGCGGTCCACCTGGGCTCACACATCAAATCGAATCCTGACCTGCCCAAACGTCGCATCACCGCAGGATGCACACGCCACCACCGCCAGGACCAACTCCAAACAACAGGTGCCAGAGTCGGAAGTGTCTTACTGCCGGACTATCAGAGTTGCTCACACCTGTCGTGGTTGCCATCATCAGCTTGATACCCTGCTCAGCTCTTCAGGTGCCACTGACTCAATGCACCACAAATCATGGACCATTCTGCTTGCATGTTGGGTGCACACTGTACTTTCTCCGGCTGCCACCATGATGCTTCACAGCTGTTTCTGTTATGCTGGTGTTTTCTGTTTCCGCTTTTATTGTGATCACTGTTCATGTTGTCGCCAGCATCAACGACTCCATGAGGGCTGGCTTACACTCACCCCACACACATCCAGCACATGCGTCACTGTACATGTGACCATGCCAATAAAGGTGTCGAGCGCACGTGCCCGTAGCCATTTCAACGAACTATCTGAGTGTGTCCGTGTGCTCATGATGTATGCATTAGGGCCCCGGGCCCTACAACATTACATTGTGCTGTGTACAGAGGATGCAGCCCTGTCACCGCAGGCAGTGGGTGAGACATTGCACATGTAGCTTTGTCATCCCCCACTCAATACGTAAGAGGAGTGACCTGGGCCGGCGTATGCCAGTCCAGCGTTGGGGTGTGGATGATTATCCTGTGGCTCTCGGTGTGTTTCAGTACTGGAAATGTGCAAAGGCATGTGTCTCTGTCGCAGTGTGGGTCTCCGTTGGGGAGTGTAGGTGGTCCCTGATGGGACTTGGACACCCACGTATGTGATCTAGTTCGTCTTCCATGAGGTAGTACCCCACCCGCACCTGTTCGGCCAGCCCCTTCTGGCAGTCTGACAGCTGGCCTTGGAATGAGATGTGTGCTTAGGTGGGCTGCTGGGAGCCAGCCGGGGTGGTGGGTGCGTCCAGCTGTGTTGTCCATGCAGCGGGTGGGGTATCCTCGATGCAGCGGGGCTGCCCAGCTCCTGGAGCTCTATTGCCTGGGATGTCCATGGACTGTTGTGGGGGGTCGGTGTCGGAAGTGTGGAGGTCCTCTTCAGCATCACTGATGGGTTGTCAGGTCTGCTCTGCTGGAGGTGTTGTTTGTCCCTCTGCAATGTGTAGGGGAGATGTTTGTTGACATTGTGTTGGCATGTATGTTGACGCATTGTTTGAGTTTACATACAGACTGCATGACAATGTACATTGTGACTGTTTGGGAGGGGTGGACTATTTGATGCGTGATAGTGGACATTTGGACTACGTGAGGTGGGTGATGTTGTACACGTACTTTTTCATCTCACAGTTTCCTGCTATGTCAGATGTGATTGGCCATTTTCTACGCACAGGCGGGCCCAGTTGTGTCCTCTGTTCTGCAGTGTAAGTGTTGCACTGTGTCCCACATTGTCGTCCATGTGGCTGTGCTGTGATTGCTATGTGTGTGTGCTGCATTGTGTGAGAGTCGCACCTGCAGCTGTGATTTTGCTGCCCCTTATTCCTTGGAGGCAGTGTGACTTTGGCTTTTGTGCTTTTGAGGTGCTGTGATGTTGGCGACTTGGGTCATTTGTGTTCTTGGAAGGTTTTAGTACTCTTGTGCATTGTTTGTCTGCAGATGTATTGTTGAAGTCAGTGGTTGTTTATGCACGTGGATGTGTCAGAGTGTGACCTGCTCCTTCCGGATGTGGTCCACACTCAGCCACCTCAGTCTTGTAGCATGCACAGTGTCATGGTGATGGTACTCCGGCCATGCTGCTCGTCATGTGGTGTCACTTGTGTTGTCAGTGTGGCTCTCGCATATGCATCTTTGCTGTGTTTCGCACTGGTGCATGTGTGTGTTGTGGAATTGGTGTTGTGTGGGGTGGGACCCCTTCGGGCACATGGTGTACGGGGGCCTACTTGATGTTTGTATGTGTGCTGCAGTGTGCCACGGGGATCAGGGACAATACCCAGGGTCGTTGTGGGTGTGCGGTGTGCTATATGTGGTTGTGCATGTGTGCCATTGTGCTCGTCCCCCAGTCCCTGTTCGTTACTCACCCTGTTGATGTTGTGTCAGGTCATGGCGAGCAGGGTCCGGACTCCAGACTTCTTGCACCGTCTCCACAGTAATGACTGTGGCCACCATTTGCTCCAGCTCCTCCTGTGGCGCAGGACTCCCACCTCCATTCGCCGTTGCCGCCTTCCTGTTGGCAGCAGGTTTCTGCTTGGTTTGGCTTTTGACATCGTGCCAGCGCATCTTGGCCTCCTCGGCACTCCGACTGCATTCACGATGGGATGGCATTTTTCCGTCTGTATTGCCAATGACACGGTGGTGGTGTTGGACAGTTGTTGTTGGTGCTCTGTCACCTCCATGACGACTATCGGGTTTTCCTGCGGACTGTACCCCGTATTCCTTTTCCTCTTCTCCCTGGCCTTCCCTGACCCCGAGGTTCCTTACTGGTGGTCTGTGGGGCTTGTGGGGTTCGCATTGACCTGGGCACTGGTTCCGGTGCATCCATGTTGCTGCGCAGTTTGATTTGTTTATGGTGTGTTTTTCTTGTTCAGCTTTTATGGTGCATTTTCCCGCGAGACGCGTGGGTATTGCAGGACTATCGCTGGTTGTCGCAGTTTTTTTTCAAGGTTGGCCTCATCGCAACTTTATTCGCGTTGGTGTTTCGCATTTTTTCAGCGTCGCGTTATTTTTAACGCGGTCATTTGACACATTATCTTGGGACTATCGCATGGTGACGCCAGGTTGAGAATGCTACGTTAACACAGCATTGTTTTCCCGCGATGGACTGCGATGTGCAAAGTTGTGTTAAGCTAAACTTGCAGTGGTTATCACACGTTCTTGTGAATATGCCCCTAAGTCTTTTATTTCTCTCAACTACACTTTCTAAAATGTACATTCTCATTTACATCTCTTATAGTATAAAGAACAAATATATAAACTACTTGTTTCTAACACAATTTTCCAAATGCAATATAAATTAGCACAAACAATAATCCATATACTAATTGTTTACATCTTCCCAATAGGCCGAATAATGTTTCCAACACTTTTGAATTGAAAATATCCAAAATAAACTCGTTAATTCGTGTTCACATCTTCCCAATAGGCCGAATGATGTTTTCAAAACTTTGGCATCAAAAATATCAGATATGAATTTGGTTATTCGTAAGGCAACCTACATTTGAATTACAAATGGGCATCATTGCAATGTGTCCATCCTTTATTGCACTCTAAATACACAGTATAGTGTCCAGATGTTGTAGTAGGTCCATCATGGAAAATAATAGCCACTGCTTTAAAAGTTCTTCCTGAAATTGATACTTCACTTGTCACAAAATTTTTAATTTTGGTTTCCAATTTTCTTCCATTTGCTCTACAACGTTGTAGCATTAAAATGACATATTTTCCAAATCTTTCTATATATAATGTTGACAACATTTCTCATTTACAATGAGAGCATTTAATATCTTGATTAGCTGTTTTTACTAATTTGTTGAAAGTCACTGATTTGCAATCTGGTATCGTCAATTATATGAATTGTTCAGTGAGGCCTACCAGTCGAATTTTATGCTGTATATGCTGATCATCTGGTGCCCCAGTTGGAGATATTATATAACACGGCACTAGCTGAAGGTTCCTTGCCCCTCACTACAGCGCAGGCGCTAGTGGTGTCACTCCCGAAGACGGGGAGAGACCCCGCAGATATGGCCAGCTATCGCCCGTTATCATTATTGACCACAGAGTACAAAATACTTAGTAAAGTGTTGGCGAACAGGCTACTACCCTCCCTGACTAAATTGATCCATATAGACCAGACGGGTTTTTTGCCCGCCCGCAGCACGTCATTGAATACCAGGAAGCTCCACCATATTATAACGGAAGCCCCAAGTCGGTACGAGCATGCAGGCTGCATATCTTTGGATTTGCGTCAAGCGTTCGATTCTATCCACTGGGACTATATGTTCCGAGCATTGGAGAAATTCGGGATACCAGCGGGCTACATCGCCTGGATACGTCTATTATATGACGCGCCCACGGCGCGAGCACGCACTGGTGGCAATATATCAGCGGAATACCCGATATATAGAGGGACGAGGCAGGGATGCCCCTTATCGCCGCTCATATTCATATTGGCCCTAGAACCGCTGGCACTTAAAGTGCGTAAGGACCTCATTGATATGGGCATGAAGATAGGGAACACAACGCACCTCTTCTCTGCCTATGCGGATGATATCATTCTGTATCTCCGTGATCTCCGACTGCCCCTGGGCCCGCTATGTGAGGTGTTCCACCACTTCGAATTAATTTCAGGCCTTGCCATTAATGTAGCAAAGTCACATGTCTTTTTCTTCACGGAACATGCATGCCCAGCTGATATAGAGTTTGGTGGTACACGGCTACAGGTTGCACAGCATACATTTAAATATTTGGGTATACAGGTCTACCGGTCACATACGGCTATGTTAGACGGAAACTTACATAGAGCGCTTGGAGCATTAAGATCCAGTGTTGCCTTTTGGACTACGTTGCCGCTGTCAGTTATGGGTAGAGCGGCTTTGGCGACAATGGTGGTCCTCCCACGATTGATTTACTACTTCACCAACTTGCCCATTATAATACCACATACCACATTTAAATGGATGAATACATTACTAACTGACCTAATATGGAGAACTGGGAGACGGCGTATCAGTCTTAAAAAATTGCAGCTGGGCACACGTAGGGGAGGACTGGGCGTACCTGATCTACGAGCATACTATTATGCATGTCAATTACAATGGTTGTCCTTCTGGACTGCCGGGCGTAATTTACAAGAGATAGGTTTTACGGAGCGAGACATAGACCGAGGAATGTTACACACCCTGTTGTTACCCAACAGCAGGATCCCAAAAGTCTTCCTTCGCTGCTGCGCAGACAGCGCTGCAGTGCTGGAAAGCAGCACTACAATATACAGGCGCGCCCTCCGACTATGCAGGTAACATCCCATTAATGGGAATCCCAATGACGGATGGACAACTAACTAGGCGTAGGCTAGCACCGTGGTTGGAAGTTGGGATCGGTACGGTGGCTGATCTGTTTGGGGATGGGATGCTGTTGAACCATGAAACTTTTGTACACGAAAAGGAGCACCAGCGCAATTATATTTATTACATGCCGCATTGGTACAGTATGTAAAACGCACTGGGCCCCGCAGAGACAGGAACCTCCCACGCACGAACTGGTCAAGCTGCTACACTATATGGGAAGGGGCAGACACCTTATTAAATGGCTGTACATAGGGATCCGCACTCATATAGAGGCTGACCTCACTCCATTGCGCATGACCTGGACAGAGGACATAGGCAGGGCCTTGGAAGATAAGGAATGGGCGACTATTGTAGAACACCCAAAAACGGTATCACGGAATGCAAAATTTAAATTTATCCAAACTATGATTCTTCACAGGGCTTACCTTACCCCCCATAGATTGGATAAAATGTTCCCGGTGACACAACACGGTTGTCCAAGATGTCTGGAAGAGGGGGCTGGCCTCACACATATGATATGGTCGTGTCCAATGCTGCGTGGGTTTTGGGACGCGGTCAGACAACTTGTTGGAACGGCCACACACTGCGAGGTGCTAAACACTGTGGAGGAATGTATTCTAGGGCTGCACAAACACGTGTCCAAGCATAAAGTTCAGTATCGTTTATTGACTTGGCGCTCATTTTAGCGATACGGGCCATCACTATGCGCTGGAAGTCAAAGAAGCCCTCTACGGAACATGCCTGGTATAGTGAACTGCTCCGATGGGGCAGTGCGGAGAGTGCCGCCATACATAGGGAGGAGCTCAGGGGCCTACGTAAAGTCCCAATAGCATTAGAATGGGATTTAATATTTGAAGCACTCAAAACAGTGGACATAGAACAATACAATACCTCAAGCGCAACCCAATAGACAATACGTTGAGGAGATTTAGTCCCCAAACGCCATGAAACGAGATGTATGTTTGGTGGTACGTGGTTTTATTAAGAAGCCGCACAGACCCAGGCGGAACACATATAGGCTGTATGAGGGTGCATAGGACTGGAGGGAGGGAGGGAGGGGGGTATTTAGGAAAGGGGTTTGTATATAGTTCATTTTGAGACATATCAGTTAGAAGCCTGCACAAGAGCCAGGCTTTGGTACATAAGCTAGATATTGGGAGCTACGTAGTACAAAGGGTCAATTCAGTCGACATATGATCACATAGATGTTTATAGTTTCAAATAATTCTACAATGGTATATACATATCGGTTACTGAGAATCGTTGTATAATGTATTTCACGTATGTAAACTGCATAACGATGATGTAGATCTCATATAGCAATGATGCGATGTAATGTAAAGAAAAATCAATAAAAATTATGTTTAAAAAAAAAATGAATTGTTCAGTGTATATTTCAGTGGTAGAAGAAAATGAACACTCTTCACATTTATGATCCCATCTGTAACTTAGTCCAAATAAATTTTCAATTTCTATTCCTTCATCTTCCAATACTCCAAGCATAAACATAAGAAATTCTTGTGCATCTTGTTGTATATTCAATGTAAATTTCAATGAACCAGTACATATATCCAAAAGATGCCGAATGCCAGAAGCAATATGGATTTTACTTCTATCAGTTACCAACTTTTGAAAAATATAATGTAGTGAACATAATCTTTTTTCTCAATTTTCCATAATTTCATGATGAAGATCTTCCAGATAAAAGACAACATTCACAATTACATTAGCATAGCAGTTGATACCGGAACTATTTTCTAACTGGTATCCTACAATATCATCAATAGTGTCCATTTTCATTTTCTTGGCAGCTTCATCATTCTCTTGAATTGTTTTCTTTTTTTGAATGTCAGTAGAAGGTTTGTCATATTTCCATTTTGGACACACTACACGTTTCTCATATACAGGATATTCACCTAAGTTAGGAACATAAAGTCTTCTTAACCGATTGTACTCTCTTATACAATTTGTATCAGCACTAATCTTTTTCTCATCAAAATCATTCAAATACAAACCAGATAATGTTCTTACTCGAGACAATGCAGCGTATGCCATGCCCTCTTAAACACTGTACTTCCAATATTTACCAAAGCACAGTCTACACTTAAACCTTGAGATTTATGAATGGTTACTGCATATGCTAAATAAAGAGGAAACTGTTTTTTATGAACATACAAGTCTTTTACAAGCAAAAATGGAACAGCACAATGTCCAATCTGTTTTACCTCTTCAATCTGATCAAATGTAATCTTCAAAAATTCAATTCCATTCCTGTTCTGAAAATTTACAAAATCAAAATGTTTTCCCATTGCTCCATTTGCTAAACTTTCTTCTACATTCAAATTACGCAATAGAATTACCCAACAGTTTACACATACATATAAAGTCTTTTCTAAACCTGCAGTCTTAGACACCGACTTTTCCAAAGAATCCAATTTTGACTGTAATTTCTCTGAGAGAAGAATAGTAACTCCTTTGTGTTCCATTTTATCAATAGCTTCCATTTTCTCTATTGGTTGTTCTTCCAATTTCAAAAGTTCTTGATTGAATGTAGGACACTCTTGCAATGTAGGCATTAGGCAAACTATAGACTTCTTTTCTCCAATTTTTTTGTACATTATATCAAGTGCTATGTTTTCATTTGCAAGCAAGTTCGTTAAAAGCCGACTTTGTAGAGCTTCTTTACCATGTTCTGTCAAAACACCAATTCTTATATCTTGAAGAATGTTTCCATAATGTTCATCTCTTGCTTGTCGCATATTCTTAATAAGTTCTTTATATTCAAAATGAGACCAAATGTTGACATTTCCAATACTTCCCAAAGATTTCCTAGTGTCTTCATGGACAAGTGTTTTAAAAACAGGTTACCATTTTACAGGAGTAAGTTGTAGTAGGTCGCCGAATAAAATTACATGTTTTCGTCCATATAGAACATCATAATCTGTTTTTAAAATATGTTGCATTCTTAAATGTACAAAAGCAAATATTAAGTTTGAGACCATGCTCACCTCATCAATGATTAGAAGTTTCATTTTCTTAAGTACTCTTGAAACTTCATAACAAGCTTCTCCAGATAGCCTGTGATATTCCAATTTATTTTCATGTTCAACTGGTAGCATGAGTAATCAATGTAACGTAATCTCTTTTATGTTGTGTGCTGCTAATCCAGTTGGAGCTGTTACAACACAATATAAATGTGATTCAGTAGTTTTGTGTAGATAACTGGTCAAAACTTTAATTAAGAAACGATTTCCTGTTCCAGCTTGACCACTGATGTACATTCGAATAGGTTTACATGATGTACATTGGCATTCTTTTTTCATGCAGTAAACCATGCTGTATCTGTTGTGTCACTTGCTGATATATTTCTTTTTGTTCAATATTTAGTTCTTCCAAGTTTCCCAACTCAATAATATCCTGTTGTGCTTGTTGCATTGCTGTTTCTACTTCACTCATGGCTATTGCTGCTTCATTTTCAATAATTGGTTGTCCTAGTGGATCTTGACTTAGTGGAGTAGAACTTTGACTATCTTGAGAACTGTCTATAGCTATTTCAGCTGCAATAGTAGTTTCTTGTTCAATCTCTTCATTTAACTTTTGTAGATAAGTAGGGAAAATTGTGCATTGAACATTATCTTTATATGCATTAAAAGAATCTTCATAGCAGTAAAAATCTCCAAGTAATTCCATTTCAATACGCCAAGGCTTGAAGAGTTGCAGAAATGCTAAATAGAAAATTCCCTTTTATCTGGAGTTTCGCAACTGAGTTTCCTGTGGTTAATAAGATTTCCTTTGGCATGTTTTACCAAACATCCATCACATCCAATTACTGCATATTTTTCTTCATTTATATTTTCTGTAACATTTCTCTTAAAGCTGTAATGTTGCAGTACTTCACAGAGATATATGTTTTCCAGATGTGGACTCCTTTTGGGATAGTACGTATCCAACATATTAGTTTTAACAATATCTGTACTTGCTGGTTCATTCAATGCTAAGTATTCAATTTCTTGTAGAGATTTCAATACTCGATTTCGTGTTGCAGCAAGACCTAGACTTACCCAAATGATTCCTCTTGACTTTGAATATAACCTGGCAGAGCTCAAACGATCCGAACATTCATAGGATCCAATCTCTCGATGAGAAAGCATTTTCGAACTAAAGCTGTGCAATTTTTTACTAAGACTCTTCTCTTGTGAAATTTCTTCCCACATTTCTTTCAAATCTGTCTTTTCAGATTTGGTTATATATGACGTAACATAGCGAGTAACAGCAAATGAATTATCTGCAACATACTGGATATCCATGTTTGCATTCCATATTGTCAAAATCACTGGATTGTAGTCATTAATATACTTTGAATCTTCAGTTCTTTTATGTTGTATGTATTCTTTGAGATTTTCGAGTTATAGTATGCCTTACTGCTGACATAAAACTATTCACTCTTCCTTTTGAAATTATTGGATGTGGGAATCCAAAAACGACATTTTGTATAACATTTTCCCTTTGATTTGTATTTTCGTCGACAATATTTTCCACATCGATGACTTTGAAACCGTAAAACTTGTTGTCTCAAGCTGTTTTCTCCTCCTTTTTTTGGAATGGCATAGGTAACATAGTCTTCAATGAAAGACAAAACAGTTTAATCAGAATCGGTTCCAAATTTAGGTGCATTCTTGATCCATAATAGCATGTGTATATGAGGAGCACCTTTGGCTTGGTATTCCGTTCTCCAAAAGAAATCAGTAACTCCTCCCAGAGATGGATTATTTTTATTGCAGATAAAAGACATCATAACTTGAAACCTATGATTAAAATATCTGCACACATTTACAGGATCCAAGGAACACAGTTCTCCAGCTGTCTTCAAATCAATGTTTTTTACATTTGAATTTGCTTGTCGTAGAAATTCAAGTAAATCGTCCCATGAGTATTCAGCACAGCTAAGCAGAACAAGCCACGTAGGGTTACCTAAGTTTCTTAACATACATTTAAGTTCTCCGTGACGACGATACCCATACTCATTAGTACCACGTTGACACGCCATCAAATTAATTAACTAAGATTCTAAATGATGGTCTCTTTGTTGAACTTTGTCCAAGAATTCTTTTGCAGAAACATGTGTAAGATGAACTCCTATTTTTAATATGTGGTTCACTGCATATGAAAGTCCAGACAAATCACTTTCAAACAGAAGATGAAATATATATGGAATACACTGTCGAAATCTTGGATCTTCTAAGTACAATCTTGTCGAACGGTATTCTGAAGCTGGAATCTGTAGTGGTCGTTCATCATAACGTCCACCTTTTCCAGTGGGGAAGAGGTGTGGAAAACAACGAGCTTCTAAACTTTTTTCCCATACACTCATGGGAGTTCTCTTCGCTTTCTTCATTTGGAATAATTTAATAGTATTTCCTATCACTTCTTTTGAATGTAGAGGATGTATACTGTAATGTTCATACATTTTTTCACTCCTGGAGTTGTCCATTTTTTTTATTTGGCCAGTTGAAATTTCTGTTTAATCTTCTAAATATATTTCTTGTTCTTCCACATTTACACTTTTATAATACATACTGTTTTGTACAAGATATAATGTAGCCTTTTGAAGTTTGGTGACATCTACTAACTCTTGCCATATTTTCCGTCTCTTTGTTGGAACACCGTTAACTAGAATAACTACAGGTTCACTTTCCTCTCTCTCTATACCAATAGTTTCAATATTTTTCTTAAAATCTAAAGGTAAATATGAATCACTGACATAACCCCGACAGACATAATATCAACCTACATTTTTATCGACACAAAAATATCGACGACACTAATATCGATACCCTATACTGAATTTTAAAAATACACTAATATCGAACCCAAAATATCGTAAAACAATATTATCGATTACAGTAATATCGAACACATAAATATCATTATTTAAAATATCGAACATCCTTTACAAATATACATCTCCAAAATATCAATCACAATAATATAGACAGCATTATTATCGTTTTTGTAAAAATATCGACAAGTAAAAAATAGATAAAACACACAAAATTAAACACCATAAATATAGTTAAATAAATAAACATACATTGCATATAAAATAAAATCAAAAACATATTTTTAGAACACAGTAAAACATATCTTAAAACATTAAATAATAAATACACTATTAATAACCATTTAAATTTTATATTTACATCAACTACAAAGTTTATTTAACATCACATATAACATAATACACATTTAAATAATTCAACATGTGAAAAGAAAAAAAGTAACTAATTTTAATTAGCGTTTCCATATATGGAAAACAACTACCAAAACAATTAAAACAATAAAGATCAACCAATAAATATACACAATGTTAAAATAAACCAATGAGGTTAAGCAGACAATTAAATAAACACTATATAATGAAGGAAAACTTAGGGGCTCATTATGATGGCAGGTGGACATCAGTCCGCCTGCCATCATAGCGGTGCTGGGACCACCCGCCAGACATGCGGCGGTCCCACCAGTCCAATTAGGATGCGTCCGCCATACTGGCCGGCGCATCCTGACCTTTTAACATTGCGGACGGTGCTGCTGGCTGTAGCACCGTTCTCAATGTTAAAAGGCCAGGATGTGCATTTCCATGCACAACGTGGCAGGCACTACGCGGTGCCTGCCACCTTGTGCATGGAAATGTAGGGGGGTACCATGGGTACCCCCAGTGCACCTACACCCTCCTCCAACACAGAGGGGGCCCGCAACGGGCCCCCAAACCCAATCCCCACCAGCCTTTCCATGGCAGCAACATCGCCATGGAAAGGCCTATTCCAGGACACATCATATTCATAATATGGCGGACGGTGCCTGCTAGGCACCGCCACCATATTAGTGGCCCTTTTCCGTCCGCCAGGCAATCGGTGCAATTGCCTCTGGCGAAAAGCGGCGGACGGACTTTGCATCCGCCGCGATACCCACCACCATCCAAATTTGGGGGTGGGTAAAATGCTCAGTGATGGTGGAAGGACCGCCACCGCCGGCCCGGCGGTGGCGGTCCTTCCGCCATCATAATGAGCCCCTTAGCCTTATTTTACACCTTAAACCAAAAACAATAAGGAAGCCGAAACTCTGCCGGATTTCTACCAGAAGCAAGGACTTCATCAAAGAAAAAGCTATTGCATCCTTCAAAAAGTAAGTAAATTACCATCTATAAAATAACAATAACACTAATCTTGAAAAACAACTATTTGTCTTACTCAAATAATTAATATATATATATTTCTAATTTTTGTCTCCTCTACAGATTTTTCTCAAAGCATCAAGAAAAGTACAGACCAGCTCCTAAAACCATCAAATAAATAATGTAAGTATTTTGCAAAATGCCTTTTAAAAATCATGTAAAACGCCCAACCAAATCCCAACTCCATCCCAAACACCCACTCCAGCCCATACACAAATGTAACAAAATAAGTAAAAATGTGTTTTACTCTTCCAACAGAAAAATAAACCAACTCAACAGGATTCAACAAACAAAGAAAGAACATCTCCATTGAAAAGCAGCTGAAAACCAACATTGTAAGTATATTAATAACAATGTGTATTTATAAAGAAATAAACATGTATAATATTCATTTTGATAATGTTTATATACATTTGTTGTAGAACTTAACACATCACAATGACAGAAGGCGCCCAATTTATAACATCCCAAAAAGGAAAATTTTTGCTTTGTTACATGGGGTATGTGTATACCCAGGAAAAGCAAAGTGGACTAAAAGTCAATTGGAAATGCAGCAAGTACTATTCAAATAAGTGTTATGGTCAAGCAACAACTAAAGAAACAACTGTTTTGTATACAAGGGAGCATAACCACCCTCCAAATGTTACTGAAATAGATGTTAGAAATGCCCTTGATGACATTAGAGAAGCTAGCACTAACTCACGAAAACCTACCAGTCAAATACTTAAAGAAATGCTGCCTAAAGTACCCAAACATGCTACTGGGCAAATGCCCTCTATTTCTTCATTAAAAAGAAGTGTAGCTCGCAGAAAAAAAGCCACAATAACTACCACACCTACTCCAAAAACATTTGAAGAGGTGGTAATTCTCCAAAACTATCTATAACTCATAATGAAGAACCCTTTGTTCTCTATGACAACAAATGCAAAGACAAAAGAATAATAATGTTTGCTACTGCAAACAATTTAATAAAGCTTCAACAATCAGAAACATGGATGATGGACGGACTTTTAAAATCTGTCCCAAGCCATTCTATCAACTATACACTGTCCATGCCCTATACCAAAATACCAACATCCCTTTATCTACGCCTTGCTACCCAATAAACAAAACTCCACATATATGGAAGTACTAACTAAAATTAAACAAGAAACAAATCATTATTTTCCACAGAAAATATTTATAGATTGTGAGTAGGCCATGATAAGTGCAATTCTAAAATGCTACCCACACACATCAATTCAGGGATGTTACTATCATTTCAATCAGTGTCTATGGAGACACATACAGAAATCAACATTAAGGGCGATTCCGATCCCTGCACCAAAGCATGAAGCCGTTCCGACCGACATGGACCGGGACTGGATTCCGACCGACACATACACGCGCCGTACGACCGGCGTAGTACGATGCAATGCGTGTGAAATACAAACGACTCGCACGGAGCACAATCCGCAAGACCGAAACGTACGGAAAATAGTGATTCGCCCGTAAACGGATCGGGAACCGTTCGGAACGACACGGACCGGGAATGGTTCCGACCGCCACAAACACGCGCTGTACGACCGGCGTAGTACGATGCAATGCAAGTGAAACTAAACCGACTCGCACGGAGCACAATCCGTAAGACCGTAATGTACGGAACACAGTGACTACCACGTAAAAGAGCCCGTCGCGACCGACGCGTGCGCGAATGCTGCAACATAGCATAATGTGAGTGTGACAGACTCGGATTAGCCCGCAATTGCCGCTGTAAGCGTCCGTCCTGGACAACTGAACGTCTCCGTCATGCTCAACAAAATAAAATAGAAACAGACTGAAAAGACCAAACAAGCATTGTCAAAGTCAATAAAAAAAATTAAAAAAACAAAGACACACCCACAACTCTACCTACATAAAGGGCCAAAATCCCTACCATGATCCTTTGCAAATTCTACAGATCTGCCAGCAGAGAACACTACCACACTGTACTCAGAGACACACTCACAACTCACCCACCACACAACCTTTACACCATTAGCACCTCTCAAAAGCACACTCACAAACACCCAGTTAAACTGACACCCACTCACCCTCACTTGCACCCTCACACACACATCAATCTCCACCACCACCCATCACCATGCCCCCAAAGAAGAATCCAAAGTTCATAGATAGTGAGCTGGAAGTCATGGTAGATGAAATCCTCAGAGTAGAGCCACAGTTATGTGGCACATAGGTCCAACAGACCCCCATGTCCCAGAAAACAAAGATGTGGGAGAGGATTGTCAACAAGGTGAACGCACAAGCACCTTGCCTGCGCACAATGGAGGATATCAGGAACAGGTACTATGATGTGCGAAGGAGGGTCAAGAAGCTGATTGGCAGAGACCATGCCCTGAGCCAGCGGACCGGCGGTGGCCCTCCTGCAAAACCTACGCACTTCACTTCCTGGGAGGAGAAGGTGCGAGCCATCCTTCCACCGGAGGGCATCCAGGGATTAACAGGAATACCAGAGCCTGGTGAGTACATAACCAACTAGCCAATATTGTGAGCCAATACACACACATCACTGTCAAGGGGACAGTGAAACCAATCACTGTTAGCAAAGCCACATCAACCGAAAGCCAATTATCCTGTGATGTGTATGCCAGTTAGACAAACACAATACCTGCAATCTCAGAGTAATATGGAACTATGTCCTAACATGTACAAACTTACTAACAAATACAGCAAGGCATTGGCCCAGAACACCAACAAACACTGTCAGCCATTTTGCAAGCACTGTCACACTACCTCACAGGGAAGCTGATTCACAGGAAGGAAGGTTGGGTATGCTGGGAAGGTGGGTGTAGGCAAAAGCATGATGGGAGTCGTAGTCACAGCCAATAGTCCCCATCCCACATGGCCCATCAAGCCCACCCTGAACCATGCTCACCTCACAGGGAGTGGAAAAGTACTGCCAAGATGGCTGACACTGGGCTCTGCTGTGGGGAGCACAAGGCCCTGATGGGACTTGTGCTCCAACAAACAACAGGACACCACTGCCTGATATCCTGAAAGTGTACTGTGACTCCCTGCAATGGAAGCATGCTTCATGGTGGCCCATCTGGTCTGGGGGGGAGGAGGACTGCCAGCTCTCTGACTACATCTACCAGCAGCCCCTGTCACAAACACACACCCTCTCACAAACTCCACACAACTCACCTGGGATAATGCACTCCCTCAGAGCCAAGTAAAATCTCCTACAAAGATGCCTCACACTGGGCTCTGCTGTGTGAAGCACAAGGCCCTGTTGGGACTTGTGTTCAAACAAACATCAGGACACCACTGTCAGCCATCTTGCCAGCACCGTTACACTACCTCACAGGGAAGCTGATTCACAGGAAGGAAGGTTGGGTATGCTGGGAAGGTGGGTGTAGGCAAAAGCATGAATGGAGTCGTAGTCACAGCCAATAGTCCCCATCCCACATGGCCCATCAAGCCCACCCTGAACCATGCTCACCTCACAGGGAGTGGAAAAGTACTGCCAAGATGGCTGACACTGGGCTCTGCTGTGGGGAGTACAAGGCCCTGGTGGGACTTGTGCTCCAACAAACAACAGGACACCACTGCCTGACATCCTGAAAGTTGACTGTGACTCCCTGCAATGGAAGCATGCATCATGGGTGATTACCTGGCCTCTGGGGGAGAAGGAGGTCCTGCAATCCCTCCAAATGCTATCAAGGCCGGCTCTACACACACCTTCTCAGTCAGAACAAATAGCACTCTTGGAACCAGTCACTCCATGACAGTGAAAGTAAATGCCCTGGCAAGATGGCTGACACATGGGCCTGATGTATGAATTGGCTGCAAGTCACAACTAGGCACTGGCCCCTTCACACATGTTCACACTCACAGCCATCTCAACTGTATGTTTCCACTCACTGTCTGGGGATGCAGTGTCCCAGGGGTGCCCCTGGCCTGGCTGTGAAGGTGTGTGGGTTCTATGACAATTGGGGAGATGCAGACATAGCACATATCAAAACACACACACGAAGCTACATATACATCATTGTCAGGGGACACCTGACAGTGAATGGAATGGCCACAGCAAGATAGCTGACACTGTTGCATGGTGTCATTTACACAAGGCGCTGTTGTGAGCTGCATCCTACTCCTACATCATGCAGCATTGTCAGCATCCTTGACACAACACTCCCCTCACTGTCATTTACACTTGCAACACAAGGAGTAACATGGACGAATGTATGATGATACAACGTGTACCATCACAACGCGGTATGTTACATCGCGGTCTTGACAACGTAAGTCGTTACATTGACTTGCGCTGGAGGGCTCTGGATTTAGGAATAGTGTGAATTACTATTCCAACTCCAGTCTACGTACAGTAGGGAAGGTGTTGGAATAGTAACTCACACTATTCCTTAGTCTAGAGCGCCCTCCAGTGCAAGTCGATGTAATGACTTGCGTTGAGAAAACCACGATGTAACCATACCGCGTTGTAATGGTTTCGTGGTAAAGGATGTTTCCCACATGGACTGGGTTGGAGGAGGCATACAACTTACAGCAGCATAACTCAAACACACAAACCTCTGGCCCTCACTGTCATGAGCATGGAAAATCAAGAGAGCTGCCTTGGTTAACTCCTCTTTCCATGGAGGACATTGACAAGATAAATGACGTTATCACGTACAAAGCTCAGCAGCTACATCATTTGCTACGGTAACACCATCACATGTGTGCAATGAGATGTAAACTAGGAACACATACAACAAAATAGTATCTCTCAAGAAATCTCAGACATACCGGACTCTGACCATGTCGTATAGACACACCAATGTGACTCAAAAATACATGCACAAATACCAGCACACATGCCCCACTCTTGTAACACACCGTAAGAGGAAGTGCACGTATGTCATTGTTAAAGCACAAATGTTGATAAGGACAACACACCTGTGTCAGGCACGGGATTGCACTTGAGTAGCAATGGCCATGTACAGTCAATGAATCAATACATGAGCTGTTCATGCACACAGCTCCATGTGCCCATCAAAACTCTTCAGGTTGTCATGACAATGTGCTTAACCAATATAGACCTCTGTCTGTGACAATTGAGGACAATGCAAGGTACATACACTCATTATGAAGTACAGTAGCAACTGTAATGTGTGTGATCCGTTGATGTGTGCTGAACCACAACATACATTGTGTGTCTCTTCCACCCACAGGGGATGCTGGGGACACTGCAGGAACAGAAGAGGAATCCCAGTCCCAGACTCTGGTTGACCCTGAGCTTTCCGGTGTGGATGTCTCACAGTCTTCTTCGGACGACGACGAACGACCTGGCCCCTCTGGTGTGGGTCAGCGTGCAGCACCAGCAGCTGTAACATCAGCACCCCCTGCCACCACTCCTGCTACATCTGCAAACACCCAGATGACGTCTACCAACACGGACAGACCAAGTCAACATAACACCAACGGCAGAGCTACACAGGGCACTCTGGAGGTGGCGGACAACACCACCAGTGCCAACACAGAAGGAGGCCCAGTGTTGTCTGTGCCTGCAACAGCTGGTCCTGCTCGTGTGGGTAGGGGTGGTGGGAGGGTGGGCAGGGTGAGGCTACAGCCTGAAGATGGGTCTGCACTGCAAGATGATCCACAGTTGGTACGCATCATAGATGCGTACCAGGAAAGCACCGGAGGCTTTGGCCAGGTAGTGGGGATCCTCAGGGACATCCAACAACAGCAGGCTGTCCATCATGCCAGATTGGACTCCCACATGTCCCGGGTGGAGACACACATGTCCCGAATGGAGTCCAAAAAGGACAAAATTGATGAACTCACGGCGGTGCATAGGGACATACTCGCATGCCTCCGCCATATTGCTGGCAACATGACCACACCTCCCTGTGTGCCCACTACATCTGTTGCCACAACATCTGCAACTGCCACAGGGAGGGATGAGGACTCTGGCGGAGAGTCCCCGGCACCACAGCAGCCTGCACCTGAGGGTCCCCCTGGAAAGAAGAAGAGGGGTCGTCCGAAGAAGGACAAGTGAGAGGCAGATAGTCATGCATACCCCCCAGGAAGTGAACACCTGCTCATGACATCCTCCATTGTGTGCAAAGCGTTCACCTTGTTGACTGTCACTGAACTCTCCCACATGTGATGGAGGGTCTAAGTCGGAACAATGAACTAAATGACTGTGGACTTTACTCAGGAAATTTCATCTACCAACACTACCAACTCCTCTGTGAACTTTGGATTTCTATCACACTGTCCAGCACTTTCAATTACGTTTACTATTCTCACACATGCATGTAAATAAATTCATAATCCCACAATACTTGCCTCTGTTGTGAATTATACTTGGTTTGTGACATAGAGATGATGACCTGCTAACAAGTGTGCAGGAAAACTACTACAGCAATGTAAACACTGTTTTGTGAGTCATGGTGATGTGACACATATGAGAGATACACACTACTAGGTCAACACAACACAAATTTCCCATGGGCATCATACTCATTGCCTCCACTATTGTGAACTGAAAATACAGTGGAATGCACATACACAACACTCATTCTTAGGCAGTGGCAATCAGCCCACAGGTACAGTATGCAAATGAATGTCGGATGTGTGGATACAGACGAAGCACATCCCAAAGTGAAGCACAGGTTTATTACACAATCACAACATGTGAACTCCACAACAGATGCAAGGTAACCTCACGTGACAGTGAGCACAAAGTAACCAAGTGGGCAAGAAATGTCAGTACGTGGGTGTGTGGCACTGCATCTGTTCTCCATGAAAACTTGCACTCTGTAACAGGATTGTGTGTTTTGGAGGTCACATGTCACCAGACAACAGCCAAAGGACCTTGTGAAGGACAGACATACAACAGTATATAAATCACAAAATAACTGCATACATTTCCTATAGACATTCCATACACAATTCTTAAGCTACGTGAAAACAACCTAGTAATCATGTCAACACTGTTTGGGAGAACATACTAACTCAAAGGACACATAACTGCAAGGATCCTGTCAAGTAGCATTCAGCCACACGTATGCAGCGACATTGCACTACATACACATATCAGGCAATGAAAAAATGTAGACAACTCATCACTGTAAACTCACAATCATTCGAAAAAGTTGTTGATGAGCTGTGTGCGAACATCCCCCTCACCCTCATCATCACTCGCAACATGACCCAGGGCAGGATCCTCCATGGCTGGCGGCTGCTGGTTGTCATCATTCTGGATGAGAGGCAACTCCTCCCTCACTGCCAGGTTGTGTAGCATGCAGCACACAATTATGATCTTGCACACCTTTTCTGGTGCATATTGGAGGGCCCCTCCTGTCCGGTCCAGGCAGCGGAATCTGCTTTTAAGTAGACCAAATGTCTGCTCTAACTCTCTCCTGGTCCGCCCATGTGCCTCATTGTAACGTATCTCTGCATTGGTCACAGGGTTCCTGATTGGTGTCAGCAACCACGGCATGTTGGGGTATCCGGAGTCACCTACATACTAACAAACAAACATATCATGGGTCTGAAAAGAGGGTTAAATTCCAAGATACAAATAGCACACAAGGTAAACAGATATTACACACCGACAAGCCAGGCACGCTGGTTCTGCAGCTGTGACATCATCTATGGGACCCGACTATTCCTCATGATGTAAGCGTCGTGTGCCGAACCCGGGAAACGGGCACGGACATGTGATATCGTCATGTCCGGCAGACATACCACCAGGGCATTTATGGAGTGAAAATGTTTTCTGTTCCGGTATGTCTGCTCATGTGCTTGTGGTGGTACCAAAGCCACATGTGTCCCATCTATGGAGCCTATGACATGTGGCATCCTTCCCAGTGCATAAAAGTCACTCTTTATGTCAGTAAATTGTCGTGGGGTCGGGAATTGGATGTACCGGTTCAGGAAATACAACATCGCCTCCAATACATCGCGAAGCACACGGCTGAACATGGTCTGTGACATCCCACCAGCAGTAGCCACAGTGTACTGGAAGGTTCCGGTGGCAAAGAAGTGTAGGGCTGCCATCACCTTCACCTTGGGGGTCAGCGCTGATGGATATGGCCGTCCAGTTTGTAAATGTGGGGCCAACTGCTCCACCAACTCCTCAATTAGTGGTCTGGTGAAGCGGTACTGTCGGATGCAGTCATGTTCAGCCATGGTTGCAAGGTCTAGGAAGGGTCTGTGGACAGCTGGTCCCCTGCAGTACATAGGTGATCAAAGAAAGATTGTCAGTTCCCCTACATATGTGGCAATGACCATGCTAAATATCACATGCTACATCATAGCAAGACACAATTAAGTCAGATGTGTGCTGTTCAGCATGGACATATATGCCAGCTATGTGCCCCTCATCTAACATTTCAGCTCCAGATGGTTACACAACAAGTGCAATGCTGTGCTGTGAACAATCTATGGGGTCTGTCGTAGTACATCTGAACAAATGTCACATACCAAACACACACCTTAGTGACTAGTGAGGATAGATGTGTTGTCCAAATGACAGGTGTTTGTAAGTTCCACACACAGGGATCTTGTAATGCCACGTGGTCACTGTCATCATGAAACGTCTGATGTACACGTACTATCACACCCATGAAACACACATGATGTGCTCCCAGATTTGTTTGCATGGCAAACATGGATTTCTGTGACACACAGACACAACAGCAACTCACATGCCAAAATCAGAAGGATGTTGGAAACGATTTACATCTGCCACATACAAAAAGACACATGTGCGTAGCACAATACGCAAATACTCTGGATTAACCTCACATTGGTAGCTCAGGAACACTTTGTTACACACAGTCAATTTCAGCCATAATTCATGGTGTATGTAATCATGTCATCACACAATGGGCACCTGGAACTGTGTACAGGCCTCGGTGGTGATCTGAAAAGTTGTCACTCACAGTAGTGATGTGCATCACACACAATGGTTTTTGTCCACATGAAATATGGCATATCCTGGGAGTGTGTGCTACAATGTGCTTCCTACAATATGACATGTGATGCCATGTACACACATGTCATGAGGCATGAAATGTGATGTTATATACTGTATGACAGGCTGTTTGTCTGTTGTAAAGCACCTGATTCTCAGCCAAAATATTGTGGGTGGCATCCTTTGGCTGTTATCTGTAATGGTGACAGACTTGGGTGAGTATTCAAAAGACGCGTCGTACACTTATGGACCGATCCGGACGCACGCATTGGCTATTGACTGTCATGGAGACGGACGCGGGTGAGTATTCAAAAGACGCGTCGTACACTTATGGACCGATCCGGACGCACGCATTGGCTATTGACTGTCATGGAGACGGACGCGGGTGAGTATTCAAAAGACGCGTCGTACACTTATGGACCGATCCGGATGCACGCATTGGCTATTGACTGTCATGGAGACGGACGCGGTTTTGCTACATGTACGAATCGCGTGCAAACAAATTCCGTTGGCTCCCAACAACAATGTATCAAAGTCAATGGTGTCATAATACGGAATATTTGAACGTCGCGGAAGGCGTGTACGATGCGTGCAATGTCATGGATTGGCCAATTTCGGATAATGCGAACGTCTCGGACCTATCTCTTTGTACGCATGGAACAGAATCTGCCTCTGCAGCACAGTTATAAGGCTGTCTGTTCCCCAGAGACTTCACTTGCCTGCACTCCATGCTACAGGATTACATCTCTCACTACCACTGCTGCTGTCTCTGCATCCTCTGTGTTCTGCAATGGCACGTACTGTGGAGAGGGCCCCAGCATTCACCGAGGAGGAGAACCAGGCCCTGCTGGACAGCCTCTTTCCACAGTACAGCAAGCTGTATGGGAAACCAGGGGAACAGGTGAGTGTTCAGTTCACTGCCTTTTCAATTGTACATGTTGTCTGACTGGCACCACTAGCATTGTGATCACCAAGGGCAAGCATGCACACCGAGTAATTGTAAGTCTCAAAGTGTGTAGATACATGTACTGTACCGGTACAGTGATGAAAAAGTGTATTTTTTCCTGCTTGGAATTTCCAGGCACTGTTTTCATGTTGTTAATGCAGGCTTGCACAGAGGGCAACTGCCCATGACCATAGTTGCACTACCTGTATACATCATATGCCCTTCTGACAATGAAATGTATGTCCAACTGTGTGATGAACAAACATGTTGCATGTGTATCAATGGTGTCTTACTTTGTCATCCATACAGGTTGATGCCCATCAGAAGCAGGAGATTTGGCTGACCATCGTCCGGGCAGTAAGATCTGTGGGGGTCTTCAAACGCCGCATCCGCCACTGCCAGAAGAGGTGGCATTACCTTCGTGGCTGGACCCGGAGTATTGCCAGAGTCCAGCTCAAACTGTCGCCTCCTCGCAGAAGGGGCGGACGACGGACCCTGACCCCCCACATGCTCCGGATACTGACGGTGGTCTTCCCTGACCTGGATGGGCAGTTGAAGGACAGACACGCAGCAAGGAGGGGGTAAGTCCATGCCTTTTTGGTGAACTATGTCTAACATGCAATTTGCACTCCTTCAGCCTGGTAACACTCCCACAGTTCGTCTGTCTGCTGAGACAAGACTCAAGTGGCTAAATTTGGTGATGCCCCATTCTCATCTGATAACCAGGTGTGTCCCTTTCCATCTGTGACTTGTGTCACTTGGGTTGTGTGTTCTTGCTGTTGGCCAAGGTTAATGTAGGGAACAACATCTGCAACAGGTGCATTGAGTTGAGCATCATGAGTGAGGCAATTGTCTGACATGTGTCAGCACATTGACAGAAATATGACCTGTACTCTGTGTGAGCCATACATAAATGTGCAAATTGCTGATCTGGGTCAGCATAGGTGTCTGAGGTATTTACTACACACCCATGCAGCAGGTAAGACCAATGTTGAGGCCTCAGACAAATGAAATGATGAGTAACAAATGCATAGCCACCTGCCTAGTGCTCCTGTTAAACCCATGTTTCACATGGACCTTGGACAGGTATGCCAACTCCAGCCATCTGAGACACTGTGGCCTCCTAATCTTGGGTGTCAGCCAACAGTTTTCCCATTGTGAAATTAGTAATCATGTGTCTGACTCTGTGTCAGTGTGGACTGGCATAGCTTTTTGGATTACAAATGTGACAAATATGTTTGTTATGGACAGACATCTAATATGTGGAAATTGTCTCTGCACACAGGACTAAAAATATGTGTGTAATCCCTTGACTGTGCCTAATGGTGGATTCAACATATATGTGTATGCAGCTTTACTTTGTTCTTGGGAGCATGCAATATGTTCATGTATACAGATTTGTTGAACCACAAACTCAAATGTCTCATGAGGTCAACGTGGGATTATCAGATGTTTTCAAGTGTGTGTAGCATGTGGTGGACATGTACACTTGACCACTACAGAGGTTGCTTTAACAGTGAATACATGAGTGTGACACGGTGCTGACTGTTAAGTCGGGATGCACTGCCCCTGTGACAGGAGTCAGTACTGACTGATTGGCCAGACAGGCCTGTGGCATGGTGTGCCACATGAAAATCTGGAGGATGCAGTATTGTCACTTGTCTGTTGTCCTGCATGCACACCATTCTCGCATTGACTTTCAAGACATGAGCCCATCATGGTGTCTGGGGATGGAAGTATGTTCATCATGTCAACAATGACTTTGGCCATTCCATTTGCTGTGCCAATTACAGAGTCACTTGCATGAGATGAGACATGTGTGCAATGACACATGACACTCACAATCATTGCAGATCAGACAAGAAGCAAAGTAGTGCATGCTTGCCCATGTAATAAGTGAAATCATACATACATCTGACAGATGGGTCCAATGCCAGCATGTGTACGAGAAGCATGGTTCACTGGCAGACTGACAAGTGCCTGGTTCACATATGTGTCAGTCAAGTTAGCAGTGGCTTTTGAATTATGCAAGGGCTTGCTCTGGGATGTGTTGCAATTAAACTCATGTGTCAAGTCAATACAGGTGACTGATGTGATTCTGTTTCTCCTCCTTGTTCACAGCATCAACTACGGCTACTGGAGGAGACAGTTCCATGGACAGAGAGGAGGCGGAGAGCCAGACTGGGTCCGCTGTGGAGGAGGTGGAGGGACCCAGTGGCACGGAGGGTGAGGGGAGCCACACTGAGGGACGCTCAGCAACATCAATGGCAGCTGAGGAACACTCCAGCTCCAGTGACGACTCCCTTGTGGAGGCGGGTGTTACTAGACCACAGACCACAACTAGTGAGTCTGTCCCTGCCACCACCACCATCTCCACCCTCCCAGCTGCTCCCATCCCAGATGTCCGTGGAGGCTCCCGTGTTAGGGAGCATGTCTCCTTTGGTCCAGGCACCGCACCCCCTGCCTCCGTCTCCCCTGCTGCCCTGAGTGTGGAGTCTGTGGACTTTCTAAAGCAGATCCATGTGGGGCAGACCGATGCTGAGTGTCCTCCATGCCCACACCAGTCTTTTGACGCAATTGGTGTCATACATGGAGGGCATGTCATCACACATGTCTGCCCTACAGCGGACCAATCAGTCCATGGCCTCCTCACTGACGGCAGCAGTGTCCCTCCTCCAACAGTCCCTCACCCCTCCTACCTCTGCCCCATCCACAATCCCCACTACCCTACCTGCCCAAAGCACACTCACACAGGCACATGCACGCACCAAAACAGACACAAGCAGCACACAGCAATGTCAGTCAAAGCCAAAATGAACACGCACGCACATTCAGGGGACTGACAGCACACACAAAGGGGATAGGGTACAGAAGCACACACAGCCATCCTCAACCACTCCGCATTTGTCAGATACCTCTCCCTCCAGATCCCCTTCCCTTGACTCACCTGCAACCCCCACTTCCCAGAAGGTCTTCCTCTGTGACCTTGGCCTCTTCCCCACAGATCCATCCGAACAAACTCACATGGGGAAGAGGAAGTCACCACGCACAGAGAGGAGATCCCCCACCACACGCACAACCTCCCCCAAGAGCAGGAACACTGAGGCCCCCACCCGAAAATCCCCCAGGAACATAAAATGCAAAACCCCACCACAATCCCACACTTCCACCACACAGTCTTCGTCCTCCAGACCCCAGGCCACCACTCCAAAAGTTCCCACACCACACCCTGTCCCAGGTTCCCCCACACACCGTTATACCATCCCCAAGATGATTAGGCCCTCCCCTCTACCACAAGCACTTCCACTCCCACAACATCACACCCTCAGTCAGTTCCTGCAACTGCAGTGGAGACCGTGTCCCCCCAATCTGTCCTGACCACTGCATTTGAGCACCCGCCCACTCCTTCGGACATTGGCACTGCAGTGGAGACCCCGCACACTCCTTCGGACATTGGCACTGCGGTGGAGACCCCACACACTCCGTAAGACATGGGCACTGCAGTGGAGACCCCGCCCACTCAATCCGACAGGTCCACTGCAGTTGCTACAGAGACTCCTGTACCCATCACCCCTTCCCTGCCCCATACTGGTATCCCGAATCCTGTCCCTGCGGTGCCTGGCCTGCCCCTATGGATGCCCCTCCAAGGGGAGATGTCCCATAGTCATGTCAGTGCAGGCAAGCAATGTGCGACAACTTGTCATGTATCACCCATGAAGGACTATTGACATGGACTGGCCATTGGCCTTTTGGTAATCAGGAATTAACAATTATTTTTATGACATGCTGAATAAAGCTTATTTTTGTTATTTCGTTGATTTGCATTTAATGTACATGATGTTGCTGATGAGTGTACTGAAGTTGCTGTTGTAATAGTGTTTGTTGACTATAAGTGATATGGTGATGTGATGGACTGCATGTGGTCCATGGTATATGTGTCCTATTACAGTATATATCCGTGTCATCATTGGCTGTAATTTCAGGTTGTCATGATCCCAATCCTTTGGCACAGGGAGTGTAACATTCTTTTCACCACTTCACATCTTTGGCGTACACTGTTGCACATATGTTGGGCTGACATTTATGCACATTGTAAAAATTTCTGACTGTAGGCCCGTCTCCACTGGACATGCAGATTAGCGCATTGATGATGAACAAGTCATCTGTGTCATTAGTGCAAGTTGCTAAACATCTGTTTTGAGTATGTGCAGATGACTTAAGAGACACTCTTGTACACAGGCTGATGTGACCAGAGGTTTCTGTGTGTTGTAATTGTTGGCTCAATGTCCGAGTTTTATTCTGACATGACAGAGCCCTGCAAAGACAAAGTTTGACACAGCTGACCTTCCACAAGAGTAAAGTCACCTCAAGGCAGTGTGTTATTCAGTGACATTGCCTGAGCCCATGGTGTGGGTTCTGTGAGCATGACTCTGTGTGTTCCCATCCCTTTTTCTACACAGCCTGTAGTCCCTGCAGATGTTCCTGTTTGTGATGCTTGCTGTGTTGTCCTGTGCTTTGTCAACATCTTTGACTTTGGGCTTCTGGGATGTGGGTGCATGGAAAACTTCGAGTCATTAGGGTGCCATCCCTGGGTGTGGTTGATGTAAGGGCCTGCACTGTGGGCAAACGCACATTTGACATATTCAGCATTCCCCGAGT